>JAULJL010000013.1:12801272-15201272 GCA_030761205.1 Fremontodendron californicum | reverse complement strand
GTCATGTAAAAGTAAAACTTGTTCCTCATAAGTTGTAGTATCATGTATAAACTGCTTCAGCTGTGTTGTACAACTCTTTTTCCATGTAACTAATAAGATTGTGGTTCAGTTTATCTAAAACAATTTCTATGAACATGAAGATGAAGATGAAGATGAAGATGAAGATGAAGATTTATGTCTCTTGTACTTCCCCTTTAGAACTTTAGTATATGATTGTTCCAGGGGATGCAACTGGCTTTGCTTGTTTTGAGATATGAAGTGCTCTTTGTAATCTTGATACCACTTGCTCCATGGATGGCCTTTCCTGCTTTAGCCCTGTGCATGACAAAGCTAGCTTGAGTACAAGGTCAAAAGCTTCTAATGAGTATTCCCCATTAAGTTTCGGGTCTGCAAGTTTGGTTATGTCACCCCCTCTAGTGAGGTTTTTTGCCTGAGAAGTCATAGGAAAGTGCATTAGGGATCTTAGTAATCGTAAGGATGGACATCTATTATAAGCTTAATGGAAATTGTTGGCTTACCATTTTGCTTAGAGGCAATGGTCTGTGCAGATTCAGATTAAGCACCCTCTGCCCTGACAAAAGTTGTAGAAGTACTATTCCGAAACTGTAAACATCACAAAAAGAAGAGAAATCCTTATGCTGTAGTGTGGTGCGGGCAAAGATTTCGATTTCATGCGGAACAAAAAGCTGTTGGCTAAAGCTCTGAAAGAGATCTGCTGGTAATCGGATTCCACGATGGGAAGCTTCTTTCTTCTTGTTCTTGTTCTTGCCCTTGCCTTGAATCGATTTCTTCACTAGCCTTTTTCCACTCAAAGCACTGAATCAAGGTCCCCAGTGTACAAAAAAGCCAACTTTTCTACAATGCTAAGTCTGTTTCTCTTTTTTGCTCTCTTCTCAGTTCTGAGATGAAATCCACCGCTCGATTTACAGAACCCAAACTCACAAAAAAGCCAACTTTTTTCCTCTTCCCTCTCTACAAAATCTTATTCTGCTCTCAAACCTTGCTCCACAACACAAACCAAGAAATTACTCTGTTCAATGAAACCAATCACTTTCAGATCTCTGGCCTATCAGATCTAATGGATCCGGCGCCAGAAAAGTGAGATCCGGCCTCAATTCTCCATCCTCCTCCCACCGCTCCCCTCCCTTGATTCTCTTCTTTCCCTTTCTCTTCCCCGTCCTTCATCTCCTTCCCATTTTCCTTTCAAGCTTTCAGATCTCTAAAAAAAAAAAAAAAAAAAAAAAAAAAAAAAAAAAAAAAAAAAAAAAAAATATAAAATGACAACCATTTATTCTTTACACTTCTGAAGGGCATTACCGCGCGACATTTCGATCTGATTTCTCCTTCCGTACCAGTTAACAGGCTGATATTTCCCATTCTGATCATAGACTCCACAAAGCTTTCAAAGAAGGCTGTTTGTTTACTACTAAACCTGTTCACGATTTCAATGGTATCAGCTCCCTTAGTCGAAAACAGCTGTTGATCACTTCGAAGCAGACCTCGCTGAACTTGCAGATTGGTGAAATAGTTATTGTCAAAACCATCAGGCGTTGTGGGATCAAGATCCGTCATCTCACCTCACCTTGCTCACATTTTCACCAATTCTTTTGCACAAATTTCTAGTTGTTTAGTCTGCCATCATCATCAGTAAGGAACTTAATTTGTTGATTTTCATTTCTGGTGTTGTTTTTTCTCTGCGATCCAGTCACTATCTCCAAACAAGTTTGTCAGGACAGATTCACATCCATTTAGTCGATCGGTGCTTCTTTCTTGGATTCTTTCTTGGATTTTCTTGGTTTTTTGCAACACTGTATCTTGAAGCTGTTCTGGTTTTAGGATCGATCTGGAATCCTTGTTTCTTCAATGGCTTCAGATCAGGCGCGGACATGGATGGAATTTTCAGATCATGCGACTGTTCATGGTGACATTACACAATCAGATCAAGAACAGAGTGGAGCTCGAAGGGGGGAAAGAACAGGGGCAGTTACAAAAACTTCTGGTGAGGTGGCAAAAGCTGATTGGAGGAAACTTTTCTCAGCCTCTGCTGATCAGACTTTGCAGTTTTTTCCGCCTCAGATCTGCAATGGAGCTGTGACAGTAAAGCCTCCAGGTGAGGTTTTTGCAGAAGGAATTCAGCATTGGAAGAACTCTGTGGTGGCTCAGTTCATTGGAAGAATTCCAAACTTCAGTCAATTTCAGAGAATGGTCACGCTGCTATGGGGGAAAGATAGCACTGTGGAGATTAAGCCAGCTGGGCTAAATCTTTTTGTGATTCAATTCTCTAACTCAGAGGCAAGAGATCGAGTTCTTGAAGCTGGCCCTTGGCATATCCACAATAAGCCACTTATTATCAGGAAATGGGAGCCAGGGATGGAAACACTGGATTTCAGTATGGAAAAACTCCCTATTTGGATTCATTTAGGTCGAGTTCCATTGGAGCTTTATACAAGAACAGGATTGAGCTATATAGCAAGTGCGCTGGGCACTCCTCTCTACATGGACAGAATAACATCCAGCCAGCAGAGATTGGCCTATGCCAAAGTGTGTATTGAAGTTGCAGCCACAACTGTCATTCCAAGCACTATAGATGTTATGTTGGAGAATGGATCCATTGCGTCCATCACAGTTGAAGCTCCTTGGTTGCCACAAAGGTGCTCAAACTGTAACATTTTTGGCCATTTGGATAAAGCTTGCCCATCTAAGCCTGTTAATGCTGTAGCAAAGGTTTGGAGGCCAAAGGAAAAGAAACAAGGAAAGGAAGAATGTATAGCAGAGGAAATTATTGAGGAGACTGGCAAAAGAGCTGAATGTGATGCTGGAACTTCATTAGTAAGCCCCAAGAATCAAAATATGATGTCAAGCTTCATCAATAAAGAAGTTATGATGCCAAACCAGAAAACAAATATTGAAACCAGGAAGGCAAGTTCACTCAATCGATTTGCCAATTTGGAAGAAGTAGTTGAGGAAGAGGATAGGGAAGAAATTGAGCCTGAGATCAGGAATGATACAAGGGCAGTTACTGAAGATGAAAACAGGACAGAGCACTCTCCTAGGAAACCAAGAGCAGCTTCTGCTGGAGTAGCAGATCTTATGAAGAATCTGAAGACAAAGAGGAGAGGGCCTATTGACAAAGGAAAAAGGACCAGTGCAAAGGTAAATCCCACTACCTCAGAAAGTTCTTTGCCTAACAAATCCTAATGAATCTATTCATATGGAATGTAAGGGGATTCAATCATTCCCTTAAACAAAAAAATGTAGTTAGTAGAATAAGAAAGTTAAGAGCTGACATTGTCTGTCTGATTGAGACTCATGTCAAACTTCAGAATATGCAGCAGATTTTAGATAAAAGTTTTCCAGGATGGAGCATGTTCCATAACTATTCTGAGGCCAATAATGGAAGAATCTGGTTTCTTTACCAAAGCCATGTGCAGCTGAGTCTGGTTGCTTCAATGGACCAAAGCCTTACATGTAGCATATCTTTCACAGGCAAGAAGTTCTTATTCTCTGCCATTTATGCTTCTAATGAGGGCATTGAAAGGAGAAGGTTATGGAGCCATTTAGTTCATCTAAATAGCACACTGTCTAACCTTCCATGGATGCTAGCTGGAGACTTCAACACTATCATTGACCCCTCTGAAAGCTCAAGTTATGATGGATCTCAAGCACCTAGCACTGATATAAGGGATTTTACTGATTGCTTACAAGTTCTATCTTGTTTTGATCACACATTCATAGGGCCTAGATTCACATGGTCTAACAAGCAAATTGAAGGTTTCCTGGCAAGGAAGTTAGATAGAGTGCTTATTAATGCAGAATGGCTCACAGCATTTCCAGAGTCTCATGTAGAATTCCTTGCTCCAGAAATTTCTGATCACAGCCCAGCATTCATAAAGCTTGATATGGTGAGTGCCTCTCCACCTAAACCTTTCAAGTTTTTTAACTATTGGACCAGACATCCAGAGTTTATGCACATTGTTGAGAACTCTTGGAGGGTACCTACTGGTGGTAATCCCATGGTCAGGTTGCATACCAAAATGAAGAGATTAAAGTCAGTCTTGAAGAACTTTAATCATGCTTATTATGGTAGCATATCTGAGAAGGTTACAACTAAGAGGAAGGAGTTAGAGGATGTCCAAGTAGATCTACTCAGCCATCCTTCTAATGAATTGGTAGAAAAGGAAAGGATGTTAGCTCAAGAGTATAATGAACTGAGAAAAGCTGAAGAGAGTCACTACAGGCAGAAGTCAAGGGTTCAATGGCTTCAAGAAGGAGATCAGAATACTAGATTCTTTCACAAGATGGTGGCAGCTAGGCAGAATAGGGGCACAATGAGAGTCCTGTATGATGATAGTGGAAATAGGCTTGAAACCTTTTCACAGATATCTCAGGCAGCAGTCTCTCATTTTCAGAAAATTATTGGCACTAAGGACTATAATGTTGAGGGATGTACAAGGGAGTTTCTAAGAGAACTTTTGCAGTTCTCCTTCTCGGATGCAGAGAAGTTTGAACTCTCAAAGCCAATATCCAGGGAGGAAGTCAAGGAGTCCATTTTTGCCATCAAGGGGGACAAGGCTCCAGGGCCAGATGGTTTCACATCTCACTTCTTTAAGGAAGCTTGGACAGTAGTAGGGGAAGAGTACATTGATGCCATTCTTCATTTCTTCCAGACAGGAGATTTGCTGGCAGGCTTTAATTCCACAATTGTAGCTCTAGTGCCAAAAAACCAAAATCCTACTTGTATGAAAGACTACAGGCCTATTTCCTGTTGTTCAGTAGTCTACAAAAGTATTACATCTGTGATGGCAAGAAGACTCAAAAAATTCCTGCCAACAATCATCAGCAAAAGTCAAAGTGCCTTTGTGGAAGGAAGGAATATCTCAGATAATGTCCTAATGGCACAGGAGTTAGTAAGAGGCTATGCCAGGAAAACTCTGTCACCTAGAAGTGCTATAAAGGTTGACCTTCAAAAGGCTTTTGATACACTTGACTGGGACTTCATGTTGCTGGTTCTTGCAGCTTTGAATTTTCCAACAGAATTTATAACATGGATCAAGAGTTGCATCACTGGTCCTAGGTTCTCTCTATCAATTAATGGAGGCTTGGTGGGCTACTTTAAGGGAGAAAGGGGTATAAGGCAAGGAGATCCTATCTCCCCCTATCTGTTTGTGCTTGCTATGAATGCACTTTCTAAGCTTTTGGATGCTGCTGCACAGCATAAAGTCTTTGATTTCCATCCTAAGTGCAAAAGGATTGGGCTCACTCACTTATGTTTTGCTGATGACTTGATGATTTTCACTAAAGGGCACCTGAAATCCATCCAAGGAGTGCAGGATATCCTGGAAAGTTTTTATAAACTTTCTGGTTTGCAGCTCAATTGTGCCAAAAGTGAACTTTATTCTTCTGGCATCAGTAGAGCTCAGCTTCAGGAAATCCAGGGGGTGACAGGCTTCAAGCTAGGAGAGCTGCCAGTGAGGTATTTGGGGGTTCCCCTAGTAACTAAGAAGTTGACAGAAAAAGACTGTGTCCCACTTATCTCAAAGATTACTGCTAGGATCACTCACTGGACATCAAAGATTCTGTCCTATGCTGGAAGATTTCAGCTTATTCAATCAGTTTTGTTTAATATTCAAAACTATTGGTGTAGAATCTTTATTCTACCTAAGGCAGTGCTCTCCAGAATTAATCAACTCTGTTCTCGATTCTATTGGTTAGGGAAAGATGCAGAAGCCAGAGGAGCAAGGGTGAGTTGGCAGAAAATTTGTTGTCCAAGATCAGAGGGGGGACTTGGCCTGAAAGATCTAGGTTCTTGGAACAGGGCAAGCCTAATGCAGATAATATGGACATTGCTTTTTAAGGCAGGTTCATGGTGGATTGCTTGGATCCACAACTATGTTCTAAAAGGCACCTCATTCTGGCAGTTCCCAATCACCCAGGGAAGTAGCTGGATTTGGAGGAAAATCCTACAATTGAGACCATTAGCAGCTCAATTCACCTATCAGAATAATGGAAGATTAGCTTGGAAATTTCCTGGGGACAGGTTTTCAGTGGCTAAAGTGTGGCAACAAATCAGGCCAAGGCAGCCAAAGGTGGATTGGGATAGATTGGTATGGTATGCCTACCATATTCCAAGGCATTCCCAAATATCATGGATGGCAATTCAGAACAAGCTCCCTACAAAAGATCGATTGATGGAATGGGGAATGGAACTTAATGGAACTTGTGATATGTGCAGTCAACAAATGGAGACTCGAGACCATTTATTCTTTGAGTGTGAGTATTCTAAAGCAGTATGGAGGGAGATTCTGCACCTATGTAAGCTTCATAGAGTCATCAGAAGCTGGGCCTTTGAAGTTCAATGGGCAAAGAGGAAGCTAAAGGGTAAATCTCTTATTGCTACAGTGCTTCGAATTTCTTGGAATGCTCTCATATATCATGTATGGAGGGAGAGGAATAACCGCAGGTTTGGTAAACAATCTCAGCAATGTATGCAAATACTTGAGAAAATCAAGGAAGAGGTTAGCTATAGACTAGGGGGGATGAAAATCATAAAGGATGATACTGTTAATAGAGATTTGCATGTAGCATGGGGGTTAAAAAGCTCACTGATAGCATAATTGGTTCTTAGCTATATAAAGAAGACATTGTAAAATAGTACATTTGTTTGCCAGCTATGCTGGTTGTATTGAGGTAGCAGTACATGCTACTTTTGGATAAATAAAAACTTTGCTTATCAAAAAAAAAACTGTAAACATCACCAGAGGCATTCACACGGTGGTTTATACGGTACTCAGGGTCAACATAACCAAATGTTCCCCTCACTTCTGAGCTCACATGGGATTGACCGATGTCCATAACTTTAGACAATCCAAAATCTGCGAGTTTTGCTTGAAATTTATCATTGATAAGGATATTTGTTGGCTGCCAAAAGACCATCATATACCGAAATTAGAGAATACTGATGATGAAAGGAAATAGTGGATTCCTTGGTCTTTAATGTACCTTGATATCACGATGAACAATGCAACCTTCTGGATAAGTGTGGAGAAACCAGAGGCCCCTTGCACTGTCAATTGCAATCTTGAGTCTTTGAATCCATGAAAGAACTTTATCCTTTCCTGCTCAATATCTTTGTGTGAGTAGTTTTTCATGCAACAAAAACAGTATGCAATATTCATTCCACATACCATATAGCCACTCTGAGAGGTTCCCATGGTGGCACAGTTCATAGACTAGGAAGCATTCATCTTGATTCTCACAATAGCCATGCAAAGCTACAAGGTTTGGATGCCTGATATGAGATAGGCTTTTGACTTCCCTGACAAAAGTTTCTATCTGTCCATCATTGCTTATGTACTTAACCGCAACATGCAGACCATTTGAGAGAATACCCTTGTACACTTTTCCTGGTCATAACAGAATGAAATCAAGATCTGAAGGAAGAAAAAAAAATGGTTGCTTAATTCAAGTTGTCTAGTGCTTATTTTCTGTGTCAAACATTAGGGTTCTATGAATTTGTCCTGGGACCTCATACATGATATAATAATATTCTCTAGGTCCAAGATACAATGGTTTCTCAATGTCAATCAGCATCTACTCTGTTTTACATACAGTGACTATGACTCAAATATTACCTCTGTTAGGATTCCCTACAGCATTAGTAAAAGACTTGAATTTCAAGATGCCAACCAGAAGATATTCTGCAGTACTTGCCTTTATTCTTGCAGTGTTGGAATTAAATATTTATTGCAACAATCATATGCAAGCCTGTGGTGTACATGGTGCCGTGCATCAGTGGTTCTCCTTTGAAAGCATTGTTCAGCTTTTAAGCGGGCGCTGCATCTGCTGCGGCCCGTTCATTATCTACTTGTATTGTTAGCTTGTAAGGACCTAAATATTTCCAACATATTTTCATTTCATGCTTTTTTTATTAAGCTATCAGTCCAGAATTAGAATTAGATTCATAGATACTGAATTGTAGGTAGGATCTAACCAGCTATCCCTTGGCCAATGAAGTTTGATGTATTGAAATAATTTGTTGCTGAATAAAGTTCTTTCACTGAAATCTTCTGAGAACCAGAATGCTCGGAGAATGAATCATCTGATTCTGTCAAGAAGAAGAAGAAGAAGAAGAAGAAATTGCTATTAGTAATCTGTTTTTTAGTCTGGTTGAACTAATTTTGCAGAAAAACTACCATCTTTTCCAGGAGGGAGGCTTTCTTCTTTCCTTTTTCTGAGGAAGATCCATGTAGCAATGAATACTATTATCATAGCTCCCACTAACCCACCAAGTAGAAAACACAAACCTATTTTTATCAATAAAAGTATACACATGTCAAGGAATAATAATATTGTACATATGTTAAGACATCGAGACTCGGAACTCAGATTACCTGTCCTGTTGATACCTGGCCTAGCTGTCCCTCCATGTTCATCTGCAACAAGAAATTGAATCATGATGTACTATATGCATAGTTATTATTTGTTGATCTTATTGCAAATTACATTTAAGAAACAAAAAAGAAAAGAAATGGGATTGAGAAGCATCTGGCAGTTAACTTGTACTCTACCTAAGGAAAAAACCCAGTCTCTAAGGCATTGAAAGACTGCATACACCCAGTTCTCATCATCAATCCTATGGCTTATCATGGACACAAGTACTGCAAAACGACATACATAATCAGCAGATTCCTGTTTATAGTCTGATGATCCACCAATCTCTTCCCATCTTCTCAAACATGTACTGCAAGAATGATCCGGTCCGCCTAACTCCTTACAGTCTTGTTGTAAACTTCTGAATCTATCTCCTAGCTTATCAATAACATCCATGACAGTATAGTCAGAACAGCCGCCAGCTCCACTTGTTAGCTTTTGAATACCACAGCCAATTATATCTTTCTCAAATCTTTCCATTTCTGTTAAGCAGTTCTTTGTCTCTGTGGAATTTAAGTAAATGGCTTTTGTAAGGTTTGCCTGCCGCCCAAGTGCATAAAGGTATTCTTCCAAGGCTCCTCCACAACAACTATCGTTGATGAAACCACCCCAGTTGCCCAATCCACAATTTGATTCTTTTGTGGAAGAAGAGTTTTTAATATCAAGAACACAATTACTAACCAAAGTCTCAGAAGAAAATACAGAATCGAGGGTGGCAAACAAAACGAAGACATATATCATGGAGGGAAATGCAAATGTAGGTAAATCTATAGCAGCCTTACCCATGTGAAACTGAGGATAAGGATGGACTAAAGGTTAGATGCCTCAGTTTATGCCATTAAATTAAGAAACAAGGTGCGGAAGACCACATCTTTGGCTTTCAAGAAATGTTCTCTTCAGGTGAACTTGGAATCTGGGGTCACTCTGAATCCAGATTCCAGGAAAACCAAGCGATAATATTCAGTTATCAATTTTTTTATAGCAAGGCAAATGGCTATAAGGTGCATAAAAAGCTTGTCTTTTAGCGATGGGAGAGGTTCTGGATACAAATGGAATCGTTTAATGCCATTTCCCATATCATTTTTTTAATTCTGATTTTGAAAAGGGTTAGCACATTGTCCAAATAAAGTTGAATTTAACAGCGTATTACGATTTAAAAAATGGTGCTTGCCGGCTTGCATTATAAAAGAACAGCAGTTTCATTGTCATTTTATGGTTGAATTAGTCTCCCAAAGGTAGAGAAACAATGGTGACAAACAGAAAAGAACGATATATACCAACCGTCGATATTGCTGCTTGAGATTAAATTATTGGTTTGACCTTGGCATTGGCATTGGCATTGGCACCCTAAGGAACTTCCAAGCAGTTGCAGACAAGAAAGAAGAATAAATTGATGTAAGAGAAGTGTGAAGTTACCAGAGAAACGTAAGTTCATGTAAACATCCAAAATATAAATCTTACAGTTTTTGAGGCAAAGATAGCGTGTCCACGTTGCAACTTCTGAAGAAAAAAAATGGCACGTGTGTCCACGTTTGGAGTAGCTTAAAATATTTGGGTTGCTTTTAAGTTGCAATGCCACGTGTCCATTTAGCTTTGGTTTCTCCTCCTTCTGCAACCACGCTACCACGCTTTGAAGGGGATCTCCTGTGAATTAATTTTTCCAATACCCATTTTGCATTCTTCCCATCGTTTTGTTTGTTCTTTCGATTTCGGTTCCCATCGTTTTGTTTGTTCTTTTAATTTCAGAATGGAGATTGTTCTTTTGATTTATTCCGTGATTTGCTCTGTGAATTGCTACTATCTTGATGGGTTAGCCTTGCCTTCCTCTCACTGTATCACCTTCTCCCACTGTTCTTTGTCCTTGCCTCTGTCAATCTTACCATACCTGTTTTCTTTGCTTTGTGTATTGTATCTTTGGCAGGGTCTTCTCTTTCTTATTTTCAGTTTCTTACAACTGCCACGTTTTTTTCCCCTCTCTCAGCTTTTTTCTTTTTCTTTTTTACTTTGAGCCGTTCGCTATGCTTGGTGAACTGTTATAACAGTTCATTTTGTCAAGATTAGATATTCTGTCTATCTTCCTGTCAGCTGATGATCAGACGTTTTTTGGCTTAAAGAATGTTTTTTTCTTCCTACTGGCTTGACACATAACGCCATTTGCATTGCAGGTAACTTCTTGGTTTCTTTAATTCTTTTCCTCAGCTGCACTTTTCCCATTTCTTTTCCCATTTGCATTGTATGGTCTTCGGATAGATGATTAACGGTTTTTTTTAGGTACAATTTATCTACTTGGTTCTCTTATGTTTTTTACCCCAACTGTATATTAAACTGGTTCTTTTGCTGGCCTGTTCGATTGTTTCTGTTCCCTGCATTTATGGCTTTCATAAGGAACAATCTGCATTTTTCTCTGTTTAGTTGCTTGGATTTATATTTGCTTGCTTTTTTTCAATTCGATTCTTATGTTAATTCCTGCTTTCGAATTGTTTGTCTGAAGTATTCTTTATCTTCAAGATTCTCTGCTTTTCTCTGTTTAGTTGCTTGGATTTATATTTGCTTGCTTTTTTTCAATTCAATTCTTATGTTAATTCCTGCTTTCGAATTGTTTCTCTGAAGGATTGTTTATCTTCAAGATTCTCTGCTGCTGTCTTAGGTGAGTTCTACAAGCTGCTTAGTTGGGTTGTTCAAGTGTTTTCAGTAATAGATAGCCATTGAAAATTGTTTTGACTGAATAATAGTTTACCTGTTACTTTGGTTATCTCTTGAATTATCTTGGATTTGTATTATTAAAAAATGTGAAGAATGCTGTTTTATGCAATTCTGCTGTCGCAACCTCAAAAAATAACGAGTCTCATCGCAAGACTTTATTATTCATTAAGCGTGACTTTTGAAAATGACCTTAAAAAAAGACATGGAGTCGCCACCAATCTTTTTTAGCTAGGTGTGATCGGCCACCTATTAAAACCGGTTTTATAAAATATTTTAAAAATTAATTAAAACATTTTAAAAACCAATTTCAAGTCTGCGTTTTAAACCAGAGAAATCAAAGAAGCGGGTTCGGGAGTCGGTTACGTGCAGGGAAGGATTAGCACCCCTACAACGCCCGTATAAATCGGTACCTTATTAATCGTGTGTTATCTCAAGTCTCGGTAAAAGTTGGTTTTAAATTTAGTATTTCAAATTAATTCCCAATTTAAAGAAAAATAATTTCATTTTTTATTGAAAATGATCCGGAATTTATAAATTCAAAATTTTTCTATATTCCCCAACAAACGTGGCAAAATATAGAAATTTTTATTAGTTTTGGAAAACTTTCCGAATCATTCTCTTTTTTGAAAGAAAGATATTTCTTTATTAATAATAGTTGATGATATTCCCTCCAGCAAACCTGGCAGAGAACTCATGAATTATTTTAACTCGGGAATATCTTTACTTTATTGAAAACCATTATCTTTTTGAAAACATTTAAAATAAATGAATATGTATATGCATGACATAAATAAAATGACATAGTAAAGTCTAAATAATATAATGCATCTTAAATGACATGACAAATATGAATGGTATGTCATATAATTTAAATGACATGGAATATAAAATGATGCTATCCTATAATATGACAAAAAAATAACTAAATAAAAGCATAGGATATCATGGAATATTCAAAACCATATTCAAAACCATATAACATCAAAAAATATAAATCAAAATAACATAAAAATTATTATAACAAGAATCACATATTATATAAAATGCATGAATATGAAAAATGCAATGCATGAAATGTATTTTTTCCTTTAATTAAGGAAATCCATATATCTAAAAAGATATCCGGCTACCTTAGGAAAATATGTCAAATTAAATATTCTAAAACCAAAATACTTTGTGATTGTTTGAAAACAATTTTGAAAAGCTTGAATTAAAAATAAAAACTGGGCTAATTTTTTTTTTAAATGGCTCTAATTTCCTAAGTTTAAAAAATACGGACTTGACTACCCTTAACCCGGGACTTGAAAAACCATTTTTAGAGTTTAAAAAGGCTTAGAAATTACCCTAAGTCAGTATCTAACCCTCCTAATCAGCCCACTCTAAGTAAATTAACCAAAACAGAAAAATGGTTTTTCTTTAAATTCAATTCTGACTCCACTGTCGAGTTTTAATCCACGATTTTTTACCCTATTTTTAAAAATTCCAAAAATTCTGAAAAAAATACTGGAGACTCAGGACATGTAAAAATACACGGGAAACAATCGGCTTAATTTTTTGATCAAAGATAAATTCCCAGAAAAATCAGAGATGTACGAGTTTTGAAAGGAGAAAAAACTGCTTTGCCAACACATTTTTGCCTTTGATAAAATCATTTAAAAATCAAAGTAAAAATATTTGAAACTCATAAAATGACTTCCAAACAGTAGCTAGGACTTTTTGAAAGTTAGATAAAAATTGGCTAAGTAAAAAAATCACAAAGGTAGAATAATCAATTTGACAAACTTAATTTTCCACAAGTGTGCTCAAGAGAGTATGACTTTGAACCATTAATTGGCTCAAGTCATTATTCAAGTGGCATGAACATGAAATGCATGAAACAATGCAGAAAACATAATGCATGAAATGCATGGATTTAAACCTAAATGATATGAAAAAATTCATAAAGTAACCTAGACCTAAATGAATTTGCATAAGATGACATGGCATGTGAATGAAATCGACATGGCAAACAAGATGACATGGCATAATGGATGACATAAAATGACATGGCATGTGACATGGCATAAAATGACATGGCATGTGAATGAAATCGACATGACAAGCAAGATGACATGGCATATGGATGACATAAAATGACATGGCATAAGATGACATGGCATGTGAATGAAATCGACATGACAAGCAAGATGACATGGCATATGGATGACATAAAATGACATGGCATGTAACATAGCATAAGATGACATGGCATGTGAATGAAATCGACATGACAAGCAAGATGACATGGCATATGGATGACATAAGACGATATGGCATGTGAAATGGCTTAAAATGACTCGGAATTTATTAATACCAAAATCTTTTCATGTTCCTCGGCAGACCCGACAAAACATAGAAAGTTTTATTTATTTCAAAAAAATTTCGAATCATTTTATTTTAGAAAAGGGCATTCCTTCGTTAATAATTAATGATAACCTCTCCGGCAAATCCAGCAGAGAAAACCATGAATTATTGAACTCGGGAATATTGCCTTATTTATTAAAATATTATGAATATGCAAAATGACATTAAGGCATGCACCATAATAGACCATGTCCAAGGCAAGCAACATTATCCGTATAAGAGTAAATTATCAAATACCAAATATACATCATAATATACTATGTCCAAATAAAAATAAAATGAAAGAATATTACCTTGTGCTTGTCCCCTTTGCAAAAACCATTTCCTAATTTTCCATTCAAAATTCTCTTCTTCTTTTTTTGTTTGATTTCCTGAGGCTGCCAAAATTGCTCCTACCAACCTTAACTAAAATTTCCAATCTCTTTTATCTAAAAGCTTTTCCCTTGGCTCCTTTCCAGCGACAGCATTAAGCATGGCAGGGAGCTCATAAATTTATCTGGCTTGTGTGCATACTTAGTTGACCTATCTTTTTTACTAAAAGAAGCCATTCTCGTGATGCAGAGAGCTCTAAAGTGACAATTGCTCCTTCTTCCCTGTAACATCTGTCTGGTTCGATGACCAACATATTGGCAGAGCACTGCAATGAATCTACTACATTCTGCATTAAATCTGATATCGAAGAGTTCACGTCACTTAAGATTGCTGCAAAACTATTGCGGATTGAACTCCTAACCTTGTTTTTAAAAACTACAGAAGAAAAAGGAATGCCATTTCTCCTACTACCAATCAAATCAGACATTAGAGCTCCATTAGCCTTGTGTATGCTAACAAGTGAAGGATTTCTAGCTTTCCTCCTCAGCAAACTCCACCTCTTCTGGATACTGCGAGAACTCAGACCATTTCTACGTTGAGCATATCGACCTGTCAGTTTGGAAGCTGGTGCTGCCTCGTAAGTCCCATGAGTGCTCCCACTTGCATTGCTGTCAGCAGGATATGCTGGAGGCTGTGAGTAACTAACACCATAATTATAAGGTGCTCCATAACCAGGCTGGCTGGCTGGTGCTCCTCCATAGGTTGGAGCACCATAACTAGATGGTTGAGCACGTTGTGAACCAGACTCTGGTTGACCATAACCAAAAGATGGTGGCTGTGAATGATATCCTGGCTGACCATAACTTCCTGGGGTGCTAGGCGACTGCTGCGTCTGCCCATAGACAGGGGGATTGGCTAAAGGTTTCTGCGCTTGCGATGGTCCATATCCAGGTCCATAACCAGACTGAGCTGGTGGTTGACTCCCATAGCCAGTTTGGGAAGTTGGAGGCATTCCGTAATCAGGTTGATGCATTGGAGGAGCCCCTTGGCCCCAGCTTGTAGGTGGTCGTGCTTGATAGCCTTGCTGTGGATATCCTCCAGTCATTGCTGGATTTCTCATACGGTTCTCGCTTGTGACCTCATCAATCAATTCTCTTGCACTTTTAATTTGTTCACTTGTCCCATCTATGTGTAATGACCTTTCTGTTGATGTATCACCTGGGGGCAAGTGTAACGGTATCACCTGAATACGAGCTCCAATTCTAGCTTGCATATTTTTAATTGTTTCACCACCTTTACCAATCACCAGACCAACCTTGTTATTTGGAATCTTCATTTCAAAATGTTCACTTCCAGCTTGTCCTGTCAATCTTCGAGAAACTATGCCAGAACCCTCTGTTTCAGCCTCAGAAAGAACATCATTTATCAACTGCTCTGCCTTAGCTATTTGTTCAGCAGTACCCACAAGCTCTACTGGCCTAGTCACAGAATTAGGGTCTGCATCCATATCTCGTGTGACCTGAATCTTTGCCCCAGATTGTAGTTGAAGATATTTAATGGTTTCTCCAGCTTTCCCAATTATAACACCAACCCTGTTTTGTGGAATGTCAATCTTTTTGCTAGTACCATGGTAACTTCCATACGAAACCGTTGAAGGAGCATAGTTTGACATAGGCTTTATATCAGAAGGAGCAGAGCTAAATCCCTTCTCGTTATCAAAACCACCGCCAGAGCCGTTCTCGACACGAGGGCGCTTTGCCTCAACGGAGGCTGCGGATAGAGTAAGGCGCGCAGCAATCTCCTGAGCTCGTTGCTTGGCCATCTCGATGACGTCAAGCGGTGGCGGAACGTTGTTGTAGGAAGGAGGGGCCAAATCTGGGGAGGAGAACCCTGTGGGCCTCCTGCCACCGGAAGACAGCGATGTCTGGTCATCGTATTTGCGCTTGTTGCTGCCGACATCGGGACCTGAAGAGTACTGTGATTCATCTGCCATTGTGTGTGTGAGAGAGAGAGAGAGAGAGAGAGCTCAAGCTAAGGGGATTTTGCCTTTTTTCTATAGCCGCCAGGAGCCCCCCCTAAAGAAGAATATCCAGCCTCCTTTTTAACATGTCCCTAACCTAAAAAAAATGTGTAATGTCTAAATTACCCATCCTTTATTTCAAGTCTCTTTTTTTATATTTTTTTTCAAATATTTTTAATTTAAAAATTTATTTTAAAAATCTAATAAAGCTCAAGATTAATTTTTTCACCTCGGGTTTAAATTGAATTTTAAAATTGGTAATTTTACGGTCCGATTTTATTTGAACAATTAAAGCTAAAAAAGATATATATAATTTAGAACATTTAAAAAAAATCTAAAATCGCGACCGTGACTTTTACAAAAATATTAAACCCGAGAGGGGGACAAATCAAAATTGGTTTTAAAAGGCCCGGACAGAATTAGGTGTCTACATCTGCTATATGATTTTGCCAACAAAGCTACACTGGATTCATGGTGCAACTTTAATATAGCCAAAGTTGTTTATTTATTTAAGCTTAATAAGTAAATTCTGCTTCTGCATTTTATGTCTGTTATATTATTATCAGTAGAAGCATGGGGTCAGATGCTTTCCATTCTAATTTTCCAGCCATCAAAGAGTAGAGTAGAAAACAAAATAATCTATAAGTTTTAGTGGATAGCAACTTAATATTTCTATTGAGAAGGCAGTGATGACAAGTTAGGTACTATTACTAATAAAATCAGTCATACTTATGTTTAAAGAATAGCATTAGTTAACTTATTGGTATAGTATCCAAATTCTTACCAAAGAATCAGAGGGCTCATCTCAGTCATACCTGGGTTTCCTTGGAGAGCTGCCATGCCGCTGGTGACAATCACATGCGTTGCCTGAATATTTATCTGCCTTCACCTGTACTTCAAGCATATGTTAACAATAGGAATCCTTAATTATAATGGTTTTTACTTATTTACTGAAATCATATTCTTTCTTTGCTTATGATACATGATAGATATTGCCCAGAAAAGCTTTATACCATAGATCAAGCCAAGTTAATACCGAACTTTTATTGCACTCTCTTGCATGCACGGTTAAGACTTTTATTTTGAGGAAAGTAGCAGAAATCCATCATAATTTGATATGAAGAATATGCCATGAGAATGCATCATTCCCTATTGAAGCTAAGATAAATATATAAATATATATATATCTCTTTTAACAACTCTTGGTCAGAACAGAATAAACCTTTGAACATAATAACCAGAGCAAAATTAGATTATATAGTATTATTAATTTTTAAGTACATTAGACCATAATATTGATATTGAATGCTTTGAAAGAAGCTTTTGTTTTTGTGAATTACCTGAGCAAGATCCTGCGCAAGGCATTGTAGCTGTCCTGTGAGGGAAGTGACCTGTCTTTGGAGAGTTGGCATTACTTTTTCCCTTTTGTTTTTACCTTATCAAGTAAATAGAAAGCAAAAATTGAGTTGCAGAAATTGAGTTACCTTATCAAGTAATGCATTCTGTGATTGGGAAGCTTCTCATTCTAACCATTCTTTTTTATGGTTTATTTTAAGCTTGCTTCCCTGTTCGAGTGGCTCCACTAAACCTGTTCGTGATTGAGTCAACTGGCTTGGCTCGATTTTAAAATCAATGAGTTGGTCAGATCAAACCCATTTGAGGTTTTTTATTTTTATGATACTAATGGCGGTCATTTTCTTATTTCCAAACTTTTGTTTATTTTTATACTGTTATCTAATTTGTTGAGTTGAATTCATGATTTTAAGGAGGAGTTTTGCGAGCAATACAAGAATGATCACCCTAAGACAGAAACATTGTTGCTGTAAGTCTGAGCAATAATTTTCTTTTTTATTGGCATTGGTTTATTTCCTTTTAGTTTAATTAATTTTGTTTGATTTATTTATCTTATGGGGTCAAGTTAAGATTGGCAAAACGGGTGGAGATAGATTAATAAGTTTGTCTAGAGTTGTAAGTATTTTGCTATTTCCATCATTAAGTTTTTTTTTTTAAACAATACATGCAAATATGTTTTTTGATTAATTTAAAATAAATGTACTTAGAAAAAAAAATACCTTATGTTGCTAATGCAGACAAGCTAAAGCGTGATATGTAAAGAACAGGAAAGTCTACAATAAGAGACAAGTAGTTTACTTTATTTTTTTAATTCTTTACATTCTTTATTTAATAAGCAAATTTTACTGTTTTAAAGATTTATGATTTGTGATTGTGCTTAAATTTTGCTCTTCAGTTGAGTCTAAAGCTGAAGCTTTTTTACATGCAAGCTTTCTTCTTCAGTTTAAATATTTGTTTTTATTTATATACAAAGCTTGCATGTCTGTAGCAAGTAAATATATTTTTCTGTCATGATTGATCAAATTTGGTAATTATTTGATCTGCTTTAACAATTTTAACTATTTGGCCTTCTTTGACTCTATTTGATTTCAATACTTATGGACTTGCATGTTGTTATGGCCTAGCTACCATTGGAGGAATTCAGGATAGAGCTTTTAAGATAGGAGACACTGCTGGAACAATTAACAATATTGTTCACTGCAAGCTGTACAGGCCTGGATCTGGCTTTGTCTCCAAATCTGTATGTTATCTTGATAGTTCTTTTTTTGTGCGTGTGTGCATATATGTCTGCGCAATTCGTCTCTTTCTCTTTTGCTTAAGCAATTGCACCCTAACAACCTGCGGATCAATGTCCTATCATTAATTTGGCATTTACTATCATGGTTTTGGCAAGAATGTGAATATGTACTCATAGACATCTAAACGAGAATTTTAGGTTGAGCTTGCAATGCAGTAGTATATTGTTTTCATTAGTTTGGACTTGGTCCTACTTGAGTTTGATGCTTTCAGCTCCAACTATAACAACTTGGCAATTAAATTGGCATTGGTGGCTAGAAAGCCAAGCAAGTAGATTAGTTGGTTCATGGTAATCATCACATTTCAAATGCAAAAACTGTTGAAGGCAGTTGCTATGTCATGGTTATTCAATAATAACTTTCAATACATCTAATGCATGTGGAATTGAGATTGAAATCATGAATCAGAAATACTGAAATTGCAATTGATGCTCTTTCAATTTGGTCGGTTCCATTTTCTTCGGTCACCTTTCTTATTATTTTTTTAAATTTTATTATTTGGTTGTTCTTTTCATGTTTTTTTTTGCACCTATCAATGATGAGCACGTGGTTAATCACTTAATTGTTTGTTTTGTTTGATGAATGTGATTGCCTTGCATTTTTCTTTCTTTCTTGACCTACTGTAGATTTTTTATTTCGTCAAAATATGCACCTCAAATTGGAATGGTATGATGGTGAGTTACAATGAGAGTGATGATAATGGAAGAATAAGGTATGATTGCATTTGGGTGGTTTTTTAAGCTTTTGCTTAAAGAAATGGGGAGTTAAAAAAGCAACATCGACTTGCAAGATAGCATATCATCTCAATTTGGCTTACGAGAAGATGCAATCTTATGTGAATGATGCTAGAAGGCTTTAGGATGAAATTGGAATAATGTGCACTTCCATCTTCAATCCCAAAGTAAAAATTTCTTATTTCTCAAACTTTCTTTATTTTTAATTTCATTTTTGTTTCTTTTTTAAGTCAAGTCCTAGAAATATTCTGTATTTACATGGTGTAGTATGAAAATCTGAATTTGACTCTTCTGTGTTGAGGTTTCTGGATTCAATTTCATATGGTACAGTTTCTTTAATCTCATACCAAATATCATTTGTTTTTCTTTATTTGTATTCTGATTTTTTGCTAAGCTTGCTTCCATTCTCGCGTGTTTTTGTTCTCCTTTGTTTTACGTTATTCTTCCTATCTCAAATTTTATGCTGACCGTTTATTTATCTTTCATTACTTCTAATTTTGTCGCTTTTTTTTGGTTTGTTTATATGTTAGGTGATTGTTATTTTAAAAAAATGATTCAACTCTGTTTTTGGCATGGTTTGAATCAAATCATTTGACTTGCATTGACCAAAATGATTTTAATTTGGTAGATGCAATTTTGAACAATTTCTTTGTCTTTAAAATAATCAAATGATGTTCTCATGAATTTGGCATTCTACATGATTCTGTTTTTTGGATTATCAAGAAAATTGACAATGTTCTAGGAATTTCCAGGATAAAAAATAATGAGAGTTTAAATTGACATTTGAGTCTTCATACACCATCAATCAAACATGTGTAAATAATGTTGAAGTTTGAATGGAAAGCCTTAGAGTGCTTTCTTTCTGCTTTGCCTGTCTACTAGAGTCAAGTCAATAGTTCTATGATTCTTTGTAAAAATGATTAAGTGATTTTATTTAATTTGCATAAGCATGACAAATTACATGGTAGCATGCTGCACATTTTATGTTCCTTGATATGCATTCAGAATATTTGATATGTTGTCTTTCATTGGAAGTAGAATATTTGCTTCATTGTTAAAGTTAATCTTTGCACTTTATATCGATCTTTTTGATATTTCATATCTCTTTCCTTTAAATTAATCATCTTTTTGGAATTAGTCTTATTATATTTCATATCTCTTTCCTTTAAATTTGATAAGTTCATCGGCAATTAAAATAAGTTCATTATTAACCAAAATCTGTTGCACCTGCAGTGTAGCGCAGGGGTCCATTCTAGTATATCTAATCCTCTAATTCAACAATTGATCAATCCCTTGCATTGAAGGGTTTGGGCTTGGAACTTTCAGCCACAACAATGTTAGACCCCGATGCCTGTAACTGGTGGAAGTTGTTGAGTGATGCCAAATTGCCAATCTGGAAGGAAGATGGAAACAGAAGTTCACTGATAAGGACATTGCTATATTATCCAGCTGTTAATCAATTGTTATTTGCTCAGGCATAAAATTTCTATACTTTATTCCTGCCAAGAAAGGATGGAATCAATTATCAATTTTAGGATCCGTTTCTTTCGTGAAAAATGGTTTTTGAAAAATAGACTTATTTTTGACAAATTTAATATTTTTTATTGTTTGATTGATTTTGCATAAAATATTTTTTCGTTATTTACTTTTAAGAGATTGATTCCTATAGGTAAAGGATCAATCTTTTTTTGCTTTGCTTCAACTTCTGAAAAACAGGTTGATTTTTCATTGGCTCAAAAAATATCTGTTAACCAAATTATTTTTTATGAAACAAACATCCTAAAATACAGAATACTTTTAGAAAGTTCAAAGACAATAAAATTTAGCCACTTGGCATTCCACCATGATATAATATTCCAAATGAAAGTCTACTCCAAAGATTGGAACAATCACTTAAAACACTTTCATTCTTTGACCTATGCCACCTCTAAAAACTGGCAGTTTGGCAGATTGAATTAAGCTGCAATTGTAGTAACCAATTTCTAGTTTCCAGATGGTATTATGTTAAGCAGTTAAGCTTCACACATTTGCAATTTCAGTTGACATTTTGTGAACCATGATCATTGTTTATCATAATCTACCTGTTGCTTGCATCTATTAGAAGATTACTTTTTTTTTGGATAATTTATTAGAAGATTACTTCAATTTTGGAGTTTGGACTATAAATGTAAAGAACTTTCAAGTTTTTCTGAGATCAAATAATTCCTTCTTCCGATTCTAAAACAATCCTTTTTTTTTTCTTAACATTATTAAAGGAATCAATCTAAAGCACGTTGCTTCAAATCTGATTTATGAGCATTTTAATCTTGATAACATGGATGTCAATGGATAGTAAAATATCAAATATATGCCACTACCAGATTTATTTATTTTATTTTTTTCAAATTTGGATATCTTATAATCAGATAATTTTTTAATTTCAATAGTAGATTTATCATCCGTGTTAGATTCGAATTGAATTCGGATAGCAATCTTTGGATATCCCATACTCAAATCCAATTTGTAAAATATGATAAGTTTTATGATTATGGAGAGATTGGAATCTTAACAAACAATCCTTATCACTAAAAAATTTAGTAAGTAAACCAATTTTAGATCTTGAAATATTTTTTATTAAAATTAAATTATATCTTAAAACTTCACTTAAAAGTTATATTATCAAGTGTATAATAATTTAATAAATGCTTATGCAAAATGATTTTTATTATCTAAATTGTTATTTTTATATTTTAAAATTTGTTTGTTGTTAATTATGAGGGAATTTGAACTATAAATTTAATTTTATATTTTTATTTTTACAAAAAAAAAAAAAAATTAACTTAATGGACAAATTCGAGAATTGCTGACCTCGTCAAACTCATTCGTTAGAGCTTTAGGACCCATAGAGCTATTGGGAGTTCTCTGACATCTTATATATGAATTATTCCCTACGAGTCCAGTTGAAGTAGCAGTAGAAGTAGTTGCCCACGAATTTCGATATCCGGCGGATAGTATTATCTAATTTATATTCAGATTTGAATAGTAATATTTAAATTTAATCAAATAATAAATTAATTCGAACATTATAAAATTAATCAAATTCGAATACAAATATTTCAAAACTAATAGATATTTGATTCGTTACAGGTAGATGTGGCAATTGGGTGGGTTCGGATAGGGTAATTTCGGGTTCGGGCTTTTTCGGGTTTGGATTTTACATAATTTTTTATTTTTTGTTAGATGTAATCGTTGTTACATAATTTAAATGTTTAAATCTAAAATAAATTATTATTTTTTTAAATAAGCTTTTGTATAATATGATATTTTTAATTATATATATATATATATTAATATCAATATTTGTTAACACCAGAATGATATAAAATTAATTTGTTATATAAAATCAATTTGTTACATAATTGATTATAGAAAATATGTTATCATATTGATATTTAAAACAATTGATTCGATGAACTCGAATATTCAATATACATTATGATTTATATCATGCATACATATCAATATAATTATACACACTAATAATTAAATCAAAATAGGCAAATGACTATATTTAAAGAAGAAGTAGTTTTAAAGTTTAACAGCTAGTAAGGCAATGCAAAAAAAATAAAAAAAATTATTACTCAATTATTTGTCTTAATGATCTAATTTTAACTTAAAACTAGTTTTTTTAAGAAATCATGATTAAAAATTACTTGATATATAGTATATATTTAAATATTGTAATAATTTACCATTTTAATTGTATAAATAGTAATGATCAATGAAAATGAGATGATATAATGATTTATAGACATGATAATTTTAGATACGATACGATTATATGACACGTGAATGACAC
This sequence comes from Fremontodendron californicum, assembly GCA_030761205.1. Classification (NCBI taxonomy): domain Eukaryota; kingdom Viridiplantae; phylum Streptophyta; class Magnoliopsida; order Malvales; family Malvaceae; genus Fremontodendron; species Fremontodendron californicum. The sequence continues at coordinate 15,178,184 of JAULJL010000013.1, read as the reverse complement.
GGGATATATTAGATAATATCATGATCTTATTAATTAATTAGATTGTGATTAAATAAAAAATAATTACTTAAAAAAGAAATTTGTGAATTCTAAAAGAATACGGAGTTCTAATTAAGTTTAGTGATAAGCTCATAAAATTCACATTTTATGTCCTTTCTATTCTTAGTTTTAGTTATGTTTTCGATATTTATCTTGATTACTTATGTTATGTTTTTGAATTTTAGGTATATTTAAGAGAATGAAGTGAAAAGATGTCAATTATGATGTTAAAGAGCTTACAAAATCATAATTACAAGATGGAAGAAGACTTGGGAGTCAAAAAGATCAATTTTTTGTTGCTAAGCAAGAAGGCAGATTTGACCTTCGAAGCTTGTTACAAGGAAAACATGATGTTAAAGTCTTTATTTAAAGAAACTTCCTCTTGACTTTTGAAGCTGATTTAAATACATTTCCAACGGTAGTTTATATGCCTAAATCGAACAAGAAATGGTCATCCAAATCAGCCGAAAAAGTGCGACATGATGCAGTAGCAAAATGGCTGGCAGAGAGCCCAGCGCCCATTTTTGCGCGGCACCCAAGATTCGGGAAAAACACGGGAAAACCAACCAAAAATGCAATTTTCTGCCTCCTAACTTACCTGTGCGGCAAGGACTTATTCCCAGGGTTTTAAAGCTCTATAAATACCATCTTTTGAGCTAGAGATCTTTTGAGGAGACTCAAGGATCATCATTATTCTTCTTCTTCTCCATTCTTTTATTTTATTTTTATGTTTATGTTAATTATGCATATGTTAGGCTAAACTTCTTTTTGGTTAAGGGTGATTACAAAAACCTAGAACATATTGTGTAATTGATTTTGAGATTCTATCTATCATTAGTTTTCTATCAAAGTTGCTTATGTTCTTCCATAAAAATTGTTCATGATATTGTCTTGATTTGTTTAGGATGCATACTAGATATATCTTGATAATTATCTAATGTTAGTTTAGGAGTCTTGATCCGTAATTGTCTTGATTTTCTATTCATAAGTGGCAATTTGTGATTAATGATTATGGTCAAGTTTTTGCTAATTGCAAAGTGAAACATAACATAGGTTAAGCATTTCGAGCTTATGCGTTTGTTGCTTAGATCAACCTATCTTTCTCATCATAAAGCTGCTATTACATTAAATCTAGAGAGCTTATTCTAGGTTGTCTAATAGTTAGAGATTAAATAGAGAGCTTGTTCTATTTAATGAAGAACTAAGGAAAGATTGGAGTAACAGAGCTTGCTATTATCTACGGTTGATAGTTTTGATAGATTATTAATGTTGATAGATCTGATTATTGATTCTCAATGATGTCTAGTGGTGGCGAATGATACCTTAACCATACTTCTCTCATATTTGATTTCTTTTTACTTACTTGTTTTTTACTTTTCTTGTTTTCTTTACTTTCTAAACAAATTTAAAACCCCTTTTCTTTTCTTGTCTTTGAACTTAAGTTATAAACTAGTAACTTGTAAACTAAACATCAATCCCTATGGATTTGACCTTTGCTAACTACTATACTTTACAACTGATCTTTTTAGTGTAAGGATTAAATAAGATATACTCTTTGGAGTGTATCAAATTTTTGACGCCGTTGTTGGGGATTGCTTTATTTAGTTTATTTGTTACTTGGTTTATTCTTATTTTTAGTTCTAATTAATATTCTTTTTGTATATATAGGTTTTCTTTTCTACCCTATCAAAGAGAGATGGCATGAGCTACATCAAACATTTAAAACCAACTAGCCAATGTCACATCCATAGTTCAACAATTGTACATGGGTAATGTTCAACAATTGAAGAAGTGTGGAGCATGCTTTATGATGGATCATCCAACCAATTTGTACCCATACTTCCGAGATGATAATTTTGAACAAGCCTATGATTTAGGAGGATGTCAAGACCATCAAGGGTTCCAAGGACAAAAGTATGATGCTTTCTCAAACGCTTACAATGCGGGATGGTGGGATCATACCAATTATAGCTACTCAGGAAATTATCAAGAAGTTGATCCTTATGTCAATTACAATCATCCATTTTGCTTCAATCAATCATGGTCTCAAGAACCAAATCTTTTTCAGCCACTATATATGACTCAAAACTCAGGTACTTCTTTAGAAGATCTTGTCAATTCTCTTGTTAATAATACTTTGCAATTTCAAAAGGAAAAAAAAGGATCCATTTGTCTTCAATCAACCATGGCTCAACAACAAGATCTTTTTGAGCAACAACCTGTGACTCACAGCTCAGGTATTTTTTTAGAAGATATAATCAATTCCTTTGCTACTAATACTTTGCAATTTCAACAAGAATTTCAGGCAAGTATCTAGAGTTTGGAAACGCAACAGTCGTGTTCATGTTATTTTTCGTGTCGTGTCGCGTTTTAATTATTTATCCATGTTGTGTTTGTATCGTGTCTCAATTCATTCCATATTTTGTTCGTGTTATTTTTGTGTGTTTAAAGTATTATAAATTATATAAATTTTTACACGTTAATAATTCGTTTTATTTATATTTTGACACGTTCGTGTCGTGTTCATATTATTTTTCGTTTTGTGTTTTAATTATTTTTTTATGTTGTGTTCGTGTCGTGTCTCAATTCATTTCATATTTTGCATACTTTGTCATTGTGATTCAATTTAGAGAAAAATTTGTGTATTCATATCCTGTCTCAATTCATGATAAATTTTGCATAATTTGTCATAGTGATTCAATTTAAAGAAAAATTTGTGTGTTCGTGACGTGTTCATGTTTGTGTTATTTTTAAGTGAGTACAAAGTATTATAAATTTATATAAATTTTTAAGCGTTAATAATTCGTTTTATATATATTTTAACACGTTCGTGTATTCGTGTCGTGTTCATGTTATTTTTCGTGTCATGTCATGTTTTAATTATTTTTCATATTGCATTTGTGTCGTGTCTCAATTCATTCCATATTTGCATAATTTGTCATAGTAATTCAATTTTAACTCTAAATTCATTTACTTAAGATATTAAAACATAAAAAAGTTATTTAAATAAATGATAATTATTTAACATGATTGAATTTAAATTTATTTGTAATTGTTAATTTAATTAAAAATTTATAAATATTAAACAATATCGACCTGGTAATATTGGACATGACACGGAAAAAATAATTAAAACACGATACTACACGAAAAAGAAACACGAACACGACACGAATACATGAACATGTCAAAATTTATATAATACAAAAATTATTAACATGTTAAAATTTATATAAATATAAAATATCTTAAACACGATTATGATACAAAAAATATATGAATACGATATAAATACACGAATTATCAGGTTTAAATCTACACCAACGAAGCGGGAGAAAAATTTTAATAACCAAAAAACATAAAATCCAAACTAATTAAATGGTCCATCCACAAGATAAAAACCAAATTAAAAACATAATAAAAAAAAGGTTAATTTGAAAAACATGCCCTCAATAGCCGCTTTATTTTTAAATGGTCTAATATGTTAGAATTATTAAAAAAAAAGAAATGAAAAAGTTAAAAATTGTTAGGAAGGATATTGTAAAGACAAAATTACCTATAACGAAAAAATCTATTTTTCCTTTCTCCTCTATTAAGAAAATATTATTTTTTAAAAATTTTAATTGAAAATAAATTTTAAAAATAAATTATTTAAATATTTATTTTTTAAAATTTTAAAAAATAAAAAAATTTAAGAAATATTATTATTTTTTTAATTAAAAAATGTAAACTAAAATATAAAAATATTTATTTTTTAAAATTAAAAAATTTTATTTTTTAATTAAAAAAGTAAATTAAAAAATAAGAGGAAATTTTTTTTTTATCAAGGATAATTTTGTTTTTACAATTTTATTTTTAATAATTTTTATTTTTCCATTTTTTAAAAATAATTTTTACTTATTATATGATTTAATAATTATTGTATTATTGATGATATATTTTTTAAATTTACCCATAAAAGAAATACCTAAACCCAAGAGGCAACAGAAAAATCCAACAACCCAACAACTAAAAAGACAAAAGAATTTTTGAAGAACAATAAAAATTCCTCTCCAGTCCCTTAAGATTCAAAAATAATAATAGTAGATGGAGTTTGCCGAAAGTGAACCTCTCATCACATGGCAATGGCATATTCTCTGATTTTTTTATTAATTTATTATAAGAATAATCCAAAAAAAACTCTAAACAATAACATGTTGTAAAAATGGTAGTTAATGTAAAAAGGAAAAGCAAAACGAATATATTTATCTCAGGAGAAGCAATTATTAATTAAATGGATTTTGTTAATAAATATTTTAAAGATACTTTTTAAAGTTATTATATATAATAATATTTTTATTTAATATATTAAAAATAATAAATAAAATTATTAAATATTATATTTAATATAATATTTTTGTATAAATAATATCTATAATAATATATATAAAAGCATGAATATGAATTTTTTTTAATTGAAGAAAATAGTCATTGTTATTTAATATATTTCTAAATTATCATTATAAATATTTTTTATTATTATTAAAATTTATTTAATTTATAAGTAAAAATTTCAATTTCATTAAAAGATTTTGCTAACGAGTACCCTTAAGACACTCTTTAAGGTTAATTAATATACTATTTATAGCAATAACATTGTATTAAATACAAAAATTGATAACTTTATTCATAATTTCAATGCATTAATTGAAAACATTACTATATTTAGTAACGTTAAAGATTATTCTTAAAACACTCGTTAGCAAAATCTTTCATTAAAACACTTTTTGCAACTTTGTCTTAAAAAACCTTAAAAGTTAAAATATAAATAATTTATTTGATATAAATATAAAAGAATTAAAATTTACATTATATTTTTTTTATCTTCATAATTAATTTTATATTAATATTAAAATAATAAATTTTATAATAAATTGATATAATTTATACATAAAATAAATTTTACATGTTAGTATAAATTTTATTTATTTTAAAATGTATAATTATATATTTAAAATCAATAAAACAACGAATATTCACATGCGAATGCATCTCATAATAAATATTAGTATTAACTAAATAGCTCTAAAAGTATTTATTAGCAAAATCTAATCTAAAAAAAAAAAAGTCATACGAGACGAGTAGATTATTGCTTCCTCATGAAAAACGATATCTGTGGCGTGCCAGGAAAAATCTCTGACAAATACACCACCAACCAATACATTCCCTCTCCCAGAGGAAAGGTCATCCAATTTTAGTTGCATTTGAAAAAAAAAAAAAAAAAAATCTCAAATGGGTTTGTCCGGTGCATCCGCGACCGACGGAGGCCCCGAACCCGACTCGGAATCCGTCCTCCTCCTCCACTCCCCTCTGAAACCGGCAAAGCCAGAAGACAAATTCAACTTGGCCTACATCATCTACTTCACGTTAGGCGTCGGATTCCTCCTCCCATGGAATGCCTTCATCACTGCCGTCGATTACTTTTCCTACCTCTACCCAGAAGCTTCGGTCGACCGTGTCTTCGCCGTCGTTTACATGTTGGTCGGCCTCGGCTGCCTCTTGATCATAGTGTTTTATGCCCACAAGAGTGAAGCTTACGTGCGGATCAATGTTGGATTGGGCCTGTTCGTGGTTGCCCTGCTCATTGTGCCCGTTATGGATGCGGTTTATATAAAGGGTCGGGTCGGGTTGTATGACGGATTTTACGTTACGGTCGGGGTTCTCGGTTTGTCGGGTATAGCGGATGCGCTTGTTCAAGGTGGGCTCATTGGGGCGGCTGGTGAATTGCCTGAACGCTACATGCAGGCTATTGTTGCAGGAACCGCCGGTTCTGGTAATTTAAAAAAGAATTTTTGGAGAAATTGTAGATATGGGTGTTAATTAATTTGTTGAACACTTGAATGCTTGGAAGGACTTTGCGTTAGAGTAGCTTATGTTGATGAGTACTTAAAAGTCATTTTAAGGGAGGGAGCAATTGCTCTTTTAGAGCTTAAAAGGGAACAGTGTGATTTTTAAGCGGAGTTAAAATTAAACTGATTCTGCTGTCAATTACTCAATCTTTAAGGACCTTGTTCATTTGATTATTTGAAGGCTCAGAAATTGAGCTGCTTAGTATAACTATAGAAACTCAACTAGTGATTTGAGTCAACTATAGCTTAACAGTCTTCACTCTTTATGTAGTAGTTGTTTTCAAGAAATGTTTGCTGTAAACAGCTTGAAGGTTGCCTTAGTTCACCTGATATGTAATAAAGCTCTTGATTAAGCATCTTTCACATTTCAAGGACCTTGGTGGGCCAATCCATTTAACACTATGAACCCAATCTTGAACTACTTGGAACACTTTTCCTCTACTCCATACTGTCTATAGCTATGCTTTTTATAAGGTGGAATAGAAATTAAACCTTATTTACTAATAATACCCATGTGCTCAATAGCTTCACTTGAATATTCCTGGATACAAAATTCATTGCTGTTTTTTTTTTTTAAATCAGATTATTTGCAGAACTGTTTGCTTCTTGTTATTAACCTGGGGTGATAAGTGATAACTATTGCATCAGGTGCAATTTTGATTTGTTAAATTGTTTGCTGCAGGGGTCCTTGTTTCAGTGCTAAGGGTCCTAACCAAAGCTGTATTCCCGCAAGATGCTGATGGCCTGAGAAAAAGTGCCAATCTTTACTTTTCTACTAGCATTGTGGTTATGGTCATATGCATAGTCTTGTACAATGTGGCACACAGACTTCCGATTATGAAGTACTATGAGGAGTTGAAGATTGAGGCTGTTAAGGAGGAGAAAGAGGAGAAAGGTCCCATGACCGGGCCTGTTTGGAGAGCTACCTTGTGGAATATAGTAGGAACAGTCAAGTGGTATGGATTTGGGATCGTCCTCATATATGTTGTGACTTTGTCTATATTTCCTGGATACATCACGGAGGATGTGCACTCATTGATTCTCAAGGACTGGTATCCAGTCCTCCTTATTACGGGCTACAATGTGTTTGACCTGGTTGGCAAATCGTTGACTGCAGTTTATCTCCTTGAAAATGCAAAGGTTGCAATTGCTGCTTGTGTTGTGAGGTTACTGTTCTTTCCCCTCTTCATAGGTTGCTTGCACGGTCCTCAGTTCTTCCGGACTGAGATTCCTGTCTCGTTACTGACTTGCCTTCTAGGGCTAACTAATGGCTACTTGACGAGTGTGTTAATGATCATGGCTCCCAAATCTGTTCAGATACAACATGCAGAGACTTCTGGCATTGTTGTGGTATTGTTTCTAGTTGTTGGTCTGGCATCAGGATCAGTCATAGCATGGTTCTGGGTCATCTGATATTCAAGCATTTTCTTATTACGGGCTACAATGTGAATGTCTTAATGATGTTTTTACCTTCGTAAAGCTGTTTCAACGACACTGTTAGTAGCATTGTTTTTCTTCAAATTGAATGATGAATCCTATACCTAAAGTGTGCATGTTGGCTGTATTTGTATGCCTGTAGTTTTGCTTTGCTTCCAGTTTTAGTTTTATGATGGTTGCAGCAAATATTGTTCTGGAAATGAAGATTCTATGCAAATTGGATATTATACCCTGGGCTGTAGTTTTTACTTAACAGTGCAATTGAATCCTGCTCAGAATTTCCTATGATTCTTTCTTTGGATTGTGATTTTCACTTTGAACAACAAAGGCAGGATTAGATATTCTGAACATAAAATGTTCAGTATGGAGTCTGTTTCACTGAAAACCGGATTATTTTCCTAGTAAATCATCTTTTTTACATTTCTAAAATTGCTTGGACTTTAATTGATTAACCTTGCTGAATAAAACACATGTTACTAAGAAATTTGGTGGATTGCTGCAAATTAATTGCTGACTGTGACAAGAATTATGTTTAAAACAATCTTGCAGGAAGTACATATGTGGTCACATATGTTACTCTTGATCTTTTTAGAGATAGAGTTATCTGTTTCTCATTTTTCTCAAAAACTGTAAACTTAGGTTTTCTGTTGATACTTGTTTTGCCAGGTTCCCCAGAAAAAGAATGATTAAGCTTTTGGTCTCTTTGTTTTTTTCTTCATGGAGCGTTTCATTGAAGAAGCCCCTGAAAGACTGAAAACGAAAGATTTAGCAATGGTACCCTGTTGTGTTCCTTTTTGATCTTAAGAAAAGTTTTCTCTTTCGGTTGGTTTTTTTTTAATACAAATGAGTCCGCAGCTTGAGACTAGGGAAAGGGTTGCAGATATTGGGATTCGAAACTTAGCTCTGTTGGATGCCACCTCTTAAGATTGTTACATGAACCAATTAGGTTAAATCTTAAGTTCGGTTGGTTTTTTCTTGGTTAATCTGTTTCCATTTTCAGTTTGGCAAGCAGTGGTTCAGACCAGAAGAAGTCTCTGGCTTGAGAGTGAAAAATACGGAATTTACTTATAGAACAATTTGGAAGTGCAAGTGAGGATATTGGTGGTTCACAATCTTCTCCTTCGTCTCGACTCCTTAAGGTGGTGCTCCAGCATGAATCTGGTGCCAAATATGACACACCAGCGGATTGGGTGCCATCTGTGTATAGCTTGCATGGTTATGGTCCTCGGTTCAAATGTATCAATGGCAAATCATAGTATATATAGTCTTTTTCACCATCATTTGATTAGTTGGAGTGATGAGCGATTCCGATCCTTAAGATGAGGACACCTGGGAGTTACAATGTTAAGAAGGCTTTATCATCATCATGGTTTCCGGCTCGAACAGAGATTAATCTTCCATCAATCATAAAATAAAGATGTGACAGCCCTGAATTTAAACCCCCCCCAAAAAAATTTCTTTTTCATGATTTAATTTTGATTTTAGGCATGTTTGTTTTCAAAGGGAAATGGTTTGCCATGGTTTATTTATAGACCGAACACTAATTTAGTTTACTTTTTAAAATAAAAAAAAATAAAAATAAAAATAAACATAAAAGGGATCCAAAATCAAACATTGATCTTCTTTTAAACCCTCAACTTCACCCAGCAACGACATCAATATAAGTCGCAAATGGAATTCGAACTCGACTTCTCGAATAAGAGATCAAAGACAGCTCTGCACATCAAGCCATTTAACCTTTTTACCCTTTGATGCATCCAAACCACTTCTTCCATCTCTGGTCTTTTACTAAGATCTGTATCCCAACAATGCTTCATCAAATTACAAGTTCAAAAAGACTTAAAATATCCTTTTCAAGTGAGTTAAGTAAAAACGAAAAGGCTTTGATAAGGGAACGTGGATGCTAGCCCTTAGCATCATCACCTGATCTAATACATATTCAATCCACATTTAGAAAAGCTACTTGATAACTACCAAAAAAACATCAATTAATTTAACCCATCTCATTTAAACCAATACACTTTGTATACGAGAAAAAGAATAAAAAAAGTTCAACATTGCCTACTTCCTACTCCACTAGTCTGAGGCTTGAGACAAGATCACAAGATTAACTAACTGTGCAGTCATTTTTGTTTCATCTTGAAGATTAAGCAATCAGTTTGTTCATAATCCAAGAAAATCACACTGCTGTGTTTAGAGTCATTTGGAATTTCTCCGGGACACGGAGCAAGGGAGCTTGAATTGTACCAGGTTTCCCAAGCTGACCACAGGCAGCCATCTGATCATCGCCTCTACTGAGTCGCATAAAAACAGTGCAACCACCTTTTGCTAAAACATTTCTAAACTCAACCATCTTCTCATCACTGCTTGGTCTAAATTGGGACCCACAGTGAGGATTGAAGGAGATAAGATTGATTTTGCAAGGAATACCCTTCACAAGATCGATTAACCTCTTTGCATCCTCAATGCTGCAGATAGAAATCAATGTCAAAGGCCCATTTGACAGTTGGAATTTATATATCAATTCAAACTAAAATTGCAAAACTAATAAACATTTCACTAGTTTTAGAATATGGCAACCATCGATGCAAAAAGAATAGAGATATTATGATAGCTGGATTAGAGTTCTATACTATTAGAAAATTGAAGTTACAACATTGCAAAGGCAAAAGTCATGGTGACCTACTGAAATTCAATCTATAGACGACCCAGTATCAATACTTCAGGTCAATGATGCAATTTCTCCAAGCAAATTGTTTGAACACAATACAACGTGTTAAATGCAATCATATTAGCCCAAATCTCAGTTGCACTTGAACTTGCCATTGAAATTGATGCACCACAATGACTAGGTAATTAATCAACGGTCCACAATTTTCAATATTTAAAGGGAAAGGGTGATTGTGTAAAATCTAACTATGCATCCTAAAAAACTTATCCACATGAAATATTGCTCAAAAGGGAAAGGTTATCTAACCTGTCATTGATTCCCGCAAGCATTACATATTCAAATAGAACTTTGTAGTTATGTTTGAACTGTAGTTCCTCCCGAAGGGTCTCAAGAAGAAAGCTTAATTTATACTTCCGATTAATTGGCATGATCCAATTTCTGACCTGCATGATTTCTCGAAAAAAAGGTCAGTCTCCCACTTTCTAGATCTCCATCTCTACGTTTATTTGTGCCTTCCTTTGGTGTGTGAATGTGCACACAAGTGCATGTCTCTCTCCCTTTATGTGCGTATATATGGAAGAAAGATGAGCAGCAATGGGAATATAGATGATAGTAAAGTACCTCATCAGTTGTAGCATTCAAACTAACAGCTAATGCACATTTAGACTCATGGAGAAAACGTTTCAGCTGGGGGACAAGTCCACTTGTAGAAACAGTGACCCTGCGAGGGCTGAAGTGAAGGCCCTGTTCATGCACCATGATATCGGCAGCTTTTATGACATTTTCAATATTATGAAGCGGCTCTCCCATTCCCTACAAATTTATGTAGCAGCAACAGTTACGGGCACAATAGGTTCACTGAAAATCATTGACTACTCATCTACCAGATAATCTAACAAAACCCGTTGAGTCCACTAATACTCTATAGAAACAGGATTAAATACCCACAAGATTTTCATTGTTCACTACAAGATTAATGGAAAGAAGCGGATGTGAAAAAAAAAGAAGAAAAGAATAATTCATTTGAAGGAAAAGATTTTTGTGTGTCTACATGTGCACAACTACTCATGTTGATACAGGATTGACAACAACCCTAGTTATATATTTTAAAAAAAAAAAAAAAAAAAAGCCAAAATAGAATTGCTTGCAATTATATCTTAAAAAATGAAAGATTTCGCTCAGAAACTTATAATCATGATGGAATATGGACTTTCAAATAACTGCCACTTCATGACTATAGACCAATTTGATGCTGTTTGCATCACCAAACATTTCCAAAACAACAAAACCCCATCTAGTAGACGCACAACATGCCAAATTATTAAGAATATAAATATACGGTCTAATAGATGAAAAGCCTGCAGATCCCAACATGCAAGAGAGCCGTATTTATTTTCTCAAGCACTAGACTCATGAACACTAGAAATCTACAATAAACATACCATAAATACAACATTTGTAATGGGACCAATATCACCAGAGAGCAATCGCCTTGCATATACAGCTTGCTCTACGATCTCAGCCGCAGTTAGATGTCTCCTCAAACCCATCCTGCAATGCAGATCCATGCATCAAAGAAATGCACCTTAGAAAGGTAATGACTTCTGAGAGTCTGAGACTATCTAAATTGCCAATTTGAAAAGAGGAACATAAGAACTTGCCTGCCAGTATAGCAGAATTGGCAATTCATGGCGCAGCCCACTTGACTTGAAACGCAAACAGTTGTCCTGCTCCGATCGCAAGGTATCACAACTGTTTCTATTACCAAACCATCATCCAGCACGAACAATATCTGCAACCTCCTGTGTGAGTTTCAAAATCAATGAGAGGATTCTCAAAGTAATGCAAGCAACTGATCCAAGGTGGACATACAAATTTAAGATTTCATTGAGATAGAAAGCATCCGAGTCACAACAACTGACCCAAGATTATGTGTACCTTTCTAGTGCCATCAGATGCAGTGAGAATATCTTTCAAAGACAAGGCCCTAAATTCAGCATGCTCACTCAGCATTTTCTTGAAATCTTTGTTTAATCCTAAAAGCCACGATTACCCATTAAACCAATTAGTACAAAAAGAAAGCTACAGAAATCACACTGGAAATTAGATCAGTTCGTAGCAAGACTACAAAAACCAAAGAATAAACAAGGTTCTCTAATGAATGAAGTAAAATTCATTGAAAGAAAAAAAAAAAAACCTTCTAGTTCATCAATATCATGTGCCCAAATATTATCTCCATAGAGACGCTTCCACAACATTAAAGCCTGACCAGGCCTGAATCCATGTGATTGAACCCATTCCTGACAAAGAAAATCCCCAGAAGATTAGCAACAGAACTTCAAATTACACACTTCAAACCATAAATTGTTAAAAAAAATAATAATAAAGACCCACTTGAAGTTCGGCATAATTCATCCCTTTGAGAAGCACCTTGGAGCCCTTCGCCAAATTTTTATACCATTCCCCACCTCCAAAATCAGGGAAATCATCGTTGTCGGGGAGGGAAAGTAGTGGGGATGCAGAAGAGCAAGAGGGTGTTGAGATTGAAATCGAGCGACGGCGATGGGAAGAAGCTAAGGAAATGAGATGAGGTGGCTTCAAAGAAGGGAAAGAAAAGAGATAGCGACGGGAAGTATATGGAAGAGTAGTAGCGGGAGAAGAAGCAGAGGAGGAAGAAGCCATCGCTAGGAAAAGAGAGTTAGCTCTGAGGCGGACTCGCCTCATCCACATATAGCCAATCTCCATTTTCTGTTTTGTTGTTTACTGGTGGTGGCTAGTAGGAGAATTGCAGGTAATTTTTATCAGGGTTTTTGAAATGATCCATCTTACACGACGTCGTAGCTCTTATTGTTAGAATTTTTTTTTTTTCCTTCGTTTCCTATGCCTCTGTGACATTAACAAAAATAAAAATGGAAATGAAATTTAAAGGTTAAGTTAATGTAAAATCATGGCACTAAATAAACAACATGAAGAAAGCATCATTGTATACAAATGAAATGATATCTCTCTCTCCACTTCTCCTAAGTTCTTTTCTTTTACTTTCTATCTACCTTCCACTTTTCTTCATAAGATTGAAAATTGAAACTAATTAAGCATTGTAGAAAAACAAGGGGGGATTAGTGACATACGTGTTTCAATCTTGTTAAAATGTCTGTAGTTAGGCCTCGTTTAGCATTGCTTCTGGCACAGCTTTTGAGGTTAAAAGTTGTTTTTCACCGCAAACGTAATGCTAAACAGATAAAAATAATTGGCTTCTACTGTTGAAACCATGGTTTGAAAAGCTAAACCAAAAAGCCAAAAAAATATAGCTTTTGGGCTTTAAAAGCTGACTTTTGGATAAAATGACTTTATTATCCTCACATCTCTACACTTTTATTATTTTAAACATATTTTTTTTGACATTTTAATTTCCTACACACTTTCTCACAGCAATGCTAAACACTTAAAAGTTTTTAGACCACACTTTTTCACCACATTTTATAAACACACTTTTTTCAACTTGAGCTTTTTCCAACCCAAGTTTTTTCCAACAGCAATGCTAAACTAGCCTTTAGTCGGAAAAAAAGTTTAGATCAAGATCCGGGAAATTTGTTCGAATCTTGATTGTTATAATTATCGGGTGATCGCTAGATATTGAAAAAGTTTAAAAACAAGGAAGATAATTGTCACCAATTTTTTTTTTTAAGTAATTGGTCACTTGTAAAAGAAATTTCCAAACAAACTGAAATTAATTGATATTTGATGGAATATTTTTTTTGAAATCTGTGAAAAAAAATAAGTTAGGTTTAGAAATACGATTATGGTGAAAAAAATATTAACATTCCAACAATATACGTTCGAAAACGATATCAATTAATTATATGTTATTTTTCAACTTAATAAAAAATATCTTAATTTTGATATTTAAAAATAGTATTCGTAAAAGAATTTGGTAAAATGCTTTTTGTTTCGAAATAAAATGAAAATCTTTGATATTAAAGAATTTTTCCACGTTTAAGCAAAATTTTGGACAACCTTTTTTGTCTGATAGTTCTCACAATATTTCGTCAAAATTTAGATGATATTCTCTTATAACCGATAGTTATTAGAAACTCTCAAAGTACCAATAACCACCTTTACTTAAGGTACCACTTTTATTTTAAATCTTTTTTAAAAACTGAATATTAAAATTAATTGATCAGGTGATAATGAATAGTCAAATATAATTAGTAGTGTAAAAGATAAACATTCTATCAAAAGAAAAAAAATTGACTTTCGTTAATCTGGAAGATGATAAGTTCCGATACGTGATCCTTCGAGGAAGGGAGAACCCGTTCGAGTGAGGGAGAAAATAAAATAGACGGAAGAAAAGACGACTTAATGTTTTTTTAAATTAAAGGTTGAGGGCATGAAAACGACTTAAAAAAAAATGGAGTCGTCACCAATCTTTTTTGGTTTGATGTGATCGGCCACCTATTAAAATTGATTTTTTTATAAAAATATTTTAAAATTAATTAAAACATTTTTTAAAATCAATTTTGAAGTCTGTGTTTTGAACCAGAGAAAAAAAAGTGCGGGTTCGGTTACATGCGGGGAAGGATTAGCACCCCTACAACGTCCGTATAAAACGGTACCTTATTAGTCGTGTGTTATTTTGAGTCTTGATAAAAAGTCGATTTTAAAATTGGTGTTTGTAAATAATTCCTTAAAAATTCATATTTTATTTGAAAATGACCCAAAATTTACTAGCATACTATTTTCCGACAGACTCGGCAAAATATGGAATTTTTCCTTAATTTCGAAATTCTCCGAATCATTTTTTTCAAAAAGATATTCCGTTGTTAATGATAATTGATGATATCCTTCCTGGCAGACCCAGTAGAGAATTCATAAATTATTTAACTCAGGTATAGTCTTGATTTATAGAAATATTATTTTTCATGTGTTTGAAAAATTATTGAAAATAACCATGAATATGCAAACATGTTACTAAGACGAAAATTAAATAGGCATACGTATTTATCATGGCATGGTAAGCAGAGTGACATGGCATAAGAATGAATGTCATGTGAATGAAATCGACATGGCAAACAAAATGGCATGTCATGAAAAATGGCATGTGAATAAAATCGACATAGCATACATAATGACATGGCATAAGGAAAATGTCATGTGAATGAAATTGACATGGCATACATAATGATATGGTATATGGATGACATGGCATAAAAATGAATGTCATGTGAATGAAATCGACATGGCATACATAATGACATGGCATATGAATGACATGGCATAAAAATGAATGTCATGTGAATGAAATCGACATGTAATACATAATGACATGGCATAAAAACGAATGTCATGTGAAAGAAATCGACATGGCAAACAAAGTGACATGGCATATGAATGACATGACATAAAAATGAATGTCATGTGAATGAAATCGACATGGCAAGCAAAATGACATGGCATAAAAATGAATGTCATGTGAATGAAATCGACATAGCAAGCAAAATGACATGACATATGTGACATGGCATGAAATGATGACATGGCATAAGTAATATGACATAAAATGATGACATGGCATAAAATGAATGTTATGTGAATGAAATCGACATGGCAAGCAAAGTGACATGACATATGTGACATGGCATGAAATGAAATGATGACATGGCATAAGTAATATGACATAAAATGATGACATGGCATAAAATGATATAGCATGAAATAATGACATGGCATGAAATGATGACATGACATAGGTGACATGGCATAAGATGACATAGCATAAAATGATGACATGGAATAGATGGCATGGCACAAAAATGATGACATGGCACAAAATGATAACATGACATAGGTGACATGGCATGAGATGATGACATGGCACAAAAATGATGACATGGCATACAATGATGACATGGCACAAAAATGATGATGTGGCATGAAATGATGACATGGCATAGGTGACATGACATGGAATAAGATGACATGGCATAAAATGATGACATGGCATAAATGACATGGCATAAAATGACATAGCATAGATGAATTTATTTGAGAATGACCCGGAATTTATTAATACCAAATATCTTTTCATTTTTCCCTGCAAACCCGGCAAAACATAGAAAGTTTTATTTATTTTGAAATTTTCCGAATCATTTTGTTTTAGAAAAGGGTATTCCTTCGTTAATAATTAATGATATCCTCCCCGGCAGACCTAGTAGAGAAAACCATGAATTATTTAAACTCGAGAATATTGCCTTATTTATTAAAAATGTTATGAATACCATAGCATGGTAATACATGTCATGTGAATGAAAATGACATAGCAAACCAAGGCTAGATAAGCATAATGACATGGCAAACCAAGTGACATGGCATGAGATATGGATGTGTCATGAAAATAGAATGACATGGAAGAAAAGTCATGGTGATCGAATGGTCATGGCATGCTTAATCATGACATGAAATGGGCTCAAACACTAAATGACATGGCAAATAAAAGGCTATATGAATGGCATAAAAACACAATTACATGTATGAAATGATGACATGGCATAAAATGACATGGAAAGTGACCTAAGATTGCATGACATAGCTACATGACTTAAGATGCATGACATAGGCAAATATAATGCAAAGCATGATCTAGGCCTAAAATGCATAGGAGGGCTGAATGTGATGCAAGATGTATCATGGACACAACATGCTAAATGACATAGCTACATGACCTAAGATACATGATACAACCAAGTATGATGCAAGGCATGATATGAACCAAAAATCAAGAGATGGCCGATTGATGTAGAGGACTTATTACAACATGAAAATGATGTAAAAACTAACATGACATAAAAATGATGCAAAGAACATGACCAAAATATGTATAGACATGCAAGGAAGTAATAAGAAAAACAAGTAAACAAAAAACAAGGAAATTTGAGCTCCATGGTTGGTACAAATGGGCATAGCCCTATCCTAACCACAATCACTTGATATTATCAAGACCATGAAGCCTTTCCAAATCACAAATTAGAAAATAAACCAAGCTAACTGAAAAAAATGGAGGTGAGCTCCATGGTTGGTACAATGGGCATAGCCATCCCCTAACCATGGTCACTTGATTTTTATCAAGATCATGTAGCCTTTCAACCTCTTTTACTTCATTTATTTTGAAAAATCAGAACATAAAAAATAATAATAAACCTTCCACAATCATGTTTCCCACAACAAACATGCAAAACAAAAAACAAGGCAAGCACAAGCAAGGCATTCGGCCATGGTAAAAAAATTTGTGAAAATTTGTTTTCTTCGATTATTGATGAAAAGGAAAAGATGAAAGCTTAAATGAACATTTCAAAACTTTTATTTTCACATGAAAATAAGTAGAAATAATATAGAAAACAAAGAAAAACACATGAGAATGAAGAAGAAAATCATGCTAGAGCTAGGTAGGAATGATTACCTTTCAAGCTTTTTGGTAAACCCTCTCTTCCTTTCTTTCAAAAACCTTTTTCTTCCCAGATTAGCTACTGACCTCTCCCTTCAAATGACCAGCCAACTTAAGGAAAATAAAACATTCCCCCTCCCTTTCTCATGCTTGGCCGATTGGCCTCCCAACCATAGAATGCAATGTGCTCCTTTTCTCCAACAATCCTAGCCTTTAGATTAGGATCTTTTCATGACAAATAAGAATATCATCTTGCCATTTGATCTTAGCCCTTGAAAGGTGTACTCATCCTTTACAAAGCACCTAGGCCATTAGATGAAACAAAGGTCACTCCCTCATGCTCCCCTTGGCCGAACCTCTTCTCACCATTGGATGGATTGTGCTCATCTTTCTTCCACCACTCTTGGCCATTGGATGAGGATCTTTTCATCACAAATAAAAATGTCATCTTGCAATTTGATCTTTCCCATTGAAGGGTGTACTCATCTTTTCTACAATGCATCTAGGCCATTGGATGAAGGGGACCATTTGCAAGGCAATAAAGATGGCATTTTTTAGCTTGATAGTGACCATTGAATTAAATTGATCAAACCTATCCTTCTCCCCTATGCATGGCCGGCCAAGACCTGGAATATTCAAGAATTTCCTCCATCTTTCGTATTTTTCTTAATTGCAATTTGGCCATTTTCCCTTTTTTCGATAAAATTACCTTTTTGCCCCCAAACTTAATTTAATTGCAAATAGACCCTAATTTTGGATTTGTCTTTTCCAACTCATCCCATTCAATGTAAAACTTGATTCTGGAGATTTTCATATTTTTCCGAGCTCATTTTCTATTTCTCCCGGAATTATCTCTGAAATTTCGGGTTAGTGCATCCCAAATTTAGCCTTTTTCAAATGAGTTTCGATTCTGGATTTTTCTTCACCGATCTCTTCCAAAAATTATAAAACTCAGATCTGGAAGTTTTCATAATTTTCTGAGCTCGTTTGCTATTTTTCCCGGAATTATCTTTTGGAATTTCGGGTTAGTGCACCCAAATTTTGCCATTTTTCATATGAGCTCCGATTTCAAATTTTTCTTCATCGATATCTTCCAAAAATTATAAAGCTCAGATCTGGAAGTTTTCATAATTTTTCGAGCTCATTTGCTATTTTTCTCGCAATTATTTTTTGGAATTTCGGGTTAATGCACCCGAACTTTGCAATTTTTCAAATGAGCTCCGATTCCGAATTTTTCTTCACCGATCTCTTCCAAAAATTATAAAACTCAGATCTACAAGCTTTCATAATTTTCTGAGCTCGTTTGCTATTTTTCTCGGATTATCTTTTAGAATTTCGGGTTAGTGCACCCGAACTTTGCCATTTTTCAAATGAGCTCCAATTCCTGATTTTTCTTGCTATTTTTTTTCAAAATTTTCTTTGGGATTTTCGAAATTGTCTTTCAACCTCCGAAATCTCGGTTTTACTCAAAACGGGTATGATTTCAGGATTTTCTTTTTCCAATTCTTTTGTCCTATACTGAATTTGAGTTGGTCCGAAAACGCCCAATTTTTACCATCAAATTCCCCTCCGAGTTAGTTTTCCTTTTTTAAAACTCGAGAATTTTCTCGTTTTTCTGTTTTTGCTCTAACCAGCTCTTCCTTGGGATCCACTTGAAACTAGGCTTTGGGCCATTCTTATTTACTCATTCTTTATCAACTGGGGGCTTCAATTTCACCAAATTGGGCCATCTTTGCAGTTTTCCCCAAATTTGCCGGATTAGGTTTTTTCCTATACTGAATTTTCGCAACCCGTCCTCTGAACTCCATATCTTTCGTTGTAGATCTCGGATTATCAAAATTCTTTCGCCATTGTCCAATTCAATTTCTAACCTTGATTTTGACTGGGAGTTGACTTTTTTAGTGGTTGACCTTTTGGGGTTGATTTTTTGGAGTTGACTTTTGCGCTGACCTTTTAAACAAAGGTTTGGGGATCCATATATAGAATGGTGGAAGTCTCTTTGCATTCCGGAAAGTTGAAAAGGAGAATCTGCCTGGTTTAGGGGGTCCAGACAAAATTAGGTGTCTACAATAAGAATTCTTAATTTCAATAAGTTACTCTAAGTTTCCCAATCCCTAGACGAAAATTATGCCGGGTCTCTTCATTCCATATATTTTTGTTAAGGATGGCAATGGATAGTAAAAAATTAGATACACGATTCAATTTCGTTTTTATGGATTTGGATATTACGAATTTAGATAATTTACGGATTTAATATCTGTAGCGGATTCGGAGCGGACTCGGATATTAGCCCTTAGATATTCATTATCCAAATCCGCTTTAATTTTGGTTCGAATAGTGTCGAATATCTAAATACATTATTCGAATCCTTTATTTATACGAATAACAGATTCAGAATCTGAATCCGATATTTACATATTTAATTCTTGTTTAATTTTATATTTTTATTTTTTTTAAAAAAAATTAATAAATTTGAATATTTAACGGATTCAGATATCCGATGAATATTGTTCTTTAAATCGGATGTGAGTTCGGATAGTAATATTTGGATAGTAAGCGGATAATAAACAGATTTGAATTTTAGATAATTTACGCAAATTCGGATTTGGATATTTAAAAAATTGCAAATATCCGATCTGCTGTCATCCCTAATTCTTGTATCAATCCTAAAATAATGTTAAAAAAAACGGACCGAGGGTCGAACTGATTAGACCTTCGATTTTCGATCCAACCGGTTGAACCAGTTGGACCGCACGATTCGATGGTGTTTGTTTTTTAATATTTAAACACTAAGTTTAATGTTAAATAAATATTAAATATAGTTAACAATTAATAAAAATATGTATATTGGCATGTAATTGGTAATGATGTGATAAGATATTGTCTTGCAGTTTTGAATGATGAAGGTGATCTTAGAAGTATAAACCAAACAAACATAGTTATGATTCCTAAAATTAGAGTGTAGATACCTAATTTTGTCTGGACCCCCTAAACCAAGCAGATTCTCTTTTTCAACTTCATGGAACGCCAAAAGACTTCCACCATTTCATAGATGGGTCCCCAAGACTTTGTTTCGGAGGTCAGCACAAAAAGTCAACTCAGAAAAAGTCAACCCCAAAAAGTCAACCACTAAAAAAGTCAACTTCCAATCAAAATCAATTTCGAAGTTGAATTGAACAATGGCGAAAGAATTTTGATAATCTGAGGTCTACAACGGAAGATATAGAGTTCGGAAGATGGATTACGGAAATTCAGTGTAGGGGAAGACCTAATTCGGCAAATCTAGGAAAAACTGTAGAGATGGCCCGGTTCGGTGAAATTGAAGTCCCAGTTGATAAAGAATGAGTAAAAAAGAATAGCCCAAGGCCTAGTTTGAAGTGGATCCCAAGGAAGAGCCGGTTAGAGCAAAAACGGAAAAACGAGAAAATTCCCGAGTTTGAAAAAAGAAAACTAAATCGGAGGGGAATTTGACCATCAAAATTGGGCATTTTCGGACCAACTTAAATTCAATATAAGACAAAAAAAGTGGAAAAAGAAAATCCAAAAATCGGACCGTTTTGAGTAAAAACGATGTTTCAGAGGTGAAGGGCAATCTCGAAAATTCCCAAAGTTAATTCCGGGAAAATAACAAATGAGCTCGAAAAATTATGAAAACTTCAAGATCTGGGTTTCATAATTTCTAGAAGAGATTGGAGAAGAAAAAGTCGGAATCAGAGTTCATTTGAAAAAAGGCAAAGTTCGGGTGCACTAACCCAAAATTCCAAAAGAAAATTCCAGAAAAAATAGAAAATAAGATCAAAAAATTATGAAAACTTATAGATCTGAGTTTCATAATTTTTGGAATAGATTGGCGAAGAAAAATTCAGAAGCAGAGTTCATTTGAAAAAAGGCAAAGTTCGGGTGCACTAACCCGAAATTCCAAAAGAAAATTTCGGGAAAAATATCAAACGAGCTCGAAAATTATGAAAACTTCCAGATCTGAGTTTTAGAATTTTTGGAAGGCATTGGTGAAGAAAAATTCGGAATAGGAGCTCATTTGAAAAAAGGCAAAGTTTGGGTGCACTAACCTAAAATTCCAAAAGAAAATTACAGAAAAAATAAGAAAAGAGCTCGAAAAATTATGAAAACTTCCAGATTTGAGTTTTATAATTTTGGAAGGTATTGGTGAAGAAAAATCCGGAATTGGAGCTCAAATGAAAAAAGCTAAATTATGAAAACACCTAATTTTGTCCGGACCACTAAAACAGGTATGTTTTCTTCCTAAATTGATGTTTCCGAGTGTAAAAAGACTTTTTTCATCCTGCAGGTGGTACTCCGAGACTTAGTTTAAAGGGGCGAGCATAAAAAGTCAAACTTGAAAAAAGTAAACCCCGGAAAAAGACAACCCCATAAAGTCAACTACTGAAAAAATCAACCCACTTTCAAAATCAAGATTTTAAGCTCAATTGAAAAATGCCGAAAGAATTTTGATAATCCGAGGTCTACATTGAAAGATATGGAGTTCAGAAGATGGGATTTGGAGATTCAGTAGAAAGAAAACCCTAATCCGAGAAATTTGGGGAAAAGTGCTTAAACGATCAAATTGGTCGAAATTGAAGGTTCCAAATGAAATATATGCACTGACTACGGGTAATGGAGAAGTCACTTGCAAGAAAAATTGAAAGAAAAGTCAATTCGGGAGAAAACCGAGATTTAGGGTTTTTAGTGGATTTCGGTGAAATCGGGAAGAATCACAGAAATGGCCTGACTTGGTAAGACCAAAGCCCCAAATGGATGAGGAATGGTTAAAAAGGATAGCCCAAGGCTCAGCTTGAAGAAAATCTGAAAATCGAATTTGTTTTGAGCAAAACCGGGTTTCGGACGCAAAATGGCAAAATTGGAAAATTTGGGAAAAATAGCAAATGGACTCCGAAAATTTTGAAAATTTGTCAATCTCATTATTAAATCATTTGAAAGAGATTGGTAAAAGAAAATCTTGATTCAGAGTTCGTTTGCAAAATGGCCAAATCCCGGGCCTCCTATGCAATAATTCAAGAAGATAAATCTCGGAAAAATAGCAAATGGACTCCAAAAATTCTGAAATTCTGCAAATATCATTTTTAAATTATTTTGAAGATATTGGCGAAATAAAATCTTGATTCAGAGTTCGTTTGCAAAATGGCCAAATCCCGGGCCTCTTACGTAGTAATTCAAGCCGATAAATCCTGAAAAAATACCAAATGAGCTCCAAAAATTATGAAAACTTCCAGATCACACTTTTAAATTATTTGGAAGAGATTGGTGAAGAAAAATCTTGATTTGGAGCTCGTTTAAAAAATGGTAAAATGTGGGGGCATAAAAGGGCATTTTTGGAAGAAAAAATCCAAATAAATAGAAAACGGACTCGGATAATCGTGAAGACTTCCAGAACTCAATGTTTTATTATTTTGGAAGTATTAAAAAAATAAAAATTGAATTTGGAGTTCGTTTGATATTTATTTGCATCCGGGGGGCAAAATGGTCATTTCACCCAAGCAACCGAAAAGGGCTTCTTTGGGCCTTTCAAAAAATCATACTTGGGCTGGAAAAGAGAAGTTCTGGCCTGCCCAAGCCCAAAGGAAGGAGGAAGCTTCTGATTTTTCAATCAAATGGCTAAAACTCAAGAGTTAGTTAGAGATTCTCTTTGATCAAGTCATGGTGATTAATCCACATAGGCCAAGAGAGATGTCAACATTATTCTTGAACAGCTGTAATTTGAGATAGCTGATATGCTAATCTAAAGGTGGTAATTTCATGATTTTTTCACCTTGAATTATTAGCCATTTGATGGAAAATTGGTTACAAAAAAAATGACAACATCTTGGAGAATTAAAGGGCCATTCGGCCAGCACTTGTTGGGGGGTCAGAAATTTCATTTTTCATCTTCATTTTGCTGAGTTCTTTTAGTTTTTACTTGGTTTTTCTCTCCTTTGTTGAAAGCAAAAAAGAAAAGTTTAGAAAAGAAAGGAAAGTTTGAAGAGATAAAGCTTGAAATGTAGCTTCTTGAGGTTGCTCTTGAGCATCAACTCTTGCACTTTCTTGATTTTCCATTCTTGTTTTCGCTATTTTGATTATTATTTGGTGAGTTTCTATTTTAAATAAATGTTTATTTTATTGTTCTTTTAAGTTCTTCCTTCATCTCTTTCTGAAATATATTTTTTACAATTTTTTTATATTATACTCACCATGGCCAAATGGCCAACATTATTTATTTAAGTTGCTGTTTTGGTTTATTTTACCATATTGTTTATGTTATTTTCTTTGATCTTGGTGTTTTAAATGATATTTTACTTCATATTCTTGAGTTATATTTTAATTTGGTTGCTTTGTTTGTTGCCATTTATGTTTTAAATATCATGTTTTTGCATTTTTAATTTTCTGTTTTCATAATGTTTAAATTTGAGCATGTTTCAGATTTAGTATATCAAGTGTTTGTAAAAATGCTTGTGTGGTCTTTGCATGATTTGAGTTTTATATCTTAGTTGAGCATGTTTTAGATTTAGTATATTAAGTGTTTGTGAAAATGCTTGTGTGGTTTTTGCATGATTTGAGTGTTATATTTTAGTTGAGCATGTTAGTATACCAAGTGTTTGTGAAAATGCCATGCTTGTTGGAGCTTGAGGCCATTTGGCTACTCCATGTGTTTTGCATTGTGTGTTGCATTTTTGCCATGTTAGTTGGTAGGTTTTTGCATTTGCATGACATTTGATTTAGTTTTGCATGCTAATATACCAAGTGTTTGTGAAAATGCCATGTTTGCTAGTTGCATTATTCCATTCGGCCACCCTTGAATTTTTGCATTTTATGTGCATTTTTGCCATGTTAGTTGACAGGCTAGCATTTTGCATGATATTTGGTTGAGTTTTTAGTTTAAGCATGCTTTGTGTTTGTCAAAATTCCATGCATATTTTAGTTATTAAGTTAGGTTTATTTGCTATGCATGTTCTTGCATTTTAGGTCTAGGTTGCATTAAATGCCATGCAAGTTCATTTAGGTCTAGGTCTCTATATGAATGCCATGCATTTTTTCATGACATTTAGGTTTAAGCTCATACATTTCATGCACTATGTTTGCTGTAATTTTTCATGCATTTCATGTTCATGCCACTTCAATAATGACTTGAGCCAATTAATGGTTCAAAGTCATGCTCTCTTGAGCACACTTGTGGAAAATTAAGTTTGTCATGTTGATCATTGTACTTTTGTGATTTTTTTTACTTATCCAATTTTTATCTAACTTTCAAAAAGTCCTAGCTACTGTTTGTAAGTCATTTTATGAGTTTCAAATATTTTTACTTTAATTTTTAAATGATTTTATCAAAGGCAAAAATGTGTTTTGGCAAAGCAGTTTTTTTTCACCCAGTTTTCGTACCTTTCCGGGTTTTCTGGGAATTCATATTTAATCAAAAAATTAAGCCGATTTTTTCCCGTGTAGTTTTACATGTTTTAAGTCTCCAGTATTTTTTTCAGAATTATTATATTTTTAAAAATAGGGTAAAAAATCGTGGCTTAAAACTGGACAGTGGAGTCAGAATTGAATTTAAAGAAAAATCATTTTTCTGTTTTGGTTAAGTTACTTAGAGTGGGCTGATTAGGAGGGTTAGCTACTGACTTAGGGTAGTTTCTAAGCCTTTTTAAACTCTAAAAATGGTTTTCCAAGTCTCGGGTTAAGGGTAGTCAAGTCCGGATTTTTAAACTTAGGAAATTAGAGACATTTAAAAAAGATTTAGCCCAGTTTTTACTTTTAATTCAAGCTTTTCAAAATTGTTTTCAAACAATCACAAAGTATTTTGGTTTTAGAATATTTAATTTGACATATTTTTCTAAGGTAGCCAGATATCTTTTTAGATATACGGATTTCCTTAATTAAAGGAAAAAATACATTTCATGCATTACATTTTTCATATTCATGCATTTTATATAATATGTGATTCTTGCTATAATAATTTCTATGATATTGTTATTATTTTGATTTATATTTTTTGATGTTATATGGTTTATTATATGGTTTTGAATATTTCATGATATCCTATGCTTTTATTTAGTTATTTTTATTTAGCATATACTATGTTCATGCATTATTATTTTTATATTCATGCATATTATATGATAGCATTATTTTATTCCATGTCATTTAAATTATATGCCATATCATTCATATTTGTCATGTCATTTAAATTATTTCATTTCATTTAGGATATATTATGTCATCTAGAATATTTTATTTCATTTAGATTATATCATATGACTTAGGATATTGCATTTCATGTAGAATATATTATATTACCTAGGTCATTTCATTTCATTTAGGATATATTATGTCATCTAGAATATTTTATTTCATTTAGATCATATCATATGATTTAGGATATTGTATTTCATATAGAATGTATTATGTTACATAGGTCATTTAATTTCATTTAGAATATATCATATAACTTAGGATATTTCATTTCATTTAGAATATGCTAAGGCATTCAAATCATGTCATGTCATTTAGGTTGCATCATATTATTTAGATTTTGCTATGTCATTTTATTTATGTCATGCATATACATATTCATTTATTTTAAATGTTTTAAAAAAAAGATAATGGTTTTCAATAAAAAAAATAAAGATATTCCCGAGTTAAAATAATTCATGAGTTCTCTACCGGGTTTGCTGGAGGGAATATCATCAATTAATATTAATAACGGAATATCTTCTTTAAAAAGAGAATGATTCGGAAAGTTTTCCAAAAATAATAAAAATTTCTATATTTTGCCACGTTTGTTGGGGAATATAGGAAAATTTTGAATTTATAAATTCCGGATCATTTCAATTAAAAATGAAATTATTTTTCTGTAAATTGGGAATTAACTTGAAATACTAAATTTAAAACCAACTTTCTTACCGAGACTTGAGATAACACACGATTAATAAGGTACTGATTTATACGAGCGTTGTGGGGGTGCTAATCCTTCCCCGCACGTAATCGACTCCCGAACCCGCTTCTTTGATTTCTCTGGTTTTAAAACGCAGACTTGAAATTGGTTTTTTAAAATGTTTTAATTAATTTTTAAAATATTTTATAAAACCGGTTTTAATAGGTGGCCGATCACACCTAGCTAAAAAAGATTGGTGGCGACTCCATGTCTTTTTTAAGGTTATTTTCAAAACCTTCATTTTTTTTAGAGGAATTAAGTCGACTTTTCCTCGATTTTTTTTTAAATGTCACGCTTAACGAATAATAAAGTCTTGCGATGAGACTTGTTATTTTTTAGGTTGCGACACCTGTAGAACCATGTTTTATATTGGATGGGATGAGTTGGAAAAGAAAAATCCAAAATTGGGGTCTATTTGCAATTAAATTAAGTTAGGGGGCTAAAAGGATAATTTTTATCGAATAAACCGAAAAAGACCAATTTGCAATTAAAAAAAAAATGAAGGAATTTCTAGGATATTCCAGGCCTGGCTGATCAGCTCATGAATAAAGGGTGAGATTTGATTAAATTCATCCAATGGTCACTATCACATTACAAGATGTCATTTTTACTATCTTGCAAGTGGTCGTTCCTCATCCAATGGCCTAGGTGCTTTTTTATTGCAAGATAACATTTTTATTGTCATGAAAATATCTTCCATTTAATGGCTTGGATTGTTGGAAAAAAAGATGAGGACATAGGATCCAAGGGCTAAAAAAAATGAAGGCATACACACTCTAACAAAAAAAAAGGGCTGGCCACTCTAAGCAAATGGGAAGGGCTTTCATTTTTTTACAAGGGCAATAGCTATTCTTGAGAGAAAAAAGAGGGGAAAAAGAAAAGAGAAAGAAAAAATAAGGCATTTTCTTACTACTCTTTGATTTGGAAAGCTAAAGCAAGGTAGCTATTTTCTTCCATGCTCTCTTCCATGCTTTGTTCATATGATTTTGTAATTTTCATTTTTATTTTATTTTCTTTCATGAAATAAAATTATTTTTCAAAACAAGTTCCAAAAGATTTCTTCTTCTTTCATCAAATAACAAGGTTTAGCAAATTTTTTTCTCCCATATAAAGTCTTGGCTGAAACTTGAAGGCTATTTTTGTGCTTGTTCTTGCTTGATAACTCTTGCTTGGTTGGTTGTGTTCATGTTCTTAACTCTTGATTGATTCATTTGTGGTAGGATAGCTATTTGTTGCTTCATGTTCATGCATTCATCTCATCCCCACTTAATTTTTGACTTAAGCTAATCAATGGCTCAAAACCAAGCTCTCATGAGCATGCTTGTGGAAAAATGAAAGGTTGTGCAAGTTGGATTTTTTGATTTTTCTCACCATGCATTCTTTGTCCAAATTTAAATATATTTTAACCACATGTTGTAGACCATTTAAGGAGCCTCTATATTTTTGTTTTGATTTTTGGATTTTTCTATCAAAGGTTTAAAAATGGATTTTGACAAAGCAGTTTTTAACTCACTGTCTTGACTTCGGTAAAATTTCAATCATAGTACCCTTGCTCCAAAAATTAAGCTGATTTTCCCATGGAGATCAACATGTTCTGAGTCTCCCCTAATTGTTTCATATTTTTCTGAAATTATTTAGAAGGGAAAACAAATAAGTTTTCAAAACTGACAGTGAAGGTTTGAATTTTTTTTTTAAGAACTACTATTTTTTTTTGTTTTGGTTAGGATATTAAGAGGGGGCTGATTTGGGGTATTAGCTACTGTCTTAGGTTAATTTCCAAGTCATTTCAATCATAAAATTTTATTTTATAAAAATCGGGTCAAGGTGGTCAACCCGGGTTTCAAAACTAGGAAAAATAAAGCCTTTAGAGAGGGGGATTCAGCCATGAAGTATTTTCATCCTAAAATTTCCGATTTGGTTTAAATCCAAGCTCAAAGTAATTCGATTTTGAAAATCCGATTTAAGTCTCTTCCTAAGGTAGTCGGATACCTTTTTAGGTATAGAGATGTCCTTACTTTAAGTAAGAAATACATCTCCATGCATTGCATTTTAAAAATGTTTTTACTTAATTTATCATAAAAACGTATTTTTCGGTTTATTAAACATTTAGCGAGAATTAGTTCTCGATTTTTGCCGAGTTTGCCTGCAAGGTTAGGAAATTATTCAACGCACGTGTTTATGAAACCGAAACATATGGATTTCGTTTTACTCGGAACCATGTAAATATCATATGAAAGAATTATTTTCCAAACTTTGCCGGGTTCGCCGGGAAGCGCGGTAATATTTTCCGACATATGCTATTTATATGATTCCTCGCATGAATAATCCATTTCAAGTAATGTTGTGTGCGTGTAATCATGATGTGATTATGAATATTTTATGATGATATCATTTTGTGATTTTGCCATGTCAAGCATGCCATGTTATTCGTTCACATGCCATGTCATTCATATACCATGTCATTCATTATGCCATGTCATTCATATGCCATGTCATTCACATGCCATGTCATTCATTATGTCATGCCATTCACATGCCATGCCATTCACATGCCATGTCATTCACATGCCATGTCATTCATTATGCCACGTCATTCATTATGCCATGTCATCCATATGCCATGTCATTCGCATGCCATGTCATTCATTATGCCATGTCATTCATATGCCATGTCATTCATATGCCATGTCATTCACATGCCATGTCATTCACATGTTATGTCATTCATTTTGCCATGTCATTCACATACCATGTCATTCACATGCCATGTCATTTACATGCCATGTCATTTACATGCCATGTCATTCACATACCATGTCATTCACATACCATGTCATTCACATGCCATGCCGTTCACATGCCATGTCGTTCACTTGCCATGTCATTCATTTGCCATGTCATTCATTTTGCCATGTCATTCACATACCATGTCATTCATTATGCCATGTCATTCATATGCCATGCCATTCACATGCCATGCCATGTCATTCATTCATTATGCCATGTCATGTCATTCAATATTCCATGTCATTCATATGCCATGTCACTCATATGCCATGTAATTCACATGCCATGTCATTTATATGCCATGTCATTCATTTTGCCATGTCATTCACATGCCATGTCATTCATTATGCCATGTCATTCACATGCCATGTCATTCATATGCCATGTTGTTCATATGCCATGTCATTCACATGCCATGTCATTTATTATGCCAAATCATTCATATGCCATGTCATTCACATGCCATATCATCAAAATTTGCGAAGTCATTCATATGCCTTGTCATTCACATGCTATGTCATTCATTTTGCCATGTCATTTATATGCCATGTCATTCATTATGCCATGTCATTCATATGCCATTTCATTTGTATGCTATGTCATTCATATGCCATGTCATTCATTATGCCATGTCATTCATATGCTATGTCATTCATTAATGCACCATGTCATTCACATGCCATGTCATTCATTTTGCTATTTCGTTCATATGCCATGTTATTCATACACCATGCCATCATTTTATGCCATGTCACCTATGCCATGCCACTCATGCCATATCATCATCATGTCATTCGACCTTTCACATGCCATCACCATGCATTCGGCCATTCATATGCCATATCCATGCATTTTGATCATCCATATGCCATCTACATGCCATTCGGCCACCATGATATTTTATTCATGATCCATGTCATTTATACCATGTCCTTCATATACCATGGCATTTGCCATGTCATTTATTGTTTGAACTCATTTTATACCATGATTAAGCACGTCATCCCATTCATGCCATTACCATGACCACTCGGCCAACATGACATTTCATTCATGTCATTCTATTTTCATAGCATAACATTCAATTCTATAACTTGTCATTTGCCATGTCATTTAGTCATGTCGATTTTACTCACATGACATTTATTCTCAAGCCATGTCATTTTGTTTGCCATGTCACTATGCTTATCTAGCTTTGGTTTGCCATGTCGATTCCATTCACATGACATTCATTATCCTACTATGCCATTCATATGCCATGTCATTCATTCATATGCCATGTAATTCACATGCCATGTTATTCATTCACATGCCATGTCATCCATATTGCCATGTCATTCGTATGTCATGTTATTCATTCACAAGTCATGCTATCTAGATTAGGCCATGTCATTCGCATGCCATGTCACTCATATGCCATGTCCTCGACTCGCACGCCATATCATCTAGATTATGCGATGTCATCCATTCATGTGCCATGTCATTCATATGCAATGTCATCCATTCATATGTCATGCCATCTAGATTAGGCCATGCCATTTGCATGCCATGTCATTCACATGCCATATCATCAAAATTTGCCATGTCATTCACGTGCCATGTCACTCATATAACATGTCATTCATATGCAATATCATCCATTCACTTGTCATGCCATCTAGATTAGGCCAAGTCATTCGCATGCCATATCATCCATTTGTGCCATGTCATTTATTTACATGTCATTCATTATGTCATGACATTGACATGCCATGTCATTCATTATGCCATGACATTCATATGCCATGTCATTCATTCACATGACATTCATTCTTATGCCATGTCATTCGTTTGCCACATCATTTACATGCCACGACATTCATCCTCATGCTATGTCGCTTTCGTTCCACGTCATTCGTATGACATGCCATTTTGTTTGCTATGCCGATTTCACTCACATGACATTCATTCTTATGCCATGTCATTTCGTTTGCCATGTCATTTAGTCCGCCAAGCTTAGGTTTGCCATGTCGATTTCGTTCACATGACATTCATTTCTCGATGCTATGTCATAATTTCTTTTACCATGTCATAATAAAATGTTTGTCATACCATGGTAAATATGCATGCTCATTGAATCTTTATCTTACCATTTTTGCATATTCATGATCATTTTCTACAATTTTCGAAATACATAAAAAACAAATAACATTTTTTTAAATCAAGATTATTCCCGAGTTAAAATAATTCATGAATTCTCTACTGGGTCTGCCGGGGAGGATATCATCAATTAACATTAACAATGAAATATCTTTTAAAAACGAGGATGATTCGGAGAATTTCAAAATCAAGGAAAAATTCCATATTTTGCTGAGTCTGTCGAAAAATATGGGAAATTTTATGTTAGTAAATTCTGGATCATTTTCAAATAAAATATGAATTTTTAAAGGAATTATTTTAAACACCAAATTCAAAACTGACTTTTTCACCAAGATTCAAGATAACACATGACCAATAAGGTACCATTTTATATAGACGTTGCGGGGGTGCTAATCCTTCCCCGTATGTAACCGACTCTCGAACCAGCACTTGTTTTTCTTTGGTTCAAAGTGCAGACTTCGAAATTGGTTTTGAAAAATATTTTAATTAATTTTAAAATATTTTTATAAAAACTGATTTTAATAGGTGGCCAATCATATCTAGCCAAAAAAAATTGGTGGTGACTCCATTTCTTTTTCAAGTTGTTTTCATACCCTTAACCTTTAACTTAAGAGGAATTAAGTCATCTTTTCCTCTACCTGTTTTCCCCCTCACTCGAACAGGTCTTCGGAGGATCACGTATTGACATAGAGGACCCAAGACAATTACCCCAATTTCGACTGATCAGCCTTTGTAATGTGCTCTACAAAATAATTGCTAAGCTCCTAGTTAACAGGTTTAAATATGCTTTCCCGACTTGTATTGATGACTCCCAAAGTGCTTTTGTTCCTGGTAGACTTATCACCGTTAATATTCTTGTTGCATATGAATTATTGCATGTTCTAAAGAATAAGAGGACAGGCAATAATGGTTATTTTGCCCTAAAGCTGGATATGAGTAAAGCCTATGACAGGGTTAAGTGGCATTTCCTTAAGGCTATGATGGAGAGGCTTGGATTCCATTCTCGTTGGATTTCTTTAATCATGATGTGTATCACCACTGTCTCATACTCCATTGTTGTTAATGGCCATATAACTAATACTT
The DNA here is from genome assembly GCA_030761205.1 of Fremontodendron californicum. Taxonomy (NCBI): domain Eukaryota; kingdom Viridiplantae; phylum Streptophyta; class Magnoliopsida; order Malvales; family Malvaceae; genus Fremontodendron; species Fremontodendron californicum. Next base: position 15,145,761 of record JAULJL010000013.1, on the reverse strand, counting down.
TTTGCCCAGGGAGAGGTCTTCGACAAGGGGACCCTTTATCTCATTGTTTTTGATTTATGGTGAAAGCCTATCAGCTCTACTTACAAAAGGACAACGAGATGGACTGATTCATGGTGTTCGCGCTAGTAGATACGGACCACGAGTCACTCACCTTTCTTCGCGGATGATAGCTTAATATTCGCTAAGGCAAATATAAGTGAAAGCGAACAGGTGAAAAACATGCTACAGAGATATGAAGAAGGCTCGGGTCAACAGGTCAATTTTGATAAGTCTGCAATTTTTTCAGCAAGAATACATATACCGAACATCAACAAGTCCTGAAAGATATGTTCAACATCCGAGTTTCTACAAACCTGAAAAAATACCTTGGTCTGCCTAGTATAGTGGGAAGGGGGAAGAAGCGGGCGTTTAGAGACCTAAAGGAACAGATAAGGAGCAAGATAAAGGGCTGGAGCAATAGATATTTGTCGCAGGGGGGAAGAAAGTCTTCATCAAATCGAAACTCCAAGCGATTTCAGCATACGCCATGAATTGCTTTGCAATACCGAAGACATTATGCAAGGAGATAGATGGCATACTCGGTGGTTATTGGTGGTCGTCAAGTCAACAGAAGCGCGGGATACATTGGGTCAACTGGCAACATATGTGTAAGGCAAAGAATAGATGGGGGATGGGTGTAGACACCTAATTTTGTTCGGACCACTAAAATAGGTATGTTTTCTTCCTAAATTGATGTTTCAGAATGTAAAAAGACTTTTTTCATCCTGTAGGTGGTACTCCGAGACTTAGTCTAAGAAGGTGAGAACAAAAAGTCAAACTTGAAAAAATCAACCCCGAAATGTCAACCCCAAAAAGTCAACTACTAAAAAAGTCAACCCACTTTCAAAATCAAGATTTGAAGTTCAATTGAAAAATGGCGAAAGAATTTTGATAATCTGAGGTCTACATTGAAAGATATGGAGTTCGGAAGTTGGGTTATGGAGATTCAGTAGAAAGAAAATCCTAATTCGAAAAATTTGGGGAAAAGTGCTTAAACAATTAAATTGGTTGAAATTGAAGGTTTCAAATGTAATTGAAAGAAAAACTGAAAGAAAAGTCAATCCGGAAGAAAATCGAGAATTAGGGTTTTTGGTGGATTTCGGTGAAATGGGAAGAATTACAGAAATGACCCGATTCGATAAGACTAAAGCCCCTAATGGATGAGGAGTGATTAAAAAAGGATAGCCCAAGGCTCAGTTTGAAGAAAATCTGAAAATCGGACTTGTTTTGAGCAAAATCGGGTTTCGGAGGCAAAAAGGCAAAATTGGAAAATTTGGGAAAAATAGCAAATGAACTCCAAAAATTTTGAAAAATTGTAGATCTCATTCTTAAATCATTTCGAAGAGATTGGCAAAAGAAAATCTTGATTCGGAGTTCGTTTGCAAAATGGCCAAATCCTAGGTCCCTTATGTAGAAATTGAAGAAGATAAATCCCGGAAAAATAGCAAATGAATTCCAAAAATTTTGAAAATTTGCAAATCTCATTTTTAAATTATTTGAAAGGGATTGGCGAAAGAAAATCTGGATTCGGAGTTCGTTTGCAAAATGGCTAAATCCCGGGCCCCTTATGTAGTAATTCAAGCAGATAAATCCTGAAAAAATACCAAATGAGTTCCAAAAATTATGAAAACTTCCAGATCACACTTTTAAATTATTTGGAAGAGATTGGTGAAGAAAAATATGGATCTGGAGCTCGTTTAAAAAATGATAAAGTTTGGGAGCATAAAAGGGCAATTTTGGAAGAAAAAAATCCAAATAAATAGCAAATGGACTCGAAATTTTTTGAAAACTTCCAGAATTCAATTTTTTATTATTCTGAAAGTATTGAAAAAATAAAATTTTAATTTGGAGTCCGTTTGCCATTTATTTATGTTCGGAGGGCAAAAAGGTCATTTTACCCAAGAAACCGAAAATGGCTTTTCTTGCCTTTTTAAAAAATGAAACATGGGCTGGAAGAAAAGGGGTTGGCCGGCCAAGGTGCAAGAATGGATAGACATTTTCTGATTTTTAATCAAAAGGCCAACAATGAAGAGTAAGTTAGTTATTTTTTATTAAGCCTTTGCAAATACGCCACATGGACCAATGCATGAAGAGGGAGAGTGTCAACATAATGGCTTAAGATTCTTGAACAGGTGTAATTGGGGATAGCTGATGGCCTAATTTAAGGGTGATAATTTCATATTTTAAACATCTTGGATCAATAGCCTTTGGATGAAAATTGGTTGAATGAAAAATGACAACATTCTAGCCTAAAGAGGGCCATTCGGTCACTACAAGGAGGGGTCACTCTCTCTTTCATTTTGAGCTATTCACTCTCTATTCTCTCTTGTTTTTGGCTGACTTTTCTCTCCATTGTTGAAAGGCAAAAAGAAAAGTTTAGAAAAGAAAAGAAAGTTAGAAGAGAAAAAGCTTGAAAGATAGCTTCTAGAGATTGCTTTTAGCACCATATTCTTGCACTTTCTTTGATTTTTCATTCTTGATTTGCTGTTTTGATTACTATTTTGGTGAGTTTCTTTTGATTTTTATTGTAAAATAAGTGATTTTAATATTCTTCTTCAAGTTCTTCTTCATACTTTCTTGGAAAAAAGCTTTGATTTTTTTTTTCTTTTGTTATAGGGGTGGCCGAATGGTCTGTTTTTGGGTAGTTGCTGTTTGCATTTTTTATTTCATGTTATTCTTGATATTTAACAAGTTTTGATGCTTTAATCTCCTTCTAATACATAAATATGAAGCTTGTTTTAATTGGTTGCTTGCTTGTTTCTATTTTTGAGTCTATTATCTTGTTATCATGTTTATTTTACTTGTCTTGCATTTTTAATTTTCTGTTTTCAAAATGTTTAAGTTTATTTATGTTTTATATTTTGTAATCTATGTGTTTGTGAAAATGCTTATTGATTTTCATGCCTTATTGCATGATTTGAGGATTATTCTTTAGCTATGCATGTTAGGATATCATGTGTTTGTGAAAATGCCATGCTCATTTTAAGCATGAGACCATTCGGCCACCCCATATTGTATGCTTTGTGTGTGCATTTTTGTTATGTTAGTTGATAGGTTTGCATTTTCATGATATTTGGTTGAGTATTTTGTTTAAGCATGCCATATTTTGTGTTATTGCCATGCATATTTTAAGTTTAGGATTGGTTTGTTTTGCCATGCATATTCATGCATTTTAGACCTAGGTTGCATTAAATGCCATGCAAGTTCATTTAGGTCTATGTCATTTTATTGATGCCATGCATTTTTCATGTCATTTAGGTTTTAAATCATGCATTTCATGCATCATATTTGCTGTATTTTCATGCATTTCATGTCCTTGCCACTTGACTTATGACTTAGGCCAATCAATGGTTCAAAGTCATGCTCACTTGAGCATACTTGTGGAAAATTAAAGAGTTATCAAATTGATTATTCTACCTTTGTAATTTTTTTTACTTAGCCAATTTTTGCCTAACTTTTCAAAAGTGTTAGCTACTGTTTGTAAGTCTTTTAGAGAGTCTCTAATATTTTTACTTTGATTTTTAAATGATTTTATCAAAGGCAAAAAATCTGTTTTGACAAAACAGTTTTTTCACCCAGTACTCGTACTTTCCTGATTTTTTTTTCCACAGTTATCTTTAATAAAAAATTTAAGCTGATTGTTTCCCATGTAGTTTTACGTGTCTTGAGTCTCCAGTATTTGTTTTAGATTTTTTTTTATTTTTTAAAAATAAGGTAAAAAATCGTGTTTGAAAACTGGACAGTGGAGGCAGAATTGCATTTGAAGGAGAATCATTTTTCTGTTTTGGTTAAGTTACTTAGAGAGGGTTGATTAGGAAGTTTAGCTATTGACTTAGGGTAGTTTCTAAGCCTTTTTAAACTCTAAAAATGAATTTTTTAAGTCTTGGGTTAAGGGTGGTCAAGTTCGAGATTTTAAACTTAGGAAATTAGAGTCATTTAAAAAAAGGTTTAGCTAAGTTTTTATTTTTATTTTTTATTTTTAATCTAAGCTTTTCAAAACTGTTTTCAAACAATCACAAAGTATTTTGGTTTTAGAATATTTAATTTGATATATTTTCCTAAGGTAGCCGGATATCTTTTTAGATATACGGATTTCCTTAATTAAAAGAAAAAAAATACATTCAGCATTGCATTTTCCATATTCATCCATATTATATAATATGTAATTTTTGCTATGTTTAATTTTAATGATGGTGTTATTATCTTGGATTTAAATTTTTGATATTATATTATTTGTTATATGGTTTTGAATATTTCATGATATCCTATGCTTTTTATTTAGTTATTTTTATCATATTATTTAGCATATACTATGTTCAAGCATTATTATTTTATTTTCATGCATATTATATGATAGCATTATTTTATGTTTCATGTCATTTAGATTATATGCCATATCATTTATATTTGTCATGTCATTTAATTTATTTCATTTCATTTAGAATATATTATGTCACTTAGGACATTTTATTTCATTTAGAATATATCATATAACTTAGGATATTTCATTTCATTTAGAATATGCTAAGACATTTAAATTATGTCATAACATTTAGGTTGCATTATATTATTTAGACTTTGCTACGTCATTTTATTTATGTCATACATATTCATATTTATATTTTTTAAAATATTTTGAAAAAGATAATGATTTTCAATAAAATAAAGATATTCTCGAGTTAAAATAATTCATGAGTTCTCTGTCGGGTTTGCTGGGGAGGATATCATCAATTATCATTAATAACGGAATATCTTCTTTAAAATAAGAATGATTCGGAAAGTTTTCCAAACTAATAAATTTTTTTATATTTTGCCACGTTTGTTGGGGAATATAGAAAAATTTTGAATTTATAAATTCCGGATCATTTTCAATTAAAAATGGAATTATTTTTCTTTAAATTGAGAATTAATTTGAAATACTAAATTAAAAATCGACTTTTTACCAAGACTTGAGATAACACATGATTAATAAGGTACCGTTTACACGGGCATTGTGGGGGTGCTAATCATTTCCCACACGTAACTGAGTCCCGAACCCGCTTCTTTGATTTCTCTGATTTAAAACGCAGACTTGAAATTGGTTTTAAAATATTTTAATTAATTTTAAAATATTTTATAAAACCGGTTTTAATAGGTGGCTGATCACACCTAGCTAAAAAAGATTGGTGGCGACTCCATATCTTTTTCAAGATCATTTTCAAAACCTTCATTTTTCAAGAGGAATTAAGTCGACTTTTTCTCAGTTTTTTTTTTTTTTTTTTTAATGTCACGCTTAACGAATAATAAAGTCTTGCAATGAGACTTGTTATTTTTTAGATTGCGACAATGGGGTTTCGAGATATGGAATCCTTCAATCAAGCTCTGTTACGGAAGCAAGGCAGGAGATTGCTTAAAAACACAGAAACACTGGTTTGCCGAGTTTTAAAAGCTAAGTATTACCCTAACGTTAATTTTCTAAATTCCTCGCTTGGTTATAACCCATCACTGACATGGCGAAGTACATGGAATTCTAAGGTACTGCTTGAACATGGAGTGAGATGGAGATGGGAAGAATATTAAAGTCTGGGAGGACAAATGGCTGTCAACTAGTAGCAATTTCATGGTTGAATCCCTTAGAGGAGAATAGGATGAGGTTCCTTTTGTAGGTGACCTTATTGATAGCAACACATTGCAACGGAAACATGAGACTTTGTATAGACTGTTCAACCCTGAGGAAGCCTAAGCTATCAGCATGTTGCCTATTAGCAAAACTGGGGGACCTGATCAGCTAGTCTGGCATTTTGACAAACAGAGAGCATACACTGTTAAAAGAGGTTGTAATTAGTAAGGGGCGAGGTGCACAACACAGGTATGGGACAAAGGGAACATCACAATGATCACAGCAGGCAAATGTTAAATAAATTATGGTGTGCAGAGGTACCGAGCAAGATCAAAGTTCTTATGTGAAGGGTATTTCATGAGGTGTTACCTACTAAAGAAAAGCTCTATCGCAGGCAAATTGCGGACAACGCGAGGTACTTCAGGTGTGATGAAACGGAAGAAACAGTGCTTTATGCGCTCCGCGACTGTCCAACAGCCAGCTCACTGTGGAACCAAATGGATCTTGCTGGACGTAGCAGCAACCTAGAAATTGCTCATCCTTCCAATTGGATAATGTAGACCTGTCAAAATGCAACATTAGACCAAGTGCAATTGTTTATGGTAACAATTTGGGCGATTTGGAATAGTGGAAACAATGAATTGCATGAAGGAAAAAGGAGGAACCCGCAAGAGGAAAGAAGATTTATCCTTGGATATGTGGCAGAATACAAAGCAACAATGACTCAACAAAGGTGGGGCATAGCGGCCCAGAACCTGAAATGGTTACCTCCTAACATTGGTATGTTTAAGGTAAATTTTGATGGGGCTATTGACATTAGAGCAAAAAAAAGGAAGAGTGGGGGTTGTAATTAGGGATTATTCTGTAGGAGCAGTCTTTGGAGCTAGCTCGATACAAATAAATGGAGTGCAGGACCCTTTTCACGTAGAAGCACTGGCAGATGTGTGTGCTTTAAAGGTAGCTCATGAGATGGGTTTCTCACAGATCAACCTGGAAGGCGACTGTTTGGGAGTAATTAAGAAAGTCAGATCAAAAGACCAGGACCTGTCCTCCATAGGTCCACTGATTGATGAAGCTAGACAACTGGTTGATCAGTTCCAATATTGTTTTATTTCACATACTCTAAGAACAGGCAATGTTGCAGCGCATGCTTTAGCTAAATTTGGATTAGGAATCTCGGAGAATAGGTATTGGCTGGAAGAATGTCCGGATATTATTTCCAGTATTGTTGCTACTGATTGTAATTTTCAATAATGAATAAATTCACCTTTTCTCAACCAAAAAAAAAATTATTTGATTTAATGGTAAAGTTTTTAATATGAAGCTAAGAGGTTAAAAATTTAAATTTCATTATTTACAAATAAAATTTTGAAAAAAATTTAAAATATATATAATAGTTTTTTAATCGGTTTCGTACCGGTTCGATTGATTTTTGATTTTAATATATTAATCGGATCAGATAAATCACTAATTTTTTTATTCAATCGATCCAATTGACGAGTTCAATCTGATTTTTGAATCCATGCCCTAAAACGAAGATAATATTTTCCTTACGAGAAAGTGACCGTTACTCCTCCAACACCTAGATAGAGACTCGCGATCATTCCCCATAAAGCCATATCATTTATTATTATTTTTTTTTTATCAAAAGTTCTAATTTTTATCTTACTTTAACAATAAAGAAAATAAATGACATAAAACAATGTCGCAAAGGATTTAAATAAATAAAAGGCTATAAATGTAAAAGATGCAATTAAATAAACTGTAAGTAATTTAAATAAGATAAACAAAATTGCAAAGAAAGTAAATAAATATAGCGAAATAAATTGCAAGTAAATAGAAATAAGTAAAGAAAATTGCCAGGAAGGTAAATAAAAACCATAAAATAAATTTTAAGGAATTTAAACAAAAAAAAAAAATTGCAAAGAAAGTAAATAAATGTTGTCATAACGGGTTTTTTGACCGTCAGACGATTTCTTTAAAAAAAACACAAGGAGTCGCCACCAATCTTTTTATTTAGGTGTGATTGGTCACCTATTAAAAACTGATTTTTATAAAATATTTTAAAATTAATTAAAATATATTAAGAAAACCAATTTTGAAGTTTGCGTTTTAATTCAGAGAGAAAACAAAAGCGGGTTTGGGAATTGGTTACGTGCGAGGAAGGATTAGCACCCCCACCATGCCCGTGTAAAAACGGTACCTTATTGATCACGTGTTATCCTAAGTCTCGGTAAATGTTGATTTTAGGTTCGGCATTTAAAATTAATTCTCTTTTAAAAATAATCATATTATTTGAGAATGATCTGGAATTTATTACTTCAAAACTTTTTCATATTCCCCGGCAAACCCGACAAAACATAGAAATTTTTATATATTTTGAAATCATCTGAAACACCCTCGTTTTGAAAAAAAGGATATTCTATTACTAATGATAACTTATGAAATCCTTCATAGCAGACCCAACAGAGAACTCATGAATTATTTTAACTCGTGAATATTGCCTCATTTTATTATTAAAATGTCATTTTTTATATGCATTAAAATTCATTTAAGTAAATATGAATATGCAAAACAAATATTAATATGCAACATGAGAAAGAAAAAATATATAAACATTAATTATCAAATGGCATAATTAAAAACATAATATAAACATCAATAATTAAATAACATAGACGAAAATATGCAAACAACCATATTCTGAAGAAAACCATTTTTTATGAATTTATTTGAGATTACATAAATGGCAAATGTCGAAAAATTTAACCGAACTCTCCGGCAAGCCCAACAAAGCTTGGAAAGATATTCTTTCACTTAACACGTACGTAAATTTGAGTAAAGCGAAAAATCATACTTTACAATCTCATAAACACGTGCGCTGAGAAATTTTCTAACCTCCCCGGCAAAGGTTAAGAAATAATTCTCGCTAAATATTTATGAAATCGAAAAGATATATATTTAAAAAAAAAAAAGAATAGATTAATAACACATTTAACAAAAATAATAATAATAAAAAAAGAAAAAGAAAAACATGAAAAAAATATAAAAATATATAAAAGGTAAAACTAATAATATAGTAAAAATAATAATAACTATAATAAAATAAATAAAAAGCATTAATAAAAATAAGATAAAATAAAATAATAAATAAATAAATGAAAAATGAACATAAATAAATATAAAATAAAAATTTACCTTCGGGAAATGCGTAAAGTCGGGATTTGAGTGCTCGGATGAACTTTTCGAGAGAATTAATTAATTAATTAATTTTTTTCTTTTTCTTTTTCTTTTTCTTTCTTTTTTTTTCTTCTTCCTTTTTTATTTTCTTTTTTTTTTTACTAGGGTGGGTCGGGTGCGCGAACCTTAAACCGACCTGCGAGTCGCGCCTGACCCGTCCCAGGTACTATAAAATGTCCTTTTCTTTTTTTCCATTTCCATTTCCCTTTTCTTCTTTCTCTATTTACTTCTTTCACCCTCTCCCTTCTCTCTAACTCAAACCCAACAGCCACCCATATTTCCAGAATTCGATGGTCGACCGACGAGTCGGTCGTCGATCACCACCGTCGATCATCGATCGCCGTCGCCGGCTGTCACTTGCCGGCGACCGTTTGACTTAAAAAAAAACCTAAAATCTTTCTATCAACCTTCCCAACATATCTACCGGTCTTGATTTTTAAGAAAAGGCTTCTTTTTCCACGAAAATCCCAAAATGTTCAAACCCTAAAATGCTAGATCTACAGCCGCCACCACCTCTGATGGCCACCGAACTTTAGTTGAGGCTTCTTCACCCTCTCCTCTATACCTTCCGTTGTTTAAATTTGGAAACAAGAAACCCGAACCCCATGAACCCTACCAAAACCGAAATCAATGGATTTTATTTTTGTTTATTTTTTGGCTGCTTGTGGTTGCTACTGGAGTTTGGTTGTATAATGTGATGGTGGGTGTATGAGGGTGGTGGTCAAGGTCGGGTTGGTTTTTTGTTGCTGCTCCCCTCCTTTCCGATCCCCTCTTTCTTTTTCTGTGTCTGTGTAGCTATTTTGTAGAGTATTGGCTGCCAATTCCTACCTAGATTTTCTGGGATTTGGACATTGCTTCAAGCAATGGTGTTGCACGTGGCTAGGGTGGTTGGGTGGGGGTGACAGTGGTGCAGGTGCAGGCCATTGGGCAGGTTGGTCGACAGGGGTGCATGGGCAGTGGGGCTGGAAGTAGGTTGGGGTCAAGCTTGGTTGGTGGTGCAGGCTGCTGGGCCTACTAGGCAGGGATGGCTTGGTGCCAGGCTTGCTGGGCTCATTTGGCCCAGCAATTGGATCATGTAATTGGGCCTCCGAGCCCACATAGCACTAAGATTAGTTAATAATTCAAACAAAAATCGAAAATTCAATTAAGGCCCGATCCAATTTTAGAACACGATTTGACAATATCGGACCCGATAATTTAAACTCAATTTAACAAAAATGGTACAATTAATTGACTTGGAATTTTAATAAATCGAGCCAGGTTACTAACTTATTGAATCAAACCATCAAAATAAAAGGATCAAAATTGAAAATTTAAAATCTAACCATTTGAGTTAGAACATGACTCGAGACTTGACTCGTCAGGACAAAATTAGGTTGCTACAACTGCCCCTCTTTGCATATTGCTGGAAATCAGGAATAAGGCAAAGACATAAGCAACAATTTTTTCCGGGATCATTAATTTACACCAAATTCTTTTTTTCTTCATTTATTCATTTTTTTTTGTTTTTTTATTTTTTCTCGTTCATTTTGTTTTTATATTTTTTGGTCTTTAAATTAATATAAAAAGGCACTTTCACACACATGTACATATTTTGTGTGCCAATTTCACAGGGCTTAAGGTCACTATCATGCATGTTAGATTGGGCTTAATTTCATCTCATGCCAATTTCACTATGCTTTAACCATAAATTCCAGCTACATTGGGCTTAAACTATAACTAATGTGCCAACTTAAAAATCTTAACTGCCAGTTGCATTAGGCTTAATACTCATCTAAGGTGCCAACTTCACTGGGCTTAAATCATTTCTGTGCTAGCTACATTAGGCGTAAACTAATCTCGTGCCAACTTCATTGGGCTTAGACCAAAACTGTGCCAGCTTACATTGGGCTTAAAAACATCTAAAAAGCCAACTTCACTGGGCTTAAACCATAACTGTGCCAACTTACATTAGGCTTAAAAACATCTAAAATGCCAACTTAACTGGGCTTAAACCATAACTACCAGTTTACATTGGGCTTAGCCTCATCATTTCTTTTGAAAAACTCCTCCTTCGAGGCTTCACAACTTTAAAATTAAATGCTCCTCTAATCAGAGGCTCCACAACTTTGAAATTAAAATCTCCTCTGATCAGAGGCTCCACAATTTTAAAATTAAATGCTCCTTTAATCAGAGACTTCACAACTTTAAAATTAAATGCTCCTCTAATCAGAGGCTCTATAACTTTAAAATTAAATGATCCTCTAATCAGAGTCTCCACAACTTTAAAATTAAATGCTCTTCTAATCAGAGGCTCCATAACTTTGAAATTAAATGCTCCTCTAACCAGACGCTCCATAACTTTAAAATTAAATGCTCCTCTAATCAAATGCTCCACAACTTTGAAATTAAAAGCCCCTCTAGTCAGAGGCTCCACAACTTTAAAATTAAATGAACTTCGAACTTTTGACAATGAGTTTGAACACAACTTTGATCACCATTTCACTTTCTGACTTTAGTTTTACGATATCACCATCTCTTTCTCGTTTAGTTTTGAAATTCCATGTCAGATGCTTCGGATGTCGCCACCGAATACTTTACCAAAATCAAAATTTTCACTAGATGCTTCATATATCGCCACTGAAGACTTTATTAAAATGAAATTTCTCATCAAATGCTTTGGATATCGCCACCGAAAACTTGTTAAACCCAAATTCCTTATCAGATGCTTCGAATATCGCCACCGAAGAATTTACCAAAACAAAGTTCCATAACAGATGCTTTAGATATCACCACCGGAGACTTGACAAAATAAAATTTTGGGATAAGGTAAAGGCGACTACAATAAATTTATGAAGTTTGGCTCTCGAGGAAGTTTTTTTTTTTTTTGAATTGATTGATTTTGTTTGAAAATAATCTGGACGAAACTAGAATCTGGGTGAAACCAAAAATCGAAAGATGACCTAAGCGAAATCAATAGTCAGAAGACGACTTGGGCGAAACCAGAAGTCGAAAGATGACTTAGGCGAAACTAGAAGTTGAAAGATGACTTGGGCGAAACCAATAGTCGAAAAGTGACCTGGGCGAAACCAAAAGTCGAAAGATGACCTGGGCGAAACCGAAAGTTGAAAGATGACTTGGGCGAAACCAATAGTCGAAAAGTGACCTTGACGAAACCAAAAGTCGAAAGATGACCTGGGCGAAACCAAAAGTCGAAAAGTGACCTGGGTGAAACCAGAAGTCAAGATTATTTTCATAGCTTTTGTGGCCTTGACGGAACCAACACCTGAAAGTGACTTGGGAGAAATCAAAGTTAGGAGTAATTCCATAACTTTTGTGGCTTGGACAAGACCAACACCTGAAGGTGACTTGGGTGAAACCAAAGTCGAGAGTAATTCCATAGCTTTTGTGGCTTGGACGAAACCAACGCCTGAAGGTGACTTGGGCGAAACCAAAGTCAAGATTAATCCTGAAATAAATTTTATAGCATGAGTGGTTTGGATGAAACCAATATTTGGACTAGAATCGACAATTTTGATGGTGACTCGGCGAAACCAAATTCTGGAAATGTCTGCGATGCAAAATTCAAAAAATAACTTGGATGAAAAAAAATGCCTTGAACGACTCACACAACACCAAAGCTTGAAAACGAGATGGACGTATCCAAAGATTGGCCCGGATTTGACAATTTCTTTTTTATGATGACTTGGGCGAAACCAAAAAATAGAAAAGCTTCATAGTGACTTGGAAGAAACCAAAGTCTGATTCTTGAAAAATTCCATGACTTTGAATTGTTTATCTCTTTGGTGTTCACATTTAATGAACGACATTACCAATACCAATGCAAATACAAATACCCATCTTAATAAATGCAAATGTCCCTATCGAAATGCAAATGCAAATACCTGTTTTCATAATACAATTGTCATTATCTTGATGCCAATGCCCTTACCATGATGCAAATGCAAATATCAACCTCAATAAAGCAAATGCCTCTATCAAGATGCAAATGTAAATTCCTATCTCGAATGATGTGAATGCAAATGATAAACTATCATCATGCAAAACGCAAATTTTTATTTCAATGATACCAACTCATATGATCAAACATTTATACTGATGCCAAATGATGCAAATGCAAGTGCTAAGATAATGATGTAAATGCCAACTAAATATGGTAAATGTCAAGGGTCGAAACTATCATGCAAGTGTCCACTAATGCTGCCAATGTAATAATCAAAATTTCTCAAATTTTCTCTTCAATTCCTTATCTTTTCCTCACTTTCCATCCTAAACAAATCTTTCAAATTTCCCAAAATCCTTTTCTTTTCATTCTCTTACTTATATTTCCTAACCAGGAATACTTGAATTTTCTCATCTTCACTCTTAATTTTCTTTGTTTTGCATAAAGAAACTATCCTTTTCATCCCTATTACATTTTCTGTGCACTTCCTTCCATGTCTTCTTATCTCAACCGTCTCTTCAATTTTTTCTTTACCTTGCCCCTTATACTTACTTCCCAATTACATCTAGATTCAACATTCTTCTTACCTCAAGAATGCATGCATATCTATTCAAATTCTAACTTCAATGATTTCATGCCTTCTCATCACATGAACTTTTTTTTTTGTTGGAAAATGATGTCATTTATTTTTCTCAAAATTGATATTTTAATAATTTTCTCTTGAAATGTATTTTATTTTGCAAAAATAAATACTTATTTTCCTTATAAAAAATGTTTATTTTCCCTATCAATTTTTTTTTCTATCCAAAAAAATATGCCTATTTTTCATAGAAAACTTTTTCTTTCATGAGGGAGAGCTCATCTTATCCCAAAGCCAAAATCTTCACCACTTATCAACAATTTTCTTTTCTTTTTTTTTTTTCACAAGGAGGAAAATAATTCTCTGTATTCTTTACAAAATGCCTGGGTAATCATTGAAAACTTTGGGATCTTAACCAAATTGCCTCACACAACTATATTTCATGATCAAAGGAAACAAAGTGACAAAAAATGTGGCACTGAATCTCTTAAAAATTGATGACTACCATTTGGAACGTCCTTGAATAAGGTGACTGAGAGTTTGGCTTTTTCCAATGAGCAAGATAATCTGACACGTCAAGGTCTAAGGTTTTATAAGAATCAAAACTTGTCGTGGAATATGATTATATCCAGGCTCAGAAATGAAACAAGATTTTTCAAAAACATGAATTCCTTAAGAAAAAAAATTCATTTTCAAAATCAATTATGACACTCTCCTGGTTTCTAGACATGCTACCTTGATATGCGTTAAAACCAGCCATGGTAGGCTCAAGGTTTTGGAAGGTCATTTCAAAACAGAAGGAAGATCAACATTCCAAATCCAATCCTTTGACTGATCTTGAACTTCAAGTAGAGTTGGCATTCTGGGATCTCTCGAGGTCTTGGGTACTCATCGGCTATTTTAATTCAATCTCTTATTCTTTGATTGCATGATTTCAAGAAATCCTCATTTGTGCTCTAGACTGCCATTTAGGGTTTTCACCCTAGAGCCTCACTTTTTTTTTTTTTTTTAGTTTCATCATGCACTTGGGAATTCAAAAATTTCCAACAATGACGATCTTATCAATACAATGGGTTCAAGCCTCATATACATCTTTGCAAGGATAACACTCCTCAATTTAAGTATCCACATTTGATCCAAATGGACTTTTCAAGGTACGTAATATGGGCTTGGGCTAAGGGTTTCAAAAAAAGGATAAACAACCTCAAAATGTGTTTAAGGTAATCAAACCAAGGATCATATCACATGAGGAATTTTCTCAAAATTCTCAATTCCCTCACTCATTTTCTCTTTATTTCTCTCTTCTTCTTTTACCTCTTCATTTTTTCATTTCTTGCTTTTTCTTTCATTTTTGCTTTTCTTTGTTCATTCCCATTTTTTTGAGTGATTTTGATTTCTCAGAATTCAATTCATTTCATGTATGCCCCTCAACATAATGCATACTTCTTGCTCTTGAAACAAGATTCCATCATGTGTGATTCTTAAATAGATTTTTTTTTTTCACATTTGCCCCTTAGTGGGGAGGGTGATCATTGGTTAAGATTAATTTGAAAGAATTCATTAGGCTCAAAAAAGGTAGCAATTAAATAATTTTACTCATGTAAAAGGGAATTGAAAGATAGTCATTCATCATTTCAAACATGGTCACTTACATTGAAGAGCAATCTTGTGTGAGACTTAAAACTCTCTTTTCTTTTCTTTTGTTTTTTGTTTTCTTGTGGTTTTGCTTGGAATCCTTTGAAAAAATCAAGTGCATGACATCACTAATTAATTTTTCAACCATTATTTCTTTTTCTTCTTTTTTTACTTTCAATACAATTTTTCAAATGTCACATGGAAAATGCCTCGACTTGCATTGAGGAATAACTCATGTTTTTATCTAAAGCTTTCTTATCGCAAGAACCATTTTGGTCTCAAGTTTCTCATGTCATTTCCATCAAACAAGAAAGAAGAAAGGATATTTCACAAACAGGGATATTTTTACGGGTATTGAGTATCTGGATTTTTTTTTATCTATGTGTCCCAAAGAGTTAGTCAAGAAAACTGGGTGAGGAATTCATGCTTTGTGGACCTTCGAAAAGGTTTGAAAGATTTTTTTTTTTTTTTTGGGTTTAACGTTATGGCATGGTCTTGACTCATATCAAATTATCGAAGTCTAGATTATTTCTAAAGTGTCATGTTCACTTGGTTTTCAAGGAATTCAAGAAAGAGTTTTCCAATTTAATTGTTTCATTGCTTCATTGTCTAGATAAAGGTTCCATCATTTGGTATGTCATTGTGCCAAAGCTCATGTGGTTTGAAGTTCTTGAATGGTCTTTACTCAAGTGGTTCAAGACATGAGAATGCTGGATGAAAGGTTTAAGTCTTTGTAGGGGTGATTTCATTCCTAACAGTAATCACCAACCCTTTCAAGATTTTTTTTTTATTTTAAATTTTGGACATGACTCTTTTTTTTTTTTTAATT
This sequence comes from Fremontodendron californicum, assembly GCA_030761205.1. NCBI lineage: Eukaryota > Viridiplantae > Streptophyta > Magnoliopsida > Malvales > Malvaceae > Fremontodendron > Fremontodendron californicum. Next base: position 15,129,896 of record JAULJL010000013.1, on the reverse strand, counting down.
CTGAAAACAAATTATATGAGACTTTATTCGACACAATCTTTTCAATTTTCAAAGAAATTCTTTCCAGAACAATAAATAAAAAATAATCAATTAGTGTCACACACAAACCCTTGATATGATTTCTTCTATACATGAAAAAAATATAGTAAAAAAATTCACCCTAATTACAACATGAAAGAATGAAAGAATACAAAATTGTGAATTTCCAAAGACTTCCATTATTTTTCAAAAAAAATTATTTATAAAAAAAATATCATGACATAATAATGTAAATCTATACAAAAATCTATACATATAGAAAACTGCCCCGACCCAAAAGTTAAAGCTTTGACGCATCGAATTAAGGTACGAAAGAGGGATTAAATCTAGGCACTTCAAAAAACATGTTTACGGCTCAACCGAAATTCTGCTATGATTTTGTCTTTCTTAGAATCTTCTATACTTCCTAAATCATTCATCGATTTATCCTTCTTCACTAGGTCCGTGGAATCGAATAATGTTTCACATGTATGCAAGTCAAATGAATGGATGATGCAAATTACATGAGATGCAATGATATTTATGTAGGTGATTTAACATGTTTTCATGAAATATTATGTACAATGCAACTACGATGAAGATCAATTTTTTTTGTTTTTCAAAATCTTGTCATTTGTGAATATGAATAAAAAATGTTGAAACAAATGTGAAATTGGACACTGCATAATGTAAAAAATAATAATAAAAGGATATTCAAACCCATTTTTTTTCATTTTTCTTTTCTATCTTTTGTTTAATTTTGAAAATATGGGAGCAATGATAACACCTTTTTTTTTTTAAAAAAAAGATAAAGATTAAGGAAAACACTTTATTAAAAAAAATGACATTAAAGAATTTTTTTTTTCAGTTTTTTTTCATGAAAAGAAAAAATTAATTTTTTTTTCTCTTTAACTTTTTATTCTTTGAAAAAAGAGAATGAATAAATTTTCTTATTTTGTGAAAATAAATTAGAAGAAAAACTTCTTTTTCCTTTATCTTTTGTGATTTTTTTGAAAGAAAATAAAATTAAAATTAAGAAATTATCATTTTGCTTGTTTTGAAGAAAAGAAAATCCTTTTTTGTTTTTTTTTTTCTTTGAAGATACGGAAAGGAAATATGAAGTATTTTGAAACTGAAATTTTTTTAAGAAAAATTTCTTTTTTGAAAATGTACAAAATTTTTGGGAAAGAAGGAAAAAAATACAAATTTTGGATAAACACAAGGTAATTTACTTTACATTTAGCAATATCCAAAAGACAAAAATAAAAATTTCAAGTGTTCAAGATTTTTTTGAATCCATACTGATTATGCGGGTTATGGTTTCTTACCAAAGTGTTCCTTCATGTGTCCTAATTCTGGGTAATTTCTACAAAACACGGGCAAGACTCTACCTATGGCTGGCTTTTTACGTCTCACTATATGAGGTTGAATTAGGTTCTAAAGGCCCCAAATTGCTCCTTATTGTCGCCTGTGAAGGCTAGTAAGGCACCCCGAGTCAAAAGGTTCAATTTGTTAGAGCATATTTCCCTAGCTTATGCAGATTGTTAGTCACGAAGGCGTAGTTTATTTTATTTTCACTTAAAAGGATGGAGCCCGAATATAGAGCTCATGTTATGCAAATGCAAGTATAGTGTGTGAGGAGGAACAAACAAACCTTTCACCACTTATTCTACCTTATTCAAAATACCCAACAATTTATTAAACAAAAATCAAATAATGTAAAGTATTAATTAAGCAGCGAACAATAATAACATACAACATTAAATAACCAGAGAAACAATAATGTGTATGTAAATGCACATATTTAAAAACATTTCATTATTTTAAAAAAAAATCTCTTTATTATAGCTAAATACTGATTAAAACTGACAAACTGAAGATTCTTGATAACACATGATTAATTCTAAGCCTGACTCTTTAAGCGTCCCTAGTGGAGTTGCCAAGCTGTCATAACGGTCTTTTTGACCGTCAGACGATTTATTTAAAAAGAAAACACAGGGAGTCACCACCAATCTTTTTGTTTAGGTGTGATTGGTAACCTATTAAAAACCACTTTTTGTAAAACATTTTAAAATTAATTAAAATATTTTAAGAAAATCAATTTTGAAGCCTACATTTTAATCAGAGAGAAAACAAAAGCGAGTTCGGGAGTCGGTTACGTGCGGGAAAGGATTAGCACCCCCACCATGCCCGTGTAAAAATGGTACCTTATTGATCATGTTTTATCCTAAGTCTCGATAAATGTTGATTTTAGGTTCGGCATTTAAAATTAATTTCCTTTTAAAAATAATCATTTATTTGAGAATGATCTGAAATTTATTACTGCAAAACTTTTTCATATTCCCCAACAAACCTGGCAAAACATAAGAATTTTTATTTATTTTGGAATTCTCCGAATCACCCTCGTTTTGAAAAAAAGGATATTCCGTTGTTAATGATAATTGATGAAACCTCCTCGGCAGATCCAGCAGAGAACTCATGAATTTTTTTAACTCGGTAATCTTGCCTCGTTTTATTATTAAAATGTCATTTTTTATATGCATTAAAATTCATTTAAGTAAATATGAATATGCAAAACAAATATTAATATGCAACATGAGAAAGAAAAAAAATATAAACGTTAATTATCAAATGGTATAATTAAAAACATAATATAAACATCAATAATTAAATAACATAAACGAAAATATGCAAACAACCATATTTTGAAGAACACCATTTTTTATGAATTTATTTGAAATTACATAAATGACAAACGTCGAAAAATTTAACCGAACTCCCCGGCAGATCCAGCAAAGCTTGGAAAGATATTCTTTTGCTTATCACGTACGTAATTTCGAGTAAAACGAAAATCATATTTTACAATCTCATAAACATGTGCACTGAGGAATTTCCTAACCTCCCCGGTAAATCCGACAAAGATTAAGAAATAATTCTCGCTAAATATTTACGAAATTGAATATATATATATTTAAAAAGAATAGATTAATAACACATTTAACAACAACAATAATAATAATAATATTAATAATAATAATAATAATAAAAAGCATGAAAAAAATAATAAAAATAAAAACTAAAAATAATAATATAGTACAAATAATAATATAAACTATAATAAAATAAATAAAAAGCATTAATAAAATAATAAATAAAAATAGCATTAATAAATTTAAAAATAGATAAATGAACATAAATAATAAAAAATAAAAATTTACCTTCGAGAAATGCGTAAAGCCGGGATTTGAGTGCTCGGATGAACTTTTCGAGAGAACTAATTAATTTTTTTTCCTTTCTTTTTTTTTTTCTTCTTCCTTCTTTTTTTTTTCTTTTTTGTTTTACCAGGGTCGGGTGTGCGGACCCTGGTTAGACCCGCGGTCGCACTTGACCGGTCCCAATGACTATAAAATGTCCCCTTTTTTTTCCATTTTATTTTATTTTATTTCATTTTATTTCATTTCATTTCCCTTCTCTTCTTTCTCTCTCTACTTCCCTCAACTTCTCCCTTCTCTCTAACTCAAACACAACAGTCACCCACATTTCCAGAATTCGACGGTCAACCGTCGAGCCGGCCGCCGATAGTCGCCACCGATGGTCGCTTGCCGACGACCGTTTGACTTCAAAAAAAAAACTAAAAGCTTTCTCTCAACCTTCCCAGCACATCTACTGGTCTTGATTTTTACGAAAAGGTTTCTTTTTCCACGAAAATCCCAAAATGTTCGAACCCTAAAATGCTAGATCTATCGTCGCCGCCACCTTCGACGGCCATCGAACTTTAGTCGAGGCTTCTTCAGCCCCTCCTCTATACCTTCTGTTGTTTAAATTTGGAAACAAACAACCCGAACCCCATGAACCCTACCAAAACCGAAATCAATGGGCTTTATTTTTGTTTTTTTTTTTTGGCTACTTGTGGTTGTGGTTGCTGCTGGTGTATGGTTGTATAATGTGATGGTGGGTGTATGAGGGTGGTGGTCAAGGTCGGGTTGGTTTTTTGTTGCTGCTCTGTCACACCCCAAATTCAGGGCATGTGACCGGCCAGAGACAAGGTATGCCCATGCCTCCGAAGCCTAAATATACCCACGAAACCAAATCAAACAAAATTTCGGCATAATCTCGCCCTACATAGGGGTTTGCCGCTCAATCATCAATATTTGCAATACAATAATCATCAACACATGACATCTCGGTTTGGACACCTCCGATAGGGAGTAACCAAGATGCCCCGCAGCAGACTCAACCTTTATGACATCTTATTTACAAATATACATTTATATTATATCATAATGGCATAAGCATCACCAGATCATACCAGGCCTCCGTGGCCGTTATACATCATACATCACTTAGATACATCAGTTTACAAAATATAAAGTACATATACATCATACACAAAATGCATATGACCCATGATACCCTAGTTACTGCAAAATGTATCCCACCATCGCCACTACTTACCAAGTCCTGGGTCAATCCGCTTACCTCAAGTATACGAGCAGCTAGCCATTCGAAATCTGGGAAGAGCTGGGTCTATCAGGATCTGAAAAAGAATGAAAATAAACGGAGTGAGCCGAAAGACTCAGTGAGCATAAGGTAACTAGGAAGAGTACTTGGAAATTTTGTGCTTCCTTTCTTAACTATTAAAGCATAAACATATCAAGTATGTTTAATTAACTTAAAAGTAATATTTAAAAATTGTTCATGGACTTATAAAAATTATTTGTCCCATATGAAATCTTCTATGTTGAGTGCTGAATATAAATAGGCCATTGGCCAGCCAAAATCGAATGCCAAAAATATTTAACAATCGATTTTACGTGTATACCTCCACAATTATCATTTAAGAATTTATCATGTCTATATCATAAAAACATCCCGGGCTTCTACCAGTCCGTAATATTTGTCATCCTGGACTATCTTGTCCATATCATCCTGGACTCATCTTGTTCGTACAATAATAGCATCCCGGACATCACCTTCTCCTTACAATAATAGCATCCCGGACATCACCTGGATGTTTCTATCCAACATCATAAACAACTATAACATCCGGTAGGGTCCGTAGACTCCTACAAACCGGTAGGGCACGAAGGCTTCTACAGAACCGGTATGGCACGAAGGCTCCTACAATCCGGTAGGGCACGAAGGCTCCTACAAATCCATTAGGGCACAATGGCAGCCTACAAATCCGGTAGGGCACAATGGCAGCCTATAAATCCGGTAGGGCACAATGTTAGCCTACAATTCCGATATAACTTAACATTACAATAAATATGCATCAGATAGAATTTAAATAAGCATACTAGCAAGGAACAGTGTGGCGCCATACGGTCGACCACTCATACGACAATCCCGGATTATTACATAATCATCACTTGTCCATTCCTTGGACCTTTTTCTCACGTCTTTACAAGAACTCAATATCATAAGGTAATTCTACGTCATATATTCATACAATCACAACCAGTATATCATAACATAATCTAACGATCCTATGTCTATCGCTACACGTTTACTCACAATCATTATCATTCAACTCTACAATACTTACCTCATGTAACCATATTAACACCACACTTACGCCATTAATCTGCGTAAGGTTTAAAACTTACCGTTTTCGTGATCCGAGCAATCTTTCGTGTTTCAATATCCGTATCAATCAACAATGCATATAAAACAACATCTACCTCCTAGATTAACCTAAATACTCACAGTGTTGTTTCGAGTATTAAAGCGACACTTTCGTGACTTTGTCGCGATCCCGGGCGAACTCCACGATATGGGTACCTACGACATCGTTAGGATATTCTGTAAATATTTTACAACTACGGGACACTCAAATTCCCATTATTTATAATAGTTAGCTGCTATCCAAAAATTTTCAGCTTAAGAATTTTTACAAATAAATTTTTACACTTAGCTCGGATTAAAATTTTGGAGCAACAATCAACTAGAAAGTTGCTCACACGATGACAGCAAAGCTAACGATGGCCTCGAACAATCAAGGGGAAGGTGGCGGCAGCACCTCATGGGCAACCTAGGGTTTCAGCCAAACTTGTTTTAGCCTCTAAATTTTGATTCAAAGCTATCCAATACTAATTTATGGTTTAAGAAGGCTGAGGAACACCTCCCGTGGCGGAAAAAAATGGTGGCAACATGATGGTTCACCACCACCAATTTTTAGCCCACATGGTTTCTCATAGTTAAAGGCAAAATCTTCAAAATATAATATAAAAACAAGCTTAGAACATGAAGTTACATTTGGGTTTGTGAAATCTTTGAAAAATTTGGTGATTTGCCTAGTAAACGGAGGAGAGAAAGCTTGGAAGCAAGCTTCCATGGCTTCCCCTCTTTCTTTCTCTCTTTTCTGGTTTTCACGTGAAAATGGGGGAGGAAGAAGTCTGATTTTCAAACTTAATAAGTGAGCCATGGTCAAATGACCATTTTGCCCCTGTTTTGTCTTTTAGTACCTTAAAGAGGCCAATGCGTAATTTTAACGTTCGGAAGCCCTTTTTTTACTTTTCCTGACACGAATATGTTCCAATATGATAATATACTTATCTGCATGTTCGGGTAATTTTTCGATATCCTGAAACCCAAATTCGGGCCTCGGAGCGCCAACAGGTCAACATTTTGACTTTTTCTATTTTAGCTTCGATTTTGTTATGATTTCAGCAGTAGCTTGCTAACATCATTTTATGTCTATATTAATCCATTGATCCATTTAAAACTTTTTTCGGACCTTCCCGCGGTCAGTTCTCGGTTTTTATTCCTTTAGGTTACTTAAGGACGTATCCGGTTTCAACTCTGTTTTTGATTTTTCTTGTCATATTCATAATCCTCATATGTTATAACATATGTCCATGTGTTCGGATCAGTTCCGAAAAATCTCAAACCATGTTTTTACAGCAATATACACCAGCGTCACTAAATGACGAATTAGACGATTTTAGCTATCGGATTTGATTTTAATGTCCAATTTTTGATCTAAACATCATGTTATGATCCTATATGATCACTTAGTCCATTGGTACCATTTACGAACTAAAAACAAAATTTAGGGTAAAATGACCAATATACCCCTGGTTCATATTTTTTCGATTTTTCTGCCGATTCTTGTTCTAACACTCCCAAATAATGTTATATCAACACTATGTGAAGTTAAATTATCATATTTTACGGACTTTCCCCTATCCCGACTTTTAGTCAATTTGGGGTTAAATCACTTAATCACTCGATTAAACCCTCAACTCTACAATTTATCATACGACATGTGTACAACATGGTAGCCCATCCTTTCTATAGGTATTTCAAAGTTTAACCCTGAGCCATCCGCATGTTATAATTGTCTTGAATTGATCTCGTACTTATGAGGGTCTTACAATTCTCCCCCTTAATAAAATTCATCCTCGAATTTTGCATAAAGTCAACTTATATAAAAGTATAGGTACTATCTGTGGCTGTATCACATGAAAATCGTCTGACATGAATCTCCACATCATAAGTACATGAAACACAAGTGTACACCACTTATCTCAGGTGGTAGGTCTCACTCAATATTTGAAATGGTCCGATATACCTCGGACTCAGCTTGGTCTATCCGCCAAAGCTCATAACACTCTTGAAAGGTGAAACTTTCAAGAATACTTAGTCACATGCTATCGGCATACGACTTCTGCCTACTCTAGCAGTTACTAATTCATCTTTGATTAGCTACACTTTTTTCTAGGTGTACCATACCATATCTGAACTGAACAACTAATATCCTCATGTTTTAAATCAACTGACAATATATTGGCACATCCGGCCATACAATGTCTCGGTCCTATTTTTGCAATGATCAACAATAAACAAACTCGGATTGCAATCCCAAATAGTCAATAAGATAAGCCCGAAACTAGACCAAAATACCAGAAAAGGTATGATCTGCATACTGTACTAAAAACTATTAATATATACAAACTCAATCAATGATAGGAATCTAGTATATTAACACATAATATGTCCTCAAGGACTGATCATCTGTCCGTAAATGAAATATAGTACTAAATCGCAACTTTATTTCAGAAGCTACTTGGAATGATCTCCAGAATTTAACTGTAAACTTGATTCATCAATCAAGTACAATAAACACGAAAACTTCACAAAGACCCAATCTGGTCTTAATGGAGTCTAGCACACTGAATTATGTTATACGTAATTTTACCCGGAATCAAGTGTGCTAATTTAGTCAGTCTATCGACAATCACTCAAATAAAATCACATTCCTTGCCTACCTTAGGCAAGCCTATATCTAGGCCCCATAATGACTTTATCTCATTCCCATTATTAAATAATCGGTACTAGGGAAATATATCTTAATCACATACAATAACCAAAAAAACTCCATATTTCACATAGTCACGAGATTAATGTAATAATTCATGATCAAATCCCTCACATCTAATTCCACGTGCTAGCACATAACCCGAACAAAGTCCGTGTGGTGATGATCTGCCAGGCATAGCCCCTCAAGTCATCTAAGATATATGATGATCTCAGCTTGTTAAGGCCCATCATCTTAAACTCAGGAAATAGTGCGAGAATGAAATCTCAAAACACCCTGGTGCATAGGGGAAACATAAACATCCACATTCGTATATTTATTTGTCTAGATTACCACTAGGCAACAACAACCATATAATCAATAAAACCCGCTTAGAAACTATACTAGGCTATCATGACTATACCATTAGTTTTATCTGCCTAGGTACGCTACTAGGCTAGCCACAATAAATATACATCAATCTTACGGCATTGGCATCGATGCCAAATCATATTCTTATCTTGGTTACTTAGGATCTTCCAAGGCTATATATTTTCATTCAAGCATTAAATCAAACACCTTGTAGGCATAATAATCGCCTTCCTCGTAGGCATTTTTCATAAGCACCTTGTGTGTGATTTATAATTCAACTTAAAATATATCCTTTAGCACTCAAATATTATCCAGCCTACAAGTTCAGTTTAATATCCAACCATCACCATTTCACAACATCCTCAACATCAATAACAAATCTCGGAACTAGGTCGAAATATTTCAAAATTCCTTGAAATGCAACTCATATATATTGCTCAAATTAAATGAAATCAGTTTGCCAAAACCAGACTAAGGTTATACCTATCACCATGGCAGGAGATGCAAAATCACGGGCTTGTCCTCTATTGCCCATAGTATGTTCTCTACCCACAGACTGTTGTTCCCTACCCTAGGAACCCTGACCCGTCTGTAGTGCTACTAACCCTGCTGGTTGCCCTGGATATGTTGTAGCTGGATGTGGGGCTCGCACTGATGGAGATGAACCTGGACCTAATGGGCAATCTCTCCTAAAATGCCCTCGCCTGCCACATCTATAACATACACCAGTCGATCTCCTCCTTCGACTACTGACTTCTCTATCCCTCCATATCCATGATTCTAGGATTGTTCGAACCCTTAGTCCATATGGCCTTGTTTGCTTAGATGTTTGTCTTTCATATCTCACTCTCTCCCGTGACCTATCCTCGAATCATCTTAACCTCTCGTATTCATGAATTCCTAAATCCCTTTCACTTTCTGGTAAAAATTCTCGAAGAAACTCAACACTAAATTATGATCACTCGAGGAGAGGGTCATTAATCCGCCTTCTGGCTACTAAAGAGATATACCATGCATGTGCCCTACCATACAACTGAAATCTCACTAATTGTATGGCTCTAGTCAGCGAGCACCCTAAGCCTACACACCGTTGGCCACACTCTTCTAAAAACCTTCTAAGATCAAAATCAGATTCCACCCCTGCAGAACTAGGTGGTAACGTTCCTCCAAAGTAGGTAAGGTTATATGCTGATAGGGTGTATGTTGTCCCAACAACCACTCATTACTAACAACATCTGTCATTGTTCTATCACCAGCCCTACTAGGGCCTGAATATATTAATATGTTCTGTTTACCATATCCAACAACTATTCATATGTGTCGTCATCTAATACTAATCTAGCAATCCTATCTATTTCACTAGTAGCAGACCTGCTACTACCCTCACTTTGGCCTCTAACCTCAGGGCCAATAAAAATATTATCCAGGACCTCAGGCTCTCGGTCCCCCGATACATCTCTATATCTATGAGATCGTGATCGTGACAGTATTGTATTTAGAAAATAAATATACTGTCAGTAATTCCACAATATTCTCGACACAATTCTATATGTACTAGCTGGCTTATAGATTACCCGATATAACCGCATGTGACGATGGACATCTGTACGGGCAGTACGCTACTTACCGATACCCTAGGATTACCTGTAAGCAATGCACTACTACCATACCCCTTTTGCAGTCACTGACCTCTAGACCATGCTTCGATACCACCTTTGTCACACCCTAAATTCAGGGCATGTGACCGGCCAGAGACAAGGTATGCCCCTGCCTCCGAAGCCTGAATATACCCACGAAACCAAATCAAACAAAATGTATCCCACCATCACCACTGCTTACCACGTCCTGGGTCAATCCGCTTACCACAAGTATACAAGCAGCTAGCTATCCGAAATCTGGGAAGAGCTGGGTCTATCAGGATCTGAAAAAAAAATGAAAATAAACGGAGTGAGCCGAAAGACTCAGTGAGCATAAGGTAACTAGGAATATTACTTGGAAATTTTGTGCTTCATTTCTTAACTATTATAGCATAAACATATCAAGTATGTTTAATTAACCGAAAAGTAATATTTAAAAATTGTTTCGAGACTTATAAAAATTATTTGTCCAATATGAAATCTTCTATGCTAAGTGCTCAATATTAATAGGCCATTGGCCAACCAAAACCGGTAGCCAAAAATATTTAACAATCGATTTTACGTGTATACCTCCAAAATTATCATTTAAGAATTTCTCATGTCTATATCATCAAAACATCCCGAACTTATACCAGTCCGTAATATTTGTCATCCTGGACTATCTTGTCCATATCATCCCGGACTCATCCTGTCCGTACAATAATAGCATCCCGGACATCACCTTGTCCATACAATAATAGCATCCCGGACATCACGTGGATGTTTCTATCCAACATCACAAACAACTATAACATCTGGTAGGGTCCGTAGACTCCTACAAACTGGTAGGGCACGAAGGCTCCTACAGAACCGGTAGGGCACGAAGGTCCTACAGAACCGGTAGGGCACGAAGGCTCCTACATAACCAGTAGGGCACGAAGGCTCCTACAATCTGGTAGGGCACGTAGGCTCCTACAAATTCGTTAGGGCACAATGGCAGCCTACAAATCCGGTAGGGCACAATGGCAGCTTACAATTCCGGTATAACTTAACATTACAATAAATATGCATCACATAGCATTTAAATAAGCATACTAGCAAGGAATAGTGTGGCGCCATACGGTCGACCACTCATACGACAATATCGGATTATTACATAATCATCACTTGTCCATTCCTTGGACCTTTTTCTCACGTCTTTACAAGAATTCGATATCATAAGGTAATTCTACGTCACATATTCATACAATCATAGTCAGTATGTCATAACATAATCTAACGATCCTACGTCTATCGCTACACGTTTACTCACAATCATTATCATTCAACTCTTTAATACTTACCTCATGTAACCATATTAACACCACACTTACGCCATTAATCTGCGTAAGGTTTAAAACTTACCGTTTTCGTGATCCGAGCAATCTTTCATGTTTCAATATCCGTATCAATCAACAATGCATATAAAACAACATCTACCTCCTAGACTAACCTAAATACTCACAGTGTTGTTTCGAGTATTAAAGCGACACTTTCGTGACTTTGTTGCGATCTTGGGACAACTCCACGATATGGGTACCTACGATATCGTTAGGATATTCTGTAAATATTTTACAACTACGGGACACTCAAATTCCCATTATTTATAATAGTTAGCTGCTATCCAAAATTTTTCAGCTTAAGAATTTTTACAAATAAATTTTTACACTTAGCTCGGATTAAAAATTTGGAGCAACAATCAACTAGAAAGTTGCTCACACGATGACAGCAAAGCTAACGATGGCCTCGAACAATCAAGGAAGGTGGCGACACCACCTCATTGGCAAGCTAGGGTTTCGGCCAAACTTGTTTTAGCCTCTAAATTTTGATTCAAAGCTATCCGATACTAATTTATGGTTTAAGAAGGCTGAGGAACACCTCCCGTGGCGGAAAAAAATAGTGGCAACATGGTGGTTCACCACCACCAATTTTTAGGCCACATGGTTTCTCATAGTTAAAGGCAAAATCTTCAAAATATAATATCAAAATCTTCAAAATATAATATCAAAATCAAGCTTAGAACATGAAGTTACCTTTGGGTTTGTGAAATCTTTGAAAAATTTGGTGATTTGCCTAGTAAACGGAGGAGAGAGAAAGCTTGGAAGCAAGCTTCCATGGCTTCCCCTCTTTATTTCTCTCTTTTCTGGTTTTCACGTGATAATGGGGGAGGAAGAAGTCTGATTTTCAGACTTAATAAGTGATCCATGGTCAAATGACCATTTTGCCCATGTTTTGTCTTTTAGTACTTTAAAGAGGCCAACGTGTAATTTTAACGTTCGGAAGCCCGTTTTTTTTTTGACACGGATATGTTCCAATATGATAATATACTGATCTGCATGTTCGGGTAATTTTTTGATATCCTGAAACCCAAATCCGGGCCTCGGAGCGCCAACGGATCAACATTTTGACTTTTTCGATTTTAGCTCCGATTTTTGTTCTGATTTCACCAGTAGCTTGCTAACATCATTTTATGTCTATATTAATCCATTAATCCATTTAAAACTTTTTTCGGACCTTCCCGCAGTCAGTTCTCGATTTTTATTCCTTTAGGTTACTTAAGGACGTATCCGGTTTCAACTCTGTTTTTGATTTGTCTTGTCATATCCATAATCCTCATATGTTATAACATATGTCCATGTGTTCGGATCAGTTCCGAAAAATCTCAAACCATGTTTTTACGGTAATTTACGCCAGCGTCACTAAATGACGAATTAGACGATTTTAGCTATCGGATTTGATTTTAATATCCAATTTTTGATCTAAACATCATATCATAATTCTATATGATCACTTAGTCCATTGGTACCATTTACGGACTAAAAAAAAGGGTAAAATGACCAAAATACCCCTGATTCACATTTTTTCGATTTTTCTATCGATTCTTGTTCTTACACTCCCAAAAAATGTTATATCACATATCAACACTATGTGAAGTTAAACTATCACATTTTACGGACTTTCCCCTATCCCGACTTTTAGTCAATTTAGGGTTAAATCACTTAATCACTTGATTAAACCCCTAACTCTACAATTTATCATACAACATGTGTACCACATGGTAGCCCATCCTTTCTATAGGCATTTTAGAGTTTAACCCTGAGCCATCCACATGTTATAATTGTCTCGAATTGATCTCGTACTTACGAGGGTCTTACGTGCTCCCCTCAATCCCCCCTTTATTTTTCTGTGTTTGTGTGGCTCTTTTGTAGAGCATTGGTTGCCAATTCCCACCCAGATTTTCTGGGATTTGGACATTGCTTCAAGCAATGGTGTTGCAGGTGGCTAGGGTGACTGGGTAAGGGTGACAGTGGTACAGGTGTAGGCCACTGGGCAGGCTGGTCGGCAGGGGTGCAGGGGCAGTGGGGCTGGATGCATGTTGGGGCCGGGCTTGGTTGGTGATGCAGGCTGCTGGTCCTACTAGGTAGGGATGGCCTAGTGCCAAGCCTGCTGGGCTCATTCGGCCCAACAATTAGGTCATGTAATTGGGCCTCCGAGCCCACATAGCACTAAGATTAGTTAATAGATTCAAACAAAAATCGAAAATTCAATTAAGGCCAGATCCAATTTTAAAATACGATTTGACAATACCGAATCCGATTAATTTAAACTCAAATTAACAAAAACGGTACAATAATTGACTAGGAATTTTAACAAATCGAGCCAAGTTACTAACTTATTGAATCGAACCGTCGGAATAAAAGGAACAAAATTGAAAATTTAAAATCTAACCATTTGAGTCAGAACATGACTCGAGACTTGACTCGTCCGGACAAAATTAGGTTGCTACAAATGTGCTATAAAATAACTCAAAAGTAACTTAAATAAAAATAAAGAGAATTGCAAGGAAAATAAATAAATGCTACATGACTACTAATAAAACAAATCGGGTCCAATATAAATAATATCTTTCCTCCTTGGTTTAGGTTATCCGAATATCATACGGGGGTATTTGAGTTTCTTAAGAGAAAATAATTGACAAAATGAAACAATTATTGGACATTCAATTTGGGTGAAAATCCAAAAAAAAAAAAAAGAAAAAAAAAGAAAATAACAATTAATAAAATAAAATAAAAACAAAATAGAGAAACAAAATAAGGAAACCATATCAAAATTTGAATATTTCATGGTAAGAACTACAAAAGGCATGGCAACTTCAAGCAGGGTAGATTCTTATAAACATTTTCAAACAGGTTTAAGAAACATGAACAACACTTTTAAAATCTACAATCGAAACAACCCAACAACATACTAAATTTTTTCTGAGTTGGCATGTTTGCCTATAGACATATTCGAGTATGATACCTGATGAAATACCAGCAGTACTTCAGCATACACAATTAAGTAATTTTCTACTACAAATTAAATTGCCACATTACTATAAGATCAGGTGTCATCTTCACCAGCTGCCTATCTATTTCACATATATTGACTGAGATCACAAGCCATCAGAAGAGCCCGCATGAAGCAAGCAACATTTGAAAAGCCTTAAACCTGCTGAATGAAAACAAGGCAATCAATTAGAACAAAAGCATGGCGAATGTAGCTAAAGCAATCAAGCTGAACCTTTTAAACAATGGGGAAATGCCCAGCGACTTGCCAAACAAAGTGTTCAATTACATTAGAGAATAATTCAAAACTTGGCTTGTGACCTAAATTTTCGTTTAAACAGATAATGTCAAATAAAAAATTCCATCTTCGATCTAATGAGATTTTGAATTCACTGACATAAGACCTTGGCCCTAAACTAAACTTAACATTAAAGAAATTTACTAGAGTCAGCATGTGGGCAAGATAATCATCGAAGTAACAAGGATATCAAAGTTTTTCTCTCAGATAAAACTAATTAACATAAAAAACTCTCAGTATCAATATAAAGCAGTGTGGTTGCCTCTAAAGATAGCAGCAAATAGGCATAAATCCTAAAGACAGAAAACTTTTTCCATATCCCATGGTTTAAATTATAAGAAATTCCTTTACATCCACAAATACTTAACAGGAACTGATCTTATGTAATACGATTTGTTGTACTAATAAAAACTGAAGAGGTAGGTAAATAGCCAAACATCATCAGGTCATGAATAAAGTTATAATTGATAGTTTCTCAAATACATACCAAAAATAAGAGTTGAGAATATTGGTGTCCGTTTGTAGAGTTATTCCCTCAAATACAAGAGAGATTCTCAAAGTGTTTATAAGCAAAAAATCTCTGTGTAGGTAAACGAGCGAAAATGTCTACATTGCGAGAGCCAATTTTGACACCAGGCCCTGGCTCATAAAGCTTTGTCCAATTCCCATCATTGAAATTATAGACAATAATTCTACCATCTGCCCACACCACAACCCTAGGCTCTTGTTCTTTCTCAGATCGAATAAAACTCACACCCGAGAATCCAGTATAGGAGTTAGGATAACCCAAGTTTAGCTGATCAGGAATAACAGCTTGCACCGCATCGCCCAGATTCAGACGACGCTTCAAGAACCAATTAGAATAGTCACTTGCCATCTCATAAACATCTACTTCTAAAGTGATGGGCGGGAAGTGGGTCGATGCAAGATACAAAGTGCCCCTCGCCTCTCCCAAATATCTGTAAATCTCATGCTCCACGTCTGTTGTTGTTGGCATTGGCATTTCTTGCAAACGTTCATTCTCTACGTCAAAATACCGCGACTTTTTTACGTAACTATTCCAATGAATCATTCCATTACAGAAAATGACTTCCTCAAGTTCAAGCGTGTCCACTTCAAAACTAATTACGGATACAGTCCAAGAATCAGTTTTTGACCAATATATATCCATCTCAAACTTGTAAGACAATTTGGATACTTCACGAATACAAATAATCTTGTAACGTTCAGGAGATTTGAGAGGATCAAAAGCCAAATTAACAGAGAACTGACAATCTTTAACTGGATTCCTAGGAAAAGATAGCATCTTGAATTTCTTGGTAGTTGGGTTGCAGATGAAATACCTGGAGACTTTATCACCATCAACGGACTCGCAAAGAAGCAACCCATTACAAGATTGCAGCAAGTTGACGTTAGGGGCATTAACATAATGATCAAAGAAGGGGACTTCAATATTGTCAGGCTTCAAAGGAACCACATCGAATGCAGGGGATGTTATGTAGTTAACCTTGAGAAGAAGGGCACTTGGCTCAAGAAACCCATCGCATTGGTGATGGCGGGTGTGGGAGAGACAGAACTGAGGGTTGGAAATGATACAGAGCCATATTCTTGAGACACACTTGAATTTGAGGAGCGCTTTGGTGGGTAATCTGAGGAAGATTAGTGTTAAGATATCTTTGTTGCTGCCAATCTCAATCTTCTCAGCAGCCTTCATGACTTTAGGCTTGTTGCCAATCTCAATCTTCACAGCAGAATCCTTCATGACTTTAGGCTTGAGAGTCGAAAGTTGAAATCACAGTTATTCGTCGTATACTTTATAGTTTGGTTGGTTCTTGTTTCTTGGAGACTCAACTTCCAAAGTAAGTTCCCCAAAAGGAAAAGGTCAGCTGTATTGCCTTCGTAAAACTTCGTTTTTCAGATGAGGTTGGAATGGAATGACCGACTTGAATGGATTTACAGATCGTTATGTGCTAGCTTTTTTACGCGAACCTGGCTAAAGAATCCAAAAAAGTGTGAGAGGTTCTGCCATAAGCGCCAGAACCGTGCGCTACCAATAATTCGTTAGTGGTTATAAACCGGATAAAATGACAATTTATTTCAACTAAATTTTGTTATAGAATTATTAGTATAATTTTTGTTATTCAAAGTATTACTATTTTTTATTATATTAGTATTTGTTATCATACGCGTTTGCATGCGAACGCTCATTAACTTATCTATTTTTAAATATATAATTGTGTATTTTAAAATAAATAAAATTTATATTAACTAAAATTTGCATTGACATGTAAAATTTATTTCATGTTCAAATTATATCAAATTATAATAATATTTATTATTTTTAATATTAATGCAAAATTAATTACGAAGATAAAAAATTCAATATAATTTTTTTTTTTAAATTTATTTCAAATAAATTGATTTATTTTTTTAAGGTTAGTTAAAATTAAAACTTTTAAAATAAAGTAATTCCAAATAAATTTTTAATATTGTTTTATTTATTATCAAATTAATTTATTTAATGACAGTGTTTTAATGAAATTAAACTTTTTACTTATAAATTAAAAAATCTTATTAATAATAATAATAAAAAATTTATAATGGCAATTTAGAAATACAGTAAACAACAATGACTATTTTAGTCAGTTCAATTTTTTTTTTCATATTCGTGCTTTATATATATATATATATTATAGATTTACAATTATATATTATTAAATTACTTAATTTATTATTTCATTTGATGTAATATTATTGTATTTTTTTGTTTTTATATTTATCTATTACCAAATTACTCAGTCTGTTATGTGTAGTAGAAATAGTAATATTGGATTTTGTCATTTTTATATTTATTTATTATTCAATTACTTAATTTGTTATTTTATTATATAGTAAAGAAAACAATAATACTATATTTTATTACTTTTACATTCATTTATTATCAAATTACTTAATCTTTTTGTCTATATTTTAGTTTTTATCTAGGTTTTATTACTTATATTTAGAGTCTATTTGGATGGACAGTAAGATTGATTTAGGTGAGATTAAAAACAGCGGTGGCGGTGAAATTGGATACTTTAGCGGTGAGATTAAAATCAGTGGTGGAATATGTGTTTGGATTCAAAGCAGTGGTGGCGGTGAGATGAAAATAAAAATTATCATTAAGGACATCAATGTAAGAGTGTATTAATAAATTATTTTTTATATATATTTTAATAATATTTAATATTTAAAATTTTAACATATATTATTTTATATATTTATTTAAATATTATTATTATTAATTAATTACTATATAAGTATATAATTTTTAAATAAATAATTTGAAATTTTTAAATAAAAATTGACAAAATTAATTAATTAATTTTTTTTTTTTTTTATAAAAAAAGTAGAATTAAAAATGGGTATTTTACCCCACCAAAGGGTTTAGTGAGCCCACCAAAGGGTCCAGTAGTGAGCTCACTGGACCCTTTCCCCTATTATTGGGGATTGGAGGGGTAGTGAGATTTAGGCACCGGAGAGGTGCAATCCAAATGCATCCCACCGGTGCAGTTGGGGGGTTTTACCCTCCATGTATGCCTTGGATTCCACCGACGTGCGATGGAATCCATATGGGGCCTTAGTTGTTATTATATCACTTGATCTGTTATAAAACACAATAAAAGTAATATTATTACTTTTTGTTATTTTTATACTTGAGCTTCATTTGATTAATAATGCGTGTCGCAACCTAAAAAATAACAAGTCTCATCGCAAGACTTTATTATTCGTTAAGCGTGACATTAAAAAAACCGAAAAAAAGTCGACTTAATTCCTCTAGAAAAATTAAGGTTTTGAGAATGACCTTGAAAAAGACATGGAGTCGCCACCAATCTTTTTTAGCTAGGTGTGATCGGCCACCTATTAAAACCGGTTTTATAAAATATTTTAAAAATTAATTAAAACAATTTTTAAAACCAATTTTAAGTCTGCGTTTTAAACCAGAGAAATCAAAGAAATGGGTTCGAGACTCGATTACTTGCGCGGAAGGATTAGCACCCCCACAATGCCCGTATAAAATGGTACCTTATTAATCGTGTGTTATCTCAAGTCTCGGTAAAAAGTCGATTTTAAATTTAGTATTTCAAGTTAATTCCCAATTTAAGGAAAAATAATTTCATTTTTAATTGAAAATGATCCAGAATTTATAAATTCAAAATTTTCCTATATTCCCCAACAAACGTGGCAAAATATAGAAATTTTTATTAGTTTTGGAAAATTTTCCGAATCAATCTCTTTTTAAAGAAGATATTCCGTTATTAATAATAATTGATGATATCCTCCCCAGCAAACCCGACAGAAAAATCATGAATTATTTTAACTTAGGAATATCTTTATTTTATTGAAAATCATTACCTTTTTGAAAACATTTTAAAAGATATTAATATGTATATGCATGACATAAATAAAATGATATAGCAAAATCTAAGTAATATAATGTGCCCTAAATGATATGATATGATTTAAATGTCTTAGCATATTCTAAATGAAATGAAATATCCTGAGTTATATGACATATTCTAAATGAAATGAAATGACCTAGGTAACATAATATATTCTATATGAAATGTAATATCCTAAGTCATATGATATATTCTAAATGAAATAAAATATCCTAAATGACATAATATATCCTAAATGAAATGAAATGACCTAGGTAACATAATATATTCTATATGAAATGAAATGACCTAAGTAACATAATATATTCTATATGAAATGAAACAATTTGAATGACATGGCAAATATGAATGATATGGCATATAATTTAAATCACATGGAATATAAAATAATGCTATCATATAATATGCATGGAAATAAAAATGAAAATAATAATGCATGAACATAGTATATGCTAAATAATATAACAAAAAAAGCATAGGATATCATGAAATATTCAAAATCATATAATAAACAATATAACATAATCATAAAAATATCATAGAAATTATCATAGCAAAAATCACATATTATATAAAATGCATGAATATGAAAAATGCAATGCATGAAAATGTATTTTTTTTCCTTTAATTAAGAAAATCCGTATATCTAAAAAGATATCCGGCTACCTTAGAAAAATATGTCAAATTAAATATTCTAAAACCAAAATACTTTGTGATTGTTTGAAAACAATTTTGAAAAGCTTAGATTAAAAATAAAAACTTAGCTAAACCCTTTTTTAAATGGCTCTAATTTCCTAAGTTTAAAATCCTGGACTTGACCACCCTTAACCCGAGACTTAAAAATCATTTTTAGAGTTTAAAAAGGCTTAGAAACTATCCTAAGTCAGTAGCTAAACTTCCTAATCAGCCCCCTGTAGGTAACTTAACCAAAACAGAAAAATGATTTTCCTTCAAATTCAATTCTGACTCCACTGTCCAGTTTTGAGCCATGATTTTTTATCCTATTTTTAAAAATTATAAACAATCTAAAAAAAATACTGGAGACCCAGAAAAATCGGGAAAGTACAAAAACTGTTTTGCCAAAACACATTTTTGCCTTTGATAAAATCACTTAAAAATCAAAGTAAAAATATTTAAGACTCACAAAATGACTTACAAACAGTAGCTAGGACTTTTGAAAAGTTAGACAAAAATTGGCTAAGTAAAAAAAATCACAAAGGTAGAATAATCAATTTGACAACTCTTTAATTTTTCACAAGTATGCTCAAGAGAGCATGACTTCGAACCATTAATGGCCTAAGTCATTAGTCAAGTGGCATGAACATGAAATGCGTGGAATAAATATAGCAAATATGATGCATGAAATGCATGAGTTTAAACCTAAATGTCATGAAAAATGCATGGCATCAATAAAGTGACCTAGACCTACATGAACTTGCATGGCATTTAATGCAACCTAGGTCTAAAATGCATGGATATGCATGGAAAAATAAATCAAACTTAACAACTAAAATATGCATGGCAATAACACAAACACAAGGCATGCTTAAACCAAAAACTCAAGCAAATGTCATGCAAATGTAAACCTATCATCTAACATAACAAAAATGCAAACACAAGGCAAAATAATGAGGTAGCCGAATGGCCTCAAGCTCCAAGCAAACATGGCATTTTCTCAAACACTTGGTATACTTAAACTAAATACTCAATTAAATGTCATGCAAATACAAACCTATCAACTAACCTAGCAAAAATGCACACACAATGCTAGATACATGAAGTGGCCGAATGGCCTAATGTTCCAAACAAGCATGGCATTTTCACAAACACTTGATATACTAACATGCTTAACTAAAATATAACACTCAAATCATGCAAACACAAAGTATAGATACTAAAACTAACAAGCATTTTCACAAACACTTGATATACTAACATGCTCAACTAAAATATAACACTCAAATCATGCAAACACAAAGTAGAGATATTAAAACTAACAAGCATTTTCACAAACACTTGATATACTAAGTATAAAACATCAACAAATTTAAACATTATGAAAACAGAAAAGTGAAAATGCAAGAATATGATAATAAACTCATAAATGGCAACAAAAAAACATCCAAATTAAAGAAAACTTCAAGTATATGTAGTAGATGAAGATTTAAAGCATCAAGACTAAAAAAAATAACAAAAATAACATGATAAATCAAGGCAAAACAGCAACTATAATAAAAACAATCTGGGCCATTCGGCCATGGTAAGAAAAATAAGAAAAAAAAATGTAAGAACTTGTTTAAGAAAAAGATGAAGAAAGAACTTAAAAAGAACATTAAAAACATTTATTTAAAAAGAAAACTCACCAAATAATAATCAAAAACAGCAAAAACAAGAATGGAAAATCAAGAAAGTGCAAGAGTTGGTGCTAAAAGCAACCTCAAGAAGCTATCTTTCAAGCTTTTACTCTTCAAAGTTTCATTTCCTTTCTAAACTTTTCTTTTTTGCTTTCAACCAAGGAGAGAAAACTAAGCAAAAACCAAGAGAGAAAATGAAAAAGAAGTCTGAAAATAGAAATTTGGATCCCCCTAGTGCTGGCTGAAACTCCCTCTTAAATGAGCTAGGATGTTGTCATCCTTCTTCCAACCAATTTCCATCTAAGGGCTAGTGATTCAAGGTGAAAAATCATGAAATTATCACCCTTAGATTAGGCCATCAGCTGTCCATAATTACAGTTGTTCAAGAATAATGTTGACACTCTCCCTCTTCAAGCATTGACCCATGTGGCTTATTTGCAATGGCTTGATCAAAAAAATCACTAACTAGCTCTTAATTCTTGGACTTTTGATTGAAAAATCAGAAGCTTCTTCCCTCCTTTGGGCCTTGGCAGGCCAGCACTCCCTTTTCCAGCCCAAGTCTGATTTTTTTGAAAGTCAAGTAAAGCCCTTTTCGGTTGCTTGGATAAAATGACCGTTTGGCCCCCTGGACGCAAATAAATGGCAAACGGACTCCAAATTCAATTTTTCTTTTTTAATACTTTCAAAATAATAAAATATTGAATTCTGGAAGTTTTCAAATTTTTTCGAGTCCATTTGCTATTTATTTGGATTTTTTTTCCAAAAATGCCCTTTTATGTCCCCATATTTTACCATTTTTTAAACGAGCTCCAAATCAAGATTTTTCTTCACCAATATCTTCCAAATAATTTAAAAGTGTGATCTAGAATTTTTCATAATTTTTGGAACTCATTTGGTTTTTTTTTTTGGGATTTATCTGCTTGAATTACTACATAGGAGGTCCAGGATTTGGCCCTTTTGCAAACGAACTCCGAATCAAGATTTTCTTTCGCCAATCTCTTTCAAATAATTTAAAAATGAGATTTGCAAATTTTCAGAAGATTTGGAGTTCATTTGCTATTTTTCCCAAATTTTCCAATTTTGCCCTTTTGCCTATGAAACCCGGTTTTGCTCAAAACAAGTTCGATTTTCAGATTTTCTTAGAACTGAACCTTGGGTTATCCCTTTTTAATCATTCCTCATCCTTCAGGGGTTTTTTCTTACCAAGTCGGGACATTTCTGTAATTCTTCCCGATTTCACCGAAATCCACCAAAAACCCTAATTCTCGATTTTCTCCTGGATTGACTTTTCTTTCAGTTTTTCTTTCAAGTGGCTTTTCTATTACCCGTAGTCAGTGCTTATCTTTCATTTGGATCCTTCAATTTTGACCAATTCGATCGTTTAAGCCCTTTTCCCAAATTTCCCGGATTAGGGTTTCCTTTCTACTCAATCTCCAAATCCCAACTTTCGAACTCCATATCTTTCGATGTAGACCTCGGATTATCGAAATTCTTTCGCCAGTTTTCAATTGAACTTCAAATCTTGATTTTGAAAGTGGGTTGACTTTTTCAATAGTTGACTTTTTAGGATTGACTTTTCGAGGTTGACTTTTTCAAGTTTGACTTTTTATGCTCGTCCTCTTAAACTAAGTCTCGGAGTACCACCTGTAGGATGAAAAAAAAGTCTTTTTACATTCTGAAACATTAATTTAGGAAGAAAACATACCTGTTTTAGTGGTCCGGACAAAATTCGGTGTCTACAGCTACCCCTCTTTGGCTTTTGCTGAGAATCAGGAATCAGGCAAAGATAAACCAACACTAATTTTGTACGGTTAGTGAAATCACATGTGAAGAAAAGGGAAAGGGTGTTTTTTATTTATTTAAAAAAAGCTGTAAATTGAAGATTTTGTCCTTAAATTGACTTCCCTGACCAATAAAGGCTCGACCCGTCTTAAGGAAACGGGTTCGATTTGCAAAAGAAGAAAAGACCTCGACGATGGTCTCGGGGTCTTATCCTGTCTTGTGCTAACCTTACTGGCATGGGTGAAATCGAAAATTGAAAAAGATCTGGATGAAACCAGAAATTGAAAAGTATGGGTGAAACAAAAAATTTGAAAATGACCTGGATGAAATCAGAAATTGAAAGGCATGGGTGAAACCAGAAATTGAAAACGATCTGGATGGAACTAGAGATTAAAGGTTTGGGTGAAACCAGAAATTTGAAAATGATCTGGATGGAACCAGAAATTGAAATGCATGGGTGAAACCAGAAATTTGAAAAAGATCTGGATGAAACCAGAGGTTAAAGTCATGGGTGAAACCATAAAATTGAAAGAGACCTGGATGAAACCAGGGAATTGAAGGCATGGGTGAAACCATAAAATTGAAAGAGATCTGGATGAAATCAAGGAATTTGAAGGCATGAGTGAAACCAGAAATTTGAAAACGATCTGGATGGAACCAGAAATTGAAATGCATGGATGAAACCAGAAATTTGAAAAAGATCTGGATGAAACCAGAGGTTAAAGTCATGGGTGAAACCATAAAATTGAAAGAGACCTGAATGAAACCAGGGAATTGAAGGCATGGGTGAAACCATAAATTGAAAGAGATCTGGATGAAACCAAGAAATTGAAGGCATGGGTAAAACCATAAATTTGAAAACGATCTGGATGGAACCAGAAATTAAAGTCATGGGTAAAACCATAAAATTGAAAGAGACCTGGATGAAACCAGGGAATTGAAGACATGGGTGAAACCATAAATTTGAAAATGATCTGGATGGAACCAGAAATTGAAATGATCTAGAAATTAATCTAAAGGATTTGAGAGAGGATGCAAATGCTTCATGGTGTAAATGCAAATATCTTGGATTGATGCAAATGCTTCTTGAAATGATACAGATATCTTGGATTGATGCAAATGTTTCTAAATGCAGATGCAAATGTCCCTACGAATCATATTCATGTGAGTGGTTCATGAATGGTGTAATTGCAGCTACAATGAAGATGCAATGATCCTAGAAATGATGCACTTGCTTGAGATGATGCGAATGCAAATGCTCATGGAATAGTGCAAATACGAATACTCATGAATTATGCAAATGCTTGCTGACACGGTGCAGATGCGAAGTTTAATAAATAGATGAATGCTCATGAGTGATGCATTTCCAATTCATTTTTCGTCTTCAAATCAGAGTATATCTTCAATTCATTTTTCAATCTTTTGCTATTCTTTTTGTCCCAATAGTTTTCAAACTCTTACCAACAGGAGTCTGCTTGCTGAGTTTTATTTCTTCTTCTCATATTTGGAAGTCTAGGTTAACCCTAATAGTTCCACACCTTTGAGTTAGAAAAACCCTTATCTCATGTTAACATCAAAAATAGGCATGTCAAAAATATTTTTATTTTCCTTTTTTGAAAAACAATTTTGCTTTTTTAATGAAAACTTCTGAGTCAAAAATTTTAACCCCACAATATGTAATGTACAAATCTTTTGAAGACTGATGATCATTGTTAGAAATTTTCCTAAGTGTCAATTTGGGTTTTTCAACTTGAATTGACAAGGCTTGGTACAACATGATTTTGGTTTTTTTCAGGAAAGCTTTACAACAAAAAATGTATGTCCTTTCTAGGCTCACAAATGGAATAGATTTTATAAATCATGAATTCATTGAGAACCAAACAAATTCAACTTTCTTTTAGTTTCCATATCAAGGTATTTTGACAAGCGTCAAGATTGGCTGGGATGTTTAAACTGGAAAGTTGATTTAGGAGAAAAAAAGTTTCAGCTTTTGAAATCAATCATCCAAATGAGAGTTGACAATTTGGGAGGTTCAGGAATTCCTAGATGTTCTTCGATAACCACTCCTTTAAGAAGATTTTTTCTTTTTTGGTATCAGAACTATCATATATGGAATCGAAAATTCCCATTTTACTCTAGACCGCCCGTTTTCGGGTTTTAGCCCTAGAGTCCCATTCTCTCCAATTTGTTCTTTTTTTCTTTTTCATTGTTTTACCATTCATTTGAGAATTCTAAATTCTTCCTTACTGAAATGATAATTCGATGAGAAGGGATAAAATCTGAGGAAAAACCCTTCAAGTTAAATATTCATGCTTGATCAAAATGGACTTTTAAAGCACGTAATGTAGGCCATGGCTCAGGGTTCAGAAAGAAAGGATAAATAGGCCTAAAGAATGTGTTTGAGGGTAATCAGATCAAGGATCCTCTCTTTGAGGAGGATTCTCTTTGAAACATTTATCCTTTTTGGACTTTTCATTCCTTTTGACTTTGCTTTTTTTCTTCCTTGCTTTTGGCTTTCATTTGCCATCGCTTTTTCACCCACTTCTTTTTGTGTGTTTTTCTTTTGTTTTTCTTGGCTTTCATTTCGCCATCTTTTCCTTTTTCTTTGACAGAGTGAGCCCGTATTTATTCGGGGCTCCATTTGCATGGTATCTGTCTTTGAGCTAGGACTCATTTTTCTGTGATCTTTGAGAAGATCTTTCATCGCATTTGTCCCCCAGTGTAGAGGGTAATCCTTGATCAGGGTTTAAAAAAAAAAATCTTTTGGCTCAAAAGGGGTGACTATGGATAATTTCGTTTTGTACGAAAGGGATATGAAAGATGACCGTTTCTCATGTCAAGCACAAATATTCACATTGAAAAGCAATCCCCAGGGGAAATAGATATTCAGAATTTCATTTTGCACTTTGGAATCATCTGAATTCTCATATGCATGATATCACAATTTTTTTTTTCGTATGCCCCAATGATTCATGCGTTAGTCCATCATTTTTTTTACCATAAAACCATCATTTCAACATATGATGCCCCAGTTTGATTAACCATGAGAATTTGTGTCATTACGAGGAACATCGCAAGTCTAAGGTCTGTACTGAAAATAATAAGTTTCAATCTTGGGTTTGTTTGAAGTGAATAAGGAAAATATGACCCAAAACGGGTTTTCTCTAGGACATGGGATAATCTAGTTTAATAATTGTGCCCCAGGGTGTCCATCATGAAGTGATGTTTGGGTAGTTAGTGTTTTGTGGTTATTGGTAAAGGTCATGAATAGTTTTAGCACAATCTTGACATACATCAATTTTCCAAAATCTAGATTCTTGAAAGAATGTCTTATTTGTTTGAATTTCAAGGAATTCAAAAGAATTTGAAAAAGTTCGTTCCTTTGTTCATAGCCTAGACTAGGATCTACATCTTTGCTTATTTTATGATGACAATGGTTTTATGAAGTTCAATCATTCATATTCCTTGAAGCATTAGGTCTTTCAAGTGTTCTTGGTTTAAGGGATTTAGGCCTAGGAAAACCTAAAAGAGAGGGGAGAAGGTATTGAGTCATTTGTAACAATGATCATCAATCTTCTTGAGACTATCCATTACTAAAACTTCCTTAATGCTTGTTTTTACAAATTCAGATTATTGTTAAGACATAATAAACACAAAGCATTTTAAAAATCAAAATTCATTTAATTCTTATGAATTTTGACATGAGACAAGTGTTTTCATCATAAGGTCTGAAACTAAATGCATAAAAACTTCCCCTTGACATGTTCTCCTTAATTCAAACTAGCTATTCCTCGGTACTCTTTTCGACCTTTCCATCTTCTTCCCCTATTATGACATCCACAATGGTCTTATCATTCCCATTCAGCAGATTTTCCACGCTGTCTGACCTTTGTTTCTTCCCCACACCTAACTGTCCTTTATTGATGAGTGCTTGAACCTTCCATTTCAGACATAAGCAATTTTTCTATGGAATGTCCCCGAATCCCAGAATGATAATCACAATATGCATTCTCGTCATACCAACTTGGATATGGGGATTGGATAGGCTCCACTGGAACTTTAGTGAGGAGTTGCTCTTCGACCAACTGGGCAATAGTTCAGAGTAAGACACGGGGAGTGACTCAAACTGATATTTTTTTCGGATATTCTTCGATTTACTTTGACTGACAAAAGGTTGAAAATTTACTTGATTATGAGAGGCCATTGGGTATAAGTATGAACCCTGGGGTACATAATTCATAGAAGGACAGGGTGGTGGGTATGAAGTAGCTAGAATATACGGGGCAAAGTCTCCCATGGCTTGGACATCTTTCTCTTTCTTTTTGGGCGACCTGTTTCTCTCTGCATTAAATGTTTTACCTCTTTCGAGTTTCCCGGCCTTGATTGCATTTTCAATCATTTCCCTTGAGATTACCTTATCCGAAAAATTCTTCGTGGTGTTGTGAACAAGTCTATCGTAGTATGGGGCCTGTAGTGTATTCACAAAAAGGACAATGGTTTCCTTTCTGAGTTAAAGGCAGTTGTACTTGGGTGGCCACGTTCCTCCACCTCTGAGCATACTCTTTGAAGCTTTCAGTAACCTTTTTCTCCATATTTTGCAAGTGAGACGGTCAGGTGTCATGTCGATCACATGCTTGTACTGATTTAGAAAAGCCCTAGCCAAATCATTCCAAGAGCAAATCCGATCCTTGCTCAACTGACTATACCACCTAATTGCGGACCCGCTGAGGCTATCTTGAAAGTAGTGGATCAGAAGCTTATCTTTATCTATATAACTTGTCATCTTTCGGTAGAACATAGTGATATGGACTGACGGATCAGTCGTCCCGTCATATTTCACAAAGTCAGGGACCTTGAATTTAGGAGAGATGACTAAATCGAAGACCAAGCATCGTTCTTTCGCCTCCACACTCCCGAATATGTCTGTATTTTTTACTGCCCAGAGCCTTTCATCTAGCAACTGATATTTCCCTTGGGAATCTGCCAACTCTACCTCATTAACCATTTTCAATTTTTCCTGTTCAACTGGATCATCTGAATTTAAGACATTGACAGGGTTAACTGTGTTCTGTGCATCCATCATTATGACCTCATTCTGACCCTTTTGTGCGTCTAACCCTTCTCTGACGGCCAAGTTTTCAGTGTGTCCTCTGATTACGGTGGACATTAGCTCCATCAATTTAATCATCTGATCTTTAGATTTTGCTTGAGACTTTGCCAGCTGTTCTCACAATTCTTCCTATACCCTTTCCATTCTTTCCATTCGGGAAACTTATTCATTCTCCATAGCACTAGCTTGTATTCAAGGGTACTTAGTACTTCTTATACCTCTGATTTGAAATGGAAATTCTTTCAAAGACTCTTAAAGCCAAGCCAACTTCTGTTTCATTCCCCCAAAGTGCGTGTCATGATGAAGGAGCCATGAATGCAATTTGATGCACGTGAAGCCTAAACAATATGATGTATGGACATGTACAGTGGAAACATCCTGACCATATATGTAATAAATGCAATCATGATGCCAACATGTTGCAAGCAAAGAATCAACGCATGGATATATACAATGAATGATCATGTACATTTTAGCGTATTTCCCAATAAATGATCATATACACTATGAATGCAACATGATGTCAATTATGATACATGTAAACAATGAATAATTGATACAGAGTATATACAAAGGAAATCATGCTGACCATGTGTGTCATGAATACATCCTGATGTTAATATGATAGATTAATGCATGAACATATACAGAAAAATCATGCTGATTATGAATGCATGAATGCAACCTGATGCTAACATGATACATGTATGAATGTATGGTATGACAAATAATTGATCGGATGCAAAATGCAAAGGGGAAGATATCACGGAGGAAATAAGAATCGGAGGAACTTAATCATCAACATCTCATAAATTTGAAGCATAGTCAATTCATTCCCATATCAACGTTCACAATGGTATAAACCATGTTTTACAAAATTTGAACAGTGGTTAAAACTGTCTTTACAAGCACTTTATTCTTCCTAGCATCCTAAGGCTATAAGAGCCGGCTACTGAATAAGTGAAATCCTATTACATCATATAAGACCGAAGTCTTTCCACCTCAATGCTGTAAATCTCCCAATCCTAATGACGCTTTCCCAGTCCTCTATCAATTAGTGTCGTTGGATCCAACCACTTGGCATTTATAAGAGATTATACTTTCTTTTTGAATGCTATACAGTCTTCAATGCTATGGCCAACAATTCCACAGTGATAATCACATCTTGCATTTGGATTATACCACTTTGGATATGGTGGTAACAGGGGTTTCAATGGGACGCATGCAACCATGTGATTTTGGATCAGTATTGGGAGAAGCTCTCAATAGCTGATTGGAAGGGGATCAAAAGGGCTTTGGGTCTTATCCTGGGGTCTTTTCTTAGTCACACATGGCCTAGGAGTTGGGGCACTTGGTGGTGGCACTAAGGTTCGAACCGAAGTGTTTACATAGGGAGATGGAGGAACAGCATGGTAAGGGTATGGATTTGGACACGGGGCCTTTGGAGGTTGTACATAGCTCGAGGTTCCTATCCCAGATGCTAGATAAGGTGATTGATGAGGGAAATAGTATGAACTGGCAGTTGTTGGTGATGGAGTGGGATTCAGGAATCCCGTAGTGGTCATCCCAATGGACGATTGGACCATGGTAGGGTGGGATACTGGTTTAGACCTAAAACAGTTTGCAGGTATGGTACAGGATCCAAGGTTTCTATCTTTGGTATCAGGCTCTCAGGTTTAATCATTTTCACGATTTTGTCCAAAATTTCATCAGGATTGCAACCATTGTGGCATTGACAAGTGCAAGATCCAGCAAGGATTGTATGTTCTGGACCTAATGATTTTGGTTGATCTGAAGACGATACAGAGCCCTGAGAAAGTTCCTCTTTACTCTTACCCATATCCTCAACCATTTTCAGCAATTTGGCAAGCTGTTCCTTCACCTCCCGGATTTCATGTCCACATTCCTCTTGATTTCGTTCCAGAGCACCCAATCGTTCCTCCGATTCATTCCTCATATCTCGAACCCCTTTCATGCAAATGAAAATGTCATGAGATTAAGAATACAATTGTGAGTGTACATGCTCTATTCCTATGTGCATAAAGATACTGATGATTAATGCATGAACATATACAGAGAAATTATGATGACTATGTATGCTATGGATGCAATCTAATGCCAACATGATGCATTTAAAAAAATGAATAAATTGATGCACAGGTATAGACAAATAATGACTATGCATGTCATAAACATATTCTACAATGAATAACCATGCATGTTAGGACTGTGACATGATGTCAAAATGATACAAATAAATTAACCAATGATTACACGAAATTGGTGGGACCTAAATCTTGATTATTCAAAAATCTCATTATGCAAGATTTGCCTCCAAGTTTATGATTTTTTTGAAACTTGTTTTTTCTGTGAAAAACCAATCATATTATTTTCAAAAGAATTTCGGGGTAGTGGATCCTACTATGGTACAATATGCAAATGTTCATGTGACATTACCTGTTTATAGAAACCATCAAATGAGATTATCATCACCATCCATTTATTACAAAAAACGAGATCAATAATACAACCAAAAATGTACATGCTCTATTCACATGCATGAAATGTGCAAAATGCAAAAATACTTGAAAAATGATTTTTATTTTTTTATTAAACAGTTAATGAACATTTGCCCCGCAAAATATCTACTTATATAGGTATCACAGTGCCTTTGGGACGGATTATCACATTTATTACGGGCGATGTACGTACATCGTTGCCCGATCTACAACACTTATTCAGAATGTAAAATAGGTAACAAAAGGTTTAGAATTGTCCCTCCATGTGTTCCTATCTTCGGTATCTAATCGAAAATTCAGCATAGCTTCACCTAGGTTCGCTATATGAGAGTGAATTGGTTCTAAAGGCCCCGAATTGCTCCTCACTGTCACCGGTGAAGGCTAGTAAGGCACCCCGATAAAAGCGGGTTCAATTCGTTAGAGTCTATTTCCCTAGCCCATGCGGATTGTTAATCACGAAGGCTTAGTTACTTTGGTCCCACCTAAAAGGACGGAACTCGGGTATAGGGCTCATGATATGCAAATGGACGTGTGGTGTGTGTGGAGGAACAACAAACCTTTCACCACCTATTCTACAAACCTTATTCCAAATGCCCTAGCAATTTATAAAAAAAAAAAAACATTCAAGAATAGTGTAACGCATTAACCAACAAGCAATTATATTATACAACCTTAAATAACTAGAGAACAATAACAAAATGCATGCACATGAGTATAAACATATTTAAAAACATTTTATTATTTTCAAAATTCTCCTTATATAAAAAAATGTGGGAATTAAAATTAAATACCAATTAAACCAACAAAATCAAGACTTCGATAACACACGACTAATTTTAGGCCTGACTCTCTAAAAGTCCCCAGTGGAGTCGCCAAGCTGTCACAACCTAAAATAACAAGTCTCATCGTAAGACTTTATTATTCGTTAAGCGTGACATTAAAAAAACCGAGGAAAAGTCGACTTAATTCCTCTAGAAAAATGAAGGTTTTGAGAATGACCTTGAAAAAGACATGGAGTCGCCACCAATCTTTTTTAGCTAGGCGTAATCAGCCACCTATTAAAATCGGTTTTATAAAATATTTTAAAAATTAATTAAAATATTTTTTAAAACCAATTTCAAGTCTGCGTTTTAAACCAGAGAAATCAAAGAAACGGGTTCGAGACTCGGTTACGTGCGGGGAAGGATTAGCACCCCCACAACGCTCGTATAAAAGGGTACCTTATTAATCGTGTGTTATCTCAAGTCTCGGTAAAAAGTCGGTTTTAAATTTAGTATTTCAAGTTAATTCCCAATTTAAAGAAAAATAATTCCATTTTTAATTGAAAATGATCCGGAATTTATAAATTCAAAATTTTCCTATATTCCCCAACAAATGTGGGAAAATATAGAAATTTTTATTAGTTTTGGAAAATTTTCCTAATCATTCTCTTTTTAAAGAAGATATTCCGTTATTAATAATAATTGATGATATCCTCCCCAGCAAACCCGGCAGAGAACTCATGAATTATTTTAACTCGGGAATATCTTTATTTTATTGAAAATCATTCCCTTTTTGAAAATATTTTAAAAGATATGAATATGTATATGCATGACATAAATAAAATGATATAGCAAAATCTAAATAATATAATGTGCCCTAAATGATATGATATGATTTAAATGTCTTAGCATATTCTAAATGAAATGAAATATCCTGAGTTATATGACATATTCTAAATGAAATGAAATTACCTAGCTAACATAATATATTCTATATGAAATGTAATATCCTAAGTCATATGATATATTCTAAATAAAATAAAATATCCTAAATGACATAATATATCCTAAATGAAATGAAATGACCTAGGTAACATAATATATTCTACATAAAATGAAATGACCTAAGTAACATAATATATTCTATATGAAATGAATCAATCTGAATGACATGACAAATATGAATGATATAGCATAGAATTTAAATGACATGGAATATAAAATAATGCTATCATATAATATGCATGGAAATAAAAATGAAAATAATAATGCACGAACATAGTATATGCTAAATAATATATAAAAAAAACTAAATAAAAAGCATAGGATATCATGAAATATTCAAAATCATAAAATAAACAATATAACATAATCATAACATCATAGAAATTATCATAGCAAAAATCACATATTATGTAAAATGAATGAATATGGAAAATGCAATGCATGAAAATGTATTTTTTTCCTTTAATTAAGGAAATCCGTATATCTAAAAAGATATCCGGCTACCTTAGGAAAATATGTCAAATTAAATATTCTAAAACCAAAATACTTTGTGATTGTTTGAAAACAATTTTGAAAAGCTTAGATTAAAAATAAAAACTTAGCTTAACCATTTTTTTAAATGGCTCTAATTTCCTAAGTTTAAAATCCCGGACTTGACCAACCTTAACCCTAGACTTAAAAATCATTTTTAGAGTTTAAAAAGGCTTAGAAACTACCTTATGTCAGTAGCTAAACTTCCTAATCAGTCCCCCTAGGTAACTTAACCAAAACAGAAAAATTATTTTCCTTCAAATTCAATTCTGAATCCACTGTCCAGTTTTAAGCCATAAATTTTTATCCTATTTTTAAAAATTATAAACAATCTAAAAAAATACTGGAGACTCAGGACATGTAAAACTACACGGGAAAAAATCAGCTTAATTTTCTGATTAAAGATGAATGCCTAGAAAAATCGGGAAAGTACGAGTACTGGGTGAAAAAACTGTTTTGCCGAAACACATTTTTGCCTTTGATAAAATCACTTAAAAATAAAAGTAAAAATATTTAAGACTCACAAAATGACTTACAAACAGTAGCTAGGACTTTTGAAAAGTTAGACAAAAATTGGCTAAGTAAAAAAAAATCACAAAAGTAGAATAATCAATTTGACAACTTTTTAATTTTCCACAAGTATGCTCAAGAGAGCATGACTTTGAACCATTAATTGGCCTAAGTCATTAGTCAAGTGGCATGAACATGAAATGCATGGAAAAAATACATAAAATATGATGCATGAAATGCATGAGTTTAAACCTAAATGTCATGAAAAATGCATGGCATCAATAAAGTGACCTAGACCTAAATGAACTTGCATGGCATTTAATGCAACCTAGGTCTAAAATGCATGGATATGCATGGCAAAATAAACCAAACTTAACAACTAAAATATGCATGGCAATGACACAAACACAAGGCATGCTTAAACCAAAAACTCAACCAAATGTCATGCAAAAGCAAACCTATCATCTAACATAACAAAAATGCAAACATAAGGCAAAATAATAAGGTAGCCGAATGGCCTCAAGCCCCAAGCAAACATGGAATTTTCTCAAACACTTGGTATACTTAAACTAAATACTCAATTAAATGTCATGCAAATACAAACCTATAAACTAACCTAGCAAAAATGCACACACAATGCTAGATACATGAAGTGGCCGAATGGCCTAAGGTTCCAAACAAGCATGGCATTTTCACAAACACTTGATATACTAACATGCTCAACTAAAATATAACACTCAAATCATGGAAACACAAAGTAGAGATACTAAAACTAACAAGCATTTTCACAAACACTTGATATACTAACATGCTCAACTAAAATATAACACTCAAATCATGCAAACACAAAGTAGAGATATTAAAACTAACAAGGATTTTCACAAACACTTGATATACTAAATATAAAACATAAACAAATTTAAACATTATGAAAACAGAAAATTGAAAAAGCAAGAATATGATAATAAACTCATAAATGACAACAAACAAGCATCCAAATTAAAGCAAACTTCAAGTATATGTAGTAGATGAAGATTTAAAGCATTAAGACTAACAAGAATAACAAAAACAACATGATAAATCAAGGCAAAATAGCAACTATAATAAAAAAAATCTGGGCCATTCGGCCATGGTAAGAAAATAAGAAAAAAAATGTAAGAACTTGTTTAAGAAAAAGATGAAGAAAGAACTTAAAAAGAACATTAAAAACATTTATTTAAAAAGAAAACTCACCAAATAATAATCAAAAACAGCAAAAACAAGAATGGAAAATCAAGAAAGTGCAAGAGTTGGTGCTAAAAGCAACCTCAAGACGCTATCTTTCAAGCTTTTACTCTTCAAACTTTTCTTTTCTTTCCTTTCTAAACTTTTATTTTTTGCTTTCAACCAAGGAGAGAAAACTAAGCAAAAACCAAGAGAGAAAATGAAAAAATGAAGTCTGAAAATAAAAATCTGGATCCCTCTAGTGCTGGCCGAAACTCCCTATCAAATAAGCTAGGATGTTGTCATCCTTCCTCCAACCAATTTCCATCAAAGGGCTAGTGATTCAAGGTGAAAAATCATGAAATTATCACCCTTAGATTAGGCCATCAGCTGTCCATAATTACAGCTGTTCAAGAATAATGTTGACACTCTCCCACTTCATGCATTGGCCTATGTGGCTTATTTGCAATGGCTTGATAAAAAAAATCACTAATTAACTCTTAATTCTTGGCCTTTTGATTGAAAAATCAGAAGCTTCTTCCCTCCTTTGGGCCTTGGCAGGCCAGCACTCTCTTTTCCAGCCCAAGTCTGATTTTTTTGAAAGGCAAGAAAAGCCTTTTTCAGTTGCTTGGATAAAATGACCGTTTTGCCCCCCGGATGCAAATAAATGGCAAATGGACTCCAAATTCAAATTTTCTTTTTTAATACTTTCAAAATAATAAAATATTGAATTCTGGAAGTTTTCAAATTTTTTCGAGTCCATTTGCTATTTATTTGGATTTTTTTCCAAAAATGCCCTTTTATGCCCCCACATTTTACCATTTTTTAAACGTGCTCCAAATCAAGATTTTTCTTCACCAATCTCTTCCAAATAAATTAAAAGTGTGATCTGAAAGTTTTCATAATTTTTGGAACTCATTTGGTATTTTTTCGAGATTTATCTGCTTGAATTACTGCATAGGAGGCCCGAAATTTGGCCATTTTGCAAACGAACTCCGAATCAAGATTTTCTTTCGCCAATCTCTTTCAAATAATTTAAAAATATGATTTGAAAATTTTCAGAAGATTTGGAGTTCATTTGCTACTTTTCCAAAATTTTCTAATTTTGCCCTTTTGCCTCCGAAACCCGGTTTTGCTCAAAACAAGTCCGATTTTCAGATTTTCTTAGAACTGAGCCTTGGGTTATCCCTTTTTAATCATTCCTCATCCATTAGGGGCTTTTGTCTTACCATGTCGTGCCATTTTTGTAATTCTTCCCGATTTCACAGAAATCCACCAAAAATCCTAATTCTCGGTTTTCTCCCAGATTGACTTTCCTTTCAATTTTTCTTTCAAGTGGCTTATCCATTACCCGTAGACAGTGCTTATCTTTCATTTGGAACCTTCAATTTCGACCAATTCGATCATTTAAGCACTTTTCCCCAAATTTTCCGGATTAGGGTTTCCTTTCTACTGAATCTCCAAATCCTAACTCCCGAACTCCATATCTTTCGATGTAAACCTCGGATTATCGAAATTCTTTCGCCATTTTTCAATTGAACTTCAAATCTTGATTTTGAAAGTGGGTTGACTTTTTCAGTAGTTGAATTTTTGAGGTTGACTTTTTGGGGTTGACTTTTTCAAGTTTGACTTTTTATGCTCGCCCTCTTAAACTAAGTCTCGGAGTACCACCTGCAGGATGAAAAAAAAGTCTTTTTACATTCTGAAACATCAATTTAGGAAGAAAACATATATATTTTAGTGGTCCGGACAAAATTAGGTGTCTACAACGTGTTTTGCAACTTGTTTTCTTGTCGGTGGTTATAGATATTCTGACAAAAAAATTACCGGCAGTATAGGCCTTGTCGGTAAAGATATTTAGTGACGGGAAAATTTTGTCGATAAAGATATATTTACCCTATAGTGATGGATTTTTCCGTCAGTAAAATGTTTCAAAACTTTTCAATTACGACAATCTTTATAGATATTTACTGATGACAATTTCTGTCGGTAAAACATATGACCTAATAGTGACGGACGACCATTAGTAATTTGATTCCTATTTTTTTTAATCCTCAACCTATCTGTCGGTATAGGTTAGTGTTCGTCGGTAATAAACTATATTTTCCGATGGACTGCCCGTAGGTAAAAGTGTAATCTGTCAAATCTTATCCATCAATAATGCTCAATTTGTCCGTCGATATTTGTATGCCACTGGTATAAAATCCGATCTTTAATTGCTAAATAGCTTTTCATTTTGTTTATATATTTTACGTTATTAAAATTCATTTTATTATAATTGTAATTATAAATGAAAGAAAACAATGGTCTTATAATTAGTAATATATGAGTCACAAATACTTAAGTTATAACACAATGTTTTCAAATAAACATCAAAATATGTCTCCAACTATGAAAACACCCCCAAACAAATGTCAAACGTAGATTTTCTAAATTTTCTTACGGGTTATAAAACATGATCCCATCTTCTTACGGTGCATTCCCTGCATCCAAATAGATAAAGCAAAGGAATTTCAATAAATTATTTGTCATGAATCAGAAATCAAGCAAAGCAAGAATAACATGGAACCTCATCATCAATACCATTGGTTGATGTATTAAAATGGCCTAATAGACCTCATAAAAATTTATTATGCCAGCCTTTTTTTCATTATGGCGAAGATATTGCCATTATTATTCAGTAAAAACAAAAACATTCACCAAACAAATACCACATTGAAACCATCTAAATTATAAAATACGATATGATACCAAATGAAAGAAAAAGGGTTAAATCCAATAAAAATTTCATATTTTTATGTAATTGCTCGTCAGATATAGTAGCCAAAGAGTATTGAAACTTTTCTAACCCTCAGCTTAGTCCTATCATGTAGCACAACAAATAGAGGGCCTTCGAACTCTTTAAGATGTATTCATGTAATGCATGACTACAACACTCCCATGAACTTAAATTTCATACAAATGCAAAAAACTGTGTTGTCAGACAAGTTATAACTTACTGCATACTCTCTAGGTTGGCCATACATGCTCACTTTATACTCCTAATAAGCTGCATACCAAGCATAGATTTGTGTATTTTGAACCATAGGGGCAATGACTACAATCTGGATGCATTTACAAATTCTATGTATAATTTCAGCATTTTGTAATATGAAATATAGCTAAGATGTGAGAAGGGTAAAAAAAGACAAGGGTAAAAAAAGACATTCTATGTATAATTTCAACACTTCATTAAATAAAAAACAAATATCTTTGCTTTTTCTATTACGATGCACCAGAGAAGGGTAAAAAAAGACAATACCTGAGTATGCCAAAAGAACTATAGCTAAGATGCAAGAAATGAAGGTAGAATTCTTCGTACTCATTGTCGCAACCTAAAATAATAACAAGTCTCATCGCAAGACTTTATTATTAGTTAAGCATGACATTAAAAAAACTCGAGGAAAAGTCGACTTAATTCCTCTTAAAAAATGAAGGTTTTGAAAATGACATTGAAAAAGACATGGAGTCGCCACCAATCTTTTTTAGCTAGGTGTGATCGGCCACCTATTAAAACCGGTTTTGTAAAACATTTTAAAATTAATTAAAACATTTTTAAAATCAATTTCAAGTCTGCGTTATAAACCAGAGAAAATCGAAGAATCGGGTTCGGGACTCGGTTACGTGCGGGGAAGGATTAGCACCCCCACAACGCCCGCATAAAACGGTACCTTATTAATCATGTGTTATTTCAAGTCTCGGTAAGAAGTCGGTTTTTAATTTAGTATTTCAAGTTAATTCCCAATTTAAAGAAAAATAATTCCATTTTTTATTGAAAATAATCCGAAATTTATTAATTCAAAATTTTCTTATATTCCCCGATAAAATCGGCATAATATAGAAATTTTTATTTATTTGAAAATTTTTTCGAATCATTCTCGTTTTTTGAAAGAAAGATATTCCTTTATTAATTATAATTGATGATATCCCCTCCACCAAACCCGGTAGAGAACTCATTAATTATTTTAATTCGGGAATAACTTTATTTTATTGAAAATCATTATCTTTTTCAAAATATTTTAAAAAAATGAACATGAATATGTGTGACATAGTAAAGATGATATAACAAAGTCTAGATAATATAATGCAACCTAAATTATATGATATACTTTAAATGGCATAGCATAATGAAATGAAATATCCTAAGTGTCATGATATATTCTAAATGAAATGATATGATTTAAATGACATGATATTCTAAATGAAATGAAATATCCTAAATGAAATGAAATGACCTAGGTAACATGATATATTCTAAATGGAATAAAATGATTTAAATGGCATGGCAAATGTAAATGATATGGCATATTTTAAAGTGACATGGCATATTCTAAATAATATAATCTAAATGACATGGAATATAATCTAAGTGACATGAAACATAAAATAATGCTATCATGAAATATGCATGAAAATAAAATAAAATAATAATGCATGAACATAGTATATGCTAAATAATGTGACAAAAATAAATGACTAAATAAAAAGCATAGGATAGCATGAAATATTCAAAAATCATATAACAAACAACATGACACCATAAAATATAAATCAAAATAATAACAATACCATAGAAATTATCCTAGGAAAAAAAAATATATATTATACAATATGCATGAATATGGAAAATGCAATGCATGCAAGTGTATTTTTTCCTTTAATTAAGGAAGTCCGCATATCTAAAAGTATATCTGGCTACCTTAGGAAAATATATCAAATTAAATTTTCTAAAATCAAAATACTTTGTGATTTGTATGAAAACAATTTTGAAAAAAACTTGGATGAAGATTAAAACCCTAGCCAAACCCTTTAAAAATGGCTATAATTTCCTAAGTTTAAAATCCCGGACTTGACCATCCCTGACCCGAGCTCTATAAAATTATTCTTTAAGTTTAAAAAGGCCTAGAAACCATCCTAAGATAGTAGCTAAATTTCCTAATCAGCCCCCTCTAAGTAACTTAGCCAAAAGAGAAAAATAATTTTCTCTCAAATTCAAATCTGACTCTACTGTCCAGTTTTAAAACACGATTTTTAACCTATTTTTAAATTTTCAAAAAAATCTAAAAACAATACTGGAGACTTAGAACATGTAAAACTACATGGGAAAAAATTGGCTTACTTTTTTGATCAAAGATAACTTCCCAGAAAAATCGAGAAAAGTTAAAAAACTAGGTGAAAAACTGTTTTGCCAAAACACACATTTTTTGCCTTTGATAAAATCAGTCAAAAATCAAAGTAAAAATGTTGGAGACTCTCCTAAGGACCTACAAACAATAGCTAATACTTCTAAAAAGTTAGACAAAAATTGGCTAAGTAAAAGAAATCACAAAGGTAGAATAATCAATTTGATAACCCTTTAATTTTCCACAAGTATGCTCAAGTGAGCATGACTTTGAACCATTGATTGGCCTAAGTCATAAATTATGTGGCATGACATGATATGCATGAACATGCAGCAAGTTGAATGCATGAAATGCATGATTTAAAATCTAAATGATGAAGGAAATGCATGGCAATTCAAAATAACCTAAACGCCTAGCATGAGTTTGCATGGCAATAAATGCTATTCTAACTTAATATGCATGAAATGCT
This sequence comes from Fremontodendron californicum, assembly GCA_030761205.1. NCBI lineage: Eukaryota > Viridiplantae > Streptophyta > Magnoliopsida > Malvales > Malvaceae > Fremontodendron > Fremontodendron californicum. Next base: position 15,089,075 of record JAULJL010000013.1, on the reverse strand, counting down.
TGATAATGCAAATATGATTTAGACCTAATGTGTTATGAATATGCATGACAATACTAATGTGACCTAAGACCTAAATAGCATAGCAATGCATGGCAATACCAATATGATCTAAGACCTAATATGCATGGCAATACAAAGATGACCTAGACCTAAAATGTGATGAGAATGCATGAGAATGTCATGGACATATAATAACCAATAAACCTAATACTAATGCATGAACAAACAAACAACAGCTAATACACAATCTCAAGGCATAATAATGCAAAGCATGGTACCTAAACAAAATGCAAATGCACACACAAGGCAAGGAATGCATGAAGAGGCCGAATGGCCACAAGATAACCTAAGGCAATCCTATCTAGCAAATAACACAAACACATAGCATTTTAAAACAAAATACACAAATCATGACATGGAAGTGCAAACTTATCAACTAGCATAATGAAAATGCACATAAAATGTATAAAAAAAGGAGGTAGCCGAATGGTCCTAAACCTAAATGAGCACGGCATTTTCAAAAACACATGGCATGGAAATGCAATCATATCAACTAGCATGATGAAAATGCACATACAAAGTATAAAAAAATGAAGGTAGCCGAATGGTCACATGACAAAATATAATGCAAACATGGCAACATACAAGGTATGATACATGATGAAAAATGCAAAATATAATCAAGAAAAACACAAGGGCCGAAACCTACAAGGAAATATCATTTCATAAAAAAATATAAAAGCAAATATAGCATAAAAACAATGTAAAGAACATGGTTAAAATAAACATAGACATGCAAAGAAAATAACAAGAAAAACTAATAAAGCAAACAAGGAAAGTTAAGCTCCATGGTTGGTACAAAATGGGCATAGCCTTTCCCCTAACCATAATCACTTGATCTTGTCAAGATCATGAAGCCTTTCCATTTCAAAAAATCAGAAAATAAACCATGTCAATCAACAAAAATAGAGGTGAGCTTCATGGTTGGTAAAAATGGGCATAGCCTCTCCCCTAACCATAGTCACTTGATATGTATCAAGATCATGTAGCCATTTCAACCTCTTTTGCTTCATTTTTTGTAAAAAAATCAGAAAATTAAATACTTAAATAAACCTTCGAAAATCATGTTTTCCCCAACAACATGCAAAGAAGAAAAAAAAAGAAAAGAAAAATCAAGGCAAGCATTCATGTCAAATTCAGCCAAGCAAAAACCTTGTAAAAAAAAATTGTTTTCAACCATTTTTTGATGAAGAAGAAAAGATGAAAACTTAAGTAAACATTTTAAAACTTTGATTTCTATAAGAAATGCAATAGGAAAACAAAATGGAAAATCAAGAAATCAACATGGAAAACAAGAAGAAAATCATGCTAGAGCTAGGTAGAGATGACTACTTTCAAGCTCTTTTTAGAAAACCTTTCTTTCCTTTCTTTCAAAAACCTCTTCTTTGCTAAATTAGCTACTTCCCTCCACCATCAAATGACCTAGCCTATATGGAAAAAACAAACATTCCCCCTTTCCTTTCCTCTTGGCCGGTTGGCATCCCTTACCCTTGGATGATTTTTGCACTTTTTCTCCTCCAATTTTGGCCCTTAGATTAAGATCTTTTGATGACACAATAAAAATACCTTCTTGCCAATTGATAGCAGCCCTTAAGATGTGTACTCAGACCTTCTAATAACCTCAACCCTTAGATGAAATAAGGGTACAATCCCATGCTCTCCCTTGCTTGGCCGAATGAATATCTACCCTTGGATGAGTTGTGCTCATCTTTCTCCTTCCATTCTTGGCCATTGGATGAGGATTCTTTCATGACAACATAAAAATGTCATCTTGGCATTTAATTCCAGCCCTTAAAATATGTACTCATCTCTTGTAAATGGCCTAAGCCATTGGATGAAAAGGACCAATCCCCTGCACTTCCTTGCATGGCCGAATGAATGCCAACCCTTGGATTCATTATGCTCATCTTTCTTCTTCCATTCTTGGCCATTGGATGAGGGTTCTTTCATAACAAATAAAAATGTCATCTTGGCACCCTTAAAATGTGTATTCAACTTTTCTACAAGGTACCTAAGCCATTGGATGAAGGGGGGACTACTTGCAAGGTACTAGTGGAACCATTTTGAGCTTGATAGTGACTAAAGAATTAAAATGATCAAGCTTCTTTCTTCTCCTCTATGCTAACTGACCAAGGGAGGAATTATCTCACCAATTCCTTCATCTTTCATATTTTTCTTAATTACAAATTGGCCTCTTTCGGTTTCTTCGATAAAATAACCTTTTTGACCCCCAAACCTAAATAAATAGCAAACGTACTCCAAATTAAAATTTTCCTTTCTCAATACTTCCAAACTAATAAAAAATTGAATTCTGAAATTTTTCAAAATTTTTCGAGTCCATTTGCTATTTTTTTCGAATTTATTTCCAAAATTGCCCTTTTGTGTACCCGAACTTTTACCATTTCGTAAACGAGCTCCGAATCCAGATTTTTACTCACCAATCTCTTCCAAATAAATTAAAAGTGTGATCCGGAAGTGTTGGTAATTTTTGGAGCTCATTTGCTATTTTTTCGAGATTTATCTGCTTGAATTTCTACATAGTGGGCTCGGGATTTGGCCATTTTGCAAACGAGCTCCAAATCCAGATTTTCTTTCACCAATATCTTCCAAATAATTTAAGAATGGGATCTGCAAATTTTCAGAATTTTTGGAACTCATTTGCTATTTTTCCGGGATTTATCCTTTTGAATTTCTACATAGTAGGCCTGAGATTTGGCCATTTTGCAAACGAACTCCGAATCCAGATTTTCTTTTTCCAATCTCTCTGAAATTATTTAAGAATGAGATCTACAAATTTTTAGAATTTTTAGAGCTCATTTGGTATTTTTTTCTGAATTTTCCAGTTTTGCCCTTTTGCCTCCGAAGCCCGATTTTGCCGAAAACAAGTCCGATTTCCAGATTTTCTGTTTCTGTGGCTTTGTCATATACTAAATTGGAGTTGGCCCAAAAACGACCAATTTTTACAATCAAATTCCCTTCCATTTTGATTTTCCTCTTTTCAGTATCGGGAACTTCCTCGTTTTTTCGTTTTCCCTCCAATCGACTCTTTTCTTGGAATTTCTTCAAACTGAGCCTTGGGCTATCCTTGTTTAATCACTCCTCATCAATTAGGGGCTTTAGTTTTACCGAATCAGACCATTTTTGCAATTTTCCCAAATTTCACCAAAATTTGTAAAAAAATCCTAATTCTCGATTTTCTTCCGAATTGACTTTTCTTTCAATTTTTCTTCCAAGTAGCCTCTCCATTACCCGTAGTCAGTTCTTATCTTTCATTTGGAACCTTCAATTTTGACCACATTGATCGTTTAAGCACTTTTCCTCAAATTTTTCGAACTAGGGTTTTCTTTCTACTAAATCTCCGTAACCCAATTTCCGAACTCCATATCTTTCAATGTAGACCTCAGATTATCAAAATTCTTTCACCATTTTTCAATTGAACTTCAAATATTGATTTTGAAATTGGATTGACTTTATTAGTAGTTGACTTTTTCGAGATTGACTTTTTATGTTTGACTTTTTATGCTTGCCTTCTTAGACTAAGTCTCGGAGTACCACTTGCAGGATGAGAAAAGTCTTTTTGCATTCTGAAACATCAATTTAGGAAGAAAACATACCTGATTTAGTAGTCTGGACAAAATTAGGTATCTACACTCATAACTAGCAAATTCCTTTTTATTTTATTTTTTTACTTTTTTGACTCTCAAGCAGTAATTGTAATCAAGATTTGTTCCACATCAGCTGTATCTGGGTTCAGAATATCCCTATATACAGATTTAGCTTCTCATCCTATTATCATTGGGGATTTGGCTGGATACTTGAAGCTAACCAGCTCTCTCTCCCATGAACATGAAGTACAGCAGACAGCAGTTCAACATTTTATATGAACTGCTTCGTATACCGTACAAGAAAAATCTGACTGCCATTATTTATTGCAAGAAAGTTGCTAATTAACCATTATATTGCAGGTAACAAATAAGAGTAAGACAAACCATATAATCTTTTATTCCTTGCATATTTTCAAACTAATTATTATTTTTCACTACCTAATGAGTATATATGATACTGTATTCAAGGGGCTAGCTGTGGTGGGAGATATTGGGGACTGGGGAGACAAATGAGTCTAGCTAATGGCTAGCTCTAGGACTTGATACTGACTACGATATTCGATCAATTTTGGCAAGATGAACAGCAAAAAGCCTTTCATTATTAGCCATTATGTGATCTTTGTCAGTTGGAGGAGAAAATAAGTTATGGTAGGAATAATTATCTAGATTGAAAGAGATTTCACAACTGACTCCCCGTTCCTTGTCCACCTGGAGCTTTGGCTATTGTTGCTGGTTAATCTGGACCAAAAAGCCACTTGTAGTATTTCACAAACCAAATATGTCATACTTTTTTTTAGAGAAATTATTGAGACATAAGGAGCTTACTAAGTCCATTTTTATTAGGTTGATGACTTGAATTGGATGAGTAATTCTTTTTTGGAGAGATTTCTAGAGCATTACTAGCATCGGGTAACTATTAAAATAAACGAAGAAAATTTTAAAAACAGATGATAGTCATTTAATTCATCACATCATTAATATATATTATCGCAACCATTTTTAAAAAATCCGAAAACTGCCCCGTCGCAGGACGTCGGCTTCGTTAAGGTGTGACGTTGGAAAAATAGAGGACAGACGACTTAATTCCTTTTGAAATAAAAGTTGAGAAGGTTTGAAAACGACCTCGTGAAAGAAATGGAGTCGCCACCAATCTTTTTTGGCTAGGTGTGATTGGCCACCTATTAAAATCAATTTTTGAAAAATATTTTAAAATTAATTAGAACATTTTAAAACCAACTTCGAAGTCTGTGCTTTGAACCATAGAAAACAAGTATGGATTCGGGAGTCGATTACGTGAAGGGAAGGATTAGAACCCCCACAACACCCGCATAAAATGATACCTTATTAGTCATGTGTTATCTCGAGTCTCGATGAAAAGCTGGTTTTAGATTTGGTATTTGAAGATAATTCCCATTTTAAAAACAATCCTATTTTGGTTTGGAAATGATCCAGAATTTGTTATTGCAAAAGTTTTCTATATTTCCCGGCAAACTGGCAAAAATATAAAATTTTTATTGTTTTTGAAAATCTCTGCATCATCCCTTTTCAGAAGGGTATTCTTTTGTTAATAAGCAACCCGGAGGAGGATCCATGAATTACATTAACTCGGGGATATTGCCTTATTTATTAAAAAAACATCTATTTAAAAAGAAATTAAATGATCATGAATGTATAAATTATCATTAAAACATGAATATAAAAACATGCATATAAAAACATGCATAATTGACAAGGCATGACAAGCATTTTATTATAACATGGCAAGAAAAATGAATGACATGACATGCTTGACATGACAAACTCTAAATAACATGGCACCTGGATGAATGACATGACATACGAATGAATGACATGGCATGCTTTCAATGACATAGCGCATGGATGAATGGCATGGCATAATCTAGATGACATGGCATGTGAATGAATGACATGGCACATGAATGAATGACATGGCATAATCTAGATGACATGGCATACGAATGACATGGCACATGAATGAATGACATGGCATAATCTAGATGCAATGGCGTGTGCATGAATGACATGGCATACGAATGACATGGCACATAAATGAATGACATGACACATGAATGAATGACATGGCATAATCTAGATGACATGGCATGTGAATGAATGACATGGCAGATGAATGAATGACATGGCATACGAATGACATGACATGTGAATGAATGACATGGCATGGCATACAAAGGACATGTCATATGAATGAATGACATGGCATAATCTAAATGATATGGCATATGAATGAATGACATGGCATATGAATGGCATGGCATAAATGATATGGCATATGCATGCACGACATGGTAAAAAAATTAATGACATTGTAAAGAGATTAATGACATGGTAAAGAGATTAATGACATGGTAAAAAGATTATTGACATAGTAAAATCTAAATAACAATGGCATATGAATGAATGACATCACCATGGAATATTCATGGACATAGAACTTTCATGTGAGGAATCATACAAGTAGCATATGTCGGAAAATATTATCACACTCTCGGCAAACCCGGCAAAACTTGGAAAATAATTCTTTCTTATGACATTTATATGATTCCGAATAAAGCAAAATCCAATATCTTTTGATTCCATAAACACGTGCGTAGAGCAATTTCCTAACCTCTCGGCAATCCGGCAAAGATTAAGAACTAATTCTCGCCAAATGTTTAGGAAACCGAAACATACGTTTTATGCCAAATTAAAATGAAAATATATATATATATTTTAAAAAATGCAATGCATGAAGGTGTATTTCTCTCTTGAAGTAAGGACATCCGTATACCTAAAAAGTTATTCGACTACCTTTGAAAGAAACTTAAATTGGATTTTCAAAACACCGAATTACTCTGGGCTCAGATTTTTAAAAAAATTGGAATTTTTGGGAGGAAAAAGGCCTCATGGCCGAATACCCCTAAAAAGGCTCTAGTTTCCCTATATTTTTGAAACTCGGGTTGACCACCTTTGACCCAATTTTTGTAAAATCAATTTTTATCCTCGAAATGACATGAAAATCAACCCAAGACAATAACTAATGACTCAAATCAGCCCCTTCTTTGTATACAAATAAAAACAGAAAATTATTAGTTTTAAAAAATAATTATGACTCCCAAAACCAGTTTTGAAAAACTATTTTTTTACCCTTCATAAAAAATTCAAAATTTTTTGGAAAAATTAGTATAGACTTGAGACATGATGATATCCATGGGAAAAAAAATAAGCTTAATTTTTGGACCAAGGATGCCTTGACCGAATTTTCACCAAAGTCAGAAGAGTGAGCTAAAAACTGTTTTATCGAAAACCATTTTTTCAACCTTGGTAAAAAAATCTAAAAATCTTGGAAAAAATACCAGGGCATACTCTAAAGGTATACTATATGTGGTAAAAAAATCATTTTATTTTGACAAAAATAACTCAGTAAAAAAAATGCTCAAAGTCAGAATATCTAACTTAAACTATCACTTTTTCAACTAGTATAAACAAGGGATTTTTGGCTAGAGATTATTGGTTGATCTTAGCCAAAAACCTAGTTGAAAATGGTGTGAGATGCATTATTTTACAGCCAAAAAACATATGATAATGGATCAATCATGAGTTAAAAATATGAACAAGTAAGAAAATCAAGTGAAAACAAGCACAATAAAGCCCCCTTTGGTTTCGGCCAAAGCAAGAAGTTTGTAAAAAAATTTGTCAATTTGGTTATTTTGTAAAGAATAAAGAATAAAGGAGAGAAAACCTTCAAAATTTTATTTTTGAAAACCTTTTATTCAACCAAGGAAGGTTAACAAATCACATGGAAAAAGAGAAGAAAAAGAACATGATATAAAGAAAATAATTGAAGAAGAGGAGAGGAAATAGCTACCTAGCAATTGCTTTCCAAATCAAGCTCTCCAAATTCTCCTTCTTTCTCTCTTTTCTTTTTCTCTTTTCTCCTCCAAGAGTGTAGTAAGATTGACTTTGGAAAAAAATGCATCCTCCTTTTCCTCTAGCTTGGCCGGCCACCCCTTAATATGAGAGTGTGTGTGTATTTTTTTTTAGCCTTTGTCATGCTTTGCATGCTCCTCCAACATCTTTTCCACGTGGCTAAAAAATGTCTCCTCCTTGCATGATGCTTTCCTTAAATTAAGGGTGCTTATCCCCTATTTGCATGATGTTTTTCTTAAATTAAAGGTTTTCTAGCCTCTCATTGGCCAATAATGTCACCTAGATTACTATTGTCTCCTATCTCTACAAAATATCTAAGCCACTTGTCATGATCATATGGCTTACTATTAAAACATCTTCCTAGGTGGCATTTTTAATCCTATTTGGCATCATCTCATAGCCTTCACATGTTCTTCACATGATCTTCACATGGCTTTGCAATTCGGAGACCACCCATTGGCCTAAAATGCCATGTAAGCAAGTAGTGGATAATCTTGTCATTTCTTAAAAATGTCATCTTGATATTCAATTTTAGACATTTGATTCAAGATGATCACACCCCCTCTTCTAATCAGTAGGCTGGCTGAAAATGGTCTGGAAATTTTCAAGCCATTCCTCTTTTTTTTTTTGAAAAATGGCCATTTTCGGGTTTTTCGGTAAAATTGTATTTTGGCCCCCAAACTTAATTTAATTGCAAATGGACCCCAATTTTGGATTTTTCTTTTCCAATCCATCCCATCCGATATAAAACTCAGTTCTGGAGGTTTTCATATTTTTCCGAGCTCGGATTCTATTTTTCCTGGATTTTTCTCTAAAGTTTCGGTTTAGTGCCTCCCAAACTTTGTCTTTTTCCATTTGAGCTCCGATTCTGGATTTTTATTCTCCAACCCCTTCCATAAAATATAAAACTCAGATCTGGAAGTTTTCATAAATTTTCGAGCTCGTTTTCTATTTTTCCTAGAATTTTCTCTTGGAATTTCGAACTAGTGCACCTGATCTTTGTCTTTTTTCATTTGAACTCCGATTGCGAATTTTTCTTCTCAAACCCCTTCCATAAAATATAAAACTCAGATCTTGAAGTTTTCATAATTTTCTGACCTCGTTTTCCATTTTTCCCGAAATTTTCTCTTGGAATTTTGGATTAATGCGCCCGAACTTTGTCTTTTTCATTTGAGTTCCGATTCCGGATTTTTCTTCTCCAACCCTTTCCATAAAATATAAAACTTAGTTTTGAAAGTTTTCATAATTTTTTCAGCTCGGATTCTATTTTTTTCGGATTTTCTAACATTGTCCTTTAATCCCCGAAACCTCGATTTTACTCAAAACGGGCCCACTTTTCGAATTTTTTTTTCCACTGTCTTTGTCATATATTGAATTGGAGTTAGTCCGAAAATGCCCAATTTTACATCCGAATTCCTCTCCGATTTAGTTTTCCCCTTTTCCTCAATATTGGGAATTTTCTCATTTTTTCATTTTTTTCTCCAACCAGCTCTTCCTTGGCATCCACCTCAAATTGGGACTTGAGATATTTTTATTTATTTATCCTTTATCAACTAGGGGCTTCAATTTCACCGAATCAGACCATCTCTGCAATTTTTCCCAATTTTGTGAATTTCTTATTTATTCATTAAATCCCTTTTTCCTTTCTTCAAACCAATTCTTCCTTCAACTCTGTTTCAAAATTGGACCTTTCAATATCCATATTTATTGATCTTAATCTATTTGGAACCTCCAATTTCGTCCAATTTGATCGTTTACGCACTTTTTCCCAAATTTGCAAAATTAGGTATTCCCTACACTGAATTTTTTGCAACCTGTCTTTCAAACTCTTTATCTTCAATTGTAGATCTCGGATTATCAAAATTCTTTCACCATTATTCAATTCAACTTCGACTATTGATTTTTACTAAGAGTTGACTTTTTCAGTGGTTGACTTTGTTGGAGTTGACTTTTTTCGAGTTGACTTTTTGTGTGGACCTCCGAAACAAAGTCTTGGAGACCCATCTGTGGAATAGTGAAAGTCTCTTTGCGTTCCGAGAAGTAGAAAGGATAATTTGCCTTGTTTAGTATATATATATATATATACTATACTATACTATACTATACCTCTCTATTAACCATTGGAGTACCAGTAACTATATCGTGCACATTTGTATTAGAAAATTGTTTTTGAAAGTAGGATAAAACATTCGTCAAAGCTTGTTTCAATCCTTCAACCTCAGATTTCAATCCCTCCATCTCTTCATTTTGGTGCATCGATTGAACATGTGAAGGATTTGAACACCCACATCTTCCACAAATCTCTATCATTTTATTCAATTCCACAATACAAATCAAACCCAAAACTCATTCAAGATGAAAAAGAAAGATAAAATTTGAACAAAATAAAACTAATCTTGGTTTGGAGAATTTCCTCTAATTGTCAGATGCACCACTACTTACAGTGTTCAATTAGTATCTCCGAGAGCTTCACCTGATTTAAAAAAAAAAAAAAAAAAAAAATATTCTAATTCAAGATGAAAAAGAAAGATAAAAAAAAATCCAGCAAATGCACCATGAACCTCTTCCATATAGTTCTATTCTGAATGATATTCCATCCATCATTACCTTCACTTTCTCTGTCCACGTTTCAATTCATCATAACCTCTTCCATGTGCCATGTGCCTGCCTTTCTAATCGCTTGACCATTCTACCGTTTTAGCTAAAATCTGACTCCCCAGTTGAAATCCTAAGGGCTGTAGTGATAATCATATCCAACCCTAATACAGTTTTTACAAAGCATTTCAATAGGAGACTCCCACATCAAATTGCAGCTTAGGTATTGAAATGCGATTTTAGCTATTATTAGCTATTGGGATAGTGGAAAAAGAAAATCTATGTCTTAAAGTTAAGGTAATGGAAAAGCAAAAAATATAATATGAATGTAAAGTCTTTTAGTTAGTTAATGCTAAAGAAGCACTATGCTCACAAAACATACTATGCTACGAAAACAATCAAATATATATATATAGGACCTAACTTAATTAACTACAATACCAGAAATTTTCATTCATCCCCTCACTAAGACTTGAGTCAATTTTACTCAGAAATTTTCAATCAAATGGGATAGATACTCAAGACAAGAACATGCTCTAAATCCATTGTTGCAAAAACTCTGCCATCAAATTCCAGACCCCCTATTAAAACCTGCCTGCAACAAAAGCATGCTTAACATAAAACAAACTTTCACCAAAAACATCACTATAAGATATCATATATAAAAAATAATATATATATATATATATTACCACCTTTCAAAACTTTAATAATAATAATAATAATATAGTATTACCTAAAATATACATCAATAGTTGCAATGCTAAAAGTTAAAACAAGTTTGACTAAGCTAACCATTTCTTTTTTAGTAAGAAGAAAGTAGCAAATTTCATTTGATGAAGTAACATCCACCAATATTCCAGAAACTTAGCAACATTTGATGAAGCAATTAAGAATCCAATTAATAGAGGTTAGCAAAGGATATATATCAAGTATTTAGATTAAACCATTCTCAAGTACTCACACCGCTTAGACTTTTTTCCCGAATAGAATACTCAATTCTTTAATAACAATACTGCTAATTAAGTAGTGCAAGTAAATCCTAATTTAATAAAAATGAAATTCTGATAAAAAAAAAACAGTGTGAAGTGAACTCACAATTGTTTTAGATTAGGCAAGGTGTCAAGAAATTCAGGGATAGAGTCGATTAGGTTGTTATTGTGCAAATCTCTGCAATGAAAAAAAAAAGTAAGATTTCAAAGATTGAGATCAAACAGACTGAACTGACAAAGTTGGAACAAACAGATTGAGATCAAATCTCTGCAATTCACGGATACAACTCACATTGAGGACGAAAGGAACAAATATTCAAAGCCAAACTTCCATATCTTTATTCGCTTTACAACCCAGACCACATGAACATGAACATTTCGCTTTACAACCCAGCTCAAGCAAACAGATATCTATAAATCAAAGAATAATATATAAAAAAAAAAATGGTGAAATTAAATTGTGAAAGAGATGAGAAAGACGAATGGAAGCTTACCGATTGCAAAGAGATTAGTAAACGAAAAGATGAGAAGGACGAAAAGATTTGCAAAGAGATTACCGATTGCAAAGGAAATGGTAAAAGAGATGAGAAAGGCGAAAGAGATAAGTGAAAGAGACAGGTGAAAGAGATAAGTGAAAAGAAAGAGAAAAATATAACCTGACAAATTACCGACGGACAAGTCCGTTGTTATACCATTTTCAATAAAAAAAATTATTAAAAATAAAATGACCCGCCATTTTTAAAAAAGCCCATTTTTTTGAATGACCTATACTGACAAATGACAAAATCCGTCAGTATAGATTATTCTTATACCAACGGATTTTTATCTATCCGTCAGTATCGAAAACATATATACCGACGGATATGAATTCCGTTGGTATATGACAAATATATACCAACGGTTAATAAATCCGTTTGAATAGCATATTTATACCGACGAATTTTGTCCGTCAGTATAGGCCTTCGTCAGTATATGAGATTTTTTTTTTGGTAGTGTCGGGAACCTAATTGTTGAGCATTTCGTTTTTTCAATATTCAATATATGACTTGAGCTTGATTTGAGTTTCGAATTCCTTACATAAGTTAATAGTAATTGAACCTAATTGAGTGAAGCCCGAATAGTTTGATCATTTCTTAGTCGAGCTTGAGCATTAAAAAAAAAAAAAAAAAAAAAAAAGCTTAACCAAGTTTGTGCAAGCTCGATTTAGAGTTTTTTTTTTTTTTAATTAAGTCAAGTTTGAGCCTAACAATATATTAACTTAGCTCGGCTCTTTTACACCATTAGCTACGATAAAGTTTTTGAATTTCATGAGTGAGTTTAGAGACTATCATATAATTAAAAAGTAATTAATATAATTTTAAAATAGATATGTGACAGCCTTATAAACATGCTTGTGGAATTCAAAAATATCAATGTTGGAGGTGTAAGATAATAAATCATTAATAAAATATTATCTTATAATTTACGAGCGAGTTAAAGTAGTTGTCACATGTCTTTTTACGAATTATTTAAGTAAATCAATCAATTAATATAAATATTAAATAGAAGTGACAATTTGTGGAGTTTAAAATTTTCAATATCGGTATAAGAAAAACAATTTTAAATCAAATAAATAAATAAATAAAAAGAAAAATTATAAATTGATTAAATAATTAATTAAAACATGACATCAATCATAAATTAAATAGTCTACATAAAAGTAGAATTATGCATTTTATTAACTAAAAGAATTGCACGTCCACCATCAGTGTAAAAAATATTAGTCGAAGTTTAAAAACTCTAACTTTGGTAGCAATCTTCTAAACCCTTTTTAAATTAAAAATAAAAAACTCAACAATTAGTGTATAATATAACGTTCTTTTTTGTTATCGAATTAATTTTTTTGTTGTGTAATAAAAAGCTAATAATACTACTTTTTTTTTTTTTTTACTTTTACATTTATTTGTTATTAAAATATATATTTTTTTATTTAATGTAACAAGAAGTAGTATCTCTACACTTATTTGTTATCATATTGCTTGTTAATAATAATATCCAAGTAGTCTCTTACAAACTAGACCTGCTCAAGGATCAAGTAGCCCGCTCGGCTTGACAGATTCGACCCGTATTCGTTCGAGTTTGGATAGAGATTTTTTCATTTCGGATCGGCCTGAATTATTGTTTATGTAATAAAAAAATTATTTTTATTTAAATTTAATTATAAAAATACATAAATATTAATGTAAAAAATAAATTTTTAATATTTTTAATATTATTTAAACAGTGAAACGGATCGGCATGTCGGCCTAGACCCGCTCAAAGTCAGATTTGAATAAAGGAAAAAGAAAATTTTCGAGCTACGACCTGGCCCGACCGGACCTATGAGCAGGTCTACTACAAACATACATTTTTTTTTCCTTTAGATGGTCTATAAATGAAGGAAATCCGAGCTGATTGGGTGGGTTATTGTTAGTTACTAAACTATTACACTTTATATTGTTTGTAATGGTCCGGAATGTAAACTTCATAGTTATTATTTCTCCTTTGCTACTTTTTGCAGAACTCATTTACTTACCAGATCAAACTACATTCTCGAAAGGAGTAATAATATAATGGAAAACTATTCCGAAACTATGCTCAATATCATTGTAGACACCTTAATTTTGTCTGGACCACTAAAACAGGTATATTTTCTTCCTAAATCGAGGTTTCAGAATGTAAAAAGACTTTTTTCATCATGCAGGTGGTACTCCGAGGCTTAGTCTAAGAAAGCAGACAGAAAAAGCCAAACTCAAATGAAAATTCGAATTTGGAGTCCGTTTACTATTTATTTAAGTTCGGGGGGCAAAAAGGTCATTTCACCAAGGAAACCAAAAAGGGCAAATTGGTAATTGAGGAAAATATGAAAGATGAAGAAATTGCTGGGATTTTTTCTTCCTTTGGTCAGCCAACATAGAGGAGAAGAAGGAAGCTTAAGCAATTTAATTCCCTAGTCACTATCATGCCACATGCTATAACTAACACCTTGCAAATGGTCCCCCCTTCATCCAATGGCTTAGGTGCCTTGTAGGAAAGTTGAATGCACCATCCAATGGCCAAGTTTAAATGTCAAAATGACATTTTTATTTGTCATAAAAGAATGCTCATCTAATGGCCAAGAATGGAAGAAAAAAGATGAACACAATTCATCCAAGGGTGAGCATCAATTCGGTTGAACAAGGGAGTGCATGGGATTATCCATTTTCATCCAATGGCTTAGGCCATCTACAAGGGCTGAGTACACATGTTGAGGGCTGGATTTAATCTACAAGATATCATTTTTATGTTGGCTTCATCCAATGACCAAGAATGGAAGAGCACAACTCATCCAAGGGTAGGCATCCAAGAGGGGCAAGCAAGTGAGTGCATGTGATTGGTCCTCTTTTGCATCTAATGGATAAGGTTAATCCAAGAGCTGAGTACACATCTTAAGGGCTGGAATCAATTGGCAAGATGACATTTTTATGTTGTCATCAAAATATCTACATCTAATTGCCAAGATTAAAGGAGAAAAAGTGCAATTTTCATCCAATGGTTAAGGGGGATTTCGGCCAAGGCTAAAGGGAGAGGGGGAGTTTCATTTTTTCAGAGGTTCTTGGCTTGAAAACAGTAGCTAATTTGGAAAGAAAAAAGGTTTTGAAAGAAAGAAAAAAAAGGTTTTCATTAGAGAGTTTGAAGGTAGTCATCTCTACAATTTCTAGTCTAGCTTTCTTCTTCATTTTCATGGTGTTTTCTTGGTTTTTCTATCATGATTTCCTACAACATTTTTCTTAGAAATAAAGTTTTTTTAATGTTTCTTCATGTTTTCACTATCTTCTCCTTCTTTAAAATGGTGAAAATATTTTTTTCCTTGGAATTCCATGCCATGGCCGAATGGCCCCTTTTTTCGGCTTTTTTTTTTTCTTTTCTTTTTTCCTTGCATGTTGTTGTGAAAAATGATTTATACAAGTTTTTAAAAGTATTTTAAGGTTCTGATTTTTACAAAATATGAAGCAAAAAAGTTTGAAATGGCTACATGATCTTGGCTAGACCAAGTGAATATGATTTGGTGAGAGGCTATGCCCATTTGACACCATCCATGAAGCTTACCTTATTTTCTGTTTTACATAGTTTATTTTCTGTTTTGATGAGATGGAAAGGCTTCATGATCCTGGCAAGACCAAGTGATTATGGTTTGGTGAGAGGCTATGCCCATTTGATACCATCCATGGATCTTAACTTTCCTTGTTCTATTTACTTGTTTTACTTTTAATTTCTGCATGTCTATGTTAAATCTTGTGTATACATTTTCTTTACATTATTTTCTATGCTATATTTGTTATATTTGATTTCTATGCTTGATATTGCATCCTTCCATATTTGGCCTTTGTTGTTCATATATCCATGATTGTGCATTTTTTTATGTACCATATATTTCATGTTTGCATTTTCATAATTTTGCTTCATGCATATTCGAACATACCATGTTTGTTGCTTTGTATGTATATTTTTCTCTTGCTTTATAGCTTGTTTATATCTCCATGTCATGAACTTGCATATTCTGATTTTAGTTTTTCTTGTGCTTATGAAAATGTTATGATAAAAATGCCATCATATTATTTCATGCATATTCGACCATTTCATTATGTTTGCCTTGCATGTGCATTTTTCTTTTGTTTCTTAACTTGCTTGCATTTCCATGCTATGAGCTTGTGCATTTTGATTTTGGTATATTATATGTTATTGAAAATGTCATGACATTATGTATTTTGATATGGTTTGTCATTTATTTAGGTCATTTACTAAGTAGGATTGCATTAGAGTCTCACATGATCATTTGGCCTCTTCATGCATCCCTTGCCTTGTCATGCATTTGAATATTGTTTAGGTAACATGCTTGGCATTATCATGTCTTGAAATTGTGTATTAGCTACTGTTTGTTCCAGCATTGACATTAATTTCATGAGTCATTATATGTTCATAATATTGCTATGCATGCTCACTACATTTTAGGTCTAGGCCATATTGGTATTGCCATGCATATTGAGTCCTAAATCACATTGGTATTGTCATGCATTAATATGCTATTTAGGTCTTAGGTCTTAGGTCACATTCATTTTCATGCATATTTATGACATATTAGGTCCTAGTCACATTTACATTATCAAGCATTGCATGCATATAGAGTTAGGATAGCATTTATTGCCATGCAAATTCATGCTAGGCATTTAGGTTGCCATGAATTGTCATGCATTTCCTTTATCATTTAGACCTTTAGACCATGCATTTCATACATTTCATTTGCTGTATGTTCATGCATTCCATGTCATTGCCACTTGAATATTGACTTAGGCCAATTAATGGTTCAAAGTCATGCTCTCTTGAGCACACTTGTGGAAAATTAAGTTTTGTCAAATTGATTATTCTACCTTTGTGATTCTTTTTTTTTACTTAGCTAATTTTTATCTAACTTTCAAAAAGTCTTAGTTACTGTTTGTGAGTCATTTTGTGAGTCTTAAATATTTTTACTTTGATTTTTAAATGATTTTATCAAAGGCAAAAATGTATTTTGGCAAAACAGTTTTTTCACTCAGTACTCGTACTTTCCCAATTTTTCTGGGCATTCATCTTTAATAAAAAAAATTAAGCTGATTTTTTCTCGTGTGGTTTTACATGTCCTAAGTCTCCAGTATGTTTTTTAGATTTTTTTGAATTTTTAAAAATAGGGTAAAAAATCGTGGCTTAAAACTGGACAGTGGAGTCAGAATTGAATTTAAAGAAAAATCATTTTTCTGTTTTGGTTAAGTTACTTAGAGGGGCTGATTAGGAAGGTTAGCTACTGACTTAGGGTAGTTTCTGAGTTTTAAACTCTAAAAATGATTTTTTAAGTCTCGGGTTAAGGGTGGTCAAGTCCGGGATTTTAAACTTAGGAAATTAGAGCCATTTGAAAAAGGGTTTAGTCCAGTTTTTATTTTTAATATAAGCTTTTCCAAATTGTTTTCAAACAATCACAAAGTATTTTGGTTTTAGAATATTTAATTTGACATATTTTCCTCAGGTAGCCGGATATCTTTTTAGATATACGGATTTCCTTAATTAAAGGAAAAAAATACATTTTCATGCATTGCATTTTCCATATTCATGCATTTTATTTAAATATGTGATTTTTGCTATGATATTTTTCATGATATAATTATTATTTTAATTCACATTTTATGATCTTATATTTGTTTGCCATATGATTTTTTTTAATGTTTCATGATATCCTATGCTTTTTATTATTATTTAGTTATTTTTGTCACATTGTTTAGCATATACTATGTTCATACATTATTATTTTTATTAGTATTTTCATGCATATTATATGTTGGTATTATTTTAATTCCATGTCATCTCTTGTCATTTAGATCATATCCCATGTCATTTAGATCACATTCCATGTCATTTAGGTTATTTCATGCCATGTCATTTAAAATATGCCATATCATTTAGAATTACGATGTCATTTAAATTATTTTATCTCATTTAGAATATACCATGATACTTAGGATTTTTTTTTTTATTTTACCTAAAATATACTATGTCATTTGTATTATGTCATGTCATTTAGGTTGCATTATATTATCTAGATTTGTCATGTCATTTTACTCATGTCATACATGTCCATATTGATATTTTTTAAAATGTTTTGAAAAGATAATGATTTTCAATAAAAGATAAGGATATTCCCGAGTTAAAATAATTCATGAGTTCTCTACCGGGTTTGCTGGAGGGAATATCATCAATTATCATTAATAAAGGAATATCTTTCTTTCAAAAAAAACGAGAATGATTCGGAAAGTTTTCCAAATGAATAAAAATTTCTATATTTTGCCGATTTTGTCGGGGAATATAGGAAAATTTTGAATTAATAAATTCCAGATCATTTTTAATAAAAAATGGAATTATTTTTCTTAAAATTGGGAATTAATTTGAAATACTGAATTTAAAACCAACTTTTTACCGAGATTTGAGATAACACACGATTAATAAGGTACCGTTTTATACGGGCGTTGTGGGGGTGCTAATCCTTCCCCGCACGTAACCGAGTCCCAAACCCGTTTCTTTGATTTCTCTGGTTTAAACGCAGACTTGAAATTGGTTTTAAAAATATTTAATTATTTTTTAAAATATTTTATAAAACCGGTTTTAATAGGTGGTCGATCACACGTAGCTAAAAAAGATTGGTGGCGACTTCATATCTTTTTTAAGGTCATTTTCAAAATCTTCATCTTTCTAGAGGAATTAAGTCGACTTTTTCTCGTTTTTTTTTTTAATGTCACGCTTAACGAATAATCAAGTCTTACGATGAGACTCGTTATTTTTTAGGTTACGACAATCATATTCAAATAGAGATGCTTTAAGGCTTCATTTGGAAGTTTGATTAGAGGCATTCACCGTCTGAAGGTGCCGATGGAGCCTAAATCAGTAATCTGAAAGAATTTGCAGCCATGTAAGACAGCAGTTAAATTTCTGATCGTCATGCTATTTGCAAGTTCTTGTATCTCATAACCAAAGGCAGATATGCATAACATATATTGTGTCATAATGAGGCAGTGGCAGAAGGCAGGAATTGTGTTTAGGGGCCCGCGCGACATAATATATATATATATATATATATATATATATATATATAGAAAGTTAAAGTAACAATAAAACTTGTATATGAAAATATTATATTTAAATATGATAATGATATTAAATTTGCAAACAATGTATAATAATTTTTTTTTTTCAAATTTGAAATATTATAATTAATATTGCATATGTAAAAGATTTAATATAATTAAAGTCTCAATGAAAAAAAAATCTAGTCTAATTAAAATTATGAGTATAGAATAAAAATTATTAATACAATAATTAATATCTATGTGTCTATTTGATTGATTGATAAGGAAAATATAAAAAATTAATTAATAATTAATGAGGCTAAACTGAAAGTGTTAACAAATGTACCATGTCAAAATATAAATTTTACAAAAAAAAAGGATCAAAAAAAAATGAAGGGGCCAAATCATAATTTATAATATTTTAAAGTAAAAATGTAATATAAACTCTAGGATATTAAAAAAACTAAGGAGGGCAAACTATAATTTATCACATATAGTTTAGCTTTTAAAATGTTAAAAAACTAAGGGGCCAAGGCCCTGTCTGCCCCCCTTATATCCGCCTCTGAAATGAGGGTTGATCGACTTCTTTCATCTCATATTCTCTCTTTGAATGCATAATTGGATTGGGTGCACATGCTTGAGTTGTAGAGTAATTACTTTTTGATGGCAGATAAGTAACAAGGGAATGGAAAGAAGCTTATACTTGAGGAAAATTAGTACTATTATATTTTTTATGTAGACATCCAATTTTGTCCGAATTATTTAAAATCAATTTTGATTTTTCCTCACTTGGGTTTAATATTTTATAGAAATCACGGTCGCGATTTTAGTATTTTGAAAGTATTTTAAATTATATATCTTTTTTAGCTTTAATTATTAAAAAAAAAAAAATCGGACCATAAAATTACCAATTTTAAAATTCAATTTAAACTCGAGGTAAAAAAAGTATAATATTGAGCTTTAAAGTTGACCCTTTTTAGATTTTTAAAATAAAAATATTAATTAAAAATATTTGAAAAAATGAGTAAAAAAACTTGAAAAGATAAAGGATGAAAGGATAACTTAGACATTATCCTCATTCTTTTCTTTAATTTAATCCAGGCCATTTATTTTTTTAAATTTAAGGATTCAGGAAAAAATGAAATTAAAAATATATATATTTTATGTTATACATGCATGTGGGAAGATGAATGCATGTGGTGGATGACTAGATTAGGATTAATGCATATATGGTAAATGTATTAGATTAATTACTATATACATAATAATTATGGTGCATTGTATTCTCCTCCCCCTATTTATATTTGGAGTCCTATATAAGAATGGATTTGCATCCAAGAAATAATAATAGAAAAAGCTTGGGACATAGCTAGTTCCTAAAGAACTAGACTTTGAAAGTTCATATTTTTTTTGTCTTGATTTCTCTTGATTTACTCATTTTATTTATTTATAATACGTTATCAGCCCTATCAAGTCTCTAACGGTAGAAAAGTCTCTCAAGTTTCCTTTCATTATATCAAGGTAAGAATTTTTGCTTTCTCTAACATGTGTTATTTAGAAATCTAGTATATCTTCCTATTTGCAAAAGGTATATATATCTTTACATGTTCTATTATGTGATATATGTGAGATAAGTATTTTTTTTATTGTTTAGATTCTTAATGTCTACTTGACTCTGGACTTTTTATTTATTCTCTCTAGCATCTTTACAATGACAAATCTCACAAAACTTGAATTCATTGCTCTTGATATTTCAGAAATAAATTATTTATCATGGGTACTTGATGCTGAGATTCACCTTAATGCTATGAATGTTGGAAATACTATTGAAGAAGAAAATCAAGCATCCCTGTAGGATAGCGCAAAAGCAATTATTTTCCTTCGACACCATTTACACGAAGAATTGAAAACTGAGTACCTTACTATTAAAGATCCATTAGTTCTTTGGAATAACTTAAAGGACAGATATGAACACCAAAAAAGGGTGATTCTTCCAAAAGCTCGATATGAATAGATACACTTACGGCTACAAAATTTCAAAACCGTAAGTGAATATAGGTCATCCTTGTTTAAGATTAGCTCTCAATTGAAATTATGTGGAGAGAATATTACTGATGAAGATATGTTGGAAAACACATATTCAACTTTTCATGCCTCAAATGTGCTCCTGCACCAGTAATATCGAGAACGTAGATTCAGAAAATATTCTTAGCTAATTTCTTGTTTACTTATGGTTGAACAAAACAATGAGCTTTTGATGAAAAACCATCAATCTCGTCCTACTGGCTCAACACCAATCCCTGAAGTGAATGTGGCATTTTCTAAAGGTCGTGGACGAGGCCGTGGTGGTAAAAGGGGTCGCAATAGAAAAAAATTATTGGACTCGTGATAATCACCATTGAAGTCCTGGAATCAAAGGTGCTAAATGGAATCAAAAGAAATGGGTCAAAATGAGAAAATTTCGGAAAAGAGTAATAAAGTGCAAAACAATGACAATATTTGCTATAGGTGTTGAACTAAAGATCATTGGTCTCGAATATGTCGCACTCCAAAACATCTAGTTCATCTTTACAAAGCATCACTGAAGGAAAAAGGAAAAAATGCTGAAGTAAATTTATATGAACATGTTGATCCTACTTATGATAATGAATCCTCTTTAAATGTTGATTTTGATGTTTCTACTTTTTTCGAAAATCCTAATAGCAAAATTGATCATTTAATTGGGGATGGAAATGTTTAGGAATGTGATATATTTATGTTTATGTTATTTTAAGGACATATGTAAATTTTATTTATAATATAAATTATAATGTCTTGCATATTTTATGTTTATTATCTCTTTTCAATTCCTAAGAACATATTTTTTGTTTTTAATAGATAATGCAATATAAACTTGATACCATGGAGGATGACATTTGTTTAGTGGATAGTGGTACAACTCACACAATTCTTCGTGATAAAAAATATTTCTTGCAATTAACAGTAGCTAAAATTAATGTTAATACAATATCTGATTCTGCAAATGTAATTGATGGCTTTGGAAGAGTCCACATTATGTTCCTAAATGGAACAAAATTATATATTGATGATGCGTTATATTCTAGTAGGTCCCGAAGAAATCTACTAAGTTTCAAAGATATACGTGGCAAAGGGTATCATGTTGAAACAAAAAATGAGGGATGTAGACACCTAATTTTGTCCGGACCACTAAAACATGCATGTTTTCTTCCTAAATTGATGTTTCAGAATGTAAAAAGACTTTTTTTCATCCTGCAGGTGGTACTCCAAGGCTTATTTTAAGAGGGCGAGCATAAAAAGTCAAACTCAAAAAAAGTCAACCCAGGAAAAAGTCAACCCCAAAAAGTCTACTACTGAAAAAGTCAACCCACTTTCAAAATCAATATTTGAATTTCAATTAAAAATGGTGAAAGAATTTTGATAATCCGAGGTCTACATTGAAAGATATGGAGTTCGGAAGTTGGGTTATGCAGATTCAGTAGAAAGGAAACCTTAATCCGAAAAATTTAGGGAAAAGTGCTTAAACGATCGAATTGATTGAAATTTAAGGTTCCAAATGAAAGATAAGCACTGGCTACGGGTAATGGAGAAGACACTTGAAAGAAAAAACTGAAAGAAAAGTCAATCTGGGAGAAAATCGAGAATTAGGGTTTTTGGTGGATTTCGATGAAATAAGGAAGAATTACAGAAATGGCCCGACTTGGTAAGACTAAAGCCCCTAATGGATGAGGAATGATTAAAAAGGGATAGCCCAAGGCTCAGTTTGAAGAAAATTTGAAAATCGAACTTCTTTTGAGCAAAACCAGGTTTCGGAGGCAAAATGGCAAAATTGAAAATTTTGAGAAAAATAGCAAATGGACTCCAAAAATTCTGAAAATTTGAAAATATCATTCTTAAATCATTTGGAAGAGATTGGAGAAATAAAATCTTGATTCAGAGTTCGTTTGCAAAATAGCCAAATCCCGGGTCTCTTATGTAGAAATTCAAGAAGGAAAATCTCGAAAAAATAGCAAATGAACTCCAAATCTTTTGAAAATTTGCAAATATCATTTTTAAATTATTTTAAAGAGATTGGCGAAATAAAATCTTGATTCGGAGTTCGTTTGCAAAATGGCCAAATCCCGGGTCTCCTATGTAATAATTCAATAAGATAAATCCCGAAAAAATAGCAAATGGACTCCAAAAATTCTAAAAATTTGCAAATCTCATTTTTAAATTATTTGGAAGAGATTGGAAAAATAAAATCTTGATTCGGAGTTCGTTTTCAAAATGGCTAAATCCCGGACTCCTCTATAGTAATTCAAGCAAATAAATCCTAAAAAAATACCAAATGAGTTCCAAAAATTATGAAAACTTCCAGACCACACTTTTAAATTATTTGGAAGAGATTGGTGAAGAAAAATCTTGATTTGGATCTCGTTTAAAAAATGGTAAAATGTAGGGGCATAAAAAGGCATTTTTGGAAGAAAAAATCCAAATAAATAGCAAACGGACTCGAAATTTTTTGAAAACTTCCAGAATTCAATATTTTATTATTTTGAAATTATTAAAAAAATAAAATTTGAATTTTGAGTCCGTTTTCCATTTATTTGCATCCGGGGGGCAAAACGATCATTTTACCCAAGCAACCGAAAACGGCTTTTCTTGCCTTTCAAAAAAATCAGACTTGGGCTGGAAAAGGGAGTGCTGGCCTGCCAAGGCCAAAGGAGGGAAGAAGCTTCTGATTTTTCAATCAAAAGGCCAAGAATTAAGAGTTAGTTAGTGATTTTTTTGATCAAGCCATTGCAAATAAGCCACATGGGCCAATGCATGAAGAGGGAGAGTGTCAACATTATGCTTGAACAGTTGTAATTATGGACAGCTGATGGCCTAATCTAAGGGTGATAATTTCATGATTTTTCACCTTGAATCACTAGCCCTTGGATGGAAATTGGTTGGAGTAAAAATGACAACAACCTAGGAGGAGAGAGGGGGGGATTCGGCCAGCCTTAAAGGAAGGGCAGAGAATTCATTTTCAGCACTTCATTTTTCATTTTCTCTCTTGGTTTTTGCTGAGTTTTCTCTCCTTGGTTGAAAGCAAAAAAGAAAAGAAAAGAAAGTTTGAAGAGAAAAAGCTTGAAAGATAGCTTATTGAGGTTGCTTTTAGCACCAACTCTTGCACTTTCTTGATTTCCATTCTTGTTTTTGCTGTTTTTGATTATTATTTGGTGAGTTTTCTTTTTAAATAAGTGTTTTTTTATGTTCTTTTCTTCATCTTTTCTTAAAAACAAGTTTCATAATTTTTTTTTTCTTTCTTTCTCACCATGGACGAATGGCCCAGAATTTATGGTTACTGTTTTTGCTTTGATTTGTCATGTTATTTTTGTTATTTTCTTTAGCCTTGATGCTTTAAATATTCTTCTACTACATATACTTGAAGCTTGTTTTAATTTGGTTTCTTGTTTGTTGCCATTTATGAATTTATTATCATGATCTTGCATTTTTAATTTTCTGTTTTCATAATGTTTGAATTTGTTGATGTTTTATATTTTATAATTCATGTTTTTGTGAAAATGCTTGTTAGTTTTAATACCTTTACTTTATATTTGCATGATTTGAGTGTTACATTTTAGTTGAGTATGTTAGTATACCAAGTGTTTGTGAAAATGCCATGCTTGTTTTGGAACCTTAGGCCATTCGGCCACTTCATGTATCTTGCATTGTGTGTGCATTTTTGCTATGTTAGTTGATAGGTTTGTATTTGCATGAAATTTGATTGAGTATTTAGTTTAAGTATATCAAGTGTTTGTGAAAATGCCATGTTTGCTTGGAGCTTGAGGCCATTCGGCTACCTCATTATTTTGCCTTGTGTTTGCATTTTTTTTATGTTAGATGGTAGGTTTGCATTTGCATGATATTTGGTTGAGTTTTTGGTTTAAGCATGCCTTGTGTTTGTGTTATTGCCATGCATGTTTTAGTTGTTAAGTTTGGTTTATTTTGCCATGCAAGTTCATTTAGGTCTAGGTCATTATATTGATGCCATGCATTTTTTCATGACATTTAGGTTTAAAACCATGCATTCCATGCATCATATTTGCTGCATTTTTTCATGCATTTCATGTCCATGCCACTTGACTAATGACTTAGACCAATTAATAATTCAAAGTCATACTCTCTTGAGTATACTTGTGGAAATTTAAAGAGTTGTCAAATTGATTATTCTACCTTTGTGATTTTTTTTACTTAGCCAATTTTTGTCTAACTTTTTAAAAGTCCTAGCTACTGTTTGTGAGTCATTTTTGTGAGTCTTAAATATTTTTACTTTGATTTTTAAATGATTTTATCAAAGGCAAAAGATGTGTTTTGGCAAAACAGTTTTTTCACCCAGTACTCGTACTTTCCCGATTTTTCTGGGCAGTCATATTTAATCATAAAATTAAGCTGATTTTTTCCCGTGTAGTTTTACATGTCTTGAGTCTCCTGTATTTGTTTTAGATTTTTTAGAATTTTTAAAAATAGGATAAAATATCGTGGCTTAAAACCGGATAGTGGAGTCAGAATTGAATTTGAAGGAAAATCATTTTTCTGTTTTGATTAAGTTACTTAGAGGGGGCTGATTAGGAAGTTTAACTACTGACTTAGGATAGTTTCTAAGCCTTTTTAAACTCTAAAAATGATTTTTTAAGTCTCGGATTAAGAGTGGTCAAGTCCGGGATTTTAAACTTTGGAAATTAGAGCCATTTTAAAAAGGGTTTAGCTAAGTTTTTATTTTTAATCTAAGATTTTCAAAATTGTTTTCAAACAATCACAAAGTATTTTGGTTTTAGAATATTTAATTTGACATATTTTCCTAAGGTAGCCTGATATCTTTTTAGATATACGGATTTCCTTAATTAAAGGAAACATTACATTTTCATGCATTGCATTTTCCATATTCATGCATTTTATATAATATGTGATTTTTTTTGCTATGATAATTTCTATAGTATTGTTATTATTTTGATCTATATGTTATATTATTTATTATATGGTTTTGAATATTTCATGATATCCTATGCTTTTTATTTAGTTATTTTTTGTTATATTATTTAGCATATACTATGTTCATGCATTATTATTTTCATTTTCATTTCCATGCATATTATATGATAGCATTATTTTATATTCCATGTCATTTAAATTATATGCCATATCATTCATATTTGCCATGTCATTCAAATTATTTCATTTCATATAGGATATATTATGTTACTTAGGTCATTTCATTTTATTTAGGATATATTATGTCATTTAGGATATTTCATTTCATTTAGAGTATATCATATAACTTAGGATATTTCATTTCATTTAGAATATGCTAAGGTATTTAAATTATATCATATCATTTAGGTTGCATTATATTATTCAGATTTTGCTATGTCATTTTATTTATGTCATGCATATACGTATTCATTTCTTTTAAATGTTTTCAAAAAAGGTAATGATTTTCAATAAAATAAAGATATTCCGGAGTTAAAATAATTCATGAGTTCTCTGCCGGGTTTACTGGGGAGGATATCATCAATTATCATTAATAACGAAATATCTTCTTTAAAAAGAGAATGATTCGAAAAGTTTTCCAAAACTAATAAAAATTTCTATATTTTGCCACGTTTGTTGGGGAATATAGGACAATTTTAAATTTATAAATTTCGGATCATTTTCAATTAAAAATGGAATTATTTTTCTTTAAATTGGGAATTAACTTGAAATACTAAATTTAAAACTAATTTTTTTTACCGAGACTTGAGATAACACACGATTAAAAAGGTATTGTTTTATACGAGCATTGTGGGGGTGCTAATCCTTCCCCGAACGTAACCGGGTCTCGAACCCATTTCTTTGATTTCTCTGGTTTAAAACGCAGACTTGAAATTGGTTTTA
Source organism: Fremontodendron californicum (assembly GCA_030761205.1). Taxonomy (NCBI): domain Eukaryota; kingdom Viridiplantae; phylum Streptophyta; class Magnoliopsida; order Malvales; family Malvaceae; genus Fremontodendron; species Fremontodendron californicum. Next base: position 15,062,309 of record JAULJL010000013.1, on the reverse strand, counting down.
AAAATGTTTTAATTAATTTTTAAAATATTTTATAAAATTGGTTTTAATAGGTGGCCGATCACACCTAGATAAAAAAGATTGGTGGCGACTCCATGTCTTTTTCAAGGTCATTTTCAAAACCTTTATTTTTCTAGAGGAATTAAGTCGACTTTTCCTCGGTTTTTTTTAATGTCAAGCTTAACGAATAATAAAGTCTTGCGATGAGACTTGTTATTTTTTAGGTTGCGACAAGGGAGATGTGGAATATCTTTATATTATCTCTACAGTTTCGATCCAGAAGTTCATATTAGAGAAACTTTCGAGTTTTTCATCTGGCTTATATTTCACAAAAATAAGGATAGTTGAATAAAATTTTATGCACTGGAAGTGCTCAGATCCTAAAACTTTTATACTTTGGCATGATTGTCTTGGCTATCCAGGTTCAACCATGATGCGATGTATCATTGAAAATACATGGACACCTATTAAAGGATCAGAAAATCCTTTTGCCTGATGATTATTTTTGTTCTTCTTGTGCTTAAGGTAAATTAATTGTTAGACCTTCTCCATCTAAATTATCTTCTGAGTCTCCTACTTTTCTACAAAGAATACAAGGAGATATTTGTGGTCTAATTCATCCATCTTGCGGACTATTTCGGTATTTCATGGTTTTAATTGATGCTTCCACACGATAGTTACATGTTTGTTTTCTTTCAACTCGTAATACTGCTTTTGCTAAATTTCTTGCTCAAATTATAAGTTAAGATCAAGTTTTCCTGACCATTCTATTAAGACAATTCGTTTAGATAATACAGGTGAGTTTACTTCAAAAGCATTTTATGATTATTGCATATCTATTGGAATTAATGTTGAACATTTCATTGCACATGTTCATACTTAAAATAGTTTAGCAGAATCTTTCATTAAACGTTTAAATTGATTGCTAGACCTATGCTTATGAGATCAAAACTTCTTGTATCTGCTTGGGGACAGGCTATAGAACATGCTGCATCTTTAGTTCGTACCCGACCATCTGCATATCACAAATTTTCACCTTTACAACTTGTGTTTGGTCAACAACCAAATATCTCCCATCTTAGTGTTTTTGGTTGTGCTGTATATGTCCCTATTGCACCCACTCAACGAAATAAGATGGGCACCCAATGACGTCTTGGAATTTATGTTGGTTTTGACTCTCCATCTATCATTAGATATCTTGAATCTTTAACAGATGATCTTTTTAGAGCAAGATTTTTAGATTGTCAATTTGATGAATCAGTTTTCCTATCATTAGGGGAAGAAAAGGGCAAAGAATCTAAAGCACAAGAAATTTGTTGGTACACGCACAAGAAACATTGTCCAATCTTGATACATGCACAAATCAATGTGAACTTGAAATTCAAAGAATAATTCATTTGCAGAATGCTGCAAATCAATTGCCAGATATTTTTACAGACACCCAAAAGGTCACTAAATCTCATGTACCGGCTGCAAATGTTCCTGCACGTTTAATTGTCCCTGCAGGGCATTTTATCGGTATGACAGCCAATGAATCTAAAGTACTCTAGAAGCGTGGTAGACCTTTGGTGCAAAGGATTATGTTCCTAATAAGAAAAAGGAAATGAAATCACTTCAAAATGATACTCTAGAAGAGGTAAAAAATAATATAGATCAACAACCTCATATTTCTAGACAAACAACCTCAGAAGCGGTTCCGGTACCAAAAAATTATGAGATCTCATTAAAATTTGGAAATATGTTGGGGAGAAATGAGGTTGTTGTTGATAATGTGTTTGCATATACAATTGCTTTCTAATATTGTCAATGATAATGAGGCTCAACCTCAAACTGTAGAAGAATGTCGACATAAAAATGATTGGTCAAAATGGAAAGAAGCAATAAAGACTGAGCTTGACTCATTAACCAAACGTCAAGTATTTGGACCAGTAGTCCAGACACCTGAAGATGTCAAACCTTTTGGGTATAAATGGGTCTTTGTATGTTAATAGAAATGAGTTAAATGAAATTGTGAGATACAAGGCACGACTTATAGCATAAGGTTTTTCACAAAAACATTGTATCGATTATGAAGAGACATATTCTCCTGTTAAGGATGCAATTACTTTTAGATTTTTGATTAATTTGGTAGTCTCTGATGGACTTGACATACGTCTAATGGACGTAGTGACAGCTTACTTATATGGGTCATTGGATAATGACATATAAATGAAAATCCCTTAAGGATTTAAGATGCCTGAAGCATATAATTCAAAACCTCGGCAAATGTACTCTGTTATCCTTGTATGGGTTAAAGCAGTCTGGACATATGTGGTACAATCGTATAAGTGAATATTTCTTGAAAAATGGATATGAAAAATAATGCCATTTGTCCTTGTGTTGTCATCAAGAAAATAAATACTGAATTTTCTATAGTCGCAGTGTATGTTGATGACTTAAACATAGTAGGGACTCCAGAATAGATCTCTATGACTGCTGACTACCTAAAAAAGGAATTTGAAACGAAAGATCTTGGGAAGACAAAATTTTATCTTGGATTTCAAGTTGAACATTTGACAAGTGGGATCCTTATTCATCAATCATCTTATATAGAAAAGATTTTGAAATAATTTAATATGGCTAAATCTTATCCATTAAGCTCTCCAATGGTTGTTCGCCTACTTGATTTAAAAAGAGATCTTTTTCGTCCATAAGAAGATGATGAAGAAATTTTTGATCCTGAAGTATCATATCTTAGTGCAATTGGGGCACTTTTGCATCTGGCAAATTGCATTAGACCAGACATAGCTTTTGCAGTCAATTTACTTGCAAGGTTTAGTTCTACACCAACACGAAGACATTGGAATGGAGTGAAACATGTTTTTTGTTATCTCCGTGGCACGACTGACATGAGTTTGTTTAATCCAAATGGAGTAAAATCGGAATTAATGGGATATGCTAATGCTGGATATCTTTCTGAACCTCACAAAGCTCAATCACAGATAGGTTATTTCTTCACATGTAGTGATACTGCTATCTCATGGCGGTCTATAAAACAAACAATTACTGCTACCTCATCAAACCATTCAGAAATATTGGCTATTCATGAAGCAAGTCGTTAGTGCGTGTGGTTAAGAACTATGATTCAATATATTAGAAGAGCATGTGGATTGTTCGGGAAAATGACAAGTCAACAATATTGCATGAGGATAATGCAGCATGCATTACACAAATCCAAGGTGGCTGCATAAAAGGTGATAGAACTAAACATATTTCACCAAAGTTCTTTTACACAAATGAACTATTGAAGAAAGGAGATGTTGATATTTGCAAAATTCGCTCAAGTGACAACCCAGCAGATCTATTCACAAAGGCATTGCCAAGTTCAATTTTCAAGAAGCACGTACATGACATTGGAGTGCGCCGGCTTAAGGATATTAAATAATTGGTTTCATTTTATAGGGGAAGTAAGTTTCCTATGAATATTGTACTCTTTTTCCTTCGCTAAGTTTTTCTCCCACTGGGTTTTTCTTAGCAAAGTTTTAACGAGGCATAGTCATAATGAATAGTCATCCAAGGGGAAGGTTTTTCCACCACATGTGGCAGATGAATGCATGTGGTGGATGACTAGATTAGGATGAATGCATATATGGTAAATGTATTAGATTAATTACTATGTACATAATAATTATGGTGCATTGTATTCTTCTCCCCCTATTTATATTTGGAGTCCTATATAAGGATGGATTTGCATCCAAGAAATAATAATAGAAAAAGTTTGGTGACATAACTAGTTCTTGAAGAACTAGATTTTGAAAGTTCATATTTTCTTTGTCTTGATTTCTCTTGATTTACTCATTTTGTCGCAATCTAAAAAATAACAAGTCTCATCGCGAGACTTTATATTCGTTAAGCGTGACATTGGAAAATAGAGGAAAAGTCGACTTAATTCCTATTAAAAAATGAAGGTTTTGAAAATGACCTTGAAAAAGACATAGAGTCGTCACTAATCTTTCTTAGCTAGTGTGATTAAGCACCTATTAAAATCGGTTTTGTAAAATATTTTAAAATTAATTAAAACATTTTTTTAAAAACCAATTTCAAGTATGCGTTATAAACCAGAGAAAATCTAAGAATTGGGTTCGGGACTCGGTTACGTGCAAGGAAGGATTAGCACCCCCACAACGCCCGTATAAAATGGTACCTTATTAATCGTGTGTTATCTCAAGTCTCGGTAAAAAGTCGGTTTTTAATTTAGTATTTCAAGTTAATTCCCATTTTAAAGAAAAATAATTCCATTTTTTAATTGAAAATGATCCGGAATTTATTAATTCAAAATTTTCCTATATTCCCCAACAAACGTGGCAAAATATAGAAACTTTTATTAATTTGGAAAATTTTTCGAACCATTCTCGTTTTAAAAAAGATATTCCGTTATTAATGATAATTGATGATATCCTCCCCAGCAAATCCGACAGAGAACTCATGAATTATTTTAACTCGGGAATATCTTTATTTTATTGAAAATCATTATCTTTTTCAAAATATTTAAAAATATATATGAATATGCATATGTGTGACATAAATAAAATGACATAGCAAAGTCTAGATAATATAATGTAACCTAAATGATAAGATATAATTTAAATGGCATAGCATATTCTAAATGAAATAAAATATCCTAAGTAACATGGTATATTCTAAATGAAATGAAATATCCTAAGTAACATGATATATTCTAAAGAAATGATATGATTTAAATGACATAGCAAATTTAAATAACATGGCATATTTTAAATAATATAATATATATGACATGGAATATAATCCACCTGACATGAAATGGTATGAAACATAAAATAATGTTATCATGAAATATGCATGAAAATAAAAATAATAATACATGAACATAGTATATGCTAAATGATGTAACCAAAATAAATGACTAAATAAAAAGCAAATGATAGCATGAAATATTCAAACCATATGACAAACAATATAACATCATAAAATTTAAATCAAAATAATAACAATACCATAAAAATTATCATAGCAAATATCACATATTATATAGTATGCATGAACATGGAAAATGCAATGCATGAAAGTGTATTTTTTCCTTTAAATAAGGAAATCCTTAGACCTAAAAAGATATCCGGCTACCTTAGGAAAAGACATCAAATTAAATTTTATAAAATCAAAATACTTTGTGATTGGTTTGAATTTTTTTTTTTTTTTTTGAAATCTTGGATGAAAACTAAACCCTAACCGAATTACCCTTTTAAAATAGCTCTAGTTTCCTAATTTTAAAATCCCGGACTTGATCACCCTTAACTCGAGCTAAATAAAATCATTTTTAAAGTTTAAAATGGCTTAGAAACCATCCTAAGACAGTAGCTAAAGTTCCTAATCAACCCCCTCTAAGTAACTTAGCCAAAACAGAAAAATAATTTTCCCTCAAATTCAAATATGACTTTACTGTCTTGTTTTAAATTTCAAAAAAATCTAAAAAAAATAATTTTTAACCTATTTTTAAAATTTCAAAAAAATCTAAAAAAATACTGGAGACTCAAAATATGTAAAACTACACCGAAAAAAATTGACTTAATTTTCTGATTAAAGATAACTTCCTAAAAAAATCGAAAAATTCAGAATACTGGGTGAAAGCTATTTTGCCAAAACACACTTTTTTTTGCTTTTGATAAAATCATTTAAAAATCAAAGTAAAAATATTAGAGACTCTCCTAAGGACCTAAAAACAGTAGCTAAAACTTCTAAAAAATTGGACAAAAATTGGCTGAGTAAAAAAAATCACAAAGGTAGAATAATCAATTTGACAACTCTTTAATTTTCCACAAGTATGCTCAAGTGAGCATGACTTTGAGCCATTGGTTGGCCTAAATCATAAATCATGTGGTATGACATGAGATGCATGAACATACAGCAAATTGAATGCATGAAATACATGATTTAAAACCTAAATGACATGAAAAATGCATGGCATAAAGAATATGGCCTAGACCTAACATAAACTTGCGTGGCAATAAATGCAACCTAAGTCTAAACATGCATGAAATGCATGGCAATGCTAATGAAACCTAGACCTAAAAAATGCATCGCAATAACCCAAACACATAGCATGCTAAATCAAGATACACAAACGCATGGCATGGAAATGCAAACAAGTCAACAAGCAAGATGAAAATGCACATACAAAGCAAAGAAAATGGAAGTGGCCGAATGGTCATAGACTCAAAATGGTGATTTTCTATCATGGGATTTTCACAAACATATGGCATACTAAAATGCAAGGCTAAAAAGAAACATGTTAAACCATGCAAACATGAAGTAAAGGCATGAGCAAGACTAGACATTTTCACAAACACATAGTATAGTAAAATGCAAATCATGAACAACTCAAACATGTTGAAAACAGAAAATTAAAAATGGTTGACAAGGGAAGTAAACATGAAAACAAGTTGATAAAATAAAAAATGGAGGTAAGTAAGTAAAAAGATCAAAGCAAGCTTCATGTTTTTGTTATTTGAAGAAAATATAAAACATCAAAAACATGCTAGACCTCACAAACAACATGAAATAAAAATCAAACACCAACCATGAACAAAAAAATGACCATTCGGCTACCTCATGAAAATGTAAAAAAAAAATGGTTTTCAAGAAAGCATCAAAGAAGAACTTCAAGAGAAAACCTAAAAACACTTATTTTAAAACTAAAATCAATAGAAACTCATGAAATATCAAATGAAAACAGAAAATCAAGGATCGAAATGCAAAAAAAGTGCAAGAGTATGGTGCTTTTAGCTACCTCTAAAAGCTATATTGCAAGATTTTCCTCTTCTTACTTTATTTGCCTTTTTAAACTTTCTGTTTGCTTTTCAAAAATGGAGAGTATTCAGCCAAGCAAGAGTGTAAAAATGTAAGAGACCCTTTCCTCCCTTAGGGTGGCCGAATGGCCTTAGAAAGGTGTAGGAGGTTCTAGAATTTTTTTTCTACCAATTTTGATCCTATGGCCTTTTATCCAAGATGCTTTCTGTGTAGAATTCTCATCCTTAGATTGGAATAATCAGCTCCTAAATATGATTTCATGAAGATGACATCATAAATAGGATGTTATAAATATGACATCATCCTTCTTCATCCATTGGTCCATGTGTCACAATTTCAAAGGCTTGATCAAGAAAAATAACTACCTTCCTCTTCACTCTTAGCCCTTTGATCTAAAATCTCAGCAACATCATTCTCCATTATAGGCTTGGCTGATTTCCCTTTTAAAAACCAGCCCAATCTCTAATTTTTTAAAAGGCCTTCTTCAGTTTCTTCGGTGAAATGACCTTTTTGACCTCCAAACCAAATTAAATAGAAAACGTACTCCAAATCCAAAATTTTCTTCACCAATCTCTTCCAAATAATTTTAAAGTGAGATCTAGATATTTCCATAATTTTTGGAGCTCATTTGCTATTTTTTAGGGATTTATCTGCTTGAAATTTAGCATAGTGGGTCCAGGATTTGCCATTTTGCAAACGAGCTCTGAATCTAGATTTTCTTTCTCCAATATCTTTCAAATAATTTAATAATGAGATCTACAAATTTTCAGAATTTTTGGAACTCATTTGCTATTTTTTCGGGATTTATCTTCTTGCATATCAGCATTGTGGGCCCGAGATTTTCCATTTTCCAAACGAGCTCTGAATCCGGATTTTTCTTCACAAATCTCTTCCAAATGATTTAAGAATGAGATCTACAAGTTTTCAGAATTTTTGGAGCTCATTTACTATTTTTCCTGAATTTTCCAATTTTACCCTTTTGTCTCCGAAGCCCGGTTTTGCTCAAAACAAGTCCAATTTTCAGATTTTCCTTTTCTGTGCCTTTGTCTTATATGGAATTGGAGTTGGTCCGAAAACTCCCAATTTTTACGATCAAATTCCCTTATGCTTTGATTTTTCCTTTTTTCAGTATCGGGAATTTCCTCGTTTTTCCATTTTTCCTCCAATCGGCTCTTTTCTCGGAATTTCTTCAAACTGATCCTTGGGCTATCCTTGTTTAATCACTCCTCATCAATTAGGGGCTTTAGTTTTACCGAATCAGGCCATTTCTGCAATTTTCCCCAATTTCACCAAAATTCACCAAAAACCCTAATTCTCGGTTTTCTTCCTAATTGACTTTTCCTTCAGTTTTTCTTCCAAGTAGCCTCTCCATTATCTGTAGTTAGTGCTTATCTTTCATTTGGAACCTCCAATTTTGATCAATTTGATCGTTTAAGCACTTTTCCCCAAATTTTTTAATTTAGGGGTTCCTTTCTACTGAATCTCCGTAACCCAACTTTCGAACTCCATATCTTTCATTGTAGACCTCGGATTATCAAAATTCTTTCATCATTTTTCAGTTGAACTTTGAATCTTGATTTTGAAAGTGGGTTGAATTTTTCAGTAGTTGACTTTTTGGGCTTGACTTTTTTGGGGTTGACTGTTTATATCTGCTTTCTTAAACTAAGTCTCGGAGTACCACCTACAGGATGAGAAAAGCTTTTTGCATTCTGAAACATCACTTTAGGAAGAAAACATACCTGATTTAGTGGTCTGGACAAAATTAGGTGTCTACAGCTGCCCCTCTTTGGCTATTGCTGAGAATCAGGAATCAGACAAAGATAAACAAACACTACTTTTTTCCGGTTAGTGAAACCACATGTGAAGAAAAGAGAAGGAGGTTTTTATTTTTTTCATTCATAATTTTTTTCGTTTTTTTTTTTTTGGGTTATGAAAGCTGAAAATTGAAGATTTTTTCCTTAAATTGAGTTCTCTGACTAATCAAGGCTCGACCCGTCTTAATTAAACAAGTTTGATTTACAAGAGAAGAAATGACCTCGATGGTCTCGGGGTCTTAACCTGTCTTGTTCTCAGCTGTGTTTAAAATTTTGGGTATCTCCTCCAGAAGCTTTAGCTATCACACTAAAGACTTTCTCCCTTTTCAAAAATTTTAAAACTATGGATATCTCCACAGAGGCTTTGGTTGTCACCATTAAAGACTTTATCTTTTTTAAAATTATAAAACCCTGGATATCTCCACAGAGGCTTCGGCTATCACTACCAAAGACTTTATCCCTTTGCAAAAAAAAAATAAAAAATTAAAACTCTGGATATCTCCACAGAGGCTTCGGCTATCACTACCAAAGACTTTCTCCTTTTTCAAAAAATTTTAAAACTCTGGATATCTCCACAGAGGCTTCGACTATCACCAACAAAGACTTTTTCCCTTTTCAAAAAAATTTAAAACTCTGGATATCTCCATAGAGGCTTCGGCTATCACTACCAAAGACTTTCTCCCTTTTCAAAAAATTTTAAAACTCTGGATATCTCCACAGAGGCTTCGGCTATCACTACCAAAGACTTTCTCTCTTTTCTACAAATTTTAAAACTCTGGATATCGTTTCTTGAAAACATGTTGAAGATTATACCTAAAAGCTTTGAAAAGGGATGCAAATGCTTCTTGGTACATATGCAGATGTTAAATAAAATGCAAATGTCTTTGATGCAAATGTAAATGACTTGATTTGATGCAATGCAGATTCAAATGACTTAGACTGATGCAAATGCTTCTTGATGCAGATGCAGATGTTGAATAAAATTCTGGGTATCTCCTCCAGAAACTTCAGCTATCACGGCCAAAGACTTGCTCATTTTTAAAACTGTAAAACTCTGGGTAACTCCTCCAGAAGAAGATTTCTCATTTTTCAAAATTATAAAACCCTGGATATTTCCACCAAAGGCTTCAGCTATCACCACCGAAGACTTGTTCACTTTTAAAATTTGTAAAATTCTGGATATCCCCTCCAGAAGCTTTGGCTATCACTACCAAAGGTTTGCTCATTGTAAAATTTTGGGTAACTTCTCTAGAAGCTTTAGCTATCATCACTGAAGACTTTGTCACTTTTAAAAATTTGTAAAATTTTGGGTATCTCCTCCAGAAGCTTCAGTTATCACCACCGAAGACTTGCTCATTTTAAAAAATCGTGTTGAAAATTATGCCCAAAAGCTTTGAGAGAGGATGCAGATGCAAATGTCTTTAACAAGATGCTCATGCTTCATGGTGCAAATGCGAATGCCTTAGATTATGCACATGCTTCTTGATGCAGATGGCCATACTAATCATGTTCATGTAAATGGTCTATGAATGGTGTAACTACAATTACCACACAATAATGAAAATTCAATGATTCTAGAAAGGATGCAATTGCTTGAGATGACATAATATGCAAATATTCATGGAGGATGTAAATGTAAAGGTAAAATGCAGATGCTTATGAAATAGTGCCAATGCAAATACCCATGAACGATGCCAATACTTGTCGACACTGTGTAGATGCAAAAGCTCAATAAAGAGATGAGTGCTCATGAGTGATGCAAATGCCCCCGATTATTTTTCCAGACTTTGGCTTAGCCTTTCAAATTCATTTTTTCCTTTTCAAATCAGAGTATATCTTCAATTCATTTTGGCTATTCTCTTTGTCCCAACAGTTTTCAAACTCTTATAAACAGAGGTCTGAAACGGGTTCTATTTCTTCTTCTCATATCTGGAAGTCAAGGCCTATCCTAGTAGTTCTATACCTTTGGGCTAGAAAAACTCTTGTCTCATGTGAACATCAAAAATGGGTATTTAAAAAAAATATCTTTATTTGTTTTCTCATTTTGAAAACCTCTGAACAAAAAATATTAACTGCACAGCGTGTGATGTACAAATCTTTTGAAGACTGATGATCACTGTTAGAAATTTCTCTAAGTGTCAATCTGGGTTTTTTCAACTAGGATTGGCAAGGCTTGGTATAACAAAATTTTGGTTGATCGAATAAAACTTCACAATGAAAATGTATGTCCCTTCTAGGCTCACAAATGGAATATGTTTTATAGATCATGAATTCATTGAGAACCAAACAAATCCAACATTCTTTTAATTACCATATCAAGGTATTTTGACAAGCATCAAGATTGGCTGGGATGTTTAAACTGGAAAGTTTAATTTTAGAGGGAAAAAGTTTCAGTTTTTGAAGATAATCCTCTGAATGAGAGTTGTCAATTTGGAAGGTTCAAGAATTCCTAGATGTTCCTCGATGTCCACTTCTTCCATTTCACTCTAGACCGCCCATTTTTGGGTTTTCTCCATAGAGTCTCATTCTTTCCATTTTTTCTTTCTTTTTTGTTGTTCTACCATGCATTTGAGAATTCTAAATTCTTTCTTAGTGAAATGATAATTCGATGAGATGGGATAAAATCTGAGGAAGACCCTTCAAATTAAATATTCATGCTTGATCAAAATAGACTTTTAAAGCACGTAACATAGGCTATGGTTCAGGGTTTAGAAAGAAAGGATAAATAGGCCCAAAATCTGTGTTTATGGGTAATCAGATCAAGGATCATTTCTTGAGGAGGATTCTTTTTTGAAGCATTTATCCCTTTTTGACTTTTCATTCCTTTTTTGACTTTTGCTCTTTTTCTTCCTTGCTTTTGGCTTTCATTTGCCATACTTTTTCACACTTTTTCTTTTGTTTTGCTCTTGGCTTCCATTTCGCCATCTTTTCCTTTTTCTTTACTTCGATAGAGTGAGCCCGTATTTATTCGGGGCTCTATTTTTTTGCATCTGTCTTTGAGCTAGGACTCATTTTTTAATGATCTTTGAGAAGATCTTTTCTCGCATTTGCCCCCCAGTGTAGAGGGTGATCCTTGATTAGGGTTCAAAGAAGAAAGAATTCTTTCGGCTCAAAAAAGGTGACCATGGATAATTTCTTTTTGTGAAAGGGATATGAAAGATGACCATTCATCATATCAAACCCTAATATTCTCATTGAAAAGCAATCCCAGGGGAATAGATAATCATAATTTCATTTTGCACTTTGGAATCATCCGAATTCTCATATGCATGATATCATAATTTTTCTTCTTTTTTTCTCTTTTTTTTTCTTTTTTCTGCATGCCCCCAATGATTCATGCATTAATCCAACCTTATTCACCATGTATCTATCATTTCCACACATGATGCCCTAATTTGATTAACCATGAGGATTTGTATCATTGCGAGGAACATCGGAAGTCTAGGTTTACAATGAAAATGCTGAGTTTCAATCTTAGGTTTGTTTGAAGTACTAAGGAAAATATTATCTAAAAACAGGTTTTCTCTAGGACATGGGTTAATCTGGTTTGGTCATTGTGCCCCGAGGTGTCAATCATGAAGTGATGTTTGAGCAATTAGTGTTTTGTGGTTATTGGAAAAGGTCATAAATGGTTTTAGCACAATCTCGACACACATCGAATTACCAAAATCTAGATTCTTGAAAGAATGTCTCATTTGTTTGAATTTCAAGGAATTCAAAAAAAAAATTCAAAAAGTTCGTTCCTTTGTTCATAGCCTAGACTGGGATTTACATCTTTGCTTATTCTGCAATGACAATGGTTTATGAAGTTAAATCATTCATATTCTTTGAAGCATTAGGTCTTCCAAGTAGTCTTGATTCAAGGGATTTAGGTATACGAAAGCCTAAAAGAGAGAAGGAAGTGTTGGGTCATTTCTAACAATATTGATCAACATTCTCGAGACTGTCTATTACTTCACGTGAAAACCCCTTATTATTGTTTACCATAAATTTTCATGAATTTTTTTTTTTGGAAATGAAATGAGTGCTAAAATATAATGAAAACAAAACATTTAAATTCAAAATTTATTTATTTCATTTAGATGTCAACATGAGACAAGTGCTTTCATCATCACAGTGTATAGAACTACATGCATCAAAAATCCTAATATGATTATGCACCATGTTTCTTATGACACTTTACTTTCCCATCTTCAAAACTTATCGAACCAGCCTTGATGAGATCCCTGACTTTGTACTTCAAAGCGGGGCAGTTCTCTGTTGAGTGACCTTAATTGCCAGAATGATAGCCACAATACTCCTTAGCATCATACCAACTCAGATAAGGGGGCTTCAGAGGCTTTAATTGCATGGGTGTCACAAAGTGATTCTGGATGAGTTGAGGTAGTAGCTCACTGTATGTCATAGGAATCGGGTCAACCTGATTTCTTTTTCGCTTTTTATGCCCCCTTCGATTATTCCCAAGGGTGTTAGATTGATAGACAGATGTAAATTCTGGTGTGATTACAGGCATTGGTTGGTAAGGATAAGCACCTTGAGAGACATTGTTTAGGGTAGAGTAAAATGGATGATACGAGGAGAATTGGGGAGGTGGGGCAAAGATTTCCATGACTTGGGTATCTTCCTTTTTCTTTTCAGATGCCCCATTTCTCTCGGTATTGGATATTCTTTCTCCTTCAAGTTTCCCATCCTTGATAGAATTCTCAATCATCTCTCCTGAAATTACCATGTCCGAAAAATTCTTTGCGGTGTTGCCGACAAGTCTATCATAGTACGGGGCCTGCAGTGTATTCACAAAAAAGATAGTGGTTTCCTTCTGAGTTAAAGGCGATTGTACTTGGGCCGCCATGGTCATCCACCTCATAGCATATTCTTTGAAGCTCTTAGTAGCTCTTTTCTTCATATTTTGCAAGGTGAGACGGTCAGGCACCATGTCAGTCATATGCTTGTACCGGTTTAGAAAAGCCCTAGCCCGATCATTCTAAGAGCGAATCTGATCCTTGCTCAACTGACTATACCACCTAATTGCGGACCCACTGAGGCTATCCTGAAAGCAGTGAATCAAAAGCATATCATTATCTATATGACTCGTCATCTTTCAGCAGAACATAGTGATGTGAGCTGATGGATCGATCATCCCGTCATATTTCACAAAGTTAGGGATCTTGAATTTAGGAGGAATGACTAAATCGAGGACCAAGCACCGTTCTTTTGTATCCACACTCCCAAATACATCTGTATTTTCTATTGCTTGGAGCCTTTCATCTAACGACTGATATTTCCCTTGGGAATCTGCCAACTCAACCTCATTTACTGCAACCATTTTCAACTTTGCCTATTGAGCTGGATCATCTGAGTTTAAGACGTTGATGGGATTAACTATGTTCTGGGCATCCATCATTACAACCTCATTCTGATCCCTTTGTATCCCTAGCTTTTCATCGGTGGTTAAGTTTTCAGTTGATTGCGAACATCAGCTCCATCAATTTAGTCATCTGATCTCTAGATTCTGCTTCAGATTTTTCCATATTTTCTCGCAATTCTTCTTGTGCCCTTTCCATTCTTTCCATTCGGGCAACTTGTTCATTCTCCATAGCTCTGGCCTGTATCATAAAGGTGATCAATACAGCTTATACCTCTGATTTGAAATGGAAATTCTTTTAAAGACTCTTAAAACCAAGCTAATTTCTGTTTTATCCCCCCAAGTGCGTGTCATGATGAAGGAGCCATGAATGCAATTTGATGCATGTGGAGCCTAAACACTGTGATGTATGGACATGTACAGTGGAAACATGCTAACCATGTATGTAATAAATGCAATCACGATGCCAACATGCTGCAAGCAAAGAATAAACAAATCATGGATATATGCAATGAATGATCATGTATATTTCAACATATTTTCCAATGAATGATCATATACACTATGAATGCAACACAATATCAAATATGATGCATGTAAACAATGAATGATCGATACAGACTATATACAAAGAAAATCATGCTGACTATGTGTGTCATGAATGCGACCTAATGCTAACATGATGTATGTTATAAGCAAATTAGTGCATGAACAATACAGAAAAATCATGCTGACTATGAATACAACTTGATGCTACCAAGATGCATGTATGAATGTATGGTATGAAAAATAATTGATCGAATGCAAAAAAATGCAAAGGGGAAAGATATCACGGAGGAAATAAGAATCAGAGGAACTTAATCATCAACATCTCATAAATTTGAAGCATAACCAATTCATTCCCATATCAGCGTTCATAATGGTATAAACCAAGTTTTACAAAATCTTAGCAGTGGTTAAAACTATCTTTTACAAGCACTTTATTCTTCCTAGCATCCTAAGGCTATATGAGCCGGCTACTAAAAAAGTGAAATCCTATTACATCATATCAGACCGAAGTCTTTCTACATCATTATCGTAAATCTCCCAATCCTAACTACGCTTTCCTAGCCCTCTATCAATTAGTGTCGTTGGATCCAACCATTTGGCGTCTATAAGAGATTGTACTTTCCTTTTGAAGGCTATACAGTCTTCAATGCTATGCCCAACAATTCCGCAGTGATAATCACATTTTGCACTTGGTTTATACCATTTGTGATATGGTGGTGATAAGGGTTTCAACGGGACATAGACAACCATGTGATCTTGTACCATTAGAGGGAGAAGCTCTTGGTAGATGATTGGAATAGGATCATACTACTCTGAGTCTTGTTTTTGGGTTGTTTCTTAGTCATACACGGCCTAGGAGTTTGGGCACTTGGTGGTGGCACTAAGGCTTGAAGTGAAGTGTTTACATGGAGAGGTGGCGGAACAGCATGGTAAGGGTATGGATTTGGAAACGGGACCCTTGGAGGTTGTTCATAGTTCAAGGTTCCTATCCCGGTTGCTTGATAAGGTGCTTGATGAGAGAAGAAATACGAACTACCAATTGGTGGTGATGGAGTGGGATTCAGGGATCCCGTAGTGATCATCCTAGTGGACAATTGGGCCATAGTAGGGTGAGGATACTGGTTTGGACCTAGGACCAATTGCAGGGACTGTTTGGGATCTGAGGTTTCTATCCTTGGTATCAGGCTCTCAGGTTTAATCATTTTCATGATTTTGTCCACAATTTCATCGGGGTTGCAACCTTTGTGGCATTGATAAGTGTAGGATCCAGCAAGGATTATATGCTCTAGACCTAATGGTTTTGGTTGATCCGAAGACGATGAAGAGTCCTGAAAAAGTTTCCTCTTTCTTATCCTTACCCATATCCTCAAACCTTGTCATCAATTTGGCGAGCTGTTCTTTCACCTCCCGAATTTCATGTCGAAATTCCTCTTGATTTCGTTCCAAAGCACCCAATCGTTCCTCCGATTCATTCCTCATATCTCGAACCCCTTTCATGCAAATGAAAATGTCATTATTATGAGATCAAGAATAAAATTATGAATGTACATGCTCTATTCACATATGCATGAATGTGATGATGATTGATGCATGAGCATATAGAGAGAAATTATGATGACTATGTATGCCATGGATGCAATCTAATGCCAACATGATGCCTTTAAAAAATAAATAAATTGATGCACAGGTATATACAAATAATGACCATGCATGTCATAAACGTATTCTACAATGAGTGACTATGCATGCTATGACTGTAACATGATGTCAAAATGATGCATGCAAATAATAAATGAATTAACACAAAGATATACACAAAGAAATTAACCAATGATTACACGAAATTGGTGGGACCTAAATCTTGATTATTCAAAAATCTCATTATGCAAGATTTGCCTCCAAATCTAATCTATGATTTTTTTGAAACATGTTTCCTAAAAAAACATGTTATTATTTTTTTTTAAAAGAATTTCAGAATAGTGGATCTTACTATGGTACAATATGCAAATGTTCATGTAGCACTACCGGTCTATGAAATCATCAAATGAGATTATTATCACCATCCGTTTATTGTAAGAAAATGAGATCAACAATACAACTATAAATGTACATGCTTTATTAACACATGCATGAAATGTGCAAAATGCAAAATGCTTGAAAAAGGATTTTTATTTTTTTAATTTCAAAAAGTTAATGAACATTTGCCTCAACAGTATCTAACCATTTAGGTATCACAAAGCCTTTGGGCGGATTATCACATTTATTGTGGGCGATGTACGTACATCGTTGCCCGATCTTCAATACTTAATCAGAATGTAAAATAGGTAACAAAAGGTTAGAAATGTCCTTCCATGTGTTCCTAACTTCGGTGCATCTAACGAAAATTCGGCATGGCTTCGCCTAGATTCACTATATAAAGGTGATTCGGTTCTAAAGGCCCCGAATTGTTCCTCACTGTCGTCGGTGCAGGTTAGTAAGGCACCCCGATAAAAACGGGTTCAATTCGTTAGAGTCTGTTTCCTTAGCCCATGCGGATTGTTAATCACGAAGGCTTAGGTAATTTAGTACTCCGGAACAAGATCAAACAATGTAAAGCATCAATTAGGCAAAGAATAACTATATACAACAAAATAACCAGAGAACAATAATAATATGTATGCACATGAATATGGACATATTTAAAACATTTTATTATTTTCAAAATTCTCCTTATTTAAAAAATGTGGGAATTAAAATTAAATACCGAATAAACCAACAAAAATCGAGACTTTGATAACACACGACTAATTCTAGGCCTGACTCTCTAATATCCCCAGTGGAGTCGCCAAGCTGTCACAACCTAAAAAATAACAAGTCTCATCGCGAGACTTTATATTCGTTAAGCGTGACATTGGAAAATAGAGGAAAAGTCGACTTAATTCCTCTTGAAAAATTAAGGTTTTGAAAATGACCTTGAAAAAGACATGGAGTCGCCACCAATCTTTTTTAGCTAGGTGTGATCGGCCACCTATTTAAACCGATTTTGTAAAATATTTTAAAATTGATTAAAACATTTTTTTTTAAAACCAATTTCAAGTATGCATTATAAACGAGAGAAAATCGAAGAATTGGGTTCGGGACTCGGTTACGTGCGGGGAAGGATTAGCACCCCTACAACGCCCATATAAAACGGTACCTTATTAATCGTGTGTTATCTCAAGTCTCGGTAAAAAGTCGGTTTTTAATTTAGTATTTCAAGTTAATTCCCAATTTAAGAAAAAAAATAATTCCATTTTTAATTGAAAATGATCCGGAATTTATTAATTCAAAATTTTCCTATATTCCCCAACAAACATGGCAAAATATAGAAACTTTTGTTAATTTGTAAAATTTTCCTAATCATTCTCGTTTTAAAGAAGATATTCCGCTATTAATGATAATTTATGATATCCTCCCCAACAAACCTGACAGAGAACTCATGAATTATTTTAACTTGGGAATATCTTTATTTTATTGAAAATCATTATCTTTTTCAAAATATTTTAAAATATATATGAATATGCATATGTGTGACATAAATAAAATGACAGAGCAAAGTCTAGATAATATAATGCAACCTAAATGATATGATATAATTTAAATGGCATAGAATATTCTAAATAAAATGAAATATCCTAAGTAACATGATATATTCTAAATGAAATGAAATATCCTAAGTAACATGATATATTCTAATGAATTGACATAGCAAATTTAAATGACATGGCATATTTTAAATAATATAATCTATATGACATGGAATATAATCCAAGTGACATGAAATGATATGAAACATAAAATAATGTTATCATGAAATATGCATGAAAATAAAAATAATAATGCATGAACATAGTATATGCTAAATGACGTGACAATAATAAATGACTAAATAAAAAGCATAGGATAGCATGAAATATTCAAAACCATATGACAAACAATATAACATCATAAAATATACATCAAAACAATAACAATACCATAGAAATTATCATAGCAAAAATCACATATTATATAGTATGCATGAACATGGAAAATGCAATGCATGAAAGTGTATTTTTTCCTTTAAATAAGGAAATCTGTATACCTAAAAAGATATCCGGCTACCTTAGGAAAAGACATTAAATTAAAATTTCTAAAATCAAAATACTTTGTGATTGGTTTGAAAAAAAATTTGAAATCTTGGATGAAAACTAAACCCTAACCGAATTACCCTTTTAAAATAGCTCTAGTTTCCTAATTTTAAAATCCCGGACTTGACCACCCTTAACCCGAGCTTTCTAAAATCATTTTTAAAGTTAAAAATGGCATAGAAACCACCCTAAGATAGTATCTAAAGTTCCTGTTAGCTTTTAGTGGTGATTAAATCAAGAGGAGGGGTGAATTGATTACTTAAAAAATAATTGCGGAATTAAAGCACAAATAATAATATTGATAAATTTAAACAATATACTCAATTTGGCAAGTAAATAAATAAATAAGCAAGTAAATGAGTAGGGAAAGAAGATCAAACACAATAGATTTATAGAGGTTCGGCCTCGTGCCTACGTCCTCTCCCTTAGCCTCACTTGCCAAGGAGTTCCCAATCCACTAAGTTGAATTGCTACCTTTTCAAGGACAAGGTATAACCTTCACAATCTCTATCTTTTATGTAGGCTTAGTTAGAAACCTCTTCCCTTATCTTTTCAAGGCATAGATAGAACCTCTCTACCTTTAAGGCTAAAGTAGAAACCTTCATTTTACAAAGGATTTTGTGTAAAGAAGATGAACCTCTAGTAGGCTAGGTGTTTACCAGGTTAAGCTCAACAAATAGAGACTATACAATGGTGCTTTTACAAAAGAATACAAGAAGGATTGAAAAGATTTAGCTTAGAACAAAGAAAACTACTTGAAAGCTTGAGAGAGATGTAATATATGGCTTTGATCTTTCTCTGTCGGTGTCTCTTTCTCTTGGAAATGTTAGAGAGTCCCTTTAATACCTTGGATATGATTTATGACCGTTTGGAGCTGATTGGAATGGAAAAGAGCCATTGGAGCTTCAAAAATCGTACTTGAAAAACTGCCCTGCAGGCATGGGATCGATCCCTTACATGAGGGGATCGATCCCCTACTTGTTCCAACTCAAAATATGACCGTTAGAGGCCATGGGATCGATCCTCGCCTTGGGGGTATCGATCCCTTACTGTCCTGCAAAGTTTATTAGCTATTGACTCTCATGGGACTGATCCTGGGACTGATCCTGAGATCGATCTTGGGATCAATCCTCTATCTTAGGGGATCGATCCTCTCATATAAAAAATGTTTTCTTTGATATTTAAAAGGGGTCAAATTGTCTCAAAAATATTTTAAACATATACATATATTTAAGAACATGTATTTTTGAGAAAATTAAGGAGTTATAAAGTATTTTTAACATTTTCCAAAATATTTTCAAAATAATTCAACGAAAAAAGCTAAATTGAAAATAATTAATCTCAAGCTAATTAAGCTTAAGAGTTTGTTATTTCAAAATTAAGATCAATTCAAAGCTAATATAGCTAACAATCTCCCCCTTTTTTATATGACAAAACTTACGATAAATTTGCTTGTAAAACTCCCCCTTAATTAAAGAGAGAGAGAGATTTTCAATAAAAAATCCCCATTAATAAAAGCATTATTTTCAACTTTGCAAAAACAAGCAATGAACAAGTAAGGACACTTTCAATCCATAATATCCAAAAACATTTAAACACAAACATCCAACACAGTTCATATTTATAAGATAGAAACATTTAAGCACATATGAATGCTCTCCCATTTTTTTCTTTTCATCTAGTTCTTCCGTTTTTGTTTATTTAAAGCAAATTTGTCCATATAAAACTTCTCCCCCTTTTTGTTATATCAAAAAGAAGATCATTTCAAAGTTAAGGATAATGCAATAAGAGAGACACAATCATGTATACAAAATGTTAAGCAATGAAGTTCAATACCAATTGTTAAAATAGACAACGAAGTTCAAACAAGAGTTTAATATAATCATGTATTCATTTGAAATCATTTAAGCACATAATCTCTGTAGACACCTAATTTTGTCCGGACCACTAAAACAGATATGTTTTCTTCCTAAATTGATGTTTCAGAACGAAAAAATACTTTTTTTTCATCCTGCGGGTGGTACTCCAAGACTTAGTTTAAGAGGGCGAGCATAAAAAGTCAAACTTGAAAAAAGTCAACCCCAAAAAGTCAACCCCAAAAAGTCAACTACTGAAAAAACTAACCCACTTTCAAAATCAAGATTTGAAGTTCAATTGAAAAATGGCGAAAGAATTTTGATAATCCGAGGTCTACATTGAAAGATATGGAGTTCAAAGGTTGGGTTATGGAGATTTAGTAGAAAGAAAACCCTAATCCGGGAAATTTGGGGAAAAGTGCTTAAACGATCGAATTGGTTGAAATTGAAGGTTCCAAATGAAAGATAAGCACTGACTACGGGTAATGGAGAAGCCACTTGAAAGAAAAATTGAAAGAAAACTCAATCCGGGAGAAAACCGAGAATTAGGGTTTTTGGTGGATTTCGGTGAAATCGGGAAGCATTACCGAAATGGCCCGACTTGGTAAGAATAAAGACCCAATGGATGAGGAATGATTAAAAAGGGATAGCCCAAGGCTCAGCTTGAAGAAAATCTAAAAATCGGACTTGTTTTGAGCAAAACCGGGTTTCGGAGATAAAAGGGCAAAATTGGAAAATTTAAAAAAAAATAGCAAATGGACTCCAAAAATTCTGAAAGTTTGCAAATCTCGTTCTTAAATCATTTGGAAGAGATTGGCAAAAGAAAATCTTGATTCGTAGTTCGTTTGCAAAATGGCCAAATCCCGGGTCTCTTATGCATAAATTCAAGAAGGAAAATCCGAAAAAAATAGTAAATGAACTCCAAACCTTCTAAAAATTTGCAAATATCATTTTTAAATTATTTGGAAGAGATTGCCAAAAGAAAATCTTGATTCGAAGTTCGTTTGCAAAATGGCCAAATCTCGGGTCTCTTATACAAAAATTCAAGAAGAAAAATCCTGAAAAAAATAGCAAATGAACTCCAAATCTTCTGAAAATTTGCAAATCTTATTTTTAAATTATTTGGAAGAGATTGGCAAAATAAAATCTTGATTCGGAGTTCGTTTGCAAAATGGCCAAATCCCGAGTCTCTAATACAGAAATTCAAGAAAGAAAATCCCGAAAAAATAGCAAATGAACTCCAAATCTTCTGAAAATTTTCAAATCACATTTTTAAATTATTTGGTAGAGATCGGAAAAATAAAATCTTGATTTGGAGGTCGTTTGCAAAATGGCCAAATCCCGGGTCTCTTATGCAATAATTCAAGAAGATAAATCCCGGAAAAATAGCAAATGGGCTCCAAAAATTCTAAAATTTTGCAAATCTCATTTTTAAATTATTTGGAGAGATTGGAGAAAGAAAATCTTGATTCGGAGTTCGTTTGCAAAATGGCCAAATCCCGAGCTCTTATGTAGTAATTCAAGCATATAAATCCCAAAAAAATACCAAATGAGTTCCAAAAATTATGAAAACTTCCAGATCACACTTTTAAATTATTTGGAACAGATTGGTGAAGAAAAATCTTGATTTGGAGCTCGTTTAAAAAATAGTAAAATATGGGTGCATAGAAGGGCATATTTGGAAGAAAAAATTCAAATAAATAGAAAATAGACTCGAAAAATTTTGAAAATTTCCAAAATTAGTATTTTATTATTTTGAAAGTATTAAAAAATAAAATTTGAATTTGGAGTCCGTTTGCCATTTATTTGCATCTAGGGGGCAAAATTGTCATTTTACCCAAGCAACTGAAAAGGGCTTCTTTTGGCCTTTCAAAAAATCGGACTTGGGCTGGAAAAGAGAGTGCTGGCCTGCTAAGGCCCAAAGGAAGGAGGAAGCTTCTGATTTTTCAATCAAATGGCCAAGAATTAAGAGTTAGTTAGAGATTTTTTTGATCAAGCCATTGTGATTAAGCCACATAGGCCAATGCATGAGGAGCGAGAGTGTCAACATTATTCTTGAACAGCTGTAATTATGGACAGCTGATATGCTAATCTAAGGGTCATAATTTCATGATTTTTTTCACCTTGAATTACTAGCCATTGGATGGAAATTGGTTGGGAAAAAATGACAACATTCCTTGGAAGAGAGAGGGTCCATTCGGCTGGCTATAGGGGGAGGCATTTTTTTCATTTTCTTGACTTCATTTTTCAGATTTCTTCTTGGTTTTGCTTAGTTTTTCTTTCCTTGGTTGAAAGCAAAAAGAAAAAGTTTAGAAAGGAAAGTTTGAAGAGATAAAGCTTGAAATATAGCTTCTTGGGGTTGCATTTAGCACCAACTCTTGCACTTTCTTGATTTTCCATTATTATTTTTGCTATTTTGATTATTATTTGGTGAGTTTTCTTTTTAAATAAGTGTTTTTTTATATGTTCTTCTTAAGTTCTTTCTTCATCTGTTTCTTAAATAATTTTTACAAATTTTTTTCCTTATTTTTCTTTAATGGCAGAATGGCCTTTTTTTATTATTATTGTTGCTGTTTTTGCTGTAATTTGTCATGTTATTTATGTTATTTTCTTTAATCTTGATGCTGTAAGTGTTCTTCTACTTCATATACTTGAATCATGTTTTAATTTGGTTGCTTTGTTTGTTGCCATTTATGTGTTAAATATAATGTTCTTGCATTTTTAATTTTCCGTTTTCATAATATTTAAATTTGTTGATGTTTTATATTTAGTATATCAAGTGTTTGTGAAAATGCTTGTTAGTTTTAATATCTCTACTTTGTGTTTGCATGATTTGAGTGTTATATTTTAGTTGAGCATGTTAGTATATCAAGTGTTTGTGAAAATGCTTGTTAATTTTTAGTATCTCTACTTTGTGTTTGCATGATTTGAGTGTTATATTTTAGTTGAGCATGTTAGTATACCAAGTGTTTGTGAAAATGCCATGCTTGTTTGGAACCTTAGGCCATCCGGCTACCATGTTATTTTGCATTGTGTGTTGCATTTTTGCTATGTTAGTTAATAGGTTGGCATTTGCATGATATTTGGTTGAGCTTTTAGTTTAAGCATGCCTTGTGTTTGTGTTATTGCCATGCATGTTTTAGTTGTTAGGTTAGGTTTATCTTGCCATGCATGTCCATGCATTTTAGACCTAGGTTGCATTAAATGCCATGCAAGTTCATTTAGGTCTAGGTTACTATATTGATGCCATGCATTTTTTTCATGACATTTAGGTTTAAAACCATGCATTTCATGCATCATATTTGCTGTATTTTTTCATGCATGTCATGTCCATGCCACTTGACTAATGACTTAGGCCAATTAATGGTTCAAAGTCATGCTCCCTTGAGCATACTTGTGGAAAATTAAAGAGTTGACAAATTGATTATTCTACCTTTGTGATTTTTTTTACTTAGCCAATTTTTGTCTAACTTTTAAAAAGTCCTAGCTACTGTTTGTAAGTCATTTTTTTGAGTCTTAAATATTTTTACTTTGATTTTTAAATGATTTTATCAAAGGCAAAAATGTGTTTTGACAAAACAGTTTTTTTTCACCCAGTACTCGTACTTTCTTGATTTTTCTGGGCATTCATATTTAATCAGAAAATTAAGCTGATTTTTTCCCTGTGTAGTTTTCCATGTCTTGAGTCTCCAGTATTTTGTTTAGGTTTGTTTGAATTTTGAAAAATAGGATAAAAAATCGTGGCTTAAAACTGGACAGTGGAGTCAGAATTGAATTTGAAGGAAAATCATTTTTCTGTTTTGATTAAGTTTCTTAGAAGAGGCTGATTAGGAAGTTTAGCTACTGACTTAGGGTAGTTTCTAAGCCTTTTTAAACTCTAAAAATGATTTTTTTAAGTCTCAGGTTAAGGGTGGTTAAGTCCGGGATTTTAAACTTAGGAAATTAGAGCCATTTAAAAAAGGTTTAGCCCAGTTTTTATTTTATTTATAATCCAAGCTTTTCCAAATTGTTTTGAAACAATCACAAAGTATTTGTGGTTTTACAATATTTAATTTGACATATTTTCCTAAGGTATCCATCTTTTTAGATATACGGATTTCCTTAATTAAAGGAAAAAAATACATTTTCATGCATTGCATTTTCCATATTCATGCATTCTATATAATATGTGATTTTTGCTATGATAATTTCTATGATATTGTTATGATTTTGAGTTATGTTATATTGTTTATTATATGATTTGGAATATTTATGACATCCTATGGTTTTTATTTAATTATTTTTTGTTATATTGTTTAGCATATACTATGTTCATGCATTATTATTTTCATTTTTATTTCCATGAATATCATATGATAGCATTATTTTATATTCCATGTCATTTAAATTATATGCCCTATCATTCATATTTGCCATGTCATTCAAATTATTTCATTTCATATAGAATATATTATGTTACTTAGGTCATTTCATTTCATGTTGAATATATTATGTTACCTAAGTCATTTCATTTCATTTAGGATATATTATGTCATTTAGGATATTTTATTTCATTTAAAATATATCATATGATTTAGGATATTACATTTCATATAGAATATATTATGTTACCTAGGTCATTTCATTTCATTTAGAATATGTCATATAACTTAGGACATTTCATTTCATTTAAAATATGCTAAGGCATTTAAATTATATAATATCATTTAGGTTGCATTATATTATTTAGATTTTGCTATGTCATTTTATTTATGTCATGCATATACATATTCATATCTTTTAAAATGTTTCCAAAAAGGTAATGATTTTCAATAAAATAAAGATATTCCCGAGTTAAAATAATTCATGATTCTCTACCGGATTTGCTGGAGGGAATATCATCAATTATCATTAATAAAAGAATATCTTTCTTTCAAAAAACGAGAATGATTCGAAAAGTTTTCCAAATGAATAAAAATTTCTATATTTTGCTGATTTTGTCGAGGAATATAGAAAAATTTTGAATTAATAAATTCCGGATCATTTTCATTAAAAATGGAATTATTTTTCTTATAATTGGGAATTAACTTGAAATACTAAATTTAAAACCGACTTCTTTACCGAGATTTGAGATAACACATGATTAATAAGGTACTGTTTTATACGAGCGTTGTGGGGGTGCTAATCCTTCCCCGCATGTAACCGAGTCCCGAACCCGTTTCTTTGATTTCTCTGGTTTAAAACGCAGACTTGAAATTGGTTTTAAAAATGTTTTAATTAATTTTTAGAATATTTTATAAAATCGGTTTTAATAGGTGGCCGATCACACCTAGCTAAAAAAGATTGGTGGCGACTCTATGTCTTTTTCAAGGTCATTTTCAAAACCTTCATTTTTCAAGAGGAATTAAGTCGACTTTTCCTCGGTTTTTTTTTAATGTCACACTTAACGAATAATAAAGTCTTGCGATGAGACTCGTTATTTTTTAGGTTGCGACAACTTGGCGACTCCGCTGGGGACTATTAGAGAGTCAGGCCTAGAATTAGTCGTGTGTTATCAAAGTCTTGGTTTTGTTGGTTTAATTGGTATTTAATTTTAATTCCCATGTTTTTTTAAAATAAAAGAGAATTTTGAAAAAAAAATGTTTTAAATATGTCCATCGTCATGTGCATTCATATTATTATTTGTTCTCTGGTTATTTTGTTGCGTATATTTATATGATTGCTTGACTGTTACATTGTTTGATTTTAGTGGGGTATTTAGAATAAGTGGTGTAGAATAGGTGGTGACAGGTTTGTTTTATTCCTCCGCACACACTATATTTGCATTTGCATAACATGAATCCTCTACCCGGGTTCCGTCCATTTAAGTGGGAGTAAAGTAAATACGCCTTCGTGATGATCCTCCGTATAGGCTATTGAAACACTTTCGAAGTATAAAGTACCTAATGCCTTCGTGATAATCCTCCGTACGGGCATAGGAAAATATACTCTAACGAATTGAACCCGCTTTTATCAGGGTGCCTTACTAGCCTTCACCGGCGACAGTGAGGAGCAATTCGGGGCCTTTAGAAATGATTCACCTTCATGTAATAAACTTAGGCGAAGCCATGCTGGATTTTCGTTAGATATACTGAAAATAGGAACACATGAGGGACATTTCTAAACATTTTGTTACCTATTTTACACTCTGAAGAAGTTTTGTAGATCGGGCAACGATGTACGTACATCGCCCATAATAAATGTGATAATCCGTCCCAAAGGCACTGTGATACCTATATAAGTAGATATTTGTCGGGGCAAATATTCATTAACTGTTTGAAATAAAAAATAAAAATCCTTTTTCAAGCATTTTTTTTTTGCATTTTGCACATTTCATGGATGTGTGAATAGAGCATGTACATTTTTTATTGTATTATTGATCTCGTTTCTGCAATAAATGGATGGTGATAATAATTTCATTTGATGATTTCATAAAACCGGTAGTGTCACATGAACATTTGGATATTGTACCATAGTAGGATCCACTACCCCGAAATTCTTTTGAAAATAATATGTGTGGTTTTTCATAGAAAAAACATGTTTTAAAAAATCATAAATTTGGAGGCAAATCTTGCATAATGAGATTTTTGAATAATCAAGATTTAGGTCCCACCAATTTCGTGTAATCATTGGTTAATTTATTTGTATCATGTTGACATCATGTCACAGTCCTAACATGCATGGTTATTCATTGTAGAATACATTTGTGATATACATGGTCATTCTTTGTACCTACCTTTGTATTAATTCATTTAGTCTTAGTATGTATCATTTTGACATCATAACATGCATGGTCATTCATTGTAGAATACGTTTATGACATCCATAGTCATTATTTGTATATACCTGTGCATCAATTTATTCAATGCATCATATTGGCATTAGATTGCATCCATAGCATACATAGTCATCATAATTTCTCTGTATATGTTCATGCATTAATCATCAGTATATTCATGCACATAGGAATAGAGCATGTACATTCAGAATTGTATTCTTAATCTCATGACATTTCCATTTGCATGAAAGGGGTTCGAGATATGAGGAATGAATCGGAGGAACGATTGGGTGCTTTGGAACGCAATCAAGAGGAATGTGGACATGAAATCCGGAAAGTGAAGGAACAACTTGCCAAATTGTTGAAAATGGTTGAGGATATGGGTAAGAGTAAAGAGGAACTTTCCCAGGGCTCTGCATCGCTTTCAGATCAACCAAAACCATTAGGTCAAGAACATACAATCCTTGCTGGATCCAGCACCTGTCAATGCCACAAAGGTTGCAATCCTGATGAAATTATGGACAAAATCGTGAAAATGATTAAACCTGAGAGCCTGATACCAAAGATAGAAACCTCGGATCCTGTACCATGCCTGCAAATTGTTCTAGGTCCAAAAAAATATCCTCACCCTACTATAGTCCAATCGTCCATTGGGATGACCACTACGGGATTCCTGAATCCCACTCCATCACCAACAACTGCCAGTTCATACTATTTCCCTCATCAATCATCTTATCCAGCATCTGGGATAGGAACCTCGAGCTATGTACAACCTCCAAAGGCCCCGTGTCCAAATCCATACCCTTACCATGCTGTTCCGCCACATCTCCATGTAAACACTCTGGCTCGGACCTTAGTGCCACCACCAAGTGCCCCAACTCTTAGGCCATGTGTGACAAAGAAACAACCCCAGGATAAGACCCAAAAGCCTTTTGATCATTTTCCAATTAGCTACCGAGAGCTTCTCCCTCTCTGATCCAAAATCACATGGTTGCATGTGTCCCATTGAAACCCCTGTTACCACCATATCCAAAGTGTTATAATCCAAATGCAAGATGTGATTATCACTGTGGAATTGTTGGCCACAGCATTGAAGACTATATAGCATTCAAAAAGAAAGTGCAATCTCTTATAAATGCCAAGTGGTTGGATCTAACGACAATAATTGATAGAGGGCTGGGAAAGCGTCATTAGGATTGGGAGATTTACAATATTGAGGTGGAAAGAATTCGGTCTTATATGATGTAATAGGATTTCACTTTTTTAGTAGCCGGCTCTTATAGCCTTAGGATGCTAGCAAGAATAAAGTGCTTGTAAAAGACAGTTTTAACCACTATTCAAATTTTGTAAAACATGGTTTATACCATTGTGAATGTTGATGTGGGAATGAATTGATTATGTTTCAAATTTAGGAGATGTTGATGATTAAGTTCCTCCGATTCTTATTTCCTCCGTGATATCTTCCCCTTTGCATTTTGCATCCGATCAATTATTTGTCATACCATACATTCATACATGTATCATGTTAGCATCAGGTTGCATTCATGCATTCATAATCAGCATGATTATTCTGTATATATCCAAGCATTAATTTGTTTATTCTTTACATGCATCATGTTGACTTTGGGTTGCATTCATGACAAACATAGTCAGCATGATTTCTCTGTATATGCTTATGCATTAATCTGTCATATTAACATCAGGATGCATTCATGACACACATGGTCAGCATGATTTTCTTTGTATATACTCTATATCAATCATTCATTGTTTGCATGTATCATAATTGACATCGTGTTGCATTCATAGTGTGTATGATCATTCATTGGGAAATACGCTAAAATGTACATGATCAGTCATTGCATATATCCATGTGTTGATTTGTTTATTCTTTGCTTGCACCATGTTGTCATCGTGATTGCATTTATTACATATATGGTCAATATGTTTCCATTGTACATGTCCATACATCATATTGATTAGGCTTCTCGTGCATCAAATTGCATTCATGGCTCCTTCATCATGACATGCACTTTGGGGGGATAAAACAGAAGTTGGCTTGGCTTTAAGAGTCTTTGAAAGAATTTCCATTTCAAATCAGTAGTATAAGAAGTACTGAGTACCCTTTTAATACAAGCTAGTGCTATGGAGAATGAACAAGTTGCCCGAATGGAAAGAATGGAAAAGGTACAGGAAGAATTGCGAGAACAGTTGGCAAAGTCTCAAGCAGAATCTAAAGATCAGATGATTAAATTGATGGAGCTAATATCCACCGTAATCAAGGGACACACTGAAACCTTGGCTGCCAGAGAAGGGTTAGAGGCACGAAAGGGTCAGAATGAGGTCGTAATTATGGATGCCCAGAACAAAGTTGACCCCGTCAATGTCTTAAATTCAGATGATCCAATTGAACAGGCAAAGTTGAAAATAGTTAATGTGGTAGAGTTGGCAGATTCCCAAGAGAAATATCAGTTGCTAGATGAAAGGCTCTGGGCAGTAGAAAATACAGACGTATTTGAGAGTGTGGAGGCGAAAGAACGATGCTTAGTCTTCGATTTAGTCATCCCTCCTAAATTCAAGGTCCCTGACTTTGTGAAATATGACGGGACGACTGATCCGTCAGCCCATATCACTATGTTCTATCGATAGATGACAAGTTATATAGATAATGATAAGCTTCTGATCCACTACTTTTAGGATAGCCTCAGCGGGTACGCAATTAGGTGGTATAGTCAGTTGAGCAAGGATCGGATTTGCTCTTGGAATAATTTGGCTAGGGCTTTTCTAAACCAGTACAAGCATGTGACCGACATGACACCTGACCGTCTCACCTTGCAAAATATGGAGAAAAAGGTTACTGAGAGCTTCAAAGAGTATGCTCAGAGGTGGAGGAACATAGCCACCCAAGTACAACCGCCTTTAACTCAGAGGGAAACCACTGTCCTTTTTGTGAATACACTACAGGCCCTGATGCACCCAAAAGAGTGTATCTTATTTAACCTTGCACTAAAAAGATCAATTGTAAGTATAGTAGTTAGCAAGGGTCGAGTCCTCAGGGATTGGGTTTTAGTTTATAAGTTGATAGTTTAAAACTTAAATTCAAGAACAATAAAAGAAAAGGGGTTTTTGAAATCAGATTTAAACTAAAGTAAATAATAAGAATAAGATGCAAGGCGGTATAACCAGCCAATAAAAATATATATACTAAATTAGGCGGTATAACCAGCCAATAAAAATATATATACTAAATTAGGCGGTATAACCAGCCAATAAAAATAAAACAAAGTTAATATACAAATTAGGCGGTATAACCAGCCAATAAAAATAAATATACTTTTAAAAATAAGCAAACTAGAAAAGTAAGAAAACAAGTAAGTAAGAAGAATCAAATATGAAAAATATGGTTAAGGTTTCATTCTCCACCACTAGACATCATTAAGAATCAATTTCAGATCTATCAATATCAACCAACTATCAAAGTTAACAACCGTAGATAACAACAAGCTCTGTTACCCCAATCTTTCCTTAGTTTGTCGTTAAATAGAACAAGCTCTCTATTTAATCTCTAACCATTAAACAACCTAGAATAAGCTCTCTAAATTCAATTTAATGGCAGCTTTATGATGAGAAAGATAGGTTGATCTAAGCAACAAACACATAAGCTCGGATTGTTCAACTTAGGTTATGTTCCACTTTGCAATTATTGAAAACTTGACCATAATCATTAATCACAAATTGCCACTTATGAATAGGAAATCAAGACAATTACACGGATCAAGACTCCTAAACTAGCAATAGATAATTATCAAGATCTATCTAGTTGTACACCTAAATAAATCAAGACAACATCATGAACAATTCTTGTAGAAGAACATAAGCAACTTTGATAGAAAATTAATGATAGATAGAATCTGAAAATCAATCACAAAACATGTCTAGGGCTTTGAAATCACCCTTAACCAAATAGAAGTTTAGCCTAGCATAGGCATTATAAACATAAAATTAAATAGAATCTAAGAAGAAATTAAAAGAAAGAAAGAAGAAGAAGAAGAATATTAATTATCCAACCTCTTGCTCTTTCTAAAGAAAAAGAAAACTAGAGAAAAGAAAGAAGAAGAAAACTTAGAGAATTTTGTTAAAATGGCTAATATCCTACCAATCTCCAATATGATCCCTTACAATCATCCAAGGCCCTCTATTTATACACATTTTGGAGGGATAAATGACAAGAGACAAGCTTTACAAATTTCAAAGGTAGGTATAATGGGTGGGTGCATTTTCTAACAATTTTCGTCATATATGACGATTTTGATCAGCCAAATTGATGGTCGATTTTGTCAATTTTGGAAGCCTTATCTGATCACATGGTCTTCTAGAAAAATGTTACCCTATCAGTTACTGATCCATAGCCGTTGGAATCAGCTCATTTTCTGATGTGGATAAGAAGATATGGGCATAATACGAAAACAGGTCAGCACAGACGTCATTGCACATCAGCCAACTTGATGGTCGATTTCGCTAGGGCAAACGACTCCGTTTCAAGAAGTTTAAAACATGAAAAAGATAGATATGCCTCTTAGCTTTGCATGGCTACAAATTTCAGCCTTATTGCTTCAGTGAAACTCGAGATATAGCTGATATGGCAAAAGGTGTCGGAACAGGAACTGAACTGGATTTGCCCTTAATTCTAGTAATCTGAAATCACTCAAAGAAACTTGTGAAAAACACCAAAATACATAAAAATATAAAAGATCATAAACACAATTAGACTAAACAATAATAACTCGTATTTGACACAAAACAATAATAAAACATAACTAAAAACTATATAATTATACGAGTTATCACACCCCCACACTTAGATTGTTGCTAGTCCCTAGCAATGACTCAATAAAAATAAAATAAGAAAATCTAATCTAATCCATTTTCGTAGGAAATCACGGTGGCACTTAGCATGTGACACAAGCCTTTAAACCCCTAGGTGTCCCTAGTGGACGAGTTTAGTCTCGTGAGGGTTTACTAGAACGATACCCACAAACATTGAAAAACTAAAATATAAATAAACTGCATATACTAAAAATATTTACTCCTAATCCTTTCAATACAAATTAGAGACAATATTTGAACAAGTCTTATAAACTAATCAATAGCTTAAAGAATTTCACAAAAAATCATGCTTGAATGTAAATTGTTTGAGTTAAGCCAATATTAGCATAACATATCTCAATCAAAATATTGCATGTTCAAATTTAATCTCAACTTCTCACATGGGATACCCTCATGATTTTCACTCTTTAAAGTAGTGGTGAAGTGTTTACACTCAATCAATCTCATGAAAACAGTTCTACCATATTTTTGCTTGTCCACCTATTCTCCACTATTTAGATCATACAACTTCATGAATCAAGAGGTCTTTAATCAAGGTTGTAATGGGGCCAAGGGGTTTGTAATGTGGTTGAAGAACAAAAGGATAAAGATATCACAAAGGTTCCAAAGAGTTCATAAAGTTTAGAGACATAAAAAGATCATACAAAGAAACTTCTCAAAACTCTTTACAAGTACATAGTCACCTAGGCCGGATATTCATGTTGGGCCTTTTCTTCATTCTAAACGACTTTGTAACATCTTTTTCTTTTTCCACAAATTCAAGAGATGATTCATATTTTTTTTTTTTACATAGGAATGTATTTGCCAGTATTCCATTTCTTTTTCTCTTGACTTTTCTTTTCTTTTCCCCCCACACTTATTTCTTGTTTCTAACCCAAATTTTTAACTAAAAATATCCCTTGTCTTTGCAACTTGTCTCAAAACATGCTAATTCATCTTTGGAACAAAGGTAAAGATATAAGTATATTTAGGTTAGGGACAAGTTATGGTTACCAAAGAGATAGCTTATTCAATGTAGGCTCAAATTGGTTCACTAAGGGTGTGTTCTCTTGGAACATCAATAAGGGATGGCTGTTTGGCCCTGGCTAAAAATCCTAATGCCTCTATCATATTCATGTTGTCACATGTATCAATATAGTCTCAAACGGTTTAAAGCAAGTTCTAGAGAATCATGTAATCATAAGAGCACTCAAGAAAGAAATTAGATTGATTTGTATAATGCATCAATCATTATAGGCTCAAAAACTCACAAGGATGATTATACAAGTCAGATTAAGTCTAAACATGCTTCTTTCTCAATCAACATATTATATTAACATTGGCTCATAAAAAGGTTGACATCAAGCTCAATTCTCATGAAAATCTTCTCACTAATAAATCTGTTTTAGACTTATGCAATTCATATCTCATCATTGTATTAAAAAGGAACTAAAACTCACAAAAAAAAAATAATAATAATAATAAAGAAAAAAAAAATAGTAGACAAAAATAAAAGAAATCCTAAATCATTCCCCCCCACACTTAATTCTTACATTGTCCTCAATGTAAGTCTATTAACTCAAATGAAAGAATCATGTGTAAGAGAAAAGAACTAATAACATAAGAATAGGAACAACTAAGACTCAAAACAAAACAAAACCATGCAACCTAAATAATCCTAAAATACTAAACAAAAATTAACAAGTAAACATAAAAAGATTAAAATCAAACTGACAAGGTATGTCTCAAGTCTCCCTTACTCAGACCTTGTTCAGAATGAATACTTCTAAATTGCTTAAAACACAACAAACTCTTTTTTTTTTTTTTTTTTTGAAAAGAAGAAATCAAACTGACAAAGTATGTCTCAAGTCTCCCTTACTCAGACCTTGTTCAGAATGAATACTTCTTAATTTTTTTTTTTTTTAAATTAGCAAAATATGTCCCTTACCCCCTACTAAAATATGACATTGTCCCCAATGTCAAAATTTAAAGGTAGAATTTAGGAGATATTACCTGCAGAGGTTGCTAACCACTTATTATAACTGAGACACAACAAGCAAAATGTTAGATAATGTCACAAAGACAAAGTGCAATCCACTCCTTGCTCGTCCATATCTCTTTTTCTTTTTCCGAGCGTTTGCGAAACAACCGTAGCAGATAAACACTCATAAGCTTGGAGCTTTTTAAGTAAATCTTCAATGGTTGTAGCAGAAATTATGGTTCTCCTTGCCTCTGAAAACATGAATCAATTATCCACAGCATTATCTAAATATAAAAGCAAATTACTAAAATAACCATTAATATTAAACAAACCAATGGGTTTCTTATTTGTGACCAAAGATGACCAAGAAGCCACGCAAGCTATTTCTTCCAATGTACCCAGACCTCCTGGTAAAGCAATGAATGCATCGGCAGAATGGTACATGATTGTTATCCGTTCAGGGACACTCCAGACTTGTATTTCCTTACCCACGGTAGGTCCACAAAAACTTGTGAATAGTTTTGGCACGATTCCTAGAACTGGACTTCCTCCGGCGTGTGCTGCTGTAGCGACTGCTCCCATTAAACCCGTACTACCGCCTCCATAAATCAAGTGGATCTTTTTTTGGGCAAGTATTACTCCAACTCTTATGGCTTCATCAGCGAATATGTTATTTTTTCCTGGATAAGCACCTCCAAAGACACAAATTTTTTTAATGCGCTGGGATGAAGTACTTTCCATTTTTTTTTCTTCGAGTGCCTGAAAGAGAATGAGTACATGGTGTAATATATAGAGGACTCAGTAGTGAATCAGACAAGAGTAATAATGTCGCCGAAAGTGTATCTGACCTGTCAGAAGAAAATGTTAACCTAACAAAAGATTTTTGCGTGATTTCAGGAAGAAAATCAAAAAGAGAAGAAAAAATCAACCGTAAAAGACAAATAAAAAAAAAAACGAGAATAGTTACACAAATCGAACAACACGTAAATTAAACCAAAATAAAGTTATTGCAAATCAAACCAAAAGCTGAGAAGTCATTTATTGTAGTTGTGATTGTGGCTCACATCTTCCTCTGGTTTTACGTCCAGAAACGGCTTAAACGCCTTCTATGAGTCGAGGATATGCTTCCCATCCAGTTTTCTTACAAGCTGGCAAACAGGGTCTTTTAACATCAGATTCCCAAGATGTTGCCATTCCCTTTGGAATTGCGGCCATAAATCAAGAATTTCTCTTTGTACGTCTCCACTAGGATGCGTCTCAAGAGAAAGTTGGATATTACCCAAATTCTCCTTACTCAGTCCATCCTTAATGAATTCAATTTTATCATCTCAATTAGAGGACGGAATCCCAATAGAACGACATTTACCGTTACACGTCCATCGTGCACATTTGTGGCAATTTGAACTCATGCGCTTTGCTCGTCGCTTCTTTGCAAAAGTGCTTCTACCTGTACCTGGTAAATGCAAAACAGGAAGATATTCATCTTCACGTACCTTGGCTTCAATTATCCAACGTATGTCGTCAGGAATCCCTTTGTGCATAAGCATTCTTAATCTTTCAAGTCGAACTTGGTAAAGCTTCAGTAAAATATTTCGAGGAAAAGGAGGAAATCGTTTCTGCAATCTTGTGAGAATATCATCCATCCTGAAAAAAAGAATGAAAAAAAATTGAAAGAGAAATTGGAAGAGAAATTTATATACAATATCAGTTTTGTGGGTAGCTGATGGAACCGATTTAAATAATCACGGAGTACCGTTATCCGCCATTTAACCGGGGTTAAAAAAAAAATTATATTTACATCTAGTTATTTTCAAAACAAGGATCAGAAAGAAAAACAACATAAAAAAACTCAAAAACAAAACACTCTAAATAAAATCCTAAATTCTTCCCCCCACACATAATTTTTACATTGTCCTCAATGTAATGCTATTATCCCCCAATGCAAGAATTATATGTAAGAGAAAAGAACTATTAAACAAAAGAAAAGAAAAACAATAAAAGATAGAATGATGGAGAGTAAGGAATATGCAAATCTGATATAATAGATGCTCTCCATCCTTTTGGGTTGCCTCTCCAAGAAGCGCTTGGTTTATTGTCCTCAGCTTGACTTAGACCCATGCCATTATTATTCAACATACTTTGGCTCAAAAAGTGGAAACTCCTCCACATCTTGTATTGGAAAGTTCTCATAGTAAGGCTTCAATCTATGACCATTCACTTTGAATGCCTTATCTGTTTTCGGGCTTTGGATTTCAACTGCACCATGAGTAAATACATTAGTAATAACAAAAGGTCCAACCCAACGAGAACGTAACTTACCTGGATATAACTTAAGGCGTGAATGGAAGAGAAGAACTTTTTGTCCAACAACAAATTCTTTTCTTGATATCATCTTGTCATGGAATGCCTTAGTCTTTTCCTTGTAAATCCTAGAATTCTGATAGGCATCATTCCTTATCTCCTCTAATTCTTGTAGGTCAAGTTTTCTTTTCTTTCCTATCTCATCCATCTCCATGTTGCATTGTTTGATAGCCCAATATGATTTATGTTCCAATTCAACCGGAAGATGACAAGGCTTACCATAAACAAGTCGATAAGGAGACATACCAATGGGTGTCTTATATGCTGTCCTATAAGCCCAAAGTGCATCATCAAGTCGTGAACTCCAATCCTTCCTATTTGGATTAACTGTCTTTTCAAGGATGGACTTAACTTCTCGGTTTGACACTTCAGCTTGCCCACTAGTTTGAGGATGATATGAGGTGGAGACCTTGTGTGTGATGTTATACTTCCTCAAAAGTGCTTCCATAGTCCTATTGCAAAAGTGAGTACCTCTATCGCTGATTATGGCCTTTGGCGTTCCAAACCTAGCCAAGATGTTAGTCTTGACAAAATCTGAAACAACTTTAGAGTCATTAGTCCTAGTGGATTTTGCTTCCACCCACTTTGAAACATAATCAACGGCAAGTAAAATATAAAGATTACCAAAAGAAGGAGGAAAAGGTCCCATGAAATCCATGCCCCATACATCAAAAATTTCAACAATAAGTATTGGAGTTTGAGGCATTTGATTTCTAGGACCTAAGTTACCTGTTCTTTGGCAACGATCACATGACTTGCAAAAGAGGTATGCATCTTTGAATATGGTAGGCCAATAAAATCCAGAATCAAGAACTTTCATGGCTGTTCTTTTGGATCCAAAGTGTCCTCCACATGCATAAGAGTGACAAAAGGTGAGAATAGATTGAAATTCAGTTTCGAGTACACACCTTCTTATAATCTGATCGGAGCAATACTTCCAAAGGTAAGGATCATCCCATATGTAGTATTTGGCATCACTCTTGATCTTATTTCTTTGAGCTTGTGTCAACTCTTGTGGCAACTTCTTGGTAACTAAGTAATTAACAATATCAGCATACCAAGGAGTTGTTGTACTTATAAAAAGAAGTTGCTCATCCGGAAAGTTCTCATTCAAGGGTAGTGCATCCTCTTCATGAACTAAACGGCTAAGATGGTCCGCAACCAGGTTGTCACTACCTCTCTTATCTTTTATCTCCAAATCAAACTCTTGTAAGAGAAGTATCCATCTAATCAACCTTGGTTTGGCCTCCTTTTTAGTGAGCAAGTACTTAAGGGCTGCATGGTCAGAATATACAATTACTTTAGTACCAATTAAATAAGATCGAAATTTTTCTAAAGCAAATACAACAGCCAAAAGTTCTTTTTCAGTAGTGGAATAGTTCAATTGAGCATCATTAAGAGTTCGGGAGGCATAATAAATGGCATGTGAGGCTTTGCCAACCCGTTGGCCCAAAACAGCTCCAATGGCATAGTCACTAGCATCACACATGATTTCAAAGGGTACATTCCAATCTGGTGGTTGGATGATAGGAGCTGATGTCAAGAGTCCCTTCAATGTTTCAAACGCCTCTTTGCATTTATCATCAAAGTGGAAAACCACATCTTTTTGTAGTAGCTTGCAAAGAGGTAATGTGATCTTTGAGAAGTCTTTGATAAATCTCCTATAGAAACCTGCATGTCCAAGAAAAGAACGAACCTCTCTCACATTTGTGGGAGGTGGTAAAGAATGCATAATATCTATTTTAGACTTATCAACCTCTATCCTTCTAGAAGAAATAACATGGCCCAAAACTATTCCTTGTTCTACCATAAAGTGGCATTTTTCCCAATTCAAAACAAGGTTAGTTTCCATGCATCTTTCAAGTACAAGTGTAAGGTTCTCTAGACATCTATCAAAAGAATCACCATAGACACTAAAATCATCCATAA
This sequence comes from Fremontodendron californicum, assembly GCA_030761205.1. Taxonomy (NCBI): domain Eukaryota; kingdom Viridiplantae; phylum Streptophyta; class Magnoliopsida; order Malvales; family Malvaceae; genus Fremontodendron; species Fremontodendron californicum. Next base: position 15,023,825 of record JAULJL010000013.1, on the reverse strand, counting down.
ATACTTCTATGATGTTCTCTACATAATCTGAAAATATGCTAACCATACACCTTTGGAATGTAGCTGGTGCATTACAAAGACCAAATGGCATACGCCGGTATGAAAAAGTACCAAATGGACATGTGAATGTTGTTTTCTCTTGGTCCTCCGGAGCAATGGCTATCTGATTATAACCTGAAAAACCATCAAGAAAACAATAATGAGAATGGCCAGCTAACCTTTCAAGCATTTGATCAATAAAAGGTAAAGGAAAGTGGTCTTTGCGAGTTGTGGAATTAAGTTTACGATAATCAATACAAACTCACCATCCTGTTTGAATCCTAGTAGGAACAAGTTCATTCTCATTATTTGTTACCACCGTTACACCTGATTTCTTTGGAACCACTTGGACTGGGCTCACCCATTTGCTATCCGAGATAGGATAGATCACTCCAACATCTAGGAGTTTCAGTATCTCCTTTTTCAGAACCTCCATCATAGGAGGGTTCAATCTTCTTTGTGCTTCTCTTGTTGGTTTAGACCCTTCCTCTAACAAAATCCGGTGCATGCACATGGATGGGCTTATTCCCTTGATATCGGCAATTGTCCAACCAATTGCTATTTTATGCTCTCTAAGCACCTGGATAAGTCGCTCTTCTTGCAAAGGTGTGAGCTCTTTGGCAATGATGATCGGTAGTGTGTCCTTTTTACCTAAGAACACATATTTCAAGTGGTTCGGTAGTGGTTTCAATTCTAAAGTTGGTGCCTGCAAAATGGAAGGTAGAAGTTTCTCATTAGATAAAGGCAAATCAATAAATGAAACATCAAACCTTGCATCTTTAGGTTGCAGCGAGTGTAAAGATTCTAGTGCCCCTTCCACCTGGTCACTCAAGGCTAGTTTAGCATTCCCCATTCCGAGATGGTTGCTAATGACTATTTCTACACTATCTTCACCATCTAGCTCATAAGCTTGCTGCACTAGTGAGTCAATTATATCAATATTAAAAACAGAATGCACATCACTAGGATATCTCATGGCCTCAAAAATGTTAAAGCGAATTATTTCACCATCAAATTCCATAGTTAAAGTGCCATCATGTACATCTATTTTAGTTCTTGCTGTTTTCAAGAATGGTCTCCCTAATAGAATAGGTGTGGGATTAGAAGACATCTCATCTTCCATCTCAATAACATAAAAGTCAGCGGGAAAAACCAATTCATTAACCTGTACAAGAACGTCTTCTACAACTCCTCTTGGATAAGTGTTAGAACGGTCAGCAAGTTGTATTATAACACCGGTTTCCTCTAATGGTCCTAGATTCAATGAAGCATAAATTGAATATGGCATGACATTAATAGATGCCCCTAGATCTAGCATAGCACGCTCAAACCTGGTGTTGCCTATCTTACAAGGAATGGTAAACATACCTGGATCCTTGCATTTAGGTGGGAGTTTCTTTTGAAGAACAGCTGACACATTCTCCCCCACACTTACCTTTTCATTCCATTTCAACTTCCGTTTAGATGTGCACAACTCTTTTAGGAACTTGGCATATCTTGGCACTTGCTTGATAGCATCTAGTAAAGGAATGTTCACCTCTACTTTCCGGAAGGTTTCCAAAATTTCCTTCTCTTGCTCCTCCTTCTTGGACTTTGCTAACCTGCTAGGAAAAGGTGGAGGAGTTATATAAGAAGGAAAGGATGGTTTAGGAATTACCTTTTTTAGTGGCTCGTTGGGATGTGAAGAGGATGCCATGGTATTGTTCTCCCCTTGAGCACTATCATTTTGTGGTGTCTCTAGCTGTTTCCCACTTCTTAAATTTATAGCATTGGCATTCTCTCTTGGATTCACTATGGTTTGGGAAGGTAATTTCCCAGAATCCCTTGCTTGCATTTGACTCATGGTTGTTGCCAATTGCCCTATTTGAGTCTCCAAATTTCGAATACTTGTCTTTGTTTCCTGTTGAAATTGAATTGTATTAGTAGAAAGAGCTTTAACAAGATCTTCAAGAGAAGTACCTGAATTTTGGGTGGGTGGTAGTTGTTGTCGGGTTTGGTATGGTTGTTGCACTCTTTGCTGAAAACCCGGTGGCCTGTGGTCAAATGGTGGAGGAATAGTTTGTGATTGGTTCCCTCCATAATTGAAGTTTGGATGATCCCTCCATCCTGGATTGTAAGTGTTTGAGTAGGGATCATATTTCCTTGATTGGTTCTGAAATCCACCCATGGCATTCACATGTTCATTGGTATCCTCTTGAAGTGTTGGACACATATCAGTTTGGTGCCCTATGTTTGAACATATGCCACAAGCCTTTATTTGTTGTATTTTACCTACAGCCAATTGTTGAACAAGAGAAGTCAGTTTATCAAATTTTTGTTCAAGGGATGATATACTTACCTCATTAACTCTCTTGGGTTGTGGTGGTGGATCTTGTCTCATTGAGAACTGTTGAGAATTGGCTGCCATGTTGGAGATTAATGTTCTAGCAGCCCTGGGAGTCTTATCAACTAGAGCTCCCCCACTAGCGGCATCTATCATACTTCTCTCCATGGGCATGAGACCTTCATAGAAGTATTGGATGAGAAGTTGTTCACTTATCTGATGATGTGGACATGATGCACAAAGTTTCTTGAACCTCTCCCAATATTCATATAAGGACTCTCCGTTGTATTGCCGAATCCCACATATCTCTTTCCTAATGTTGGCAGCCTTAGATGCTGGGAAATACCTTTCCAAGAATGCTTTCTTCAAATCATTCCATGTAGTGATGGTCCCGGATGGTAGATAGTAGAGCCATTCCTTTGCTGAATCAGCTAGAGAGAATGGGAAGACTCTCAACTTAACTTGCTCTTCCGTGACCCCTGTTGGTCTCATGCTTGAGCAAACTACATGGAATTCCTTGAGGTGCTTATTTGGATCCTCTCCTGCAAAACCATGAAAAGTTGGGAGAAGATGAATCAAACCAGATTTTAATTCAAAAGCTACCTCAAGATTAGCATATTCAATGCATAATGGTTGTTGACCCAAGTCCGGAGCGGCTAGCTCCTTGAGAGTTCGGTTGTCAGCTGCTGCCATCTCTCCTTGCTTCTCTTGGATGTTTTGGATCAACTCCTCGATTGGTTGTTGGTGAGAAGTTATAAATTTCCGAATTTTCCTAAGTCGTAAGTCTTCTTCGGGAGCTTGGAACATTCACTAATAAAAAAAATAAGAAAGTAAATAATTAGAACAGAAAATAAGAATAAACCAATAAACTAATAAACTAAAGAAAGCAATCCCCGGCAACGGCGCCAAAAATTTGATGCACCCAAAAGAGTGTATCTTATTTAACCTTGCACTAAAAAGATCAATTGTAAGTATAGTAGTTAGCAAGGGTCGAGTCCTCCGGGATTGGGTTTTAGTTTATAAGTTGATAGTTTAAAACTTAAATTCAAGAACAATAAAAGAAAAGGGGTTTTTGAAATCACATTTAAACTAAAGTAAATAATAAGAATAAGATGCAAGGCGATATAACCAGCCAATAAAAATATATATACTAAATTAGGCGGTATAACCAGCCAATAAAAATATATATACTAAATTAGGCGGTATAACCAGCCAATAAAAATAAAACAAAGTTAATATACAAATTAGGCGGTATAACCAGCCAATAAAAATAAATATACTTTTAAAAATAAGCAAACTAGAAAAGTAAGAAAACAAGTAAGTAAGAAGAATCAAATATGAAAAATATGGTTAAGGTTTCATTCTCCACCACTAGACATCATTAAGAATCAATTTCAGATCTATCAATATCAACCAACTATCAAAGTTAACAACCGTAGATAACAACAAGCTCTGTTACCCCAATCTTTCCTTAGTTTGTCGTTAAATAGAACAAGCTCTCTATTTAATCTCTAACCATTAAACAACCTAGAATAAGCTCTCTAAATTCAATTTAATGGCAGCTTTATGATGAGAAAGATAGGTTGATCTAAGCAACAAACACATAAGCTCGGATTGTTCAACTTAGGTTATGTTCCACTTTGCAATTATTGAAAACTTGACCATAATCATTAATCACAAATTGCCACTTATGAATAGGAAATCAAGACAATTACACAGATCAAGACTCCTAAACTAGCAATAGATAATTATCAAGATCTATCTAGTTGTACACCTAAATAAATCAAGACAACATCATGAACAATTCTTGCAGAAGAACATAAGCAACTTTGATAGAAAATTAATGATAGATAGAATCTGAAAATCAATCACAAAACATGTCTAGGGCTTTGAAATCACCCTTAACCAAATAGAAGTTTAGCCTAGCATAGGCATTATAAACATAAAATTAAATAGAATCTAAGAAGAAAATAAAAGAAAGAAAGAAGAAGAAGAAGAAGAATATTAATTATCCAACCTCTTGCTCTTTCTAAAGAAAAAGAAAACTAGAGAAAAGAAAGAAGAAGAAAACTTAGAGAATTTTGTTAAAATGGCTAATATCCTACCAATCTCCAATATGATCCCTTACAATCATCTAAGGCCCTCTATTTATACACATTTTGGAGGGATAAATGACAAGAGACAAGCTTTACAAATTTCAAAGGTAGGTATAATGGGTGGGTGCATTTTCTAACAATTTTCGTCATATATGACGATTTTGATCAGCCAAATTGATGGTCAATTTTGTCAATTTTGGAGGCCTTATCTGATCACATGGTCTTCTAGAAAAATGTTACCCTATCAGTTACGGATCCATAACCGTTGGAATCAGCTCATTTGCTGATGTGGATAAGAAGATATGGGCATAATACGAAAACAGGTCAGCACAGACGTCATTGCACATCAGCCAACTTGATGGTCGATTTCGCTAGGGCAAACGACTCCGTTTCAAGAAGTGTAAAACATGAAAAAGATAGATATGCCTCTTAGCTTTGCATGTCTACAAATTTCAGCCTTATTGCTTCAGTGAAACTCGAGATATAGCTGATATGGAAAAAGGTGTCGGAACAGGAACTGAACTGGATTTGCCCTTAATTCTAGTAATCTGAAATCACTCAAAGAAACTTGTGAAAAACACCAAAATACATAAAAATATAAAAGATCATAAACACAATTAGACTAAACAATAATAACTCGTATTTGACACAAAACAATAATAAAACATAACTAAAAACTATATAATTATACGAGTTATCAGGCCCCATACTACGATAGACTTGTTGGCAACACCACGAAGATTTTTTTCGGATATGGTAATCTCCGGGGAGATGATTGAAAATGCAATCAAGGTCGGGAAACTCGAAGGAGGTAAAATATTTAATGTAGAGAGAAACAGGTCGCCCAAAAAGAAAGAGAAAGATGTCTAAGCCATGAGAGACTGTGCCCCGTATATTCTGGCTACTTCATACCCTCCACCCTGTCCTTCTATGAATTATGTAGCCCAGGGTTCATACTTATACCCAATGGCCTCTCAGAATCCAGTAAATTTTCAACCTTTTGTCAGTCAAAGGAAATCAAAGAATATCCAAAAAAGAGATCAGTTTGAGTCACTCCCCATGTCTTACTCTGAACTATTGCCCCAGCTTGTCGAAGAGCAACTCCTCACTAAAGTTCCAGTGGAGCCTATCCAACCCCCATATCCAAGCTGGTATGACAAGAATGCATATTGTGATTATCATTCTGGGATTCGGGGACATTCCACAGAAAATTGCTTATGTCTGAAGCGGAAGGTTCAAGCGCTCATCAATAAAGGACAGTTAGGTGTGGGAAGAAACAAAGGACAGATAGCGTGGAGAATCTGTTGAATGGGAATGATGAGACCATTATGGATGTCATAATAGGGGAAGAAGATGGAAAGTTCGAAAAGAGTACCGAGCAATAGCCAGTTTGAATTAGGGAGAACATGTCAAGGGGAAGTTTTTATGCGTTTAGTTTCAGACCTTATGATGAAAACACTTGTCTCATGTCGAAATTCATAAGAATTAAATGAATTTTGATTTTTAAATGCTTTGTGTTTGTTGTTTTTAACAATAATCGAAAAAAAAGGAGCATTAAGGAAGTTTTAGTAATGGATAGTCTCAAGAAGATTGATGATCATTGTTACAAATGACCCAATACCTTTTCCTCTCTCCTTTAGGTTTTGCTAAGCCTAAATCTCTTAAACCAAGAACACTTGAAAGACCAAATGCATCAAGGAATATGAATGATTGAACTTCATAAAACCATTGTCATCATAGAATAAGCAAAGATGTAGATCCTAGTCTAGGTTATAAACAAAGGAACGAACTTTTCAAAAAAAATTCGAACTCCTTGAAATTCAAACAAATGAGACTTTCTTTCAAGAATTTAGATCATGGTAATTTTGTCTGTGTCAAGGTTGTGCAAAAACCATTCATGTAATTTTCAACAACCACAAAATACTGATTGCCCAAACATCACTTCATGATTGACACCCTGGGACACAATGATTAAACTAGATTATCCCATGTCCTTGAGAAAACCCGTTTTGGGTCATATTTTCCTTATTCACTTCAAACAAACCCAAGATTGAAACTTATTCTTTTCAGTACAGACCTAGACTTGCTATGTTCCTCGTTGATACAAATTCTTATGGTTAATCAAATTGGGGCATCATATGTGGAAATGATGGATACATGGTGAATAAGGATGGACTAACGCATGAATATTGGGGCATGGGATGAAAAATGAAAAATTTGTGATATCATGCATATGAGAATTCTGATGATTCCACAGTGCAAAATGAAATTTTGAATATCTATTTCCACTGGGGATTGCTTTTCAATATGAATATTTGTGCTTGACATGAGAAATGGCCATCTTTCATATCCCTTTCGCACAAAAAGAAATTATCCATAGTCACCCCTTTTGATCCAAAAGAATTCTTTTTTTTTTAAACCCTGATCAAGGATCACCCTCTACACTGGGGGGCAAATGCGAGGAAAGATCTTTTTAAAGATCATTGAGAAATGAGTCCTAGCTCAAAGACAGATACAAAGCAAATGGAGCCCCGAATAAATAACAGGCTCACTCTGTCAAAGAAAGAGGAAAAGATGACGAAATGAAAGCCAAGAAAAACAAAAGAATAACACACCAAAAAAAGTGTGTGAAAAAGCGATGGCAAATGAAAGCAAGGAAGAAAAAGAGCAAAGTTAAAAGGAATGAAAAGTCCAAAAGAGAGAAATGTTTCAAAGAGAATCCTCCTCAAGAAATGATCCTTGATCTGATTACCCTCAAACACATTCTTTGGGCCTATTTATCCTTTCTTTTTGAACCCTGAACCATGACCTACATTACGTGCTTTAAAAGTCCATTTTGATCAAGCATGAATATTTAACTTGAAGGGTTTTTCCTCAGATTTTATCCCATCTCTTTCAATTTCATGGTTTCATCCATGCCTTCAATTTCCTTGGTTTCATCCAGATCTCTTTCAATTTCATGGTTTCATCCATGCTTTCAATTTCCTTGGTTTCATCCAGATCTCTTTCAATTTCATGGTTTCATCCATGCCTTTAATTTCCTTGGTTTCATCCAGATCTCTTTCAATTTCATGGTTTCATCCATGCCTTCAATTTCCTTGGTTTCATCCAGATCCTTTTCAATTTCATGGTTTCATCCATGCCTTCAATTTCCTTGGTTTCATCTAGATCTCTTTCAATTTCATGGTTTCATCCATGCCTTCAATTTCCTTGGTTTCATCCAGATCTCTTTCAATTTCATGGTTTCATCCATGCCTTCAATTTCCTTGGTTTCATCCAGATCTCTTTCAATTTCATGGTTTCATCCATGCTTTCAATTTCCTTGGTTTCATCCAGATCCTTTTCAATTTCATGGTTTCATCCATGCTCTCAATTTTCTTGGTTTCATCCAGATCTCTTTCAATTTCATTGTTTCATCCATACCTTCAATTTCCTTGGTTTCATCCAGATCTCTTTCAATTTCATGGTTTCATCCATGCTTTCAATTTCCTTGGTTTCATGCAGATCTTTTTCAATTTCATGGTTTCATCCATGCCTTCAATTTCCTTGTTTAATCCAGATCTCTTTCAATTTCATAGTTTCATCCATGCCTTCAATTTCCTTGGTTTCATCCAGATCTCTTTCAATTTCATGGTTTCATCCATGCCTTCAGTTTCCTTGGTTTCATCCAGATCTCTTTCAATTTCATGGTTTCATCCATGCCTTCAATTTCCTTGATTTCATCCAAATCCTTTTCAATTTCATGGTTTCATCCATGCCTTCAATTTCCTTGGTTTCATCCAGATCTCTTTCAATTTCATGGTTTCATCCATGCCTTCAATTTCCTTGGTTTCATCCAGATCCTTTTCAATTTCATGGTTTCACCCATGCTTTGAATTTCCTTGGTTTCATCGAGATCTTTTTCAATTTTATGGTTTCACCCATGCTGGTAAGGTTAGCACAAGACAGGATAAGACCCCGAGACCATCGTCAAGGTCTTTTCTTCTCTTGCAAATCGAACCCGTTTCCTTAAGACGGGTCGAGCCTTGATTAGTTAGGGAATTCAATTTAAGGACAAAATCTTCAATTTACTGCTTTCTCAAAAAAAAATGAAAAAAGAAATGAAAAAACTAAAAAAATGAAAAAAAATGAAGAAACGAAAAAATGAAAAATGAAAAAATGATAGAAGAATGAAAAAGGAACTCCTTTCCCTTGCCTTCACATGTGATTTCCCTGACCGTACAAAATTATTGTTAGTTTATCTTTGCATGATTCCTGATTCTCAGCAATAGCCAAAGAGGGGCAGCTGTAGACACCTAATTTTGTCCGGACCACTAAAACAGATATGTTTTCTTCCTAAATTGATGTTTCAGAACAAAAAAAGACTTTTTTTCATCCTGCAGGTGGTACTCCGAGACTTAGTTTAAGAGGGCGAGCATAAAAAGTCAAACTTGAAAAAAGTCAACCTCGAAAAAGTCAACCCAAAAAGTCAACTACTAAAAAACTTAACCCACTTTCAAAATCAAGATTTGAAGTTCAATTGAAAAATGGCGAAAGAATTTTGATAATCCAAGGTCTACATTGAAAGATATGGAGTTCGGAAGTTGGGTTATGGAGATTTAGTAGAAAGAAAACCCTAATCCGAGAAATTTGGGGAAAAGTGCTTAAACGATCGAATTGGTCAAAATTGAAGGTTCCAAATGAAAGATAAGCACTAACTACGGGCAATGGAGAAGCCACTTGAAAGAAAAATTGAAAGAAAAGTCAATCCGGGAGAAAACTGAGAATTAGGGTTTTTGGTGGATTTCGGTGAAATCGGGAAGAATTACCGAAATGGCTTTACTTGGTAAGAATAAAGCCCCAATGGATGAGGAATGATTAAAAAGGGATAGCCCAAGGCTCAGCTTGAAGAAAATCTGAAAATCGGACTTGTTTTGAGCAAAATCGGGTTTCGGAGATAAAAGGGCAAAATTGGAAAATTTGGGGAAAATAGCAAATGGACTCCGAAAATTCTGAAAATTTGCAAATTTCATTCTTAAATCATTTGGAAGAGATTGGAGAAAAAAATCTTGATTCGAAGTTCGTTTGCAAAATGGCAAATCCCGAGTCTCTTATGTAGAAATTCAATAAGGAAAATCTCGGAAAAATAGCAAATGAACTCCAAATCTTCTAAAAATTTGAAATCTCATTTTTAAATTATTTGGAAGAGATTGGTGAAAGAAAATCTTGATTCAGAGTTCGTTTGCAAAATGGCCAAATCCCGGGTCTCTTATGCATAAATTCAAGAAAGAAAATCCCAGAAAAATAGCAAATGAACTCCAAATCTTCTGAAAATTTGCAAATCTCAATTTTAAATTATTTGGAAGATATTGGCGAAAGAAAATCTTGATTCAGAGTTCGCTTACAAAATGGCCAAATCTCGGGTCTCTTATGTAGAACTTCAAGAAAGAAAATCTCGGAAAAATAGCAAATGAACTCTAAATCTCCTGAAAATTTGCAAATCTCATTTTTAAATTATTTGGAAGAGATTGGCGAAATAAAATCTTGATTCGGAGTTCGTTTGCAAAATGGCCAAATCCCGGGTCTCCGATGCAATAATTCAAGAAGATAAATCCCGAAAAAATAGCAAATGGACTCCAAAAATTTTGAAATTTTGAAAATCTCATTTTTAAATTATTTGGAAGAGATTGAAGAAAAAAATCTTGATTTGGAGTTCGTTTGCAAAATGGCCAAATCTCTTATGTTGTTTTTGCTTTAATTTGTCATGTTATTTATGTTATTTTCTTTAATCTTGATGCTGTAAGTGTTCTTCTACTTCATATACTTGAATCATGTTTTAATTTGGTCGCTTTGTTTGTTGCCATTTATGTGTTAAATATCATGTTCTTGCATTTTTTATTTTCTGTTTTCATAATGTTTAAAATTGTTGATGTTTTATATTTAGTATATCAAGTGTTTGTGAAAATGCTTGTTAGTTTTAATATCTATACTTTGTGTTTGCATGATTTGAGTGTTATATTTTAGTTGAGCATGTTAGTATATCAAGTGTTTGTGAAAATGCTTGTTAATTTTTAGTATCTCTACTTTGTGTTTGCATGATTTGAATGTTATATTTTAGTTGAGCATGTTAGTATACCAAGTGTTTGTGAAAATGCCATGCTTGTTTGGAACCTTAGGCCATTCGGCTACCATGTTATTTTGCATTGTGTGTTGCATTTTTGCTATGTTAGTTAATAGGTTGGCATTTGCATGATATTTGGTTGAGTTTTTAGTTTAAGCATGCCTTGTGTTTGTGTTATTGCCATGCATGTTTTAGTTGTTAGGTTAGGTTTATCTTGCCATGCCTGTCCATGCATTTTAGACCTAGGTTGCATTAAATGCCATGCAAGTTCATTTAGGTCTAGGTCACTATATTGATGCCATGCATTTTTTTCATGACATTTAGGTTTAGAACCATGCATTTCATGCATGATATTTGCTGTACTTTTTCATGCATTTCATGTCCATGCCACTTGACTAATGACTTAGGCCAATTAATGGTTCAAAGTCATGCTCTCTTGAGCATACTTGTGGAAAATTAAAGAGTTGTCAAATTGATTATTCTACCTTTGTGATTTTTTTTACTTAATCAATTTTTGTGTAACTTTTAAAAAGTCCTAGCTACTGTTTGTAAGTCATTTTGTGAGTCTTAAATATTTTTACTTTGATTTTTAAATGATTTTATCAAAGGCAAAAATGTGTTTTGACAAAACAGTTTTTTTTTTCACCCAGTACTCGTACTTTCTCGATTTTTCTGGGCATTCATCTTTAATCAGAAAATTAAGCTGATTTTTTTTAGTGTAGTTTTACATGTCTTGAGTCTCCAGTATTTTTTTTTATATTTTTTTGAATTTTTAAAAATAGGATAAAACATCGTGGCTTAAAACTGGACCGTGGAGTCATAATTGAATTTGAAGAAAAATCATTTTTCTGTTTTGATTAAGTTACTTAGAGGAGGCTGATTAGGAAGTTTAGCTACTGACTTAGGATAGTTTCTAAGCCTTTTTAAACTCTAAAAATGATTTTTTTAAGTCTCGGGTTAAGGGTGGTTAAGTCCGGGATTTTAAATTTAGGAAATTAGAGCTATTTAAAAAAAGGTTTAGCCCCGTTTTTTATTTTTATTTTTTTTAATCTAAGCTTTTTCCAAATTGTTTTCAAACAATCACAAAGTATTTTGGTTTTAGAATATTTAATTTGACATATTTTCCTAAGGTAGCCGGATATCTTTTTATATATACGGATTTCCTTAATTAAAGGAAAAAATACATTTTCATGCATTGCATTTTCCATATTCATGCATTCTATATAATATGTGATTTTTGCTATGATAATTTCTATGATATTGTTATGATTTTGAGTTATGTTATATTGTTTATTATATGATTTTGAATATTTCATGATATCCTATGCTTTTTATTTAATTATTTTTTGTTATATTATTTAGCATATACTATGTTCATGCATTATTATTTTCATTTTTATTTCCATGCATATTGTCGCAACCTAAAAACTAACGAGTCTCATCGCAAGACTTTATTATTCGTTAAGCGTGACATTAAAAAAAATCGAGAAAAAGTTGACTTAATTCCTCTAGAAAAATGAAGGTTTTGAAAATGACATTGAAAAAGACATGGAGTCGTCACCAATCTTTTTTAGCTAGGTGTGATTAGCCATCTATTAAAACCGGTTTTATAAAATATTTTAAAAATTAATTAAAACATTTTTTAAAACCAATTTCAAGTCTGCGTTTAAAACCAGAGAAATCAAAGAAACGGGTTCGGGAATCGATTACGTATGGGGAAGGATTAGCACCCCCAAAACGCCCGTATAAGACGGTACCTTACTAATCGTGTATTATCTCAAATCTAGGTATAAAGTTGGTTTTAAATTTAGTATTTCAAGTTAATTCCCAATTTAAAGAAAAATAATTTCATTTTTAATTAAAATTGATCTGGAATTTATAAAATTCAAAATTTTCCTATATTCCCCAACAAACGTGGCAAAATATAGAAATTTTTATTAATTTTGGAAAACTTTCCGAATCATTTTCTTTTTTAAAGAAGATATTCCGTTATTAATAATAATTGATGATATCCTCCCCAGCAAACCCGGTAGAGAACTCATGAATTATTTTAACTCGAGAATATCTTTATTTTATTGAAAATCATTATCTTTTTTTTGAAAATATTTAAAAGAAATGAATATGTATATGTATGACATAAATAAAATGACATAGCAAAATCTAAATAATATAATGCAACCTAAATGATATGATATAATTTGAATGCCTTAGCATATTCTAAATGAAATGAAATATCCTAAGTTATATGACATATTCTAAATGAAATGAAATGACCTAGGTAACATAATATATGCTATATGAAATGTAATATCCTAAGTCATATGATATATTCTAAATGAAATGTAATATCCTAAGTCATATGATATATTCTAAATGAAATAAAATATCCTAAATGACATAATATATCCTAAATGAAATGAAATGACCTAGGTAATATAATATCTTCTACATGAAATGAAATGACCTAAGTAACATAATATATTCTATATGAAATGAAATAATTTAAATGACATGGCAAATATGAATGATATGGCATATAATTTAAATGGCATGGAATATAAAATAATGCTATCATATAATATGCATGGAAAAAAATGAAAATAATAATGCATGAACATGCTAAATAATATAACAAAAAAAGTAATTAAATAAAAAGCATAGGATATCATGAAATATTCCAATTCATATAATAAAAAATATAACATAACTCAAAATCATAACAATATCATAGAAATTATCATAGCAAAAATCACATATTATATAAAATGCATGAATATGGAAAATGCAATGCATGAAAATGTATTTTTTCCTTTAATTAAGGAAATCCGTATATCTAAAAAGATATCCGGCTACCTTAGGAAAATATGTCAAATTAAATATTCTAAAACAAAAATACTTTGTGATTGTTTGAAAACAATTCTGAAAAGCTTAGATTAAAAATAAAAACTGAGCTAAATCTTTTTTAAATTGCTCTAATTTTCTAAGTTTAAAATCTCGGACTTAACCACCCTTAACCCGAGACTTAAAAAATCATTTTTAGAGTTTAAAAAGGCTTAGAAACTACCCAAAGTCAGTAGCTAAACTTCCTAATCAGCCCCCTCTAAGTAACTTAACCAAAACAGAAAAATGATTTTCCTTCAAATTCAATTCTGACTCCAACGTCCAATTTTAAGCCACGATTTTTTATCCTATTTTTAAAAATTCAAAAAAATCTAAAACAAATAATGGAGACTCAGGACATGTAAAACTACACAGAAAACAATCAGCTTAATTTTTTGATTAAAGATGAATGCCCAGAAAAATCGAAAAAGTACGAGTAGTGGGTGAAAAAAATTGTTTTGCCGAAATACATTTTTGCCTTTGATAAAATCATTTAAAAATCAAAGTAAAAATATTTAAAACTCACAAACAGTAGCTAAGACTTTTTAAAAGTTAGATAAAAATTGGCCAAGTAAAAAAAAAATCACAAAGGTAGAATAATCAATTTGACAAAACTTAATTTTCCACAAGTGTGCTCAAGAGAGCATGACTTTGAACCATTAATTGGCCTAAGTCATTAGTCAAGTGGCATGAATATGAAATGCATGAAAAATTACAGCAAATATGATGCATGAATTATATGAGTTTAAACCTAAATGTCATGAAAAAATGCATGGCATCCATATAGGGACCTAGACCTAAATAAACTTGCATGGCATTTAATGCAACCTAGGTCTAAAATGCATGAACATGCATGGCAAAATAAACCAAACCTAATAAGTAAAACATGCATGGAAATAACACAAACACAAGGCATGCTTAAACCAAAAACTCAACCAAATATCATGCAAATGCTAACCTATCAACTAACATAGCAAAAAATGCAACACACAATGCAAAACACATCGAGTAGCCGAATGGCCTCAAGCTCCAACAAGCATGGCATTTTCAGAAACACTTGGTATACTTAAACTAAATACTCAATCAAATGTCATGCAAAACCTACCAACTAACATGGCAAAAATGCACATACAATGTAAAACACATGGAGTAGCCGAATGGCCTCAAGCTCCAACAAGCATGGCATTTTCACAAACACTTGATATGCTAACATGCTCAACTAAAATATAACACTCAAATCATGCAAACACAAAGTAGAGATACTCACAAGCATTTTCACAAACACTTGATATACTAACATGCTCAACTATAACACTCAAATCATGCAAACACAAGGTAGAAATACTCACAAACATTTTCACAAACACTTGATATACTAAATATAAAACATCAACAAATTTAAACATTATGAAAACAGAAAATTAAAAATGCAAGAACATGATATTTAAATCATAAATGGCAACAAATAAAGCAACCAAATTAAAATATGACTTAAGTATATGAAGTAGAATAACACTTAAAACATCAAGATTAAATAAAATAACATGAATAATATGATAAATTAAAGCAAAAAAAAGCTACATCAATAATAAAATGTAGGCCATTCGGCCATGGTGAGGAAGTTAAAAAAATGTAAAAAAAAACTTGTTTTAAGAAAAAGATGAAGAAAAAACTTAAAATGAAATAAAAAAACACTTATTTAAAAAGAAAACTCACCAAATGATAATCAAAATAGCAAAAATAAGAATGGAAAATTAAGAAAGTGCAAGAGTTGGTGCTAAATGCAACCTCAAGAAGCTATATTTCAAGCTTTATCTATTCAAACTTTCCTTTCTTTTCTAAACTTTTTCTTTTTGCTTTCCACCAAGGAGAGAAAAAACTAAGAAATACTAAGAAGAAATCTGAAAAATAAAGTCTAAAAATGAAAATTCTGCACCTCCCCTTAATGCTGGCAGAATTTTACCTCTCTCCTCCCCTAGGATGTTTTCATTTTGATTCCAACCAACTTCCATCCAAGGGCTAGTGATTCAAGGTGAAAAATTATGAAATTATCACCATTAGATTAGTGTATCAGCTGTCCATAATTACAGCTGTTCAAGAATAATGTTGACACTCTCTCTTGGCCTATGTGGCTTAATCACAATGGCTTGATCAAAAAGAATCTCTAACTAACTCTTAATCCGTGGCCATTTGATTAAAAAATCAGAAGCTTCCTCTTTCCTTTGGGCCTTGGCAGTCCAGTATTTCTCTTTTGCAGCCCAAGTCTGATTTTTTGAAAGGCTAAAAGAAGCTCTTTTCGGTTGCTTGGGTGAAATGACCATTTTGCCCCCCGAATGTAAATAAATGTCAAACGGACTCCAAATTAATTTTTTATTTTTTTAATACTTTCAAAATAATAAAATATTGAATTCTGGAAGTTTTCAAAAATTTCTGAGTCCGTTTGCTATTTATTTGGATTTGTTTCTTCCAAAAATGCCCTTTCATGCCTCCACATTTTACCATTTTTTAAACGAGCTCCAAATCAATATTTTTCTTCACCAATCTCTTGAAAATAATTTAAAAGTGTGATCTGGAATTTTTCATAATTTTTGGAGCTCATTTGGTATTTTTTCGGGATTTATCTACTTGAATTACTACATAGGGGCTTGGGATTTGGCCATTTTGCAAATGAACTCCGAATCAAGATTTTCTTTTTCCAATCTCTTCCAAATAATTTAAAAATTATATTTGCAAAATTTCAGAATTTTTGGAGTCCATTTGCTATTTTTCCGGGATTTATCTTATTGAATTATTGCATAGGAGGCCCGGGATTTGGCCATTTTGCAAACGAACTCCGAATCAAGATTTTCTTTTGCCAATATCTTCCAAATAATTTAAAAATGATATTTACAAATTTTTAGAAGATTTGGAGCTCATTTATTATTTTTTCGGGATTTTCCTTCTTGGATTACTACAAAAGAAGCCCGGGATTTGGCCATTTTGCAAACGAACTCCGAATCAAGATTTTCTTTCACCAATATCTTTCAAATGATTTAAGAATGAGATTTGAAAAAATTTAGAATTTTTGGAGTCCATTTGCTATTTTTCCCAAATTTTCCAATTTTGCCCTTTTGCTTCCGAAACCCGGTTTTGCTCAAAACAAGTCCGATTTTTAGATTTTGTTCAAGCTGAGCCTTGGGCTATCCCTTTTTAATCATTCCTCATCCATTGGGGGCTTTAGTCTTACCAAGTCGGACCATTTTTTAATTCTGCCTGATTTCACCGAAATCCACCAAAAACCCTAATTCTCGGTTTTCTTTTGGATTGACTTTTCTTTCAGTTTTTCTTTCAAATGGCTTCTCCATTACCCGTAGTCAGTGCTTATCTTTCATTTGGAACCTTCAATTTTGACCAATTCGATCGTTTAAGCACTTTTCCCCAAATTTATCGGATTAGGGTTTTCTTTCTACTAAATCTCCAAATCCCAACTTCCGAACTCCATATCTTTCAATGTAGACCTCGGATTATCAAAATTCTTTCGCCATTTTTCAATTGAACTTAAAATCTTGATTTTGAAAGTGGGTTGATTTTTTCAGTAGTTGACTTTCTGGGGTTGACTTTTTCGGGGTCGACTTTTTTCGTGGTTGCCTTTTTTCAAGTTTGACTTTTTATGCTCGCCCTCTTAAACTAAGTCTCGGAGTACCACCTGCAGGATGAAAAAAAGTCGTTTTACATTCTGAAACATCAATTTAGGAAAAAAACATAACTGTTTTAGTGGTCCGGACAAAATTAGGTGTCTACACATATCATATGAAAGCATTATTTTATATTCCATGTCATTTAAATTATATGCCCTATCATTCATATTTTCCATGTCATTCAAATTATTTCATTTCATATAGAATATATTATGTTACCTTAGGTCATTTCATTTCATGTTGAATGTATTATGTTACCTAGGTCATTTCATTTCATTTAGGATATATTATGTCATTTAGGATATTTTATTTCATTTAAAATATATCATATGATTTAGGATATTACATTTCATATAGAATATATTATGTTACCTAGGTTATTTCATTTCATTTAGAATATGTCATATAACTTAGGACATTTCATTTTATTTAAAATATTCTAAGGCATTTAAATTATATCATATCATTTAGGTTGCATTTTATTATTTAGATTTTGCTATATCATTTTATTTATGTCATGCATATACATATTCATATCTTTTAAAATGTTTCCAAAAAGGTAATGATTTTCAATAAAATAAAGATATTCCCGAGTTAAAATAATTCATGAATTCTCTACCGGGTTTGCTAGAGGGAATATCATCAATTATCATTAATAAAGGAATATCTTTCTTTCAAAAAACGAGAATGATTCGGAAAGTTTTCCAATTTAATAAAAATTTCTATATTTTTCCGATTTTGTCAGGGAATATAGAAAAATTTTGAATTAATAAATTCGGGATCATTTTCAATTAAAAATGGAATTATTTTTCTTAAAATTGGGAATTAACTTGAAATACTAAATTTAAAACCGACTTCTTTACCGAGATTTGAGATAACACATGATGAATAGGGTACCGTTTTATACGAACGTGCTGGGGTGCTAATCCTTCCCGCACGTAACCGAGTTCCGAGCCCGTTTCTTTGATTTCTCTGGTTTAAAACGCAGACTTGAAATTGGTTTTAAAAATGTTTTAATTTTTAGAATATTTTATCAAAAAGGTTTTAATAGGTGGCCGATCACACCTAGCTAAAAAAGATTGGTGGCGACTCCATGTCTTTTTCAAGGTCATTTTCAAAACCTTCATTTTTCAAGGGGAATTAAGTCGACTTTTCCTCCGTTTTTTTTAATGTCACGCTTAACGAATAATAAAGTCTTGCGATGAGACTTGTTATTTTTTAGGTTGCGACAGTCTCGAGATCATGAGTAACAAAAATTACCAATTGTTATCTTTATGCATAATATTCATAATCAAACATACATATGAAAGTCATTTAAGCACATACAAAAAATTCTCATACATATGAAAAATATAAGCTCACTTATGAAATAGACATAAATACCAATTGAGCAATTAAGAAGTAAACTATCATACCAATTGTTATTACTAATTGTTAGTACAACAATATACCAATTATTAACATTTTCATGCCAAGTGTAAACACAAAAGGATAAAAATATAGCAATATGCCCAATTCAAATATATGCAATCATGGAAGCACAAGGTGGTATATTAATTGTTGTTAAAAGAGATGGTTTAACTCAAAGATTCATACAAAACAAACTTTTCAAGCATACATGATATAAAGAGATACCAAGTGTCATTCAACTCATGTATGTTATCAAACTTAATACCAATAGATATGAGCTTGTATAGTATAGGATTAGCATTTTCCTCCATTCTTACCAAACTTTGTTGATATGCTCATTTAACTTTGAATCTTTCATACCAAATGTTTGAGCAATTCCTTGATGTACTAGGTTTGATTTTGATGAAGATGACATGATTTGTTTGCTTGTATTTGAAATGCAGGTGTAGTTTTTCACTAAGATAAGCTTTATCACCATTTACCTTGCATAGACTTAGAGAAATTCTTGGAAAATATATTCTTTAGTGGCACCAAGATACCAAATGTTATCAAAGTATATTCATTAAGCTCAAAATGATACCAATTGTTAATGAATAAAATTCATTAAATACAAATGATATCAATTTTAAGAAATATTATTCAATTAAAACCATTAAAGCATTTAACCAAAAACAATTTAAGCATATAAGGTCAAGCTAAGACAATAATCACATAAGCATATATTTTGATCAAAGCAATAGATGAACCAACAATAAATGTATTTCATTTAAGATCAAGGAGTTCATCCCAATCTAAAATTTATATGCATAAGCCAAGAGAAAATTTTGAATCAAACATAATGCACAAAGATATAACATATTTCAAGATAATTTCTAAGATTATGCATTCTATAAGCACACCAATTGTTATTTTATACTTATAAGTACAAAGAAAAAATATACATCAATATTTTAGTCATGCATTTGATTTGTAAAAATATTCTTCAAGAGTGAATTTATACATATAAACACATGATAATTCAAGAGATAATGTTAATCATGATTAGGAAAACATAAAATTGAAGCAATTAGAGCAAGATCCCATTAAAAATGAAGAAAACAACATTTTTGACCCAAATCTAGCCTAGGAGATTAATCCTCTGCTAGAGGGATCGATCCTCTATGAATGAGGGATCGATCCTTTCCCTGTTTTCTAGGAAAAATCAATGCAATTTTGTATTTTTCTGATTTTTGATACCAAGTAAGGATGTGTCACGTTTTTAATCCAAAGTAAGACTTGTAACATGTTAAAAACATCATTTGAGACTTGTAAGAACATGAAGGTTGGATCAAAAACAACTTTTAAAACAAATTTTGAAAAGATTTTGCAAATAAGTTATCATGCAATCTTAAAGCATTGAGCATGGGATTTTTCATTCAAAAGACACATAAACAAGTTCATAAGCATATCCAATATTTACCAAACTTGTTCAAGCCATAAAAACATGTTCATAGCACCAAATTCATTCATGCAATTTTATTTATACACAACTTGATAGAATAGACCAATCAAAGCTTAACATATTCAAGATTTTGATTTTTGGTACCTTAAAACCCCATTTTTGCTTGGAAAAGGCCTTGAAAAATAGTCAAAACGTGTTAATTTCATTTTTAACCAACTTGAACCTTTATAACAAGTTTTAAATGATAAAACAAATTTGTCCAAGTGATCATTTGGCCTTTGTAGACACCTAATTTTGTCCGGACCACTAAACAGGTATGTTTTCTTCCTATATTGATGTTTTTGAGTGTAAAAAGACCTTTCTTCATCCTGCAGGTGGTACTCCGAGACTTAGTTTAAGAGGGCGAGCATAAAAAGTCAAACTTGGAAAAAGTCAACCTCAAAAAAGTCAACCCCAGAGAGTCAACTACTGAAAAAGTCAACCCACTTTCAAAATCAAGATTTTAAGCTCAATTGAAAAATGGCGAAAGAATTTTGATAATCCGAGGTCTACATTGAAAGATATGGATTTCAGAAGATGGGGTTTGGAGATTCAGTAGAAAGGAAACCCTAATCCGAGAAATTTGGGGAAAAGTGCTTAAACGATCAATTTGGTCAAAATTGAAGGTTCCAAATGAAAGATAAGCACTGACTACGGGTAATGGAGAAGTCACTTGCAAGAAAAATTGAAAGAAAAGTCAATCCGAGAGAAAACCGAGAATTAGGGTTTTTAGTGGATTTCGGTGAAATCGGGAAGAATCACAGAAATGGCTCGACTGGGTAAGAACAAAGCCCCCAATGGACGAGGAATCATTAAAAAAGGATAGCCCAAGGCTCAGCTTGAAGAAAATCTAAAAATCGGATTTGTTTTGAGCAAAATCGGGTTTCGGAGGCAAAAAGGCAAAATTGGAAAATTTGGGAAAAATAGCAAATGGACTCCCAAAATTCTGAAAATTTGTAAATCTCATTCTTAAATCATTTGAAAGAGATTGGAAAAGTAAAATCTTGATTCGGAGTTCGTTTACAAAATGGCCAAATCCCGGGCTTCTTATGTAGTAATTCAAAAAGGAAAATCCCAAAAAAATAGCAAATGAACTCCAAATCTTATAAAATTTTGCAAATATTATTTTTAAATTATTTTAAAGAGATTGGCGAAAGAAAATCTTGATTCGGAGTTCGTTTGAAAAATGGCAAAATCCCGGGCTTCTTATGCAGTAATTCAAAAAGGAAAATCCCAAAAAAATAGCAAATGAGCTCCAAATCTTCTAAACTTTTGAAAATATCATTTTTAAATTATATGTAAGATATTGGCGAAAGAAAATCTTGATTCGGAGTTTGTTTGCAAAATGGCCAAATCCCGGGCCTCCTATGCAATAATTAGGGATGGCAATAGAGCGGGGCGGGGCGGATTTTGCAGTATCCGCCCCGCCATAGTACTACTCTGCCCCGCCCCCCGCCCCGCTCCGTCATGGATGTTGAAATTTCAATACCACTACCACCTCCATGGATGTCGGTTACATCCATAACCGCCCCGCTCCGCTCCGCCCCATTTGATATTTATTAATTATTTTTATTTTTTTCAAATAATAAAGCATTTAAAAAAAATTAAATATAAATTAAATATAAACATGTTTCTAATATAGGAAGAGAAAAAAATAAAGTATTAGGTTTAAGTTTTTAAAAATAAAAATAATAAGTTAATTATATTATTTTATTATTCATTTAAAAGCTAAATATGTAAGGGTAAAATTGTAATTTTAGTATTCGGGGCGGGGCGGGGCGGAGCAGGCAATTACCACAACTGCTCCATCCCCGCCTTTCAAAAAAAAAAAACCGCACCGCCCCGCTCCGCCTCCATTGTTCAAAAAAAAAAACCTCTCCATTCGGATCGGATCGGTTCGAAATCCATCGGTTGGATCGGGTTTTGCCATCCCTAGCAACAATTCAAGAAGATAAATCCCGGAAAAATAGCAAATGGACTCCAAAAATTTTGAAAATTTTCAAATCTCATTTTTAAATTATTTTGAAGAGATTGGCGAAAGAAAATCTTGATTCGGAGTTCGTTTGCAAAATGGCCAAATCCCGGGCCTCCTATGTAGTAATTCAAGCCGATAAATCCCGAAAAAATACCAAATGAGCTCCAAAAATTATGAAAAATTATAGATCACACTTTTAAATTATTTGGAAGATGTTGGTGAAGAAAAATCTTGATTTGGAGTTTGTTTAAAAATGGTAAAATGTGGGGGCATAAAAGGGCATTTTTGGAAGAAAAAATCCAAATAAATAGAAAACGGACTCGGATAATTTTGAAAACCTCCAGAACTCAATATTTTATTATTTTGGAACTATTAAAAAAAGAAACAATGAATTTGGAGTCCGTTTGATATTTATTTGCATCCGGGGGGCAAAACGGTCATTTCACCCAAGCAACCGAAAATGGCTACTTTGGGCCTTTCAAAAAATCAGAGTTGGGCTGGAAAAGAGAAGTGCTGGCCTGCCAAGGCCCAAAAGAAGGAGGAAGCTTCTGATTTTTCAATCAAATGGCTAAAAATCAAGAGTTAGTTAGAGATTCTCTTTGATCAAGCCATGGTGATTAAGCCACAACTGCTCCATCCCCGCCTTTCAAAAAAAAAAAACCGCACCGCACCGCCCCACTCCGCCTCCATTTTCAAAAAAAAAAACTCTCCATTCGGATCGGTTCGAAATCCATCGGTCGGATCGGGCTTTGCCATCCCTAGCAATAATTCAAGAAGATAAATCCCGGAAATATAGCAAATGGACTCCAAAAATTTTGCAATTTTGCAAATCTCATTTTTAAATTATTTCGAAGAGATTGGCGAAAGAAAATCTTGATTCGGAGTTCGTTTGCAAAATGGCCAAATCCCGGGCCTCCTATATAGTAATTCAAGCCGATAAATCCCGAAAAAATACCAAATGAGCTCCAAAAATTATGAAAAATTATAGATCACACTTTTAAATTATTTGGAAGATGTTGGTGAATAAAAATCTTGATTTGGAGTTTGTTTAAAAAATGGTAAAATGTGGGGGCATAAAAGGGCATTTTTGGAAGAAAAAATTCAAATAAATAGCAAACGGACTCGGATAATTTTTAAAACCTCCAAAACTCAATATTTTATTATTTTGGAACTATTAAAAAAAGAAAAACTGAATTTGGAGTCCGTTTGATATTTATTTGCATCCGGGGGGCAAAACGGTCATTTCACCCAAGCAACCGAAAATGGCTACTTTGGGCCTTTCAAAAAATCAGAGTTGGGCTGGAAAAGAGAAGTGCTGGCCTGCCAAGGCCCAAAAGAAGGAGGAAGCTTCTGAGTTTTCAATCAAATGGCTAAAAATCAAGAGTTAGTTAGAGATTCTCTTTGATCAAGCCATGGTGATTAAGCCACATAGGCCAAGAGAGATGTCAACATTATTCTTGAACAGCTGTAATTTGAGATATCTGATATGCTAATCTAAAGGTGGTAATTTCATGTTTTTTTCACCTTGAATTATTAGCCATTTGATGAGAAATTGGTTACAAAAAAATGACAACATCTTTGCTCTTTTTATAGACCATTCGGCCAGCCTTGGAGGGGGTTCAGAATTTTCAATTTCATCTTCATTTTTGCTGAGTTCTCTTGGTTTTTACTTGGTTTTTCTCTCTATGGTTGAAGGCAAAAAGAAAAAGTTTAGAAAAGAAAGGAAAGTTTGAAAAGATAAAGCTTGAAATATAGCTTCTTGAGGTTGCTCTTGAGCACCAACTCTTGCACTTTCTTGATTTTCCATTCTTGTTTTCGCTATTTTGATTATTATTTGGTGAGTTTCTATTTTAAATAAATGTTTTTTTATTATTTTTCTTCTTAAGTTCTTCCTTCATCTCTTTCTTATGTATTTTTTTACAATTTTTTTTATATTATACTCACCATGACCGAATGGCCTACATTATTTATTTAAGTTGTTGTTTTGGTTTATTTTACCATATTGTTTATGTTATTTTCTTTGATCTTGGTGTTTTAAATGTTATTTTACTTCATATTCTTGAGTTATATTTTAATTTGGTTGCTTTGTTTGTTGCCATTTATGTTTTAAATATCATGTTTTTGCATTTTTAATTTTCTGTTTTCATAATGTTTAAATTTGAGCATGTTTTAGATTTAGTATATCAAGTGTTTGTGAAAATGCTTGTGTGGTCTTTGCATGATTTGAGTTTTATATCTTAGTTGAGCGTGTTTTAGATTTAGTAGATTAAGTGTTTGTGAAAATGCTTGTGTGGTTTTTGCATGATTTGAGTGTTATATTTTAGTTGAGCATGTTAGTATACCAAATGTTTGTGAAAATGCCATGCTTGTTGGAGCTTGAGGCCATTTGGCTACTCCATGTGTTTTGCATTGTGTGTTGCATTTTTGCCATGTTAGTTAGTAGGTTTTTGCATTTGCATGACATTTGATTTAGTTGAGCATGTTAGTATACCAAGTGTTTGTGAAAATGCCATGTTTGCTAGTTACATTATTCCATTCGGCCACCCTTGCAATTTTTGCATTTTATGTGCATTCTTGCCATATTAGTTGATAGGTTAGCATTTGCATGATATTTGGTTGAGTTTTTGGTTTAAGCATGCTTTGTGTTTGTGAAAATGCCATGCATATTTTAGTTATTAAGTTAGGTTTATTTGCTATGCATGTTCATGCATTTTAGGTCTAGGTTGCATTAAATGCCATGCAAGTTCATTTAGGTCTAGGTCACTAGGTTTAAACTCATGCATTTCATGCATTAGTTTGCTGTATTGTTTCATGCATTTCATGTTCATGCCACTTGAATAATGACTTAGGCCAATTAATGGTTCAAAGTCATGCTCTCTTGAGCACACTTGTGGAAGATTAAAGTTTGTCAAATTGATTATTCTACCTTTTTGATTTTTTTTTTTTACTTAGCCAATTTTTATCTAACTTTCAAAAAGTCCTAGCCACTGTTTGTGATCTATTTTATGAGTTTCAAATATTTTTACTTTGATTTTTAAATGATTTTATCAAAGGCAAAAATGTGTTTTGACAAAACAGTTTTTTCACCCAGTACTCGTACATTTCCGATTTTTCTGGGACATTTCCGATTTTTCTGGGAATTCATCTTTAATCAAAAATTAAGCCGATTTTTTCCCGTGTAGTTTTACATGTCTTGAGTCTCCAGTATTGTTTTCAGAATTTTTTGAATTTTTAAAAATAGGGTAAAAAATCGTGGCTTAAAACTGGACAGAGGAGTCAGATTTGAATTTAAAGAAAAATCATTTTTCTGTTTTGGTTAAGTTACTTAGAGTGGGCTGGTTAGGAGGGTTAGCTACTGACTTAGGGTAGTTACTAAGCCTTTTTAAACTCTAAAAATGGTTTTTCAAGTCTCGGGTTAAGGGTAGTCAAGTCCGGATTTTTAAACTTAGGAAATTAGAGCCATTTTTAAAAAAAAAGATTTAGCCCAGTTTTTACTTTTTAATTCAAGCTTTTCAAAATTGTTTTCAAACAATCACAAAGTATTTTGGTTTTAGAATATTTAATTTGACATATTTTCCTAAGGTAGCCGGATATCTTTTTAGATATACGGATTTCCTTAATTAAAGGAAAAAATACATTTCATGCATTGCATTTTTCATATTCATGCATTTTATATAATATGTGATTCTTGCTATAATAATTTCTATGATATTATTATTATTTTGATTTATTTTTTTGATGTTATATGGTTTATTATATGGTTTTGAATATTTCATGATATCCTATGCTTTTATTTAGTTATTTTTATTTAGCATATACTATGTTCGTGCATTATTATTTTTATTTTCATGCATATTATATGATAGCATTATTTTATTCCATGTCATTTAAATTATATGCCATATCATTCATATTTGTCATGTCATTTAAATTATTTCATTTCATTTAGGATATATTATGTCATCTAGAATATTTTATTTCATTTAGATTATATCATATGACTTAGGATATTGCATTTCATGTAGAATATATTATATTACCTAGGTCATTTTATTTCATTTAGGATATATTATGTCATCTAGAATATTTTATTTCATTTAGATTATATCATATGACTTAAGATATTGTATTTCATATAGAATGTGTTATGTTACATAGGTCATTTAATTTCATTCAGAATATATCATATAACTTAGGATATTTCATTTCATTTAGAATATGCTAAGGCATTCAAATCATGTCATGTCATTTAGGTTGCATTATATTATTTAGATTTTTCTATGTCATTTTATTTATGTCATGCATATACATATTCATTTCTTTTAAATGTTTTCAAAAAAAAAAAAAAAAGATAATGGTTTTCCATAAAATAAAGATATTCCCGAGTGCCGGGTTTGCTGGGAGGATATCATCAATTATTATTAATAACAGAATATCTTCTTGAAAAAGAGAATGATTCGGAAAATTTTCCAAAATTAATAAAAATTTCTATATTTTGCCACGTTTGCTGGGGAATATCGGAAAATTTAGAATTTATAAATTCCGGATCATTTTCAATTAAAAATGGAATTATTTTTCTTTAAATTGGGAATTAACTTGAAATACTAAATTTAAAACCGATTTTTTACCAAGACTTGAGATAACACACGATTAATAAGGTACCGATTTATACGGGCGTTGTGGGGGTGCTAATCCTTCCCTGCACATAACCGACTCCCGAACCTGTTTCTTTGATTTCTTTGATTTAAAACGCAGACTTGAAATTGGTTTTAAAAATGTTTTAATTAATTTTTAAAATATTTTATAAAATCGGTTTTAATAGGTGACCGATCACACCTAGCTAAAAAAGATTGGTGGCGACTCCATGTCTTTTTCAAGGTCATTTTCAAAACCTTCATTTTTTAGAGGAATTAAGTCGACTTTTCCTCGATTTTTTTTAATGTCACACTGAACGAATAATAAAGTCTTGCGATGAGACTTGTTATTTTTTAGGTTGCGACAGCTTGGCGACTCCGCTGGGGATAATTAAAGAGTCAGGCCTAGAAATTAGTCATGTGTTATCAAAGTCTCGATTTTGTTGGTTTAATTGGTATTTAATTTTAGTTCCCATATTTTTAAAATAAAAGAGAATTTTGAAAATAAAAAAATATTTTAAATATGTCCATCGTCATGTGCATTCATATTATTATTTGTTCTCTAGTTATTTTGTCACGTATATTTATATGTTTGCTTGACAGATGCTTTATATTGTTTGATTTTAGTGGGGTATTTAGAATAAGGGGTGTAGAATAGGTAGTGACAGGTTTGTTTTGTTCCTCCGTACACACTGTATTTGCATTTGCATAACATGAATCCTCTACCCGGGTTTCGTCCTTTTAAGTGGGAGTAAAGTAACTAAGCCTTCGTGATTGATCCTCCATATGGGCTAGTGAAACACTTTCGGAGTATAAAGTACCTAATGCCTTCGTGATAATCCTCCGTATGGGCATAGGAAAATATACTCTAACGAATTGAACCCGCTTTTATCGGGGTGCCTTACTAGCCTTCACCGGCGACAGTAAGGAACAATTCGGGGCCTTAGAACCAATTCACCTTCATATAATAAACCTAGGCGAAGCCATGCCGGATTTCCGTTAGATATACCTAAAATAGGAACACATGGAGGGACATTTCTAAACCTTTTGTTACCTATTTTACACAGTGAAGAAGTTTTGTAGATCAGGCAACGATGTATGTACATCGCCCGTAATAAATGTGTTAATCCGCCCCAAAGGCACTGTGATACCTATATAAGTAGATATTTGTCGGGGCAAAATATTCATTAATTGTTTGGAAAAAATGAAAATCCTTTTTCAAGCATTTTTGCATTTTGCAAATTTCATGCATGTGTGAATAGAGCATGTACATTTTTTATTGAATTATTGATCTCATTCTTTGCAATAAACAGTTGGTAATTTCATTTGATGACTTCATAAAACCGGTAGTGTTACATGAACATTTGGATATTGTATCATAGTAGGATCCACTACCCCGAAATTCTTTTGAAAATAATATGATTGGTTTTTCATAAATAAAAAAAAAAACATGTTTCAAAAAATCATGAATTTGGAGGCAAATCTTGCATAATGAGATTTTTGAATAATCAAGATTTAGGTCCCATCAATTTCGTGTAATCGTTGATTTCTTTGTATATACCTTGGTGTTAATTCATTTATTCTTTATTTGTATCATTTTGACATCGTGTTACAGTCCTAACATGCATGGTTAGTCATTGTAGAATACATTTGCGATTACATGGTCATTCTTTGTACCTACCTTTGTATTAATTCATTTATTCTTAGCATGTATCATTTTGACATCATAGCATGCATAATCATTCATTGTAGAATACATACATGGTCATTATTTGTATATACCCGTGCATCAATTTATTCATTTTTTTAAATGCATCATGTTGGCATTAGATTGCATTCATAGCATACATAGTCACCATAATTTCTCTGTATATGTTCATGCATTAATATCAGTATATTCATGCACATAGGAATAGAGTATGTACATTCATAATTGTATTCTTAATCTCATGACATTTTCATTTGCATGAAAGGGGTTCGAGATATGAGGAATGAATCAGAGGAACGATTGGTTGTTTTGGAACGCAATCAAGAGGAATGTAGACATGAAATCCGGGAGATGAAGGAACAGCTTGCCAAATTGCTGAAAATGGTTGAGGATATGGGTAAGAGTAAAGAGAAACTTTCTCAGGGCTCTGTATCATCTTCGGATCAACCAAAACCATTAGGTCCAGAACATACATTCCTTGCTGGATCCTGTACTTATCAATGCCACAAAGGTTGCAATCCTGATGAAATTGTGGACAAAATCGTGAAAATGATTAAACCTAAGAGCCTGATACCAAAGATAGAAACCTCGGATCCTGTACCATACCTGCAAACTGTTCTAGGTCCAAACCAGTATCCCCACCCTACTATGGTCCAATCGTCCATTGGGATTACCACTACGAGATTCCTGAATCCCACTCCATCACCACCAACTCCCAGTTCATATTGCTTCCCTCATCAATCACCTTGTCCAGCATCTGGGATAGGAACCTCGAGCTATGTACAACCTCCAAAGGCCCCGTGTCCAAATCCACACCCTTACCATGTTGTTCCGCCACATCTCCATGTAAACACACTGGTTCGAACCTTAGTGCCACCACCAAGTTCTCCAACTCCTAGGCCATGTGTGACTAAGAAACGACCCCAGGATAAGACCCAAATGCCTTTTGATCCCCTTCCAATCAGCTATTGAGAGCTTCTCCCTATACTGATCCAAAATCACATGGTTGCCTGTGTCCCATTGAAATCCCCGTTACCATTATATCCAAAATGGTATAATCCAAATGCAAGATGTGATTATCACTATAAAATTGTTGGTCATAACATTGAAGACTGTATAGCATTCAAAAAGAAAGTGCAAACTCTTATAGATGCCAAGTGGTTGGATCCAACGACACTGATTGATAGAGGACTGGGAAAGCGTCATTAGGATTGGGAGATTTACAACATTGAGGTGGAAAGAATTCGGTCTTATATGATGCAATAGGATTTCACTTATTCAGTAGCCGGCTCTTATAGCCTTAGGATGCTAGGAAGAATAAAGTGCTTGTAAAGACAGTTTTAACTACTTCTCAGATTTTGTAAAACATGGTTTATACCATTGTGAACATTGATATGGGAATGAATTGACTATGCTTCAAAATTTATGAGATGTTGATGATTAAGTTCCTCCGATTCTTATTTCCTCCGTGATATCTTCCCTTTTGCATTTTGCATCCGATCAATTATTGGTCATACCATACATTCATACATGTATCATGTTAGCATCAGGTTGCATTTATGCATTCATAATCAGCATGATTTTTTTGTATATATCCATGCATTAATTTTCTTATTCCATACATCATGTTAGCATTAGGTCGCATTCATTACACACATGGTCAGCATGATTTTCTTTGTATATATTCTGTATCAATCATTCATTGTTTGCATGTATCATAATTGACACCGTGTTGCATTCATAGGATATATGATCATTCATTGAGAAATACGCTAAAATGTACATGATTATTCATTGCATATATCAATGCGTCAAATTGTTTATTCTTTGCTTGCAACATGTTGGCATTGTGATTGCATTTATTACATACATGGTCAGCATGTTTTCACTATATATGTCCATACGTCATTTCTTTTATTCTTCACATGCATCAAATGACAATCATGGCTCATTCATCATGACATACATTTGGGGGAAATAAAACAGAAGTTGGCTTGGCTTTAGGAGTCTTTGAAAGAATTTCCATTTCAAATCAGAGGTATCAGAAGTACTGAGTACACTTCTAATACAGGCTAGTGCTATGGAGGATGAAGAAGTTGCCCGAATGGAAAAAATGGAAAGAGAACAGAAAGAATTACGAGAACAGCTAGCAAAGTTTCAAGCAGAATCTATGGATCAAATGATTAAGTTCATGGAGCTGATGTCCACTGTAATTAAGGGAAAAGGATACACCAAAAACTTTGTCGCCAGGACAGGGTTAGAGGCACAAAAAGGTCAGAATGAGGTCGTAATGATTGATGCCCAGAACACAGTCAATGTTCTAAACTCAGATGATCTAGCTGAACAGGCAAAGTTGAAAAGGGTTGCAGTAAATGAGGTTGAGTTGGCAGATTCCCAAGGGAAATATCAGTTGCTAGATGAAAGGCTCCGTGTAGTAGAAAATACAAATGTATTTGGGAGTTTAGATGCGAAAGAACGATGTTTGGTCCTCGATTTATTCATTCCTCCTAAGTTCAAGATACCTGACTTTGTGAAATATGACGGGACGACCGATCCATCAGCCCACATCACTATGTTCTGCCAGAAGATGACAAGTCATATAGATAATGATAAGCTTTTGATTCACGTCTTTCAGGATAGCCTCAGCGGGTCCGCAATTAGGTGGTATAGTCAGTTGAGCAAGGATCAGATTCGCTCTTGGAATGATTTGGCTAGGGCTTTCTAAACCAGTACAAGCATATGACCGACATGACACCTGACCGTCTCACCTTGCAAAATATGAAGAAAAGAGCTACTGATAGCTTCAAAGAATATTTGCAACTGTGGATGAGCCTGGCCGCCCAAGTACAACCGCCCTGAACTCAGAAGGAAACCACTGTCATTTTTGTGAATACACTGCAGGCCCCGTACTATGATATACTTGTCGGCAACACCACGAAGAATTTTTCGGACATGGTAATTTCAGAGGAGATGATTGAGAATGCTATCAAGGATGGGAAAATTGAAGGAGAAAGAACATCCAATACCAAGGAAAAAGGGGCATCTGAAAAGAAAAAGAAAGATACCCAAGTCGTGGAAGACTTTGCCCCACCTCCCCAATTCTCCTCGTATCAGCCATTTTACTCTACCCTGAACAATGTCTCTCAAGGTTTTTATCCTTACCAGCCAATGACTGCAACTACACCAGAATTTACATCTATCTATCAATCGAACACCCTTGGGAATAATCGAAGGGGGCATAAAAAGCGAAAAAGAAATTAGGTTGACCCGATTCCTGTGACATACAGTGAGCTACTACCTCAACTCATCTAGAATCACCTTGTGACACCCATACAATTAGAGCCTCTGAAGCCACCTTATCCGAGCTGGTATAATGCTAATGAGTGTTGTGGTTATCATTCTAGTAATCAAGGTCACTCAACAGAGAACTGCCCCGCTTTGAAGTACAAGGTCAGAGATCTCATCAAGGCTGGTTCGATAAGTTTTGAAGATGGGGAAGCCAAGTGTCATAAGAAACATTGTGTATGATCATATTAGGTTTTTGACGCATGTAGATTTATACACTGTGATGATGAAAGCACTTGTCTAATGTTAACATCTACATGAATTAAATGAATTTTGAATTTTAAATGCTTTGTGTTTGTTAAGTTTTAACGATAACTTGAATTTGCAAAAACAAGCATTAAGGAATTTTTAATAATGGATAGTCTCAAGAAGATTGATGATCAGTGTTACAAATGACCCAATACCTTCTCCCTTCTCTTTAGGTTTTCCTAAGCTTGAATCTCTTAAACCAAGAACACTTGAAAGACCTAATGCTTCAAGGAATATGAATGATTTGACTTCATAAAACTATTGTCATCACAGAATAAGCAAAGACGTAGATCTTAGTCTAGGCTATGAACAAAGGAACGAACTTTTTGAAAATTTTCAAATTCCTTGAAATTCAAACAAATGAGATATTCTTTCAAGAATCTAGATTTTGATAATTTGGTGTGTGTCAAGATTGTGCTAAAACCATTCATGACCTTTCCCAATGACCAAAACACTAATTGCCCAAACATCACTTCATGATTGACACCCTGGGGCACAATGACTAAACCAGATTATCCCATATCCCAGAGAAAACCCGTTTTTGGGTCATATTTTCCTTGTCTTTGCAAAGAACTCAGATTTGAAATTCAGCCTTTTAAGTACAGACCTAGACTTGCTATGTTCCTCGTTGATACAAATTCTCATTGGTTAATCAAATTGGGGCATCATATGTGGAAATGATGGATACATGGTGAATAAGGATGGACTAACGTATGAAGCATTGGGGCATGCGTTAAAAATGAAAAATGAAAAAATTTATGGTATCATGCATATGAGAATTCAGATGATTCCAAAGTGCAAAATGAAATTATGAATATCTATTTCCCCCGGGGATTGCTTTTCAATATGAATATTTGTGCTTGACATGAGAAATGACCATCTTTCATATCCCTTTCGCATAAAAAAGAAATTATCCATAGTCACCCCTTTTGAGCCAAAAGAATTCTTTCTTCTTTGAACCATGATCAAGGATCAACCTCTACACTAGGGGGCAAATACAAGGAAAGGTCTTTTTAAAGATCATTGAGAAATAAGTCCTAGCTCAAAGACAGATGCAAAGCAAATGGAGCCCCGAATAAAGACGGGCTCACTCCGTTGAAAAAGAAGGGGGCTAAATGAAAGCAAAAAAAAATGTGTGAAAGACATGGCAAATTGAAAGCCAAAAGCAAGGAAGAAAAAGAGCAAAGTCAAAAGGAAAGAAATGTCCAAGAAGGGACAAATGCTTCAAAGAGAATCCTCCTCAAAGAAAGGATCCTTGATCTGATTACCCTCAAACACATATTTCGAGGCCTATTTATCTTTTCTTTCTGAACCCTAAGCCATGGCCTACATTACATGCTTTAAAAGTCCATTTTGATCAAGCATGAATATTTAATTTGAAGGGTTTTCCTCAAATTTTATCCCATCTCATCAAATTCTCATTTCACTAAGGAAGAATTTAGAATTCCCAAGTGCATGGTAAAAAAAAAAAAATTGGAGAGAAAAGGGACTCTAGGGTGAAAACCCAAAAAAACGGGCGGTCTAGAGTAGAATGGGAATTTTTGATGCCATCGATGATAGTGCCGATACCACAAAAGAAAAGATCTTCTTAAAAAGTGGTCATCGAGGAACATTTAAGAATTCCTGAACCTCCCAAAATTGTCAATTCTCATTTAGAGGATTGTCTTCAAAAAATTGAAACTTTTTTTCCAAGATTAAATTTTCCGGTTTAAACATCCCGGCCAATCTTGACGCTTGTCAAAATGCCTTGATATGGAAACTAAAAGAATGTTGAATTTGTTTGGTTCTCAATAAATTCATGATTTATAAAACCTGTTCCATTTGTGAGCCTAGAGATATACATTTTTGTCATGAAGTTTTCCTGGAAAAGACAGAATCTTGTTATACCAAGCTTTGCGAATCCCAGTTAAAAAACCCAGATTGACACTTAGAGAAATTTCTAATAATAATTATCAGTCTTCAAAAGATTTGTACATCACACATTGTGGGGTTAATATTTTTTGTTCAGAAGTTTTCAAAATGAGAAAACAAATAAAGATATATTTTTTTGAAATACCCATTTTGATGTTGACATGAGACAAGGATTTTTCTAACTCAAAGGTACAGAATTGCCAGAATAGGTCCTGACTTCCAGATACGAGGAGAAGAAATAGAACCCAGTTCAGATCTCTGTTGATGAAAGTTTGAAAACTGTTGGGGCAAAGAGAATAGCCAAAATGAATTGAAGATATACTCTGATTTGAAGAGGAAAAATGAAAGGCTAAGCCAAAGTCTAGAAAAACAACCGAGGGCATTTGCATCACTCATGAGCACTCATCTCTTTATCGAGCTTTTGCATCTGCACAGTGTCGGCAAGCATTTGCATCATTCATGGGTATTTGCATTGGCATTATTCCATAAAGCATCTGCATTTTACCTTTACATTTACATTCTTCATGGAATTTGCATTTGTGTCATCTCAAGCAATTACATCATTTCTAGAATCATTGCATTTTCATTATGGTGTGATACTCATAAACCATTTATATGAACACAATTAGTAAGGGCATCTACATCAAGAAGCATTTGCATCAATCTAAGTTATTTGAATCTACATCAAGAAGCATTTCCTTCAATCTAAGTTATTTACATTTGCATCAAAGACATTTGCACCAGTCTAAGTCATTTGTATCTTATTCAACATCTGCATCTGCATCAAAAAGTATTCGCATCTTCTCAAAATCCTTAGGTTAATTTTTAACAATTCTTCAAAGACCATTTTCAAGACCTCCGGGCATAATTTTTCAAATCACGGGTAAGGCCTACGGGCACCATTCTTAAGACCTCCGGGCATAACTTTTTTTCACGGGAAAGGCCTACGGGCACCATTTTTAAGACCTCCAGGCATAACTTTTTTTCACGGGTAAGGCCTACGGGCACCATTTTTAAGACCTCTGGGCATAATTTTTCAAATCACGGGTAAGACCTCCGGGCATAACTTTTTTTCACGGGTAAGGCCTACGGGTACCATTTTTAAGACCTCCGGGCATAACTTTTTTTTCACGGGTAAGGCCTACGGGCACTATTTTTAAGACCTCCAGGCATAATTTTTCAAATCACGGGTAAGACCTCCGGGCACCATTCTTAAGACCTCCGGGCATAACTTTTTTTCACGGGTAAGGCCTACGGGCACCATTTTTAAGACTTCCGGGCATAACTTTTTTTTCACGGGTAAGGCCTACATGGGCACCATTTTTAAGACCTCCGGGCATAATTTTTAAAATCACGGGTAAGACCTCCGGGCACCATTCTTAAGACCTCCGGGCATAACTTTTTTTCACAGGTAAGGCCTACGGGCACCATTTTTAAGAGCTCCGGGCATAACTTTTTTTCACGAGTAAGGCCTACAGGCACCATTTTCAAGACCTCCGAGCATAATTTTTCAAATCACGGATAAGACCTCCGGGCACCATTCTTAAGACCTCAGGGCATAACTTTTTTTTCACGGGTAAGGCCTACGGGCACCATTTTTAAGACCTCCGGGCATAACTTTTTTTTCAAATCATGGGTAAGGCCTATGGGCACCATTTTTAAGACCTTCGGGCATAATTTTTCAAATCACGGGTAAGACCTCCGGGCACCATTCTTAAGACCTCCGGGCATAATTTTTTTTCACGGGTAAGACTTCCAGGCACCATTCTTAAGACCTCCGGGCATAACTTTTTTTCAAATCACGGTTAAGACCTCCGGGCACCATTTTAAAGACCTTCGGGCACCAGTTTTTAAGACCTCCGAGCACCATTTTAAAGACCTCCGGGCACCATTTTAAATACCTATGAGCACCATTTTTAAGACCTTCGGGCACCATTTTAAAGGCCTTCGGGCACAATTTGTCTTTTGAAAATCGAATCCGTTTCCTTAAGACGGGTCGAGCCTTGATTAGTCAGGGAATTCAATTTAAGGAAAAATCTTCAATTTTCAATCTTCAAAAAAAATGAAAAAAAGAAAAAAAAATGAAAAAAGGAAAAATGAAAAAATGAAAAAATGAAAAAAAAAATGAAAAAATGGAAAAAAATATTTTGAAAAAATGATAGAAGAACGAAGAAGAAACCTCTTTCCCTTTCCTTTACATATGATTTCACTGACCTTACAAAATTAGTGTTGGTTTATCTTTGTCTGATTCCTGATTCTCAGCAATAGCCAAAGAGGGGCAACTGTAGACACCTAATTTTGTCCGGACCACTAAATAGGTATGTTTTCTTCCTATATTGATGTTTTTGAGTGTAAAAAGACTTTTTCTCATCCTGCAGGTGGTACTCCAAGACTTAGTTTAAGAGGGCGAGCATAAAAAGTCAAACTTGAAAAAAGTCAACTCTAAAAAAGTCAACCCTGAAAAAGTCAACTACTGAAAAAGTCAACCCATTTTCAAAATCAAGATTTTAATCTCAATTGAAAAATGGCGAAAGAATTTTGATAATTCGAGGTCTTCATTGAAAGATATGGAGTTAGGAAGATGGGATTTGGAGATTCAGTAGAAAGAAAACCCTAATCCGAGAAATTTGGGGAAAAGTGCTTAAACGATCAAATTGGTCGAAATTGAAGGTTCCAAATGAAAGATAAGCACTAACTACGGGTAATGGAGAAGTCACTTGCAAGAAAAATCGAAAGAAAAGTCAATTCGGGAGAAAACCGAAAATTAAGGTTTTTAGTGGATTTCGGTGAAATAGGGAAGAATCACAGAAATGGCCCGACTAGGTAAGACCAAAGCCCCCAATGGATGAGGAATGATTAAAAAAGGATAGCTCAAGGCTCAGCTTGAAGAAAATCTAAAAATCAGACTTGTTTTGAGCAAAACCGGGTTTCGGAGGCAAAAGGACAAAATTGGAAAATTTGAGAAAAATAGCAAATGGACTCCGAAAATTCTGAAAATTTGTCAATATCATTCTTAAATCATTTGAAATATATTGGCAAAA
The DNA here is from genome assembly GCA_030761205.1 of Fremontodendron californicum. Taxonomy (NCBI): domain Eukaryota; kingdom Viridiplantae; phylum Streptophyta; class Magnoliopsida; order Malvales; family Malvaceae; genus Fremontodendron; species Fremontodendron californicum. The sequence continues at coordinate 14,986,957 of JAULJL010000013.1, read as the reverse complement.
TAAAATCCTGATTCGGAGTTCGTTTGCAAAATGGCCAAATCCCGGGCTTCTTATGTTGTAATTCAAAAAGGAAAACCCGAAAAAATAGCAAATGAACTCCAAATCATCTAAAATTTTGCAAATCTTATTTTTAAATTATTTTAAAGAGATTGGCGAAAGAAAATCCTGATTCGAAGTTCGTTTACAAAAAAATGGCCAAATCCCGGGCTTCTTATGTAGTAATTCAAAAAGGCAAATCCTAAAAAAATAGCAAATGAGCTCCAAATCTTCTGAAATTTTGCAAATCTCATTTTTCAATTATTTGGAAGAGATTGGCGAAAGAAAATCTTGATTCAGAGTTTGTTTGCAAAATGGCCAAATCCCGGGCCTCCTATGCAATAATTCAAGAAGATAAATCCCGGAAAAATAGCAAATGGACTCCAAAAATTCTAAAATTTTAAAAATATCATTTTTAAATTATTTTGAAGAGATTGGTGAAAGAAAATCTTGATTCGGAGTGCGTTTGCTAAATGGCCAAATCCCGGGCCTCTTATGTAGTAATTCAAGCCGATAAATCCCGAAAAAATACTAAATGAGCTCCAAAAATTATGAAAACTTCCAGATCACACTTTTAAATTATTTGCAAGATATTGGTGAAGAAAAAAATCTTGATTTGGAGTTCGTTTAAAAAATGGTAAAATGTGGGGGCATAAAAGGGCATTTTTGGAACAAAAAAATCCAAATAAATAGAAAACGGACTCGGATAATTTTGAAAACCTCCAGAGCTCAATATTTTATTATTTTTGAATTATTAAAAAAATAAAAATTTAATTTGGAGTCCGTTTGATATTTATCTGCATCCGGGGGGCAAAACGGTCATTTCACGCAAGCAACCGAAAAGGGCTACTTTGGGCCTTTCAAAAAATCAGAGTTGGGCTGGAAAAGAGAAATCTGGCCTGCCAAGGCCCAAAGGAAGGAGGAAGCTTCTGATTTTTCAATCAAATGGCTAAAAATCAAGAGTTAGTTAGAGATTCTCTTTGATCAAGCCATGGTGATTAAGCCGCATAGGCCAAGAGAGATGTCAACATTATTCTTGAACAGCTGTAATTTGAGATATCTGATATGCTAATCAAAAGGTGGTAATTTCATGATTTTTTCAACTTGAATTATTAGCCATTTGATGGGAAATTGGTTACAAAAAAAATGACAACATCTTTGCCCTTTTTATAGACCATTAGGCCAGCCTTGGAGGGGGTTCAAAATTTGCAATTTTCATCTTCATTTTTGCTAAGTTCTCTTGGTTTTTACTTGGTTTTTCTCTCTTTGGTTGAAGGCAAAAAGAAAAAGTTTAGAAAAGAAAGGAAAGGAAAGTTTGAAGAGAAAAAGCTTGAAATATAGCTTCTTGAGGTTGCTCTTGAGCACCAACTCTTGCACTTTCTTGATTTTCCATTCTTGTTTTTTCTATTTTGATTATTATTTGGTGAGTTTCTATTTTAAATAAATGTTTTTTTATTGTTCTTCTTAAGTTCTTCCTTCATCTCTTTCTTATTTTTTTTTTTACAATTTTTTTTATATATTATACTCACCATGGCCGAATGGCCTACATTATTTATTTAAGTTGCTGTTTTGGTTTATTTTACCATATTGTTTATGTTATTTTCTTTGATCTTGGTGTTTTAAATGTTATTTTACTTCATATTCTTGAGTTATATTTTAATTTGGTTGCTTTGTTTGTTGCCATTTTTGTTTTAAATATCATGTTTTTGCATTTTTAATTTTCTGTTTTCATAATGTTTAAATTTGAGCATATTTTAGATTTAGTATATCAAGTGTTTGTGAAAATGCTTGTGTGGTCTTTGCATGATTTGAGTTTTATATCTTAGTTGAGCATGTTTTATATTTAGTAGATTAAGTGTTTGTGAAAATGCTTGTGTGATTTTTGCATGATTTGAGTGTTATATTTTACTTGAGCATGTTAGTATACCAAGTGTTTGTGAAAATGCCATGCTTGTTGGAGCTTGAGGCCATTTGGCTACTCCATGTGTTTTGCATTGTGTGTTGAATTTTTGCCATGTTTGTTAGTAGGTTTTTGCATTTGCATGACATTTGATTTTGTTGAGCATGTTAGTATACCAAGTGTTTGTGAAAATGCCATGTTTGCTAGTTACATTATTCCATTCGGCCACCCTTGGAACTTTTGCATTTTATGTGCATTCTTGCCATGTTAGTTGATAGGTTAGCATTTGCATGATATTTGGTTGAGTTTTTGGTTTAAGCATTCTTTGTGTTTGTGAAAATGCCATGCATATTTTAGTTATTAAGTTAGGTTTATTTGCTATGCATGTTCATGCATTTTAGGTCTAGGTTGCATTAAATGCCATGCAAGTTCATTTAGGTCTAGGTCACTATATGAATGCCATGCATTTTTTCATGACATTTAGGTTTAAACTCATGCATTTCATGCATTATGTTTGCTGTATTGTTTCATGCATTTCATGTTCATGCCACTTGAATAATGACTTAGGCCAATTAATGGTTCAAAGTCATGCTCTCTTGAACACACTTGTGGAAGATTAAAGTTTGTCAAATTGATTATTCTACCTTTGTGATTTTTTTTTTTTACTTAGCCAATTTTTATCTAACTTTCAAAAAGTCCTAGCTACTGTTTTGTGAGCTATTTTATGAGTTTGAAATATTTTTACTTTGATTTTTAAATGATTTTATCAAAGGCAAAATTGTGTTTTGACAAAAGAGTTTTTTCACCTAATACTCGTACATTTCCGATTTTTCTAGGAATTCATCTTTAATCAAAAAATTAAGTCGATTTTTTCCCGTGTAGTTTTGCATGTCCTGAGTCTCCATTATTGTTTTCAGAATTTTTTGAATTTTTAAAAATAGGGTAAAAAATCGTGGCTTAAAACTGGACAGTGGAGTCAGATTTGAATTTAAGGAAAAATCATTTTTCTGTTTTGGTTAAGTTACTTAGAGTGGGCTGATTAGGAGGGTTAGCTACTGACTTAGGGTAGTTAATAAGCCTTTTTAAACTCTAAAAATGGTTTTTCAAGTCTCGGGTTAAGGGTAGTCAAGTCCGGATTTTTAAACTTAGGAAATTAGAGCCATTTAAAAAAAAAAGATTTAGCCCAGTTTTTACTTTTTAATTCAAGCTTTTCAAAATTGTTTTCAAACAATCACAAAGTATTTTGGTTTTAGAATATTTAATTTGACATATTTTCCTAAGGTAGCCGGATATCTTTTTAGATATACGGATTTCCTTAATTAAAGGAAAAAATACATTTCATGCATTGCATTTTTCATATTCATGCATTTTATATAATATGTGATTCTTGCTATAATAATTTCTATGATATTATTATTATTTTGATTTATTTTTTTTATGTTATATGGTTTTGAATATTTCATGATATCCTATGCTTTTATTTAGTTATTTTTATTTAGCATATACTATGTTCGTGCATTATTATTTTTATTTTCATGCATATTATATGATAGCATTATTTTATTCCATGTCATTTAAATTATATGCCATATCATTCATATTTGTCATGTCATTTAAATCATTTCATTTCATTTAGGATATATTATGTCATCTAGAATATTTTATTTCATTTAGATTATATCATATGACTTAGGATATTGCATTTCATGTAGAATATATTATATTACCTAGGCCATTTTATTTCATTTAGGATATATTATGTCATCTAGAATATTTTATTTCATTTAGATTATATCATATGACTTAAGATATTGTATTTCATATAGAATGTGTTATGTTACATAGGTCATTTAATTTCATTCAGAATATATCATATAACTTAGGATATTTAATTTTATTTAGAATATGCTAAGGCATTCAAATCATGTCATGTCATTTAGGTTGCATTATATTATTTAGATTTTGCTATGTCATTTTATTTATGTCATGCATATACATATTCATTTCTTTTAAATGTTTTCAAAAAAAAAAAGATAATGGTTTTCTATAAAATAAAGATATTCCCGAGTTAAAATAATTCCTGAGTTCTCTGCTGGGTTTGCTGGAGAGGATATCATCAATTATTATTAATAACGGAATATCTTCTTGAAAAAGAGAATGATTCGAAAATTTTTCCAAAATTAATAAAAATTTCTATATTTTTCCACGTTTGTTGGGGAATATAGGAAAATTTTGAATTTATAAATTCCGGATCATTTTCAATTAAAAATGGAATTATTTTTCTTTAAATTGGGAATTAACTTGAAATACTAAATTTAAAACCGATTTTTTACCGAGACTTGAGATAACACACGATTAATAAGGTACCGATTTATACGGGCGTTGTGGGGGTGCTAATCCTTCCCTGCACGTAACCGACTCCCGAACCTGTTTCTTTGATTTCTTTGGTTTAAAACGCAGACTTGAAATTGGTTTTAAAAATGTTTTAATTAATTTTTAAAATATTTTATAAAACCGGTTTTAATAGGTGGACGATCACACCTAGCTAAAAAAGATTGGTGGCGACTCCATGTCTTTTTCAAAGTCATTTTCAAAACCTTCATTTTTTAGAGGAATTAAGTCTTGCGATTTTTTTAATGTCACGCTTAACGAATAATAAAATCTTGCGATGAGACTCGTTATTTTTTAGGTTGCGACAGCCTTAGTAATAAGGAAATCAAAAAGTCAATTCTTGGAACCTCATTTTCCTTGAAAATGCTACTAGAATGGGCAAAATATTAAGAAAGCATTTTAAAGCTCTTTAAACCATTTAGAAAGGTTCTGTATTATATTTTCAAATTGTCTAAATGGTTTCAATGCCCATAATCTCGCAAAAACAAGTTTTTCTTTGTAATATCTATAAACCATCCAAAACTTACATTTAACACATGAGCATTAGGAACATTGCAAGTTAATCAATTTTCTTTGTTTGAGCAAGTTTGAGACAATAAACTCAAGATATTCAAAAGCATTAAGAACTTGCTAAAACAAGTTTTCACATTTAAAGATTTTATTTGCAAAAATGATTTCTAATGTAAAACTTGAAATCTCAAATTCATTAAGCTTTGTATCCTCCCTCTAAAGATGTGCATAAATACAACTTAATCATTTAAGCATACAACATAATTTTTCAAAGCATGATACCATGAAATTCAAACATTTGTGCATAAGGTCATGCTTAAGCTCATGCGCCAATAACAATATCTCATTAAATAAGCACAACATCAATTTCATCAATCAAAGAAATATTAACATTTAGCACTCAAGATCAAATAACATATTTATGCAATTCAAAATATGTAATCAATAAAACTCATTGTATAAAAAAATAAAAAACATCAATCAATAAAACTTGAATAGACAACCAATTTTCTCATCCAAAAAGCTTTAGGTTTAGAGGTTACCCATATTCCATTTTGTATGTCTAGAGCATCCAATCAAAGCATTTTGTTCCTCCTTGCTCTAACACACCTACAAGAGACAATCATTTGGATTTTGGTACCCAAATTGCTTTGGGTCCTTGAGAGTTAGTTACTAAGTCTCTTGTTCCTTTTGGAACCCATACTTGCCTAATTCTATATGGAGTCTTTTTTTTAATAGGACAAGTATGTGCAGTATGACCATGATAATCACAATAAGCACATTTGGTCATTTTGGAGTGTAAAGATTTTTCAATAAAAATTTGTTTTTCATTTTTCAAGCTTTCAAATTTCATTTTCAAATAAAAATTCTCTTTTTCCAATTTTCCAATTTTCTCATTTGAAGTATCAAAATTGTTTTTCAAATCTTTATTTTGATTTTCTAGGTCAATCTTTGTTTTCAACAAAAATTCATTTTCAACATTAAACTTTGAAATCATTTTCTTGTATTTCAAATTCATTTCTTCAAATTCTATGGCTAACTCATCAAATGCATCTTACAATTCATCAAATGTATAGGAATTGGAATCACAAGTGTTAGAGGTTACCTTGGGCTCTTCAAGAGCCATGAAGCATAGGTTGGGCATTAAATCATCATTGGAGTCATAATCACCACCGGAAGTGTCACTTCCACTCCATGTGGCTATCATTGCTTTCTTCTTGGCATTTTGCTTCTTCCATAAAGGACAATCATACTTGACGTGGCCCGGTTTCTTGCACACATAGCACACAACTTGATCTACCTTGCCATTTTGAGATCTTTTGCCTTTGTTCATCTTGATGAACTTCTTGAACCTCTTGGAAAACATGGTAATCTCTTCATCTTCACCATCTTCTTCATCATCATCATTTTCTCTTTCTTTGATGGTTGATTTTAAGGCAACACTATCCTTCTTTGGTTGCTCTTGTCTATGCTTCATCTTCATTTCACAAGTGAGGAGAGAACCAATAAAGCTCATCCAATGAGAGAAAGTTGAGATCCTTGGATTCTTCAATAGCGGCCACCTTAGCTTCCTAAGATTTTGGGAGACTATTCAAAAATTTCTTAACCATCTCCTTGTTTAGATATGTCTTTCCTAAGGCCTTCAACCCATTAATGATATCCGTAAATCTATTGGAAATATCCTTGTTGCTGTTATCGAATTTCATCTTGAAAAGCTCATAGTCAAGTGTGAGCAAGCCAATCTTTGATTCCTTGACTTGACTTGTTCCTTCATGACTAGTGGCCAATTTATCCCATACTTGTTTGGCATTATCACAAAGGATACTCTATTGTACTCAATAGGACCCAAGGCACAAAAGAGAGTGTGAATTGCCTTGGCATTGAGTTGAGCCATCTTGGTATCCTTTGTATCTCATTCTTCCTCTTCTTAGGCACTTCTACATTATCAACTTTCTTCATTGGGATGAATGGACCATTCATAATTATTCTCCAAACCTCATAATCATTTGCTTGAACAAAGAGTTTCATCCTTGTTTCCCAATAGGAGTAATCATTACCATTGAAAAGTGGAGGTCTCAAAATAAAATGCCTTTCTTGACCAATAGGTATAGCCATAGTCTCAAAGGCCATGAGACATACTTCATCATTTACAAGCTTTGGGGTAATGAGCATCTTGTCACCACTTTGCATTTTCTTTGATCTTTGAAAAAGGATCTTTTCTCAAGGTTGTTAAACCTACAAAAGAGACCAAAGCTCTGATACTAATTGTTAGCTTTTAGTGGTGATTAAATCAAGAGGGGGTGAATTGATTACTTAAAAAATAATTGCGGAATTAAAGCCCAAATAATAATATTAAGAAATTTAAACAATATACTCAATTTGTCAAGTAAATAAATAAATAAAGCAAGTAAATGAGTAGGGAAAGAAGATCAAACACAATAGATTTATAGAGGTTCGGCCTCGTACCTACGTCCTCTCCCTTAGCCTCACTTGCCAAGGAGTTTCCAATCCACTAACTTAAAAAATAATTGCGGAATTAAAGCACAAATAATAATATTGAGAAATTTAAACAATATACTCAATTTGGCAAGTAAATAAATAAATAAAGCAAGTAAATAAGTAGGGAAAGAAGATCAAACACAATAGATTTATAGAGGTTCGGCTTCGTGCCTACGTCCTCTCCCTTAGCATCACTTGCCAAGGAGTTCCCAATCCACTAACTTGAATTGCTACCTTTTCAAGGAGAAGGTATAACCTTCACAATCCCTATTTTGTATGTAGGCTTAGATAGAAACCTCTTCCCCTATCTTTTCAAGGCTTAGATAGAACCTCTCTACCTTTAAGGCTAAAGTAGAAACCTCCCCTTTTACAAAGGATTTTGTGTAAACAAGATGAACCTCTAGTAGGCTAGGTGTTTAGAAGGTTAAGCTCAACAAATAGAGACTATACAATAGTGTTTTTACAAAAGAATACAAGAAGGATTGAAAAGATTTAGCTTAGAACAAAGAAAACTACTTGAAAGCTTGAGAGAGATGAAATATATGGCTTTGATCTTTCTCTGTTGGTGTCTCTTTCTCTTGGAAATGTTAGAGAGTCCCTTTAATACCTTGGATATGATTTATGACCGTTTGGAGCTGATTGGGATGGAAAAGAGCCGTTGGAGATTCAAAAATCATACTTGAAAAACTGCCCTGCAGGTATGGGATCGATCCCTTACATGAAGGGATCGATCCCCTACTTGTTCCAACTCAAAATATGATCGTTGGAGGCCATGGGATCGATCTTTACCTTGGGGGGATCGATCCCTTACTGTCCTGCAAAGTTTATTAGCTACTGACTCCCATGGGACTAATTTTGGGACTGATCCTGGGATCGATCCTCTATCTTAGGGGATCGATCCTCTCATATAAAAAATGTTTTCTTTGATATTTAAAAGAGGTCAAATTGTCTCAAAAATATTTTAAACATATACATATATTTAAGAACATGTATTTTGAGAAAATTAAGGAGTTTAAAGTATTTTAACATTTTCCAAAATATTTTCAAAATGATTCAACGAAAAATTCTAAATTGAAACTAATTAATCTCAAGCTAATTAAGCTTAAGAGTTTGTCATTTCAAAATTAAGATCAATTCAAAGCTAATATAGCTAACAGTTCCTAATCAGCCCCCTCTAAGTAACTTGGCAAAAACAATTTTCCCTCAAATTCAAATCTGACTCTACTATCTAGTTTTAAATCATGATTTTTGAACCTATTTTTAAAATTTCAAAAAAATCTAAAAAAATAATGGAGACTCAGAACATGTAAAACTACACCGAAAAAAATTGGCTTAATTTTTTGATTAAAGATAACTTCCCAGAAAAATCAGGAAAGTCAGAATACTGGGAGAAAACTGTTTTGCCAAAACACATTTTTTTCTTTTGATAAAATCATTTAAAAATCAAAGTAAAAATACTCTCCTAAGGACCTACAAACAGTATCTAAAACTTCTAATAATTTGGACAAAATTTGGCTAAGTAAAAAAATCACAAAGGTAGAATAATCAATTTGACAACTCTTTAATTTTCCACAAGTATGCTTAAGTGAGCATGACTTTGAGCTATTGATTGGCCTAAGTCATAAATCAAGTGGTATGACATGAGATGCATGAACATACAACAAATTGAGTGCATGAAATGCATGATTTAAGACCTAAATGACATGAAAAATGCATGGCATAAAGAATATGGCCTAGACCTAACATGAACTTGCATGGCAATAAATGCAACCTAAGTCTAAACATGCATGAAATGCATGGCAATGCTAATGAAACCTAGACCTAAAAAATGCATGGCAATAACACAAACACATAGCATGCTAAATCACGATACACAAACTCATGGCATGGAAATGCAAACAAGTCAACAAGCAAGATGAAAAAACACATACAAAGCAAAGAAAAATGGAAGTGGCCGAATGGCCATAGACTCAAAATGGTGATTTTCTGTCATGGCATTTTCACAAACATATGGCATACTAAAATGCAAGGCTAAAAAGAAACATGTTAAACCATGCAAACATGAAGTAAAGGCATGAGCAAGACTAGACATTTTCACAAACACATAGTATAGTAAAATGCAAATCATGAACAACTCAAACATGTTGAAAATAGAAAATTAAAAATGGTAGACAAGGGAAGTAAACATAAAAACAAGTTGATAAAAGAAAAAATGGAGGTAAGTAAAAAGATCAAAGCAAGCTTCATGTTTTTTTTATTTGAAGAAAATATAAAACATCAAAAACATGCTAGACGTCACAAACAACATGAAATAAAAATCAAACACCAACCATGAAAAAAAATAACCATTCGGCTACCTCATGAAAATGTAAAAAAAAAAAAAAAATTGGTTTTTCAAAGTTTTTCAAGAAAGCATCATAGAAGAACTTCAACAGAAAGCTTAAAAACACTTATTTTAAAACTAAAATCAATAGAAACTCACCAAATATCAAATGAAAACAGCAAATCAAGGATGGGAATGCAAAAAAAGTGTAAGAGTATAGTGCTTTTAGCTACCTCTAAAAGCTATAATGCAAGCTTTTCCTCTTCTTACTTTTTTCGCCTTTCTAAACTTTCTATTTGCTTTTCAAAAATGGAGAGTATTCAGCCAAGCAAGAGTGTAAAAATGAAAGAGACCCCTCTCTCCCTTATGGTGGCCGAATGGCCTTAGAAAGGTGTAGGAGGTTCTAGAATTTTTTCTACCAATTTTGATCCTATGGCCTTTAATCCAAGATGCTTTCTATGTATAATTCTCAACCTTAGATTGGAATAATCAGCTCCTAAATATGATGTCATGAAGATGATGTCATAAATAGGATGTCATAAATATGACATCATCATTCTTATCCATTGGTCTATGTGTCACAATTTCAAAGGCTTGATTAAGAAAAATAACTACCTTCCTCTTCACTCTTAGCCCTTTGATCTAAAATCTCAGCAACATCATTCTCCATTAGGGCTTGGCTGATTGCCCTTTTAAAAACCATCCCAATCTCCAATTTTTTAAAAGGCCTTCTTCAGATTTTTTGGTGAAATGACCTTTTTGACCTCCAAACCAAATTAAATAGCAAACAGACTCCAAATCCAAATTTTTCTGCACCAATATCTTCCAAATAATTTAAAAGTGAGATCTGGAAATTCTCATACTTTTTGGAGCTCATGTGCTATTTTTTCAAGATTTATCTGCTTGAATTTCAGCATAGTGGGCCCGAGATTTGCCATTTTGCAAACGAGCTCCGAATCCAAATTTTCTTTGCTAATCTCTTCCAAATAATTTAAGAATGAGATCTGCAAATTTTCAAAATTTTTGGAACTCATTTGCTATTTTTCGGGATTTATCTTCTTACTTTTCAGCATAGTGGGCCCGAGATTTGCCATTTTGCAAACAAGCTCCGAATCCGAATTTTTCTTCTCCAATCTCTTCCAAATGAATTAAGAATGAGATCTACCAAAGCCCGATTTTGCTCAAAACAAATTTAGATTTTCCTTTTCTGTGCCTTTGTCATATATGGAATTGGAGTTGGTCCGAAAACGCTCAATTTTTATGATAAAATTCCTTTTTGTTTTGATTTTTCCTTTTTTCAGTATCGGGAATTTCCTCGTTTTTTCGTTTTTCCTCCAATCGGCTCTTTTCTCGGAATTACTTCAAACTGAGCCTTGGACTATCCTTGTTTAATCACTTCTCATCAATTAGGGTCTTTAGTTTTATCGAATCAGGCCATTTCTGCAATTTTCCCCAATTTCACCAAAACTCACCAAAAACCCTAATTCTCGATTTTCTTCCAAATTGACTTTTCTTTCAGTTTTTCTTCCAAGTAGCCTCTCCATTACCCGTAGTCAGTACTTATCTTTCATTTGGAACCTCCAATTTCGATCAATTTTATCGTTTAAGCATTTTTCCCCAAAATTTTTGATCTAGGATTTCCTTTCTACTAAATCTCCGTAACCCAACTTTCGAACTCCATATCTTTCATTGTAGACCTCGGATTATCAAAATTCTTTCACCATTTTTCAATTGAACTTTGAATCATGATTTTTAAAGTGGGTTGACTTTTTTAATAGTTGACTTTTCAAGATTGACTTTTTGAGGTTGACTTTTTCAAGGTTGACTTTTTATGTCTGCTTTCTTAAACTAAGTCTCGAGGTAACACCTGCAAGATGAGAAAAGCCTTTTTGCATTCTGAAACATTAGTTTTGGAAGAAAACATACCTGATTTAGTGGTCCGGACAAAATTAGGTGTCTACACATTTTATTTATTTATAATATTTTAAAGGGTTTAAAAGATAATATTTATGAGCCTTTGAATCACATGATCCAAGGACCTACATTCGAGAAAAACAAGGATCTTTCTAGAAAGAGGATAGCTGGCTAAAAACACAAGATGACAGCTGGTTACAGGAGGCGGTTATTTTGGGGGGAGAGGTTCGACTATGTAGAGAAATAGGGAGAGGAGGCGTAAAAGAAAAAAAGGTAAAGAAAAAAAGAGATAGAAGAAGTAAGAGGGGATTGAGATTTTGAGAAAGAAAAAAGGGCAAGCTTTGAGGTGAAAAAGAAAGAAAAGAAATTTAAAAGAAAGAGAGAAAGGGATTCACGTGGAGAGCATATTTTTTAGAAAGGGAAGTTGTCAATGACTCTTTTAAAGGAGAGCACAAAAACAAAGTGTTTTAGCATTTTAATTTGGAGGCCATAGCTTAAGGTGCTTTGAGAGGTAGTTTTTTTCTTTTCCTTTTTTTTATGTTCATTGTGCTTGTTTTGGTTATAGTATATTATGGTGCATATCTGGTGTTTAATAATTTTCCTCTTATATGCTTAATGTTGCTTGCCTTGGATATGGTATATTATAGTGCATATTTGGTATTTGATGATTTTCCTCTCATATACCTAATGTTACTTGCCTTGAATATAGTATATTATGGTGCATATTTGGTGTTTGATGATTTTCCTCTCATGTCTAATGTTACTTGCTTTGGATATAGTATATTATGATGCATATTTGGTGTTTGATGATTTTCCTCTCATATGCCTAATGTTGCTTGCCTTGGATATATTATATTATGGTGCATATTTGGTGTTTGATGATTTTTCTCTCATATGCCTAATGTTGCTTGCCTTTAAATATGGTATATTGTGCTGCATATTTGATGTTTAATAATTTTCCTCTTATATGCCTAATGTTGCTTGCCTTGGATATGATCTATTGTGAAGCATGCTTCTCGATGTATATGTTATCTTTTCTTGAAAATAAAGATGGTTATGAGCTTGATGATCCTTGGTCATTTTCGGTTTTAGGTGATAGTTGAGCTGGATTAACAATCCACGAGACTAACTTTGAGCCAACCACTTTGCCACCAAAAAAAAAGTTTTCTGAAAAACGCTCTCGGTAATTCTTGGTTCGGATTACGCAATGGTCCGTAACCAAAATTCTTTTGTGTTCTTATGATATACCGGATATATTAAAATTACTCTTGGGTTGGATAATGCGATTATGGGCTCACGTTTTCTTTCCGCCCTCTTGTCACCCAAAAACAGTTTTTTTTTTAAACCCCCTGAGAATTCTTGGTTCGGATTAAATAATAGCCCGTAACCAAGTCCGTTTTTTATTCTCATGATATAACAGGGTATATCAAACTCTTTTAGGTCGGATTACGTGATTTCAGGCTCATGTTTCCTAACCACCCTTTTGTTTCTCGAAAACATTTTTAAGTCCAAAAACAACTTCTCAAAACCTCTGGGCACCTTTTTTAAGACCTCTGGGAACATTTTTTAGACCTTCGGGTTACCGTTTTTTAAAAACTCCGAGTTACCATTTTTTAAAACCTCCGGGTCACTGTTTCCCAAAACGTTCGGGTACCATTTTTTTTAAACCTTCAAGTTTCTTTTCTAAGTTCGATTTAAGTTTCTTCAAAAGTATTCAGATACCTCTATAGGTATTCGGATGCCTTCTCCTCAAGGGAGAAACACATTTCCCATAATGGTCCCTTTTTAATGCATTTCATGTTTTCTAAGACGTTTTAAGATTTTTCGTACTTAAAACATGCTTTCTCGGCTACATAAACATTTGGCAAGAATATTTTCTTAGTCTTTGTCGGGTTTGCCGGGGAGGTTAGGAAATTATCCAATGCACGTGCTTATGAAATTGTAAAGTATAGTTTTCATTTTATTTGGAATTATGTAAGTGTTACGCGAAAAAAATATTTTCCAAAACTTTACCAGGTTTGCAAGGAAGTTCAGTAAAATTTGTCAACGCATGCCATTTATGTAATTTCATAAAAAAAACATGTAAATGATTTTCAAATTATGGTTGTATGCATATTCTTTGTTTATGATATTTAATGATTGATATTCATGTTAATTTCTTGTTCATGTTATTTGGTAATTAATATTCATATAATTTATTTTTGTTTATATATGATATTTAATGATTAATGTCTATGTTAATTCTTTGTTTATGTCATGAGATAATTAGTATTCACATTATTTCTCTTATGTTGCATATTAATAATAGTTGTATATTCATTGTTCATATTAAATAATTTTAATGCAAATGAAAATGAAAATGAATGTTTTAATAATAAAATAAGGTAATATTTTCGAGTTAAAATAATTCATGAGTCCTTTGTCGGGTTGCCAGGGAGTTTTTGTCAATTATCATTAACGAATGAATATCCTTTTAAAGAAAGGAGAATGATCCGAATGATTTCAAAATGAGAACAAATTATATATTTTGCCGGATTTTTCGGGGAATATAGAAAATTTTGTTATAATAAATTCTGAATCATTCTCAAATAATATGACTGTTTTTTAAGTGAATTATTTTAAAATACTGAAACTAAAACCAACTTTTTATCGAGACCAATGATAACATATGATTAATAAGGTACCGTTTTATACGAGCGTTATTGGAGTGCTAATACCTTCCTGCACATAACCGACTCTCGAACCCGCATTTGTTTTTTCTCTGGTTAAACGCAAACTTTAAAATTGGTTTTTAAAAAGGATTTTAATAAATTTTAAATTTCTTTATGAAAACCGATTTTAATAGATGACCGATCACACCTAACCAAAAAAAGATCGGTGACGACTCCCATTTTTCGATTTTTCAAAACCACCTATTATTTACGAGGCCTTATTATTCTTTTTTCTACCCCAACGTCATTTAGCGGTAGCGATATCGTTATGACATTTCACATTAATAAAACTGGATTACATTATATAACACAAAAATGAACTAGTCAGTGGTCGCTATTTTGGAGGTTGGAGTGGGGGATTTTACCTTCACCCGAGTTAAAAAACTCAAATCCAACCTCAAAAGTTATTTTGAAAGGTGGAAAGTCTAATCGAATTATAAGTCACACTCAAATACAAGAGGTAAACAATGTGAGACTTTTGACATCCCTTCTTGATAGATACCTGGCGAAACAACATAAAACAGACAACCTAATGAAACGGATAAGGAACCTAACTCTGTTACCAAGTTAAAAAAAACTCAAACTTAACCTCAAAAGCTAACTTGTAAGGTAGAGAATTTAATAAGGTATATAAACTACATTCAAATTCAAGAGATAAGCAAAGTGGAACTTTTAACGACAAACTGTCCAAGCCCTACATGCCTTGAACTGAAAGCAGAAAATTAGAAGAAAAACACAGTGATAAGGAACCTAATGAAGTAATGTTGGCTGCTCTTCAACACTCGCATATTAATTTCAATGCTACCTCTTTTTTCTAGCATGTTAGCCATCAATGTCTTTTCCAAACCACGCCAACAAATTTTAATCCCAATATTAGGTCGGCTACATCGGTAGACGAATTCACCTCCTCCAATTATTTTTATTTATCATCAATTTTTTTTAAAAAAAAATTAATAACTCTAATATTATAAAATAATTTAAAATTTAAATCAAATAAAATAAAATCAAAACAATTAAATGCTGAACACGTGGTGTTTTTTCAGAATCATCCATGTGTTAAAGATATAGACTAGACCTGCTCACGGGCCGGGCAACTCGCCCAGCCCAGCCCATATTGGGCCGGGCCTCAATATTTGTGATCCGGATCACTATTCACATATTAAAAAAATATTATTTTTTTAAAATTTAATTATAAAAAATAAAAATATTTTTTTTTATTAAGCGATGAACAGTGATTTGGATCGGGCCTGGGCAAGAAAAATAAAAAAATTCGGGCCACGGCCCGACCCATGAATCCACATATGATTTTTTTCCTTTTTACCAAAAATTGATTTTTATATATTTATATAAGATATAAGATGTCCAAATACTCTGTATGCAATAACTACATTTTACAAAATGATTTAGTTATTAAGATTTATTTGAAAAAAAAAAATCATAACAAAAAGAAAACTAGGAGCCTTTATTACCATAAATAATTAATTGGTGAAGGATCGGAGTAAGATTTAGGATAAGAGACTAAGATCTTAGACTTGACCTTGAATGTTATTTTTCGTGCTATAATCATGTTTAAGGTGTTATATAAATTTAATGCGTTAATAATTCATATTATATAAATTTTAATCAATTTATGTATTCGTATCATATTCATATTATTTTTTCATATCATGTCGTATAATCGTATTGTATCCAAAATTATTAGCTCTAGATCTTATACTAAACCATATAAATTCATTCTAAATCAATCTATAAAGTCTTCTCTTTTTCGAAAAGAATAATAATAATACATATGAATCAAATTAATTAATTAATTACATCTTTCAATTTCAAGAAATTAAAAAAAAAAAAACTCATTAATTTGAAAACATGTGGAGTTGCAAATGAAAGAACAACTTTAAACTAATAAATTTCAAAAGACATCCATCTAATTGGGATAACTCTTTGAATGATAGTAAGCCGAAACATATATAGTTGTTGCTTTTTTTGGCCAATAAAAACATAATGTAGGCCTTCATTCATAGTCATGGAGGTGAAGCCGCCCCATGTTGCAGGACCACAACCGGTAATTTACACCATTAAAGTGGATTGTGCAAAATGCAACCTTCTTTAATACTTAGGACCAACTTATTCAAATTGTATTATCTAAAATAATTGCTAAAGCTTTGTCTCAATGTATTTGGATTTTGCATGTCAAGAAACAACAATAAAGCTTATCATCACCCAATATTTGTGAATTAAAAACTTTAATTGGACAACCTTTTTTTAGTGGGTTAGAGTCGAGGTAATAATTAGCAAGAGACATCCAACAATTAAAATATTTGAGACTCTAACTTACAGATTTCTAGTTTAAATTGCAAAATGAAAAGCGAATGAGATTTATTAGATAAAAATAATAATAATAAAAAAAAACCCTACCTGCCTGGCATGTATTTTAGTTTAATATCACATATTCACATGCATCAAAAAACAAAGGCCATAAGTCAATATATCTAAAAGGCAAGCATGGAACTCCAATGGCATTTTGGGTGGTGGTGCATAAGCCACATTCATCATCCGATGATGCAAGCATATATATGAAATTACAACGATAACAACGTTGTTAGAAATGTTGACCTAAATTTTAAATAATTTGATAAAGAGATTTTTTGAAATATTTTTGGATTCATTGAAAATTTTGTTTGGTGATTAAGTTTATTTGATGAGTAAATTAGTTAATTTGTAGATAAAAAGGGGGAGGTATCAATAAAGCTGTAAGGAGTGTTATAGGCTTTTATGGGCAAACACCTATATGGATAAGAAGAGTGCCCATGGATGTTTATATTTGAATCTTTGGTTTGAGATTTTTAGAGACCGAGGAGGAGTGCTAGTAGATTGGTTTGGGTTTGGAGTTGATTTGAATTTGGTGAGTCAGTTAGGATTGATTTGTATGTTTGATCAGATTGAGTCGTGAGTTTAAGTGTTTTTAAATTCTCATAATTAATGAATCTTGTTTTCATCCGTGAATGTAAACAATTCGAGTGCAAAAAACCACGTTAAATTATTGTCTTTTGTGTGGATGATTTATTGTTCGATATGCTTCCACTTGCTTGAAGATTAAATGATTGAGGTATGATGCAGTAATGAAGAAAAAGATGAAAACACACAAGAGAAGATGAATAGGAGACTTGTGTTGCAAGTGGAACCGAGCATATTTAACATGAAAATTAATGATTTGATGAAATTTGAGTCAATGTGAAAATTATTAGAAATAATGACTCAAATCTAAATTGTTTGATAAGAGATTTTCTAAAAATATTTTTGGATTCATTGAAAATATTGTTTGGTAATCAGATTTACTTGGTGGGCAAGTTATTTAATTAACTTATAAATAAAAAAGTAAGGTATGAAATAAAGTTGTAAAAAGTGTTGTAAGATTTTATGAGATAAACACCTCATGCGGCTAAGGGAGAATGCCCATAAATGTGTATCTTTGAATGTTCGAATTGAAATTATTAGAGATCGAGCAAGAATGCGTTTGGATTTGGTGATTAAGGCCTCGTTTAGCATTGCTTTTGGCACAACTTTTGAGGTCAAAAACTGCTTTTCACCGCAAACGCAATGCTAAACAGATAAAAAAAATTAGCTTCTGCTGTTGAAACCATGGTTTGAAAAGCCAAACCAAAAAGCCAAAAAATATAGCTTTTGGGCTTTAAAAGCTGGCTTTTGGATAAAATGACTTTATTATCCTCACATCTCTACACTTTTATTATTTTAAACATATTTTTTTTTTACATTTCAATTTCCAACAACACTTTTTCACAGCAATGCTAAACACTTAAAAGTTTTTAAACCACACTTTTTCACCACACTTTATAAACACACTTTTTTCAACTCGAGTTTTTTCCAACCCAAGCTTTTTTCAACAGCAATGCTAAACTAGCCCTAAATTGGAATTAATTTATATGTTTGTTCAGATTGAGTTATGAGTTTGAGCATTTAATTTGTGGTACTGGGAAAAAGGAGTTAGTTAGGAAGGATGAGACTCATTGTATAAAAATGACTACAATTTAGAAAAAGAATTCAATGTTTCTGCACCCACATTAAATTTGCATGTCACCATGCAAAAGGTCTTTATCATAGTCATCAAATCATTTTGAATTTTGATGTAATCACTCCATTAACAAATCATCTAATAATTAATTTGTAACGTTTGATGATCTTTCCAATATCAAATGATAATTAATAGAGCAGATGGTTATGAAAAGCTAATGAAATGAGTATAATTAAAAGTTCAAATTAATGTCAAATTAAAGAACTAAGTTAGAAGTGAATAAAACGTTTTGTAACATATTTTTCAAATTATCCCATATGAACAATGACACTTATTTTCAAAATCATAAACATTGACTAAAATATTTACTTTTAAATTTTTTATGATTTTATAGATATGTATTATTAAAAATTACAACTATCATATCAAACAAATTAATACACAAGTATATAACATAACTATCAGCAAATATTAGAGAAAACTAATGAACAAACATACAGAAATTGGACCAAATCCACATTTAGTAGGATATATTTTAAACCTAATATATATGCATGCATCCTTTAATTTTGAGTAGGATATAATATATTATGCTACTCCTTCAAGAAAGCAGTCCTTCCAGTCTCCTGCGCACTCTTGAAGTTGCAATACCAATTCTGGAACAGATAGCCTACGAAAGAAAAATATCAACAGCCAAACTTCTTTGTTAAAGACACAGTTATTGCATGAAAAATCTCATTCATATGTGAGAAGATATATATAATAACTCATTCAAATTGATTTTGATTGTATTTTCATTTATATTAAATTTTTATATAAAATTGGTGTTTTGTAGTTTTTAGTAATATCAAAAAAGTAAACAAAATATCATGAAAAATAATTTTAAAATATATATAAGAGTATTAAGTGTTCAAAAAATAAAAATTTATGACATAAATAAACATAGACAAACAAAATGAGACGAAGAGAATAATAAATCTCTATCAAAACTATATTCCATTCAGATCATTTAAATTAAATTGGATTAAGTTTATTTTTTTAAGCCCCGACATTATTATGTTTCCGAAGCTTGTAAGTTGTAATCAATAAAAAGAGAATTAATTAGTAAGATTGATGTACATCTAATCGGATATATATAAGGGTTAAACACACAGTTGTTCATGTATTATATTAGTTTTCTTAATTTGATATTTAATTTTTTTTTTTTAAATAGAATATTGAGAGAGGGAATGGAAAGAGAAGAGAGAGAAAGGAGGGGGAGAGGGAGAGGAAGTCTGGTTTGGGACAAATTCGTTGTCGATGTACTTTAGACTGATCAGATCGATGGCTAACGAGCCTTCCTCCCCCTCCATAGTCCATTCTCTCTAAACCTTTCCCCTTCTCCTTTTAAAAAAGTGTTTAATTTTTGCATTTTTTTTCTTTAGATTTTAATTTTTGAATTTTTGAAAATTTCAATTATTTAATTTTTACTTTTAAATAAAAAATAAATTTTTTATTTTTTAAATTTTTTATTTTATTTTTGCTGATGTGACATTGAACCCAGACTTTGCATTTCCTTGACAAATGATGCTTTATTATTGATAAAAAAAAAAAATTGGGTAACTTATCTTACGGAATACAGATTTAGATATATAATTATAAATTTTATTTTTTAAGTATCAAATTAAAAAAAAATGGTATAATACATAAATCAAATGTACTTGATCCTATATATATATATATATATATATAAAGAAGTTTCTTTTCTATTGCATCGAACGTTATAACGATGCTTAAGAATAAATTAATATACCTGAGATTGAATTGAGCAGATGAATCTATCTCCTGCTCTTTGGTACGAAACACTTGTAATTTTAGCTCCTTCCTCCTCAAGAACAATGACAAAGTCACGCAATTCAAACTTTATGTCTGCCCTTGTAACTAAATTCACTTCCAAACTAGAATCCGAATCTCTTATATTTATTACTAGGGATATTTTTCTTGGCAATATTTTAGCTGCTTTGCACTCCTCTTCTAGTTGCACCTTGGTTTGCTTTAAGTGTTCTATTCTCTTTTGCTTTTGCTTTACATATTCTCTGGCTTCGTCCACCAGCTGAGGAACCGACATCTGCAAAAATCATGCATTTCAACTTTCAAGTAGAGTAAAATTGATCGGATATATATTGGACTCTTAATTTCAGTGATCAGAATTCAATAATCTTTGACAATGTCTTTAAATGTATATATATAAAAAATTGATCGAATATGTGCATGAGAGAAAAAGATGAATCCAGGGTTTAGCATAATTGGCTCATGCAGTCACAGGTATGGGGATCAAATCATAATATTTGCAATTCCTTTCCCTATACTCTAGACCTATGTTATTCGGACTCGGGTCTAGTGTCAAACATAGGTATATTAAATTTTTTCGAAGATTTTTATGTATTTGGAGGGTTTTTAAAGGATCATATCCCCGTACTCATATCTGAATATGCATCGGACATAGGTATTTCAAAATAAAAAAAGAGTCGGAGCAATATAACTCCAGACTGCGATCTCCTTTGTAAAAAAATAAATAAATAAATAGAGGGAGAGCGGAGGGGGGAATGATGGGAGAGCCTAGATTACCTTGTTTGGATGAGGAGGAAGGAGAGAAGAGAGATGGGAGCAAAGATTTTTCATGTTAAGTCTCCGATCTCTCTCAATTAAACATCTTTTGAATCTTGAGGACGAGCTAATTCCACCCTCCATGCCTGCCTTGCATGCAATATCTTTTTCTTGGTAAACGAAAGGCGGAAGAAAATGAAGGAAAAGGAGGAGAGGCTCTCACTCACATTAGAATCCCAAATTTATAAACAACCCCGCACGAGCGCATGATTGCTAATTCGCTCTCAGTTTGGTAGGGTTAATTAAAAAGCAGCTTTTTTTTCCTAAATCTCCTTCATATTATCTCTAAATGTGCATTGCGCTACACACATGTTTCAAACCCTTCTTAAATGCTGAGGAGCCCCACCCACCGAATCAAACATCCCACAGAGTTGAAGTAATCCAATTGATCAAACCCTTCTTTTTGAAAGATTTTGTGGTTTGAAAGCCAAAAAAAAAAAACAATTTTAAATAAAATTGTGGAATGAATAATATTTTCCTATTTTTAAAACCTGTTGCCTTCTTCTGCAATATAATTATCTCTCAACCAAATATATATAGAAACATTTTCAAAATAGTTCCAGCCTTTTGGTGGAGATTTGCTTTGAAATCAGAGACAAAGATGAAGAGATAAGAGTCAGGGAAACAATAATATGATATAATTTTCTATAGCTTCTATTTCTTGGTTTTTATGCATTTCATTTTTATGGCTTTCGTTTTTCTTTTTCTTTATCCAACATTTTTTTTTTATTTTCATGATCAGTCTGAAAAGAATTTCAGGTAATGGGTAGCATTAGACCTGCTCAAAGGTCGGGCTATCCATCCAAACCCGAAGGTCCACCCATATTTAAAAGGGTTTGAAAAAAAATATTAAATTCGAAATATGAGCTTGGACAAAAAATGAGACCTGTTTAGAAAATGGACCGGGTCTTGGCACCAACAATCAAGGCCCGAGCAGGGCCCGACCCATTTCTCATTTATATAATATAATATTTTTTATATTTTATATGTTATGTAATTTATATGGTATAAAAAAAATATATATAATATTATAGTGTAAATATTTTAAAATATGCTAAGTTATCAATGTTTTAGAATTTAATAAAAGAAAAAAAAAAAGAGATAAAATTATTAAAATTGAATAATAAAAAAATATTTAATTAACTTTTTTTAGAAAAAAAAAATATGGGCTGATCTAAACGGGTTTGGACTATCCATTTATAAATATGGACAGATTTAGATAAAATTTGAAATTCATATTTCAAGCCGAACCGAACTTGAACAAATATATTTGATATTGATACCTTACCTCGACCCGGCCATAAACAATTTCAGGTAGCATTCTTTAGCAATTAATAACAAAAACCTTAAGTCATACCGATTCGGAAATACTTATATCCAGCTCATGCCAATACAGTCAAGAGAAAAGGAAAGAATATAGCAGAGTACAGTGTAGCCAAGTGGATTGGGGCGGGTCAATTCAACTTTTTTTTTAAAAAAAAAAATAAACTATTAATATATAATACATTTTCATGGATTTTTTTTTAATTTTTTCTATATTAGCCCACTAAAATTACAAAAAAGTTAAAGAAAGGGTTAAAAATTAAATTTCATCTGTTTTTAATATAACAAAATACAAATACATGACTAAAAAATTCAAATGAATTATGATATAATAATTGTCTAATTACATACACGGATATACACAAACACTAAAATATAAAGATGGGCAATTATTATAAAATAAATAATATTATTCAGTTAT
This sequence comes from Fremontodendron californicum, assembly GCA_030761205.1. NCBI lineage: Eukaryota > Viridiplantae > Streptophyta > Magnoliopsida > Malvales > Malvaceae > Fremontodendron > Fremontodendron californicum. The sequence goes on along the minus strand of JAULJL010000013.1, from coordinate 14,964,253 downwards.
TTTTCTAAAATAACGGGTCATGATTATTTTATCATTTATATTTTATATTAGGAGGAAGGGAGGTTCGATTGGGTCAAATTGATGTTTGTAAAGCTTAAAATTTTCATTATCGGTGTAAAAAAAATGAACTTTTATATATAAATTATAAATGATATAAAATGCAAGTTTATTTTTACATATAATTGATTAAGGATTAGTTTGGCATTGTTGTTAAAAAAAGTTTAAGTTTGTTTAAAATATGGTTTAAGAATTTTTAAGTATTTGGTATTACAGTGAAAAATGTTGTGTGAAATTAAAATTTAAAAAAATATATATGTTTAAAATAACAAAAATTTAGAGATATGAAGATAATAAAATCATTTTATCCGAAAACTAGCTTTCAAACCACAAAATCTTTATTTTTTTGGCTTTTTTATTTGAGTTGCAAAACATTATTTTAATCGTAAAAACTAAAAAATTTTATCCATTAATTTTATGTTTGCGATGAAATATAATTTTTGACTTAAAAAAATGTGTCAATAATAATCCTAACCGGGTTTAAAAAAATTCTGGTTACACCGCAACTGACAGACATAACCCAGATGTAAGGACTCAGTGAGGAAAGGATCAAAATCAATGTACAGAGACGGAAGGTGTCGTCTCTTTGGGGATTTGCATGTGCTAAGCTCATCTTCTGATCAAATCTTCAAACACCTTCGAATTAACTGTATTTTTATCATGCGAGTGCTGACTAGTAATACTAAACCAAATTTGCTTTGTGGTCCAATTGCAATGCCCGGACATGCTTGACTTTGGTCGACCTATTTCTATTATAAAATACTTGTAGTAGACGAAACATCAAACATGTGTTTCATATATTTCAGTATTAATTAATTTTTAATAACTCAGAAACCGGATTCTGGTCAAGTGAAACTGCTCAAATGTTCACATCAAGGTTGGATTTGGAGTTTTGCAGCTAGCGGGTACTATTTGCTATTCTCTATGCATAGTAGAGATATTCATGAGCCGGATCGGACAGATCCAAATAGAAAATTATTTATTCAAATTTGATTTAGACTCAATTCATCGGATTCAAAAGTTTATTTTTATTATTTTTTAATATTTTAATCGAGTCGATCTAAATTATAAAAATTTTATTTCAGATTTGATTCAATTCAAACCGGATCGAACCAAACGAATATTCCGACCGTTAGACAAATTTATGCATGGTATGGCCATTCCATTCACAAGGACTGTTTAATTATAAGATTTAGGTCAAATTTGTTATGAGCACCAATTTTTTTTTTTTTAAAGTCCGCATTTATTCTGTAATGGAAGGACCACATCTAATTTTTCATCGCTGAATATAACAACACAAGTTTTTGATCCCACAAAGACACTCTAAAGACACATAAAACAAAATATAGTTTGAGCATGATTTTTCTCGTTTTCTCAAAAACACGAAGAAGAGAAAAAATATATAAAAAAAATGTTTTCCAATCCGAAAAATACTTCCCATGCCAAAATAAAAGAATCCATATAGATTGTTAATTTGTTGGTATTGGTGTTATAATTGTTTTGACTAAACTACATGAATGATATTTTATTTTTTTTGGTTTTTTAATTATGAAAAATAAAGATTTACTCACTTACATTATTAACATTTTTTTTTATCATCCAATCATTTAAGGGCCAACGGATTATTGACGTGACTACCCACCTAGATTGATGTTGCCACATGGACAGATTATGTCAGTATAAATGTCACATTATTAATTTTTTTTTAAAAATAAGGCATTTTTTCTATATTTTAGATTATTTTTTTCATTCATTTCTCCATTCCCTCTCTCTACCTCTTTCAATTCTTTATCCTATATAAAACAAAGCAAGAAAAATCCAAAAGAAACCTAAGACACAAAATTACCCCATGCACACCACTTCCTAATAACCACAGCAATCCTTCCATCCACAACAATCACAACTCATCGTCATCGTCGAAAAACCCAATTGTCATCATCAAACACAACCCTTCTTCCACCGAGAATCACCTAAAACCTAATAAGGATAATCTTATCCTTCTCAAATTCAAATGAAACCTTTAAATTTAAACCTCTCTATATAAGATTGTTATCTTGTGTTTCAAACTATATTAGACTGTATATATCGGTCTGTATTCATGAATAAATTAATCAAGTCCTTATCAACTCAACCTTCTATCAACTTCTACATGGTATCAGAAGCCACCTTGCTTTAACCAGTTTTTTTTTCCTCCCTTCCTTGTTACTCATCATGGCTGTCAACAACAATAACCTCCATTATATTATTCCACAAATAGACCCAGTAACAAATCCAGCTCCTGTCTCCATAAACGCAACAGCCCAATTACCACTCAAACTAACTCCAAAAATTTTCCCTCATGGCATGCTCAGTTTGATGCACTGCTAACTGGTTTTGAATTAATGGGCTACGTTGATGGCTCTATTCTATCTCCTGCTAAGCAAATTGAAAAGGATGGACAAATGATCTTGAATCCATCCTTCAGTCATTGGGTCCGTTAAGACAAATTAATCCTTCATGCGATCATCACATCCACTTCAGAGTCTGTTCTGCCCTTCATAGCATCATCAAGGACCTCGCTTGAAGCCTGGAAAAAACTCACAAAGTTATATGCCAACAAAACTCGTTCTAGAGTCATAGATCTCAAGAACACTCTAACTCGCACCAGACGAGACAATCGACCAGTTGGTGACTATCTACAAACCATGAAAAATATAGCAGAAGAAATTGGACTGTCTGGAGCTCCTTTAGATTAAGATGATCTCATACTTCTTTCCTTGAATGGTCTTGGCTCAGACTACAAGGAAATTTCTACTGCAATTCGAGCTCGTGAAATCCTATCACTTTTGAAGAACTTCATTACAAGTTGACTGCATTTGAACTGCATTTGAAACAGGAAGCTGAGCACAGTGAAATCAGTGTACCAACTGCACATTACACTAGGAAGTTCAATGGAAACAAGTCTGGCCGTTTCAATATGCCTAAAAATCGACCATTCACTCCAAATTGACCCACGAGCACTCGCACCAAGAAACCTTCCTCTGGAATCTTCTTACACTCCCAACCATCTCGGCTCATATGTCAAATCTGTGACAAACTTGGTCATACTGCCAAACAATGTTAAAGAGGCAAGCATTTTTTTCTCTACTCAACCAACAGCTCATTATGCTGCCTCAACCAACAATAACAAAAATTGGTGTATGGATTCTGGTGTTTCTCATCATGCTACACCAGACTTGGAAAACTTGTCAATCACTCCGACTATGATGGTACAAATGAGATAATTATAGGTGATGTTTCGGGTTTGCCAATAACTCATTTAGGTTATACTACCCTTCATTCTCATAATACTTCATTCTCTTTAAATGATGTTCTTTGTGTTCCTAACATAAAAAAAAAAAAAAAAAATTGCTTTATGCCTCTAAATTTTGCAAGACTAAATTGGTCTATGTTGAATTTTTCTCTAACCATTTTTTGGTGAAGGATTTGCACACCCGGGAGATTCTAACTCAAGGCTTGAACATTGATGATGTCTACCAACTACCATCTTCCGTTTCTGCTCACTCCAAGTCACCAACAGTCTTTTCCAGTATTCATGTTTCACTCTTGACTGGCACAAGAGATTAGGACATCCTTCTAGGTCAATCCTTAGCTGCATTTTGAAGAACCATTCTCTTCCCTCTTGTTCTACATCCTTCTCTACTTGTAATTTCTGCCAATGCAATAAGAGTCACAAGCAACCTTTCGCTCTGACAAGTTTGTTTAGTGATAAACCTTTTGAACTTATTTACACTGATGTATGGGATCCTGCTCCAAAAAAATCAATTGATGGCTTTTCTTATTATGTAATCTTTGTTGATCACTTTTCAAAATATATATGGTTTTATCCATTGAAACATAAGTCTGATCTTTTTACCTTAATTCCCAAATTCAAGGCCTTAGTTGAGAAATTCTTTAACACACCAATACTGTCCATGTATTTAGATGGCGATGGTGAGTATGAAAATTTGAAAACATTTTTTCAGTCCCATGGCATCTCTCATTTACAAACCCCACCACACACACCTGAGCATAATGGGGTTTCTGAATGTAGGCATCGACATGTTGTAGAAACTGGCTTAACTATCCTTCATCAGGCCTCACTTCCACCCAAATTTTAGTCCTTTGCCTTTTGAACAGCAGTGTATTTAATTAATCGAATACCCACTCCAATTCTCAATCTTCAATCTCCATTACAATTTTTATTTAAAAAGGATCCAAATTATAGTAAGTTCAAAATTTTTGGTTGCTTGTGCTACCCCTGGTTACGACCATACACAAAGAATAAACTTGAAGCCAAAACTATGCATTTTCCTTGGCTATTCTCCTCATCAAAGTGCCTACCTTTGTTTTGATCCAGAGTCCAGCAAGACAAACACCTCTAGACATGTTGTTTTTGATGAAACAAAGTTCTCTGCCTACTCAAACTCTCATTCTTCAGGTGATATATCATCTCCATTTTTCTCCTCATCTCCTCATCTTATTGTTCTTCAACAACCTTTATCTACTCCTCCTTGCAAGACATCACCAGTGTCCACTGCCTTGCCCGCTCCCAGTGCTACTTCACCATCACAAACATATACTATACCATCTCCACAACCATATTCTAATCCTCCTTCCCTTGCTACCATTGTCCCATTACCTACATCTTCAGATAACCAAAGAGCTCAACCTATGGTTACCAGGTCATAAAATAACATATTCAAGAGAAAACAACTTCACTTAACAACCAAACATCCACCTTCTACTCCACTCGAACCATCATGTGTATCTCAAGCAATGAAAGATCCAAATTGGCTCAAAGTTGTGTCTGAGGAGCTGGATGCTCTAATCCGAAATGGCACATGGCAACTAGTACTTGGTTGGAAGCAAATGGGTATTCTGGATTAAAAAGAATCCTGATGGTACAATTTCCATATACAAAGCTCGGCTTGTGGCAAAGGGCTTTCATCAAAGACAAGGTATTGACTATTCCGAAACCTTCAGCCTAGTGGTGAAACCAACTACAATCAAATTAGTACTTACTGTTGTGCTGCAAAATCACTGGCCTATCTATCAGTTAGATGTCAACAACGTATTCTTGCATGGAACACTCTCTAAGGATGTCTACATGCAACAACCTCCAGGTTTTTCTGACTCTTCTCACCCAAATTTTGTTTGCAAGTTGCAGAAAGCAATTTACGGATTGAAGCAGGCACCACGAGCTTGGTACACAACTTTGAGCTCATTTGTTCTTTCCTATGGCTTTACATAGTCTAAGTCTGATTCTTCACTGTTTATTTACTGCAAAGCTAGCATCATAATCTATTTCTTAGTTTATGTTGACGATATAATTCTCTCTGGTAGTGATGACACTTTGGTAAAAGATTTTGTTCAGGCTTTATCTAAGAAGTTTTCCTTGACAGACCTTGTTCCCTTGAATTACTTTCTTGGAATTGAAAAAAATCTCATTCCCGACGGTATGTTTCTCTCTCAACACAAGTATGTAGTTGATTTATTGACAAGGACCAAAATGCTTGACGCTAAAACTGTAGCAACTCCTATGTCTTCCTCTGCATCTCTACATTTGACTGACGGTGAAGTATTATCCGATGGGAAAGAATGCAAGAGCATTTAGGGCTGTAAATGAACCGAGCTTGAACGAACAAGTCTTTGTTCGTGATCGTTTATTTATTTTTGAGCTTGTTCGTGTTCGGTTCATGTTCGTTAAGGATTTTCAAATTGTGTTCAAGCTCTGTTCGTTTAAAATTGAGTGTGTTCGTGTTCGTTCATTTAATGTTCACGAACAAGTTCATTTAATGTTCACGAACTTGTTCGTGAACATTAAATGAACATGTTCATGAACATATAATTGAACATGTTCACGAAAAATAAAAAAAATGTTCATGAACAATAAATAAACAAACAAATATAAAACAAGTCAATTTTATATTATTATTAAATATAAAATAATAAAATACAAACATAATTAAATTAAATTTATTACTAAATTATTAAATTTAAGTTATTAAATAATATTAATTATATTATAAATAAAATACAAATAATAATAATAATTATATTAATAATATTAATTATATTATAAACGAACAATAAATGAACATAAACGAGCTTTAAACAAACTAATAAACGAGCTTGAAACGAACCATAAACGAGCTTGTTCGTGAACATAAACGAACCGAACACACATCTGTTTGAACTCGGTTCGTTTAATAAACGAACATTAAAATTGTGTTCATAATCGTTTATTTAGCTTAATAAACGAACATAAACGAACAGAAATCGAACGGTTCACGAACGGTTCGTCGAACGCTCTGTTCGTTTACAGCCCTAGGAGCATTGTAGGTGCTCTATTGTATCTGGCTCTACAAGACCTGACTTATCCTTTGCAGTAAATAAACTGTCTCAATTTATGCATCAACCAACCAACGTTCATTGGCAAACTCTTAAGCGAGTCTTACGCTACCTAAAAGGCGCATTGTAGGAGCATTGTAGGGGTATAATCTTATCCTTCACAAATTCAAATGAAACCTTTAAATTTAAACCTCTTTACATAGATAAGATTGTTATCTTGTGTTTCAAACTATATTAGACTGTATATATATCAGTCTGTATTCATGAATAACTTAATCAAGTCCTTATCGACTAAACCTTCTATCAACTTCTAAAAAACCATCATTTTCAAGTCTCCATTAAACCAAAAGTACCACCACAATCTAGTACCACCGTCAAAACTACCACTGAAATCCATATCTTTAACACCAAAAATTATATTATTTTAACATAAAAATCAAAACAAAAAGAAAAACTAAAACCTAGCCAAAGGATCCACAAAAAAGAAAATGAAGAAAAAAGTTAAGGCTTCAAGTTAGTCTAAAGGGTTTTGGGACTTAAAAATTGGAGGAAATAAAGGTTATAGAGGAAGGAAGAACATACTATAAATTAGGGTTATTAGGAGCAGCATAATGAGTATTTTTTGGGGGTTTTCGTGACTTTTGGTGTAGATTTAGATTTTTAGGGACTAATTTTGGAAAACCCATTAGTATAGGAGAAAATAAGAGGAAATAAATTTTAGGCAAGTTTTAGAATATTTTTGAACCGAATGTTACAAATTTACATAATTAATTAATTAATTCACTAAATGAAATAAAATTGAGAGTAACTAGACTTAGGCTATGGCCAAATGAGCATTTTGTCCTTCATGAATCGAACTTGAGAAGTCCCAACCGATTGGCAAAGCCTTTTGCCGATTGGTTAGAGGTGTTTCATCTGAACTAGGATTGTATTTGGACATGTTTTCAACTTTTTAGAGTAGTGAAAATGTCCTAGCCGATCAGCTGTGCCTCCTGCTAATCGGTTGAAGCCGAGCAGGCTAAGTTAACAGAAGATCCAAAAAAGCACGAGATAATTATCCCTAAGATTTATCAAGTCCAAGAGTTTAAGTTCGACCTCTGGACTTATTGTTTCCCTGACACTCAGTTTCTCTCTTATCTTCTGTTGAAGTATACCCTAGAGCTAATCGGATTAAACAAGGATATACTATTAATGATGCATACTAATCACTTAGTAGTGATTTAAGGTTTTTCTTCATCACTAGTACAAAAATAAGTAGTTATTAAGTACTAATTGGATAAAACACGTGGAACATAAAAGGCCTTACAAAGGAATTATAAAATATTATAATTATGAGATATTTATGAATCAAAGCCATGTTCCTAAACCTTTTTCTGATCATTGTATTGTCAAGACAGAGCATTGACAATTCTCAAAAACTGGTACATGTTAAGCCTCCTCACTTGTGGAGTAAGCAATTGGTCTTGTAGGTTGAAGTATAAGGATAAATACTTGAGGATAACATGTAGGTGCTTGTTAGATGAACAAGTTCACTAAACATTGCTCATTATAAGAACTCCATTTGGTTGCTCACTTAAGCATTTTTAAGTGAAACGCCGCCAGGTACCAAGTTTTTGTGAAGGGAGCGGCGTTTCTATCTAAAACACCGCTAAATAAGATGAATTACCGACGAAGAGAGAGGAAGGAGGCTGGTTATTTTGGAGAGCTAGAGGCTTAATAAAAAATGAAGTAGAAAGAGAGTGGGGCTGGCGGCTGGAAAGGGAATAGAAACGGGGAGAGCTAGCAGCTAAAAAATGGAGAAAAAATAGGGGGTTTAAAAAAGGGGGGCTATACGGCTAGGGTCGATTAGGTGGCAAGAGTAAAAAAGAAAAAAAAAAAGGAAATAATGGGAGCTTAGTTGGATGGTAGGCAAGGATTTTAAAAAAGATGAAAAAGCTATAAGGAAAAAGGTTTTAAAAAAGAAAAAGAAAAAGAAAATTGGAAACTTTAGATGGGGGGCTAAAAAAAGGGTAGGAATAGTTTAGGTGACCTCGGGAAACCAAATAAGGTAGTATTTTCTTTTTATATTTTTTATACTTGTTTTCTTTGTTTTTATCTTTGATTTTTGTATATTTGGTGTTTGATTATTTTTTCTCACATATGCCTAATGTTGTTTGCTTTTAAATATGGTCTATTGTATTTTCCTCTTATATGCCTAATATTGCTTGTCTTGGATATAGTTTATTGTGGTGCATGCTTGTTGAGATTTTGTTGAAGCTTTTCTTGAAAACAAGATGGTTATGAGATTGATAATCCTTGGCCGTTTTGGTTTTAGGTGATAGTTGAGCCAGATTAATAATCCACGAGGCCAACTTTGAGCCAACCACTTTGTTACCAAAAATGATTTTTTTGAAAAACAATGTCGGTAATTCTTGGTTCGGATTAAGCAATGGTCCGTAACCAAGATTCTTTTGTGTTCTTATGATATACCGAATATATTAAAATCATTTTTCGGTTGGATAATATGATTACAGGTCAAATTTTCATCTTCACCCTATTGTCACCCAAAACAGTTTTTTTTTTTCAAACCCCCGAGAATTCTTGGTTTGGGTTAAGTCTGTAACCAAGTCCCTTTTTTATTCTCATGATATACCGGGACATATCAAACTCTTTTAGGTTGGATTATGTGATTACAGACTCAAGTTTCATAACCACCCTTTGTTTCCCCGAAACGTTTTAAAGTTCAAAAACAACATTTTTTAAGACCTACGGGCATCTTTTTTTTAAAACCTTTGGGTTACCGTTTTTAAGACCTCTGGATACCCTTTTTAAAACCTTCGGATTACCTTTTCTAAAACCACCAGGTTACCACTTTTTAAAACCTCTGGGTTACCATTTTTCAAAACCTTCAGTTATCGTTTTTTTTAAACCTCTAGGTCCGTTATTTTCTAAGTCCGATCTAAGTTTCTTCAATGGTATTCGGATATCTCTACATAGGTATTCAGATGCCCTCTCCTCAAGGGAGAAACATATTCCCGATAATGGTCCCTTTTAAATGCATTTCATGTTTTCTAAAAAGTTTTTTAAATCTTTCATAAAAATGTGCTTTCTTGATTACATAAATATTTGGTGAGAATTAGTTCTTAATCTTTGCTGGGTTTGTCGGGGAGGTTAGGAAATTATTCAACACACGTGTTTATGAAATCGTAAGATATGATTTTTCGTTTTATTCGAAATTACGTGAGTGTTTAGCCAAATGATGTTTTCCAAAGCTTTGCTGGGTCTGTCAGAGAGTTCGATAAAATGTTCGGACATTTGCCATTTATGTAATTTCATACATGAAAAAAGATTTTTAATAATGTTGTGTGCATGTTCTATGTTCATGATATTTTGAATAATGTACATATTCCATGATTATGTCATTTAATAATTGATGTCCATATTATTATTTTGATCATGCTACTTGATGAATGATGTGTATATGTTCTTTGTTCATGCCATGGCATGATGGATGCCATGTTACAATAAAATGCATGCCATGTCATGATGAGTTATTTTCCATGTCATAATAAAATCCATGCCATGAGACAAGAAAAGCCATATTGTTTTTTAATTTATTCATGCTATGTGATGCTTAAATATCCATGCTAAATTTTTATGTCATGAGATAATGAGTGCCATGTTAATTTGTGATTATTTCATGCCATGTGATGACTAGTATCCATGTTGATTTCTAGTTTATGCCATGAAATAATTAGTGTTCATATTATTTCTCTTATGTTGCATATTAATCATGTTTGCATATTTATATCCATAATAAATGATTTTTAATACAAATGGATGCTTTAATAAAATGAGGTAATGTTCTTGAGTTAAAATAATTCATGAGTTCTATGCTGGTCTGTCGGGAAGGATATCATAAATTATCATTAACATCGAAACGTCCTTTTCTAAAAATGAGGATGATACAGATATTTTCAAAATAAAGAAAATTTTCATATTTTGCCGGGTCTACCTAGACCTGCTCATGGGCCGGGCTGCGGCCCGATTTTTTTTCATTTTCTCTGCCCAGGCCCGGCCCTGGGTCGGCCTGGCCCATTAGGCCCGAATACATTGTTCACTAGAATAAAAATATATATTTTTTATATTTTTATAATTAAAATTAAATAAAATAATATTATTATAATAAAAAATATTGTTCCGGGCCAGGCCTACCGGGCTGCCCGGCCAATGAGCAGGTCTAGGTTTACCGGGGAATATGGAAAAATTTTGTGTTAATAAATTCCTGATCATTCTTGAAATAAAATGACTATTTTTTAGGGAATTATTTTTAAAACATCGAAATGAAAATCAACTTTTATCGAGACTTAAGGTAACACATGATTAATAAGGTACCGTTTTATATGGGTGTTGTAGGGGTGCTAATACCTTCCCCGCACATAACCGATTCCCGAACCCGCATTTATTTTTCTCTGGTTTTTAATCGCAAACTTTGAAATTGGTTTTTAAAAAGATTTTTAATTAATTTTAAATTTCTTTATAAAAATCAATTTTAATAGGTGAACTATCACACCTAGCCAAAAAGATCGGTGTCGACTCTTGTTTTTTGAGGTTGTTTTAAAACCCTCATATTATTTACGAGGAAGCAATTATTTCTTTTCCTCTTCCCCCCTAACTACCTATTGCGGTCGCGAGATCGTTATGACAACTTGGTGACTCCACTGGGGATAATTTAGAGAGTCAGGCCTAAAATTAGTCATGTGTTATCAAAAGTCTCGATTTGTAAGTTTTAATCGGTATTTAATTATAATTCCCATATTTTTTATAAAATAAGGAGGATTTCCAAAAATAAGAAAATGTTTTTAAATATGCTAATTTACATGCATATTATTATTGTTTCTCCTGTTATTTAATGTTGTATATTATTACTCTGGTTAATTAATGCTTTATATTATTTGATTTTTGTTTTAATAAATTATTGGGGCATTTGGAATAAGGGTTGTAGAATAAGTGGTGAAAGGTTTGTTTGTTCCTCCTCACACACTACACTTGCATTTGAATAACATGAGCTCTATACCCGGGCTTCATCCTTCTTAAGTGGGAGTAAAGTAACTACGCCTTCATGATTAACAATCCGCATGGGCTAGCGAAACACTTCTGGAGTACTAGAATACCTACATCTTCGTGACTAAAATTCGCATGGGCTAGGGAAATATGCTTTAACAAATTAAACCCTTTCTTCCGATCGGGGTGCCTTACTAGCCTTCGCATGTGACAATGAGAAACAATTTGGAGCCTTTAGAACCTAATTCAACCTCATATAGTGAACCTAAGCGAAACCATGCCAAATTTTCGACAGATGCACCAAAGCTAGGAATACATGGAGGAACATTTCCAATCCTTTACTATCTATTTTACATCCCGAATAGGCATCATACACCGATCAAGGATGAACGTACGTTGCCCGTATAAGTTTAATATTCCACCCTAAAGGCACCGTGATGCCTAAATAAGTAGATATTTCATGCATTAATACATATGTAAATAGAGCAAGTACATTTATAATTGTATTTTTGATCTCACGGTGATAATAATCTCATTTGTTAATTGCATAAATATTTGCTGATTGATCAAATAAAAATTGTAGATCGGTAGTGTTGAATAAATATTTGGACACCATGCCATAATAAGACTCATTACCCTCAAAATTTTCTTTTTTTTGATAAAAATTGGTTTTGGAAAATAATATTTTGATTTTTGCGGGGAAAGCATGTTTCAAAAAATTCATGGATTAAACTTGGGGCAAATATTGCATAATGATTTTCTTTGAATAATTAAGTTTGGTCTCATCAATTTAATTTAATTATTGAATAATTTCTTTGTATAAACCTGTGTATTAATTCGTTTATTCATTAATGCATCGTGTTATATTCATAACATATATGGTCATTCATCGTGGAATACATTTGTGACATACATGGTCATTCTCTGTATATACTTGTGCATTAATTCATTTATTCTTTACATGCATCATATTGACATCGTGTTGCACTCATAACATATATAGTCAGTCATCGAAGAATGCATTTGTGACATACATGGTCATTCACTGCATATGTTCATGTATTAATTTGTTTATTCTTTACATGCATCATGTTAGCATCAAATTGCATTCATCGCATTCATGACTCATTCATCATGAAACGCATTTGGGGGTAAAACAGAAATTGGCTTGGCTTTAAGAGTCTTTGAAGAAATTTCTATTTTAAATCAGAGGTATAAGAAGTATTGGGCACCTTTATAACACAGGCAAGGATTCATGAAAGGCGAAAACTCAGATAGAATAAAGAGAATAGAGAGAACACAAAAAGAATTACAAGAACAATTGGTAAGGTCTCAAGAGAAATCTAGAGAACAGATGACCAAGCTCATAGAACTGGTGTCCGTCACACACAGGGAAAAGGGACACACTAGCAACTCAATCGTAGAAGGAGAGTTAGAACGGCCAACAGGATTAGCATGAGGCCATACTGCTAAATGGCCAGTCTTCTCAGAGTACAAAAACATTACCCCCAGTAGGAGCAATGCCTTCTGTCTATATTCAGCCCATGGCAAGAGTGCAAAATCAAGCGCCAATTGGTGCAAATCTTGGACCCGCTCCAGCTAATCCCATCGAGGTCCCAGATTTAGATGATCTTGTCGAGCAAGAAAAGCTAAAAGTGGCTGAATTGAAGAAAGCTAAGTCGGCAGATTCACAAAGCAAGTATCAGTTGTTGAAGGAAAAGCTTAGGGTCGTAGAAGGGGCAGAGAGGTTCAATAGTTTCAATGCTAGAGATTTAAGCTTGATGATGGGATCCAAGATGGACCAAGTTTTCAAGAAGCAATACAAGGATTCCACTTGGGCCGAATCAAGGAAGCAATGCAAGGAAAGGACTTGGGCAGAATCTACAAGTTTTTTAAGCAAGGCCAAGACATTCAAGATGGGCTTGAATGAAGAGGAACCAGCTTTGTTCCATGTGATCCAAGTTTTACAAGTGGCGGCATAAGGCTTAATGAAGTGGACTTGTTCATTAAATGACATGGCAAGGGTGGGGACCAATTCATTAAAATATGTGGTGCCTATTAAATGAGTATTTGGGCTTGTATTAAGTTTTTATTTAGTTTAGGATTTTGGGCCTGACTTGTGTAACATGTCCAATAAGGTTGTGTAGACTACCCTGACTAAACTATTGGGCATCTTTTAAATTTAATTAGGATTGGGCTTGAGCATGTTCAGCCCATATTTTACTTATTATTAGGTTAGCTGATTAGGGTTATTGTAGGGAGGCTATAAATATATGTCTTAGCTGCCTACATCAATTATCTTTTGATCAATTAAGTCTGATTTTATTCAGTGAGAGTTTTCTCTTTTAGTTCTTGAAAGAACTTAGGAACTTATCAAAGAATTTTTTCTTTGTGGCGTTCAACCTATCAAACTTAGGTTCTTGAAACGAGAGTTCTTAGGGTTTAGATTACATGCTTAATCTAGGTTCTTTGAAACAGGCTTTTAAGGGTTTAAGTTTTCTTTGCCTGAATCTTGGCTTTTCTGGGTTAGGTATTTCAATTTGTTAGTGGGTTCAAAGGGTTTAACCCCTAGGGTTCACATCAGTTGGTATCAGAGCTTAGGGACCAATCAGGTCAAATATTTTTATCTTCTTTACCATAGGGTATTGGAGTTTTTCTCAACTTTTTTGTTTTGGGGTTTCAGACATACTTGTCATAGGGGTTATAGCTTTAGGCTTTCTTTGTCTAATAGTTATAGTTTTTAGGACAGTTTTTGTTTGGGGTTTCAATCTTGAAAAGTGGTTTAAATCAAGATTTCGTTTCTTGATTTCTTGATCAATTAAAATTTCTTCTTATTGATTCTTGATCCGAATCTTAAAAAAAAATAATAATTCAAAGGAGCATTCGAACAGTCCCAAGAAAGAAAAAAAAAGTTCATCCGAGATTTCAAGAAAATCAAGAAGTCTCGTTCTTGAAAAAAAAAAAAGAGAAAGAAAAGTGTTCGAACAACAAGAAAAAAGAAGAAAGATTCGAAAAAGATTAAGGAAAGTAGGAAAGATTTGAATTCTTGGTCAACTTGTTCTTGATTTTTACTTGTTTTACCTTCTAACTAATTGTTTCTTGTTTCTTGAGTCTTTTGCTAGGTAGAATTAAGCAAGTGGAGTTCTTGAAAAGTTCTTCTAGTTCCTAAAGAACCTGAAAGAGGAAATAGAGTGGTAAAAGGCAAGAGTAAGTAAGTTTATTAAAGAAAAAGCCTAAAAGAGTGCAAACAAGAGTTGGAGTGATATCTTAATTGAGTGTAAACACTAAGGGAGTGTGTGAGTTTATTTATCACTAACAATTTGTTTTGTAGCAACTTCAAAGATGTATCACAAGAGTGACTCAACACCTAAAAAGAAGGTGGATAGCTTATCCTCTATGTTGCATGCTATGCAACAAGAATCTGAATGCTTAAAATTGGTGTTGGAGGAGATGAGAGATAGGATGGGTCAACAAGAGGTAGTGAATAGAAATCTACAAGATCCCATGGTAGGTGAGTCTCTTGTTACAAGGTATTCTCTCAATACGCAATTTAATATAGATGATATGGAGCAGCGGAGAGAGAACATATTTCGTACTAGATGTTTTGTAAATGACAGAGTATGTAGTATGATTATTGATGGAAAAAGTTGCAATAATATAGCTAGTACCATCCTAGTTGAGAAGTTGAGCTTACCTTTACTAGAACATCCCAAACCTTATAAGTTGCAATGGTTGACTGAATGTGGGGAGGTAGAGGTTAATAAGCAGGTTTTGGTAGCTTTTACCATTGGGAGGTATAGTGATGAGGTGCTTTGTGATGTAGTACCTATGCATACTAGCCATATTTTGTTGGGGAGGCCGTGGCAGTATAATAGGAGGGTAATTCATGATGAGTTTAGGAATAGGTATAGCTTTGTAAAGGATGGAAAAACAATCAAGCTTGTTCCTTTAACTCCAAAACAGGTCTATGAGGACCAATTGAAATTGAAGCTGAAAAATGAGAGTGAGCAAAAAAGAAAGAGTGAGGCCGAAACAGAAGAAAGAAACATGAGAGAAAAGAAAAGAGAGAGTGTGGCCGAAACACATGAGAAAAAAATAGAAGTGGCTGAAAAAAAGAGAATGATGCCACAAGAGAGAAAAGAAAAGACAAAGAAGAGTTTCTATGCAAAAGAGAGTGAGGTTTTTACTAATGATCAAACTAACAACCCTCTTCCTAGTTTGTCTTTTTCTTTATTGCAGGTGTTCAAGCATGTATTTCCAAAGGGGAAGCCGAATGGGTTGCCTTCCATACAAGGTATTGGGCATCCAATTGAGATTGAGCATTCACTTGATTTTGTACTACCTAACATTGATACAAGCAAGGTATGTACTTCCTATGCTACTTGTTACAAGCAAGGTAAGGGGAACATTGATTCTGATGTTTTACCAATGAGGTATGTATTTCATGCTTTTAAGAGTGCTCAAATACTTAGTTTCGAATACATGCAAGATTTATATGTCAATAATACTGATTTTTCTTATTTATACATGGCATATGATAAATATGATTTGTGTTTTAGGGAACTATGTGCAATTGCTACTATTAGAGAAAGATTATGTTCTACACTTGTGTTAGCATTACCTAACTTTAATAAGACTTTTAAAATTGAATGTGATACGACATGGATAAGGATGGTTTTGTTGCAAGATAAACGTTCCATAGCTTTCTTTAAAGAGAAGCTGTCCAAATCCTTGAGAACATTAATGCTAATGCTTCTAAAGTGGAATTTCAAGGTGAGTCTAATATTTTTACTACTTTTATTGTTTCTGATCTTTCTCCTTATAATGCAGGCAATGATTCGAGGTCGAATCATTTCGAGGAAAGGGGGAATGATGGGATCCAAGATGGACCAAGTTTTCAAGAAGCAATACAAGGATTCCACTTGGGCCGAATCAAGGAAGCAATGCAAGGAAAGGACTTGGGCAGAATCTACAAGTCTTTTAAGCAAGGCCAAGACATTCAAGATGGGCTTGAATGAAGAGGAACCAGCTTTGTTCCATGTGATCCAAGTTTTACAAGTGGCGGCATAAGGCTTAATGAAGTGGACTTGTTCATTAAATGACATGGCAAGGGTGGGGACCAATTCATTAAAATATGTGGTGCCTATTAAATGAGTATTTGGGCTTGTGTTAAGTTTTTATTTAGTTTAGGATTTTGGGCCTGACTTGTGTAACATGTCCAATAAGGTTGTGTAGACTACCCTCACTAAACTATTGGGCATCTTTTAAATTTAATTAGGATTGGGCTTGAGCATGTTCAGCCCATATTTTACTTATTATTAGGTTAGCTGATTAGGGTTATTGTAGGGAGGCTATAAATATATGTCTTAGCTGCCTACATCAATTATCTTTTGATCAATTAAGTCTGATTTTATTCAGTGAGAGTTTTCTCTTTTAGTTCTTGAAAGAACTTAGGAACTTATCAAAGAATTTTTTCTTTGTGGCGTTCAACCTATCAAACTTAGGTTCTTGAAACGAGAGTTCTTAGGGTTTAGATTACATGCTTAATCTAGGTTCTTTGAAACAGGCTTTTAAGGGTTTAAGTTTTCTTTGCCTGAATCTTGGCTTTTCTGGGTTAGGTATTTCAATTTGTTAGTGGGTTCAAAGGGTTTAACCCCTAGGGTTCACATCACTTGATCCTTGATCTGGTAATCCTGCCCAAGTATAAAGTGCCAAACTTTGAGAAATATGATGGAACTAGTTACCCTGCTGCTCACCTAACTATGTACTGTCTAAGAAAGATTTGGTACACTGATAATGACAAATTGCTCATTCATTGCTTTCAAGACAACCTAACAGGGTCAGCAACCATATGGTATAACCAGCTTAGCATAAGCAAGATCCGTTCTTGGATGGATTTAGCAAGGGCATTCTCTGAGCCATATAAGCATGTATCAGACATGGTTCTGGATAGGCTCTCACTGCAAAATAGGGAGAAAAAGGCTACAGATAGCTTCAAAGAGTATGCTCAAAGGTGGAGGGACATGGACATCCAAGTATGACCGCCTCTAACTTGGAAGGAAACCACTATCCTTTTTGTGAATTCATTGTGACCCCATACTATGATAGACTTACCGGCAATGCCACGAAAAACTTCGCAGACATGGTAATCTCAGGGGAGATGATTGAGAATGCTATCAAGAATGGGAAACTCGAAGGAAATACGACATCTAATGCTGAGGGAAACAGGGCACCCAAAAAGAAAGAGGAAGATGTGCAAGCTATGGGAGACTTTACCCCATATCCCCAATTCCCCTCATGTTAGTCATACTACACTACCAATGTCTCTCCAAGCCTTTATCTTTACCTACCAAATATTTATCCTCAAACACCTAATCTTGTAACAATCCTGGAAACTAGGCTTGCTTCCCAAAAACGACTATGGGACAACCAAGAGAAGATTCCAATCCCAATCCTTGACCTGTTGCCCTTACTAATAAGGAACCGATACCTTACCCCTATGCCCTTGAAAACAGTTCCAAATTCATTGTCAATGAGTTAAGACCCTAACAGCAAGTGTGACTATCACAAGGGGGCAACTGGGCATTCAACTAAAAAATATAGACAACTGAAGGAAACAATTGATGGTCTTGTTCATGGCATTTTGACTCCAGAGCTTATCGAACAGTGGAATCTACTTTGCCATAGATCGATTTCCTCTTGATTAATTTTGAGGATGAGAATTGTTATCTTTGAAGGCATGTCAATAGGAGAATTCTGATGAATGTAGTTTCATACTTCATGAAGAAAACACTTGTTTCATGTCGACATCTATATGAAATAAATAAATTTTAAATGCTTTGTGTTTATTGTGTTTTAGCAACAACTTGAATTTCCAAAAATAAAACTTTGAGAAAATTTTTGATGAACAATAATAATGTGTTTTCATATGAAATAATAGAGAGTCTCGAGAATACTGATGATCATTGTTAAAAATGAGCCAATACCCTCCCACTTCTCTTTCGAGCTTTCTTATACCTAAATTCTTTGAATTGATACCACTTGAAAGACCTATAGCTTCAAGGAAGAAAAATTCTAAATTTCATAAACCATCGTCAGTGCAAAATAAGGAAATATGTAGATCCTAGCCTAAGCTATCACCACACCAAATTTGACATATAACAGCATTTTGAAGTGATGTGAAAACTGAAAAAACTGTTGCTGTAAGATAAGACAGCATTTATTCATGTGTTGTATATGTGGCCGCAACCTTATGTCTTTAGTAGTATTTTTACATATGTATAATAACACTTATCAAAATGCTGCTATTTCTACTTTATAACAGCTTTTCATGACCTTTTGCATGCATTTTTCATTTGCTGCAAAAGATCACAATGATAGCAATTATAACTGCTACCAAAAGTATTTTTATATGATAAGATTTATAGCAGCACATGCCAAATGCTTCTAAAATTTTTAAAAATGCTGTAATTATTGGCCATTATAATATATAACAGCAATATGAAAAATGCTGTCAAGGTGTTGGCTTTGCTATTTTTAACAACATTTTAGGAATGCTATAAAAAAAATGCTGTCTAAAACTAATTTTGGCGTAGTGTATGAACAATGGAACAAACTTTTTGAATATTTTTTGAGCTCCTTGGAGTCTCAAACAAATGGAACATTTTTTCATGTGGTGATTTGATGTGTGTCAAGGTTATGCCAAAACCATTCACATCTTTTCCAATAACCACAAAACACAAATTGTCCAAACATCACTTTTGATTCATATCTCGGGGCATAGTGACCAAAAAGATTATCCCGTACCCCTAGAAGAACCTATTTTTGGGCTATAATCTTTCCTATCACTCCAAACAACCCAAGATAGAAATCAACTGTTTCAAACCTCGAGAGATGGAACTTGGAATCCACTTTGCAAACATGAATTGCACTATCATATAAATTCCCATTTGGGGCATCGTCTGTAGATTCGGGTAGATATAGATGGAGTAGTGCATTATTTTCGGGGCATGCATCAACCAAAAAATCAAAAAATAAAAAAAAATGCAAAAAAATGAGTACATCATGCATTTACGAAATTCAAGATGGTTTCAAGAAAACCCTTTTCAATATTTTTTGTCTAAGAATGACTCTTCAGTTTAAGTGGTTGTGTTTGAGATGAAAAATAGCCATCTTTCATCATCCTTTCACAAATTATAAAATATCCCCTTTGTTACCCTTTTGAGCCGAATGAATTCTTTTTTCTTTGAACCCTAATCAAGGATCAGCCTCCACACTGGGGGTAAATACGAGGATGGATCTTTTCAAAGATCATAGATAACTAAGTCTTGATTCAAAGACAAAGACAAAGAATGCCTTGAATCAAAGAACAAATTGAGCTCTTTAATAAGTACGGGCTCACTTTATCGAAGTTTAAATGAAAAAAAAAAGAAAATGGAAAAGAGGGCAAAATGAAGCCCGAAAACAAAAAAAAAAAAAAAAGAAGGAAGGAAGAAAAAGCAAAAAAACAAAATCAAAAGGAGAAGCTCAGAAAGGACAAATTTTTCGAAGAGAATCCTCCTCATGATATGATCCTTGATTCGATCACCCTTAAACACTTGTTTGAGCCTATCTATCCTTTCTTTCTGAACCCCGAACCTTGCCCTACATTGCGTGCCTTTAAAAACCCATTTTGATCAAACATGGCTATTTAAAATAATGAGTTTATTCCTAGAGAAATGGATGAGGCTTCAGTCTCTTTTTCTGGCTAAAACTATTCTTTTTAGATAAGTTTTGAAATTTTAAATGCATGGTGAAGCATTCAATAAAAAATGAAATAAAAATAGAAAGAAGGAGACTTTAGGATGAAAACCCAAAAATGGGCAGTCTAGAGTAAAATGGGAGAATCTTCGATGCCGCCCATAGTATTGTCAAGGCCATGACCAAAGAGGAAGTCATTTTGAAGAAATCGATGAACATTTAGGAATTTCTAAACATCCCAAACCATCAGTTCTCATTCGGAGGATTAACTTCGAAAGCTAAACCTGTTTTTCCCTCCAAATTGGCATTCTAACCTTGAACATCCTGGCTAATCTTGACGCCTGTCAACGTGCCATGATTTGGAAGCAGAAAGAATGTCAATTCTGTTTGATTTTTAAGGAACTCATATTTTATAAAACATGGTCCATTTGTGACCCTAAAAGGGGCATACATTTTTCTTTTTGTGAAGTTTTGGATCAACCAAATTCTTGTTGCATGAAGCCTTGCAAACTCAACTTTTAACACTGATCATCAATCTTCAATAGACTTTGATAACATTTTCGGCTCAAACTTTTCAATAAATGAACAAATTTTCTAGAATGAAAATATTTTTGAAGTAACCATTTTTGAATAAAAATGATGTTGACATGAGACAAGGGTTCTTCTAACCCAAAGGTATGAAACTACTGAAGTAGATCCTAACTCCCAAAATGTGTAGAAGGAATGAACTCGACAAGCAGATTTTCATGGATAATAGGTTGGAAACTGTCGGGGCAAGGAGACAACGAAGGATTGAAAAGAGAATCATCTTATGGGGCATGAATGTTCAAGATAGACTCATATTTGAAAAGGAAAAATAAATCGGAAAGGTTAAGCCCAAGTCAAGAAAAACCAATCGAGGACACTTGCATTTGCATCATTCATGAGCATTTGCATCACTGTGATCTTTGCATTCTGCATCAGTTCATGAAACAATTGCATCACTTATGGGCATCTGAATTATTCAAGCAATTGCATCATTTTCAAGATCATTGCATCTTCATTATTTCTTGGTAACTGCAGTTACACCATTCATGGATCATAAGCATGTAAACGCTTAAAGACAACTCAAAGACATTTGCATTTGCATCATGAAGCATTTGCATCCTTGTCAATCTTTGCATTTGCATCAAGAAGCATTTGCACCAATTAAAGACATTTGCATTTGCATCATGAAGCATTTGCATCCTTGTCAATCTATGCATTTACATCATAAGGCATTTTCACCATTGTTAATCTCTGCATTTGCATCAACTAAAGACATTTGCATTTGCATCGTGAAGCATTTGCATCCTTGTCAATCTCTGCATTTGCATCATGAAACATTTACACCTTTTCAATCTCTACATCTACATCATGAAGCATTTGCATCAATCAAAGACATCTACAGCATGAAGTATTTGCATCAATTGAAGACATTTGCATTTGTATCATCTCATGAAGCATTTTCATCTTTGTTAATCTTTGCATCAGCAACATGAAGCATTTGCATCCATGTTAATCTCTGAATCTACATCATGAAGTATTTGCATCAATCAAAGATAATTGCATTTGCATCTTTAATAAGCATTTGCATCTTTGTTAATCTTTGCATCTGCATCATGAAGCATATGCATTAATCGGAGATATTTGCATATGCATCTTTTTATGAGCATTTGCAACATTTTTTATTTCTCCATTTTCATTATTCATAAGCATTTGTATCTTTGTTAATCTTTGCATCTGCATCATGAAGCATAATGCATCAATCGAAGATATTTACATATGCATCTTTTCATAAGCATTTCCAACATTATTGATTTCTGCATCTGTATCATTCCATGAAGCATTTGCATCATTTGAGGATCTCTGCATCTGCATCATTTCATGAACCATTTGCATTATTCATAGGTACTTGCACGTGCATCATTAGGGGGCATATGCATCTGTTTATATTGGCATTGCATGACATTCGCTATATGCATTGCATTTCATGCATGACATTGACTATTTGGAATTTTGACATTTGAATTTAAACCCTTAGTGAGATTTTCTTCAAATATATGATTGTGTAAGATTTTCAGGTATGATCACCAAAACCTCAGGGTATCATCTCTTTACCATTTCCTTTAGACCTCCGGGCACCGTTTCTAAAAACCTCTAGGTTACCCCTTCCTTAAGACCTCCAGAAATCGTTTTCAAAACCTTCGAGTTACCTTTTTTAAGACCTCCGGGCATTTATTCTCAAAACCTCCGAGTATTATCTTTTAAAATGGTAATTTTCAAGACCTCTGGGTATTAATTTTCAAAATGGTATTTTTCAAGACCTCTGGACACTATTTTCAAAAAATCGTGGACAAGACCACCGGACACCATTTAAAAAAAAAATCATAGATAAGACCTCCGAGCACCATTTTTAAGAAAATCATGGATAAGACCACCAGACACCATTTAAAAAAAAATCATGGATAAGACCTCCAAGCACCATATAAAAAAATCATGGATAAGACCTCCAGGCACCATTTTCAAAATCGTGGATAAGACCTTCGGGCACCATTTTCAAAAAGGAAATTTTTTTTCCTTCTAAGACCTCCGGGCATCTGTTTTCAAAACCTCAAGGATCATCTTTCAAAACGGCATTTTCCAAGACCCATAGGCACCATTTTCGAGGAGGAAACCTTTTTTAAAGACCTTTGAGCACTTTTTCTAATGACCTCCGGGCATCTGTTTTCAAAACCTTCAGGTATCATCTTTCAAAATGGTATTTTTCAAGACCTCCAGGCATCATTTTTAAAGACGAGTTTCTTGCAGAGTCGAACTCATTTCCTTAAGACAGGTCGAGCCTTGGTATGATAGTCAAAGAAATCAAGTTAAGGCAAATCCTTTCATTTACAAATAAAAAAAAAAAAACCTTCCTTTTAAGAGTAGCCTCCACACCCGGACAAAATCGTTGTCTATTTGTCTTTTCCTTATTCATGATTCTCAGCAACAGCCAAAGAGGGGCAATTGTAGACACCCAATTTTGTCCGGGCCATTTAAAACCAATTTTGATTTGTCCCCTACTCGGTTTTAATATTTTTGTAGAAGTCACGATCGCAATTTTAGATTTTTAAAATGTTTTAAATTATATATCCTTTTTAGCTTTAATTATTCAAATAAAATCGGACCGTAAAATTACAAATTTTCAAATTCAATTTAAACCAGAGGTGAAAAAAATTTAATGTTGAGCTTTAAAGTTGACCGCTTTTTAATTTTTAAGATAAAAATATTAATTAAAAATATTTGAAAAATTGGGTAAAATAATAATAATAATAATAATAATAATAATAATTGTAGACACCTAATTTTGTCCAGACCACTAAATCAGGTATGTTTTCTTCCTAAAGTGATGTTTCAGAATGAAAAAAGTCTTTTCTCATCTTGTAGGTGGTACTCCGAGACTTAGTTTAAGAAAGCAGACATGGTGAAAGAATTTTGATTATCCGAGGTCTACAATGAAAGATATGGAGTTTGGAAGTTAGGTTACGAAGATTCAGTAGAAAGGAAACCCTATTGTCGCAACCTAAAAAATAACGAGTCTCATCGCAAGACTTTATTATTCATTAAATGTGACATTAAAAAACCGAAGAAAAGTCGACTTAACTCCTCTAGAAAAATGAAGCATTTGAAAATGATCTTGAAAAAGATATGGAGTCGCCACCAATCTTTTTTAGCTAGGTGTGATCGGCCACCTATTAAAACCGGTTTTATAAAATATTTAAAAAAAATAATTAAAACATTTTTAAAACCAATTTCAAGTCTGCGTTTAAACCAAAGAAATCAAAGAAACGGGTTCGGGACTCGGTTACGTGCGGGGAAGGATTAGCACCCCTACAACGCCCGTATAAAACGGTACCTTATTAATCGTGTGTTATCTCAAATCTCGGTAAAAAAAAATTGGTTTTAAATTTAGTATTTCAATTTAATTCCCAATTTAAAGAAAAATAATTCCATTTTTAATTGAAAATGATCCGGAATTTATAAGTTCAAAATTTTCCTTTATTCCCCAACAAACGTGGCAAAATATAGAAATTTTTATTAATTTGGAAAACTTTCCGAATCATTCTCGTTTTTTGAAAGAAAGATATTGCTTTATTAATGATAATTGATGATATTCCCTCCAGCAAACCCGGTAGAGAACTCATAAATTATTTTAACTCGGGACTATCTTTATTTTTTATTGAAAAAAATCATTATCCTTTTGAAAACATTTTAAAAGATATGAATATGTATATGCATGACATAAATAAAATGACATAGCAAAATCTAAATAATATAATGCTTCCTAAATGATATGATATAATTTAAATACCTTAGCATATTCTAAATGAAATGAAATGTCCTAAGTTATATGACATATTCTAAATGAAATGAAATGAAATGACCTAGGTAGCATAATATGTTCTATATGAGATGCAATATCCTAAGTCATATGATATATTCTAAATGAAATGGAATGACCTAGGTAACGTAATATATTCTATATGAAATGTAATATCCTAAGTCATATGATATATTCTAAATGAAATGAAATGACCTAGATGACATATTATATTCTATATGAAATAAAATAACCTAGGTAACATAATATATTCTATATGAAATGAAATAATTTGAATATGAATGATATGGAATGAAATAATTTGAATGACATGGCAAATATGAATGATATGGCATATAATTTAAATGACATAGAATATAAAATAATGCTATTATATAATATGCATGGAAATAAAAATAAAAATAATAATGCATGAACATAGTATATGCTAAAAAAATAATTAAATAAAAAGCATAGGATATCATGAGATATTCCAAATCATATAATAAACAATATAACATAACTCAAAATCATAACAATATCAAAGAAATTATCATAGCAAAAATCACGTATTATATAAAATGCATGAATATGGAAAATGCAATGCGTGAAAATGTATTTTTTCCTTTAATTAAGGAAATCCGTATATCTAAAAAGATATCCGGCTACCTTAGGAAAATATGTCAAATTAAATATTCTAAAACCAAAATACTTTGTGATTGTTTGAAACAATTTGGAAAAGCTTAGGTTAAAAATAAATAAATAAAACTGGGTTAAACCTTTTTTAAATGGCTCTAATTTCCTAAATTTAAAATCTCGGACTTGACTACCCTTAACCCGAGACTTAAAAAATCATTTTTAGAGTTTAACAAGGCTTGAAAACTACCCTAAGTCAGTAGCTAAACTTCCTAATCAGCTCCCTCTAAGTAACATAACCAAAACAGAAAAATGATTTTTCTTTAAATTCAATTCTGACTCCACTGTCCAGTTTTAAGCCATGATTTTTACCCTATTTTTAAAAATTAAAAAAATTCTAAACAAAATACTAGAGACTCAGGACATGTAAAAATACATGGGAAAAATCAGCTTAATTTTCTGATTAAAGATGAATGCCCAGAAAAATCGGGAAAGTACGAGTACTGGGTGAAAAAAAAAACAGTTTTGCCAAAATACATTTTTGCCTTTGATAAAATCATTTAAAAATCAAAGTAAAAATATTTAAGACTCACAAAATGACCAACAAACAGTAGCTAGGACTTTTTAAAAGTTAGATAAAAATTGGCTAAGTAAAAAAAATCACAAAGGTAGAATAATCAATTTGACAAACCTTAATTTTCCATAAGTGTGCTCAAGAGAGCATGACTTTGAACCATTAATTGGTCTAAGTCATTAGTCAAGTGGCATGAACATGAAATGCATGAAAAAAATACAGCAAATATAGTGCATGAAATGCATGAGTTTAAACCTAAATGTCATGAAAAAATGCATGGCATCAATATAGTGACCTAGACCTAAATGAACTTGCATGGCATTTAATGTAACCTAGGTCTAAAATGCATGAACATGCATGGCAAGATAAACCTAACCTAACATCTAAAATAGGCATGGCAATAACACAAACACAAGGCATGCTTAAACCAAAAACTCAACAAAATATCATGCAAATGCCAACCTATCAACTAACATAGCAAAAATGCAACACACAATGCAAAACACATGAAGTAGCCAAACGGCCTCAAGCTCCAACAAGCATGGCATTTTCACAAACACTTGGTATACTTACATTAAAAACTTAATCAAATGTCATGCAAATGCAAAACCTATCAACTAACATGGCAAAAATGCACATATAATGTAAAACACTTGGAGTAACCGAATGGCCTCAAGCTCCAACAAGCATGGCATTTTCACAAACACTTGATATACTAACATGCTCAACTAAAATATAACATTTAAATCATGCAAACACAAAGTAGAAATAATAAAACCAAACAAGCATTTTCACAAACACTTGATATACTAACATGCTCAACTAAAATATAACATTCAAATCATGCAAATACAAAATAGAAATACTAAAACCAAACAAGCATTTTCACAAACACTTGATATACTAAATATAAAACATCAACAAATTTAAACATTATGAAAACAGAAAATTAAAAATGCAAGAACATGATATTTAAATCATAAATGGCAACAAACAAAGCAACCAAATTAAAACATGATTCAAATATATGAAGTAGAAGAACACTTAAAGCATCAAGATTAAATAAAATAGCATAAATAACATGATAAAAAAAGCAAAAACAGCAACAATAATAAAAAAAAATGTAGGCCATTCGGCCATTAAAGAAAAATAAGAAGAAAAAAATGTAAAAATTATTTAAGAAAGAGATGAAGAAAGAACTTAGGAAGAACATAAAAAAAAACTCTTATTTAAAAAGAAAACTCACCAAATAATAATCAAAATAGCAAAAACAAGAATGGAAAATCAAGAAAGTGCAAGAGTTGGTGCTTAAAAGCAACCTCAAAAAGCTATATTTCAAGCTTTATCTCTTCAAGCTTTCCTTTCTTTTCTAAACTTTTTCTTTTTGCTTTCAACCAAGGAGAGAAAAAACTAAGAAAAACTAAGAAGAAATATGAAAATGAAGTGAAGGAAAAATCAAAATCCCCTCTCCCTTAAGCCAGCCGAAGTCCCCCTCTCTCCTCCAAGGAATGTTGTCATTTTTTCCCAACCAATTTTCCATCCAATGGCTAGTTATTCAAGGTGAAAAAATCATGAAATTATCACCCTTAGATTAGCTTATCATCTGTCCATAATTACAGCTGTTCAAGAATAATGTTGACACTCTCCCTTGGCCTATGTGGCTTAATCACAATGGCTTGATCAAAAAGAATCTCTAACTAACTCTTAATTATTGGCCATTTGATTGAAAAATCAGAAGCTTCCTCCTTCCTTTGGGCCTTGGAAAGCCAGCAGTCTCTTTTCCAGCCCAAGTCTGATTTTTTGAAAGGCCAAAAGAAGCCCTTTTTCGGTTGCTTGGGTGAAATGACCGTTTTACCCCCCGGATGCAAATAAATGGCAAACGGACTCCAAATTCAAAAATTTTTTTTTAATACTTTAAAAATAATAAAATATTGAGTTCTGGAAGTTTTCAAAATATTTCGAGTCCGTTTGCTATTTATTTGGAGTTTTTCTTCCAAAAATACCCTTTCATGCCCCCATATTTTACCATTTTTTAAACGAGCTCCAAATAAAGATTTTTCTTCACCAATTCTTCCAAATAATTTAAAAGTGTGATCTGGATGTTTTCAAAATTTTTGGAACTCATTTGGTATTTTTTCGGGATTTATCTTCTTAAATTACTACATAGGGGCTCGGGATTTGGCCATTTTGCAAATGAACTCCGAATCATGATTTTATTTCACCAATCTATTTAAAATAATTTTAAAATGGTATTTGCAAAATTTTAGAATTTTTGGAGTCCATTTGCTATTTTTCCGGGATTTATCTTTTTGAATTATTGCATAGGAAGCCCGGGATTTGGCCATTTTGCAAACGAACTCTGAATCAAGATTTTATTTCACCAATCTCTTCCAAATAATTTAAAAATAATATTTTCAAATTTTCAGAAGATTTGGAGTTCATTTGCTATTTTTTCGGGATTTTCCTTCTTAAATTTCTACATAAGAGACCCGGGATTTGGCCATTTTGCAAACGAACTCCGAATCAAGATTTTCTTTCTCCAATATCTTCCAAATGATTTAATAATGAGATTTTCAAATTTTCAGAATTTTTGGAGTCCATTTGCTATTTTTCCCAAAATTTCCAATTTTGCCCTTTTGTCTTTGAAACCCGGTTTTGCTCAAAACAAGTCCGATTTTCAGATTTTCTTCAAGCGGAGCCTTTGGCTATATCTTTTTAATCATTCCTCATCCATTGGGGCTTTGGTCTTACCAAGTCTAGCCATTTCGGTAATTCTTCCCGATTTCACCGAAATCCACCAAAAACCCTAATTCTCGGTTTTCTCCCGGATTGATTTTTCTTTCGATTTTTCTTTCAAGTGGCTTCTCCATTACACGTAGTCAGTGCTTATATTTCATTTGGAACCTTCAATTTCGACCAATTCAATCGTTTAAGCATTTTTCCCCAAATTTCTCGGATTAGGCTTTTCTTTCTATTGAATCTCCAAATCCCAATTTCCGAACTCCATATCTTTCGATGTAGACCTCGGATTATCAAAATTATTTCGCCATTTTTCAATTGATCTTGAAATCTTGATTTTGAAAATAGGTTGACTTTTTTAGTAGTTGACTTTTTGGGGTTGACTTTTTTGGGGTTGATTTTTTTCGAGTTTGACTTTTTATGCTCTCCCTCTTAAACTAAGTCTCGGAGTACCACCTGCAGGATGAAAAAAGTCGTTTTACATTCTGAAACCTCAATTTAGGAAGAAAACATACCTGTTTTAGTGGTCTAGACAAAATTAGATGTCTACAGCTGCCCCTCTTTGGCTATTGCTAAGAATTAGGCAAAGATAAACAAACACTAATTTTGTACGGTCAGTGAAATCACATGTGAAGGAAAGGGAAAGGGGTTTTTTTCTTTTTTCTTTTTTTCGATTTTTCAATTTTTCATTTCTTCATTTCTTCATTTTTTTTTTTTTTGAAAAAACAGTAAATTGAAGATTTTGTCCTTAAATTGAATTCCCTGACTAATCAAGGCTCGACTCGTCTTAAGGAAACGAATTTGATTTGCAAGAAAAAAAATGACCTCGACGATGGTCTCGGGGTCTTAACCTGTCTTATTCTCAGCTGTGTTTAAAATTCTAGATATCTCCTCCAGAAGCTTCAGCTATCACTACCGAAGACTTTCTCACTGTTAAAAATTTGTACAAATTTTGGGTATCATCTCCAGAAGCTTCAGCTATTACCACCGAAATATTTTTCATTTTTATTAAAAAACGTGTTAAAATTCTGGGTTCGACAAGTTCAAAATAAAAGAAAGTACCTCGACGGTGGTCTCGGGGCTTGACTTATTTGAGAAGCAAAACGAGTTCGATTATACCTGAAAGCTTTAAGAGATGATGCAAATGCTTCATGATGCAAATGCAAATGTCTTTAGTTGATGCAAATGCTTCTTGATGTAGATGCAAATAACTTAGACTGGTGCAAATGTCTTTGATGCAAATGTAAATGACTTGATTTGATGCAAATTTTCTTGATGCATATTCAAATAACTTAGATTGATGCAAATGCTTCTTGATGTAGATGCAGATGTTGAATAGAATTCTGGGTATCTCCTCCAGAAGCTTCGGCTATCACCACCAAAGACTTGCTCATTTTTAAAATTGTAAAACTCTGGATAACTCCTCCAAAAGAAGATTTCTCATTTTTCAAAATTATAAAACCCTGGATATTTCCACCAGAGGCTTCAGCTATCACCACCGAAGACTTGCTCACTTTTAAAATTTGTAAAATTCTGGATATCCCCTCCAGAAGCTTTGGCTATCACTACCAAATGTTTGCTCATTGTAAAATTCTGGGTAACTCCTCCAAAAGAAGATTTCTCATTGTTCAAAATTATAAAACCCTGGATTTCTTCACCAGAGGCTTCAGCTATCACCACCGAAGACTTTCTCTTTTAAAATTTGTAAAATTCTGAATATCCCCTCTAGAAGCTTTGGCTATCACCACCAAAGGTTTGCTCATTGTAAAATTCTGGGTAACTCCTCCAGAAGAAGATTTCTCATTGTTCAAAATTATAAAACCTTGGATTTCTTCACCAGAGGCTTCAGCTATCACCACCGAAGACTTTCTCTTTTAAAATTCTGAATATCCCCTCCAGAAGCTTTGGCTATCACCACCAAAGGTTTGCTCATTTTTAAAAAATCGTGTTGAAAATTACAACCAAAAGCTTTGAGAAATGATGCAGATGCACATGTCTTTAACAAGGTGCTCATGCTTCATGGTGCAAATGTAAATGGCTTGGATTGATGTAAATGTTTCTTGGTGCAAATGCAAATGGCTTGGATTGATGCCCATGTTTCATGATGTAGATACCCCTACTAATTGTGTTCATGTAACTGGTCTATGAATGGTGTAACTGCAACTACCCCACAATAATGAAAATGCAATGATTTTAGAAATGATGCAATTGCTTGAGATGACGCAAATGCGAATTCCATGAAAAATGTAAATGTAAAATGCAAATTGTTATGGAATAATGCCAATGCAAATACCCATGAATGATGCAAATGCTTGCTGACACTGTGCAGATGCAAAAGCTCGATAAAGAGATGAGTGCTCATGAGTGGTGCAAATGCCCCTGATCACTTTCCTAGATTTTTGACTCAGCCTTTCCAATTCACTTTTCCTCTTCCAATCAGAGTATATCTTTAATTCATTTTTCAATCTTTGGCTATTCTCTTTGCCCCAACAGTTTTCAAACTCTTACTGACAGGAGTCTGCTTGCTGAGTTCTACTTCTTCTTCTTCTCATATTTGGGAATCAAGGTTGACCCTAATAGTTCCACACCTTTGAGTTAGAAAAAACCTTCTCTCATGTTAACATCAAAAATGGGTATTTCAAAAATATTTTTATTTTCCTTTTTTGAAGAACAATTTTGCTCATCTAATAACAACTTCTGAGCCAAAAAATTTAACCCCACAGTGTGTAATGTATGAATCTTTTGAAGATTGATGATCACTGTTAGAAATTTCCCTAGATGTCAATCTGATTTGGAAAGGCTTGGTACAACAAGATTTTGGTTGATCAAAGAAAACTTCACAACAAAATGTATGTCCCTTCTAGGTTCACAAATGGAATAGGTTTTATAAATCAATTATTCATTGAGAACCAAACAAATTCAACTTTCTTTTAGTTTTCATACCAAGGTATTTTGACAAGCGTCAAGATGGGCCGGGATGTTTAAACCGGAAAGTTTGATTTTGGAGGAAAAAAGATTCAGTTTTTGAAGATAATCCTCCGAATGAAAGCTGACAATTTGGGAGGTTCAGGAATTCCTAGATGTTTCTCAATGACCACTTCTTCCATTTTACTCTAGACCGCCTATTTTTGGGTTTTCACCCTAGAGTCTCATTCTTTCCATTTTTTTTCGTTCTTTTTTTTTTTTTTTTGTTCTACCATGCATTTAAGAATTCTAAATTCTTCCGTACTGAAATGATAATTTGATGAGATGGGATAAAATCTGAGGAAAAACCCTTCAAGTTAAATATTCCTGCTTGATCAAAATGGACTTTTAAAGCACGTAACGTAGGCCATGGCTCAGGGTTCAGAAAGAAAGGATAAATAGGCCCAAAAAATGTGTTTGAGGGTAATCAGATCAAGGATCCTTTCTTGAGGAGGATTCTTTTTCAAACATTTATCCCTTTTGGACTTCTCATTCCTTTTGACTTTGCTCTTTTTCTTCCTTGCTTTTGGCTTTCATTTGCCATCGCTTTTTCACACACTTTTTTTTTGTGTGTTTTTCTTGGCTTTCTTTTCGCCATCTTTTCCTTTTTTTTTCTTTGACAGAGTGAGCCCGTATTTATTCGGGGCTTCATTTGCTTTGTATATGTCTTTTGAGCTAGGACTAATTTTTCTGTTATCTTTTAGAAGATCTTTCCTCGCATTTGCCCCCCAATGTAGAGGGTGATCCTTGATCATGGTTAAAAGAAAAAAGAATTCTTTCGGCTCAAAAGGGGTGACTATGGATAATTTCTTTTTGTGCGAAAGGGATATGAAAGATGGCCATTTCTCTTGTCAAGCACAAATATTCACATTGAAAAGCAATCCCCAGGGGAAATAGATATTCAGAATTTCATTTTGTACTTTGGAATCATCCAAATTCTCATATGCATGATATCACAAAATTTTCCATTTTTTCATTTTTCATCGCATGCCCCAATGATTCATGCGTTAGTCCATCCTTATTCACCATGTATCCATCATTTCCACATATGATGACCCAATTTGATTAACCACGAGAATTTGTATCAACAAGGAACATAGCAAGTCTAGGTCTGTACTGAAAAGACTGAATTTCAAATCTGAGTTCTTTGAAGAGACAAGGAAAATATGACCCAAAAACGGGTTTTCTCTGGGACAAGGGACAATCTAGTTTAATCATTGTGCCCCAGGGTGTCAATCATGAAGTGATGTTTGGGCAATTAGTGTTTTGTGGTTTGTTGAAAATAACATGAATGGTTTTGGCACAACCTTAACACAAACCAAATTACCAAGATATAAATTCTTGAAAGAAAGTCTCATTTGTTTGAATTTCAAGGAGTTCGAATTTTTTTTTAAAAAAAAGTTCATTCCTTTGTTCATAGCCTAGACTAAGATCTACATCTTTGCTTATTCCGTGATGACAATGGTTTTATGAAGTTCAATCATTCATATTCCTTGAAGCATTAGGTCTTTCAAGTGTTCTCAATTCAAAGGGTTTAGGCCTGGGAAAGCTTAAAAGAGAAGGGAGAAGGTATTGGGTCATTTGTAACACTGATCATCCATCTTCTTGAGACTATCCATTATTAAAACTTCCTTAATGGTTGTTTTTGCAAATTCAGATTATTGTTAAGACATAACAAACACAAAGCATTTTAAAATTCAAAATTCATTTAATTCATGTAGATGTTAACATGAGACAAGTGCTTTATCATCACAGTGTATAGAACTACATGCGTCAAAAACCTAATATGATCATGCACCATGTTTCTTATGACACTTGGCTTCCCCATCTTCAAAACTTATCGAACCAGCCTTGATGAGATCTCTGACCTTATACTTCAAAGCGAGGCAGTTCTCTGTTGAGTGACCTTGATTGCCAGAATGATAACCACAACACTCATCAGCATCATACCATCTCGGATAAAGGGGCTTTAGAGGCTCTAATTGCATGGGTGTCACAAGGTGATTCTGGATGAGTTGAGGTAATAGCTCATTGTATGTCACAGGAATCGGGTCAACCTGATTTCTTTTTCGCTTTTTATGCCCCCTTCGATTATTCCCAAGGGTGTTCGATTGATAGATGATAACTCGTATAATTATATAGTTTTTAGTTATGTTTTATTATTGTTTTGTGTCAAATACGAGTTATTATTGCTTAGTCTACTTGTGTTTATGATCTTTTATATTTTTATGTAATTTGGTGTTTTTCATGAGTTTCTTTGAGTGATTTCAGATTACTAGGTTAAATCAAGAATTAAGGGCAAATCCAATTCAGTTCCAATTCCGACACCTTTTGCCATATCAGCTATATCTGGAGTTTCACCGAAGCATTAAGGCTGAAATTTTGACAGTGCAAAGTTAAGAGGCATATCTATCTTTTTCATGTTTTACACTTCTTGAAACGGAGTCGTTTTCCCTACCGAAATCAACCATCAAGTTGGCTGATGTGCAATGACGTCTGTTCTGCACCGTTTTGGTATTTTGACCATATCTTCCGATCCACATGAGCAAATGATCTCATTCCAACGGATATGGATCAGTAACTGATAGGGCCATATTTTTATAGAAGACCATTTGATCAGATCGAGCCTCCAACATTGACAAAATTGACCATCAAGCTGGCTGATCAGAATTGTCATACAACATGACGAAAATTATTAGAAAAATGCACCCACCTATTATACCTACCTTTGAAATTTATAAAGCTTGTCTCTTGTCATTTAGCTCTCCAAAATGTGTATAAATAGAGGGCCTTGGATGAGTATTAGGAGATATTATACATTGGTAGGATATTAGCCATTGTAATAAAATTCTCTAAGTTTTCTTCTTTTTTTCCTTTCTCTAGTTTTCTTTTTCTTTATTTACTTATGCTTCTTACATTTCTTTTCATTTTTAGTATGTGTTGCTAATCATATTGTTGAGGTGATGAGGTGAAGCTCTTGGTAAATGCTAAGGTTAGTCTCTTAAACATGAGCTAAAATGAATCATCATTTATAAACACTAGTATAGATAATATTTTCTTTTGGTTTAAAATCAGACTTGCAAAGTAGAGATCTTGATTCATTATTGACAATGAAAATGGCACAGTAAATGCTTGGTTTCATAACCTTGATTTGTTGTAGACATATACCTTGGCATAAGGAATGCTTGGACTCTTTTTATGAGTTTTGAGGACACCAAATGAACATAATATCATATGCTATGGACGTTGGACAATTTGGACTGAATTGCTAAACCTTCCGATTGGAACCTCCCTTATGTGTGGATTTCAATTGTGTAATAAAACAAGATTAATCTTAGCATAACACCAAGAGTGGATTCTCTAACCTCAACATCCTTTCTTATTTTTTTTTATATCTTGTTTAATTTCTTTTATATTTTGTTTATTTTGTTCTCTAATATCTTGTTTATCTTATTTTGTTGTTGATTCCCTAATATCTTGTTTACTTTCTTTGGCGCCGTTGCCGGGGACGCAATACTAAGTATATAAGTTTATAAGTATATTTATTTTTATTGACTGGTTATACCGCCTAATTTTCTATATATTTGTATTTATATTGTATATTAACTTTGTTCTATTTTTATTGGCAGGTTATACCGCCTAATTTGTATATTAACTTTGTTTTATTTTTATTGGCTGGTTATACCGCCTAATTTGTATATTAACTTTGTTTTATGCTTGTTTGGCGACGTGATTTTAGATCTCGTCGTTTAGTTAGATTTTATTGTGAAACTTTTTCAGGTAATCTTTCTAATACAACTCCTACCATGGCTGACAATGAAAGTGTTCATGCTGAAGATGAGAACAGACAAGTACGCACCATGCGTGACTACTTGCAACCAACTCGAAGCTCATCACCCTCTTGTTTTATTTTTCCTCTCAATGCAAACAACTTTCGTTTTAAACCAGGTATGATAGCTTTGCTTCCAAATTTCCATGGGTTAGAATCGGAAAGTGCTTACTCGTTTCTAAAAGACTTCGAAGATGTATGTGTCACCTTTAATGACCAACAATGCACAAATGAAATTGTCAAGCTAAAATTATTTCCTTTTTCTTTAAAAGATAAAGCAAAAATTTGGCTTCATAATTTAAAACCAAGGTCAATTGGCACATGGCAAGAATTACAAACTGAGTTTCTAAAGAAATTTTTCCCAGCACATAAAACTACTGCTTTGAAAAGACAGATTCAAAATTTCAATCAAAATCAAAATGAAGCATTTTTTCAGTGCTGAGAGCGTTTTAAAGATTTGTTAAGTTCTTGTCCACATCATGGTTTTGAAAAATGGCGTCTTATTAGTTTCTTTTATGAAAGTTTAACTCCCGAAACTAAACAATTTGTTGAAACAATGTGTAACGGTGAGTTTCTAGAAAAAGAACCTGAAGAAGCCTTTGACTACCTAGACCATTTGGCAGATAACTCTCAAGCCTGGCACATAGATAATTCCTCTGAAAGTTCCAATAGATCTAATCTTGTTTCTAACAGAGGTAAATATCATTTTAGTCAAGAAGATGAGATAAAAGCTAAAGTAGCTAATTTGGCTAGAAAGATTGAAGCCATGGAACTTAGAGAAGTAAAAGAAGTCAAAACGGTTAAAAATGATGAAAGTTGTAGAATTTGTGAAATCATGGGACACCCCACTTCTGAATGTCCAATCATTCACATTCTTAAAGAAGCGTTGCATGATCAAGTAAATTCCATAAACACATTTAAAATCCTTTTCCTTCTCCTTACTCTGAAACGTATAACCCTGAATGGAGAAGTCATCCCAACTTCATTTGGCGGAATAATAATCATGTTCAGGTACCACAATCTCAAAAGCCGGGCAACACTTTTTCCTATCAACCTTCACGTGTACAAACCTTGGAAGAGACATTGCAAGCATTCATGCAAACACAAGCAAATGTGAATAACCAAACTTCACAGGACATCAATGAGATCAAAAACACCTTGTCCACATTGACAGCTTCATTACGCACTCAAGAAAAAGGTAAGTTTCCTGCTCAACCTCAGCCTAACCCTTCTACTCAATGTCTTGTTTCTTGCTCCAATGAAACTCAACAGGAAAATGTCAGTTCTATCACAACTCTTCGAAGTGGAAAGGCAATTGACAAAAACATTCCATCAAAAGACCAAGATCCTCCTTCCCCTCCGAAAAGTAATGGTAAGGATGATGGTAAGTCTGAACTTCTTGAAAATTTGGACAAAGAAAAAGGTATGCATCCTGCTCCTTTTCCTCAAAGTTTGCAAACAATAAAGAATTTGAATCAAAATGCAGAAATTTATGAACTTTTCAAACAAGTTAAGATTAACATTCCTTTATTGGATGCAATCAAACAAGTTCCATCTTATGCTAAATTTTTGAAGGACATGTGCACAGTTAAAAGGAAACATAATGTACAAAAGAAAGCATTTCTGACGGAAAGTGTGAGCTCAATCATTCAGCACCTTACTCCACCAAAATTCAAAGATCCTGGATGTCCAACAATCTCATGCATCATTGGAAACACTAGAATAGAACGTGCATTGCTTGATCTTGGTGCTAGTGTTAATCTTTTGCCTTTTTCTGTTTATCAACAGTTAGGTTTAGGTGAACTCAAGGAAACACCTGTTACACTTCAACTAGCTGATCGTTCTGTAAAAATTCCTCGAGGGATAGTTGAAGATGTTTTGGTTCAAATTGATAATTTTTACTTCCCTGTTGATTTTATTGTTTTGGACACACATCCAGTTTCAAATCCAAATGTTCAAATTCTTGTTATATTAGGCCGTCCATTTCTTGCAACTTCTAATGCTCTGATAAATTGCAGGAATGGTATGTTGAACATTTCTTTTGGAAATATGACTTTAGAATTAAATGTGTTCAACACTTGCAAGCAACCTGGTGATGATTCAGAAGTACATGAAGTGGATTTCATTGAAGAACTTGTTCATGAACATCTCACCACTACCACATTCCATGATCCTTTAGAAGCTTATTTAATTGAATGTGAGTTTGATAATGCTTCAGAAATTTCACACACTGATTCTTTGTTAAATTCTTTTCAGGTTAAGCATTGTTGGAAACAAAAACTTGAGGAACTCAGAAAAGATGCATATGAGAATTCTAAAATTCATAAAGAAAGAACTAAAGCCTTTCATGACAAGTTAATTTCAAGAAAAACATTTGATGTTGGGCAAAAAGTTCTACTTTATAATTCTAGACTTGACATATTTCCTGGTAAGTTGAGATCAAGATGGACTGGCACATTTGTGGTTAAACATGTGTATCATTATGGAGCAGTTGACATTGAGAATCCTCAAAATGGTAACGTATTCAAGGTAAATTGACAAAGACTCAAACTCTTTTTGGAAAATCATGTTACTCAAGAAGAGGTTGTTTTTCTTTTTGATCCTTGTTTTGAAAATAACTAGATGTAAATATAATTTTTACTAATCTTCAAAAAAAAATACATTTTTTTTCCCGGTTAAATGGCGGATAACGGTACTCCGTGATTATTTAAGTCGGTTCCATCAGCTACCCACAAAACTGATATTGTATATAAATTTCTCTTTCAATTTCTTTTTCATTTTTTTTTTCAAGATGGATGATATTCTCACAAGATTGCAGAAACGATTTCCTCCTTTTCCTCGAAATATTTTACTGAAGCTTTACCAAGTTCGATTTGAAAGATTAAGAATGCTTATGCACAAAGGGATTCTTGAAGACATACGTTGGATAATTGAAGCCAAGGTACGTGAAGATGAATATCTTCCTGTTTTGCATTTACCAGGTACAAGTAGAAGCACTTTTGCAAAGAAGCGACGAGCAAAGCGCATGAGTTCAAATTGCCACAAATGTGCACGATGGACGTGTAACGGTAAATGTCGTTCTATTGGGATTCCGTCCTCTAATCGAGATGATAAAATTGAATTCATTAAGGATGGACTGAGTAAGGAGAATTTGGGTAATATCCAACTTTCTCTTGAGACGCATCCTAGTGGAGACGTACAAAGAGAAATTCTTGATTTATGGCCGCAATTCCAAAGGGAATGGCAACATCTTGGGAATCTGATGTTAAAATACCCTGTTTGCCAGCTTGTAAGAAAACTGGATGGGAAGCATATCCTCGACTCATAGAAGGCGTTTAAGCCATTTTTGGACGTAAAACCAGAGGAAGATGTGAGCCACAATCACAACTACAATAAATGACTTCTCAGCTTTTGGTTTGATTTGCAATAACTTCATTTCGGTTTAATTTACGATTTGTGTAATTATTCTCGTTTTTTTTTTTTTTTTGCATTGGTCTTTTACGGTTGCTTTTTCTTTTCTTTTTGATTTTCTTCCTGAAATCACGCAAAAATCTTTTGTTAGGTTAACATTTTCTTCTGACAGGTCAAATACACTTTCGGCGACATTATTACTCTTGTCTGATTCACTACTCAGTCCTCTATATATTACACCATGTACTCATTCTCTTTCAGGCACTCGAAAAAAAAATGGAAAGTACTTCGTCCCAGCGCATTAAAAAAATTTGTGTCTTTGGAGGTGCTTATCCAGGGAAAAATAACATATTCGCTGATAAAGCCATAAGAGTTGGAGTAATACTTGCCCAACAAAAGATCCAGTTGATTTATGGAGGCGGTAATACGGGTTTAATGGGAGCAGTCGCTACAGCAGCACATGCCGGAGGAAGTCCAGTTCTAGGAATCGTGCCAAAACTATTCACAGATTTTTGTGGACCTACCGTGGGTAAGGAAATACAAGTCTGGAGTATCCCTGAACGGATGACAATCATGTACCATTCTGCCGATGCATTCATTGCTTTACCAGGAGGTCTGGGTACATTGGAAGAAATAGCTTGCGTGGCTTCTTGGTCATCTTTGGTCACAAATAAGAAACCCATTGGTTTGCTTAATATTAATGGTTATTTTAGTAATTTGCTTTCATACTTAGATAATGCTGTGGATAATGGATTCATGTTTTTAGAGGCAAGGAGAACCATAATTTCTGCTACAACCATTGAAGATTTACTCAAAAAGCTCCAAGCTTATGAGTATTTATCTGCTACGGTTGTTTCGCAAACGCTCGGAAAAAGAAAAAGAGATATGGACGAGCAAGGAGTGGATTGCACTTTGTCTTTGTGACATTATCTAACATTTTGTTTGTTGTGTCTCAGTTATAATAAGTGGTTAGCAACCTCTGCAGGTAATATCTCCTAAATTCTACCTTTAGTAGGGGGTAAGAGACATATTTTGCTAATTTAAAAAAAAAAAAAAAAATTTTGATGTGTTTTAAGCCATTTAGAAGTATTCATTCTGAACAAGGTCTGAGTAAGGGAGACTTGAGACATACCTTGTCAGTTTGATTTTAATCTTTTTATGTTTACTTGTTAATTTTTGTTAAGTATTTTAGGATTATTTAGGTTGCATGAGTTTGTTTTGTTTTGAGTCTTAGTTATTCCTATTCTTATGTTATTAGTTCTTTTCTCTTACACATGATTCTTTCATTTGGGTTAATAGACTTACATTGAGGACAATGTAAGAATCAAGTGTGGGGGGAACGATTTAGGATTTCTTTTATTTTTGTCTACTATTTTTTTTTATGAGTCTTTATTATTATTATTATTATTATTATTTAGTGTGTTTTAGTTCCTTTTAATACAATGATGAGATATGAATTGCATAAGTCTAAAACAGATTTATTAGTGAGAAGATTTTCATGAGAATTGAGCTTGATGTCAACCTTTTTATGAGCCAATGTTAATATGATATGTTGATTGAGAAAGAAGCATGTTTAGACTTAATCTGACTTGTATAATCATCCTTGTGAGTTTTTGAGCCTATAATGATTGATGCATTATACAAATCAATCTAATTTCTTTCTTGAGTGCTCTTATGATTACATGATTCTCTAGAACTTGCTTTAAACCGTTTGAGACTATATTGATACATGTGACAACATGAATATGATAGAGGCATTAGGATTATAACCAGAGCCAAACAGCCATCCATTATTAATGTTCTAAGAGAACATCCCCACTATTGAGCCAATTTGAGCCTACATTAAATATGCTGTTTTATTGGTAACCACAACTTACACCTAGCCTAAATATACTTATATCCTTACCCTTGTTCTAAAGATGGATTATATATTTTGAGACATATTGCAAAAAAACAAGGGATATTTTTAGTTGAAAATTTGGGTTAGAAACAAAAGATAAGTGTGGGGGAAGAAAAGAAAAGAAAAAGTCAAGAGAAAAAGAAAGGGATCATTGTTAAATACATTCCCATATTCAAAAAAAAAAAAAAAAAAACTTCTCTTGAACTTCTAGTTAAAGTAAAGAAAAAGATGTTACAAAGTTGGTTAGAATGAAGCAAAGGCTCAACATGAATATTTAGCCTATGTGACTATGTACTTGTAAAGAGTTTTGAGAAATTTATTTGTATGATCTTATTATGTCTCTAAACTCTATGAACTCTTTGGAACCTTTGTGATATCTTTATCCTTTTGTTCTTTAACCACATTATAACCCTTTGGCCCCATTACAACCTTGAATAAAGACCTCTTGATTTATGAAGTTGTATGATCTAAATAGTGGAGAATAGGTGGACAAGCAAGCATATGGTAGAAGTGTTTTCATGAGATTGATTGAGTGTAAACACTTTACCACTACTTTAAAGAGTGAAAATCATGAGAGTATCCCATGTGAGAGGTTGAGATTAAGTTGAATATGCACTATTTTGATTGAAATATGTTATGTTAATATTGGCTTAACTCATTTATTTACATTCAAGCATGAATTTTTGTGAAATTCTTTGAGCTATTGATTAGTTTATAAGACTTGTTCAAAGATTGTCTCTAATTTATATTGAAAGGATTAGGAGTAAATATTTTTAGTGTATGTAGTTTACTTATATTTTAGTTTTTCAATGTTTGTGGGTATCGTTCTAGCAAACCCTCACGAGACTAAACTCGTCCACTAGGGACACCTAGGGGTTTAAAGGCTTGTGTCACATGCTAAGTGCCACCGTGATTTCCTACGAAAATGGATTAGATTAGATTTTCTTATTTTATTTTTATTGAGTCGTTGCTAGGGACTAGCAACAATCTAAGTGTGGGGGTGTGATAACTCGTATAATTATATAGTTTTTAGTTATGTTTTATTATTGTTTTGTGTCAAATACGAGTTATTATTGCTTAGTCTACTTGTGTTTATGATCTTTTATATTTTTATGTAATTTGGTGTTTTTCATGAGTTTCTTTGAGTGATTTCAGATTAC
The DNA here is from genome assembly GCA_030761205.1 of Fremontodendron californicum. Lineage (NCBI taxonomy): Eukaryota > Viridiplantae > Streptophyta > Magnoliopsida > Malvales > Malvaceae > Fremontodendron > Fremontodendron californicum. The sequence continues at coordinate 14,922,451 of JAULJL010000013.1, read as the reverse complement.
TAGGTTAAATCAAGAATTAAGGGCAAATCCAATTCAGTTCCAGTTCCGACACCTTTTTCCATATCAGCTATATCTGGAGTTTCACCGAAGCATTAAGGCTGAAATTTTGACAGTGCAAAGTTAAGAGGCATATCTATCTTTTTCATGTTTTACACTTCTTGAAACGGAGTCGTTTTCCCTACCGAAATCAACCATCAAGTTGGCTGATGTGCAATGACGTCTGTTCTGCACCGTTTTGGTATTTTGACCATATCTTCCGATCCACATGAGAAAATGATCTGATTCCAACGGCTATGGATCAGTAACTGATAGGGGCATATTTTTCTAGAAGACCATTTGATCAGATCGAGCCTCCAACATTGACAAAATCGACCATCAAGATGGCTGATCAGAATTGTCATACAACATGACGAAAATTGTTAGAAAAATGCACCCACCTATTATACCTACCTTTGAAATTTATAAAGCTTGTCTCTTGTCATTTAGCTCTCCAAAATGTGTATAAATAGAGGGCCTTGGATGAGTATTAGGAGATATTATACATTGGTAGGATATTAGCCATTGTAATAAAATTCTCTAAGTTTTCTTCTTTTTTTCCTTTCTCTAGTTTTCTTTTTCTTTATTTACTTATGCTTCTTACATTTCTTTTCATTTTTAGTATGTGTTGCTAATCATATTGTTGAGGTGATGAGGTGAAGCTCTTGGTAAATTCTAAGGTTAGTCTCTTAAACAATAGACAGATGTAAATTCTGGTGTAGTTGCAGTCATTGGTTGGTAGGGATAAAAACCTTGAGAGACATTGTTCAGGGTAGAGTAAAATGGCTGATACGAGGAGAATTGGGGAGGTGGGGCAAAGCCTTCCACGACTTGGGTATCTTCCTTTTTCTTTTCAGATGCCCCCTTTTTCTTGGTATTGGATATTCTTTCTCCTTCAATTTTCTCATCCTTGATAGCATTCTCAATCATCTCCGCTGAAATTACCATGTCCGAAAAATTCTTCGTGGTGTTGCCGACAAGTATATCATAGTACGGGGCCTGCAGTGTATTCACAAAAATGACAGTGGTTTCCTTCTGAGTTAAGGGCAATTGTACTTGGACGGCCAGGCTCATCCACCGTTGCGCATATTCTTTGAAGCTCTCAGTAGCTCTTTTCTTCATATTTTGCAAGGTGAGAGGGTCAGGCGCCATGTTGGTCATATGCTTGTACTGGTTTAGAAAAACCCTAGCTAGGTCATTCCAAGAGCGAATCTGATCCTTGCTCAACTGACTATACCACCTAATTGAGAACCTGCTGAAGCTATCCTGAAAGCAGTGAATCAAAAGCTTATCATTATCTATATAACTTGTCATCTTCCGGCAGAACATAGTGATGTGGGCTGATGGATCGGTCGTCCCGTCATATTTCACAAAGTCAGGGATCTTGAACTTAGGAGGAATGACTAAATCGAGGACCAAACATCGTTCTTTCGCATCTAAACTCCCAAATACATATGTACTTTCTACTGGGCGAAGCCTTTCATCTAACAACTGATATTTCCCTTGGGAATCTGCCAACTCAACCTCATTTACTGCAACCGTTTTCAACTTTGCCTGTTCAACTGGATCATTTGAGTTTAGGACATTGACGGGATTAACTGTGTTCTGGGCATTAATTATTACGACCTCATTCTGACCCTTTTGTGCCTCTAACCCTTTCCTGACGACAAAGTTTTCAGTGTATCCTTTTCCCTTGATTATGGTGGACATCAGCTCCATCAATTTAGTCATATGATCCTTAGATTCTGCTTGAGACTTTGCTAGCTGTTCTCGCAATTCTTTCTGTTCTCTTTCTATTTTTTCCATTCGGCCAACTTGTTCATCCTCCATAGCACTAGCCTGTATTAAAAGAGTACTCAGTACTTCTTATACCTCTGATTTGAAATGGAAATTTTTTCAAAGACTCCTAAAGCCAAGCCAACTTCTGTTTTATTTCCCTCAAATGTATATCATGATGAATGATTCATGACTGTCATTTGATGCATGTGAAGAATAATAATAAAAAAAATAATGTATGGACATATATAGTGGAAACATGCTGACAATGTATGTAATAAATGCAATCACGATGCCAACATGTTGCAAGCAAAGAATAAACAAATCAACGCATGGATATATGCAATGAATAATCATGTACATTTTAGCATATTTCCTAATGAATGATCATATACCCTATGAATGCAACACGATGTCAATTATGATACATGCAAACAATGAATGATTGATACAGAGTATATACAAAGAAAATCATGCTGACCATGTATGTCATGAATGCATCCTAATGTTAATATGACAAATTAATGCATGAGCCTATACAAAGAAATCATGCTGACTATGTTTGTCATGAATGCAACCCAAAGTCAACATGATGCATGTAAAGAATAAGCAAATTAATGCATGGATATATACAAAAAAAAAAATCATGCTGATTGTGAATGCATGAATGCAACCTGATGCTAACATGATACATGTATGAATGTATGGTATGACAACTAATTGATCGGATGCAAAATGCAAAGGGGAAGATATCACGAAGGAAATAAGAATCGGAGGAACTTAATCATCAATATCTTATAAATTTGAAGCATAATCAATTCATTCCCACACCAACGTTCACAATGGTATAAACCATGTTTGACAAAATTTGAACAGTGGTTAAAACTGTCTTTACAAGCACTTTGTTCTTTCTAGCATCCTAAGGCTATAAGAGCCGGCTATTGAATAAGTGAAATCCTATTACATCATATAAGACTGAAGTCTTTCCACCTCAATGCTGTAAATCTCCCAATCCTAATGACGCTTTCCTAGCCCTCCATCAATCAGTGTCGTTGGATCCAACCACTTGGCATTTATAAGAGATTGCACTTTCTTTTTGAATGCTATACAGTCTTCAATGCTATGGCCAACAATTCCACAATGATAATCACATCTTGCATTTGGATTACACCACCTTGGATATGGTGGTAACAAGGGTTTCAATGGGATGCATGCAACCATGTGATTTTGGATTAGTATAGGGAGAAGCTCTCGGTAACTGATTGGAAAGGGATCAAAGTGCATTTGGGTCTTATCCTGGGGTTGTTTCTTAGTCACACATGGCCTAGGAGTTAGGGCACTTGGTGACGGCACTAAAGTCCGAACCAGAGTGTTTACATGGAGATGTGGCGGAACAGCATGGTAAGGGTATGGATTTGGACATGGGGCCTTTGGAGGTTGTACATAGCTCGAGGTTCCTATCCCAGATGCTGAATAGGGTGATTGATGACGAAAATAGTATGAACTGGTAGTTGTTGGTGATGGAGTGGGATTCAGGAATCCCGCAGTGGTCATCCCAATGGACGATTGGACCATAGTAGGGTGAGGATATTGGTTTGGAGCTAGAACAGTTTGCAGGTATGGTACAGGATCCGAGGTTTCTATCTTTGGTATCAGGCTCTCAAGTTTAATCATTTTCACGATTTTGTCCACAATTTCATCAGGATTGCAACCTTTGTGGCATTGACAAGTGCAGGATCCAGCAAAGATTGTATGTTTAAGACCTAATGGTTTTGGTTGATCCGAAGACAATACAGAGCCTTTGATGGAGACTCAATTAAGAGTTGTAAACCCAAGTGCAGGTTATGTTCAAGTAATAAATTCTCGGGTGTCCGAGGTCGAACCACAGGGAAGCGTACTAGTAAGTATAAGTTTATAAATATATATGAAAAAGAAAATAAACAAGATATTAGGGAATCAATAACAAAGAAAGTAAACAAGATATTATAGAACAAAATAAACAAAATAACATAAAAGCAATTAAACAAGATATAAAAAAACAATAAGAAAGGATGTTGAGGTTAGAGAATCCACTCTTGGTGTTATGCTAAGATTAATCTTGTTTTATTACACAATTGAAATCCACACATAAAGGAGGTTCCAATCGGAAGGTTTAGCAATTCAGTCCAAATTGTCCAACGTCCATAGCATATGATATTATGTTCATTTGGTGTCCTCAAAACTCATAAAAAGAGTCCAAGCATTCCTTATGCCAAGGTATATGTCTACAACAAATCAAGGTTATGAAACCAAGCATTTACTGTGCCATTTTCATTGTCAATAATGAATCAAGATCCCTACTTTGCAAGTATGATTTTAAACCAAAAGAAAATATTATCTATACTAGTGTTTATAAATGATGATTCATTTTAGCTCAAGTTTAAGAGACTAACCTTAGCATTTACCAAAAGCTTCACCTCATCACCTCAACAATATGATTAGCAACAAATACTAGATATGAATAAAATGAAATGGAATGTAAGAAACATAAGTAAAGAAAAAGAAAACTAGAGAAAGGAAAGAAGAAGAAAACTTAGAGAATTTTATTACAATGGCTAATATCCTACCAATGTATAATGTTGCTCATCCAAGGCCCTCTATTTATACACATTTTGGAGAGCTAAATGACAAGAGACAAGCTTTATAAATTTCAAAGGTAGGTATAATAGGTGGGTGCATTTTTCTAACAATTTTCGTCATATTGTATGACAATTCTGATCAGCCAGCTTGATGGTCGATTTTGTCAATGTTGGAGGCTCGATCTGATCAAATGGTCTTCTAGAAAAATATACCTCTATCCGTTACGGATCCATAGCCGTTGAAATCAGATCATTTGCTCATGTGGATCGGAAGATATGGTCAAAATACCAAAACAGGTCAGCACAGACGTCATTGCACATCAGCCAACTTGATGGTCGATTTCGCTAGGGAAAACGACTCCGTTTCAAGAAGTGTAAAACATGAAAAAGATAGATATGCCTCTTAACTTTGCACTGCAAAAATTCAGCCTTATTGCTTCAGTGAAACTCCAGATATAGCGGATATGGCAAAAGGTGTCGGAACTGGAACTGAACTGGATTTGCCCTTAATTGTTGATTTAACCTAGTAATCTGAAATCACTCAAAGAAACTCGTGAAAAACACCAAATTACATAAAAATATAAAATATCATAAACACAATTAGACTAAGCAATAATAACTCGTATTTGACACAAAACAATAATAAAACATAACTAAGAACTATATAATTATACGAGTTATCACACCCCCACACTTAGATTGTTGCTAGTCCCTAGCAACGACTCAATAAAAATAAAATAAGAAAATCTAATCTAATCCATTTTCGTTGGAAATCACGGTGGCACTTAGCATGTGACACAAGCCTTTAAACCCCTAGGTGTCCCTAGTGGACGAGTTTAGTCTCGTGAGGGTTTGCTAGAACGATACCCACAAACATTGAAAAACTAAAATATAAGTAAACTACATACACTAAAAATATTTACTCCTAATCCTTTCAATATAAATTAGAGACAATCTTTGAACAAGTCTTATAAACTAATCAATAGCTCAAAGAATTTCACAAAAATTCATGCTTGAATGTAAATAAATGAGTTAAGCCAATATTAACATAACATATTTCAATCAAAATAGTGCATATTCAACTTAATCTCAACTTCTCACTATACTCTCATGATTTTCACTCTTTAAAGTAGTGGTAAAGTGTTTACACTCAATCAATCTCATGAAAACAGTTCTACCATATGCTTGCTTGTCCACCTATTCTCCACTATTTAGATCATACAACTTCATAAATCAAGAGGTCTTTTTTCAAGGTTGTAATGGGGCCAAAGGGTTATAATGTGGTTAAAGAACAAAAGGATAAAGATATCACAAAGGTTCCAAAGAGTTCATAGAGTTTAGAGACATAATAAGATCATACAAATAAAACTTCGCAAAACTCTTATAAAGCACATAATAACATAGGCTAAATATTCATGTTGAGCCTTTGCTTCATTCTAACCAACTTTGTAACATCTTTTTCTTTACTTTAACTAGAAGTTCAAGAGAAGATTTTTTTTTTTTTTTAATATGGGAATGTATTTGACAATGATCCCTTTCTTTTTCTCTTGACTTTTGCCTCTCTCCCCCCCCCACACTTATCTTTCGTTCTAACCCAAATTTTCAAAAAGTATCCCTTGTTTTTGCAATATGTCTCAAAATATATAATCCATCTTTAGAACAAGGGTAAGGATATAAGTATATTTAGGCTAGGTGTAAGTTCTGGTTACCAATAAAATAGCATATTTAATGTAGGCTCAAATTGGCTCACTAGTGGGGATGTTCTCTTAGAACATTAATAATGGATGGCTGTTTGGCTCTGGTTATAATCCTAATGCCTCTATCATATTCATGTTGTCACATGTATCAATATAGTCTCAAACGGTTTAAAGCAAGTTCTAGAAAATCATGTAATCATAAGAGCACTCAAGAAAGAAATTAGATTGATTTGTATAATGCATCAATCATTATAGGCTCAAAAACTCACAAGGATGATTATACAAGTCAGATTAAGTCTAAACATGCTTCTTTCTCAATCAACATATCATATTAACATTGGCTCATAAAAAGGTTGACATCAAGCTCAATTCTCATGAAAATCTTCTCACTAATAAATCTGTTTTAGACTTATGCAATTCATATCTCATCATTGTATTAAAAAGGAACTAGAACACATTAAAAAAAATAATAATAATAATAATAAAGACTCATAAAAAAATAGTAGACAAAAATAAAAGAAATCCTAAATCATTCCCCCCACACTTAATTCTTACATTGTCCTCAATGTAAGTCTATTAACCCAAATGAAAGAATCATGTGTAAGAGAAAAGAACTAATAACATAAGAATAGGAATAACTAAGACTCAAAACAAAACAAACTCATGCAACCTAAATAATCCTAAAATACTAAACAAAAATTAACAAGTAAACATAAAAAGATTAAAATCAAACTGACAAGGTATGTCTCAAGTCTCCCTTACTCAGACCTTGTTCAGAATGAATACTTCTAAATTGCTTAAAACACAACAAACTTTTTTTTTTTTTTAAATTAGGAAAATATGTCCCTTACCCCCTACTAAAGGTAGAATTTAGGAGATATTACCTGCAGAGGTTGCTAACCACTTATTATAACTGAGACACAACAAACAAAATGTTAGATAATGTCACAAAGACAGAGTGCAATCCACTCCTTGCTCGTCCATGTCTCTTTTTCTTTTTCCGAGCATTTGCGAAACAACCGTAGCAGATAAATACTCATAAGCTTGGAGCTTTTTGAGTAAATCTTCAATGGTTGTAGCAGAAATTATGGTTCTCCTTGCCTCTGAAAACATGAATCCATTATCCACAGCATTATCTAAATATGAAAGCAAATTACTAAAATAACCATTAATATTAAGCAAACCAATGGGTTTCTTATTTGTGACCAAAGATGACCAAGAAGCCACGCAAGCTATTTCTTCCAATGTACCCAGACCTCCTGGTAAAGCAATGAATGCATCGGCAGAATGGTACATGATTGTCATCCGTTCAGGGATACTCCAGACTTGTATTTCCTTACCCACGGTAGGTCCACAAAAATCTGTGAATAGTTTTGGCACGATTCCTAGAACTGGACTTCCTCCGGCGTGTGCTGCTGTAGCGACTGCTCCCATTAAACCCGTACTACCGCCTCCATAAATCAACTGGATCTTTTGTTGGGCAAGTATTACTCCAACTCTTATGGCTTCATCAGCGAATATGTTATTTTTCCCTGGATAAGCACCTCCAAAGACACAAATTTTTTTAATGCGCTGGGACGAAGTACTTTCCATTTTTTTTTTCAAGTGCCTGAAAGAGAATGAGTACATGGTGTAATATATAGAGGACTGAGTAATGAATCAGACAAGAGTAATAATGTCGCCGAAAGTGTATTTGACCTGTCAGAAGAAAATGTTAACCTAACAAAAGATTTTTGCGTGATTTCAGGAAGAAAATCAAAAAGAGAAGAAAAATCAACCGTAAAAGACCAATGCAAAAAAAAAAACGAGAATAATTACACAAATCCAACAACACGTAAATTAAACCGAAATGAAGTTATTGCAAATCAAACCAAAAGCTTAGAAGTCATTTATTCTTGTTGTGATTGTGGCTCACATCTTCCTCTGGTTTTACGTCTAGAAACGGCTTAAACGCCTTCTATGAGTCGAGGATATGCTGCCCATCCAGTTTTCTTACAAGCTGGCAAACAGGGTCTTTTAACATCAGATTCCCAAGATGTTGCCATTCCCTTTGGAATTGCGGCCATAAATCAAGAATTTCTCTTTGTACGTCTCCACTAGGATGCGTCTCAAGAGAAAGTTGGATATTACCCAAATTCTCCTTACTCAGTCCATCCTTAATGAACTCAATTTTATCATCTCGATTAGAGGACGGAATCCCAATAGAACGACATTTACCGTTACACGTCCATCGTGCACATTTGTGGCAATTTGAACTCATGCGCTTTGCTCGTCGCTTCTTTGCAAAAGTGCTTCTACCTGTACCTGGTAAATGCAAAACAGGAAGATATTCATCTTCACGTACCTTGGCTTCAATTATCCAACGTATGTCTTCAGGAATCCCTTTGTGCATAAGCATTCTTAATCTTTCAAATTGAACTTGGTAAAGCTTCAGTAAAATATTTCGAGGAAAAGGAGGAAATCGTTTCTGCAATCTTGTGAGAATATCATCCATCTTGAAAAAAAATGAAAAAGAAATTGAAAGAGAAATTTATATACAATATCAGTTTTGTGGGTAGCTGATGGAACCGACTTAAATAATCACGGAGTACCGTTATCCGCCATTTAACCGGGGTTAAAAAAAATGTATTTTTTTTTTTTTTGAAGATTAGTAAAAATTATATTTACATCTAGTTATTTTTAAAACAAGGATCAAAAAGAGAAAGAACCTCTTCTTGAGTAACATAATTTTCCAAAAAGAGTTTGAGTCTTTGTCCATTTACCTTGAATACGTTACCATTTTGAGGATTCTCAATGTCAACTGCTCCATAATGATACACATGCTTAACCACAAATGGGCCAGTCCATCTTGATCTCAACTTACCAGGAAATATGTGAAGTCTAGAATTATAAAGTAGAACTTTTTGCCCAACATCAAACATTTTTCTTGAAATTAACTTGTCATGAAAGGCTTTAGTTCTTTCTTTATGAATTTTAGAATTCTCATATGCATCATTTCTGAGTTCCTCAAGTTTTTGTTTCCAACAATGCTTAACCTGAAAAGAATTTAACAAAGAATCAGTGTGTGAAATTTCTGAAGCATTATCAAACTCACATTCAATTAAATAAGCTTCTAAAGGATCATGGAATGTGGTAGTGGTGAGATGTTCATGAACAAGTTCTTCAATGAAATCCACTTCATGTACTTCTGAATCATCACCAGGTTGCTTGCAAATGTTGAACACATTTAATTCTAAAGTCATATTTCCAAAAGAAATGTTCAAAATACCATTCCTGCAATTTATCAGAGCATTAGAAGTTGCAAGAAATGGACGGCCTAATATAACAGGAATTTGAACATTTGGATTTGAAACAGGATGTGTGTCCAAAACAATAAAATCAACAGGGAAGTAAAAATTATCAATTTGAACCAAAACATCTTCAACTATCCCTCGAGGAATTTTTACAGAACGATCAGCTAGTTGAAGTGTAACAGGTGTTTCCTTGAGTTCACCTAAACCTAACTGTTGATAAACAGAAAAAGGCAAAAGATTAACACTAGCACCAAGATCAAGCAATGCCCGTTCTATTCTAGTGTTTCCAATGATGCATGAGATTGTTGGACATCCAGGATCTTTGAATTTTGGTGGAGTAAGGTGCTGAATGATTGAGCTCACACTTTCCGTCAGAAATGCTTTCTTTTGTACATTATGTTTCCTTTTAAATGTGCACATGTCCTTCAAAAATTTAGCATAAGATGGAACTTGTTTGATTGCATCCAATAAAGGAATGTTAATCTTAACTTGTTTGAAAAGTTCATAAATTTCTGCATTTTGATTAAAATTCTTTATTGTTTGCAACCTTTGAGGAAAAAGAGCAGGATGCATACCTTTTTCTTTGTCCAAATTTTCAAGAAGTTCAGACTTACCATCATCCTTACCATTACTTTTCGGAGGGGAAGGAGGATCTTGGTCTTTTGATGGAATGTTTTTGTCAATTGCCTTTCCACTTCGAAGAGTTGTGATAGAACTGGCATTTTCCTGTTGAGTTTCATTGGAGCAAGAAACAAGACATTGAGTAGAAGGGTTAGGCTGAGGTTGAGCAGGAAACTTACCTTTTTCTTGAGTGCGTAATGAAGCTGTCAATGTGGACAAGGTGTTTTTGATCTCATTGATGTCCTGTGAAGTTTGGTTATTCACATTTGCTTGTGTTTGCATGAATGCTTGCAATGTCTCTTCCAAGGTTTGTACACGTGAAGGTTGATAGGAAAAAGTGTTGCCCGGCTTTTGAAATTGTGGTACCTGAACATGATTATTATTCCGCCAACTGAAGTTGGGATGATTTCTCCATTCAGGGTTATACGTTTCAGAGTAAGGAGAAGGAAAAGGCTTTTTAAATGTGTTTATGGAATTTACTTGATCATGCAACGCTTCTTTAAGAATGGGAATGTTTGGACATTCAGAAGTGGGGTGTCCCATGATTTCACAAATTCCACAACTTCCTTCATTTTTAACCGTTTTGACTTCTTTTACTTCTCTAAGTTCCATGGCTTCAATCTTTCTAGCCAAATTAGCTACTTTAGCTTTTATCTCATCTTCTTGACTAAAATGATATTTACCTCTGTTAGAAACAAGATTAGATCTATTGGAACTTTCAGAGGAATTATCTGTGTGCCAGGCTTGAGAGTTATCTGCCAAATGGTCTAGGTAGTCAAAGGCTTCTTCAGGTTCTTTTTCTAGAAACTCACCGTTACACATTGTTTCAACAAATTGTTTAGTTTCGGGAGTTAAACTTTCATAAAAGAAACTAATAAGACGCCATTTTTCAAAATCATGATGTGGACAAGAACTTAACAAATCTTTAAAACGCTCCCAGCACTGAAAAAATGCTTCATTTTGATTTTGATTGAAATTTTGAATCTGTCTTTTCAAAGCAGTAGTTTTATGTGCTGGGAAAAATTTCTTTAGAAACTCAGTTTGTAATTCTTGCCATGTGCCAATTGACCTTGGTTTTAAATTATGAAGCCAAATTTTTGCTTTATCTTTTAAAGAAAAAGGAAATAATTTTAGCTTGACAATTTCATTTGTACATTGTTGGTCATTAAAGGTGACACATACATCTTCGAAATCTTTTAGAAACGAGTAAGCACTTTCCGATTCTAACCCATGGAAATTTGGAAGCAAAGCTATCATACCTGATTTAAAACGAAAGTTGTTTGCATTGAGAGGAAAAATAAAACAAGAGGGTGATGAGCTTCGAGTTGGTTGCAAGTAGTCACGCATGGTGCGTACTTGTCTGTTCTCATCTTCAGCATGAACACTTTCATTGTCAGCCATGGTAGGAATTGTATTAGAAAGATTACCTGAAAAAGTTTCACAATAAAATCTAACTAAACGACGAGATCTAAAATCACGTCGCCAAACAAGCATAAAACAAAGTTAATATACAGATTAGGCGGTATAACCAGCCAATAGAAATAAAACAAAGTTAATATACAATATAAATATAAATATATAGAAAATTAGGCGGTATAACCAGCCAATAAAAATAAATATAGGCGGTATAACCAGCCAATAAAAATAAATATACTTATAAACTTATATACTTAGTATTGCCTCCCCGGCAACGGCGCCAAAAACTTGATGGAGACTCAATTAAGAGTTGTAAACCCAAGTGCAGGTTATGTTCAAGTAATAAATTCTCGGGTGTCCGAGGTCGAACCACAGGGAAGCGTACTAGTAAGTATAAGTTTATAAATATATATGAAAAAGAAAATAAACAAGATATTAGGGAATCAATAACAAAGAAAGTAAACAAGATATTATAGAACAAAATAAACAAAATAACATAAAAGCAATTAAACAAGATATAAAAAAACAATAAGAAAGGATGTTGAGGTTAGAGAATCCACTCTTGGTGTTATGCTAAGATTAATCTTGTTTTATTACACAATTCAAATCCACACATAAAGGAGGTTCCAATCGGAAGGTTTAGCAATTCAGTCCAAATTGTCCAACGTCCATAGCATATGATATTATGTTCATTTGGTGTCCTCAAAACTCATAAAAAGAGTCCAAGCATTCCTTATGCCAAGGTATATGTCTACAACAAATCAAGGTTATGAAACCAAGCATTTACTGTGCCATTTTCATTGTCAATAATGAATCAAGATCCCTACTTTGCAAGTATGATTTTAAACCAAAAGAAAATATTATCTATACTAGTGTTTATAAATGATGATTCATTTTAGCTCAAGTTTAAGAGACTAACCTTAGCATTTACCAAAAGCTTCACCTCATCACCTCAACAATATGATTAGCAACACATACTAGATATGAATAAAATGAAAAGGAATGTAAGAAACATAAGTAAAGAAAAAGAAAACTAGAGAAAGGAAAGAAGAAGAAAACTTAGAGAATTTTATTACAATGGCTAATATCCTACCAATGTATAATGTTGCTCATCCAAGGCCCTCTATTTATACACATTTTGGAGAGCTAAATGACAAGAGACAAGCTTTATAAATTTCAAAGGTAGGTATAATAGGTGGGTGCATTTTTCTAACAATTTTCGTCATATTGTATGACAATTCTGATCAGCCAGCTTGATGGTCGATTTTGTCAATGTTGGAGGCTCGATCTGATCAAATGGTCTTCTAGAAAAATATACCTCTATCCGTTACGGATCCATAGCCGTTGAAATCAGATCATTTGCTCATGTGGATCGGAATATATGGTCAAAATACCAAAACAGGTCAGCACAGACGTCATTGCACATCAGCCAACTTGATGGTCGATTTCGCTAGGGAAAACGACTCCGTTTCAAGAAGTGTAAAACATGAAAAAGATAGATATGCCTCTTAACTTTGCACTGCAAAAATTCAGCCTTATTGCTTCAGTGAAACTCCAGATATAGCGGATATGGCAAAAGGTGTCGGAACTGGAACTGAACTGGATTTGCCCTTAATTGTTGATTTAACCTAGTAATCTGAAATCACTCAAAGAAACTCGTGAAAAACACCAAATTACATAAAAATATAAAATATCATAAACACAATTAGACTAAGCAATAATAACTCGTATTTGACACAAAACAATAATAAAACATAACTAAGAACTATATAATTATACGAGTTATCAGCCTTGAGAAAGTTCCCCCTTGATCTTACCCATATCCTCAAACATTTTCAGCAATTTGGGGAGTTGTTCTTTCATTTCCCGGATTTCATGTCCACATTCCTCTTGATTGCGTTCCAAAGCACCCAATCGTTCCTCCGATTCATTTCTCATATCTCGAACCCCTTTCATGCAAATGAAAATGTCATGAAATTAAGAATACAATTGTGAATGTACATGCTCTATTCCTATGTGCATGAATATACTGATGATTAATGCATGAACATATACAGAGAAATTATGATGACTATGTATGCTATGGATGCAATCTAATGCCAACACGATGCATTTAAAAAATGAATAAATTGATGCACAGGTATATACAAATAATGACTATGCATGTCATAAACGTATTCTACAATGAATGACCATGCATGCTATGATGTCAAAATGATACATGCTAAGACTAAATGAATCAATACAAAGGTAGGTACAAAAAATGACCATGTATATCACAAATGTATTCTACAATGAATAACCATGCATGTTAGGACTGTGACATGATGTCAAAATGATACAAATAAATTAACCAATGATTACACGAAATTGGTGGGACCTAAATCTTGATTATTCAAAAATCTCATTATGCAAGATTTGCCTCCAAATTTATGACTTTTTGAAACATGTTTTTTTTTCTATGAAAAACCAATCATATTATTTTCAAAAGAAATTCGGGGTAGTGGATCCTACTATGGTACAATATCCAAATGTTCATGCAACACTACCGGTTTTATGAAATCATCAAATGAAATTACCAACTATTTATTGCAAAGAATAAGATCAATAACACAACCAAAAATGTACATGCTCTATTCACACATGTATGAAATGTGCAAAATGCAAAAATGCTTGAAAAAGGATTTTTATTTTTTCAAACAATTAATGAATATTTTGCCCCGACAAATATCTACTTATATAGGTATCAGAGTGCCTTTGGGACGGATTATCACATTTATTACGGGCGATGTACGTACATCGTTGCCCGATCTACAAAACTTCTTCAGAGTGTAAAATAGGTAACAAAAGGTTTAGAAATGTCCCTCCATGTGTTCCTATCTTCGGTATATCTAACGGAAATCCGGCATGGCTTTGCCTAGGTTTATTATATGAAGGTGAATCGGTTCTAAGGCCCCGAATTGTTCCTCACTGTCGCCGGTGAAGGCTAGTAAGGTACCCTGGTAAAAGCGGGTTCAATTCGTTAGAGTATCTTATCCTATGCCCGTACGGAGGATTATCACGAAGGCATTAGGTACTTTATACTCCGAAAGTGTTTCACTAGCCCATACAGAGGAACATCACGAAGGCGTAGTTACTTTACTCCCACTTAAAAGGACGGAACCTGGGTAGAGGATTCATGTTATGCAAATGCAAATACATTTTCTATGATGTTACTATTATTTTAACTTTAATGTTTAGGATTTTATGTTTTTTATGATTCTTTAGAAAATAATAAATTGATACTTTTGAACAAAATAAAATTTATAAAATTATTTCTTTTCTTGTTCAATAGATTAAAAATAAATTGAGATCTTTTTAATTCTGAAATATTAAGGGAGTCGCGAATGGTTTGATCTTTTAATAAATTTTAGGTGAGAATATTTTTAGAATTCCACAACAATGATGGAGAGTTTAGAAAAAAATTTCGATATTAAAGTTCAATATTAATCTGACGATGGAGCCTCTTTATGAGAATGAATGGTTTCTCTTAAATACTCTTGAGGTGAGAAATTTTTTAAAGAATTTTTCTAGAATGATGAAAAAAAAAACTTAAGAAATTTTCCAATAAAACTTAATTAATCAGATGACGGAGCCTCTTCATGAGAATGAATGGTTTCTCTTGAATACTCTTGAGGTAAAGAAATTTCTTTTGAAATTTTTCTAAAATGATGGAAAAAATTCAAATATTTAAATAATAAATAAAAATAAAAACTATTTATTTAAGATCATTTTAGGATTACATAATACCAATTGATATTGTCATTTTGATGGTGTTATGTGGTGCTAATTCTTCTTTACAATATAACCGTACTCCTGAAAACGTAAATTAGAACCTATTCTTTTTAAGAAACCGTAGTCAAGCTTTAAAATTTTTTTGAAGATAATAAATCATCTAGGTGACAATCACACTTAACAAAAAAAAAAAAAATTTGATAATAATTTTATTTTTTATATCTAACAATCGAATTTTTGAATTTATACATTATAACACAAGCACTAAATCTTATTGCAAAGGTTTTATCAAACTCTAATCAAAAGCAACAATCAATTTGAAGAATTTTTGAATCATATCTCATTGCAACATCCACCTCAATACCTTGTTTGCTAAAGCAAAAATCAATTTGAAGAATTTTTTAATTATTCAAGCATTACACTTGTTAATTTTCAGTTTCTTTTTCTTCTATTCGGTTATCGATTTTTTTTTAAAAAAAAAATTTAGGTTACGCGGATTTTGATTTTGAATAATGGTAAGAATCTGGATGTTTCTTTTATTTTATTTTTTCTGGAATTTCTTTTAGTTTTGATTGATATTACTACTATTTAGTTTCTATACGGTTATCTTCATGAAATCGAACTTGTGGCCGTTCAACATTAATTTTTGGATCCATCCCTATCAATTTATCATGTCTAACGTGATCTTAAAAATTATATATTAAAGAGTCGTGGATCCACCAAAGAGTTTTGCATAAGATTAAAAAATTGGATTAGATGTTAAATTAGTATAACTTTCGGTAATCAATTCGACTGGTTGAATTGATTAGTTTAATAAAAATTAATTTTAATATTAAAAAAATAATAAATATAATTAATAATTAATAAAAATATGTATTTTTTTAATGATATGATTTTATAAAACTAATGGATTTAAGTTCAAATATTATCACTTAAAAAATTGAAAAAAAATAATAAAAAATTCTGAAACTATTTTTTTTTTTTTAATGAATTGAACCAGCTAATTTCTACTAATTCAATGAATCTTTATTTCTATGCATTATACCAAATCAGACAAACCTGTAATTTTAAATTGAATCAATTCAACCTACTGATGTTATCCGATTTTTGATCCATGATTTTGCATGCTTCATCTATATCTAGCATTAGAGACACGGGATCCATCTATCCATCTCTTATATATCACGTGACAACAAAATAACCCTTTGTCGCATCTCCCTTTCACCTCCACGACAATGAGGCTGTTGAAAATGTGTCTTTACTTACTTTCTTGTTGGTATACAGAACATATGTTGGCGCAGCATTTTATAAATGTAAAATATTTAAATCCTTTGTTTCTTTGTTATTCTCAATATGGGACGACATCTTCACGCGGGAGCTTCTTCTGCCATCAGCTCCTTAGGGAGCAGCTGGGATCAGTCTTTGATTTTTGAAGTGACATGATATGAATAGATTTATTCATAAATCAAGTTGGATCAAGTGGGCATTTAAAATAAATAAAATAATTATTCAATTTTGTTATCCAATCAACTTTGTTTTTGATTTTTTTTCATGAGAAATCAAAAATAGAAATGATTATATATTTTTCTAAAAAATAATTATAACTTTTGATATTATCCTTAATTGGCCATTTGAAAAGATATATATTTTAATATTCTGTTTTTTTAACCAAATAATGGTTAAATTGCATTAAAAATCAAGGTCGAACGAATATTACGTTAAGCTAAGCTTGACCTTGAACCTAGTCCAATTTGTTTGAGTTTCATATACATTCCCTTGGAGTTGTGTACATGTGAATGTGAATGTGAATACGAGCATTTCACCAATAATTCTTTTCACTATAATTCTGCAACTGTTCAACCATAAAAAAATTTATGTAAAGGTCCATCACATATAAATATGGGTTTCATACAAAATTTTAATGGATTCTACATAATTTTAAATTGTGATTAAGTAATTGTAATATAATAATTATAATGATATGTTTCTATAATTCTATGTGAATGTGAACGTGAATGTGAATAGAATGTCAGCAAAAGTTGATGTCATAATCAGAGAGACCTAATAACTAATGGTTTTGGCAACCAAGAAGAGGTATTTGTCAATCAATATTGAGGAAAAATGGAATTCATGCACATTTTCTGAGTTGTAACCTGACAACAAAACAATGCTAACAGCCATAATCGTCTCCCTTGCGCCTCATTCAGGTTATTAATATCATAGAGCCCGCAATTCGATCAGATGTGCACATATGATTAAGATAAGAACATGTAATTGAAACGTGGGACTATTTTACATATGATTTATATGGCTGCTGGATGCAGACAGGTCATGGAAGCCCATGAACCTGGAAATGTCACTTATTCAACAGCTTCCATAATTTGATCCCATATTTAAAATTCGATTTGGACAACACCAGATAAGTTGTCTCGTGAAGATGTAGGAAGCTATGTACTATTGCCACCACATCATGAGTTCAACTTCGTGCTACATTTCCTTGAAAATGTAAGTGTTCCAAGGCAGATAAAAGGACTAAAATGATTCTATGTTATTCGGATTTTCATTTTTTTTAAACTACCCGTATTTGACACATATTTTCGACATATATTCGAACATCGATACAGGGAGTAAAGGTGTAAAATACATCTTTTTATCATGTTTTCACCATCCAAAGGGGCCTTGTATTAAATTTATTATAAGATTACAGCTAGAGAAAGGTGTTCGTGTATTTATTCCATGTAGGTTTCTGTCTATTTTAAGGATTTTAACCCAAAAAAAATCGTCATGTTCATAATTTAATAGAGTAATTGCTGACTGGCAAGTTCTGAAGACATTGGGGCATGGCCGCATGGATTATGCATATTATATGGTGGGAAACGAGTGTTGAGCTTTTCTTAGTATAGGATGCTGTTCTTAAATGGCCTTTAAGGCTACCAAATTAATGGCATGGGTGGGACTTGCACCGCTTGGTAACCATGTGGTCCATCTATGTCTAATTGGGTGGCAGAATACCAGTTTCTGTTCCTGTTAGCCTTCCTGCTGGTTCAGGTCCGTATCCCAAGCTGAACAAAAGACGCAACCAAAGCATCTTCAGTAAATGGATAACCTAGTTTTATTTCAACGAAAATTTTGAAGGAACTTTCCAATATATGACGGAGTAATCTTTTATCCAAAAATCTCTTTTTTTCTGCAGAAAAAGCAACCTATTCATGCAATAAGGCTAAATAACAACTTGCAAGTTTACATCTACCTGCAATAAAACCATTTGTTAGCGACTTACTGTATAAGGTTTTACATTCACAAATATTTTGTCGGTTAGTTTCTGCAATCTTCTTTTGATTTGACCCAACGAGTAGTTAATGTTGAATTTAGAATAAAGGTTTTGAATACTAAAGGAGCACTTGTTAGAGATATTGAAAGAAAATTGCTCCGTCCTAATAACTAGTTTCAGCTTTTAGTTTAACATTCTCCCATTCAGTAATAAGCTTATGAGAGCGGATTACAAATTAGCCATGACATCAGTTTATCCAATCGTACATTTAAGTTGTTGAGGATTTCAGATAGAATAAATTTTAATTGGTCCTATGGTACCAGTGTTTCGTATGGGGTGATTTCTTTAAAGTTGAAGGTAATTTAATCACCGTGTTTGATAGTAATTTGAGAATCTTACGTATAGTGATCTTAAATCATCGAGAGTGATTAAATCACTTAATTATGAGGTGATCCAGATCCCATTCAAAGGGGTGGAAAAGTTTAATCACCGAAAGAGAGTGTAATTCACAATTATTTTAAGATAAATTTACTTTCGAAGTGATGTCATGCACTAAAATATGTTTCTCTACGGATTTTACATTTTATAAATAAATCTCCACTTTTTATTTATCTTATACAAGACAACTTATGTGGTCATTAGATATGAATATGTTAATAACTTTAAATTATACTCATCAGCACTAGTTCATAACTTATAATTTTTTATAGAACAATAAATTTTTTATTTTATAAATTGTTCATCCAATAAAAATTAAAATTGTTGCTTTTATTAAATAATCTTATCATTAATAATAAGGTTGTTTTGAATGTTATATATTCAATAATTTTTTTTTATGAAATACCAAACACAATGATTTAACCAAATTTAGTAATTTAAAATCACTAATGATTAAATTACCTTGATGATTTTATCACCATAATAATTAAATCACTATAGTGATCTCAAAATCGATACTCAACACTACCTTAAGGAAGCGGATTTTCTAATAGAACTTTTTGTAAATGTGGGTGTCATTAATTGAATTTTTCGTTTATAAAACGGGTTGACAAATTTAATACTAAGAAGTAGACCTATTTAAGAGTCAGGCATTGAGTCGGGCTTGGATAAGGATTTTAGTAATTCAGACCAATCCGAATCTCTATTTATTAAATAAAAAAATATTTTTTATTTAAATTTAATTATAAAATATATAAAAATAAAAATTAATATTTTAATATTTAATGAATAATCAAATGAGTTTTTGGACTGATCATGGCCTAGTCCGACTCGGGTTTGAGTAAAGATATAAAAAAATTTCTGGGTCGCTAACGAAACTTTATTTTTTGTTTGCCCAAGCCCGACCTGTCAATCGGGGTTACTGTTCATTTATTAATAAAAAATACAAAATTTATTTTTATATTAATATTTATATATTTTTATAATTAAATTTAAATAAAAAATAATATTTTAATACATGAACAGTGATTCGGGTCAGACCGACCCAGATCATCAAATCGCTGTTCAGGTCCAATCCAATACGGATTGGACTTGCCGGATCTGACGGGCTGCCTGGTCCCTGAGTAGGTTAGACCCGACCCATAGACAAGTTTACTAAGAAGTAAAAAAAATATATAGATAAACCCAATTAAGTTAATGCAATTTATTTAATTCTAAGTTTTTGACATTTCATTTGGATCAGTTTGATTACGTGTTGGCCTTAACCAGCGGCGGCCCATAATGAGGGCCAGGGGGAGGCCCCCCCAAAAAATTTTGAAATTTTTTTAATATATATTTAAATTAAATTAAATTTATCTTCAAAATAAAATTATTATTGATTTATTTTTATTTTCGTCTTTAACTTAATTTTATATATTATAATTTTAAAAAAATAAAATTATATTGTGATTTATCTTTTTATATTACCCATCAATCATTATTCATGAACTCTTTAAAATAATTGGTTTATGATAAATATATATATCTTTTTAGCATCCTTAGAAAGCAAAAATAGCAAAAATTTTGCTAAGATTTGTTATTTTATTTTTAAAAATATATTTTGTTATTTTATTTTTAAAAATATATGTTTATATAATCTTGTTGTTATATGCATTGGTAATGTTAAGACTTTTTTGTTCAGTCCAAAAGTTGAGATTTTTTTATTATTTTTTGTTATAATACAATATTATATTGGTTTCTCTTAACTACTTATGAACAAATATTTTTTTATCAACTTTACTTATTGTACTGTAGTTTTTTTCAATACCAAAGTTAAATTGAGACTATCTTAAAAAAAGTTAAAAAACACCATAATTTATAATCTCAAAGTTTCAATTTCATTATTTTAAAGGTATATTTTATTTTATTGTTTTGATTAAAATATATTATTTAATAATTCATTTATTTATATATTTTTTAAATTGAAAAACGAATTAATCAAAAAAGTTCACCCATAGTTCATTAAAAAATTGTGTATATGAATTTAAAAGGCATGTTATTCTTGAAAAGCTCATTAAAAGATTATTGAGATATTTAGTTCATATTCAATTTTTAAATTTTTGTTTTTTAAAAAAAAGACGCGTCGCTCACAATTTTAGATAAAATTATTTATTTGGTGTATTTTATTTTCTTATACTTTTATTTATGAATTGATAACATTTACACTTTTATGAGTTTGTTATTTTATTATTATATTATTTGCATATATGTTTTATATTAGTAAAACATAATGAAATACCTCAAATGAAAAAAAAAAATTATACTTTTAATCGGTTCCCACAAAATTAAATATCAAGATCTGCCACTGGCCTTAACCCAATAGAATCCTTGATAAACCTATTAAGGTTCTACCAGGTCCCCTCTTCACTCCGAATATAACAAATTATACTTATTGAGAATCACATAAAAAGGAGATAAAAAAGAAAGATTTATCCCTAACTTGAGAATTTGTCTTAGCATCCGCTTATATCTATTGATGATTTCATTAGTCCTAATAAATATGTTATATCAATTAATCATTTGATGTTCTATTTTTCCACGTATGAGATTTAAAGATTAGCTTACATTTCCAGCTGCCATGACGGAATTCATTATACATGTTTGTTTATGTGAGACCCTCGTAAACTAGAGATAACTCGGGTCTCCTATAACATTCTGATGGCTCGGAACTACACATGTAAAAGCCACTAGGAAGGACGGGCTATCATGTGGTATACATATTGTATGATAGATTATAGAATTGGAGGTTAAATGGGGTGGTTAAGCGATTTGATCCTAAAGTAGTTTAAAAATTCAGACTAAAACCGGGAAGGAAAAAAGTCCATAAAATATGATAAATTGAGTGGATATGATGATAATATACGATATAGAACCCATACCTATTATCAGAACAACAATCGGCATCAAATTCGAAAAAGAAAAAAAAATGCACCAGGGGTATTTTGGTTATTTTACACCCCTTTTCATTTTTAGTCCGAGAAATGGTATAAATGGACTTTTTGACTATATAATATGTTAACATGACATTTGGATCAAATATTTGGCATTAGAACGAAAAAACGAGACTAGAATCGGTAAAATTGGAAAATTATGACGTTGTCGTACTTAGTCGAAAAAACGTGGTTCAAAAATTCTTGTAATCGATCCAAACACATGGATAAATGTTTTAGCACCCAAGGAACATGAATATGTTGAGAAAAAATGAAAAACGAAATCCCGAACATCGCGTTCTGTAGGGCATGTGCTAAAAGTCAAAGTTGGTCAACTTTTTTGAAAAAGCTTAGGCAAGATTAAGAACATGGGATAATTTCCCATAAATTTTCAGTCAAAAATAAGAAGACATCACGTCTTCTTCTTACTCTTTATGCCTTAGGCATTTTCTCACCAAAAACTTCATTAAAGCTTTCTCTCTCCTCCAAATTTCAAGGCAAATCACCAAATTTTGCAAGGATTTCACTAACCCATAGGTAATTTCATGTTCTAAGCTTGATTTTGATATTAGATTTTGAAGAATTTATCTCTATCTATGAGAAATCATTTTGGCTGAAAATTGGTGGTGGTGAACCACCATGTTGCCGCCACTTTTTCCATTACGGGAAGTGTTCCTCCGCCTCCTTAAACCGTAAATTAGTATCAGATAGCTTTGAATCAAAATTTAGAGGCTAAAACAAGCTTGGCCAAAACCCTAGCTTGCCTACGAGGTGGTGCTGCCACCTTCCTTGGTTGTCCGAGGCCACCGTTAGCTTCGTTGTTATTGTGTGAGCAACTTTCCAGTTGATTGTTGCTCCAAATTTTGACCCGAGCTAAGTGTAGGAATTTATTTGTAAAAAATCTTAAGCTGGAAAATTTTGAATAGCAGCTAACTAGAATAAATAGTTAGAATTTGAATGTCCTGTAGTTGAGAAATATTCACAGAATATCCTGATGATGTCATAGGTACTCATATTGCAGAGTTCGCCTGGGATCGCGACAAAGCCACGAAAGTGCCGTTTTAACACTTGGACTAACACTGTGAGTATTTAGGTTAACCTAGGAGGTAGTTGTTGTTTTATATGCATTGTTGATTGATATGGATATTGAAACACAAAAGATTGCTCGGATTACGAAAATGGTAAGTTTCGAACCTTACGCGGATCAAAGGCGTAAGTGTGGTGTTAATATGGTTACATGAGGTAAGTGTTGTGGAGTTGAACAATAATGAATGTGAGCTATTTGAAATGCTCGGATATGCTTAATTGAGATGTTGGACAAGGTACGGATTATGGTTGTACTTGTCGGATTAAAGAAACAATAGTATGAAATTGTGTTTGAAGCATTATGGTTACTAATTTGTGAAATTGGTTGATGAATGATATTGTATAGGATGGTTGAGTATTTAAGGATAGTTAGATATTGTAGATTAAAAGGTTATGCACATAAGTTGTTTGATAAAAAAATCTAAGTGAAATCGTAATGCTTTGAAAAACATAAGTAGAAATATGTTAGTGTAGAGATTGTTTCCTAGCATAGTATATATATATATATATATATATATATATATATATATTACTCCATGATATATGAGAATTAATATATCATGTTGATATTATACGGACAGGGTGATGTCCGGGATGCTATTATTGTACGGACAAGGTGATGTCCGGGATGCTATTATTATAGGGACAGAGTGATGTCTGGGATGCTATTATTGTACGGACAGGGTGATGTTCGGGATGCTATTATTATACAGACAGTGTGATGTCTGGGATGCTATTATTGTACGGACAAGGTGAAGTCCGGGATGCTATTGTTGTACGGACAGGATGAGTCCGAGATGATATGGACAAGATAGTCCAGGATGACAAATATTACGGACTGGTATAAGTCCGGGATGTTTTGATGATATAGACATGAGAAATTCTTAATTAATAATTGTGGAGGTATACACGTAAAATCCTTTGTTAAATATTTTTGGCTACCGATTTTGGCTGGCCAATGACCTATTTATATTCAGCACTCAGCATAGAAGATTTCATATGGGACAAATAATTTTTATAAGTCCCGGAACAATTTTTAAATATTACTTTTCGGTTAATTAGTCATACTTGATATGTCATGTTTATGCTTTAATAGTTAAGAAAGGAAGCACGAAACTTCCAAGTACTCTTCCTAGTTACCTTATGCTCACTGAGTTTTTTGACTCACTCCGTTTATTTTCATTTCTTTTTCAGATTCTGATAGACCCATCTCTTCCCAGATTCCGGATAGCTAGCTGCTCACATACTTGTGGTGAGCGGATTGACCCTGAACGTGGTAAGCAGTGGCGATGGTGAGATACATTTTTGCAGTCACTAGGGTATCATGAGTCCTCTGCATTTTGTGTATGATGAATATGTACTGTATATTTTGTAAACGGATGCAATTAAGTGATGTATGATGTATATCGATCTTAGAGGCCTAGTATGAGATGGTAATGTTTATTTTGTTATGATATAATATAAATGTATGTTTGTATATAAGATGTCATAAAGGTTGAGTCTGTTGCGGGGCATTTCGGTTACTCCCTATCGAAGGTGTCCAAACCGAGATGTCATGTGTTGATAAATTATTACCTTGTGAATATTAATGATTGAGTGGCAAACCCCCGTGTAGGACGAGATTATGCCAAAATTTTGTTTGATTTGGTTTAATGAGTATACTCAGGCTTCGGAGGCAGGGGCATACCTTGTCTCTGGCCAGTCACATGCTCTGAATTTAGGGTGTGACAATTTATTGGAATCTTAGGAAATAGCAGCCCCAACAAGTATGAAGATCCATCCGCTTGTAGTAGCATGATTTTTCATGTTTGTAATCCGACTAGCATTCGAATACCATTCTAGAAGTGAAAGATGTCCATTATAGCATATCTATAATTGATTTATCTGAGTACTCTTTTTTCCACTTGTCAATACAAGTTACTTGGATTACCTGTATACCTACTTAATTTTTCAACAAACAAAAGCCTTGTACAAGTCATTGCATACATTAGGCAACCATTTACTCTTTTGCATATTGCAACTAACAAACTGTCCTCCAGCATTATGTAGACACCCGTTTTTGTCCGGGTGGTTTTAATTTTAACTTTTAATTTTGATTTTTACTTGTATTTTCAGAATTAATAAAAAATGAATAAAAAACAAAAAAATGGAAAAAAAAAGAAAAAGGGAATTAAATTTTGTTTAAACTTAAATTCTATAGGATTAAGATTGAATTTTCAGATTTTTTGAGATAATATTAAAAGAGTTTTGTTTGGGTTAAAATAACACTTTGATTAGGATAAGAATTCCAAATTAAATTATACTAGGACTCTGGGTGATCTTATCCTATATAAAGAGATCCAGTTTTTAGCATTGGGGGGAGAATTAGAGAAGCACGTCAAGAGGAGCGAAAAGGAAGAATACATTCACCACACGTCTGAAATCAAAGCTGATAAAATTAGGAACTGAATCGAAACCGACCAGTGTGTTAAAGCACACGAATCCGACCTGCAGGAAGCTTGGCGATCTCAAATAGTACTGTAATCTACCAGTTCGGATGTAACACTGCTTCAACAACAAAATCCAATTCGATTACGATTTACTTCTCGATTTTGACCTGAGAAACCAAGTTGCAGGTAATGGTTTTCCTTCTTTTTCTTTTGAGTTTTGTTTTAGACTTTTCCGTTTATCTTTCACTTAAATTTTTAGTTATTTTTTTAATTCTTTAACTCCGTTGGTCTTTGTAATCTTTTAAACTGTTTGTCCTTTTAAGTTGGTTTTTATTCTTTCAAGGTCGTTTGTTGTTTATTTCATTTAATTTCATTCTTTTATTATTTCTTTTAAATACGTTTTTAATGTTTAGTTTTTGAATTTATTTTTTTTATTTATTATTATTTGATTTATTATATGATATATATGATGATTGCATAATGATAATGTTTATGATTGTATAGTATGATTATATGATTAGATGTTATGATTATGTGATTATTATTATATGATGATATTATTTATTTTATTTATTATAATTATATATTTGGATGATATTATTTTTAGCATGATTTTATTTTATTTTTTTATGTTTTTTTATTATTATTTCATTTATTTTTATTACTAATATTATTTTATTTCATGTTTCAGGTTTATGGTATTTCTTTTTTTATTAATTTATTTATGTAATATTTTATGATTATTTTTTATTATGGCATGATTTATTATTATTATATTATATTATTGTTATCATTATATATTTTCAATATAATTTATTTTTAAGATTAGATTAATTTAATTGAAGATTATTTATTTTTAAATTAATAAATTGAGATTTTTCCAATGATGAAATTCAAAAAAATTACGAATGGTTAATTTCTGAGAAATTTCTAGGTGAGAGATTTCTCTTAAAAATTCTCCAGAATGAATGGAAGGATATTTTAAGAGATTAATTTCAATACTAACAAAAATCAAAAATTTATTTTTTTTAAGAATAATTACGGATCCATAGCCGTTGAAATCAGATCATTTGCTCATGTGGATCGGAATATATGGTCAAAATACCAAAACAGGTCAGCACAGACGTCATTGCACATCAGCCAACTTGATGGTCGATTTCGCTAGGGAAAACGACTCCGTTTCAAGAAGTGTAAAACATGAAAAAGATAGATATGCCTCTTAACTTTGCACTGCAAAAATTCAGCCTTATTGCTTCAGTGAAACTCCAGATATAGCGGATATGGCAAAAGGTGTCGGAACTGGAACTGAACTGGATTTGCCCTTAATTGTTGATTTAACCTAGTAATCTGAAATCACTCAAAGAAACTCGTGAAAAACACCAAATTACATAAAAATATAAAATATCATAAACACAATTAGACTAAGCAATAATAACTCGTATTTGACACAAAACAATAATAAAACATAACTAAGAACTATATAATTATACGAGTTATCAGCCTTGAGAAAGTTCCCCCTTGATCTTACCCATATCCTCAAACATTTTCAGCAATTTGGGGAGTTGTTCTTTCATTTCCCGGATTTCATGTCCACATTCCTCTTGATTGCGTTCCAAAGCACCCAATCGTTCCTCCGATTCATTTCTCATATCTCGAACCCCTTTCATGCAAATGAAAATGTCATGAAATTAAGAATACAATTGTGAATGTACATGCTCTATTCCTATGTGCATGAATATACTGATGATTAATGCATGAACATATACAGAGAAATTATGATGACTATGTATGCTATGGATGCAATCTAATGCCAACACGATGCATTTAAAAAATGAATAAATTGATGCACAGGTATATACAAATAATGACTATGCATGTCATAAACGTATTCTACAATGAATGACCATGCATGCTATGATGTCAAAATGATACATGCTAAGACTAAATGAATCAATACAAAGGTAGGTACAAAAAATGACCATGTATATCACAAATGTATTCTACAATGAATAACCATGCATGTTAGGACTGTGACATGATGTCAAAATGATACAAATAAATTAACCAATGATTACACGAAATTGGTGGGACCTAAATCTTGATTATTCAAAAATCTCATTATGCAAGATTTGCCTCCAAATTTATGACTTTTTGAAACATGTTTTTTTTTCTATGAAAAACCAATCATATTATTTTCAAAAGAAATTCGGGGTAGTGGATCCTACTATGGTACAATATCCAAATGTTCATGCAACACTACCGGTTTTATGAAATCATCAAATGAAATTACCAACTATTTATTGCAAAGAATAAGATCAATAACACAACCAAAAATGTACATGCTCTATTCACACATGTATGAAATGTGCAAAATGCAAAAATGCTTGAAAAAGGATTTTTATTTTTTCAAACAATTAATGAATATTTTGCCCCGACAAATATCTACTTATATAGGTATCAGAGTGCCTTTGGGACGGATTATCACATTTATTACGGGCGATGTACGTACATCGTTGCCCGATCTACAAAACTTCTTCAGAGTGTAAAATAGGTAACAAAAGGTTTAGAAATGTCCCTCCATGTGTTCCTATCTTCGGTATATCTAACGGAAATCCGGCATGGCTTTCCCTAGGTTTATTATATGAAGGTGAATCGGTTCTAAGGCCCCGAATTGTTCCTCACTGTCGCCGGTGAAGGCTAGTAAGGTACCCTGGTAAAAGCGGGTTCAATTCGTTAGAGTATCTTATCCTATGCCCGTACGGAGGATTATCACGAAGGCATTAGGTACTTTATACTCCGAAAGTGTTTCACTAGCCCATACAGAGGAACATCACGAAGGCGTAGTTACTTTACTCCCACTTAAAAGGACGGAACCTGGGTAGAGGATTCATGTTATGCAAATGCAAATACATTTTCTATGATGTTACTATTATTTTAACTTTAATGTTTAGGATTTTATGTTTTTTATGATTCTTTAGAAAATAATAAATTGATACTTTTGAACAAAATAAAATTTATAAAATTATTTCTTTTCTTGTTCAATAGATTAAAAATAAATTGAGATCTTTTTAATTCTGAAATATTAAGGGAGTCGCGAATGGTTTGATCTTTTAATAAATTTTAGGTGAGAATATTTTTAGAATTCCACAACAATGATGGAGAGTTTAGAAAAAAATTTTGATATTAAAGTTCAATATTAATCTGACGATGGAGCCTCTTTATGAGAATGAATGGTTTCTCTTAATTACTCTTGAGGTGAGAAATTTTTTAAAGAATTTTTCTAGAATGATGAAAAAAAAAAAACTTAAGAAATTTTCCAATAAAACTTAATTAATCAGATGACGGAGCCTCTTCATGAGAATGAATGGTTTCTCTTGAATACTCTTGAGGTAAAGAAATTTCTTTTGAAATTTTTCTAAAATGATGGAAAAAATTCAAATATTTAAATAATAAATAAAAATAAAAACTATTTATTTAAGATCATTTTAGGATTACATAATACCAATTGATATTGTCATTTTGATGGTGTTATGTGGTGCTAATTCTTCTTTACAATATAACCGTACTCCTGAAAACGTAAATTAGAACCTATTCTTTTTAAGAAACCGTAGTCAAGCTTTAAAATTTTTTTGAAGATAATAAATCATCTAGGTGACAATCACACTTAACAAAAAAAAAAAAAATTTGATAATAATTTTATTTTTTATATCTAACAATCGAATTTTTGAATTTATACATTATAACACAAGCACTAAATCTTATTGCAAAGGTTTTATCAAACTCTAATCAAAAGCAACAATCAATTTGAAGAATTTTTGAATCATATCTCATTGCAACATCCACCTCAATACCTTGTTTGCTAAAGCAAAAATCAATTTGAAGAATTTTTTAATTATTCAAGCATTACACTTGTTAATTTTCAGTTTCTTTTTCTTCTATTCGGTTATCGATTTTTTTTAAAAAAAAAAATTTAGGTTACGCGGATTTTGATTTTGAATAATGGTAAGAATCTGGATGTTTCTTTTATTTTATTTTTTCTGGAATTTCTTTTAGTTTTGATTGATATTACTACTATTTAGTTTCTATACGGTTATCTTCATGAAATCGAACTTGTGGCCGTTCAACATTAATTTTTGGATCCATCCCTATCAATTTATCATGTCTAACGTGATCTTAAAAATTATATATTAAAGAGTCGTGGATCCACCAAAGAGTTTTGCATAAGATTAAAAAATTGGATTAGATGTTAAATTAGTATAACTTTCGGTAATCAATTCGACTGGTTGAATTGATTAGTTTAATAAAAATTAATTTTAATATTAAAAAAATAATAAATATAATTAATAATTAATAAAAATATGTATTTTTTTAATGATATGATTTTATAAAACTAATGGATTTAAGTTCAAATATTATCACTTAAAAAATTGAAAAAAAATAATAAAAAATTCTGAAACTATTTTTTTTTTTTAATGAATTGAACCAGCTAATTTCTACTAATTCAATGAATCTTTATTTCTATGCATTATACCAAATCAGACAAACCTGTAATTTTAAATTGAATCAATTCAACCTACTGATGTTATCCGATTTTTGATCCATGATTTTGCATGCTTCATCTATATCTAGCATTAGAGACACGGGATCCATCTATCCATCTCTTATATATCACGTGACAACAAAATAACCCTTTGTCGCATCTCCCTTTCACCTCCACGACAATGAGGCTGTTGAAAATGTGTCTTTACTTACTTTCTTGTTGGTATACAGAACATATGTTGGCGCAGCATTTTATAAATGTAAAATATTTAAATCCTTTGTTTCTTTGTTATTCTCAATATGGGACGACATCTTCACGCGGGAGCTTCTTCTGCCATCAGCTCCTTAGGGAGCAGCTGGGATCAGTCTTTGATTTTTGAAGTGACATGATATGAATAGATTTATTCATAAATCAAGTTGGATCAAGTGGGCATTTAAAATAAATAAAATAATTATTCAATTTTGTTATCCAATCAACTTTGTTTTTGATTTTTTTTCATGAGAAATCAAAAATAGAAATGATTATATATTTTTCTAAAAAATAATTATAACTTTTGATATTATCCTTAATTGGCCATTTGAAAAGATATATATTTTAATATTCTGTTTTTTTAACCAAATAATGGTTAAATTGCATTAAAAATCAAGGTCGAACGAATATTACGTTAAGCTAAGCTTGACCTTGAACCTAGTCCAATTTGTTTGAGTTTCATATACATTCCCTTGGAGTTGTGTACATGTGAATGTGAATGTGAATACGAGCATTTCACCAATAATTCTTTTCACTATAATTCTGCAACTGTTCAACCATAAAAAAATTTATGTAAAGGTCCATCACATATAAATATGGGTTTCATACAAAATTTTAATGGATTCTACATAATTTTAAATTGTGATTAAGTAATTGTAATATAATAATTATAATGATATGTTTCTATAATTCTATGTGAATGTGAACGTGAATGTGAATAGAATGTCAGCAAAAGTTGATGTCATAATCAGAGAGACCTAATAACTAATGGTTTTGGCAACCAAGAAGAGGTATTTGTCAATCAATATTGAGGAAAAATGGAATTCATGCACATTTTCTGAGTTGTAACCTGACAACAAAACAATGCTAACAGCCATAATCGTCTCCCTTGCGCCTCATTCAGGTTATTAATATCATAGAGCCCGCAATTCGATCAGATGTGCACATATGATTAAGATAAGAACATGTAATTGAAACGTGGGACTATTTTACATATGATTTATATGGCTGCTGGATGCAGACAGGTCATGGAAGCCCATGAACCTGGAAATGTCACTTATTCAACAGCTTCCATAATTTGATCCCATATTTAAAATTCGATTTGGACAACACCAGATAAGTTGTCTCGTGAAGATGTAGGAAGCTATGTACTATTGCCACCACATCATGAGTTCAACTTCGTGCTACATTTCCTTGAAAATGTAAGTGTTCCAAGGCAGATAAAAGGACTAAAATGATTCTATGTTATTCGGATTTTCATTTTTTTTAAACTACCCGTATTTGACACATATTTTCGACATATATTCGAACATCGATACAGGGAGTAAAGGTGTAAAATACATCTTTTTATCATGTTTTCACCATCCAAAGGGGCCTTGTATTAAATTTATTATAAGATTACAGCTAGAGAAAGGTGTTCGTGTATTTATTCCATGTAGGTTTCTGTCTATTTTAAGGATTTTAACCCAAAAAAAATCGTCATGTTCATAATTTAATAGAGTAATTGCTGACTGGCAAGTTCTGAAGACATTGGGGCATGGCCGCATGGATTATGCATATTATATGGTGGGAAACGAGTGTTGAGCTTTTCTTAGTATAGGATGCTGTTCTTAAATGGCCTTTAAGGCTACCAAATTAATGGCATGGGTGGGACTTGCACCGCTTGGTAACCATGTGGTCCATCTATGTCTAATTGGGTGGCAGAATACCAGTTTCTGTTCCTGTTAGCCTTCCTGCTGGTTCAGGTCCGTATCCCAAGCTGAACAAAAGACGCAACCAAAGCATCTTCAGTAAATGGATAACCTAGTTTTATTTCAACGAAAATTTTGAAGGAACTTTCCAATATATGACGGAGTAATCTTTTATCCAAAAATCTCTTTTTTTCTGCAGAAAAAGCAACCTATTCATGCAATAAGGCTAAATAACAACTTGCAAGTTTACATCTACCTGCAATAAAACCATTTGTTAGCGACTTACTGTATAAGGTTTTACATTCACAAATATTTTGTCGGTTAGTTTCTGCAATCTTCTTTTGATTTGACCCAACGAGTAGTTAATGTTGAATTTAGAATAAAGGTTTTGAATACTAAAGGAGCACTTGTTAGAGATATTGAAAGAAAATTGCTCCGTCCTAATAACTAGTTTCAGCTTTTAGTTTAACATTCTCCCATTCAGTAATAAGCTTATGAGAGCGGATTACAAATTAGCCATGACATCAGTTTATCCAATCGTACATTTAAGTTGTTGAGGATTTCAGATAGAATAAATTTTAATTGGTCCTATGGTACCAGTGTTTCGTATGGGGTGATTTCTTTAAAGTTGAAGGTAATTTAATCACCGTGTTTGATAGTAATTTGAGAATCTTACGTATAGTGATCTTAAATCATCGAGAGTGATTAAATCACTTAATTATGAGGTGATCCAGATCCCATTCAAAGGGGTGGAAAAGTTTAATCACCGAAAGAGAGTGTAATTCACAATTATTTTAAGATAAATTTACTTTCGAAGTGATGTCATGCACTAAAATATGTTTCTCTACGGATTTTACATTTTATAAATAAATCTCCACTTTTTATTTATCTTATACAAGACAACTTATGTGGTCATTAGATATGAATATGTTAATAACTTTAAATTATACTCATCAGCACTAGTTCATAACTTATAATTTTTTATAGAACAATAAATTTTTTATTTTATAAATTGTTCATCCAATAAAAATTAAAATTGTTGCTTTTATTAAATAATCTTATCATTAATAATAAGGTTGTTTTGAATGTTATATATTCAATAATTTTTTTTTATGAAATACCAAACACAATGATTTAACCAAATTTAGTAATTTAAAATCACTAATGATTAAATTACCTTGATGATTTTATCACCATAATAATTAAATCACTATAGTGATCTCAAAATCGATACTCAACACTACCTTAAGGAAGCGGATTTTCTAATAGAACTTTTTGTAAATGTGGGTGTCATTAATTGAATTTTTCGTTTATAAAACGGGTTGACAAATTTAATACTAAGAAGTAGACCTATTTAAGAGTCAGGCATTGAGTCGGGCTTGGATAAGGATTTTAGTAATTCGGACCAATCCGAATCTCTATTTATTAAATAAAAAAATATTTTTTATTTAAATTTAATTATAAAATATATAAAAATAAAAATTAATATTTTAATATTTAATGAATAATCAAATGAGTTTTTGGACTGATCATGGCCTAGTCCGACTCGGGTTTGAGTAAAGATATAAAAAAATTTCTGGGTCGCTAACGAAACTTTATTTTTTGTTTGCCCAAGCCCGACCTGTCAATCGGGGTTACTGTTCATTTATTAATAAAAAATACAAAATTTATTTTTATATTAATATTTATATATTTTTATAATTAAATTTAAATAAAAAATAATATTTTAATACATGAACAGTGATTCGGGTCAGACCGACCCAGATCATCAAATCGCTGTTCAGGTCCAATCCAATACGGATTGGACTTGCCGGATCTGACGGGCTGCCTGGTCCCTGAGTAGGTTAGACCCGACCCATAGACAAGTTTACTAAGAAGTAAAAAAAATATATAGATAAACCCAATTAAGTTAAAGCAATTTATTTAATTCTAAGTTTTTGACATTTCATTTGGATCAGTTTGATTACGTGTTGGCCTTAACCAGCGGCGGCCCATAATGAGGGCCAGGGGGAGGCCCCCCCAAAAAATTTTGAAATTTTTTTAATATATATTTAAATTAAATTAAATTTATCTTCAAAATAAAATTATTATTGATTTATTTTTATTTTCGTCTTTAACTTAATTTTATATATTATAATTTTAAAAAAATAAAATTATATTGTGATTTATCTTTTTATATTACCCATCAATCATTATTCATGAACTCTTTAAAATAATTGGTTTATGATAAATATATATATCTTTTTAGCATCCTTAGAAAGCAAAAATAGCAAAAATTTTGCTAAGATTTGTTATTTTATTTTTAAAAATATATTTTGTTATTTTATTTTTAAAAATATATGTTTATATAATCTTGTTGTTATATGCATTGGTAATGTTAAGACTTTTTTGTTCAGTCCAAAAGTTGAGATTTTTTTATTATTTTTTGTTATAATACAATATTATATTGGTTTCTCTTAACTACTTATGAACAAATATTTTTTTATCAACTTTACTTATTGTACTGTAGTTTTTTTCAATACCAAAGTTAAATTGAGACTATCTTAAAAAAAGTTAAAAAACACCATAATTTATAATCTCAAAGTTTCAATTTCATTATTTTAAAGGTATATTTTATTTTATTGTTTTGATTAAAATATATTATTTAATAATTCATTTATTTATATATTTTTTAAATTGAAAAACGAATTAATCAAAAAAGTTCACCCATAGTTCATTAAAAAATTGTGTATATGAATTTAAAAGGCATGTTATTCTTGAAAAGCTCATTAAAAGATTATTGAGATATTTAGTTCATATTCAATTTTTAAATTTTTGTTTTTTAAAAAAAAGACGCGTCGCTCACAATTTTAGATAAAATTATTTATTTGGTGTATTTTATTTTCTTATACTTTTATTTATGAATTGATAACATTTACACTTTTATGAGTTTGTTATTTTATTATTATATTATTTGCATATATGTTTTATATTAGTAAAACATAATGAAATACCTCAAATGAAAAAAAAAAATTATACTTTTAATCGGTTCCCACAAAATTAAATATCAAGATCTGCCACTGGCCTTAACCCAATAGAATCCTTGATAAACCTATTAAGGTTCTACCAGGTCCCCTCTTCACTCCGAATATAACAAATTATACTTATTGAGAATCACATAAAAAGGAGATAAAAAAGAAAGATTTATCCCTAACTTGAGAATTTGTCTTAGCATCCGCTTATATCTATTGATGATTTCATTAGTCCTAATAAATATGTTATATCAATTAATCATTTGATGTTCTATTTTTCCACGTATGAGATTTAAAGATTAGCTTACATTTCCAGCTGCCATGACGGAATTCATTATACATGTTTGTTTATGTGAGACCCTCGTAAACTAGAGATAACTCGGGTCTCCTATAACATTCTGATGGCTCGGAACTACACATGTAAAAGCCACTAGGAAGGACGGGCTATCATGTGGTATACATATTGTATGATAGATTATAGAATTGGAGGTTAAATGGGGTGGTTAAGCGATTTGATCTTAAAGTAGTTTAAAAATTCAGACTAAAACCGGGAAGGAAAAAAGTCCATAAAATATGATAAATTGAGTGGATATGATGATAATATACGATATAGAACCCATACCTATTATCAGAACAACAATCGGCATCAAATTCGAAAAAGAAAAAAAAAATGCACCAGGGGTATTTTGGTTATTTTACACCCCTTTTCATTTTTAGTCCGAGAAATGGTATAAATGGACTTTTTGACTATATAATATGTTAACATGACATTTGGATCAAATATTTGGCATTAGAACGAAAAAACGAGACTAGAATCGGTAAAATTGGAAAATTATGACGTTGTCGTACTTAGTCGAAAAAACGTGGTTCAAAAATTCTTGTAATCGATCCAAACACATGGATAAATGTTTTAGCACCCAAGGAACATGAATATGTTGAGAAAAAATGAAAAACGAAATCCCGAACATCGCGTTCTGTAGGGCATGTGCTAAAAGTCAAAGTTGGTCAACTTTTTTGAAAAAGCTTAGGCAAGATTAAGAACATGGGATAATTTCCCATAAATTTTCAGTCAAAAATAAGAAGACATCACGTCTTCTTCTTACTCTTTATGCCTTAGGCATTTTCTCACCAAAAACTTCATTAAAGCTTTCTCTCTCCTCCAAATTTCAAGGCAAATCACCAAATTTTGCAAGGATTTCACTAACCCATAGGTAATTTCATGTTCTAAGCTTGATTTTGATATTAGATTTTGAAGAATTTATCTCTATCTATGAGAAATCATTTTGGCTGAAAATTGGTGGTGGTGAACCACCATGTTGCCGCCACTTTTTCCATTACGGGAAGTGTTCCTCCGCCTCCTTAAACCGTAAATTAGTATCAGATAGCTTTGAATCAAAATTTAGAGGCTAAAACAAGCTTGGCCAAAACCCTAGCTTGCCTACGAGGTGGTGCTGCCACCTTCCTTGGTTGTCCGAGGCCACCGTTAGCTTCGTTGTTATTGTGTGAGCAACTTTCCAGTTGATTGTTGCTCCAAATTTTGACCCGAGCTAAGTGTAGGAATTTATTTGTAAAAAATCTTAAGCTGGAAAATTTTGAATAGCAGCTAACTAGAATAAATAGTTAGAATTTGAATGTCCTGTAGTTGAGAAATATTCACAGAATATCCTGATGATGTCATAGGTACTCATATTGCAGAGTTCGCCTGGGATCGCGACAAAGCCACGAAAGTGCCGTTTTAACACTTGGACTAACACTGTGAGTATTTAGGTTAACCTAGGAGGTAGTTGTTGTTTTATATGCATTGTTGATTGATATGGATATTGAAACACAAAAGATTGCTCGGATTACGAAAATGGTAAGTTTCGAACCTTACGCGGATCAAAGGCGTAAGTGTGGTGTTAATATGGTTACATGAGGTAAGTGTTGTGGAGTTGAACAATAATGAATGTGAGCTATTTGAAATGCTCGGATATGCTTAATTGAGATGTTGGACAAGGTACGGATTATGGTTGTACTTGTCGGATTAAAGAAACAATAGTATGAAATTGTGTTTGAAGCATTATGGTTACTAATTTGTGAAATTGGTTGATGAATGATATTGTATAGGATGGTTGAGTATTTAAGGATAGTTAGATATTGTAGATTAAAAGGTTATGCACATAAGTTGTTTGATAAAAAAATCTAAGTGAAATCGTAATGCTTTGAAAAACATAAGTAGAAATATGTTAGTGTAGAGATTGTTTCCTAGCATAGTATATATATATATATATATATATATATATATATTACTCCATGATATATGAGAATTAATATATCATGTTGATATTATACGGACAGGGTGATGTCCGGGATACTATTATTGTACGGACAAGGTGATGTCCGGGATGCTATTATTATAGGGACAGAGTGATGTCTGGGATGCTATTATTGTACGGACAGGGTGATGTTCGGGATGCTATTATTATACAGACAGGGTGATGTCTGGGATGCTATTATTGTACGGACAAGGTGAAGTCCGGGATGCTATTGTTGTACGGACAGGATGAGTCCGAGATGATATGGACAAGATAGTCCAGGATGACAAATATTACGGACTGGTATAAGTCCGGGATGTTTTGATGATATAGACATGAGAAATTCTTAATTAATAATTGTGGAGGTATACACGTAAAATCCTTTGTTAAATATTTTTGGCTACCGATTTTGGCTGGCCAATGACCTATTTATATTCAGCACTCAGCATAGAAGATTTCATATGGGACAAATAATTTTTATAAGTCCCGGAACAATTTTTAAATATTACTTTTCGGTTAATTAGTCATACTTGATATGTCATGTTTATGCTTTAATAGTTAAGAAAGGAAGCACGAAACTTCCAAGTACTCTTCCTAGTTACCTTATGCTCACTGAGTTTTTTGACTCACTCCGTTTATTTTCATTTCTTTTTCAGATTCTGATAGACCCATCTCTTCCCAGATTCCGGATAGCTAGCTGCTCACATACTTGTGGTGAGCGGATTGACCCTGAACGTGGTAAGCAATGGCGATGGTGAGATACATTTTTGCAGTCACTAGGGTATCATGAGTCCTCTGCATTTTGTGTATGATGAATATGTACTGTATATTTTGTAAACGGATGCAATTAAGTGATGTATGATGTATATCGATCTTAGAGGCCTAGTATGAAATGGTAATGTTTATTTTGTTATGATATAATATAAATGTATGTTTGTATATAAGATGTCATAAAGGTTGAGTCTGTTGCGGTGTATTTCGGTTACTCCCTATCGAAGGTGTCCAAACCGAGATGTCATGTGTTGATAAATTATTACCTTGTGAATATTAATGATTGAGTGGCAAACCCCCGTGTAGGACGAGATTATGCCAAAATTTTGTTTGATTTGGTTTAATGAGTATACTCAGGCTTCGGAGGCAGGGGCATACCTTGTCTCTGGCCAGTCACATGCTCTGAATTTAGGGTGTGACAATTTATTGGAATCTTAGGAAATAGCAGCCCCAACAAGTATGAAGATCCATCCGCTTGTAGTAGCATGATTTTTCATGTTTGTAATCCGACTAGCATTCGAATACCATTCTAGAAGTGAAAGATGTCCATTATAGCATATCTATAATTGATTTATCTGAATACTCTTTTTTCCACTTGTCAATACAAGTTACTTGGATTACCTGTATACCTACTTAATTTTTCAACAAACAAAAGCCTTGTACAAGTCATTGCATACATTAGGCAACCATTTACTCTTTTGCATATTGCAACTAACAAACTGTCCTCCAGCATTATGTAGACACCCGTTTTTGTCCGGGTGGTTTTAATTTTAACTTTTAATTTTGATTTTTACTTGTATTTTCAGAATTAATAAAAAATGAATAAAAAACAAAAAAATGGAAAAAAAAAAAAAGAAAAAGGGAATTAAATTTTGTTTAAACTTAAATTCTATAGGATTAAGATTGAATTTTCAGATTTTTTGAGATAATATTAAAAGAGTTTTGTTTGGGTTAAAATAACACTTTGATTAGGATAAGAATTCCAAATTAAATTATACTAGGACTCTGGGTGATCTTATCCTATATAAAGAGATCCAGTTTTTAGCATTGGGGGGAGAATTAGAGAAGCACGTCAAGAGGAGCGAAAAGGAAGAATACATTCACCACACGTCTGAAATCAAAGCTGATAAAATTAGGAACTGAATCGAAACCGACCAGTGTGTTAAAGCACACGAATCCGACCTGCAGGAAGCTTGGCGATCTCAAATAGTACTGTAATCTACCAGTTCGGATGTAACACTGCTTCAACAACAAAATCCAATTCGATTACGATTTACTTCTCGATTTTGACCTGAGAAACCAAGTTGCAGGTAATGGTTTTCCTTCTTTTTCTTTTGAGTTTTGTTTTAGACTTTTCCGTTTATCTTTCACTTAAATTTTTAGTTATTTTTTTAATTCTTTAACTCCGTTGGTCTTTGTAATCTTTTAAACTGTTTGTCCTTTTAAGTTGGTTTTTATTCTTTCAAGGTCGTTTGTTGTTTATTTCATTTAATTTCATTCTTTTATTATTTCTTTTAAATACGTTTTTAATGTTTAGTTTTTGAATTTATTTTTTTATTTATTATTATTTGATTTATTATATGATATATATGATGATTGCATAATGATAATGTTTATGATTGTATAGTATGATTATATGATTAGATGTTATGATTATGTGATTATTATTATATGATGATATTATTTATTTTATTTATTATAATTATATATTTGGATGATATTATTTTTAGCATGATTTTATTTTATTTTTTTATGTTTTTTTATTATTATTTCATTTATTTTTATTACTAATATTATTTTATTTCATGTTTCAGGTTTATGGTATTTCTTTTTTTATTAATTTATTTATGTAATATTTTATGATTATTTTTTATTATGGCATGATTTATTATTATTATATTATATTATTGTTATCATTATATATTTTCAATATAATTTATTTTTAAGATTAGATTAATTTAATTGAAGATTATTTATTTTTAAATTAATAAATTGAGATTTTTCCAATGATGAAATTCAAAAAAATTACGAATGGTTAATTTCTGAGAAATTTCTAGGTGAGAGATTTCTCTTAAAAATTCTCCAGAATGAATGGAAGGATATTTTAAGAGATTAATTTCAATACTAACAAAAATCAAAAATTTATTTTTTTTAAGAATAATTAATTTTCAAAATCTTTTTTTCTCAAAATTGATTTTCCATAATAAATGCTTAATTTAAATTGAAGGATAAATTAAGATTTTTTCCGATGATGAAATTCAAGAAAGTTGCGAATGGTTGACTTTTAAGAAATTTCTAAGTGAGAAAAATCCTTTTAAAAATTCTCCAGAATGAATGGAAGAGTATTTTAAGAGATGATTTTCAATATTAAAAATCAGAATTTATTTTTCAAACAAACATTAATAAAATGTGGATTATTTTTGGAAGATTAATTTAAGAGAAATAATTTGGTTAAACAATTTAATTTTTCCGACGACGGAGCCTCTTCAATAGAACGAATGGTTTCTTTTGAATACTCTCGAGGTGAGGAAATATTTTTTAGTAATTTCTCCAGAATGAATGGAAGGAAGACCTAAAAAATAATTTCTGATATTTCTAACTTTAACAATTAAAACGAAATAGGATAGACAAGACCAATTAATTAAGACTTTTTAAGTATCACAAGACTAATTAGGTACTATCTTTTAGATAGGCGTCGTGAGGGTGCTAATCCTTCCTCACACGTAACCGTACTCCCGAACCTAGTTCTGATAAAGTAGACCAGAATCTATTCTTTTTAAGGTGCCTTAGTCAAGCTTAGGATTACTTTAAATAGGATAGATTCATAAAGGTGACTAATCACACCTATATTAGATGATTAGTGGCGACTCCATTGATTTGTGTCTAGCATGCTGAATTCGTATTTGGCACGTTATGACAGTTTGGTGACTCCGCTGGGGACACTCGAGAGTCGAGCCATAGATTAGTTGTCGCAACCTAAAAAAAATAACGACGAGTCTCATCGCAAGACTTTATTATTCGTTAGGCGTGACATTAAAAAAAAATCGAGGAAAAGTCGACTTAACTCCTATAGAAAAATGAAGGTTTTGAAAATGACCTTAAAAAAGACATGGAGTCGCCACCAATCTTTTTTAGCTAGGTGTGATCGGCCACCTATTAAAACCGGTTTTATAAAATATTTTAAAAATTAATTAAAACATTTTAAAAACCAATTTCAAGTCTGCGTTTTAAACCAGAGAAATCAAAGAAGCGGGTTCGGGAGTCGGTTACGTGTGGGGAAGGATTAGCACCCCCACAACGCCCGTATAAATCGGTACCTTATTAATCGTGTGTTATCTTAAGTCTCGGTAAAAAGTTGGTTTTAAATTTAGTATTTCAAGTTAATTCCCAATTTAAAGAAAAATAATTTCATTTTTTTATTGAAAATGATCTGGAATTTATAAATTCAAAATTTTCCTATATTCCCCAACAAACGTGGCAAAATATAGAAATTTTTATTAGTTTTGGAAAACTTTCCGAATCATTCTCTTTTTTTTTTTGAAAGAAAGATATTCTTTTATTAATGATAATTGATGATATTCCCTCCAGCAAACCCGGTAGAGAACTCATGAATTATTTTAACTCGGGAATATCTTTATTTTTTATTGAAAACCATTATCTTTTTGAAAACATTTAAAATAAATGAATATGTATATGCATGACATAAATAAAATGACATAGCAAAATCTAAATAATATAATGCAACCTAAATGTCATGACACATAGAAATTATTATGGCAAGAATCACATATTATATAAAATGCATGAATATAAAAATGCAATGCATGAAATGTATTTTTCCTTTAATTAAGGAAATCCGTATATCTAAAAAGATATCTGGCTACCTTAGGAAAATATGTCAAATTAAATATTCTAAAACCAAAATACTTTGTGATTGTTTGAAAACGATTTTGAAAAGCTTGAATTAAAAATAAAAACTAGGCTAAATCTTTTTTTTAAAATGGCTCTAATTTCCTAAGTTTAAAAAATCCGGACTTGACTACCCTTAACCCGGGACTTTAAAAACCATTTTTAGAGTTTAAAAAGGCTTAGAAATTACCCTAAGTCAGTATCTAACCCTCCTAATCAGCCCACTCTAAGTAAATTAACCAAATCAGAAAAATGGTTTTTCTTTAAATTCAATTATGACTCCACTGTCCAGTTTTAATCCACGATTTTTTATCCTATTTTTAAAAATTCCAAAAATTCGAAAAAAAATACTGGAGACTCAGGACATGTAAAAATACACGAGAAAAAATCGGATTAATTTTCTGATCAAAGATAAATTCCCAGAAAAATCAGAGATGTACGAGTTTTTGGAGGAGAAAAAAAAAACTGCTTTGTTTTTCTTTAAATTCAATTCTGACTCCACTGTCCAGTTTTAATCCACGATTTTTTACCCTATTTTTAAAACTTCCAAAAATTCTGAAAAAAATACTGGAGACTCAGGACATGTACAGCTACACGAGAAAAAATCGGATTAATTTTCTGATCAAAGATGAATTCCCAGAAAAATCAGAGATGTACGAGTTTTTGGAGGAAAAAAAAGCTGCTTTGTTTTTCTTTAAATTCAATTCTGACTCCACTGTCCAGTTTTAATCCACGATTTTTTACCCTATTTTTAAAAATTCCAAAAATTCTGAAAAAAATAATGGAGACTCAGGACATGTACAGATACACGAGAAAAAATTTTCTTAATTTTCTGATCAAAGATGAATTCCCAGAAAAATCAGAGATGTACGAGTTTTTGGAGGAGAGAAAAAAAACTGCTTTGCCAACACACTTTTTTTTTTTTGTCTTTGATAAAATCATTTAAAAATCAAAATAAAAATATTTGAAACTCATAAAATGACTTGAAAGCAGTAGCTAGGACTTTTTGAAAGTTAGATAAAAATTGGCTAAGTAAAAAAAAAAATCACAAAGGTAGAATAATCAATTTGACAAACTTAATTTTCCACAAGTGTGCTCAAGAGAGCATGACTTTGAACCATTAATTGGCTCAAGTCATTATTCAAGTGGCATGAACATGAAATGCATGAAACAATGCAGCAAACATAATGTATGAAATGCATGGATCTAAACCTAAATGTAAGGAAAATGCATGACATAAATAATATGGCCTAGACCTAACATGAACTTGCATGGCATTTAATGTAACCTAGACCTAAGACATGCATGGCATTTTCACAAACACAAGGCATGCTTAATTCAAAAATCCAACCAAATATCATGCAAATGCAAAAACCTAACAACTAGCATGACAAAAATACAACACACAATGCAAAACCCATGGAGTAGCCAAATGGCCCCAAGCTCCAACAAGCATGGCATTTTCACAAACACTTGGTATGCTAGCATGAAAAACTAAGTCATAACACAAAAATCACACAAGCATTTTCACAAACACCTAATATACCAAATCTAAAACATGCTCACTAAGATATAAAACAAGAATCATGCAAAGAATCACACAAGCATTTTCACAAACACTTAATATGCTAACTCTAAAACATGCTCAAATTTAAACAACATGAAAACAGAAAATTAAAAATGCAAAAACATGATATCTAAGACATAAATGGCAACAAACAAAGCAACCAAATTAAATATAACTTAAGAACATGAAATAACATAATATTTAAAACATCAAAAATAAAGAAAATAGCATAAACAATATGGTAAAATGAATAAAAAACAACAACTTAAAATAAATAATGTAGGCCATTTGGCCATGGTGAGTTTATTGTAAAAACAAAATGTAAGAAAAATATACTTAAGAAAGGAAATGAAGGAAGAACAAGAAACATTATTTTAAAATGAAAACTCACCAAGTAGCTTTTGAACGGATTAAGCTATAAACCCTCAGAGTAGCTTTTGAACGGATTAAGCTACGAACCCTCAGAGTAGCTTTTGAACGGATTAAGCTACGAACCCTCAGAGTAGCTTTTGAACGGATTAAGCTACGAACCCTCAGAGTAGCTTTTGAACGGATTAAGCTACAAACCCTCAGAGTAGCTTTTGAACGGATTAAGCTACGAACCCTCAGAGTAAAACACTATGACTCACCACCCGGATAATCCTAATACAAGTGTATAGAATATCTCACAAGGGGTAGTGGGTGATTTCAACCAAATGCCAAGACTCCTTATTTATAAGGTGAGCACCTCCTTGGCTTGACATTACAAAGGGATGTGGGATTGGGACTTAGGCTCAAAAATGAAAATCTC
Organism: Fremontodendron californicum; assembly: GCA_030761205.1. Lineage (NCBI taxonomy): Eukaryota > Viridiplantae > Streptophyta > Magnoliopsida > Malvales > Malvaceae > Fremontodendron > Fremontodendron californicum. Next base: position 14,878,205 of record JAULJL010000013.1, on the reverse strand, counting down.
TAACTTAACTCTTGATTTTTAATCACTTGATTGAAAAAATCCTAAGCTTCCTCCTTCCTTTGGGCTTGGGCAGGCCAGCACTTCTCTTTTCCAGCCCAGCTCTGATTTTTGCAAGGCCCAAAGAAGCCCTTTTCGGTTGCTTGGGTGAAACGACCATTTTGCCCCCCGGATGCAAAATAAATATCAAACGGACTCCAAATTCAATTTTTCTTTTTTTAATGCTTCCAAAATAATAAAATATTGAGTTCTGGAAGTTTTCAAAATTATCCGAGTCCGTTTGCTATTTATTTGGATTTTTTCTTCCCAAAATGTCCTTTTATGCCCCTACTTTTTACCATTTTTTAAACGAGCTCCAAATCAAGATTTTTCTTCACCAATATCTTCAAAATAATTAAAAAGTGTGATCTGGAAGTTTTCATAATTTTTGGAGCTCATTTGGTATTTTTTCGGGATTTATCGGCTTGAATTACTGCATAGGAGGCCCGGGATTTGGCCATTTTGCAAACGAACTCGGAGTCAAGATTTTCTTTCGCCAATCTCTTCCAAATAATTTAAAAATGAGATTTGCCAAATTTCAGAATTTTCGGAGTCCATTTGCTATTTTTCCGGGATTTATCTTTTTGAATTACTGCATTAGAAGCCCGGGATTTGGCCATTTTGCAAACGAACTCGGAATCAAGATTTTCTTTCGCCAATCTCTTTCAAATGATTTAAGAATGAGATTGACAAATTTTTCAGAATTTTCGGAGTCCATTTGCTATTTTTCCCAAATTTTTCCAATTTTGCCCTTTAACCTTCGAAACCCGGTTTTGCTCAAAACAAGTCCGATTTTCAGATTTTCTTCAATCTGAGCCTTGCACCATCCTTTTTAATCATTCCTCATCCATTGGGGGCTTTGGTCTTACCAATTCGGGCCATTTCTGTGATTCTTCCCGATTTCACCGAAATCCACTAAAAACTCTAATTCTCGGTTTTCTCCCGGATTGACTTTTCTTTCGGTTTTTCTTGCAAGTGACTTCTCCATTACCCGTAGTCAGTGCTTATCTTTCATTTGGAACCTTCAATTTCGACCAGTTTGATCGTTTAAGCACTTTTCCCCAAATTTCTCGGATTAGGGTTTCTTTTCTACTGAATCTCCAAATCCCAACTTCCGAACTCCATATCTTTCAATGTAGAACTCGGATTATCAAAATTCCTTCGCCATTTTTCAATTGAACTTAAAATCTTGATTTTGAAAGTGGGTTGACTTTTTCAGTAGTTGACTTTATGGGGTTGACTTTTTCGGGGTTGACTTTTTCGGGGTTGACTTTTTTTCAAGTTTGACTTTTTGTGCTCGCCCTCTTAAACTAAGTCTCGGTGTACCACCTGCAGGATGAAAACAGTCTTTTTATACTCGGAAACATCAATATAGGAAGAAAACATACCTGTTTAGTGGCCCGGACAAAATTAGGTGTCTACAGCTGCCCCTCTTTGGCTATTGCTGAGAATCAGGAATCAGGCAAAGATAAACCAACACTAATTTTGTACGGTCAGTGAAATCACATGGAAAGGAAAGGGGTTTTCTTTTTCATTTCTTCATTCATTTTTGCATTTTGCATTTTTTATTTTCTTTTTTCATTTTCTATTTTTTTCATTTTTTCTCTTTTTTCATTTTTTTTTTCAATTTTTTTTTTTTTTTAAAACAGTAAATTGAAGATTTGTCCTTAAATTGAATTCCCTGCCTAAACAAGGCTCGATTCGTCTTAAGGAAACAAATTCGATTTGCAAGAAAGGAAATGACCTCGACGATGGTCTCGGGGCCTTAACCTGTCTTGTTCTCAGCTGTGTTTAAAATTCTGGATATCTCCTCCAGAAGCTTCGGCTATCACCACCAAAGTCTTGCTCATTTTTTTTTTAAAATGTAAAAATTCTGGGTATCACCTCCAGAAGCTTCAGCTATCACCACCGAAGACTTTCTATCTTTTCAAAGGATTTTAAAACTCTGGATATCTCCACCAGAGGCTTCAGCTATCACCACCGAAGTCTTGCTCATTTTTAAAACTGTAAAATTCTGGGTATCATCTCCAGAAGCTTCAGTTATCACCACCGAAGACTTTCTACCTTTTCAAAGGACTTTAAAAAAAACTCTGGATATCTCCACCAGAGGCTTCAGCTATCACCACCGAAGACTTGTTCATAAATAAAAAAAGTACCTCGACGATGATTTCGGGGCTCGACTCGCCTTAAGGAAACGAAATCGATTATACCTGAAAGCTTTAAGAGATGATGCAAATGCTTCATGATGCAAATGCAAATGTCTTTTGTTGATGCAAACGCTTCTTGATGTAGATGCAAATGACTTAGATTGGTGCAAATGTCTTTGATGACTTGATTTGATGCAAACTTTCTTGATGCAGATTTAACTAACTTAGATTGATGCAAATGCTTCTTGATGTAGATGCATATGTTGAAAAAAATTCTGGATAACTCCTTCAAAAGAAGATTTCTCATTTTTTCAAAATTATAAAACCCTGGATATCTCCACCAGAGGCTTCAGTTATCACCACCGAATACTTCTTCATTTTTAAAACTGTAAAATTCTGGATATCCCCACCAGAAGCTTTGGCTATCACCACCAAAGACTTGCTCAATATAAAATTCTAGATAACTCATCTAGAAGAAGATTTCTCATGTTTCAAAATTATAAAAACCCTGGATATCTCCACCAGAGGCTTCAGCTATCACCACCGAAGACTTATTCACTTTTAAAACTGCAAAATTCTGGATATCACCACCAGAAGCTTTGGCTATCACCACCAAAGACTTGGTCATTGTAAAATTCTGGGTAACTCCTTCAGAATAAAATTTCTCATTTTTCAAAATTATAAAACCCTGGATATCTCCACCAGAGGCTTCAGCTATCACCACTGAAGACTTGTTCACTTTTAAAACTGCAAAATTATGGATATCACCACCAGAAGCTTTGGCTATCACCACCAAAGACTTGCTCATTGTAAAATTCTGGGTAACTCCTTCAGAATAAAATTTCTCATGTTTTCAAAATTATAAAACCTTGGATATCTCCACCAGAGGCTTCAACTATCACCACTGAAGACTTGTTCACTTTTAAAACTGCAAAATTCTGGATATCACCACCAGAAGCTTTGGCTATCACCACCAAATACTTGCTCATTGTAAATTTTTGGGTAACTCCTTCAGAATAAAATTTCTCATGTTTTCAAAATTATAAAACCCTGGATATCTCCACCAAAGGCTTCAGTTATCACCACCAAAGACTTATTCACTTTTAAAACTGCAAAATTCTGGATATCACCATCAGAAGCTTTGGCTATCACCACCAAAGACTTGGTCATCGTAAAATTCTGGGTAACTCCTTCAGAATAAAATTTCTCATTTTTCAAAATTATAAAACCCTGGATATCTCCACCCGAGGCTTCAGCTATCACCACCGAAGACTTGTTCACTTTTAAAACTGTAAAATTCTGGATATCCCCACCAGAAGCTTTGGCTATCACCACCAAAGACTTGCTTATTGTAAAATTCTGGATATCCCCACCAGAAGAAAATTTCTCATTTTTCAAAATTATAAAACTCTGGATATCTCCACCAGAGGCTTCAGCTATCACCACCGAAGACTTGTTCACTTTTTAAAAACTGTAAAATTCTGGATATCCCCACCAGAAGCTTTGAGAAATGATGCAGATGCACATGTCTTTTAACAAGGTGCTCATGCTTCATGGTGCAAATGTAAAATATTTCTTAGTGCAAATGCAAATGGCCTGGATTGATGCCCATGTTTCATGATGCAGATGCCCCTATTAATTGTGTTCATGTAACTGGTTTATGAATGGTGTAACTACAATTACCACACAATAATGAAAATGCAATGATTCTAGAAATGATGCAATTGCTTGAGATGACACAAATGCGAATTCCATGAAGAATGTAAATGTAAAATGCAGATGCTTATGGAATAATGCCAATGCAAATACCCATGAATGATGCAAATGCTTGCCGACACTGTGCAGATGCAAAAGCTCGATAAAGAGATGAGTGCTCATGAGTGATGCAAATGCCCCCGGTTGTTTTTCTAGACTTTGGCTTAGCCTCTCAAATTCATTTTTCCTCTTCAAATCAGAGTATATCTTCAATTCATTTTGGCTATTCTCTTTGCCCCAACAGTTTTCAAACTTTCATCAACAGAGATCTGAACTGGGTTCGATATCTTCTTCTCATATCTGGAAGTCAGGACCTATCCTGGCAGTTCTATATCTTTGGGTTAGAAAAATCCTTGTCTCATGTCAACATCAAAAATGGGTATTTCAAAAATATTTTTATTTTCCCTTTTTGAAAAACAATTTTGCTTATTTAAGGAAAACTTCTAAGCCAAAAATTTTAACTCCACAGTGTATGATGTACAAATCTTTTGATGACTGATGACCACTGTTAGAAAATTCTCTAAGTATTAATCTGGGTTTTTTCAACTGGCAAGGCTTGGTATAACAAGATTCTGGCTTTTCCAGGAAAACTTGACAACAAAAATGTATGTCCTTTCTAGGCTCACAAATGGAACAGGTTTTATAAATCATGAATTCATTGAGAACCAAGCAAATTCAACATTCTTTTAGTTTCCATATCAAGGCTTTTTGACAAGCGTCAAGATTGGCTGGGATGTTTAAATCGGAAAGTTTGATCTTGGAGGAAAAAAGTTTCAGTTTTTTGAAGACAATCCTCCGGATGAGAGCTGACAATTTGGGGGGTTCAGGAATTCCTAGATGTTCCTCGATGACCACCTTTTTTTAAGATGACCTTCTTTTTTTTTTTTTTTTGGGGTATCGGCATAGATGGCATCGAAATTTTCCAAATTTACTCTAGACCGCCCGTTTTTAGGTTTTCGCCCTAGAGTTCCATTCTTTCCATTTTTTTTTTTCATTTTTACCATACACTTGAGAATTCTAAATTCTTCCTTAGTGAAATGATAATTCGATGAAATGGGATAAAATCTGAGGAAAAACCTTTCAAATTAAATATTCATGCTTGATCAAAATGGACTTTTAAAGCACGTAACGTAGGCCATGGCTTAGGGTTCAGAAAGAAAGGATAAATAGGCCCAAAATATGTGTTTGAGGGTAATCAGATCAAGGATCTATTTTTTTGAGGAGGATTCTCTTTGAAGCATTTGTTCCTTCTTGGACATTTCTTTCCTTTTGACTTTGTTTTTTCTTCTTCTTTGCTTTTGGCTTTCAATTTGCCATATCTTTCACACATTTTTCCTTTTTTTCTTTTTTCATTTTGCCCCCATTCTTTTTCAACGGAGTGAGCCCGTCTTTATTCGGGGCTCCATTTGCTTTGCATCTGTCTTTGAGCTAGGACACATTTCTCAATGATCTTTAAAAAAATCTTTCCTTGCATTTGCCCCCTAGTGTAGAGGGTGATCCTTGATCAAGGTTCAAAGAAGAAAGAATTATTTTGGCTCAAAAGGGGTGACTATGGATAATTTCTTTTTGTGTGAAAGGGATATGAAAGATGGCCATTTCTCATGTCAAGCACAGATATTCACATTGAAAAGCAATCCCCAGGGGAAATAGATATTCAGAATTTCATTTTGCACTTTGGAATCATCCGAATTCTCATATGCATGACATCACAATTTTTTTTTTGTTTTTTTTTTCGTCTCACGCCCCCAATGATTCATGCATTAGCCCATCCTTCTTCACTATGTATCCATCATTTCCACATATGATGCCCCAATTTGATTAACCATGCGAATTTGTATCAACGAGGAACATTGCAAGTCTAGGTCTGTTTTGAAAAGGCTGAGTTTCCAATCTGAGTTCTTTGAAGAGACAAGGAAAATATGACCCAAAAACAGGTTTTCTCTGGGACAAGGGATAATCTAGTTTAATCATTGTGCCCCGGGGTGTCAATCATGAAGTGATGTCTGGGCAATTAGTGTTTTGTGGTCATTGGGAAAGGTCATGAATGGTTTTAGCACAATCTTGACACACACCAAATTATCAAAATCTGGATTCTTGAAAGAATGTCTCATTTGTTTGATTTTCAAGGAATTCGAAAAATTTCAAAAAGTTCATTCCTTTGTTCATAGCCTAGACTAGGATCTACATCTTTGCTTATTCTATGACGACAATGGTTTAATGAAGTCAAATCATTCATATTCCTTGAAGCATTAGGTCTTTCAAGTGTTCTTGGTTTAAGAGATTTGGGCTTAGGAAAAAGTAAAGAGAGGGGAGAAGGTATTGGGTCATTTGTAACACTGATCATCAATATTCTCAAGATTGTTCATTATTTCATGTGAAAACCACTTATTTATTGTGTACCACAAATTTTCTCAAAGTTTCATTTTTTTTTTTTTTTTTTTTTTTTGCAATTTCAAATTTATTGCTAAAATAAAATGAACACAAAATATTTAAATTCAAAATTTATTTATTTCATGTAGATGTCATCATGAGACAAGAGCTTTCATTATCAAAGTGTAGAAATATATGCATCAGAATGCTCCTATTGACATGCTTTCAAAGATAACAATTCTTATCCTCAAAATTCTTCAAGAGGAAATCAATTTATGGTAAAACAAATTTCCAATGTTCGATAAGCTCTGGAATCAAAATGCCATCATGGACAAGACCTTCAATTTTTTTCCTTCAGTTGTCTGCATTTTTTAGTCGAATGCCCAATTGCCCCAATGTGATACTTGCACTTGCTGTTGGGGTCATAGCTTTTAGCTGACGAAGAAAACTCTTCAAAGCTAAGCCAATTTCTATTTCATCTTATTAATGTGTTTCATGATGAATGAGCTATGAATGTCATGAGTGCAATTTGATGCATGTGAAGGATAAATAAAGTTATGTGTGGTCATATACAGTGGAAACATGTTGACCATGTATGTTATAAATGCAACATGATGCCAACATGATGCATTTAAAGAATAATAAATTAATGCATGGATATATACAATGAATGACCATGTATGTTTCAAATGTATTTCCCAATGAATGATCATATACACTATGAATGCCATACAATGTCAATTATGATGCATGTGAAGAATACATGACTGACACAGAGTATATACAAAGAAAGTCATGCTGGCCGTGTATGTCATGAATGCAACCTGATGTCAATATGAAAAATTAATGCATGAGCATATCATGATGACTGTGTATGCCATGAATGCAACCTGATGCTAACATGATGCATGTAAAAAATAAGCAAATTAATGCATAGATATATACAGAAAAATCATGCTGATTATGAATGCATGAATGCAACCTGACAAATAATTGATGGGATGCAAAATGCAAAGGGGGAGATATCAAGGAGGAAATAAGAATCGGAGGAACTTAATCATCAACCTCTCATAAATTTGAAACATAATCAATTCATTCCCACATCAACATTCACAATGGTATAAACCATGTTTTACAAAATTTGAACAGTGGTTAAGACTGTCCTTACAAGCACTTTATTCTTCCTAACATCCTAAGACTATAAGAGCCGGCTACTGAAAAAGTGAAATCCTATTACATCATATAAGACCGAAGTCTTTCCACCTCAATGATGTAAATCTCCCAATCCTAATGACGCTTTCCCAGTCCTCTATCAATCAGTGTCGTGGGATCCAACCACTTGGCATTTATAAGAGTTTGCACTTTCTTTTTGAATGCCATACAGTCTTCAATGTTATGGCCAACAATTCCACAATGATAATCACATTTTGCATTTGGATTATACCACCTTGGATATGGTGGTAACAGGGGTTTCAATGGGACACAGGCAACCATGTGATTTTGGATCAGTATAGGGAGGAGCTCTTGGTAGCTGATTGGAATGGGATCAAAAGGCATTTGGGTCTTATCCTGGGGTCGTTTCTTAGTTACACATGGCCTAGGAGTTGGGGCACTTGGTGGTGGCACTAAGGTCCGAACCGGAGTGTTTACATGGAGATGTGGCGGAACAGCATGGTGAGGGTATGGATTCGGACACGGGGCCTTTGGAGGTTGTACATAGCTCGAGGTTCCTATCCCAGATGCTGGATAAGGTGATTGATGAGGGAAATAGTATGAACTGGTAATTGTTGGTGATGGAGTGGGATTCAAGAATCCCGTAGTGGTCATCCCAATGGACGATTGGACCATAGTAGGGTTGGGATACTGGTTTGGACCTAGAACAGTTTGCAGGTATGGTACTGGATTCGAGGTTTCTGTCTTTGGTATCAAGCTTTCAGGTTTAATTATTTTCATGATTTTGTCCACAATTTCATCAGGATTGCAACCTTTGTGGCATTGACAAGTGCAGGATCCAGCAAGGATTGTATGTTCTGGACCTAATGGTTTTGGTTGATCCGAAGATGATGCGAAGCCCTGAGAAAGTTCCTTTTTACTGTTACCCATATCCTCAACCATTTTCAGCAATTTGGCAAGTTGTTCCTTCACCTCTCAGATTTCATGTCCATATTCCTCTTGATTGCGTTCCAAAGCAACAAATCGTTCCTCCGATTCATTCCTCATATCTCGAACCCCTTTCATGCAAATGAAAATGTCATGAGATTAAGAATACAATTATGAATGTACATGCTCTATTCCTATGTACATGAATATACTGATAATTAATGCATGAACATATACAGAGAATATGAATGATGACTATGTATGCTATGGATACAATCTAATGCCAGGTATATACAGATAATGACTATGCATGTATTCTACAATGAATGAACATGCATGCTATGATGTCAAAATGATACATGCTAAGACTAAATGAATTACCACAAAGGTATACACAAAGAAATCAATGATTACACGAAATTGGTGGGACCTAAATCTTGATTATTCAACAATCTCATTATGCAAGATTTGCCTCTAAATTTATGATGATTTTTTTTTTAACATGTTCTTTTTTCTGTGTTTTTTTTTTCTGAGAAACCAATCACATTATTTTCAAAAGACTTTCAGGGTGGATCCTACTATGGTACAATATGCAAATGTTCATGTGACACTACCGGTTTTATGAAATCATCAAATGAAATTACCAACTGTTTACTGCAAAGAATGAGATCAATAACACAACCAAAAATGTACATGCTCTATTCACACATGCATGAAATGTGCAACATGCAAAAATGCTTGAAAAAAGATTTTTTTTTTTAAAAACAGCTAATGAACATCTGCCCCAGCAATATCTGCTTATTTAGGCATCACGATGCCTTCGAGGCGGAGTATCACATTTATTACGGGCGATGTACGTACATCGTTGCCCGATCTACCACACTTATTCGGAGTGTAAAACATGTAACAAAAAGTTTAGAAATGTCCCTCCATGTGTTCCTATTTTCGGTATATCTAACGGAAATTCGGGATGGCTTCGCCTAGGTTCACTATATGAGGGTGAATCGGTTCTAAGGCCCCGAATTGTTCCTCACTGTCGCCGGTGAAGGCTAGTAAGGCACCCCGATAAAAGCGGGTTCAATTCGTTAGAGTATATTTTCCTATGCCCGTACGGAGGATTATCACGAAGGCATTAGGTACTTTATACTCCGGAAGTGTTTCACTAGCCCATACGGAGGATCATCACGAAGGCGTAGTTACTTTACTCCCACTTAAAGGACGGAATCCGGGTATAGGATTCATGTTATGCAAATGCACGTGTAGTGTGTGTGGAGGAATATCAAACCTTTCACTACCTATTCTACAAACCTTATTCTAAATGCCCTAGCAATTAAAACATTCAAGAATAGTGTAACGCATTAACCGACAAGCAATTATAATATACAACCTTAAATAACTAGAGAACAAAAATAAAATGCATGCACATGAGTACGAACATATTTAAAAACATTTTATTATTTTCAAAATTCTCCTTATTAAAAAATGTGGGAATTAAAATTAAATACCAATTAAACCAACAAAATCGAGACTTTGATAACACACGACCAATTCTAGGCCTGACTCTCTAATAAGTCCCCAGCGGAGTCGCCAAGCTGTCGCAACCTAAAAAAAATAACGACGAGTCTCATCGCAAGACTTTATTATTCGTTAGGCGTGACATTAAAAAAAAATCGAGGAAAAGTCGACTTAACTCCTATAGAAAAATGAAGGTTTTGAAAATGACCTTAAAAAAGACATGGAGTCGCCACCAATCTTTTTTAGCTAGGTGTGATCGGCCACCTATTAAAACCGGTTTTATAAAATATTTTAAAAATTAATTAAAACATTTTAAAAACCAATTTCAAGTCTGCGTTTTAAACCAGAGAAATCAAAGAAGCGGGTTCGGGAGTCGGTTACGTGTGGGGAAGGATTAGCACCCCCACAACGCCCGTATAAATCGGTACCTTATTAATCGTGTGTTATCTTAAGTCTCGGTAAAAAGTTGGTTTTAAATTTAGTATTTCAAGTTAATTCCCAATTTAAAGAAAAATAATTTCATTTTTTTATTGAAAATGATCTGGAATTTATAAATTCAAAATTTTCCTATATTCCCCAACAAACGTGGCAAAATATAGAAATTTTTATTAGTTTTGGAAAACTTTCCGAATCATTCTCTTTTTTTTTTGAAAGAAAGATATTCTTTTATTAATGATAATTGATGATATTCCCTCCAGCAAACCCGGTAGAGAACTCATGAATTATTTTAACTCGGGAATATCTTTATTTTTTATTGAAAACCATTATCTTTTTGAAAACATTTAAAATAAATGAATATGTATATGCATGACATAAATAAAATGACATAGCAAAATCTAAATAATATAATGCAACCTAAATGTCATGACACATAGAAATTATTATGGCAAGAATCACATATTATATAAAATGCATGAATATAAAAATGCAATGCATGAAATGTATTTTTCCTTTAATTAAGGAAATCCGTATATCTAAAAAGATATCTGGCTACCTTAGGAAAATATGTCAAATTAAATATTCTAAAACCAAAATACTTTGTGATTGTTTGAAAACGATTTTGAAAAGCTTGAATTAAAAATAAAAACTAGGCTAAATCTTTTTTTTAAAATGGCTCTAATTTCCTAAGTTTAAAAAATCCGGACTTGACTACCCTTAACCCGGGACTTTAAAAACCATTTTTAGAGTTTAAAAAGGCTTAGAAATTACCCTAAGTCAGTATCTAACCCTCCTAATCAGCCCACTCTAAGTAAATTAACCAAATCAGAAAAATGGTTTTTCTTTAAATTCAATTATGACTCCACTGTCCAGTTTTAATCCACGATTTTTTATCCTATTTTTAAAAATTCCAAAAATTCGAAAAAAAATACTGGAGACTCAGGACATGTAAAAATACACGAGAAAAAATCGGATTAATTTTCTGATCAAAGATAAATTCCCAGAAAAATCAGAGATGTACGAGTTTTTGGAGGAGAAAAAAAAAACTGCTTTGTTTTTCTTTAAATTCAATTCTGACTCCACTGTCCAGTTTTAATCCACGATTTTTTACCCTATTTTTAAAACTTCCAAAAATTCTGAAAAAAATACTGGAGACTCAGGACATGTACAGCTACACGAGAAAAAATCGGATTAATTTTCTGATCAAAGATGAATTCCCAGAAAAATCAGAGATGTACGAGTTTTTGGAGGAAAAAAAAGCTGCTTTGTTTTTCTTTAAATTCAATTCTGACTCCACTGTCCAGTTTTAATCCACGATTTTTTACCCTATTTTTAAAAATTCCAAAAATTCTGAAAAAAATAATGGAGACTCAGGACATGTACAGATACACGAGAAAAAATTTTCTTAATTTTCTGATCAAAGATGAATTCCCAGAAAAATCAGAGATGTACGAGTTTTTGGAGGAGAGAAAAAAAACTGCTTTGCCAACACACTTTTTTTTTTTTGTCTTTGATAAAATCATTTAAAAATCAAAATAAAAATATTTGAAACTCATAAAATGACTTGAAAGCAGTAGCTAGGACTTTTTGAAAGTTAGATAAAAATTGGCTAAGTAAAAAAAAAATCACAAAGGTAGAATAATCAATTTGACAAACTTAATTTTCCACAAGTGTGCTCAAGAGAGCATGACTTTGAACCATTAATTGGCTCAAGTCATTATTCAAGTGGCATGAACATGAAATGCATGAAACAATGCAGCAAACATAATGTATGAAATGCATGGATCTAAACCTAAATGTAAGGAAAATGCATGACATAAATAATATGGCCTAGACCTAACATGAACTTGCATGGCATTTAATGTAACCTAGACCTAAGACATGCATGGCATTTTCACAAACACAAGGCATGCTTAATTCAAAAATCCAACCAAATATCATGCAAATGCAAAAACCTAACAACTAGCATGACAAAAATACAACACACAATGCAAAACCCATGGAGTAGCCAAATGGCCCCAAGCTCCAACAAGCATGGCATTTTCACAAACACTTGGTATGCTAGCATGAAAAACTAAGTCATAACACAAAAATCACACAAGCATTTTCACAAACACCTAATATACCAAATCTAAAACATGCTCACTAAGATATAAAACAAGAATCATGCAAAGAATCACACAAGCATTTTCACAAACACTTAATATGCTAACTCTAAAACATGCTCAAATTTAAACAACATGAAAACAGAAAATTAAAAATGCAAAAACATGATATCTAAGACATAAATGGCAACAAACAAAGCAACCAAATTAAATATAACTTAAGAACATGAAATAACATAATATTTAAAACATCAAAAATAAAGAAAATAGCATAAACAATATGGTAAAATGAATAAAAAACAACAACTTAAAATAAATAATGTAGGCCATTTGGCCATGGTGAGTTTATTGTAAAAACAAAATGTAAGAAAAATATACTTAAGAAAGGAAATGAAGGAAGAACAAGAAACATTATTTTAAAATGAAAACTCACCAAGTAGCTTTTGAACGGATTAAGCTATAAACCCTCAGAGTAGCTTTTGAACGGATTAAGCTACGAACCCTCAGAGTAGCTTTTGAACGGATTAAGCTACGAACCCTCAGAGTAGCTTTTGAACGGATTAAGCTACGAACCCTCAGAGTAGCTTTTGAACGGATTAAGCTACAAACCCTCAGAGTAGCTTTTGAACGGATTAAGCTACGAACCCTCAGAGTAAAACACTATGACTCACCACCCGGATAATCCTAATACAAGTGTATAGAATATCTCACAAGGGGTAGTGGGTGATTTCAACCAAATGCCAAGACTCCTTATTTATAAGGTGAGCACCTCCTTGGCTTGACATTACAAAGGGATGTGGGATTGGGACTTAGGCTCAAAAATGAAAATCTCTAACTTAACTCTTGATTTTTAATCACTTGATTGAAAAAATCCTAAGCTTCCTCCTTCCTTTGGGCTTGGGCAGGCCAGCACTTCTCTTTTCCAGCCCAGCTCTGATTTTTGCAAGGCCCAAAGAAGCCCTTTTCGGTTGCTTGGGTGAAACGACCATTTTGCCCCCCGGATGCAAAATAAATATCAAACGGACTCCAAATTCAATTTTTCTTTTTTTAATGCTTCCAAAATAATAAAATATTGAGTTCTGGAAGTTTTCAAAATTATCCGAGTCCGTTTGCTATTTATTTGGATTTTTTCTTCCCAAAATGTCCTTTTATGCCCCTACTTTTTACCATTTTTTAAACGAGCTCCAAATCAAGATTTTTCTTCACCAATATCTTCAAAATAATTAAAAAGTGTGATCTGGAAGTTTTCATAATTTTTGGAGCTCATTTGGTATTTTTTCGGGATTTATCGGCTTGAATTACTGCATAGGAGGCCCGGGATTTGGCCATTTTGCAAACGAACTCGGAGTCAAGATTTTCTTTCGCCAATCTCTTCCAAATAATTTAAAAATGAGATTTGCCAAATTTCAGAATTTTCGGAGTCCATTTGCTATTTTTCCGGGATTTATCTTTTTGAATTACTGCATTAGAAGCCCGGGATTTGGCCATTTTGCAAACGAACTCGGAATCAAGATTTTCTTTCGCCAATCTCTTTCAAATGATTTAAGAATGAGATTGACAAATTTTTCAGAATTTTCGGAGTCCATTTGCTATTTTTCCCAAATTTTTCCAATTTTGCCCTTTAACCTTCGAAACCCGGTTTTGCTCAAAACAAGTCCGATTTTCAGATTTTCTTCAATCTGAGCCTTGCACCATCCTTTTTAATCATTCCTCATCCATTGGGGGCTTTGGTCTTACCAATTCGGGCCATTTCTGTGATTCTTCCCGATTTCACCGAAATCCACTAAAAACTCTAATTCTCGGTTTTCTCCCGGATTGACTTTTCTTTCGGTTTTTCTTGCAAGTGACTTCTCCATTACCCGTAGTCAGTGCTTATCTTTCATTTGGAACCTTCAATTTCGACCAGTTTGATCGTTTAAGCACTTTTCCCCAAATTTCTCGGATTAGGGTTTCTTTTCTACTGAATCTCCAAATCCCAACTTCCGAACTCCATATCTTTCAATGTAGAACTCGGATTATCAAAATTCCTTCGCCATTTTTCAATTGAACTTAAAATCTTGATTTTGAAAGTGGGTTGACTTTTTCAGTAGTTGACTTTATGGGGTTGACTTTTTCGGGGTTGACTTTTTCGGGGTTGACTTTTTTTCAAGTTTGACTTTTTGTGCTCGCCCTCTTAAACTAAGTCTCGGTGTACCACCTGCAGGATGAAAACAGTCTTTTTATACTCGGAAACATCAATATAGGAAGAAAACATACCTGTTTAGTGGCCCGGACAAAATTAGGTGTCTACATTAGTCTTGTGATACTTTAGGTTTGAAATATTGGTCTTTAAGTGTTTAATTTTTATGTATTTATTTATTTATTTTTATTTTTGATTTTTGTTATTTGTACTAACAACTTTTGTTTCATTGTACATTTATGGGTAAAGGAAGGTTTGAATATCCTTTCGCACACACGACACATGCATATCATAAAGCCCTATACCCGGGCTCGTCCTTTTTAGGATGGGGTAAAGTACCTACGCCTCGAGGGGTGAAAACCTCCGCAACGGCTAGCGAAACACCTTCAGAGTGTAAAGTACCAAAGTCTTTGAGAGATGATAAATCTCCGTCATAACTTTGGAAAATACTCTCACCCAAATTGAACCCTTCCGGTTGGAGCCTGTAATGGGTGAGGAATGGGGTGCCTTACTCATCCTACATGGATGATGTTAAGGAGCAATTTGGGGACCTTTCTAGCTTGGTCAAGTACCTAAACCCAGCATATAAACAACACTTAAGTGACCAAACTTTAAGATAGAGCCATGTCCAACCTTATATAGAGGAGAACCTAAACTTAGGACACATGAAGAGACACTTCTTACCCTATACTTTTTCATTAACATGATGCTTGTTTATCTGACACATTTGTTTTGCTGATATGCTCACCATGATAATGTATTGCTTACACATGTTGTTGTATTTTTATCTTTCCATAAGCTTTGCTGATATGATATCTAACTTCTTGTTTTCTTTCTTTCCTTCTCTTTCTCATTGCATTCGCATCATGCATCATACTAGATATCTTGCTGCATAACAATCTTTGATAAGAAGAATCTTTACTGTCATCCATGGAAATTCTAGTAAGATCCGAGTACGCAAATTTTGAATCCCAGAGTTGTTTGAAGTTAAGGTCTGAAAAGGTTCAGCGAAATAAAGGAGACTGTCTACCAGCTGGCTATGTGTCCATACTTCCCGAAAAGGTTCATCTAGACCTTACACAGAATGATCTTGCCGATTTAGTTGACATCTGGGGATCTTGGAACCGGGAAAAACAAAAAATATTCCTGCAAAGATATGGTGACCTTGCGTTACTCCTCCAAGTCATAGTAGACACCAACTTGATTCAGGCGTTGGTACATTTCTGGGACCCTTCTTATAGATGTTTCATCTTCAATGAGGTAGACATGGTACCCACTATTGAAGAATACTCTGCAATGCTTCGTTTCAACTATCGAGACCCAGATAAAGTCTACTTGAAAAATAAAATGGGCAATCCCAGGAAAGTTGCTAGGATGTTGGGGATCAGTCTGTCTGAAGTGGACCATCACGTTGTGGAGAAAGGTGAATATAGTTATATCACATGGGATTTTCTGCGAGATTTCATTATGGAGCATCTGAACGACGAAGAAGGTATGAAAGCAATAGCACTTGCCTTTTATGGGATGGTTGTCTTTCCCAAAATCTTGGGGCATGTCGAGATGGCTGTGGTAGACTTGGTTGATCAGATTGAGCACCGGTTGAATGTGGCACCAACAATATTGGCAGAAACTATCAGATCGTTGAATCACTGTCGACGATTGGGAAATAGACGCTTTACTGGATGCATACAATTATTGTACATATGGATGAAAAGCCATTTTGAATGCATTAAGTCATACTTCACCTCTGACGTTCCCATTCAGGAATTCTGTAAGAGTGTTTGGCCGAGCCCAAAGACAAAACGCGTTTGGATGTCATTTTTTCGCAAGCTCAAAAGTCGAGAAGTTGTGTGGTTAGCTCATGGGATGAAGTTTGATTCTCTGTTGTATAGTTGTGGAAATCAACCTTGGGTACCTCTTCCAGGGCTATGGGGAGTCGTTAGTTACGCACCTATTTTGGTCCTTAGGCAGGCTGGACATGAACAATTTATTCCTATGACACAAAGGCTCAACCGTTTGGAATTCTCTTATGCGGACGATGGGGCTTCAGAGAAGAAAGAAGATCTCGCCAAAGTCTAGAAACAAACCATCCGGGTCGACCAAGGTTGCATTTCGAGTGGTGTTACTGCTGAGTATCTTGTGTGGCAAGCTAGGCGAGACAAAGATGTGGTACTTCCATGGAAGAGAAATTCAGATATCCCAGCTCACTCAGTCAGACTTAGTACTAGAATTTGAGTTAACCAAAAGGAAATCACACGAAGAAGAAGATGAAATAGAGCAGGAAAACCAAAGATCGCGAGTGAAGATAAAGAGAATAGAAGACAGCTAATCTGAGCAAAAAATTCGTGAATTGGATCATGAATGCAAGGTATGGAAGACGGCTTTTGAGCGATTAGATGATTTGTTTTTGCAAAGGGTTTCAGAGCTTGAAGATATGGGAGTAGAAAATGAAGAGATATGTTTGGAATACATGAAAAAGAAAGAGAAGTGCTAAGAGTTAACTCAGAAGCTCGAGAGAATGGAAAGGGAATATGGACAAAAGCAGGATTTCCTTAGGGATTTATTAGACCAGATTTGTAAAAGCACTCGCAAGGCAGAAGAAATGAACAACAGGATTGAAGGGTTGAAGGCAAATGTGCATCCGAAAGACATGAGAGGTCAACTGGGAGTACAAGTTATTGCTTTAGAGGGAACGGTTGAAGAATTTGGACATAATATTCAGGAGATGAAAGAACAGCTTTTGAAGATGGTTGAAAGTATTCCTCGAGAATATCCATCACCTTTGGATCGACCGCATGCGTTCGGTGGCTTGCATGATGAATCAAAACACCTAATTCCCAGTACAAAGTCTTCTGATTGGATACCATTTCAGATACCTAAGAAAGAAACACCATGCTTCACATCATCATCGCAGATTGGTCCGCACGCAGACAGATATCATGGTGTCACTTCTCGACTAGTTTTTGGGCCTGTTAATCAGAAAAAACGATGTAGTAATCGAGATAGAACTCCTATTGATCCAATTCCAATGACTTACACGGAGTTACTTCCCCATCTTTTTCAAGCCAATTTTATTGGACCAATTTATCCGAAAGGTTTAAAACCTCCTTATCCTAAAGGTCACGATGCCAATACTACCTGTGGTTATCATGTTGGAATTTCAGGCCACTCTACTGAAAATTGTGAAATTTTGAAGCAGAAAGTACAGAGTCTGATTAAAGTAGGGTTTTTGAGCTTCGAAAAGAAGATGAAGCCGGATGTTGAGGGGATCTCATCAATGGCGGCACTTTAACTTTGGAGACTTTGGGATGATTGGAATTTAAAGTCCGAAGATGAAGGATGTCACTCGAAATTCAATCTGGAGGAACTTTTGATGTTTTCATTTTTGGCATGACATTTTTAAACATTGTTTAGGTGCTTTAGGAGATTTGTTTTTTTTGTTAGGAATAGCTTATGTTTGCATGATTTTTTTTTTTCGATCTTGAATAAAACGGTGATTATTGTTAAGAATGAACTTGGCAATCCATTCCTTTGTCTAGTTTCAAATCAGACTACATAAAATGAACTTTTGATTATTCTTTGATGCCTAAATTTGAAGTGTCGTGAACCTCACCTTTCTTTTGACCAGGAAATGAACCCCAAAAGGTTAATGATCTTCGTTTAAACAATGAGCAATGAAATGATCATTTGATTTGCAAAATATTTTTTTGAGAACCAATTCATGAGGCACTCTCTTGAAATAATCTAGATTTTGGTAATTTGATAAATGTCAAGGCTATCTAGAGCTTTAAACATATCACTCCTAAGTTTCTCAACCATGCCCGGACTTTTCTTTTCCCGAATAGTGTCCTTTACTCACATATTGGGGGGAAATTACCTTAAAAGCCAAATTTTTTCTAGTATCCTTGAATGATTTGACTTGAGTAACATCCATTTTCACCCAGTTATCCTTTGTCATATCTTGGGGTAGGATTACCAAAGAGTCGAATACCTGATTTTTTTTGCACGCCATTACCGACTTGTGCAAACTTTGTTTTCCTCTATGATAGAATGAAATTGCATGGACACTTAGAGAAAACCGGAATAAGGAGAATTGTTGGGTTGGACCTTCATTTGGATAGGCACATTGAGAGGATTCATGAGTTGCAAAAAAAAAAAAAAAAAAAAGAAAGAAACTGTGATATCATGCATATGAGATATTCAAATGGTTTTAATGGCAGTTCTTATTATCTACTGCACCTGGGGTTTGCTCTTCAATGGAAATATTCATACTGGAAATGAGAAATGGCCATCTTTCGTATTCCTTTCACAAAATGAGAAATTATCCTTTGCTACCCCCTTTGAGCCTATTGGATTCTAGTCTTTTTTTTAATGAACCTTGACCAAGGATCACCCTCCACATCGGGGGCAAGTGTGAAGAATTATCTTTCTATGGAAGGTCATACGTTTGGATCATATTTCTACACCATGAATGCTTTATGTCAGGGGGGCAAATATTGAAATGGATTGAGTTTCAAATTTTCAAACTCACTTTATGATAGGAAAGTCTGTTAAAAAAAAGGAAAAAAAGAAAGAAAAAGAAAAATAAAAAAAGGAGAAAAAAAAAGTTCGCAAGATGAAATCCTCATGAAGAGAAATGATCCATGGTTTGATGAGAAGTAGAAATGGTGAAATCCTCAAGAGAAATGATCCGTGGTTTGATTACCTTCGAAGAAAGATATGAGACATTTTGAGATGAAGAAATGATCCTTGGTTTAATAACCTTTAAACACATTTTTGGGCCTGATTATCCTTTTTTTCATAACCCTAAACCTTGGCCTACATTACAAGCTTGAAAAGTCCATTTTGATCAAGTATGAATGTTTAAGTTGAAGAGTTTTTCCTCAGATTTTATCTCATCCTTTTGAATTGTCATTGAAGAAATTTGAATACTCAAATGCATGGTAGAGCAAAAAAAAAAAAAAAAAAGAATGAATGAAGCTCTAGGGTGAAAACCCAAAAACGGGCAGTCTAGAGCAGAAAAAAAAAAAAAAGCAACTCTGCATAACTGTGCCAAGGCCTAACAAGAATTGCAAAAGAGATGATATTTTGATTCCACCAGGAAACATCAAACACTTTTGAGAAACTTAAGAAAGTCAACATCATTTGGATGACTTAGCCCGAAATAAGAAATCATTCTCCTTTCTTGTCCAAAATTTTGAACCCATCATAGATAGTCTTGACATTTGTTGAATTGTTATTTATCCAGAAACTTAGAAAGAGTTCCAAAATGGATTGTGTTTTCAAGATAAAACTTTTTGTGAAAACCTGATTGTTGAAGGAAATTCATTGTGAGTTTAGATGAAGAAACATTGATTTTTCCCTTATATGAAGAAGCTTTCCTTTGATAATCAAAACCTTTACAAATTGAAATAGTCAATGAGCCAAACTGTGATTCGCCTTGTCCATTCTTGCAGTAATTACCAGTTTTTTTAAGATCTAAAGTTGTATTTTTGTTTAGTAAAAGGGGATTTGATTTTTGAATTTCTGGGGGCAATTTTGATCTACCATTAGGGCATGATTTGAAAATGAGAAAAGTTTTTTGGACAATTTCTTTCTTTTCAAAGAATTTTCAAAAAAAATGCAACATGAGAACATTCAGGTTTAAATGAAGCATATTTGAGTTTTGAACCAGTTTGATAAGAGTGACATTTCTGGGGCAAAGAATGAGAAGGCTTTTTACCATGATGAGAAAATGGTTTTGAGAAATGGAATCTATTGAGTTGGTAAATGGTAGGGTAGGTTCTTTTGCAGCATCGGCATTTAAGACTTTTCGCTTGGAATTTGAATGTGCTTAAAGATGAGATTCTGGGAAGAAATGAGAATGAAATGAGAACAATGAAAGTTTGGAAATGTATCTGTTTAAAGCCTTGGAACTAAAAGAAAGGGTGTTGTGATCAACTGATGAAATTAGTGGAGGTCAGCCTGATTCTAAGTCAGCGTTTGGAAGATTAAAAGATGATGACACGATGAGTTTGAGTATCCTTTTGTCATAGTTAAAGATTCATGATATTAGTTTGCATTCCATCACATGACATTTATTTTATATAATTGCATTTCATGGCATTCATGTCATTCATCGCATAGATTTAACATATAAGAAAGATTTTAGCTTTTGAAATTTGAAATTAATTTTTTTTTTTTTTTTAAGGATGGTTCTTTTCAAGGTAAGAGTTTTGAGCATTCAGTTGAGGAAAGCATAAAAAGGGTAATTTTTCAAAATCTCCGGGTAACTTTTTAAATCCTCCGGGTATCTTTTTCAAATCCTCCGGCTTTCTTTTCAAAACCTCCGGGTATCTTTTTTTAAATCCTTCGGGTATCTTTTCAAATCCTCCGGGTATCTTTTCAAATCCTCCGGGTATCTTTTCAAAACCTCCGGGTATCTTTTTCAAATCCTCCGGGTATCTTTTCAAATCCTCCGGGTATCTTTTCAAAACCTCCGGGTATCTTTTTCAAATCCTTCGGGTATCTTTTCAAAACCTCCGGGTATCTTTTTCAAATCCTCCGGGTATCTTTTCAAATCCTCCGGGTATCTTTTCAATACCTCTGGGTATCTTTTCAAATCCTCCGGGTATCTTTTTCAAATCCTCCGGGTATCTTTTCAAATCCTCCGGGTATCTTTTTCAAACCCTCCGGATATCTTTTCAAATCCTCCGGGTATCTTTTTCAAATCCTCCGGGTATCTTTTCAAAACCTCTGGGTATCTTTTCAAATCCTCCGGGTATCTTTTCAAATCCTCCGGGTATCTTTTTCAAATCCTCCGGGTATCTTTTCAAAACCTCCGGGTATCTTTTCAAAACTTCCGGGTATCTTTTCAAATCCTCCGGGTATCTTTTCAAATCCTCCGGGTAATTTTTCAAAACCTCCGGGTAATTTTTCAAAACCTCCGGGTATCTTTTCAAAACCTCCGGGTATCTTTTCGAAGCCTTCGGGTATCTTTTTAAAACCACCGGTTAATTTTTCAAAGCCTTTGGGCATCTTTTCCAAACCTCTAAGAACCATTTTGTTACCACGATTGGAGAGATATGATGATTTTCATGCACTACATTACATTCATGACGTTTATTTCATTGAAGTGCATTACATGACATTCATGACATTCATGGCATGCATTTAACATGTAAGAAAGATTTTGAGTTAGACTTTTGAATTTTGAAATCAAACTTTTTTTTAAGGAAAATTCTTGGACCTTGGTTGAAATGAGAATTTTGGTCTTTGTACATTGGTTGAAGAGATGAGTTTAGACCTTGGTAGTAATTAAAATTTTTAAGATGAGATTGGTTTAGTGTGAATCCTTAGCTAAGTGAGAATCCTTAGTTTGGCGTGAATCCTTAGCTAAGTGAGAATCCTTAGTTTGGTGTGAATCCTTAGCTAAGTGAGAATCCTTAGTTTGGTGTGAATCCTTAGCTAAGTGAGAATCCTTAGTTCGATGTGAATCCTTAATTTAAGTGAGAATGATTTAGTGTGAATCCTTAGCTAAGTGAGAATCCTTAGTTTGGTGAGAATCCTTAGTTTGGTGAGAATCCTTAGTTCGGTGTGAATCCTTAGCTAAGTGAGAATCCTTAGTTCGGTGTGAATTCTTAATTTAAGTGAGAATCCTTAGTTCAGTGTGAATCCTTAGCTAAGTGAGAATCCTTAGTTTAGTGTGAATCCTTATTTTGGTGAGAATCCTTAGTTTAGTGTGAATCCTTAGCTAAGTGAGAATCCTTTAGCTTAATGAGAATCTTTATTTTGAGTGAGAATCCTTAGCTTAGTGAGAATCCTTATTTTTGGTGCGAATCCCTTATTTCCTAATTTTTGGTGCAAATCCTTTAACTTAGTGGGAATCTTTATTTTGGATGTGAATCCTTTGGATTAAGAAGAGAAATCGTTAGGTTGAAAATTGAAAGAGACAATAAGATTCGTTCTATCAGTTTAAAGCCAAATGCAAAAAGAGATGAATGATGAGCTTGAGAACCTTTTATCAAGAAATTCAGGGAGTTGATTTACGGAGCATTCATGACATCCATTTGCACGATATGCATCGGCATCCATGGCATTCATGTACTGTATTGCATTTATTTGCAAACAAGAAAGTTTATTTCAGGTATTCAGTATGATGTGGACATGGGTTTGGAATGCTAATTTGCGAGGTTAGCGATTTCTTTCGGGACTCAAGGTAAGATTTTTGAAGTCTACATTTACATTTGAAAATTTTGCAAATTTCTTTATTTTCATTTAAAGTTGAAGCCTCGGTGGAGGAGTATTTTCATTTAAAGTTGAAGCCTCGGTGGAGGAGTATTTTCATTTAAAGTTGAAGCCTCGGTGGAGGAGTATTTTCTTTTAAAGTTGAAGCCTCGGTGGAGGAGTATTTTCTTTTAAAGTTGAAGCCTCGGTGGAGGGGTATTTTCATTTAAAGTTGAAGCCTCGGTGGAGGAGTATTTTCATTTAAAGTTGAAGCCTCGGTGGAGGAGTATTTTCATTTAAAGTTGAAGCCTCGGTGGAGGAGTATTTTCTTTTAAAGTTGAAGCCTCGGTGGAGGAGTATTTTCTTTTAAAGTTGAAGCCTCGGTGGAGGAGTATTTTCATTTAAAGTTGAAGCCTCGGTGGAGGAGTTTTATTTTCATTTAAAGTTGATGCCTCGGTGGAGGAGTATGTTTTTACGGGGAGTTTATTTAAAGTTTACGCCTCGCTTAGAGGAGCTTTTCTACGATAGGATTTTCTTTAAGTACATAGGACTTAGTAGGGTGTCTACGTCTTTGCACATCCTCTGTTTCTCAGGGAATGCACAAAGAGGGGCAACTGTAGACACCCGTTTTTGTCCGGGTGGTTTTAATTTTAACTTTTAATTTTGATTTTTACTTGTATTTTCAGAATTAATAAAAAATGAATAAAAAACAAAAAAATGGAAAAAAAGAAAAGAAAAAGGGAATTAAATTTTGTTTAAACTTAAATTCTATAGGATTAAGATTGAATTTTCATATTTTTTGAGATAATATTAAAAGAGTTTTGTTTGGGTTAAAATAACACTTTGATTAGGATAAGAATTCCAAATTAAATTATACTAGGACTCTGGGTGATCTTCTCCTATATAAAGAGATCCAGTTTTCAGCATTGGGGGAGAATTGGAGAAGCACGTCAAGAGGAGCGAAAAGGAAGAATACATTCACCACACGTCTGAAATCAAAGCTGATAAAATTAGGAACTGAATCGAAACCGACCAGTGTGTTAAAGCACACGAACCCGACCTGCAGGAAGCTTGGCGATCTCAAATAGTGCTGTAATCTACCAGTTCGGATGTAACACTGCTTCAACAACAAAACCCAATTCGATTACGATTTACTTCTCGATTTTGATTAGAGAAACCAAGTTGCAGGTAATGGTTTTCCTTCTTTTTCTTTTGAGTTTTGTTTTAGACTTTTCCGTTTATCTTTCACTTAAATTTTTAGTTCTTTTTTTAATTCTTTAACTCCGTTGGTCTTTGTAATCTTTTAAACTGTTTGTCCTTTTAAGTTGGTTTTTATTCTTTCAAGGTCGTTTGTTGTTTATTTCATTTAATTTCATTCTTTTATTATTTCTTTTAAATAGGTTTTTAATGTTTAGTTTTTGAATTTATTTTTTTTATTTATTATTATTTGATTTATTATATGATATATATGATGATTGCATAATATAATGTTTATGATTGTATAGTATGATTATATGATTAGATGTTATGATTATGTGATTATTATTATATGATGATATTATTTATTTTATTTATTATGATTATATATTTGGATGATATTATTTTTAGCATGATTTTATTTTATTTTTTTATGTTTTTTTATTATTATTTCATTTATTTTTATTACTAATATTATTTTATTTCATGTTTCAGGTTTATGGTATTTCTTTTTTTATTAATTTATTTATGTAATATTTTATGATTATTTTTTATTATGGCATGATTTATTATTATTATATTATATTATTGTTATCATTATATATTTTCAATATTATTAACTACTAATTTATTTTTAAGATTAGATTAATTTAATTGAAGATTATTTATTTTTAAATTAATAAATTGAGATTTTTCCAATGATGAAATTCAAAGAAATTACGAATGGTTAATTTCTGAGAAATTTCTAGGTGAGAGATTTCTCTTAAAAATTCTCCAGAATGAATGGAATGATATTTTAAGAGATTAATTTCAATACTAACAAAAATCAAAAATTTATTTTTTTTAAGAATAATTAATTTTCAAAATCTTTTTTTCTCAAAATTGATTTTCCATAATAAATGCTTAATTTAAATTGAAGGATAAATTAAGATTTTTTCCGATGATGAAATTCAAGAAAGTTGCGAATGATTGACTTTTAAGAAATTTCTAAGTGAGAAAAATCCTTTTAAAAATTCTCCAGAATGAATGGAAGAATATTTTAAGAGATGATTTTCAATATTAAAAATCAGAATTTATTTTTCAAACAAACATTAATAAAATGTGGATTATTTTTGGAAGATTAATTTAAGAGAAATAATTTGGTTAAACAATTTAATTTTTCCGACGACGGAGCCTCTTCAATAGAACGAATGGTTTCTTTTGAATACTCTCGAGGTGAGGAAATATTTTTTAGTAATTTCTCCAGAATGAATGGAAGGAAGACCTAAAAAATAATTTCCGATATTTCTAACTTTAACAATTAAAACGAAATAGGATAGACAAGACCAATTAATTAAGACTTTTTAAGTATCACAAGACTAATTAGGTACTATCTTTTAGATAGGCGTCGTGAGGGTGCTAATCCTTCCTCACACGTAACCGTACTCCCGAACCTAGTTCTGATAAAGTAGACCAGAACCTATTCTTTTTAAGGTGCCTTAGTCAAGCTTAGGATTACTTTAAATAGGATAGATTCATAAAGGTACCTAATCACACCTAGATTAGATGATTAGTGGCGACTCCATTGATTTGTGTCTAGCATGCTGAATTCGTATTTGGCACGTTATGACACATTACATACTAATTTTATTTGAGGATCCACGATTGTAGATGCCAGAATACGATTATCAAAAATTTTAAGCACTTTTTCAATGTAATGCGATTGTGACAAAGTTATGTCACTTTCATCTCGAATTATTTTAATTTCAAAAAATAATATCTTCTGCCCTCATATCTTTCATTGCAAAGTTATTTAACAATTTTTTTTCTTGACTTGTTTAAAATCCATGCCAAATATTAACATATAATTCACGTATAAGCAAATTATGACTCCTTTATCATTTTAAAATTTGCATATATACACTTATAGAAGTGTTCATGGGTCGGATCGAATTCGGACCGGGTCTATGTATGATATCAATATTATATATGCATACCTAAGTCTGGCCCGACCCGAAATATGGGTCTCAAATTTTGCCCAAACCCACCTATATTTGTAAATGGATAGTCCAAGCCTGTTTAAGCCCGCTCATATTTTTTTCTTAAAAAAATTATTTTTTATTTAATTTTTAATAATTTTATATATTTTTTTTATTAAATTTTTAAACATGAATTACTTAATATATTTTTTAATGTTTATATTATAATATTATATATATTTTCGCTTGCCAGACATCGAACTGATATCTAACTGTGTGGTGGTAGTGTTTGCGTGGGTACAAGGTTGCTTTTATGATATTTGATAGGGTCTGTGTTTGGTGCTATTATGGGAATACTTAGTTGTTAAACGTTTACTGGTTGTGAACTGATAATCTAAATATTATATATTACATAATATATAAAAATAAAAATAATATATTATTTAATTAGAAAATGGGTCGAGCCGGGTCGGGTTCGGGTCTTAAATGTTGGAGTCAAGGTTCGGTCTATTTTTAAATGGGCCTCATTTTTTACTTAAACTGATTTTTCGGGCCTAATATTTGTATCCAAACCCTTCTAAATATTGAGCGAACCTTCGGATTTGTACGAATAACCCGACCCTTGGACAGGTCAACACACTTATCACATTAATTTATTTCCATTAGCTAAAACAATTGCATCAAATTTTTTATACCATTACTTTGATGGTTGCTTAAGCCGCGGTATAAAGATTTAACAAGATAGCTTTAATTGCTTTGGTTACTCAAATCAGTAAAATTGTTTTAATTTGAGCACATCCTAAGATATTATTGAAATAAAACGTAAATCTAAGGTTTGGAAAGAAAAAAAAAAATGGTATAATCGGACAATGTTCCGGGGGAGAAGGGAGTTGAAGCAGTAGTTGGTTGAGTAGAATTTGCACGATGGAGAAGTTTTTGAGAAAAATAAACTATTTGGTCAATTCTAAAGGTGTTTACAAGCTGGGCTGGATCGAGATTTGATTTTATTTTAGATCTTTTACTCAAGTTTGATTTGAACTTATTTGGAAGCTCGTTTTATTATTTAAAAAAATATTTTTATATTAATATTTTTATAATTAAAGAATATTTTTTTATTATTAAACAATAATTTAAATCGGATTGAATCGAACCGATCTAAATTAAAAAAAATTATATCTAAATTAAAAAAAAAATTTCGATCCAATACAAATCAAATCTATTGAACCGGTCTACTCAATTCTTTGAATTCTACCGAACCAATTATGAGTAGGTCTCTCACGCAAGCTGCTAGTTTGGCCTGCATTGTTACCAAAATGCAAGCAACTTGTGTGGAGGATGAGAAATAAAATTTATCCACAAAACATCGAAAACATGATAATAATAAAAAATAAAAAAAGAAGGGGTACATTAAGTTATCAATTATCATGTACTTTTTTCATCTTAATTTTAATTTTAAAACTAGAATGATTATCGCATGATTTTTTTTGTAAAAAATTATTTATAAAAAATCTTAAATTATATAATATTATAAATAATAAATTAATATTATTAATAATTAATTCAAAATAATTATTTGAAAATATTGAATTTTTTAAATTATGAAATAATAGCTTTAATTTATTAAATTAATTATTTTATTATTATCATTTTTTAAAGTAATTTGATAGTTTTCATTATTGTATTACTCTTGAGCAAATATATACTTTTTAAAAATTTTATATATGAATAAAGATGAAAAATATAAAAAATAAAAAATAATATTTAATTTTTTACATTTTAAATTTTGAATATAAAAATACACAATGATAAAATATAATAATAATAATAATAATAATAATAATAATAATAAGTGGCAACATTATAATTGACACATGACAAGCTAATTATAATTATATGGATTCTACAATGCACCCATGTAGTTAGTTTCAAATTATAGTAAGGATCAATTGTGGATATTTTTAATTTCATAAGCAGGGTTTACACATTTTTGTAATTTTTTATATAATTTATATATTTTTAATTTGTCCGTCGTATTTCGTGTTCTATTCGCGTAGATCATACACGTCGAGTTTTGAGTAAATTAAAAATGTTTAACTATTCGTTCCGATGTAAAAAACTTTCGATCATTAAATATATATTGAAAAAGACAGTATTTTCGATCGATATGATAGGGATATCAGATCGATTAGAAACTTTATGTGCACGACGAGTACGATTATATTATTAAATCCGACGGTCAGTTTGTACAAATACAAATCGTATGAAAAGTTACGAAAGTATGTAAACCTCGCTTGTGAAGTTATAAAATGTCCACCGTCAATGTACAGGATAGTAATCCTTATAGTAAAACAATTAACGCTTTTTTTTTTTTTTTTTTTTACAGTTTTCTTATTAAATCTTGATCGTACATATATTTACACCATCTTAAAATATACATATATTACTTGAATTCCTGATTATTTTTTTTACATTGGATATATATATATATATATATATATAATGTATGAATCTACATTTTACTATCAATCAATCCTTTATCATTCATTTAAATGTATACATATTACAAAAAAAAATTCTTAGACAGTTGGTTTATTTATGTTCAAATTGGGAATAGATTTCCAGATTGAGGTGCTTGAGTCATCCTAACCTACATAATATTGGATAAATTTAATAGATTTGGAGACAGTTTGTGGATAGAAAAGGAGTTGGAGATACTAAAATTCGAATCTCATACTTGTTAGATACTACTAATTAAAAATGATTGCATGAACCAATTGATTTAAACTTCAAACTAATAATCAGTGGCGGATCTTAAGGGTTGAGTTTTGGAGGGGTCAAATTAGTTTTATTTTATTCTTTTTCATTAAATAAACTCTATGTTTTTACTAACATAAAAAAATAAATTTTTAAATATAAGCAAATACTAAAATAAAACGATAAATTTACACAACTTTAAGTTTAAATT
Source organism: Fremontodendron californicum (assembly GCA_030761205.1). NCBI lineage: Eukaryota > Viridiplantae > Streptophyta > Magnoliopsida > Malvales > Malvaceae > Fremontodendron > Fremontodendron californicum. The sequence continues at coordinate 14,849,235 of JAULJL010000013.1, read as the reverse complement.
AATGAGCTAATTAAGAAAAAAATACACATGACACGAATTCATATTATATATAACATAGAACATATAAAATATAAAATTAACAATATTATTACATGAAATTTAAATTTTAAGGAGTATAAAAAGAATTAATAAAGAGTATAGAGAAATTTCATAATTCTTTTTGCACACTAACAGTATATCTCATCTTCAATAATTAAAAAAGTAATGATCAATAATTAATTTCATAAATAATGTAACATCTATTAAAATAAAAAATAAATAAAATATTTGAGAAGAAAGAAATAAAGACTTTAATTTAAGGCTTTGAGATCATAAATCCTAAAGTTAATCTAAATCAGTAATTAGTACCAAAAAAATCTAAATCATTAACTAAAATTTTGAATTTTTTACTTTTGTTTGTAAAAGTAATTACCAAGAACATAGTTGAATTGAGTGGGAAACATAAATGTTTGTATTATAAGAATACAAGGAAATATAAAAACTTTGAATTAGGTGTTTATGAGAAGAAATAAAAAATTAGTAAATAGTTTTTCTTTTAAAAAATATGCATGTATGTAATATTATACTTATAATTAGACTTGTCCCCGAGCCAGGTCAGGTTTAGGTCCATATTAACAAAGTTATGTCAGCTTAGGCTTGATTCGACCAAAAATATGGATAAAAAGTTCTGTCTAGGTTTGGCCCGACATGTAAAAATGCTACTCAAATCCACTTAAATTTGTATATAGAAAGATCGATCTCTCTAGAGATTAATCATTTTTAAAAAAAAAAGAATTATTCCTATTAAAATATTATATTACTAATAGTAAAACAGGCCGAGTCAAATCAAGCTTGGGCAAAAAATGCCATGTCCAATGCCCGGCTCATTTTTTAAATAGATCTCATTTTTATCCAAGCTCGTTTTTTGGATCCAATATTTCTACCTAAGCTCTCCTAAATATTAGGTAAACCTTCGAGCTTGGAAGGATAGTTCGACCTTTAGACAACTCTACTTGTAACTAACATACTAATTTTATAAAGTGTGATTAATGATTATTGATTAATGAAGTCTAGCAAACAAATAATAAATTATGAGAAAAAATTGAATAAAACTATATTCAGATTTTGAGATCAATTTAAGGTTAATTAACATAATATATATGCACGAGTTTTCAAAAAAACTGGGGGGCCATGGCCCCTCAGGCTACTTAGAGCATCCGCCATTGCTAATAATTGAGTTTTCTAGTTTTTTGAAGAATTTTGATAAGGAAACATTGCTTTTCAATGTTTGCAGTGTAGAGTCGAGTGTCCCATTTTCATTATTTGACTAAGGAACTTTAAACAAATCATATACTATGTTAGCTGACCATTCTCTTTCCATCAGAAACAAGTTGGCGGGCTGCCATATTGGTACCATTATCTCTTTCTCACGAGTGCTTTATTTATTGTTAAACCAAAAGATTATAATTAAAAGAACCCAAATTAAAGATTACAAAATCCGAGCTAACCACAAGGTTAGCACTTAGCAAGACTGATTCAAACACGAGACTGCAAAAAGCAGCAGAGACAGACACAGAAGATGAGCTAAAGAAACAAAATAATAATTAATAGCCAAACCCACTATAGCATAGAAACAGCAGAAGAGAAATTAGCAGAAGCAATGCACTTCATTCATAGTTTGAACCTTAACGATCCCAATTAGAGAAGCATTCAAATAATGGTCGGACAACAACCCTTGTTGAAGCTGAAAGTAAGAGCAGATTAGGATCAGGCAAACTCAAAACAACTGAGTACCTTCTTCATGATACACAACAGTAATTCATTCATTTGAAATTTTGATCTGCAATTCTCCCAACATTATCATCAAGAAACAAGATAATCAAGCAGCACTTCCATCAATAAAAAGCCACAAATTCACCATCAAGCATATGAAAGCAAACCACAACTCCCGGCACGATTACATATGTACAAAAGCAAAAACAAAAACGCAAGGCTCTTGATAAGAACCTCGAAACAGCCAACATTACAACACAATTTGAACAGCCCTTAACAACATCCCCAAACTCCTCAAAGCAAGAAAAACAGAGACAGTCATCCATTCCAATAAATTTGAAGAAATTAAAGCACGCTTCATGCCATAATAGATGACAACCAATATCTAGACTTCAACAACTCCATGCCACAACAGATGACAGCAAAAAAACATAAGTTGACTTATCCCACTAAAAACATAATAGAATACATTAAATTGGCTTATTAAAATATGGGTGACAAATGACAATCGACAAAGCTTTTCTTAAAGCTTCAATGGCCATCTATGATTATCAAAGGAAGTAGTGTTGTAGTCAAAAGGAAATCAAAATGAAAAGAAACAACAAACAAGCTAGATAAATGTAAGATTAACCATATGTAATTTAAGCATCACAATTCAAAAAATGAGAAGGAAAATATATATATATATATATATATATTCATATTTGTGTATTCCACTTCTTAAATTGAAATAGAAAAAATAAAAACAAAATGGGCAATTCTTAATTTCACCACTGGCTAAGTTATCTTAACCAGTGACTCTTAACCAAATTTAGTAATTTACCCTTCCCAAAAGCTTAAATTAAAACCCCCCAAACTTTCTAATCAGGAATCAATCAGCTATCGTCCAAGTCATATCATTCTCAAAAATCCAGTGACAAACTTCGATCCGACCTGGACCCGAACCCAAGGCCAAAAAAGCTCCATGACCCGAACTCCAACTAGATGTATCCAAATGACATATGGCAACACCATGATTAATCTTTTTCCTTGAATCCAGATCCAGAATATCGGCTTCATAGATCCGGACCTCGGGAACTGAGTGGCAATAGTAAAGTAAATACGGGTACAAACTTTGGTGACAAGAAACTGATTTCGTCACTTTCCCACCGTTGATTCCTTTGACCGTTCCTATCTTTATAACTTTCTTTGACCCATTAACGTTTTCCGTCGTACGAACCTCCACGTTACGCCCCAGAATAGAGGTGGCGAAATCGATCATGTCCTCGGCCGAGCCCACACACCGCTTGGTCTCGCCTGGACTCGGTGCTCGCTCGCACTCTTTTAAAGCGTCCAGCATTATGTTTTCCAGTGTGGAGTTGTCCTCCGCGTGGAATATCCGTTTCAGTTCACCGATCTTGGAGGACGAAAACGGTAATTTGGAAATGATAGTCCGGGGCAAAAACGACCTTTCAGGCATTTTATCCCTAATTTCCGGCATTGGCATCACCGTTCCTCGCTTCAACATCTTTTCCCGGAAGAATTTGCCAGGCTCCACCCATTTATTCACAACACTGCCACTGGCCTTAACTTGAGCAGTTTCAGCGGAACTCTCGTTGTTGTATGTACCGAAAGTGACACCCTTTTTTGCATAATCCTTAAAAGTGGTGTTTCTTCCATAGATCTTGAACCCTACCAACTGACCTACGGCTCCTTGGCCATATCCAGTGAATTTATCGGTTCCTTCATTAAAAGATTGGCCGTAGTTGTTAAAATCAACTTTCGCCCCATCAGAATTTTTGGCATAAGATTGGAAAGAATCGTCACCTACATTGGATTGGTCCCGGTAACTTGAGAAACTGTCAACCGCCGCATTGCCTCCGTCTCCGTAACTCTTGAAATTATTTTGCGGAACATTGGAATCGAATCCGTACGAAGTGAAAGAGTCATTAGCCCCATTGGCTGATTCTCCGTAACCAGAAAAACCCGACCCCACCACATTCGCTCCTTTCCCATAACTACTAAAGTCGTTAGGAACGCCGTTACCGTTTCTACCGTAACTCGAAAATGACTGCCCGTTCCCGGCGTTGGCGTTCTCTGTGTAGCGCGTGAATGTATGCCCACGTCCGTTGGAATCATCGGAATATGAAGTGAATCGGAGATTGGGGTTGTTGACTTCACGGTTGTAGTTGTTGAAGTTTCCGGAACCGCCTGTGGCGGCGGCGCCGTAGGTGTTGAAGTTCTGGTCGACGACGTTGGATTCACTGGCGTAATTGGAGAATTGGTCCTTGTGACCCGCCGAGTCCCGGCTGTATCGGCGGAACGAGTCGACGATGACGTTGTCGCCTTCTGAGTAGTTCTTGAAAGAGTCGACTCCGGCGAGTCGATCAGTGCCGTAATTGGTGAAGTTCCTGTCGCCATAGACAGCGAAGTTTACGTCTTTGGGGTGTTTCTCGAGACTCGGCGATAAATCGGGGAAGCAAAAGAGTTTAGCGGAGGAACAAAAGGAAGGGAGACGGGAGGCGAGGTCGTTTTGGGCGGCGAGTTTGGAAAAACTGGCGGAGTCGACGGCAGTTAATGGGGAAACTCTGGAGAGTAAAAAATGGGTTTTGGATATTCCGCTGCGGATCTCTTTGTTCCAGTAACGAATCAACGAGGCTTTTGGAGTAAATGGGTTTTCCGACACTAAGGAATCACCGACACGGCCGAAAATAACCTGCATTGTCCGAAAATAAATTTTAAATAACATGTTTAAAATAAGTTTTTTTTTTTTTTTCTTTGGAAAATGTCTTAAATAAGTTTCAATTAACAGATGAAAATAAGTAAAAATTGTAACCAAAATAAAACAAAAACAAAAAGGGTTTACTTACAGTGAAGGATGAGAATCGGAGAAAGGAGAGGAAGAGAAAAGTCCAGAGATTAAGCATTTTCTGGATTTTTTTTTTTTTTTAATTTGCCAGAGAGGGAGATGGAATGTTGGTACGTTTGTTTGGTTGTGTTGGAAGAGAGGAGTTTATAGAAGGAAAAAGAAAGGGAGGGAGAGCTGTGGTTTGTGAAGACAGTGATGAGTTTTGACAATGGAGGATTACTACGTATTTTTTTATTTTTAATTTAAAGGGGATTTATTTTTTCAAAGAGATATTGAAATGAATAAAGAGATTTTATAATTGTGAAAAGCGATTATGGATTACGGAATAAGAAAAAGAAGGAAGGAAGTCATGTTAATGGTGGGGTCGCGGTTCAAAACGTTTTTTATTTAAGTTTATTTTGCATCGTGTTTGAGTCAGTTTGAAAATTTATTTTATTGTTTAAAAAATATTAAAATAAAATAAATAATTTTTATATTAATTTTAAATATTTTATAATTAAATTTAAATTAAAAATATTTTTTATTTAATAAATAATAATTTAAATAGAATGAATATAAATTATTTTAATTTTTAATCAAACCTAATCCAACTTAAATTAAATTTATCAAATCAAATAAATAACTCTACGAATGAACCGGTCTAGAAACAACTAAATAAAATCATCACATGCATTCTAAAGCAGAAAAGTACGAAATAAGAAAAAGAAGGAAGGAACCAAACAAAATCATCACATGCATTCTAAAGCAGAAAAGAAAAGAAAAAATTTGACTTTTTTTTTAATAATCTCTTTTGCTGAGGTAATATTCTTTTTAGTATATCTCTCTTTGAATTGTTAATAAAAAACTAGAATATGGTCACTCAGAGTGTTTTGAAAATTAAAATATTGTTTTAAAAGAAAAAAAGTTATATTAAAAAATATGATAGTTTGTTAGAAATTGAGTAGTTCTTTTAAAATATGTTTTTATTTAAAATAATTGAATAACATATATATTTTTAATTTTATATGTTTATTATTGTATTATTATTGATTTTTTTGATCGAATTGATGTCATTTAATTCGTGACACAAATTCAATCAAAAGATTTATATATAGTATCTAACATATATAATTTGTAATTTGTGCAATACAATTTTCCTAAAAAATTTGATTGTCAGTTAATTTTAATTACTGTTCCAACTGAAGAAAAAAAAATTAATGGATTCTTTTTTATAAATTCAAAATTATGCTTTTCTTGTCATAAGTCAAAATTATGTTTAAAGATTAAGAAATAAGAATTATGTAAGAGGCTTAATAGTTATCAATAGTGTTATACTTATTTTTTAATTAAAATAGATGTCCAAAATTATGTTTTCTTTTTCTTTTTTAAAATTTAAATCTTTTACTCTTATATTTTAAAATTTTTTTTCATGATTTTTTTAACCTTTTGATAATAAAAACTATTGTATATCAATTTTATAAAAAAAATTAAATGTTAATATAAATACACAAAAATCAAAACTTTTTTCTTAATTTCTGTGAAAATCAAAGAGGGACTAACATTTTTGGATGAAGATAGTATTTTTTTTTTTTTTTAAATGTTTCTTTAATTAAACAAAGAAAATTTTTGGTCTCATTTTTATTATATATATTTGATATTTTAAGCTGTTCAAAAGAATAACTTTGACTTTGTTGTTATTAAATTTTATTTTTTTAAGATAGTTTATGTTTCATTATTTTTTATATCAAAAGTTAAAAAATGAAATATAGAAAGTAAGAATACTAGGTGTTCTAGAAAAAAAAAGAAAAACATAGTTTTAAAACATCCAAAAAAAAAAAGATGAATAAAAATAAGACAGAAGGAGTATTGTGATTAAACTTTTTCTTAGAGTATTTTTCCTATGCTAATATCTAAATATTAAATGAAATTACTAAAATTTTATAAAAATATAAAAAAACTATTATATGTATAAAAAAAACTCTCTAATAATTTCTTTAAGTAAATTATTCTATCCTAGTACTATAACTTATTTTAAAGTATTACCCCCATATATGTACCAAAAAAAGAGTATTACTCCCAAAAACTAAATAACAATGTGAAATAGTAAAACTCTATTGAATGACATAAGAGTCCTCTTATAACAGTAAATCCATATTACTAGTAATTAGAAAGTTTATTATTTAATCCAAAAGAGGAGGTTTATTCTAGAAAATTTTGTACAAATGTCTCCATGGAGGCCCTATTGAGAAAATTTAATCAAATTTCAAAAGATTTGATGCAAAATTGGTTTTTTTTTTTTTTTGGAATTGGCTAGATATTACTTGATGCATAATGTAGGAAATTAGTAGGTTTAGAATTACCTACTCCAATGTTTATCTGAATTCTTAAGATTGATTTATCGATGCTTACCCCATGAACCTCCAAAGATCTATTTCTTAATCTACCATTATTGACAGTTTCTTAATCTTTTTCATCTAATGAGCAACTACTAGAGTTATCCACAAATTTTTACATCTCCAAGTCTAGGATTCTTGGTGGATATCCAAGGATTAGGCAAGAGATAGTTTTAAATAGAATTTTTTACTAGTGTAATTGTAACTAACACTTCTTATTAATTTTCACAAGTATATATGTCTATTTGAATAGCACATATATCTCAATCTTATTATGAATATGCCTCTAATAGCACTTATGTGGAATTCTATTAGGAATAGAATTCTAACTTAACTCATATTATAGCTAGATAATATCCATTTGGATGTACTAATGGGTTTGAGTCTATATGGCCCGACTCATATTCCAACATCTTTCACCCAAACACATTGGAAATTAATGTATACTCTTTTTCAAAGAACTCTTAATTGCCACTACCTTTCATATATGAAATGAAGTGTGCTATCAGATGAGCAAGAATCGATTGAGGGGTTATATCAAGTATCCACCAAAGTAAAATAACACTACAACTCCATGTATATCTCACCTTGCACCCTATACTAATTATCTGCATTAAAATCAAACATCTCTATTCCCTCATATATAACATATAATAAAGCTAGGTTTGGTCTCTCATCCAATTTATTTGTACTCATAGCTATATCAAACACTTAGTTCAACATAATTGCTCGACAATGAATCACAAAACATAAATGTAGAATTAGTCACTTTTCCTTAATCACTCATATCAATCCACTTAAACTTGATTGCTTTCTAGTCATATTCCGACAAACTAAATCAATCATGGCCATCAGATACATCTACAGTGTCGATATGTGATCCGAGGGACCCGCTCGAGTGAGGTGAAGAAAAAAAACACAGGTAGAGAAAAATATGATTTAATTCCTCTTGATTGAAATAAAGGGTCGAGGGTATGAAAACAACCTCGGAAAAAGAAATGGAGTCGCCACCATTTTTTTTTTGCTAGGTGTGATCGGCCACCTATTAAAACTGGTTTTTATAAAACATTTTAAAATTAATTAAAACATTTTTTTTAAAACCAATTTCGAAGTCTAAGCTTTAAACCAGAGAAAAACAAGAGCGGGTTCGGGAGCCGGTTACGTGTGGGGAAGGATTAGCACCCCCACAACGCTCGTGTAAAACGGTACCTTATTAGTTGTGTGTTATCTCGAATCTCGGTAAAAAGTCGGTTTTAAAATTTGGTATTTTGAATGAATTCCTTAAAAAATCATTTTTTGTTTGAAAATAATCCGGAATTTGCTAGCATAAAATTTCCCATATTTTCCGACAGACTCAGCAAAATATGAAAATTTTCCTTGATTTTAAAATTCTCCAAATCATCTTCATTTAAAAAGAATATTCCGTTACTAATGATAATTGATGATACTCCCCATCAGACCCAGTAGAGATGCATGTTGTTTTATAACGAATCGATTGAATTAGAATTTTGTTTCGTTTGTGGCCATCCTCGTTATAAACCAAGCAAATCAAGTATTAGAAAGTCGAAGAGAATTCCTTATAAGATTATTCGTTATTTGCCATTGATTCCGAGACTTCAAAGATTATATATGTCAACGGTTACAGCTGAGAAGATGACATGGCATGCGTATAACCGAAGGGATGATGGAGTGTTGAGACACCCTGTTGATGGTGAAGCATGGCAAGACTTCAATCGTGCGCATCCGTCTTTTGCAGTGGAATCTCGAAATGTCATATTGGGTTTGTGTGCAGATGGGTTTTGTCCGTTTACTCATGGAGCGAAATCGTACTCTTGTTGGCCGGTAATGCTTTGTGTATATAATTTACCACCATGGATGTGTATGATGATAGCAAATGGATGTGCCTACTTCCACCATTGTAACATATGCCTACTCCTACCATTGTAACATATTCAGAAGATCTTGACAATCCTCAACTTTTGATTCATGGTGATTTCGAAGAAGTAAACATTAATGTTCAAATAACAAATGAAAAAGAAAATGACGAGCACGAAGAAGAAGAAGAAAAAGAAAAAGAAGAAGAAGAAGAAGATGATGATGATGATGAAGATGAAAATGAAGATGAAGATGAAGATGAAGATGAAGATGAAGATAAAGATAAAGATGCAGAAGAAGATGAAGATGAAGAAGTAGATTATGATGACAGCAATGACAATGATGCTGCTGAAAACGACGAGAATGATGATGATTAGAAAGTTAATATTATTTATTTATTTTGTAATTGCATGATCTGTCAAGTAATATATTTTATATGTGTATGCAATATATATATTTACTAATAAATTTAATATTTTTTATTTTGCAGATAAAAACCGAGGAGAATGGCGTAAAACTAAAATGTAGAAGAAACAGAGTTCTATGTGGGATACATTTGATATTATTTTATTTATATTTTTACGAATTTCATTTTATTGTTAATGGTGTAATTATATAAATTTTGCATTTTATTTAAAAAACTTTTTTAATAATTTTTTTTTTAAATATTTATTTTAAATATATATTTTTTTGTTCAGAAAAAAATAATTACCGACGGAATAATCCGTCGGTAAATGACATTTATCGATGGAATATTCCGCCGGTAAAGAAAATTACGACGGAATAATTCCGTTAGTGATAAAATAATACCAACGGAATATTCAGTCAAGAAAATTCCGTCCGTAAAGAAAAGAATACCGATGTAAAATTTCGTCAGTAAAAGTCTGTCGGTAAAGTTTCTTTATCGACGAATTTTTCTTTACCGACCGAATTAGTATCATCGACTTAAGTATCATTGACGGACTTTTTCGACGGAATTTTCCATCGCTAAAATGTATCACCGACGGAAAGTAGACTTTTACCGACAGATTATTCCGTAGGTAAAAGTCTGTCCTCTTGTAGTGTAAGGTCTTAGTCTTCCACCTTGAGCTAGCATCTAAAGCTAAGTCACTCATCTGGCTCCATTCAGTCTTCCTCTCTCTGTATTCCCGAATGATGGCAGTAATGTCAGCTTTTTGGTCTTGCAACTGATGCTCTAAGGCCTGAATGGTCGCATGTAGACCTGGCAATTCGTGTATCCGTGTCGTGTTCGTGTATTTTGTCGTGTCATAATCGTGTTTAAGGTATTTTATATCTATATAAACTTTGATACATTAATAATTCGTATTAAATAGTTTTTTGAGACATTCTTGTATTCGTATATTTGTGTCGTGTTCGTGTTATCTTTTCGTGTTGTGTTTTTAGTTATTTTTTCCGTGTCGTGTTCTTGTCCTGTAATCGTGTCGTTTCCAGTATTGCCAGGTCTAGTCGCATGGAGTGTCTCATTCTCCTTGCATAGCATGGATGTCCTTTCCCTCTCATTTCCCAACTTTGCTTTCAATAGCTCATTCTCTTGCAGGCATCTTTCTAATCTGGTCGAAATCAATGACCGGGCATCTCCCCACTTTTGCCATTCATGAAAAAATCGGGACTCTTTTTCCTTGTCGTCCTTGGCCTTACCCTTCTAGAAGTCCAATTCTTTCTGAAGCTTTTCTATCTCTTTCTCATGTGCGTTCAGAGACCTACTAGATCCAGTGAACTGTCCCTTGGTTCTTAGCCTCTTGTTCTCTTGGTGCAAGTCCTGTATATCAGATTGCGTCGTGTCTCGCTCTTTAACCTTCCGGTTGCGAACAAAAGGATATTGGGAAGCACTGGGCTAATCATCTTCTGATTGTTGATGGAGGAATGACTCAATGTTTTGTTTCAGTCATTAGTTTTGATTTATTGTATCAAGTTTGTTTTGGGATTGAATTTTCAGTATCACAGGGTATAGCTAGGAATTTAGGTTTCAAAAGGGTTCATTTGAGGTCAGGTTTCATGCTTGAACGGTAGATTCCGTTTTTATTTGGTGATTTTGGACACTTCTTCAGAGACCATTACTGTTGATTATTGCTTCTTTTTAATAAAATATTGCTTTGATGTTCAAAAAAAAAAAAAAAACAACCTCTGTGTCTTGGCCTCTTGGATCTCAAGGCCGGTCCTCAAATCTTTGACTTCCTCCTGAAGCTTATCATACTCACGCTTCAGTTTCCCTTTGTCCTTTTCTAATTCTTGTCTGACAAGCTCAATCTCTGAGAGTACTACCAACTCTGGTTGAAGGATTATTGGATAGACAGAGGCATCATTGGCAGGGAGCACTATGTCGTGGACCCTTTTCTGATCGATATATCTACCCAATTCTGATCGGTGCAACTTTCTCCTCGCCTTGATGAGCTCACGTATTTCCTTCATGTACCCGAGCCCATCATATGCGAAATCCACCAAATAAAGCCAATGAGTCATCGGGATGAACTGCTCAGACCCATACTGTCTTTATACTAGGAGAGGTGCATAGTTGATAGCTCCCTAAATTCCCATTAACGGAACCCATGGTTTGTCTCCACATTACAAAATGGATCCCATCAACATCCATGGAGCTCTCCAGGTGACGTCCTCTCGAGCTAAGGACGAAGAGTCATTATCCATTGTTTCTTATCTCCCTTTCTCGGTCATTTTTTCTTGCAGAATTCCTTAAGAGGAACGAAAGTGCTTATATAGGGACGAAGCTTTTCCTTATCATCCCCCCATAAATGAATTTGGATCCAAATATACAGGAGCTATGCATATCCCTCGAAACATCCCTCACTTTTTTCTGACAGAAATTGAGTGACCTGAATGTCTCAGCAAGAATAGCAGGAGCAGGATCCATTTGTTTGCCTAGGCACTCAAAGAAATCCACTACGGCCAATGTGCCCCAAGATCTTTGGAAATATCACCAAATCGTAAATCGCCAAGGCAAAAACATCCACCACACGATCGTTCCCCGGATTGTTCATGATATAATCTCGTAAGAATACCCATGGGATACAAGCACTCAAACCTTTCTTTTTAATATTCGGGAGTTGATCAGAATCTCCATACCCAATATGTCAGATAGCTTCCTACAAAAGCTAACTGTCTTTTGCTGCTTGCAATATATCTTCTCAGGGGTGGACGACTCGATATGGAGCAAGATTGAGTACTCCTCGATGGTGGATGTCATATCCTCCCGATTGAACGTGAAGCATCGGTGAGAGGGATCCCAAAACTGTATCACTGCCCTGATCAACTGCTCATCTATCTGGACTGGGAGAAGTAATGCTATGTCGCCATACTTCTTGGTGAACTCGTTTTTCCTTGCAATTCCCCATCGTCCCCAAATCTCTTCTAATTCTGTCAAATCATTCCGACCCAGATCTAAATGAACTGACTCGGGAAGAACAGACACGAACCTTCTAGCCAAGCAGTCTCCCTTGTCAACATGATATTTCTCAGACTCTGTTCGGACCTCTCGTTATGTCTTAGAAATAACTGACATTGGAGCAAGATCTCGATGTTCCATGACCGTAAGAAAACCCCTCTGATTGGAATCTGACTTAAGACAAATACTCCCAAATGACCATGATGCATGCAATGAAAACAAAGCAAAACAAAACAAAGTGAAACGAGTCAGTACTGGTATATAATAATCAAATCAATGCGATATTGAAATAAATAGCTAAAAGAGAGAAAGGTTCCTTCGAGTGTTCCTAGCGTCGATACTTCTAATAGAAATTCGGCATGGTTTCGCCTAAGCTCAACTATATGAAGTTGCATTAGGTTCTAAAAAGGCTCCAAATTGCTCCTCACAGTCGCCGGTGAAGGCTAGTAAGGCACCCCGATAAAAGCGGGTTCAATTTGTTAGAGTGTATTTCCCTGGCCTATACGGAGGTTATCACCCCACGAAGGCGTAGGTAGTCTACTACTCCGAAAGTGTTTCGCTAGCCCATGCGGAGGTTAACACCTCACGAGAGCGTAGTTACTTCACTTCCACCTAAATGACGGAACCCGAGTAAAGGGCTCATGTTATGCAAATGCATGTATAATGTGTGAGGAGGAACAAACAAACCTTTCACCACCTATTCTATACCCTTATTCTAAAACCCGAGCAATTGAAAAAAGACAAATTAAACAATGTAAAGCATTAATTAAACAAAGAATAATAATGACACAAAAAGTTAAATAACCAGAGAACAATAAAAATATGCATGCACATGAGATGAGCACATTTAAAACGAATCTCTTTTATTAGAAAATGAGAATTAAAAATAAACACCAACCAAAACCGACAAAGCCGAGACTTTCGATAACACACGACTAATTCTAGGCCTAACTCTCTAAAGTCCCCAGTGGAGTCGCCAAGCTATCGATACGTGATCCGGGGGACTCGCTCGAGTGAGGTGAAGAAAAAAAGCATAGGTAGAGGAAAAGACGACTTAATTCCTCTTGATTGAAATAAAGGGTCGAGGGTATGAAAACTACCTTGGAAAAAGAAATGTAGTCGCCACCAATCTTGTTTTGCTAGGTGTAATCGGTCACCTATTAAAACCGATTTTTATAAAATATTTTAAAATTAATTAAAATATTTTTTTAAAATCAATTTCGAAGTCTATGCTTTAAACCAAAGAAAAACAAGCGCGGGTTCGGGAGTCGGTTACGTGTGGGGAAGGATTAGCACCCCCACAACGCCCGTGTAAAATGGTACCTTATTAGTTGTGTGTTATCTCGAATCTCGGTAAAAAGTCAGTTCTAAATTTTGGTATTTTGAAATAATTCCCTTAAAAATTCATTTTTTGTTTGAAAATAATCCGGAATTTGCTAGCATAAAATTTGCCATATTTTTTGACAGACTCAGCAAAATATAGAATTTTTCCTTGATTTTAAAATTCTTCGAATCATCTTCATTTAAAAAGAATATTCCGTTATTAATGATAATTAATGATATCTTTCTCGGCAGACCCAGTAGAGAATTCATGAATTATTTTAACTCGGGAAAAATCATAGAAAAAATGACCATGAACATGCAAAAATACTACCAAGATAAAAATTAAATAAACATGCTTATTTATCATGATATAACAAACATTTTATTATGACACATGACAAATGATTGACATAGCATACAAAATGACATGTGAATAAAATCGACATGGCATATAGATGGCATGGCAGATAGATGACAAGGCATAAGTATGAATGTCATGTGAATGAAATCGACATGGCATACAAAATGACATGGCATACAGAGGACATGGCATAAAAGTGAATGCTATGTGAAATGACATGGCATCCGGAGGACATGGCATAAAAGTGAATGCTATGTGAATGAAATCGACATGGCAAGCAAGATGACATGGCATAGGTATGACATAAAATGACATGGCATAAAATGACATGGCATGTGAATGAAATCGACATGGCAAGCAAGATGACATGGCATGTGAATGAAATCGACATGGCAAGAAAGATGACATGGCATAGGTATGACATAAAATGACATGGCATGTAAATGAAATCGACATGGCAAGCAAGATGACATGGCATAGGTATGATATAAAATGACATGGCATGTGACATGGCATAAAATGACATGTCATGTGAATGAAATCGACATGGCAAGAAAGATAACATGGCATAGGTATGACATAAAATGACATGGCATGTGACATGGCATAAAATGACATGGCATGTGAATGAAATCGACATGGCAAGCAAGATAACATGGCATAGGTATGAGATAAAATGACATGACATAGGTATGACATAAAATGACATGGCATGTGGTATGGCATGTGAATGAAATCGACATGGCAAGCAAGATGACATGGCATAGGTATGACATAAAATGACATGGTCTGTGACTTGGCATAAAATGACATGGCATGTAAATGAAATCGACATGGCAAGCAAGATGACATGGCATAGGTATGACATAAAATGACATGGCATGTGACATGGCATGTGACATGGCATGTGAATGAAATTGACATGGCAAGCAAGGTGACATGTCATAGGTATGACATAAAATGACATGGCATGTGACATGGCATAAAATGACATGGCATGTGAATGAAAACGACATGACAAGCAAGATGACATGGCATAGGTATGACATAAAATGACATGGCATGTGACATGGCATAGGTATGACATAAAATGACATGGCATGTGACATGGCATAAAATGACACAGCATGTAAAATAGCTTAAGATGAATTTATTCGAGAATGGCTCGGAGTTTATCAATACCAAAATCTTTTCATGTTCCCCGCAGACCCGGCAAAACATAGAAAGTTTTATTTATTTCAAAATTTTTCGAATCATTTTATTCTAGAAAAGGGTATTCCTTCGTTAATAATTAATGATAATCTCTCCGACAGACCCAGCAGAGAAAACCATGAATTATTGAAACCCGAGAATATTGCCTTATTCATTAAAAATGTTATGAATAGCATAGCATGATAACAAAGGCATGTGAATGGCCGAATGTATGGTAATGGCATATGGATGGCCGAATGGCATGAAATGATGACATGGCATGAAATCATAACATGGAATAGATGACATGTCATGAAGATGGCATGGAAAATGACCCAAGATTACATGACATAATCAAATCTTATGCAAGGCATGACCTAGATCTAAAATACAAAGAGGGTCGAATCTTATATGACAATAATGCAAAATGCAAACATGCTTAACATGCAAGATATGCTACATGGCAAAATGCTAGACATAACCAAGTAAAAACACAAGGAGGGAAGAATCTTATATGAAAAAAATATAAAATGCAGACATGCTTAATCATGCAAGATATACTATATGGCAAAATGCAAGACATAACCAAAAAACACAAGGATGGCCGAATGGTAAAGGGGAAATATCACTATATAAAAATGATGTAAAATCTAATGTAACATAAAATAATGCAAAGAACATGCTCAAAATAACCATAGACATGCAAGGAAATAATAAGAAAAACTAGTAAATAAAACAAGAAAAGTTGAGCTCCATGGTTGGTACAAATGGGCATAGCCCTCCCCTAACCATAATCACTTGTTATTGTCAACATCATGAAGCCTTTCCAACTCACAAATAAGAAAATAAACCAAGCTAACAACAAAATGGAGGTGAGCTTCATGGTACAAATGGGCATAGCCCTCCCTTAACCATGGCCACTTGATATTTATCAAGATCAGGTAGCCATTTCAACCTCTTTTGCTTCATTTATTTTGAAAAATCAGACCATAAAACAAATAATAAACCTTCCACAATCATGTTTCCCACCATAAAAATGCGAGACAAAAAATCAAGGAAAGCACAAATGGGGCATTCGACCATGTTAAAAAAAATGTTGTGAAAATTTGTTTTCTCCCATTTTTGATGAAAAGGAAAAGATGAAAGCTTAAATGAACATTTCAAAACTTTTATTTTTATGAGAAAATTAGTAGAAATCATATAGAAAATAAAGAAAACTACATGAGAATGAAGAAGAAAATCATGCTAGAGCTTGGTAGGAATGGCTATCTTCTAAGCTTTTTGGTAAAACCTTTTCCCCTTTCTTTCAAAAACCTATTTCTTGCCAAATTAGCTACTGCCTCTTCTCTCTCAAATGACCAGCCTCTTAAGGAAATAAAACATTCCCCTTTCCCTTTCCAAAGCTTGGCCGGTTGGTCTCCCACCCATTGGATGGATTGCCCTAAGTTTTTCCATCAATTCTAGCCTTTAGATTGGGATCTTTTCATGACAACATAAAAATATCATCTTGCAAATTGATCTTGGCCCTTAAAATGTGTACCCATCTTTCACAAATAACCTAGGCCATTGGATGACACAAAATCACTTGCATGCTCTCCCCTTGGCCGAACCATCCCTCACCATTGGATGGTTTGTGCTCATCTTTCTTCCTCCAATCTTGGCCATTGGATGAGGATCTTTTCATGACAAATAAAAATGTCATCTTGGCATTTGATCTTGGCCACTGAAGGGTGTACTCATCTTTTTTTCAATGCTTTTAGGCTATTGGATGAAGGGGGGACCATTTGCAAGGTATTAAAGATGTCATTTTTAACTTGATAGTGACTAGTGAATTAAATTGATCAAGCCTCCCCTTCTCCTCTATGCTAACCGGTCAAGGCATGGAATGTTCAAGAATTTTCTCCATCTTTCATATTTGTTTTAATTGCAAATAGGCCCTTTTCGGTTTTTTTGGTAAAATTACCTTTTTGCCCCCGATCTTAATTTAATTTCAAATGGACCCCAATTTTGGATTTTTTTTTCAACTTATCCCATTCAAAGTAAAACTTGATTCTGGAGGTTTTCACATTTTTTCGAGCTCGTTTGTTATTTTTCTCGAATTTATCTCTGAAAATTCGGTGTAGTGCCTCTCGAATTTAGCCCTTTTCAAATGAGCTCCGATTCTGCATTTTTCTTCACCAATCTCTTCCAAAAATTATGAAAATCAGATCTGGAAGTTTTTGAAAATTTTCGAGCTCGTTTGCTATTTCTTCCGGAATTTCCTTTTGAAATTTCTGGATTTGTACACCCAAAATTCATCTTTTCATTTGAACTCCGACTCCGGATATTTATTTCACCAATATCTTCCAAAAATTATGAAGCTCAGATCTGGAAGTTTTCATAATTTTTCGAGCTCGTTTGTTATTTTTCCTGGAATTTTCTTTTAGAATTTTTGGATTTGTGCACTCGAATTTCACATTTTTCATTTGAACTCTGATTCTGGATTTTTCTTCACCAATCTCTTCCAAAAATTATGAAACTCAGATATGAAAGTTTTCATAATTTTTTGAGCTCGTTTGCTATTTTTCCCAGAATTTTCTTTTGGAATTTTTTCGAGATTGCCCTTTAACCTCCAAAACCTCGATTTTGCTCAAAACGAGTCTAATTTCCGAATTTTCTTTTTCTACTCCCTCCGTCATACATTGAATTTGAGTTGGTCCATAAATGTTCAATTTTTACAATCAAATTCCCCTCCGATTTAGTTTTCCCCAAATTTACCGGATTAGGTCTTTCTTTGTAATGAATTTCCACAACCCACCTTCCGAACTCCATATCTTTCATTGTAGATCTCGAATTGTCAAAATTCTTTCACCATTGTTCAATTCAATTTCGAACCTTGACTGGAAGTTGACTTTTTCAGTGGTTTACTTTTTGGGGTTGACTTTTTTGGAGTTCACTTTTTTCGCTGACCTCCGAAACAAAGATTTGGGGACCCATCTATGGAATGGTGGAAGTTTCTTTGCATTCGGGGAAGTTGAAAAGGAGAATCTACCTAGTTTAGGGGGCTTGGATAAAATTAGGTGTCTACAACAGTAGTAACATCGAGTCTTTATTTCATTACATAGTTCTAAGCCATAAAGGATACAAATGTAGAATTGAAATCAACAAGGCTCACATAGTGACGAAACATGGATTCATTCTTCCACTCCCTTAATATTGGTCGAAATAGCTCATACATTATGACATGTATGCTATGGTGAAACTACCACTAAAGACATGTCACATACTTTCACCATACGGATCTTGGCTTAGATGTTACTAAAACACCTAACATGAGAATCTTACGATAATTACTTCATTAGAGCATACTTTTAAGAAACTCACATCTGACTATACAGGCTTTTATAGAGATCTGAAACTTTTCAAACTTCAACTAATAGTAATATTCTCATCTTGGTCACTTACCAAGACGACAATCAAAGATAATTATTTTGTTTACTCACTAAAAGTCAACAAGATCACTAGCACCTCAATATTAGTGCTAAAATGATTACATCTCTCATCATGCATGTCTCAAAGTATCAAAGCAATCATCCATGTTAGAGGACTGATCTAAGCCTAATGACATTGTACATTAAGAATATGATAAAGCTCACTAATTCAAAAGAAAAGATAACTTATATCTCAATAATACAAATTTATCCAATAGTCAGCCAAAACCTATATTAACCTAAGCTCCGAACATGTTTACGAAAAACATAACATGGGAGTGCCTTGGTCAAAGGATATGCAACCATATATTTATAACTATGGAGGTTTTCCCTAATTAAGCAATGATGACTCCAATCATAATATAAGGTAAGGTATCAAAGAATCCCTTTGACAGTAGCCTAATGAGCATATCCAAGATTACTTTGATATCCACTAAGCATTCCAATAGCAAAACAAATGTTTGTTCTTGTATACTCTCATACATACATTTATGATATCTAAATTGGGATAAAAAACTGTCATAACGTGCCAAATACGAATTTGGCTGCTAGACGTAATTACGGAGTCACCACTAATCTTTTATAAGGTGTAATTAGATCACCTATATGACTTTATTCTTTCTAAAGTAATCCTAAGCTCGACTAAGATACCCTAAAAAGATTAGGTTCTGGCCTACATTCAGAACTAAGTTTGGGAATTCAGTTAAGTATAGGGAAGGATCGACACCCCCACAACGCTTATCTCAAAGACAGTACCCGATTGATCTTGTGACATCTTAAAAGGTCCTAATTTAAAAGGTCATTATTTCCTGTAGGTTTTGGTTGAGAACAAGTTTTAATCTTCGTGTATCAAATTACTCGCCTAAACCCTCCATCAATCTGGTAAAACTTAGGTGAGCATTTTCACCTAGAAAATACTTAAAGGTCTACTCAAGCGTAGCCCCCCCCCCCCCCAAGAATTCCATTGTCGGATAAAATCTCAACTTGTTTAATTTTCTTATATTAAATTTCAGGCAATTATTCTCACTAAAGTTTATGAACAGGAGAAATAGCGTTAACCTTTAATATCAAATTTCATTTTTAAACCTTCCATCAATCTAGCAAAATTTAAAAAGAAACTCTCACCTAGAAATTTCTTAAAAGTCTACTCAAACGTAGCCCCCTAAAAATTTTATCATTAGAAATGGTCGTACTTATTCTTAATAAGCTATGTGAATATTTATTTATTTTTCCTAAGTTTATTCCTAACTAAGTTTTAAATATCAACCTTTAATATTGAATTTCATTCTTTTTAACCTTTTACCAATCTAGCAAAATTTTATAAAAGAAATTCTCACCTAGAAATTTCTTTAAGGTACTCGAGCGTAACCCCTTAAGAATTTCATCCTCGGAAAAATCTTGATTTATTTCTCAATTTAATTAATTATTGTGAATTATGTAGTGAAAGCATATTATGTATTTAATTTTCCTAAGTTTATTCTTATTTAAACAATTTATTCTAACCTAATTTATTTTAAGAATTAAATTAATAAATTAATTAAAAGAGGAAAAGGAAAAAAATTAAATTAAATTAGATTCCATCAATAATCATAAACGAATAATTAAATAAATAACAAAACAAAAAATGGAAAAAAAGAAGAAATTAGATCTGGGTCGGGTCTGCAGGTTGCGCGAGTGGGTCAGTGCCTGACCCAGCCAAATAACTATAAATGCATCAAAAAAAAATTTAGTTCATTTTTTTACCTTCTAAAGAAAAAAAAAAAAAACTTGTTCTCTCTCATTCTCTTTAAGTTCCTCCTCAATCACCCATGTTCATCTTTTTCCAGAATCCAATGAGACTCCACCGTCGTTTTCGTCATCGATGGCCCAGAAATCTATCAAATTAATCTCACTGATTCCTTTTTTTTTTTTTTGCTGACCCGCCGCCCATATTCAAGATTACAGATTACAAGAACACTGATTCCTTATTCCCTTATCTTTCCCCAAATATTTTTCTCCAAATCAACATCAAAAGGCTTAAATCTAGAGTTTTAGCATGAGGCCTCTAACCCCTTGATCTCCTCCAACTACCGTCCGTCGGATGATCACCAAAATTTGTCTAGACCCTCATCTAGTTCTCCCTAAACTTTGGCCGTTGGGATTTTCCAATAATATCCCAAACCCAAAAAATCCCAGAAACTCGAGACCCAAAATATTATTTTGTGTTTTCAGATTTTTACAGTATTTCGTGTATCCTGTGTTTCTGATTTGGACTGTGTGTTTTTCCCAATTTGGATCCCCCATTGTGTTGCATTCGTTCTCATTTATAGTGCATTATTTGATAAGGTTTTGTATAAACCAATTTTAAAAACCAGATTCTTATCTCATCTGATTTTAAACAATATTTGATTTGTTTCACAATCGTTTTGGTTTTAAAATGGATCTGTTTGTTTTGTTTTGCTTTGTTTTCTTTTCTTTTCAAGATCATTTGGTTTTAAAATGATTTGACTTGTTTTCAAAATCCGGATGATGATCTGTCGAGATTAGTGAGAGATTAGAGAGTTTGAATAAAAGATAAAAGGGAAAGAAGAAAAAGGATAAAAAAATTAAAATTAAAATAGAAATTAAAATAAAGAATGATAAAATAAAATAAAAAAATACGGGTCTCTTTGTCCTTGGGTACCAAGCCCAACAAAAATTGGATTCACAACCAAAAGGAATTAGTACCATAGGTACTAAGAGGTACCCGTCTTAATCATTCGAGAACCGAATAGATGACCTGGGTAAAAATCGGGTGTCTACAGTAGTCATTCACTTATTTTCTTCTTCTAGTTTAGGGCATTGATCAACATTAAGAATCCGAAAAAAATGATGAAGTGACAACTTTCTCACAGGAAACTGGTTCAAATCAATCCACAAAAGCATTCATAAAAACTTATTCCCTCAATCTCAAAAATAATGTCGAGAAACTGTTACATGTTTGCTTCTCCATGGATTTTGAGATCCCCCAACAGGAACTCCTACAAACTTCGAGATTACCCTCCACTTACTAAAGAACCATTTCCATTGTCACAGGTTAGGATATAGCTTTGATACCATTGTAGGAAATTAATAGGTTTGGGATTAGCTACTACAATACTAATATGAATTCCCAAGATCAATTTACCAATACTTCACGAACCTCAACGATCTACTTCTTGATCTACCATTATTGACAGCTTTTTGATCTTTCTCATCTAGGGAGCACTTACTATATTTGTCCACATATTTTTACATGTCCAAGTCCTAGGGTTCTTGGTGGATACCAAAGGATTAGGAAGAGAGAGTTTAAGAGAGAACTTTTTACTTGTGCAATTGTAACTAACACTTATTATTTTTCACAAGTATATATGTCTATTTATATAGCACATATCTCGTTCCTATTAGGAACATGCCTCTAATAGCACTTATGTTGAATTCTATTAGGAATGGAATTAACTCAACTCATACTAAAAGTTAGATAATAACCATGTTCCAACAGACAAGAAGGCTTGGAAGGCAAGAATTTTAAGAGAAAAAGTGATTCTTGGTGAGTAAGTTACTGGGCTTAGAAATAGAGGAAGTCTTAATAGGGTTATTTATAGGAGAAACATGTAAGGAGGGTTGTAAGATTTTACAAGGTTGGGTATGTACGCTCCATGGGACTAAAGGAGAATGAAAGTGCCATGGGTGTCGATACTTGATTTGAGAATGCTCCATGAGACTAAAGGATAATGAGAGTGCCTTTGGTGTAAATTTGTTTGGGTTGATTTGTTTGTTAGATTAAGATTGATTGATTTATTTGAAGTTAGTGTTGATGATTTGATATGATTGTAATTCTTTACAACTAATGAATATATTCTTTTATCCATGGATATAGACAAGTTAAGTGTCGAACCACATTAAATTGTTGTATCTTATGTGGATGATTTATTGTTTGATTTGGCTTATGCTTGCTTGGTGTTGATTGGTCAATATTTCTCTCAACAATGGTATCATAGCTTTGATTTGAGATAGATGTGAATATGATAATCCAACAAGTGGTATCAGCGTTTTTGGTTGATAAAGATGAAGAGACACAAGAGAAGTTTGTACAAGACTTCTGATATGGTTGAAGTCAAGCATGTCTAGCATGAAGATCGATCATTTGACGGAGTTTGAGTCATTATAGAGATTGTTGAAAATATTGACTCAAATCTTAAAAGATTTGATAAGAAATTCATTTGATATTTTTTAAAAACTGGCTAGATATTGTTTGATGGACAGAAAGATTTGAAAAGTAAAAATTCTAAGAGAAAATAGATTTTTGGTGAACAGGTTAGAGAGCTTATAAATAGAGAAAGTCATAATGGGGTTACAAATGAAAAAAATTAAAGAGGGTTATATGATCTTACGAGATTAGGTGTGTACATCCCATGAGATTAGTAAATTTTTTTTATTCATAAATACAGACAAATTGAATATCGAATTATGTTAAATTTATTATGTCTTGTAGATGATTTATTGTTTAATTTTATTTTCACTTGCTTGATGATTGATTGTGTATTTTTATCCAACAGCCTCAAAACATCGTGAGAGTTCTAAATTTCCTACTTCAATTTAGTTTTTTTTTTTTTTTTTTTTTTAAAAATAAAATAAAACTCGAAACCTAAAAAAAAAAATGAAACACTAGTAATTAAGTAAATAGTTAAAGATTAGTTGGTGGGATTCCCATTGCTGTGGCAAAGCATAAGTGAGTGAGCTCTGACTCTTTAGTAAAAACTAAGCAAGAAAGTGTGAAGTATATGCACCGACTGTGAAAGCCGCGTGGAATGGTCGTGGCGGCTGCTAGTTGGGTGGATAAATGACGCGTTTTAGCTGCTAATCTTTTATGTGAGTATCTTTTTAGTGTTTGTTTGTTTTTATGTTTGCGTTAAGTTAGTATTTATTTTGTCTTAATTTAGATTCTTTTTTCGTGACTCCTCTTCCCAACATGCAGCATTACTTAGAATCATTAACGTTTTCTTCAAATTTGGGGGACAGAGAAAAAGAAGAGGATATGACAAAGCTCGTGAGGAAGGTAGGGTAATTAATTAGTTGACTGCTAACATGATATTTTTTAGGGAAATAGTAGATATCAATATTCGTGTATTTGTATCGGGTTTGTCTATTTTTTTATATCATAATCGTATTTAATGTATTTTATATTTGTATAAATTTTGACGTGTTAAGAATTTGTATTATATAAATTTTGAAATGTTCGTGTATTCGTGTTGTATTTATATATTTTGTTTTATCGTGTTGTGTTTTAGTTATTTTTCATGTCGTGATAATATTTTGTAATCATGTCGTGTCCAATATTGCCGGCTACCATTTTACTCCAACACTCTATAGTATAAGAACCCACCTCATTGCATTCTTTTATTTTAAAATTGGTTAAAATAATAAAAAAAAATTCTTTAACTTTATCATTTTATCAAGATAAGTCATTATATTTTTATTATACTCAAATAAGTTCTTAACCTTTAATTTATACCCAAATAAGTCATTAACCTAATTTATACCTAAATAAACTATTAATATAAATCAATTTTTCATTTGAAATAAGAGTTTATTTGAATACAAATTAAAGGATAAAAATTTATTTGAGTATAATAAAAATATAAGAGCTTATTTAAAAAAGTAAAATAACTTAGGGGCTTTTCAATATTTTAACCTTTAAAATTTAGATTTGATGATTTGTATATTTATATCTATTCCTGTTATTTTTTATATTATAATCGTGTTTAAAATGTTATACGTTTATATAAATTATGATATATTAATCATTTGTATTATATAAATTTTATATATTTGTGTATTCATATTATATTTATATTTATATATTATATTTTAATTATTTTTTTGTGTGTTATATTCATATGAGATAATAAGTGATAAGTGACAGATTATTTTGATTTAAAAGATGAAGACAAAATATCTTTCACAACTTTTCAAATCTATGATCCCACCAAACTCAAACAACACACGTAAACCTATAAAACAAACTTGATTTTCTTTTTTATTTTGAAGCAAACCTGATTTTGATTGTGCTTTTTCGTTGGGAAAAGTGTGAAATAATGTTAAATTCAAGAATAGTAAAAAAAAAAATTAATAACATCAATGGTCGCTAAATTATAGGATATATTTTATATTGATCCTTAAATTTTAAAACGTATCAAATTTATCTTTGATTACAAATATCATAACAAATTAGTCCATATCCTTAGCTTTTTCGTTATCTTTACTGCAGCTTAGTGACACGTATCACCAGCTGATTGCACCATATTTCTCTTTATTTTTTTCTTTTTTCTTTATTTCTTTATTATTTTTTTTTTGATATTTTTTAATAAATAAATATAAAAACATATTTTTTATAAAATTAATGTAAATAAATATTTATATTTTATAAATTATTTAATTATTAAAAAATTAATTTAAATTATTATTTATCTTTTGTACTTATTTATAAAGAATAATAAAGAAAAAGGAAAAATAAAAACATTAATAAATACAAAAGATAAATAATAATTTAAATTAATTTTTTAATAATTAAATAATTTATAAAATATAAATATTTATTTACATTAATTTTATAAAAAATATATTTTTTCTTTTTCTTTTTCTTTTACTTTTTATTCTTTCTTTCTTTTTTTTATAAATAAATTAATTTCGTAAAAATTAAATAATTTATAATTATAAAATATAAAAGATTTATTTACATTCATTTATTAAAAATATATTTTTAACTTTTTTTTTCTTTTCTTTCTTTCCTTTTTTTCCTCTTTTCTTATAAAATTAATATAAATAAAATATTTTATATTTTAAAAATTAATTTAAATTATAATATGAATTATTATTTATTTTTATTTATTTACAAACAAGAGAAAAAGGGAAAAGATAAGAAAGGAAAAAATAAAAAAACTTATAAATATAAAATAAATATTTTATATTTAAAAATATTTAATTTTTAGAAAGTTAATTTAATTTAATTTAAAATATAACATAATATACTTATATATATATATTTTGTATTTGTTTATAAAGAAGAGAAAAAAGAAGAAAGGAAGAAACAAAAAAACAAAAAATATATTTTTATAAAAATAATGTAAATAAATAATTTTATATTTTTTCAATTATTTGATTATTACAATATTAATTTAAATTATAATGTAAATTATTATTTAGTTTTTAATTTTCAATTATAAAGAAGAGAAAAGCAACAACAACAAAAAAAAAAAAAAAAGAAGGAAGAAACGAAAAAATTAAAAATATTTTTTATAAAATTAAAGTAAATAAATATTTCATACTTTTTAAATTAATTACATTTTTAAAAATATATTTTAATTTATAATATGAATTATTTTTTCTTTGTATTTATTTATAGAAAAAAAATCAAAGAAAAAAATATAAAAGAAATAAAGAAAAAGGAAAAAAATGAAGACAACTGCTAGAGCAATCAGCTGGTGACACGTGTCACTAAGCTGATTGCTACAATAAATGTAACGGAAAAGCTAACGGTATGGACCAATTTGTTATGATACTTGTAATCAATGACCAACTTGATACTTTTTGAAGTTTAGAGGCTAATATAAAATATGCCCTATAGTTTGGAGACCATTGGTGCTATTAACTCAAAAAAAAAAAAAAAATACTAATATTTTTTTTCTTTAATTTCTCACTTTATATTATATATTTTACTTAATAATGATTTTTTATTTCTCTCTGTATGTATATATTCACGTTTGTGTAAGGTACGAAATTTAAAAATAAATATCTTTAGAATAATATTATGCTTCTACTTTTAATGTTGTAGAATTTTAAATTTTACACACAAAAAATTATGTTAAAACTGTGATTAAAATATCATCGACACTATGACTAACTACCAAATAGTAAAATGTAATCATAATTTTAAAAGCACAAAAAAATAATTAGATCATATTTTGGATGGAATTTATTTTAAAATATAATACTCTTTCTATTCTATCATATTCATATAGGTGTTTATTTACAAATTTTGATTACAAAAAAGTATTAGTATTTATATTATTATTACAAATTTTAATTGAATTTAAATCACTAGTTAAATGATAAATAATTGTAATTATGTTTTTTCATACTTTCTATAAAACATATTTTTTATTAATTTTTTATTTTTATTTTTAAAAATACTCACTTTTACATGAAAATATGACCTACCTACCTAACTTCTCTCTCTCTCTTTTTTTTTTTTTTAAAAAAAAACACCCACATAGGTAGGTGTGTTAAATTCTAATTATTTTTTAATATAATTTTTTTAAGTATAATATTTTTTTGAATTAAAAAATTAAAAAATATATTTTATATGGAATTAAAAATTTTACAAAATTTTGAATTTTTCTAAAAAATTTGAAAAAATTTGAAAAATAATATAAAAAATAGGGAGAGAGAGAGAGAAGGGAATCGAGGAGAGAAAAGAGAGAATCAAGGAGAAGGAGGCACCAGCTGGCCGTAGCCTAGCTAGCCCGGGGCAGACTAATGCCAGATTTGCCTCGACCCGACCTGGTTGCAGCCGGCTAGCCTCCCTCTCCTCTCTTTCCTTCTCTATCTCTCCCGATTTCCCTTCCCTTTTTGACCTGACAACCGTCGATCTCGCCGACCCGAGATAGATAAGCGGCCGGCGACCTTTCCACCACCTCTCTCGCCTCTTCCTCTCTCTTCTTTTTTTTTTTTTTTTTTTTTTTTTTTTTTCAGATTTCATTTTCATATTTTTTTAATTTTTTCCTTTTTTACATAATTGTTTTTTAAAAAAAAATTATAAAATTTTCTTACAAAAAACAATTTTTTATATATTTTTTATAAATTTTTTAAAGTTTTCATATTTTTATTTTTTATAATTTTTTCTTTTCACGATGGCATGACATCATAGAACTAGCATTGATATGTCATTGTGCTACGTGTCATGACCTCATTGGATGTTATTTGCCACCTCATATTTATTTAACGTTGTTAGTACAAAGTATCAATTTGTTTGACGAAATTATAATATAGGTGTCGCAACCTAAATAAATAACAAGTCTTATCGCAAGACTTTATTATTCATTAAGCATGACATTAAAAAAAACCGAAGAAAAGTCGACTTAATTTCTCTTGAAAAATGAAGGTTTTGGAAATGACCTTGAAAAAGATATGGAGTCGCCACCAATCATTTTTAGCTAGGTGTGATCGGCCACCTATTAAAATCGGTTTTATAAAACATTTTAAAATTAATTAAAAAAATTTTAAAATCAATTTCAAGTCTGCATTATAAACTAGAGAAAATCGAAGAATCGGGTTCGGGACTCGGTTACGTGCGAGGAAGGATTAGCACCCGCATAACGCCCGTATAAAACGGTACCTTATTAATCATGTGTTATCTCAAGTCTCGGTAAAAAGTTGGTTTTTAATTTAGTATTTCAAGTTAATTCCCAATTTAAAGAAAAATAATTCCATTTTAATTGAAAATGACCCGAAATTTATTAATTCAAAATTTTTCTATATTCACCGACAAAATCGATAAAATATAGAAATTTTTATTCATTTGGAAAACTTTCCGAATCATTCTCGTTTTTTGAAAGAAAGATATTCCTTTATTAATGATAATTGATGATATCCCCTCCAGCAAACCTGGTAGAGAACTCATGAATTATTTTAACTCGGGAATATCTTTATTTTTATTGAAAATCATTATCTTTTTTCAAAACATTTAAAAAATATGAACATGAACATGTATGACATAAATAAAATGATATAACAAAGTCTAGATAATATAATACAACCTAAATGATATGACATAATTGAAATGACATAGTATATTCTAGATAAAATGAAAAATCCTAAGTGTCATGGTATATTCTAAATGAGATAAAATGATTTAAATGACATGCCAATTTTAAATGATATGATGTATTTTCCTTGGTGAATTTTCTAAGTGTCATGGTATATTCCTTGGTGAATTTTCCATCGGGATTAGTGGCTTCCACACATTTTCTAAGATTTAGATCTATTCCTTAGTAATACTTTTAAACTCCCTTTTAATAAAAAAATTTATGTTTACTAATCATCATTCAATTTAATAACAAACAAAATGCAATCTCAAAAATGTATGAAAGAAAGTATGAAGCAAGCAATTGTCATAAATGAATAACAAAAATTTATTGCAACAAAATGTTTTAAAATGATAAAAGTGGATATCAAGGATATAAGAAACAAATGTAAAGTAATAGGTTGTTGATGCCCCGGATGCGGAATATCTTGGACCCCTCTTTTTTCAAATCATCTGAAATTTCTCTTGAACGGTCAATTTACTTGGGTAATCCCTCGGCTTCCGTAATTACGTCAGTCTGAGTTGTTCCCCTTTTCTCTGATTTTCAAATACTTTCTCCCCCTGTACACGGAGCATTGACTCAAACCTTAATCAGTACTTGAGCCGCCCTTTGAGGGTTTTCAACTCAAGTATCCCCCATTCGATATTAAGTCGCCCTTTGCGGGTTTTCGGCTTAAACCTCTCCATTTTTTTTTCATGTATCTGAGAATTCTAAATGCTTCTAAGGTAAAAATGTCAATTCAAAAGATGAGATGAATTCTGAGAAAAACCTTTCAAATTAAATATCCATGCTTGATCAATATGGACTTTTAAAGTACCTAATGTAGGCCAAGGTTCGGGTTTAGAAGGAAAGAATAAAATAGGCCCAATATGTGTTTAAGGGTGATTGGATCAAGGATCATTTCCTGAGGAGAATTCATTCTTGAGACATTTGTCCCGTTTTTGGACTTTTCTTTTCTTTCTTTTTTCATTGCTGGCTTTCATTTGCAATTCTTTGATTTCACATTTCCTAATGGCTCTCCTTTTTTGCCAAGATTTTGATTATTTTTCCTCGTATTTTCCCTCCAGTGTAGAGGGTGATCCTTGATCAGGTTTTCAACGAAAGAAATAATTCCTAAGGCTTAAAGGGGTGACTAGGGATAATTTCTTTTTAGTGAAGGGAATATGAAAGATGGCCATTCATTATATCAAGCATGAATATTCTCTTTGAAAAGCAATTCTCAGGGGAGATAGATATATAGAATTTCCATTTCTACACTTGGAATCATTCGAATTCCCATATGCATAGCATCACATTTTTTTTAAGCATAATACTTCTTCAGTTCATCAGCATTCACGGGATGTCTAAAATCATCCCCGTCCATCCGAGTTAGAATCAATGCTCCTCCAGAAATAGCTCTTTTACCACATAGGGTCCTTCCCAATTTGGAGCCCATTTTCCTCGCGGATCCTTCACTATGGGAGAATTTTCCTCAGTACCAACTCTCCTTCTCGAAACTGTCTGGGTCGAACCTTCTTGTTATGGGCTCGAATCATCCTTTTTGATACAACTGCCCGTGACAAATTGCCTTCAATCTTTTCTCATCGATGAGATTCAGCTGTTTATAACGAGGTCTAACCCATTCTGCCTCTTCAAGGCCAACCTCTATCAAAACCCGAAGTGAAGGAATTTCAACTTCAATAGGTAACACTACTTCCATAACATATACCAAAGAAAATAGCGTTGCCCCTGTAGAAGTGCGAACCGAAGTGCGATATGCGTGAAGAGCAAAGGGCAATATTTCATTCCAATCCTTGTGCACATCAGTCATCTTCTCGACAATCTTCTTGATTTTTTGTTGGCTACTTCTACTACCCCATTCATTTTCGGACGATAAGGCGCCGAATTATGATGCGTGATCTTGAACTGAGTATATACCTTCTCATCATCTTATTATTCAGATTGAGAGCATTATCTGAAAAAATTCTTGCTGGCAATCCATATCGGCATATGATTTTCTTTTTAACAAATCTGCATACCACCGACTTCGTTACATTCATATAAGAAGCAGCTTCCACCCACTTTTTGAAATAGTCTATGGCCACCAGGATGAAATGATGTCCATTTGAAGCTTTCGGGGTAATGGGTCCAATCATATCCATTCCCCACATTGAAAACGGCCAAGGTGCGGTCATGACATACAATGGCGATGGCGGCACATGAATCTTATCTGCATAGATCTGGCGTTTATGACATTTCTGGGAATAACTGATACAATCTCCTTCATCGTCAACCAATAATATCCTGCCCTCATAATCTGCTTAGCAAGCATGTGACTATTAGCATAGGTTCCATATATCCCCTCATAGACTTCCTCTATGATTCTTCAAGCTTTGGCAGACCCGACACATCTCAACAGGACTTGATCTTTCCCTTTCTTGTAGAGAATTTCGCTGTCTAGAACAAATCCCATTGCTAGCCTTCTCAGAGTCCTCTTGTCATTTTCTGTTGCCTGTTCTGGATACTGTTGACTCTTGATGTACTGCAAGATGTCGTTATACCAAGGGAGACCATATGCTTCTTCTTCAATACTCAAGCAGTGGGCAGGAGACTCATATATGCTCATCTTGATCGGTACAACTTTCGCCCCTTCATTCACTTTAAACATTGATGACAAAGTAGCCAGTGCATCCGCCATTCGGTTTTCTTCTTGGGGGAAGCAATTGAAACTTACTTCTTCAAATTCCTCTAATAAACTCAGTATGATTTCTCGTTATCTGATTAATTTTGTGTCTCGGGTTTCCCATTCTTCGCTCAATTGATATATCACTAAAGCCGAGTCTCCGAAAACTTCCAAAACTTTGATTTTTCTATCTACCGCTGCACGAAGGCCTACAGTACATGCCTCATACTCAGCTGTATTGTTTGTACAATCAAAATCAAATCTGGCGGTGAAGGGATAATAATCTTCTTCTGGGGATATGAGTACTGCACCGATTTCATGCCCCATGGCATTAGATGCCCTATCAAAGTACATCTTCCATACTTTCTTCTTCAAGGAAACCTCATCCGCTTGCGAAACATACATCAAATCTTCATCTCGGAAATCAAAGTTCAACGGCTCATAATCTTCCACTGCCCGACTTGCTAAAAATTCAGCCATTGCACTGCCCTTGATAGTTTTCTGACTCACATATACAATGTCATATTCTAACAACAAAACCTGCCATCTTGCCGTCCTCCCTGACAAAGAATATGCTTCCAACATGTACTTGATTGGATCTACCTTGGCGATCAACCATGTCGTGTGGTACAACATGTATTGTCTGAGCCTACGAGCAGTCCAAGCTAAGGCACAACACAGCTTTTCTACCGACAAATATTTCAACTCATAATCTGTGAACTTCTTGCTGAGGTAGTAAACTGCCTGTTCTTTCTTTCCAATCTCATCAAGCTGCCCCAAAACACAATCCATGGATCTCTCAAATACTGATAGATACAATATCATCGGTTTATCCAGAGCCGGTGGCATTAATACTGGTGGGTTTGATAGATAATGCTTAACCTTTTCAAAAGCAATCTGACACCCTTCATCCCACTCTCCTGGGTCATGTTTTCGAAGTAATTTAAATATTGGATCACATTTATCGGTTAACTGAGAAACAAATTGAGCAATGTAATTCAATCTCTCCAGAAAACCGCTTACTTTTTTTTGAGTACGTGGAGGTGGCAAATTCTGGATGGCCTTCACTTTATCTGGATCAATCTCAATTCCCCTCTTGCTAACAACAAAACCCAACAATTTCCCCGAAGTGACTCCAAAAGTGCATTTTGTCGGGTTTAGCTTGAGTCGAAACTTTCTTAGCCTTTCAAAGAGTTTCCTAAGATTCGCAATATGCTCCTCTTCTTGTTGTGACTTTGCAATCATATCATCAACATAGACCTCAATTCCCTTATGCATCATGTCATGAAACAAGGTCACCATGGCTCTCTAATATGTTGCCCCAGCATTCTTCAACCCAAACGGCATTACCTTATAAAAGAATGTTCCCCACATTGTAACAAATGTGGTTTTCTCCATATCTTCTGGTGCCATCTTAATCTGATTATATCCCGAGAATCCTTCCATGAAAGAAAACAAGGAACTCTTTGCCATATTATCCACCAAAGTATCAATGTGAAGCAAAGTGAAATTATATTTGGGGCTAGCTTTGTTCAAATCTCAGTAATCGACGCACATATGCACCTTGCCATCCTTCTTTGGTACTGGAACAATGTTTGCCATCCATTTTGGATATTTTGCCACCTCTAAGAATCCAGCATCAAACTATCTCTTCACCTCCTCTTTTACCTTTAACAACATGTCTGGCCTCATTCTTCTCAACTTTTGCTGAATTGGCTTGCACTCTAGCCTTAAAGGGAGCCTATGAACCACAATGTTTGGATCCAAACCTAGCATGTCTTGGTATGACCATACAAATACATCTATATATTCCCGAAGTAAGGCTATCAATTCACCCTTTATTGATGACGACAATGTAGTCCTGATTTTAACCTCTTTTATCTCCTCACTACTTTCCAAATTCAACAATTCCAATAGCTCCTTATGAGGAAGTACTTGTTTCTCTTCTTGTTCTATTTTTCTTAATAAGTCCGGAGGTTGACCATAATCCTCAATATCTTCATCGACCTCAAAATCACTCGTGAAAATGGGTCTCTCAAAATCAATTTCAGAATTATCGATAGGAAGGTCCTCATATTCCGCATCCGTACACCTGTAAATAGATGGGGAAGAAATAATATAGGAAAACATATATACAATGGAAGCAAAATAAATAGCATAAATGAAAGAATATGGACACATCAATATGAAGGAAATGCATCGTGTTTGTTATTTATTGAATAAAAACTTTTAGACAAAATCCTATTACAAAAGAAATTCTTAATATCTTCGAGCAAAGATATTTAAGATTTGTTTAAAAGCATTACGTTGGAATAGACCTAAAAACTATGGGTAGCTCGATTGCACTCCAATTGGTCAGTCTATATCCTGGCGGACAAGGTCGCACCATCCAGTTAGCGTTCTCACTTTCAATTCTTTCCTCCCTGATCATGCAGCTCTCCATATCATACATATGCTCATCCCTATTCACCTGGAATCTCTTGAAGGCTTGCTTGATCATTACGAGTACATAATCAAAATTTTTTTCTTCGAACAGAGAACCGACTGAGCGAAAGCTGTGAAGGATAGGTGGAACGTCATAGGCTCCCATTCAATATCTATACCTGCGAGACAGACCATCCTCATTTGTCTGTTCCTTTCAACTTGTTTCCTTTTCTCATGGGCCTTCGGAAGATACCCTAGGCCAAACCGATCTTTCTTTCCCATTACTTCCATTGCTCGGGCCATCCCCTGAAGATATTTTTCGAGACCTTTTCCAGCCTTACAGCCTTTTCCCACGGTAGTTCTTACCCCCAGCTTTGTGTTCTTGGACAACCTTGGTTTTTGAATTTTTCATCCTTCAGCGACGAAAACCGTATTTACGAATTCCAAAGACCGAAAGAAACATTCTACGACATCTTCATTGGGTTCAACATAAGTAGATTCAGTAGATGTAGAGGCTATTACATTCTCTTCTTCTGATACAGTGACTAAACGCCCCTCTATCACAAATTTCAGCTTTTGGTGGAGATATAAAGGTACAGTCCCTGCTGAATGTATCCACGGCCTTTCCAACAGGTAATTATAGGACAGATTAATATCCATGACTTGAAAGTTCACTGTATAGGTGCATGGGCCTATCTCCAGAGGAACCTCAATAGTTCCCATTACATCTCTCTTGGTACCATCAAAGGCTCTGACAACCATGCAGCTTGGCAGCATATAAGAAATATCCATTGCAATTTGGACAGGGTTGCTAAGGGCATCACATTTAATGAAGAACCATTATCCAAAAAGACCCTTGGTAATATGTGCCCCTTGCAAGTGGTAGTTATGTGAAGAGCCTTTGTTGACCCAATACCATTGGGTGGTATTTTCTCATAACTGAAATATATATGGTCGTCTGCCGTGATGTTTCCCACCAGCCTATCTAATTTTTCTACCGATATGTTGTTAGCCACATATGCCTGATTCAACACTCTCAACAGAGCATTTTTGTGTGGCTTCGAGTTCAAAAGCAAAGATAAGATTGAAATTCTAGCTGGTTGACGTTACAGTTGCTCAACCACGCTATACTCACTATGCTTTATGAATTTTAAGAACTCGTAGGCTTCTTTCTCATTTATCAGCTCTTTTATTCTATTTACCGGGGCTGACCCCCTTTATACTTCTTTTGACAAATCCATCTCAATATGGATTGGTTCAGCTGCTTTCTTCCCTTTGTCCATTTCTCTGTATTTTCCTGTTAATCCCTATTCAACAGCCTCAGGAGCATAACACCTTCCACTTCGTGTTAAGTGCCCCACACCTGTGATACCTTGCTGACTCGAAGACCCAGGCATAACCATGCTGCAGTCATATTTCCATGGTGCAGCTTTCTTTTCCTTGGACAAAAAGGAAATAGGCAAATTAATGATAAACTTAGGCGCACTTTCCTCAATGACTTGCATAACTTTCTCCTCTGGTTAATCATAATAGATGATCAAGGACCCTCTTATCCTGTAGCCATCTGTATTCTCAATAACCTCGACTTCCTCCTCTGTCTCCTCATAAAATTGGGCCTCCCCATCATCCATCATCTTTTGGACTTTAGCTAGAAAGTCCCCGCAGTCCTGTATGATATGACCTCCACACTTATGAAACGGGCACCAATTCTGCACCCTCTTTGCGACCATTTTTAAATTGTCTACATTCCCCACCATTCCTGCCTAAACTATCTCGACCCATACTGTCAACATTGGAGTTGTGACTTCCTTGGCATCCCTTTTTACCCTTCTGACTTCCCCTCGCTATACTGCATTTACCCGATTCTTCGCATGATCTGGCAATGGGTTTCCCGCTACATTCGGCCTATTCTTTGCCCAAAACTTTACAACTCTGGCATTGATCAGGCTTTGGACTTTCTTTTGAAAGGCCAGGCAATCTTCAGTCGAATGTCCTTGAATTCCTACGTGGTACGCACAGTTAGTATTTGCATTGTACCACCTTGGATATGGCGGTGTTAGCGGTTTGAGGTATACGGGTGCAACAAGTTGACCCTGCAATAGTTTGGGATATAGCTCACCATAGGTGGTAGGAATCGGATCAAATTGGGGTTTTTGATCGTTCCTTGGTGAACGTTGGTCATTGCACCCGGCTCCCTGAGTGTTTGGGACAGTGTTTCAGGGAAGGTTTATCTGTGGAGATATGCCAGTTGGAAACGGCTGTTGTGGTATATTGGTATAAGGGAAAGGATTTTGGGTAAGGTAGTTCACATTGGGGTAGTAAGGATTATACCCCGGGTAAGGTGTGTAGGGTGCAGGAGGTGCATAAGATGTAGTAAGAGTATAGGACCTTGGTGATGTATATGGTGTGAAAGGTGTATACGGGTATTGGTTGATACTAACTACGTGGGTCTCCTCTTTCTTCCTAGCAAGGAATACCTTTTTTGAAGTAAAAGACTCACCCTCTTCCATTTTCCCATTCTTAATGGCCGACTCTATCATCTCCCCAGATATTACAAAGTCCTTGGTGGCACTCCGCACCAATTTATCGTAATATGGTGCTTTCAAGGTATTGATGAAAAGCACTATAGTTTCTTTGCTAGGTAAAGAGGGTTTCACTTGTGTGGCCAGATCCCTCCACCTTTGCGAGTATTCTTTGAAACTCTCAGTGGTCCTCTTTTCCATGTTCTGTAGCAACAACCTATCAGGTACCATATCAGATACATGCTTATAGTATTCCATGAAAGCCCTGGCTAAATCCTTCCATGAACGAATCTTGGTGCGACTCAGTTGATTGTACCATCGGGTTGCAGACCCTGTCAAGCTATCTTGGAAACAATTGATAAGCAGTTTCACATTATCAGCGTGCCCAGTCATTCTTCTGCAGTACATGGTCAGATGTGCTGATGGGTTGGTAGTCCCATTATATTTTTCAAAGTCTGGTACTTTGAACTTTGGGGGAATTACTAGATCGTGCACTAAACTCATCTCTTTGGCATCCAGACAGCCAAATTACTCCGCCCCTTCAACGGCCCTCAGCCTCTCCTCCAGCAGTTGATATTTTTTCTGTGATTTTGCCATTTCGACCCTCTTCAGCTCAATCATATTTGCTTTTTCCTTTTCATCTAGTTCCTCAAAGTCTGGAACGTTAACTTCGTTTGGGTTAGCTCCCATATTACCTCTTCTGGAAACATAGTTTTGTGCCTCAGCAGCTGGCTGGATATAAACATAGGAGGCTGCCCCAATTGGAAGCTCTTGGCCCTTTTGCTGTATGTTTTCAGGTTGATCCTCTTTAATTACCACCCTTATCCCGGTGACCGAATTCTCTCTCGACCCTTTTTGTTTCATCATGGCAATCATCATTTCCATGAGTTTAGTCATCTGTTCTTGTGACTACTCCTGAGATATAGCCAACTGTTCCTGCAATTCCCTTTGAGTTCTTTCCATTCTTTCAATTCTAGCAAGCTGATCATTCTCTATAGCTCTGGCTTGAGATCGAGTATTGTAAGGGTGTCGAAAATCCAATTCTTTTTGAGTGCGACCAATTGTACCTTTAGTTTTGAAAACCATGAATTAGAAATTATTGACACTGTCGCAACCTAAAAAATAACGACGAGTCTCATCGCAAGACTTTATTATTCGTTAAGCGTGACATTTAAAAAAAAACCGAGGAAAAGTTGACTTAATTCCTCTAGAAATGAAGGTTTTCAAAATTACCTTAAAAAAGACATGGAGTCGCCACCAATCTTTTTTAGCTAGGTGTGACCGGCCACCTATTAAAACCGGTTTTATAAAATATTTTAAAAATTAATTAAAACATTTTAAAAACCAATTTCAAGTCTGCGTTTTAAACCAGAGAAATCAAAGAAGCGGGTTCAGGAGTCAGTTACGTGTGGGGAAGGATTAGCACCCCCACAACGCCCGTATAAATCGGTACCTTATTAATCGTGTGTTATCTCAAGTCTCGGTGAAAAGTTGGTTTTAAATTTAGTATTTCAAGTTAATTCCCAATTTAAAGAAAAGTAATTCCATTTTTTATTGAAAATGATCCGGAATTTATAAATTCAAAATTTTCCTATATTCCCCAACAAACGTGGCAAAATATAGAAATTTTTATTAGTTTTGGAAAACTTTCCGAATCATTCTCTTTTTTTGAAAGAAAGATATTCATTTATTAATAATAATTGATGATATTCCCTCCAGCAAACCCGGTAGAGAACTCATGAATTATTTTAACTCGGGAATATCTTTATTTTTATTGAAAATCATTATCTTTTTTGAAAACATTTAAAAGAAATGAATATGTATAGGCATGACATAAATAAAATGACATAGCAAAATCTAAATAATATAATGCAACCTAAATGTCATGACACATAGAAATTATTATGGCAAGAATCACATATTATATAAAATGCATGAATATAAAAATGCAATGCATGAGATGTATTTTTTCCTTTAATTAAGGAAATCCGTATATCTAAAAAGATATTCGGCTACCTTAGGAAAATATGTCAAATTAAATATTCTAAAACCAAAATACTTTGTGATTGTTTGAAAACAATTTTGAAAAGCTTGAATTAAAAATAAAAATTGGGCTAAAAATTTTTAAATGGCTCTAATTTCCTAAGTTTAAAAAAATCCGGACTTGACTCTCCTTAACCCGGGACTTGAAAAACCATTTTTAGAGTTAAAAAGGCTTAGAAATTACCCTAAGTCAGTAGCTAACCCTCCTAATCAGCCCACTCTAAGTAAATTAACCAAAACAGAAAATTGGTTTTTCTTTAAGTTCAATTCTGACTCCACTGTCCAGTTTTAATCCACGATTTTTTACCCTATTTTTAAAAATCCCAAAAATTCTAAAAACAATACTGGAGACTCAAGACATGTAAAACTATACGAGAAAAAATTGGATTAATTTTTTGATCAAAGATGAATTCCCAGAAAAACCAGAGATGTACGAGTTTTTGGAGGAGAAAAAACTGTTTTGTTTTTCTTTAAATTCAATTCTGACTCCACTGTCCAGTTTTAATCCATGATTTTTTACCCTATTTTTAAAAATTCCAAAAATTCTGAAAAAATTATTGGAGACTCAGGACATGTAAAAACACACGGAGAAAAATCGACTTAATTTTCTGATCAAAGATGAATTCCCAGAAAAACCAGAGATGTATGAGTTTTTGGAGGAGAAAAAACTGCTTTGTTTTTCTTTAAAATCAATTCTGACTCCACTGTCCAGTTTTAATCCACAATTTTTTACCCTATTTTTGAAAATTCGAAAAATTCTGAAAAAAGTATTGGAGACTCAGGACATGTAAAAGTACACGGGAAAAAATCGAATTAATTTTCTGATCAAAGATGAATTCCGAGAAAAATCGGAGATGTACGAGTTTTGGGTGGAAAAAAAATGCTTTGCCAACACATTTTTTTGTCTTTGATAAAATCATTTAAAAATCAAAATAAAAATATTTGAAGCTCATAGAATGACTTGAAAACAGTAGCTAGGACTTTTTGAAAGTTAGATAAAAATTGGCTTAAGTAAAAAAATCACAAAGGTAGAATAATCAATTTGACAAACTTAATTTTCCACAAGTGTGCTCAAGAGAGCATGACCTTGAACCATTAATTGGCTCAAGTCATTATTCAAGTGGCATGAACATGAAATGCATGAAACAATGCAGCAAACATAATGCATGAAATGCATGGATCTAAACCTAAATGTAAGGAAAATGCATGACACAAATAATATGGCCTAGACCTAACATGAACTTGCATGACATTTAATGTAACCTAGACCTAAGACATGCATGGCATTTTCACAAACACAAGGCATGCTTAATTCAAAAATCCAACCAAATATCATGCAAATGCAAAAACCTAACAACTAGCATGACAAAAATACAACACACAATGCAAAACACATGGAGTAGCCAAATGGCCCCAAGCTCCAACAAGCATGGCATTTTCACAAACACTTGGTATGCTAGCATGAAAAACTAAGTCATAACACAAAAATCACACAAGCATTTTCACAAACACCTAATATACCAAATCTAAAACATGCTCACTAAGATATAAAACAAGAATCATGCAAAGAATCACACAAGCATTTTCACAAACACTTAATATGCTAACTCTAAAACATGCTCAAATTTAAACAACATGAAAACAGAAAATTAAAAATGCAAAAACATGATATCTAAGACATAAATGGCAACAAACAAAGCAACCAAATTAAATATAACTTAAGAACATGAAATAACATAATATTTAAAACATCAAAAATAAAGAAAATAGCATAAACAACATGGTAAAATGAATCAAAAACAACAACTTAAAATAAATAATGTAGGCCATTTGGCCATGGTGAGTTTATTGTAAAAACAAAATGTAAGAAAAATATACTTAAGAAAGGAAATGAAGGAAGAACAAGAAACATTATTTTAAAATGAAAACTCACCAAGTAGCTTTTGAACGGATTAAGCTATAAACCCTCAGAGTAGCTTTTGAACGGATTAAGCCACAAACCCTCTCACAAGTAGCTTTTGAACGGATTAAGCTATAAACCCTCAGAGTAGCTTTTGAACGGATTAAGCTACAAACCCTCAGAGTAGCTTTTGAACGGATTAAGCTACAAACCCTCTCAACAAAAACACTATGACTCACCACCCGGATAATCCTAATACAAGTGTATAGACTATCTCACAAGGGGTAGTGGGTGATTTCAACCAAAGGCCAAGACCCCTTATTTATAAGGTGAGCACCTCCTTGGCTTGACATTACAAAGGGATGTGGGATTGGGACTTAGGCTCAAAAATGAAAATCTCTAACTTAACTCTTGATTTTTAATCACTTGATTGAAAAAATCCTAAGTTTCCTCCTTCCTTTGGGCTTGGGCAGGCCAGCACTTCTCTTTTCCAGCCCAACTCTGATTTTTGAAAGGCCCAAAGAAGCCCTTTTCGGTTGCTTGGGTGAAACGACCATTTTGCCCCCGGATGCAAAATAAATATCAAACGGGCTCTAAATTCAATTTTTCTTTTTTTAATACTTCCAAAATAATAAAATATTGAGTTCTGGAAGTTTTCAAAATTATCCGAGTCTGTTTTCTATTTATTTGGATTTTTTCTTCCCAAAATGTCCTTTTATGCCCCTACTTTTTACCATTTTTAAACGAGCTCCAAATCAAGATTTTTCTTCACCAATCTCTTCAAAATAATTAAAAAGTGTGATCTGGAAGTTTTCATAATTTTTGGAGCTCATTTGGTATTTTTTTCGGGATTTATCGGCTTGAATTACTGCATAGGAGGCCCGAGATTTGGCCATTTTGCAAACGAACTCGGAATCAAGATTTTCTTTCGCCAATCTCTTTCAAATGATTTAAGAATGAGATTGACAAATTTTCCATAATTTTCGGAGTCTATTTGCTATTTTTCCCAAATTTTTCCAATTTTGCCCTTTAACCTCCGAAACCCGGTTTTGCTCAAAACAAGTCCGATTTTCAGATTTTTTTCAATCTGAGCCTTGGGCCATCCTTTTTAATCATTCCTCATCCATTGGGGGCTTTGGTCTTACCAAGTAGGGCCATTTCTGTGATTCTTCCTGATTTCACCGAAATCCACTAAAACCCTAATTCTCGGTTTTCTCCCGGATTGACTTTTCTCTCGGTTTTTCTTGCAAGTGACTTCTCCATTACCCGTAGTCAGTGCTTATCTTTCATTTGGAACCTTCAATTTCAACCAGTTTGATCGTTTAAGCACTTTTCCCCAAATTTCTCGGATTAGGGTTTCTTTTCTACTGAATCTCCAAATCCCAACTTCCGAAGTCCATATCTTTCAATGTAGACCTCGGATTATCAAAATTCTTTCTCCATTTTTCAATTGAACTTAAAATCTTGATTTTGATAGTGGGTTGACTTTTTCAGTAGTTGACTTTCTAGGGTTGACTTTTTCGGGTTTGACTTTTTTGGGGTTGACTTTTTTTTTAAGTTTGACTTTTTGTGCTCGCCCTCTTAAACTAAGTCTCGGAGTACCACCTGCAGGATGAAAACAGTCTTTTTATACTCGGAAACATCAATATGGGAGGAAAACATACCTGTTTAGTGGTCCGGACAAAATTAGGTGTCTACAGCTGCCCCTCTTTGGCTATTGCTGAGAATCAGGAATCAGGCAAAGATAAACCGACACTAATTTTGTACGGTCAGTGACATCACATGTGAAGGAAAGGGAAAGGGGTTTCTTTTTCATTTTCATTTTTTCATTTTTTCATTTTCTATTTTTCATTTTTTTCTTCTTTTTTCTTCTTTTTCTTCTTTTTTTCTTTTTTTCTATTTTCTATTTTCTCTTTTTTCATTTTTTTTATTATTTTTTTTAAACAATAAATTGAAGGTTTTGTCCTTAAATTGAATTCCCTGCCTAAACAAGGCTCGATTCGTCTTAAGGAAACGAATTCGATTTTCAAAAGAAAAATTTATGCTCGAAGGGCTTTAAAATTGGTGCCCGAAGGTCTTAAAATGGTGCTCGGAGGTCTTAAAAATTGGTGCCCGGAGGTCTTACCCCTGAAAAAAGTTATGCCCGGAGGTCTTAAAGATGTTGCCCGGAGGTCTTACCTGTGATTTGAAAAAAATTAAGCCCGGAGGTCTTAAAAATGGTGCCCATAGGCCTTACCCCTGAAAAAAAAGTTATGCCCGGAGGTCTTAAAGATGTTGCCCGGAGGTCTTACCTGTGATTTGAAAAATTATGCGCTGTATGCGACTTTAAAAATGATGCCCGGAGGTCTTAAGAATGGTGCCCGGAGGCCTTACCTGTGATTTGAAAAAAATGCGCTGTATGCGACTTTAAAAATGATGTCCGGAGGTCTTAATAATGGTGCCCGGAGGCCTTACCCGTGATTTGGAAGAAATGCGCTGTATGCGACTTTAAAATGATGCCCGGAGGTCTTAAGAATGGTGCCCGGAGGCCTTACCCATAATTTGGAAGAAATGCGCTGTATGCGACTTTAAAAATGATGCCCGGAGGTCTTAAGAATGGTGCCCGGAGGCCTTACCCATAATTTGGAAGAAATGCGCTGTATGCGACTTTAAAAATGATGCCCGGAGGTCTTAAGAATGGTGCTCGGAGGCCTTACCCGTGATTTGGAAGAAATGCGCTGTATGCGACTTTAAAATGATGCCCGGAGGTCTTAAGAATGGTGCCCGGAGGCCTTACCCATAATTTGGAAGAAATGCGCTGTATGCGACTTTAAAAATGATGCCCGGAGGTCTTAAGAATGGTGCCCGGAGGTCTTACCCATAATTTGGAAGAAATGCGCTGTATGCGACTTTAAAAATGATGCCCGGAGGTCTTAAGAATGGTGCCCGGAGGCCTTACCCATAATTTGGAAGAAATGCGCTGTATGCGACTTTAAAAATGATGCCCGGAGGTCTTAAGAATGGTGCCCGGAGGTCTTACCCATAATTTGGAAGAAATGCGCTGTATGCGACTTTAAAAATGATGCCCGGAGGTCTTAAGAATGGTGCCCGGAGGTCTTACCCATAATTTGGAAGAAATGCGCTGTATGCGACTTTAAAAATGATGCCCGGAGGTCTTAAGAATGGTGCCCGGAGGCCTTACCCGTGATTTGAAAAAAATGCGCTGTATGCGACTTTAAAAATGATGTCCGGAGGTCTTAAGAATGGTGCCCGGAGGCCTTACCCATAATTTGGAAGAAATGCGCTGTATGCGACTTTAAAAATGATGCCCGGAGGTCTTAAGAATGGTGCCCGGAGGCCTTACCCATAATTTGGAAAAAATGCGCTGTATGCGACTTTAAAAATGATGCCCGGAGGTCTTAAGAATAGTGCCCGGAGGCCTTACCCCTGAAAAAAGTTATGCCCGGAGGTCTTAAAGATGTTGCCCGGAGGTCTTACCTATGAATTATGCCCGGAGGTCTTAAAAATGGTGCTGAAGAATTGTTGAAAATTAACCTAAAGATTTTGAGAAGATGCGAATGCTTTTTGATGCAAATGCATATGTTGAATAAGATACGAAATGACTTAAACTGGTGCAAATGTCTTTAATGCAAATGTAAATGACTTGGATTGATGCCCATGTTTCATGATGCAGATGCCCCTACTAATTGTGTTCATGTAACTGGTTTATGAATGGTGTAACTACAATTACCTTACATTAATGAAAATGCAATGATTCTAGAAATGATGCAATTGTTTGAGATGACACGAATATGAAGAATGTAAATGTAAAGGTAAAATGCAGATGCTTATGGAATAATGACAGTGCAAATACCCATGAATGATGCAAATGCTTGCCGACACTGTGCAGATGTAAAAGCTTGATAGAGAGATGAGTGTTCATGAGTGATGCAAATGCCCCCGGTTGTTCTTCTAGACTTTGGCTTAGCCTTTCAAATTCATTTTTCCTCTTCAAATCAGAGTATATCTTCAATTCATTTTGGCTATTCTCTTTGCCCC
This sequence comes from Fremontodendron californicum, assembly GCA_030761205.1. Classification (NCBI taxonomy): domain Eukaryota; kingdom Viridiplantae; phylum Streptophyta; class Magnoliopsida; order Malvales; family Malvaceae; genus Fremontodendron; species Fremontodendron californicum. The sequence goes on along the minus strand of JAULJL010000013.1, from coordinate 14,805,173 downwards.
AATAGTTTTTCAAACTTTCATCAACAGAGATTTGAACCGGGTTCTATTTCTTCTTCTCATATCTGGAAGTCAGGACCTATCCTGGCAGTTCTATACCTTTGGGTTAGAAAAACCCTTGTCTCATGTCAACATCAAAAATGGGTATTTCAAAAATATTTTTATTTTCCCTTTTTGAAAAACAATTTTGCTTATTTAAGGAAAACTTCTAAGCCAAAAATTTTAACTCCACAGTATATGATGTACAAATCTTTTGATGACTGATGATCACTGTTAGAAAATCCCCTAAGTATTAATTTGGGTTTTTCAATTTGAATTGACAAGGCTTGATACAACAAGATTTTGGTTTTTTCAGGAAAACTTCACAACAAAAAGGTATGTCCCTTCTAGGCTCACAAATGGAACAGGTTTTATAAATCATGAATTCATTGAGAACCAAGCAAATTCAACATTCTTTTAGTTTCCATATCAAGGCTTTTTGACAAGCGTCAAGATTGGCCGGGATATTTAAATCGGAAAGTTTGATCTTGGAGGAAAAAAAGATTCAATTTTTGAAGACAATCCTCCGAATGAGAGCTGACAATTTGGGGGGTTCAGGAATTCCTAGATGTTCCTCGATGACCACTTTTTTTAAATGACCTTCTTTTTTTTTTTTTGGGTATCGGCACGGATGGCATTGAAAATTTCCAAATTTACTCTAGACCGCCCGTTTTTGGGTTTTCGCCCTAGAGTCCCATTCTTTCCCTTTTTTTTTTACCACACACTTGAGAATTCTAAATTCTTCCTTAGTGAAATGATAATTCGATGAGATGGGATAAAATCCGAGGAAAAACCCTTCAAATTAAATATTCATGCTTGATCAAAATGGACTTTTAAAGCATATAATGTAGGCCATGGCTCAGGGTTCAGAAAGAAAGGATAAATAGGCCCAAAATATGTGTTTGAGGGTAATCAGATCAAGGATCATTTCTTGAGGAGGATTCCCTTTGAAGCATTTGTCCCTTATTGGACATTTCTTTCCTTTTGACTTTGCTCTTTTTCTTCCTTGCTCTTGGCTTTCAATTTGCCATGTCTTTCACACACATTTTCTTTTTCATTGTGTTTTTCTTTTGTTTTTCTTGGCTTTCATTTCACCATCTTTTTCTCTTCTTTTTCTTTGACAGAGTGAGCCTGTATTTATTCAGGGCTTCATTTGCTTTGTGTCTGTCCTTGAGCTATCACTCATTTCTCAATGATCTTTGAAAAGATCTTTCCTCGCATTTGCCCCCCAGTGTAGAGGGTAATCCTTGATCAGGGTTCAAAGAAGAAAGAATTCTTTTGGCTCAAAAGGGGTGACTATGGATAATTTCTTTTTGTGTGAAAGGGATATGAAAGATGGCCATTTCTCATGTCAAGCACAAATATTCACATTGAAAAGCAATCCCTAGGGGAAATAGATATTCAGAATTTCATTTTGCACTTTGGAATCATCCGAATTCTCATATGCATGATATCACAAATTTTTTTTTCTTGTTTTTTTTTTTCGTTGCATGCCCCCAATAATTCATGCATTAGCCCATCCTTCTTCACTATGTATCCATCATTTCCACATATGATGCCCCAATTTGATTAGCCATGCGAATTTGTATCAACGAGAAACATGGCAAGTCTAGGTCTGTTTTGAAAAGGCTGAGTTTCCAATCTGAGTTCTTTGAAGAGACAAGGAAAACATGACCCAAAAGCAGGTTTTCTCTGGGACAAGGGATAATCTAGTTTAATCATTGTGCCCCAAGGTGTCAATCATGAAGTGATGTCTGGGAAATTAGTGTTTTGTGGTCATTGGGAAAGGTCATGAATGGTTTTAGCACAATCCTGACACACACCAAATTATCAAAATCTGGATTCTTGAAAGAATGTCTCATTTGTTTGATTTTCAAGGAATTTGAAAATTTTCAAAAAGTTCGTTCCTTTGTTCATAGCCTAGACTAAGATCTAAGTCTTTGCTTATTCTGTGATGACAATGGTTTTATGAAGTCAAATCATTCATATTCCTTGAAGCATTAGGTCTTTCAAGTGGTCTCGGTTCAAAGGATTTAGGCTTAGGAAAGCCTAAAAGAGAAGGCTGAAGGTATTGGGTCATTTCTAACAATGATCATCAATATTCTCAAGATTGTTCATTATTTCATGTGAAAACCACTTATTTATTGTGTACCACAAATTTTCTCAAAGTTTCATTTGTTTTTTTTTTTTTTTTTTACAATTTCAAATTTATTGCTAAAATAAAATGAACACAAAATATTAAAATTCAAAATTTATTTATTTCATGTAGATGTCATCATGAGACAAGAGCTTTCATCATCAAAGTGTATAGAAAAATATGCATCAGAATGCTCCTATTGACATGCTTTCAAAGATAACAAATCTTATCCTCAAAATTGTTCAAGAGGAAATCAATCTATGGTAAAACAGATTTCCAATGTTCGATAAGCTCTGGAATCCAAATGCCATTGTGGACAAGACCCTCAATTCTTTCCTTCAGTTTTCTGCATTTTTAGTCGAATGCCCAATTGCCCCAATATGATACTCGCACTTGCTGTTGGGGTCATAGCTTTTAGCTGACGAAGAAAACTCTTCAAAGCTAAGCCAATTTCTATTTCATCTTATTAATGTGTTTCATGATGAATGAGCTATGAATGTCATGAGTGCAATTTGATGCATGTGAAGGATAAACAAAGTTATGTGTGGTCATATACAGTGTAAACATGTTGACCATGTATGTTATAAATTCAACACGATGCCAACATGATGCATTTAAAGAATAAGAAAAACCAATGCATGAATATATGCAATGAATGACCATGTATGTTCCAAATGCATTTCTCAATGAATGATCATATACACTATGAATGCCACACAATGTCAATTATGATGCATGTGAAGAATAAATGACTGACACAGAGTATATACAAAGAAAATCATGCTGACCATGTATGTCATGAATGCAACTTGACGCCAATATGACAAATTAATGCGTGAGCATATATGGAGAACTCATGATGACTGTGTATGCCATGAATGCGACCTGATGTCAACATGATGCATGTAAAGAATAAGCAAATTAATGCATGGATATATACAATGAATAACCATGTATGTTCCAAATGCATTTCCCAATGAATGATCATATACCTTATGAATGCCACACAATGTCAATTATGATGCATGTGAAGAATAAATGACTGACACAGAGTATATACAAAGAAAATCATGCTGACCGTGTATGTCATGAATGCAACCTGATGCCAATATGACAAATTAATGCATGAGCATATCACGATGACTATGTATGCCATGAATGCAACCTGATGCCAACATGATGCATGTAAAGAAAGAATAAATTGATACATAAGTATATACAAATAATGACCATGCATGTCATAAACGTATCTTACAATGAATGACCATGCATGTTATGACTATAACATGATGTCAAAATGATACATGCAAAAATAAATGAATTAACACAAAGGTATATACAGAGAAATCAATGATTACACGAAATTGGTGGGACCTAAATCTTGATTATTCAAAAATCTCATTATGCAAGATTTGCCTCCAAATTTATGATTTTTTTTTGATTGATTTTTTTTTTATGAAAAACCAATCACATTATTTTCAAAAGAATTTCAGGTGGATCCCACTATGGTACAATATGCAAATGTTCATGTGACACTACCGGTTTTATGAAATCATCAAACGAAATTACCAACTGTTTATTGCAAAGAATGAGATCAATAACACAACCAAAAATGTACATGCTCTATTCACACATGCATGAAATGTGCAACATGCAAAATGCTTGAAAAAGGATTTTTTTTTTTTTAAACAGCTAATGAACATCTGCCCCAACAATAACTGCTTTTTAGGCATCACGATGCCTTCGAGGCGGAGTATCACATTAATTACGGGCGATGTACGTACATCGTTGCCCGATCTACCACACTTATTCGGAGTGTAAAATAGGTAACAAAAAGTTTAGAAATGTCCCTCCATGTGTTCCTATTTTCGGTATATTTAACGGAAATCCGGTATGGCTTCGCCTAGGTTCACTATATGAGGGTGAATCGGTTCTAAGGCCCCGAATTGTTCCTCACTGTCGCCGGTGAAGGCTAGTAAGGCACCCTGATAAAAGCGGGTTCAATTCGTTAGAGTATATTTTCCTATGCCCATGCGGAGGATCATCACGAAGGCATTAGGTACTTTATACTCCGAAAGTGTTTCACTAGCCCATACGGAGGATCAATCACGAAGGCTTAGTTACTTTACTCCCACTTAAAAGGACAGAACCCGGGTAGAGGATTCATGTTATGCAAATGCACGTGTAGTGTGTGTGGAGGAATATCAAAGCTTTCACTACCTATTCTACAAACCTTATTCTAAATGCCCTAGCAATTAAAACATTCAAGAATAGTGTAACGCATTAACCGACAAGCAATTATAATACACAACCTTAAATAACTAGAGAACAACAATAAAATGCATGCACATGAGAATGAACAGATTTAAAAACATTTTATTATTTTCAAAATTCTCCTTATTAAAAAAATATGGGAATTAAAATTAAATACCAATTAAACCAACCAAAACCGAGACTTTGATAACACACGACTAATTCTAGGCCTGACTCTCTAATACTCCCAGTGGAGTCGCCAAGCTGTCGCAACCTAAAAAATAACGACGAGTCTCATCGCAAGACTTTATTATTCGTTAAGCGTGACATTTAAAAAAAAAACGAGGAAAAGTTGACTTAATTCCTCTAGAAATGAAGGTTTTGAAAATGACCTTAAAAAAGACATGGAGTCGCCACCAATCTTTTTTAGCTAGGTGTGATCGGCCACCTATTAAAACCGGTTTTATAAAATATTTTAAAAATTAATTAAAACATTTTAAAAACCAATTTCAAGTCTGCGTTTTAAACCAGAGAAATCAAAGAAGCGGGTTCGGGAGTCGGTTACGTGTGGGGAAGGATTAGCACCCCCACAACGCCCGTATAAATCGGTACCTTATTAATCGTGTGTTATCTCAAGTCTCGGTGAAAAGTTGGTTTTAAATTTAGTATTTCAAGTTAATTCCCAATTTAAAGAAAAGTAATTCCATTTTTTATTGAAAATGATCCGGAATTTATAAATTCAAAATTTTCCTATATTCCCCAACAAACGTGGCAAAATATAGAAATTTTTATTAGTTTTGGAAAACTTTCCGAATCATTCTCTTTTTTTGAAAGAAAGATATTCATTTATTAATAATAATTGATGATATTCCCTCCAGCAAACCCGGTAGAGAACTCATGAATTATTTTAACTCGGGAATATCTTTATTTTTATTGAAAATCATTATCTTTTTTGAAAACATTTAAAAGAAATGAATATGTATAGGCATGACATAAATAAAATGACATAGCAAAATCTAAATAATATAATGCAACCTAAATGTCATGACACATAGAAATTATTATGGCAAGAATCACATATTATATAAAATGCATGAATATAAAAATGCAATGCATGAGATGTATTTTTTCCTTTAATTAAGGAAATCCGTATATCTAAAAAGATATCCGGCTACCTTAGGAAAATATGTCAAATTAAATATTCTAAAACCAAAATACTTTGTGATTGTTTGAAAACAATTTTGAAAAGCTTGAATTAAAAATAAAAACTGGGCTAAAAATTTTTAAATGGCTCTAATTTCCTAAGTTTAAAAAAATCCGGACTTGACTCTCCTTAACCCGGGACTTGAAAAACCATTTTTAGAGTTAAAAAGGCTTAGAAATTACCCTAAGTCAGTAGCTAACCCTCCTAATCAGCCCACTCTAAGTAAATTAACCAAAACAGAAAATTGGTTTTTCTTTAAGTTCAATTCTGACTCCACTGTCCAGTTTTAATCCACGATTTTTTACCCTATTTTTAAAAATCCCAAAAATTCTAAACAAAATACTGGAGACTCAAGACATGTAAAACTATACGAGAAAAAATTGGATTAATTTTTTGATCAAATATGAATTCCCAGAAAAACCAGAGATGTACGAGTTTTTGGAGGAGAAAAAACTGCTTTGTTTTTCTTTAAATTCAAGTCTGACTCCACTGTCCAGTTTTAATCCATGATTTTTTACCCTATTTTTAAAAATTCCAAAAATTCTGAAAAAATTATTGGAGACTCAGGACATGTAAAAATACACGGAGAAAAATCGACTTAATTTTCTGATCAAAGATGAATTCCCAGAAAAACCAGAGATGTATGAGTTTTTGGAGGAGAAAAAACTGCTTTGTTTTTCTTTAAAATCAATTCTGACTCCACTGTCCAGTTTTAATCCACAATTTTTTACCCTATTTTTAAAAATTCGAAAAATTCTGAAAAAATTATTGGAGACTCAGGACATGTAAAAGTACACGGGAAAAAATCGAATTAAGTTTCTGATCAAAGATGAATTCCCAGAAAAATCGGAGATGTACGAGTTTTGGGTGGAAAAAAAAATGCTTTGCCAACACATTTTTTTGTCTTTGATAAAATCATTTAAAAATCAAAATAAAAATATTTGAAGCTCATAGAATGACTTGAAAACAGTAGCTAGGACTTTTTGAAAGTTAGATAAAAATTGGCTTAAGTAAAAAAATCACAAAGGTAGAATAATCAATTTGACAAACTTAATTTTCCACAAGTGTGCTCAAGAGAGCATGACCTTGAACCATTAATTGGCTCAAGTCATTATTCAAGTGGCATGAACATGAAATGCATGAAACAATGCGGCAAACATAATGCATGAAATGCATGGATCTAAACCTAAATGTAAGGAAAATGCATGACACAAATAATATGGCCTAGACCTAACATGAACTTGCATGACATTTAATGTAACCTAGACCTAAGACATGCATGGCATTTTCACAAACACAAGGCATGCTTAATTCAAAAATCCAACCAAATATCATGCAAATGCAAAAACCTAACAACTAGCATGACAAAAATACAACACACAATGCAAAACACATGGAGTAGCCAAATGGCCCCAAGCTCCAACAAGCATGGCATTTTCACAAACACTTGGTATGCTAGCATGAAAAACTAAGTCATAACACAAAAATCACACAAGCATTTTCACAAACACCTAATATACCAAATCTAAAACATGCTCACTAAGATATAAAACAAGAATCATGCAAAGAATCACACAAGCATTTTCACAAACACTTAATATGCTAACTCTAAAACATGCTCAAATTTAAACAACATGAAAACAGAAAATTAAAAATGCAAAAACATGATATCTAAGACATAAATGGCAACAAACAAAGCAACCAAATTAAATATAACTTAAGAACATGAAATAACATAATATTTAAAACATCAAAAATAAAGAAAATAGCATAAACAACATGGTAAAATGAATCAAAAACAACAACTTAAAATAAATAATGTAGGCCATTTGGCCATGGTGAGTTTATTGTAAAAACAAAATGTAAGAAAAATATACTTAAGAAAGGAAATGAAGGAAGAACAAGAAACATTATTTTAAAATGAAAACTCACCAAGTAGCTTTTGAACGGATTAAGCTATAAACCCTCAGAGTAGCTTTTGAACGGATTAAGCCACAAACCCTCTCACAAGTAGCTTTTGAACGGATTAAGCTATAAACCCTCAGAGTAGCTTTTGAACGGATTAAGCTACAAACCCTCAGAGTAGCTTTTGAACGGATTAAGCTACAAACCCTCTCAACAAAAACACTATGACTCACCACCCGGATAATCCTAATACAAGTGTATAGACTATCTCACAAGGGGTAGTGGGTGATTTCAACCAAAGGCCAAGACCCCTTATTTATAAGGTGAGCACCTCCTTGGCTTGACATTACAAAGGGATGTGGGATTGGGACTTAGGCTCAAAAATGAAAATCTCTAACTTAACTCTTGATTTTTAATCACTTGATTGAAAAAATCCTAAGCTTCCTCCTTCCTTTGGGCTTGGGCAGGCAAGCACTTCTCTTTTCCAGCCCAGCTCTGATTTTTGAAAGGCCCAAAGAAGCCCTTTTCGGTTGCTTGGGTGAAACGACCATTTTGCCCCCCGGATGCAAAATAAATATCAAACGGGCTCCAAATTCAATTTTTCTTTTTTTAATACTTCCAAAATAATAAAATATTGAGTTCTGGAAGTTTTCAAAATTATCCGAGTCCGTTTGCTATTTATTTGGATTTTTTCTTCCCAAAATGTCTTTTTATGCCCCTACTTTTTACCATTTCTTAAACGAGCTCCAAATCAAGATTTTTCTTCACCAATCTCTTCAAAATAATTAAAAAGTGTGATCTGGAAGTTTTAATAATTTTTGGAGCTCATTTGGTATTTTTTCGGGATTTATCGGCTTGAATTACTACATAGGAGGCCCGGGATTTGGCCATTTTGCAAACGAACTCGGAATCAAGATTTTCTTTCGCCAATCTCTTTCAAATGATTTAAGAATGAGATTGACAAATTTTCCATAATTTTCGGAGTCCATTTGCTATTTTTCCCAAATTTTTCCAATTTTGCCCTTTAACCTCCGAAACCTGGTTTTGCTCAAAACAAGTCCGATTTTCAGATTTTCTTCAATCTGAGCCTTGGGCCATCCTTTTTAATCATTCCTCATCCATTGGGGGCTTTGGTCTTACCAAGTCGGGCCATTTCTGTGATTCTTCCTGATTTCACCGAAATCCACTAAAACCCTAATTCTCGGTTTTCTCCCGGATTGACTTTTCTCTCGGTTTTTCTTGCAAGTGACTTCTCCATTACCCGTAGTCAGTGCTTATCTTTCATTTGGAACCTTCAATTTCGACCAGTTTGATCGTTTAAGCACTTTTCCCCAAATGTCTCGGATTAGGGTTTCTTTTCTACTGAATCTCCAAATCCCAACTTCCGAAGTCCATATCTTTTAATGTAGACCTCGGATTATCAAAATTCTTTCTCCATTTTTCAATTGAACTTAAAATCTTGATTTTGAAAGTGGGTTGACTTTTTCAGTAGTTGACTTTCTAGGGTTGACTTTTTTGGGTTTGACTTTTTCGGGGTTGACTTTTTTTTTTAAGTTTGACTTTTTGTGCTCGCCCTCTTAAACTAAGTCTCGGAGTACCACCTGCAGGATGAAAACAGTCTTTTTATACTCGGAAACATCAATATGGGAGGAAAACATACCTGTTTAGTGGTCCGGACAAAATTAGGTGTCTACAGACACATATTTTTTTTATGTTTTGTAAAAAATGAATGAATCAATGTATGACTAAATGTGAATGAATGAATCAAATAAAATGAATATGTACATGACTACGTATATGAATACGAAAGAATAAATGAATGAACAAATTTAAATGAACAAGCGAAATGAACAAATAAGTGTTTAAGTGTATGAATATGAATGAATGAACAAGTAAAAGAAATAAATAAGTGGTTAAGTGTATGAACAGAAATGAATTTCAAAAATGAATGATCATAAATATGAGTAAATGTACAAATGAACAAACAAAATATATAAAATATGAATGCATTTGAAAGTATTGGCCCCGAGATAATTTCAACCGAATGGTCTTTCATTGATTTCCTGGAACTAAATACATCACAGATAGAATAACAAGATCGCTGCCTAAGATAAGTCCCTAATTCGTCTTTCAAAGTTCTATTACAAAATTAGTCCGGTAGTGACTTCTTCGGATCTTGGACTTTCTTTCACAGTCTCCTTTTGATTGCCCTGCTCTTCAATCTGACCCTTACTTGTTCACGGCCCCTTAACGCGTCAGCAGAAGCATCACCGTGTAAGCTTTCTTTAGCTTGCTTCTCCTGTTGATTGGCTCAGGCTTCCTCATGCTTCGCTCTCTCTTTCCAGTAGTTATTCTCCTTCTTGAGGTTTTTGACCTCATGCTTCCATTCCCCGGAAGTCTTGAGGGTCCCCTCAAATCTGAGCTCGAAGCGGTACCTCTTATTCTCCAAGTGTAATTCGTGAAGATAGCCCTTAGCAGTTTCCCTTTCCCTCTTGATCTTTTCCTTTTCTCTTTCTCGAGCTGATTCCCTATTTTTCATGTCCTCAAGCTCTTCTTGTAGTCGGGCAATCTTCTTGCTCATCTGGGCTTTTTCTTTTTCAAATTCTGCCCTTGTGATTTAGCTCTGATGGCATCTCTCTCGGTGGCAGATTCATGAACTGGAACTCTTCCCCATCTGATGTTAATAGCCTATCATCAACCCTTAATTCTCTCCATACCAGGTAATCAGGTGTGACGATGTCGGCATATCTGGCCACTTTTATCCAGTGAGTTTTCTTCCATGCTTCAATCACTTCCCGTACCTTTCCAGAATATCCGTCTTCTCCATAAGTGAACTCTGATGATCCTAGATTATAAGTCACGGGTGTGAATTGTCGAGACTCAATCAGTTTTTGCACCAACAAAGGTGCATAACTCATAGACCCCCAAATTCTGAGTAGTGGAACTCCCGAGTTGTCCTCACATTTATACATAATCGGCATAAGAACCATCCATGGAGCTCTACAAGTTACCATGTCCCCTTTTAGATTCCGGAACATGTTGACCCATTTCTCTTTATCCCCGTCTTCAGGCCAATCACTTTGAAGGAATTCCCTAATCGAAACTAAAGACTTCATGTACGGTTTGAAGGAAACTTTTTCTATCTTCCAAAAGTGACTTTGAATCCAAATATAAAGGAGTTGTACACATCCCTTGATTCTCCCTTGTTCTCCCCTTTCAGAAAAATTCAAAGATCGGATAGTTTCAGCTATGATAGCCGGAGATGGGTTGATCTTCTGTTCCAACTTTTCAAGAAATCAAACACGGCTATATCCACATGACCCAATATCTTCGGGAATTTGATTAATTCGTAGATGGCTAGAGCAAAGATGTCCCTGGCTTTTTCTTTATCGAAATAACCCAATATCAATTGTCGGAGAGTTTCCCACGGAATGCATCCATTTTTCTGCTTTGTATCCACATGACTTTCAACCCATGTTGTATCCATTCCTGTGATCCTAGCCACTTTATTCTTAAAACCTGAAGGTTTCACTTCCTTCAAATATACCCGATCAGGATTAGGACATTCAATATGTAATAGTGCTGAATATTTTTCAATCAGTGGGGTCATATCCTTTTTGTTAAAAGTAAAACATCTATAAGCGGGATTCCAAAACTGTACCATGGCCTGAATCAACCCACTATTGACCCTAATCGGAATTAAAAGTGCTATATCTCCATATTTCTGAGTGAAGGTTTCTTTCTCTGATACATTCCACTGAATCCAAATGTCGACTAACCCTCGAAGATTATTCTGTCTGGAATCCACTTTGACCCTTTTCGGCAATACTGACACATAATCCTTCTTCAGGCAACCACCATCCTCCCTCTGATCTTTTTCTGACCGTTCCCTGACTACTGCATGATCTTCTACCATTGAAATAACCTGACGCTTCATGAAAGTCCTTTGGGTTGATGACTATCCCGAGGCCAATAAACTTCAAGTGTATGATGATGTCTATGATGCATGTCAAAGAAAAGAAAACAGAAAGAAATAGATTAGTAAAGAAATGAATTCACAAATATAGCATAAATAACAACATGCTTTTTAAAAAAATGTCCCGAAAAAGTTTAGCAGAGCTTCGGCATTATGACGCCTTTGGGACAAAATAATAAATTTATTACGAGCGATCTGATGTTCGTTCATCATCACCCAATTTGTAAAATCTAAAATGTAGAAAGATGGTAAAATGTTGGATATGTTCCTCCATGTGTTCTTAAACTTCGGGTATCTAACAGAAATCTGACATGGCTGCGCCTAAGTTCACTATATGAAGGTGAATCGGTTCTAAGGCCCCGAATTGTTCCTCATTGTCGCCTGTGAAGGCTAGTAAGGCACCTCGATAAAAGTGGGTTCAATTCGTTCGAGTATATTTTCCTATGCCCGTACGGAGGATTATCACGAAGGCCTCCGAAAGTGTTTCTCTAGCCCATACGGAGGATCATCACAAAGGCGTAGTTACTTTACTCCCACTTAAAAGGACGGTACCCGGGTAGAGAGTTCATGTCATGCAAATGCAAATATAGTGTGTGCGGAGGAACAAAACAAACCTATCACCACCTATTCTACACCCCTTATTCTAAATACCCCACTAAAATCAAACAATGTAAAGCATCAGTCAAGCAGACATATAAATATGCACAACAAAATAACCAGAGAACAAATAATAATATGCATACATATGAAGATGGACATATTTAAAATATTTTATTATTTTCAAAATTCTTTTTATTATTTTAAAAATAAGGGAATTAAAATTAAATACCAATTAAACCAACAAAACCGAGACTTATTTAAAACACGACTAATTCTAGGCCTGACTCTCTAAAAAGTCCCCAGTAGAGTCGCCAAGCTGTCGCAACCTAAATAAATAACTAGTTTCATCGCAAGACTTTATTATTCGTTAAGCGTGACATTAAAAAAAACCAAGGAAAAGTCAACTTAATTCCTCTTGAAAAATGAAGGTTTTAGAAATGACCTTGAAAAAGACATGGAGTCGTCACCAATCTTTTTTAGCTAGATGTGATCGGCCACCTATTAAAACCGGTTTTATAAAATATTTTAAAATTAATTAAAACATTTTTAAAACCAATTTCAAGTTTGCGTTATAAACTAGAGAAAATCGAAGGATCCGTTCGGGACTCAGTTACGTGCAGGGAAGGATTAGCACCCCTACAACGCCCATATAAAACGGTACCTTATTAATCATGTGTTATCTCAAGTCTCGGTAAAAAGTTGATTTTTAATTTAGTATTTCAAGTTAATTCCCAATTTAAAGAAAAATAATTCCATTTTTAATTGAAAATGACCCGGTATTTGTTAATTCAAAATTTTCCTATATTCCCCGACAAAATCTACAAAATAGAGAAATTTTTATTCATTTGGAAAACTTTTCGAATCATTCTCGTTTTTTTGAAAGAATGATATTCCTTTATTAATGATAATTGATGATATCCCCTCCAGCAAACCCGGTAGAGAACTCATGAATTATTTTAACTTGGGAATATCTTTATTTTTATTGAAAATTATTATATCTTTCAAAACATTTAAAAAAATATGAACATTAACATGTATGACATAAATAAAATAACATAACAAAGTCTAGATAATATAATGCAACCTAAATGATATGACATAATTTAAATGGCGTAGTATATTCTAGATAAAATGAAAAATCCTAAGTGTCATGGTATATTCTAAATGAGATAAAATGATTTAAATGACATGGCAATTTTAAATGATATGGCGTATTTTAATTGACATGGCATATTATAAATAAAATAACTTAAATGACATGGAATACGATCTAAATGACAAGAAATGATATGAAACATAAAATAATACTATCATAAAATATGCATAAAATAAAAATGCATGAACATAGTATATGCTAAATAATGTGACAAAAATAAATGACTAAATAAAAAAATATAGGATAGCATGAAATATTCAAAATCATATGGCAAACAATATAACATCATAAAATATAAATCAAAGTAATAATAATACCATGAAAAATATCATAGCAAAAATTACATGTTAAATAAAATGCATGAACATGGAAAATGCAATGCATGAAAATGTATTTTTTCCTCTAAACAAAGAAATCCGTATATCTAAAAAGATATCCGGCTACCTTAGAAAAACATGTCAAATTAGATTTTCTAAAAAAAAAAAAAACTTTGTGATTGTTTGAAAACAATTTTGAATAAAACTTGAATGAAGATTAAAACCTCTACCAAACCATTTTAAAATGGCTCTAATTTCCTAAGTTTAAAATCCTGGACTTGACCACCCTTAACCCGAGATTTCTAAAATAATTTTTAAAGTTTAAAAAGGCTTAGAAACTACCCTAAGACAGTAGCTAAAGCTTATAACCAACCCCCTCTAAATGCCTTAGCCAAATTCAACCATTATTTCTCTTTTGATTTCAAATCTGCCTCTACTGTCCGGTTTTGACACATGATTTTTTTTCCAACTTTTAAAAATTCAAAAAAAAATATAAAACAAATACTGGAGACTTAGAACATGTAGAAATACACAATAAAAAATTGGCTTAATTTTTTGATTAAAGATGACTGCCCAAACAAATCGGAGATGTTCGTGTACTGGGTGAAAAAAAACTGTTTTGTCAAAACACATTTTTTTGCCTTTGATAAAATCATTTAAAAATCAAAGTAAAATTGTTGGAGATCATCCTAAAGACCTACAAATAGTAGATAAAACATTTAAAAACCTTGGACAAAATTGGCTAAGTAAAAAAAATCACAAAGATAGAATAATCAATTTGACAACCCTTTAATTTTTCACAAGTATGCTCAAGAGAGCATGACTTTGAGCCATTGGTTGGCCTAAGTCATAAATCATGTGGCAATGACATGGAATGCATGAACATACAGCAAATGAAATGTATGAAATGCATGGTCTAAAGAAATAATGGTAAAGAAAATACATGACAATTCAAAATAACCTAAATGCCTAGCATGAGTTTGCATGGCAATAAATGCTATCCTAACTTAATATGCATGCAATGCCTAATAATGCAAATATGACTTGGACCTAATATGTTATGAATATGCATGAAAATGCTAATGTAACCTAAGACCTAAGTAGCATAGCAATGCATGGCAATACCAATATGATTTAAGACCCAATATGCATGGCAATACCAATATGGCCTAGACTTAAAATATAATGAACATGTATTGCAATACTACGAACATACAATGGCCAATGAACCTAATGCTAATATGGAACAAACAGCAACTAATGCACAATTTCAAGATATGATGATGCAAAGCATGTTACCTAAACAAAATGCAAATGCATGACAAGGCAAGGAATACATGAAGAGGCTGAATGGTCACATGTACTCTAGTGCAATCCTATCTTGTAAATGACACAAATATATGACAAATCATATCAAGATGCATAATGAGATGACATTTTCACAAGCATATGACATACTAAAATCAAAATGCACAAGCTCATGGCATGGAGATGCAAACAAGTCAAGAAACAAGATGAAAATGCACATGCAAGGCATACTAAATATCAAGATATGCTAACTCATGGCATGGAAATGCAAACAAGCCAAGAAGCAAGATGAAAATGCACATACAAGGCATGGCAACATGGAGTAGCCGAATGGCCATGTGAAAAAATAAAAAATGCAAACATGTTTATAATATAAGACATGATACATGAAACAAATGCACAATATGAGCATATGAACACAATGGTCGAATATGCAAGGGAAAATTATTAAGCATGGAATAGAAATATATAAGTAAATTTAGCATAGAAAATAATGTAAAGAACATATAAAAAATTTAACATCGACATACAAAGCAAATAACAAGCAAAACTAGTAAATAAAACAAGGAAAGTTAAGCTCCATGGTTGGTATCTAATAGGCATAGCCTCTCACCTAACCATAATCACTTGGTCTTTCCAAGATCATGAAGCCTTTCCATTTCCAAAAACCAGAAAATAAACCATGTTAAACAACAAAATTAAGGTAGCTTCATGGTAGGTAAAAATGGGCATAGCCTCTCCCCTAACTATGGTCACTTGGTCTTGCCAAGATCATGTAGCCATTTCAACCTTTTTGCTTCATCTTTTGTAAAAAATCAGAACCATAGAATACTTAAATAAACCTTCTAAAACTCATTTTTTTTCACAACAACATGCAAGGAAGAAAAAAAGAAAAGACCAAGGCAAACAAACATGCCATATTCGGCCAAAGCAAGGACATGTAAAAAAAAAAATTATTTTCAACCCTTTTGATGAAGAAGAAGAGATGAAAAATCAAGTAAACATTTAAAAAAACTTTATTTCTATGAAAAATGTAGTAAGAAAACAAGATAGAAAATCAAGAAATCACCATGGAAAACGGGAAGAAAGCTATGCTAGAGCTTGGTAGAGATGACTACCTTCAAGCTCTCTATTGAAAATCTTTTTTTCTTTCTTTCAAAAACATTTTTCTTTGCTAAATTAGATACTAACTTCAGCCAAAAAACATATGAAAAAATGAAACCAACCCCCCCTCTAATGGCTTTGCCGAATGGCCCTCTCACCCTTGTATGAAATTCTCACTTTTTTCCTCCAATTTGGCCCTAAGATTAGGATATTTTGATGACAACATAAAAATATTATCTTGCCAATTGATAGCAGCCCTTAAGATGTGTACTCAGCCCTTGTAGTAACCTCAGCCCTTAGATGCAAAAGGGGACCAATCCTATGCACTCCCTTGCTTGCCCCCTTGAGTGCCTACCCTTGGATGAGTTGTGCTCTTCCATTCTTGGTCATTGGATGAGGACAAAATAAAAATGACATCTTGTAGATTAAATCCAGTGCTCAACATGTGTACTCAGCCCTTGTAGATGGCCTAAGCAATTGGATGAAAAGAGACAATCCCATGCATTCCTTTGCTGGGCCGAATGAGTGCTCACCTTTGGATGAATTGTGCTCATCTTTTTCTTCCATTCTTGGCCATTAGATGAGGGTTTTTACATGACAAATAAAAATGTCATCTTGGCATTTAAACTTAGCCATTGGATGGTGAATCAACTTTCCTACAAGGCACCTAAGCCATTGGATGAATGGGGGACCATTTTCAAGGTGTTAGTGGTAGCATGTGGCTTGATAGTGACTAGGGAATTAAATTGTTCAAGCTTCCTTCTTATCCTCTATTCTGGCTGACCAAGGGAAGAAAAATCCCAACAATTCCTTCTTTTTTCATATTTTTCTCAATTACAAGTTTGCCCTTTTTTGGTTTCTTCGATGAAATGACCTTTTTGCTCCCGGACCTAAATAAATAGAAAACGAACTCCAAATTCAAATTTTCTTTTTTCAATACTTTCAAAATAATAAAAAATTGAATTCTGGAAGTTTTCAAAAATTTTCGAGTCCATTTGCTATTTATTTCGGATTTATTTTCGAAATTGCCCCTTTTATGCACCCGTACTTTACCATTTTTTAAACGAGCTCCGAATCCAGATTTTTCTTCACCAATCTCTTCAAAATAATTTTAAAATGTGATCTGGAAGTTTTCATAATTTTTGGAGCTCATTTGCTATATTTTTCGGGATTTATCTGCTTGAATTACTGCATAGGGGACCCGGGATTTGGCCATTTTGCAAACGAACTCTGAATCAAGATTTTATTTTTCCAATCTCTTCCAAATAATTTAAAAATGAGATCTGCAAATTTTCAGAATTTTGGAACTCGTTTGCTATTTTTTCGGGATTTATCCTGTTGAATTTCTACATATGGGACCCGGGATTTGGCCATTTTGCAAACAAACTCCGAATCAAGATTTTCTTTTGCGAATCTCTTCGAAATGATTTAAGAATGAGATTTGAAAATTTTCAAAATTTTTGGAGTTCATTTGCTATTTTCCCAAATTTCCAATTTTGCCTTTTTGCCTTAGAAACCCGGTTTTGCTCAAAACAAGTCCAATTTTCAGATTTTCTTCAAACTGAGTCTTGGGCTATCCTTGTTTAATCATTCCTCATCAATTAAGGGCTTTAGTCCTACCGAATCGGGCCATTTCTGTAATTCTTTCAAATTTCACTGAAATCCACCAAAAATCCTAATTCTCGGTTTTCTTTCGAATTGACTTTTATATCAGTTTTTCTTCCAATTGGCTTCTCCATTACTCGTAGTTAGTATTTATCTTTCATTTGGAACCTTCAATTCCGACCAATTTGATCGTTTAAGCATTTTTCCCCAAATTTCTCGAACTAGGGTTTCCTTTCTACCGAATCTCCGTAACCCAACTTTCGAACTCCATATCTTTCAATGTAGACCTCGGATTATCAAAATTCTTTCACCGTTTTTCAATTGAACCTCAAATCTTGATTTTGAAAGTGGGTTGACTTTTTTGGGGTTGACTTTTTAGGGTTGACTTTTTTCGAGGTTGACCTTTTTGAGTTTGACTTTTTTTGTCTACTTTCTTAGACTAAGTCTAAGAGTACCACCTGTAGGATGAGAAAAGCCTTTTAGCATTCTGAAACATCAATTTAGGAAGAAAACGTACCTGATTTAGTGGTCCGGACAAAATTTGGTGTTTATAATAGGTACTCGATCAGGTACAAAACTTCTTTAAGTACCAAAGTGAGAAAAGTAGTATAGTACATGATCAATTTTATATTTAAGCAAAATGATTGTCTAGTTTTCTTTTTCTTTTTATATTAAGTATGCTTTAATATTTTACATAACTTTTAGAGTAAAATTAAATTATTTTGAGTGAAAAAATAAAAGCAACAGGCCAACAAGGACTATATTTAATTTTTTCACAAAGATTAAAAAATTTTAATCGAATAAAATTGATCGAAAAAATTTGAGGTAAGCCGAGTAACTTAGAGACAAAGATAGTGAGAGAGGAAGGAAGCAGTTTAGTCAGTATCATACCGATATCGATCGTATCGATTGGTATGTACCGATTTTAAGATAAATCGAAAAGGTATCAATATCGCACCGTTTTGAATTTTGTACCTATCTGTATCGATCTGTACTGATCAATATCGATCGATACCGATCACTACTGGTACATACCGGTCAGTATTGTTACGTACCGGCCTATACCGATCAATATTGATCAATACTGGTCAGTACTGGTACTTATTGGTTGATACAATTGATTTTTTTTTTTAGAATCACTTATTTGATTTTTTTAAAACCAATTTCTAATATTTTTTATGTCATGCTTCTTTTTTTTATATAATTACATTTTAAAATAAAATATATTCATTAAATTATATATATTTGTATGTGTATATAATATATATTTTTATTAAGGAACTTGAAAATAAACTATACATTCTCAAGTAAAAGGGTGTAAAGCTTTTTGAAAAAAGTCTCCCCAGTTCTCTCTGTGGGAGAGGGGTTAGTCTTGTTGTGTATAAGTTTTTTGTTCAAGATTTTCTTCTGATGATCTTTAGGTATGTAGTGCCAGATTTAAGTTACCCATATATTGATTGATACTATCATGGAAAATGATTTGGAGTCATTGTGGGCAAAGCTCTCATTTTCAAAGGAGGAAAAGGAGGTGATAGAGGTGGAAGGTATGCAAGATCTAGTGGATGAGGGCAACGCTAAACCATGACTAGTGGAAAAACTGATGACAAATAGCAACTTCCAAGATTGTGTGGAGGCTAGCCAAGGAGGTAAATATTCTGATTCTTGATTCAAATTTTTTCCTTTTTAAGTTCTTAGTAGAAAGTTATAAAAAAAAAAGGTTTGCGAAGGTAGTCCATGGTGTTTTGACAAACACTTGTTAATGCTACAAAATTGTGATGCACGTTTGAGACCTAAAGATTACTGCTTTGAACATGCAAATTTTTGGGTAAGAGTCTATGATCTTCCTTTGGGGTGGCTTAATAAAGAGATGGCTATGAAGTTGCATGGTAAGATTGGATGGGAGATCGCACTGGATATGAGTATGAACAATGGAAGTTGGGGCAGGTTTCTTAGAATGAGAATAGAGATAAATGCCACAAAACCTTTGAGGAGAGGAATTTTGTTACAAAGAAC
Source organism: Fremontodendron californicum (assembly GCA_030761205.1). NCBI lineage: Eukaryota > Viridiplantae > Streptophyta > Magnoliopsida > Malvales > Malvaceae > Fremontodendron > Fremontodendron californicum. The sequence continues at coordinate 14,785,559 of JAULJL010000013.1, read as the reverse complement.
TAGAGAAGGGAAGGAAAACTAGGACGTCTGAAATATGAGAGACTCCCAAATTTTTGTGATGATTGTGGGAGGATAGGACATGTAGAAAGGGAATGTGTTAGTAAAGGAGAAGGATGTGGGGGAAATGATCATATGAGATAGTTTGGTGATTGGCTCGGTTCATCACCTTTGAAGAGATTCAGAGGAATGAACACATTGGGAGATAAAGAACATGTACTGAATGTTGCTGAAGAAGACTAGAACAATGGTGGTGACATGGAAGAAGGGATGACAGGGCCGACCAAGACGACTACAACGGTGGTGAATTAGATTAGAGAAAGGAATGTAGTCAATTTGGAAAGTAGACCAAATTTGGGTTGTGATTCAGGCAAGAATACATTGGAAGATAGTCAACCTTATTTTTTGGCTTTGAATAAGGAGATGGTAAATGATGAAATGGAGAGAAATAAGGAGAAGATTATAATGAATAATTATGCAAGGGAGGTTTCTAGGGTCAACAACATAGAAAATCAAGGTGAAGAGATAGGACCAAATTTCTTGGGGAATAAAGACAAGATCTGTGGATAGGGATGGCAATTTGTACTGCATATTTGGATATCCGCGGATATCCGATCCGTTTTTTGCGGATTCGGATTTGCATATTCGGATAAAAGTTAGATTCAGATATTATAATTACTATCCGCAGTGGATTCGGAGCGGATGCGGATATGAACCCTCGGATAACCATTATCCGAATCAACATAAGTTATGCGGATTCAGATAGCGGATTTAGATATTCGAATCCGGTTTTTGTAAAACACATAAAGTTTTGCTCTTGGAGAGACTTGAATCTTGACTTGCAAAGTTATCCACCAAAGACTTAACCTAGAGAGCTAAGCTTCAATTTTGAAATAACATGCTACTAAAATTAAATTATACCAAGTATAATGAAATATAATAATAATTTAAAAATATTTTTTTCAAAATAAAATAAAATAAAATATAATAATTAATTAATTATTTATTTATTTATGTTAAATACCTTTAAATTTAAAAAATACATGGTATTTTTATAAAATAATATTTGATGATTTAATCATCTTAATTAGTTAAATCACTCTAATGACAATATTTATTTTATTTTTTACAAAATGACCTTGTAATGAAGTTATGTACTTTAGTACTTATGTTAATTAAAATAAATATTAAAATATAATTTTTTTCTAATACGACATAAATATATATATAGAGAGAGATGTTTTAAGTATAAATCTTAAAAATCAAACTTTTATTAGCTTAAAAAATTATACATAAAATCTTTTTTTCACCTTTTATTCTTTAATTTTATTGGACAATATAAAATTAAATTTTGTTTAATACGACATAAATATATATATATATATATATGTTTTTAAGTATAAATCTTAAGAATCAAACTTTTATTAGCTTAAAAAATTATACATAAAATCCTCTTTCATCTTTTTTTCTTTAATTTCATTAGACAATATAAAAGTATAATGATAAAATAATTATAAAATTAAATTAGTTAATATATGTTAAACATTTATAAATTCTAAATATACATGATACTTTTATATAAATGTATAAACCTTAACAAATTATATACATATATGTATATATATTTCTTTGAAACCCTTTACACGACATGAATACGATTAAGGATGACAATGAGTCGAATAATTAAAGCACGATATAAAAATAACACAAACACGACATGAATATACGAACATGTCAAAATCTACCGTAAACACGATTATGAAATGTTAAAGTACACGATCATGAATGATATGAATACACGTATTGACAGGTCTAAATAAAATACACATATCATTCTCAATTACCTATTTTATGTACTTTATTCTAAATTGTATGAAAAAAATATTGTATGCATTTCGTCTAATCGTGTTCCATGTCAACGTGTTTGACTTGATTCAGATCAAAGTTTTGAACATAATTTTTTAAATCATGTTTGATTTGACTTGAATATTAATATAAAATATTTTAATAATATTTATCAATATTTTTAGTATTTTAATATTTATCAATATATTTAAATAAAAAGATAAAATTTAAGGATTTATTTATTTTAACATTATAAAATAGCATAATAAAAGAAACATTCAATATAAAATAGCATAATAAAAAGAAACATTCAATTTTTTTATTTAAGGATTAAAAAAGAAACATGCAATCTATTATATTTCATCTCAATAGTTAAATTAATCTTTTAATTTTTTCTTTATGTAGTATCCAATTCAGTTGAAGATTCAGTTAGCACATGTGTCGTTCAGGAAGAGGAGTAATCTTTCATAGTTGATATAACTAAGTTTTATGTTTCTTTTTAGTTTATGGAACAAATACTTTTAGTTTATGGAACTAATTTCTTGTATTACCTAAGTTGTTTTCTGTATTTTGAAATTGTAATTTTCTTATAAAAGTTGTTGTTATTGTATTTTAGAATTTGTTTGTTGTTAAGTATGAGTGATTTTGAATTTAAAATTAATTTTTGTTTGATTTTATAATTTTTTTTTTAATTTTGACTTATCGGATTCTGATTTTTTGCAAATTCGGATATCTGGTGGATAATGTTAATTAATTCGAATTAAGATTCAGATAGTAATATTCGGATTATTGCGGATAATAAACGGATTCGGATTTCAAAGCAGATTCGGATAATACAAAAAATGACAGATATTCGACCCGCTGCCATCCTTATTTGTGGACTTTTAGAAGAGGAATTAGAGGAAGGAATTAAACAAAAAGATTGTGAGATCATTAGTAAATAAAATGGAAAGACGCAATCAAGATGGAAAAGCGTGCAAGACATGCCAATGAGGAAGGAAGCAACCATGTCGTGGAGATGGGAAAACGGAAGAAAAGGGATGATGAGTTAAACAGTAACATTATTGAGGTGGATAATGTGGAGAAGAAAATGAAAGATAGACATGGAGAGAATAGCATAACGCATAACTTATAGGCAGAGTCTGGTTACCAGCTCCGCCGTTCACAATGAAAACATTAAGTTGGAATTGTCGTGGGCTTAAGAACCCGTGGATAATTCGAGCTTTAAAAAAGCTCATTCCAAAAACAAGATCTCGAAGTAGTCTTCCTCTGTGAAACCAAGTTAATAAAAGCTGAATTTGATGGAGTTCGCAAGAGAAGAAATATGGATAATTGTTTTGTTGTGGATTGTAATGGTAGGCGAGGGGGTATGGCATTGATGTGGAAAGAGGAGGTTACACTTCAGCCTAAGAGTTACACAAATAATCACATTAATATAGAGGTATGGGAGAATAACCAAGTTGTACAAAGACTTACAGGTTTCTATAGTGAGACATATGTGACGAGGAGGAGCAATTCATGGGAATTACTGAGAAGACTTGCAGGGCAATCAAACTTACCTTGGTTTGTATTAGAGATTTCAATGAGATTTTAACTGGAAGCGAAAAGAGTGGAGATCGATTGAGGACAGACAACCAAATAGAGGCCTTCTGAGATGTGGTTGAAGACTATTCTTTTCAGGATCTTGGATACAATGGGGTATGGTATACATGGAGCAACAACAGGAATGCTGCCAGTCTAGTTCTTGAGAAACTTGATAGAGCTTTAGCAACTACAGAATGGGCTGATATGTTTCCACGTTACTTAGTGGAACATTTGATTTGTTCTAGATCATATCATTGTCCATTGCTTCTGGATACTATTGGGAGTCAGTCGGCTGGGTCCAAAGGTCGAAAGAAGATAAGGTTTTTCTTTGAAGCTTTATGGGCGAAAGAGACAGATTGTAAAGAAGTGGTAGGTCAAGCATGGAATGAAACTCGAGGACAGTCCTTTTTCTAAACAGACGTCTTTTTTTGCCCAAGTCCACATTTCGGGCTTAATATTTTTGTTCAAACCCTTTCAAATATCGAGCAAACCTTTAGGCTTAGACGAATAACTCGGCTAGGGATGGCAATTGATAATGCGAATTAAGATATTTGCAATTATCTTATTCATTTTTTGTGGATTCGGGTATTGCAGATTCGAATAAAATGCGGATTCAGATATTATAATTACTATCCGCAGTGGATTCGAAGCGGATGTGGATATGAAACCTCTAATGTCAATTATCCAAATCCGCATTACTTATACAGATAACGGATTCGGATATCCGAATTGTCTATCCGAATCTGCTTACGTTTGTGGATTCGGATTTAGATATCCGAATCTGAATTCATTATCCATTTATTTGAATTTAAAATTATTTTTATTTGATTTTATATTTTTATTTAAATTTTTTTGACTTAATGAATTCGGATATTTGGCGGATTCGGATATCGGAAGAATAATGTTATTTAATTTGGATTCGGATAGTAATATTCGGATTTAATGCGGATTATAAACGAATTCATATTTTAAAGCAGTTTTGCATATTCAGATTTGAATATTATAATAAAAAGATAGATATCCGACTCACTGCTATCCGTAAACTCAACCCTTAAATAGATCTAATCTAACCCTAACCTCCCATTTACTTTCCACTGCATCCACATATGAATTTTTGTCTTGATTTGATAGCTCATTACTTTTGCATGAGAAATCTTCCTTCATAGATTCTTCATGATATAATTAGATTAATATATATGTTGGAAAAAAAAAATTAAGATAAGAGATTTGGATCAGACTTTGAAGTGTGAAAAATACTTTTTTTAAGGCTTTATAATATTTCCAGAATACAACAAAGTCGTAAATATTTCAAGCAAATTTATGAAATTGGAAAAATAGAATAGTCCTCTTTTTATAGACAATGTAAAATTACATTTATTAGTAACATGTCTTTTGGTATAAATTGTGTTCTTACATAACAGCTCTTTAGATAAATTGTGTGTTTTACATAACAACTCTTTTAGTAAGTGTTGTTTTTTTTTATTACAACTATTCAATGCAATTGATTACAAATTAATATAATTTTTGGTTTACTTCATTAAAATTTAATTATTTTTGAAAAAAATAAAAAAAACAATTGCAAGTTCAAATTTAAGCCCTAAGTGTCTATCTTTGACATTAAATAATTAATAGCTCATTAAGTGAGCCTAGTAACACCATGGGCTCATAGCACTTAGCTTATTTCTCTAAGCTAAAATAGTATCTTATTATATATTCTTTATTCTTGACTTTTCTAATCAATATGAGATTAATTTTCATCAATATTGCAAACTACTAACAATATATACTAATAAAAATAACATGGTAGCAAATATGATCACTTGTCTTCCATCTAACTATATATATATATATATATATATATATATATATATATATATTTTTTTTTTTTTTACACATAAAAGTAGTTAAATTGCTTAAATCGTACATGATTTAGGTCTTGCAATATGCATCAAACCATCTTAAATAAACTAAAACAAAGTATATCAAAAGTGAAATTACCTAAGCACGTTCTTTAATAATAAAAGTTCAATGATACGGATTATTGCTTAAGTCTCCGTTTGAATTCAAACGGGGCCACTGTTCACTGCGATTAGACTCTTTTTTAGGGTTCAATCGCACTGGTTATCTATTTGGGTAACATGTGTCTGGCACGGTGGAATCCTTTCCATCGTGCCACATCTTCGGTGGACAACTGCCCCTAAAGATCCAATTACTCCAATGGAGATTTTTTTACCCTTTTATTTGGGTTTTTTTTAAATATTTTTATTTATTTAAAATAATAAATAAATTTTATAATTATATAAAAAAAAAATAAATACATAACAAAATTTTATTATTAAATATATGATAAATTTTCATATAAAATAATATTTATCAATATTTTTGAGTGAATAAATTTTTAAAATATCAAATGCAATAAAATTACATATATTATTTTGTTATGTTTTAATTTGTGTAAATATATTGTCGTAACGTGATCCGTCGAGGACCCGTCAGAGGACGTTAAAAGAAAAATCTAAAAAGCGTGGGGAAAAGAAGAGGAAAAGATGACTTAATTCCTCTTAATAAAAATGAGGATTTGAAAACAACCTCGAAAAAAAAATAGAGTCGCCACCAAGCTTTTTTGGCTAGATGTGATCGGCCACCTATTAAAACCTGGTTTTATAAAAAGATTTTAAAATTAAAACATTTTTTAAAACCAATTTTAAAGTCTGTGCTTTGAACCAAAGAAAACAAGTGCGGGTTCGAGAGTGGGTTACGTGTGGGGAAGGATTAGCACCCCCACAACGCCCGTATAAAACGGTACCTTATTAATCGTGTATTATCTCGAGTCTAAGTAAAAGTCAATTTTATATTTGATATTTAAAAATAATTCCCTTTAAAAAAAACAATTATATTATTTGAGAATCATCCGGAATTTATTAACACAAAATTTTTCTATATTCCCCGACAAACCCGGCAAAATATAGACATTTTTATTTATTTTGAAAATTCTCTGAATCATCCTTGTTTTTGAAAAAAAAAAAATTCCGTCGTTAATAATAATTGATGATATCCACCCCGAAAAACCCAGCAGAGAACTCATGTAACACCCTGTCCGGATAATCTACCTAAAATCCGGCAGAGTTTCCTTTCTATCTCAACTATAACCCTCCTGCAAATAACACTCAATTCATATCCTCAACCAGCAATATTTCTCAATACTATTATCACATATATCCATGCATATTCAAAAATTATCCATGATCAATTTATGCTCAAATCAAAATTGATCTATTGTCTCATATCTTCAAATATATACAATATATCCAGAAGTAAACCTATCTCAGCAAGGTTTACTAGATAAAAACATCAAGAGATCAAATCTTCTAGAAATTTAGATATGATGCCCACCACGTCAATATACTCTTGAAGCGGAGAGTAGAGGAAGGCAGCAATCCCGACACCTAACTGTGTCCTGAAAATGAGAAATAACAAGAGGTGAGATATATGAATATCTCAATGAATAGACAACATTTAAAGCGTGTGAAAACTATAATGGTAATCTGTAAAGCATAATTGACATTTTCAAAATAAATAATAATAAAACCATAATGAGTAATTCAAAGACGTAGCAAGGTTTTCAAATGTATAACAATATTATAATATTAAATCAATGTATAAAATCTGTGAAGTAAATCAAGTTACGTATAGTTGGGCTCCAACTTACTGTCATGCATAAGAATACATCCATGAAATAACCAGGCAATATCATTGTAGGCATACTAGTAGTCGGCCCCAAAGGCCAATACCACCATAGGACGCCCCAAAGGCATATGTGTCGCTATGATGTGCCCCCCAAAAGGCAAATATAACGGGATAGGGACTCTGGAGGTGGCTCCCACCACAAAGGCGTAGCACGCAGCTCCCATACCCTAGTCTAATATCACGGAATTGGGACTCTGGAGGTGGCTCTCGCCACAAAGGCGTAGCACGCAGCTCCCGTATTCCGATCAAGGGTATAGTCTCATACATTAAGTCAGGTGGAGCCAAAACCATGTACGTCAAATTCTATGTATAATCATATTTCATAAATCAACCAACTTACTCGATATAATATTTCTTGAAATAAAAATACTTTATTAACAAATCAATTCATATGATTAAATATCGTATATACCTTTAATACGTAAAATAAATATTATGCTAAAAAATATATATATATATAATTATAATTAAAGAAATTTCAAATAACTATAGTTGTCATCTACTCACAATCCTTGAGATGATCTCACTGTACTCCTCGACCTGAAACTTCGGGATCCACAGATGACATCGGATCTACATGGCTTAGAGATTAACAATAATTATTATCTATACATGCTCAAAGCATTACACAATTTTGAATGCAACTTAAGTCCCATTAATCTACCCCATAGTCAATACTAATTTCTCATACTCAAAACAACATATCCTTAATTTTTAATATCATTTCCATAATCATTTTCTCCATAATTCAACTCCATAATCATGTCCTTATCAAATTCCTTTCTAGTATTACATGCCTTAGAGATTTTCATAATCCATAACCATCCTTTAGTACTATATTTCTCTTAAGCAATAAATTCCTTAATATCAAGTTAGATTAGAAAATCATAACTTGATTTTGGTAAGGAATTTGGAAGTGATTCCAATTGGTTTATTTCAACCAATATGTCTAATTTATGAATAAAATAACTAACTTATACAATTAGAACAAAATTTTGATCAAATTTGATAAATCCCGAAACTATGCTGAAACAGGGGTCTACACAGAACAGCCAACTTCACCGAATTTTATCTTTTTAACCGCTTATCGGTTTTGGGTGATTAAAAAACAAAATTTCTCATATTGAAGTCTAGTTTCTACGAAAAATATCAAAAAAAAAATACAAACCCTGATGTGCCGAACCCAGAAAATCCGAACAGCAAGCATGCTCAACTTCCCCTGTTTTGCTTTTTCTTCCCATTTTCTTGTTCATGCTTTCAAATCCTTTTAATTCTTACCAAGTTGAGTAAATTTCATACTTAATATATGGATTCAGACCTTAACATGTTTATGGAGCTAAGATCTTAGCATGCTCAAGTAGAATATCTAAAGAAAAGGAAGAATTTATCAAGAAACTAAAGTTGGATGTAATTATTGTTGAGATTTTGGTGGAGTTCTTGAAGATAAATGTTGGAGGAGATGAAGAGAATTTGAGAGGGGATGGTGGCCGGCTAGCTCATAAGGAAATGAAGAAAAGTTTCTAAAAATTTCAAGATAATAAGATGACTAAAAGATATTTTTTAACTTTTGGTATAATTGCCCATTGGTCCCTCAACTTTTATAAATAACCATTAAGCCCCTAAACTTTTTAATAAGTTCAATTTGATCCTTTCTTCTTTTATTTCCTTCACTTATAACTTCTTACAAATTTCCAAGTTTGTCCTTAAAATTTTCATAATTTAACTTTACATGATTATACGTAACCTCGGTTGTTACAACTCATGAATTATTTTAACTCGGGAATAACCTTATTTTATTTTAAAAATCCTTAATTTTTATGCATTAATAAAAATCATTTAAAATAAATGATCATGAATATGCAAATTATTACTAATGCACAAATATAAATTAAACAACATGCATAATTGTCATGGTATGGCAAACATTTTATTATGACATGGCAAAGAATAATTGACATGGCATACATGATATGTCAATTAGTTCATGACATGGCAAGTAGACTAATGACATGACATACATAACATGATAGGTAACTCATGACATGGCATATAAATCATGACATGGCATATAAATCATGACATGGCAAATATTTCATGACATATCATACATAACATGGCATATATGACATAAGCATCAATCATCAAAATGACATCATCATAGAACATTTATGATCACATCATTATTAATATAACAACATGAATAACAAATCATAAAATTATATCATCATGGAATATTCATAGACATGTAATTTGCATGACTAAGATGACAAATGTAGATATCATGGAATATGTACACATCATTATTTTCAAATTCATTTTCATGGATTTTTCATATGAGGAATCACATAAATGGCATATGTAGGAAAATATTACCGTACTCAACGGCAAACCCGACAAAGCTTGAAAAATAATTCTTTCATATGACATTTACATGATTTCGAGTAAAACGAAAACCATATCATTCGATTTCATAAATACATGCGTTGAATAATTTTCTAACCTCCCCGGCAAACTCGACAAAGATTAGAAACTAATCCTCGCCAAATCTGTACACCTAAGAAGGTATCCGACTACATTTGAAAGAAACTTAAATTGAATTTCTAAGTTGAATGATTTTGGGCTCGAAGGGAAATGCGAATTTTTTTTTAAACCTGGATTAACTACCCATGCTCGATTTTTGTAAAAACAATTTTTTAACTTTGAGATAACATGGAAAATATCCTAGAACAGTAGCTAATGACTCCAACCAGCACCTCCCTTTTACAAATAAAATAAAATATTTGCTAGTTTAGAAAAACTCATTTTGACTCCAAAAATCGGTTTTAGAAAACTATTTTTCTACCCTTTATAAAAATAAAAAAAATCAATAAATTCTAAAAAAATCAGTTTTAACTTCAGACATGATGGAATTTATGAGGAAAATCAGTTTTTAATTCGGACTAAAAATGCCTAGGCCAAAGTTGCCTCAAAATCAGAATAGTAGTTAAAGATAGCTCTACCAAAAATGATTTTTCTACTCTTGAATAAAAATTCAAACAATTCTGGAAAAATTAATTTTGACTTTGTAGACACCTAATTTTGTCCGGACCACTAAACAGGTATGTTTTCTTCCCATATTGATGTTTCCAAGTATAAAAAGACTGTTTTCATCCTGCAGGTGAGACTCCGAGACTTAGTTTAAAAGGGCGAGCATAAAAAGTCAAACTTGAAAAAAAGTCAACCCCGAAAAAGTCAACCCCAAAAAGTCAACTACTGAAAAAGTCAACCCACTTTCAAAATCAAGATTTTAAGTTCAATTGAAAAATGGAAAAAGAATTTTGATAATCCGAGGTCTACATTGAAAGATATGGAGTTTGGAAGTTGGGATTTGGAGATTCAGTAGAAAAGAAACCCTAATCCGAGAAATTTGGGGAAAAGTGCTTAAACGATCAAACTGGTCGAAATTGAAGGTTCCAATTGAAAGATAAGAACTGACTACGGGTAATGGAGAAGTCACTTGCAAGAAAAACCGAAAGAAAAGTCAATCCGGGAGAAAACCGAGAATTAGGGTTTTTAGTGGATTTCGGTGAAATCGGGAAGAGTCACAGAAATGGCCCGACTTGGTAAGACCAAAGCTTCCAATGGATGAAGAATGGTTAAAAAAGATGGCCCAAGGCTCAGATTGAAGAAAATCTGAAAATCGGATTTGTTTTGAGCAAAACCGTGTTTCGGAGGTAAAAGGGCAAAATTGGAAAAATTTGGGAAAAATAGCAAATGGACTCCGAAAATTATGGAAAATTTTGTCAATATCATTCTTAAATCATTTGAAGGAGATTGGCGAAAGAAAATCTTGATTCCGAGTTCGTTTGCAAAATGGCCAAATCCCTGGCCTTCTATGCAATAATTCAAAAAGATAAATCCCGGAAAAATAGCAAATGGGCTCCAAATCTTTTGAAATTTTGCAGATATCATTTTTAAATTATTTGGAAGAGATTGGCGAAAGAAAATCTTGATTCCGAGTTCGTTTGCAAAATGGCTAAATCCCGAGCCTCCTATGCAGTAATTCAAGCCGATAAATCCCGAAAAAATACCAAATGAGCTCCAAAAATTATGAAAACTTCCAGATCACACTTTTTAATTATTTTGAAGAGATTGGTGAAGAAAAATCTTGATTTGGAGCTCGTTTAAAAAATGGTAAAAAGTAGGGGCATAAAAGGACATTTTGGGAAGAAAAAATCCAAATAAATAGCAAACGGACTCGGATAATTTTGAAAACTTCCAGAACTCAATATTTTATTATTTTGGAAGTATTAAAAAAAGAAAAATTGAATTTGGAGCCCGTTTGATATTTATTTTGCATCCGGGGGGCAAAATGGTCGTTTCACCCAAGCAACCGAAAAGGGCTTCTTTGGGCCTTTCAAAAATCAGAGCTGGGCTGGAAAAGAGAAGTGTTGGCCTGCCCAAGCCCAAAGGAAGGAGGAAGCTTAGGATTTTTTCAATCAAGTGATTAAAAATCAAGAGTTAAGTTAGAGATTTTCATTTTTGAGCCTAAGTCCCAATCCCACATCCCTTTGTAATGTCAAGCCAAGGAGGTGCTCACCTTATAAATAAGGAGTCTTGGCCTTTGGTTGAGATCACCCACTACCCCTTGTGAGATAGTCTATACACTTGTATTAGGATTATCCGGGTGGTGAGTCATAGTGTTTTTGTTGAGAGGGTTTGTAGCTTAATCCGTTCAAAAGCTACTTTGAGGGTTTGTAGCTTAATCCGTTCAAAAGCTACTCTGAGGGTTTATAGCTTAATCCGTTCAAAAGCTACTTGTGAGAGGGTTTGTAGCTTAATCCGTTCAAAAGCTACTCTGAGGGTTTATAGCTTAATCCGTTCAAAAGCTACTTGGTGAGTTTTCATTTTAAAATAATGTTTCTTGTTCTTCCTTCATTTCCTTTCTTAAGTATATTTTTCTTACATTTTGTTTTTACAATAAACTCACCATGGCCAAATGGCCTACATTATTTATTTTAAGTTGTTATTTTTGATTCATTTTACCATATTGTTTATGCTATTTTCTTTATTTTTGATGTTTTAAATATTATGTTATTTCATGTTCTTAAGTTATATTTAATTTGGTTGCTTTGTTTGTTGCCATTTATGTCTTAGATATCATGTTTTTACATTTTTAATTTTCTGTTTTCATGTTGTTTAAATTTGAGCATGTTTTAGAGTTAGCATATTAAGTGTTTGTGAAAATGCTTGTGTGATTCTTTGCATGATTCTTGTTTTATATCTTAGTAAGCATGTTTTAGATTTGGTATATTAGGTGTTTGTGAAAATGCTTGTGTGATTTTTGTGTTATGACTTAGTTTTTCATGCTAGCATACCAAGTGTTTGTGAAAATGCCATGCTTGTTGAAGCTTGGGCCATTTGGCTACTCCATGTGTTTTGCATTGTGTGTTGTATTTTTTGTTAGGTTTTTGCATTTGCATGATATTTGGTTGGATTTTTGAATTAAGCATGCCTTGTGTTTGTGAAAATTCCATGCATGTCTTAGGTCTAGGTTACATTAAATGTCATGCAAGTTCATGTTAGGTCTAGGCCATATTATTTGTGTCATGCATTTTCCTTACATTTAGGTTTAGATCCATGCATTTCATGCATTATGTTTGCTGCATTGTTTCATGCATTTCATGTTCATGCCACTTGAATAATGACTTGAGCCAATTAATGGTTCAAAGTCATGCTCTCTTGAGCACACTTGTGGAAAATTAAGTTTGTCAAATTGATTATTCTACCTTTGTGATTTTTTTACTTAGCCAATTTTTATCTAACTTTCAAAAAGTCCTAGCTACTGCTTTCAAGTCACTCTATGAGTTTCAAATATTTTTATTTTGATTTTTAAATGATTTTATCAAAGACAAAAAAAATGTGTTGGCAAAGCAGTTTTGTTTTTTTTTCTCCATCCAAAACTCGTACATCTCCGATTTTTCTGGGAATTCATCTTTGATCAGAAAATTAAGTCGATTTTTTCTCGTGTATTTTTACATGTTAGAGTCTCCAATAATTTGTTCAGAATTTTTGGAATTTTTAAAAATAGGGTAAAAAAATCGTGGATTAAAACTGGACAGTGGAGTCAGAATTGATTTTAAAGAAAAACAAAGCAGTTTTTTCTCCTCAAAAAAACTCGTACATCTCTGATTTTTCTGGGAATTCATCTTTGATCAGAAAATTAAGTCGATTTTTTCCCGTGTATTTTTACATGTCCTGAGTCTCCAATAATTTTTTCAGAATTTTTGGAATTTTTACAAATAGGGTAAAAAATCATGGATTAAAACTGGACAGTGGTGTCAGAATTGAATTTAAAGAAAAACAAAGCAGTTTTTTTTCCTCCAAAAACTCGTACATCTCTGGTTTTTCTGGGAATTCATCTTTGATCAAAAAATTAAGTCGATTTTTTCTCGTGTAGTTTTACATGTCTTGAGTCTCCAGTATTTGTTTTAGAATTTTTGGAATTTTAAAAAATAGGATAAAAAATCGTGGACTAAAACTGGACAGTAGAGTCAGAATTGAATTTAAAGAAAAACCATTTTTCTGATTTGGTTAATTTATTTAGAGTGGGCTAATTAGGAGGGTTAGCTACTGACTTAGGGTAATTTCTAAGCCTTTTTAAACTCTAAAAATGGTTTTTCAAGTCCCGGGTTAAGGGTAATCAAGTCTGGATTTTTTAAACTTAGGAAATTAGAGCCATTTAAAAAATTTTAGCCCAGATTTTATTGATAATTCAAGCTTTTCAAAATTGTTTTCAAACAATCACAAAGTATTTTGGTTTTAGAATATTTAATTTGACATATTTTCCTAAGGTAGCCGGATATCTTTTTAGATATACGGATTTCCTTAATTAATGGAAAAAATACATTTCATGCATTGCATTTTTATTTTCATGCATATTATATGATAGCATTATTTTATTCCATGTCATTTAAATTATATGCCATACCATTCATATTTGTCATGTCATTTAGGTTGCATTATATTATTTAGACTGTACTATGTCATTTTATTTATGTCATGCATATACATATTCATTTCTTTTAAATATTTTCAAAAAAAAGATAATGGTTTTCAATAAAAAATATAAAGATATTCCCGAGTTAAAATAATTCATGAGTTCTCTACCGGGTTTGCTGGAGGGAATATCATCAATTATCATTAATAAAGGAATATCTTTCTTTCAAAAAAAGAGAATGATTCGGAAAGTTTTCCAAGACTAATAAAACTTTCTATATTTTGCCACGTTTGTTGGGGAATATAGGAAAATTTTGAATTTATGAATTCCGGATCATTTTCAATAAAAAAAAATGAAATTATTTTTCTTTAAATTGGGAATTAACTTGAAATACTAAATTTAAAACCAACTTTTCACCGAGACTTGAGACAACACACGATTAATAAGGTACCGATTTATACGGGCGTTGTGGGGGTGCTAATCCTTCCCCACACGTAACCGACTCCCGAACCCGCTTCTTTGATTTCTCTGGTTTAAAACGCAGACTTGAAATTGGTTTTTAAAATGTTTTAATTAATTTTAAAATATTTTACAAAACCGGTTTTAATAGGTGGCCGATCACACCTAGCTAAAAAAGATTGGTGGCGACTCCATGTCTTTTTTAAGGTCATTTCAAAACCTTCATTTTTTAGAGGAATTAAGTCGACTTTTCCTCGATTTTTTTTAATGTCGCGCCTAACGAATAATAAAGTCTTGCGATGAGACTCGTCGTTATTTTTTTAGGTTGCGACAGCTTGGCGACTCCACTGGGGAATATTAGAGAGTCAGGCCTAGAATTAGTTGTGTGTTATCAAAGTCTCGGTTTTGTTGGTTTAATTGGTATTTAATTTTAATTCCCACATTTTTTAATAAGGAGAATTTTGAAAATAATAAAATGTTTTTAAATATGTTCATACTCATGTGCATGCATTTTATTTTTGTTCTCTAGTTATTTAAGGTTGTATATTATAATTGCTTGTCGGTTAATGCGTTACACTATTCTTGAATGTTTTAATTGCTAGGGCATTTAGAATAAGGTTTGTAGAATAGGTAGTGAAAGGTTTGATATTCCTCCACACACACTACACGTGCATTTGCATAACATGAATCCTCTACCCGGGTTCCGTCCTTTTAAGTGGGAGTAAAGTAACTACGCCTTCGTGATGATCCTCCGTATGGGCTAGTGAAACACTTTCGGAGTATAAAGTACCTATTGCCTTCGTGATAATCCTCCGTACGGGCATAGGAAAATATACTCTAACGAATTGAACCCGCTTTTATCGGGGTGCCTTACTAGCCTTCACCGGCGACAGTGAGGAACAATTCGGGGCCTTAGAACCGATTCACCCTCATATAGTGAACCTAGGCGAAGCCATCCCGAATTTTCGTTAGATATACCGAAAATAGGAACACATGGAGGGGCATTTCTAAACCTTTTGTTACCTATTTTACACTTCGAATAAATGTGATAGATCGGACAACGATGTACGTACATCGCCCGTAATAAATGTGATACTCCGCCTCGAAGGCATCGTGATGCCTAAATAAGCAGATATTGCTAGGGCAGATGTTCATTAGCTGTTTTTAAAAAAAAAAAAAAAAATCCTTTTTCAAGCATTTTTGCATGTTGCACATTTCATGCATGTGTGAATAGAGCATGTACATTTTTGGTTGTATTATGGATCTCATTCTTTGCAATAAACAATTGGTAATTTTATTTGATGATTTCATAAAACCGGTAGTGTCACATGAACATTTGCATATTGTACCATAGTGAGATCCACCCTGAAATTCTTTTGAAAATAATGTGATTGGTTTTTCATAAAAAAAAAAAAAAAACACACACACAAAAAAAAAAAATCATAAATTTGGAGGCAAATCTTGCATAATGAGATTTTTGAATAATCAAGATTTAGGTCCCACCAATTTCGTGTAATCATTGATTTCTTTGTATATACCTATGTGTTAATTCATTTATTTTTTGCATGTATCATTTTGACATCATGTTATAGTCATAGCATGCATGGTCATTTATTGTAAGATACGTTTATGACATGCATGGTCATTATTTGTATATACTTATGTATCAATTTATTCTTTCTTTACATGCATCATGTTAGCATCAAGTTGCATTCATGCATTCATAGTCAGCATGATTTTTCTGTATATATCCATATATCAATTTATTCTTTCTTTACATGCATCATGTTGGCATCAGGTTGCATTCATGGCATACGTAGTCATCATGATATGCTCATGCATTAATTTGTCATATTGGCATCAAGTTGCATTCATGACATACACGGTCAGCATGATTTTCTTTGTATATACTCTGTGTCAGTCATTTATTCTTCACATGCATCATAATTGACATTGTGTGGCGTTCGTAATGTATATGATCATTCATTGGGAAATGCATTTGGAACATACATGGTCATTCATTGTATATATCCATACATTAATTTGCTTATTTTTTTACATGCATCATGTTGGCATCAGGGTGCATTCATGGCATACACAGTCATCATGATATGCTCATGCATTAGTTTGTCATATTGGCATCAGGTTGCATTCATGACATACACAGTCAGCATGATTTTCTTTGTATATACTCTGTGTCAATCATTTATTCTTCACATGCATCATAATTGACATTGTGGCATTGATAGTGTATATGATCATTCATTGAGAAATGCATTTAGAACATACATGGTCATTCATTGTATATATCCATGCATTAATTTGCTTATTTTTTACATGCATCATGTTGGCATCAGGGTGCATTCATGGTATACACAGTCATCATGATATGCTCATGCAATAATTTGTCATATTAGCATCAGGTTGCATTCATGGCATACGTAGTCATCATGATATGCTCATGCATTAATTTGTCATATTGGCATTAGATTGCATCCATAACATACATGGTCATCATAATTTCTCTGTATATATCCATGCATTAATCTGCTTTTTCTTTACATGCATCATGTTGACTTTGGGTTGCATTCATAACAAACATAGTCAGCATGATTTCTTTGTATATGTTCATGCATTAATTTGCTTATTACATACATCATGTTAGGATTAGGTCGCATTCATGACACACATGGTTAGCATGATTTTCTTTGTATATACTCTATATCAATCATTCATTGTTTGCATGTATCATAATTGACACCGTGTTGCATTCATAGGATATATGATCATTCATTGGGAAATATGCTAAAATGCACATGATCAGTCATTGCATATATCCATGTGTTGATTTGTTTATTCTTTGTTTGCAACATGTTGGAATTGTGATTGCATTTATTACATATATGGTCAGCATGTTTCCATTGTACATATCCATACATCATATTGTTTAGGCTTCACATGCATCAAATTGCATTCATGGCTCATTCATCATGACATACATTTGGAGGAAATAAAATAGAAGTTGGCTTGGCTTTAGGAGTCTTTGAAAGAATTTCCATTTCAAATCAGAAGAAGTACTGAGTACACTTTTAATACAGGCTGGTGCTATGGAGGATGAACAAATTGCCCGAATGGAAAAAATGGAAAGGGAACAGAGAGAATTGCGAGAACAGCTAGCAAAATCTCAAGCAGAATCTAAGGATCAGATGACTAAACTGATGGAGCTAATGTCTGCTGTAATCAAGGGAAAAGGATACACCGAAAACTCTGTCGCCGGAGAAGGGTTAGAGGTACAAAAGGGCCAAGATGAGGTCGCAATAAGTGATGCCCAGAACACTGTTAACCCCGTCAATGTCCTAAACTCAGATGATCCAGCTGAACAGGCAAAGTTGAAAAGGGTTGCAGTAAATGAGGTTGAGTTGGCAGATTCCCAAGGGAAATATCAGTTGTTAAATGAAAGGCTCCGGGCAATAGAAAGAACAGAGGTATTCGGGAGTGTGGAGGCGAAAGAACGATGCTTGGTCCTCGATTTAGTCATTCCTCTTAAGTTCAAGATCCCTGACTTTGTGAAATATGACGGGACGACCGATCCATTAGCCCACATCACTATGTTCTGCCGAAAGATGACAAGTCAGATAGATAATGATAAGCTTTTGATTCACTGCTTTCAGGATAGCCTCAGCGGGTCCGCAATTAGGTGGTATAGTCAGTTGAGCAAGGACCAGATACGCTCTTGGAATGATTTGGCTAGGGCTTTTCTAAGCCAGTACAAGCATATGACCGACATGGCGCCTGACCGTCTCACCTTGCAAAATATGAAGAAAAGAGCTACTGAGAGCTTCAAAGAATATGCGCAACGGTGGATGAGCCTGGCCGTCCAAGTACAACCGTCTTTAACTCAGAAGGAACCCACTGTCCTTTTTGTGAATACACTACAGGCCCCATACTACGATAGACTTGTCGGCAACACCATGAAGAATTTTTCGGACATGGTAATTTCAGGGGAGATGATTGAGAATGCTATCAAGGATGGGAAAATTGAAGGAGAAAGAACATCCAATACCAAGAACAAGGGGGCATCTGAAAAGAAAAAGGAAGATACCCAAGTCGTGGAAGACTTTGCCCCATCTCCCCAATTATCCTCGTATCAGCCATTTTACTCTACCCTGAACAATGTCTCTCAAGGTTTTTATCCCTACCAACCAATGACTGCAACTACACCAGAATTTACATCTGTCTATCAATCGAACATCCTTGGGAATAATCGAAAGGGGCATAAAAAGCGAAAAATAAATCAGGTTAACCCGATTCCTGTGACATACAGTGAGCTACTACCTCAACTCATCCAGAATCACCTTGTGACACCCATGCAAATAGCGCCTCTGAAGCCCCCTTATCCGAGCTGGTATGATGCTAATGAATGTTGTGGGTACCATTCTGGCAATCAAGGTCACTCAACAGAGAACTGCCCCGCTTTGAAGTACAAGGTCAGAGATCTCATCAAGGCTGGTTCGATAAGTTTTGAAGATGGGGAAGCCAAGTGTCATAAGAAACATTGTGCATGAGCATATTAGGTTTTTGACGCATGTAGTTCTATACACTGTGATGATAAAAGCACTTGTCTCATGTTAACATCTACATGAATTAAATGAATTTTGAATTTTAAATGCTTTGTGTTTGTTGTGTTTCAACAATAACTTGAATTTGCAAAAACAAGCATTAAGGAATTTTTAGTGATGGATAGTCTCAAGAAGATTGATGATCAGTGTCACAAATGACCCAATACCTTCTCCATTCTCTTTAGGTTTTCCTAAGCCTAAATCTCTTAAACCAAGAGCATTTGAAAGACCTAATGCTTCAAGGAATATGAATGATTCGACTTCATAAAACCATTGTCATCACAGAATAAGCAAAGACATAGATCTTAGTCTAGGCTATGAACAAAGGAACGAACTTTTTGAAAAAAATTTCGAATTCCTTGAAATTCAAACAAATGAGACATTCTTTCAAGAATCTAGATTTTGATAATTTGGTGTGTGTCGAGATTGTGCTAAAACCATTCATGACCTTTCCCAATAACCACAAAACACTAATTGCCCAAACATCACTTCATGATTGACATCCTGGGGCACAATGATTAAACTAGATTATACCTTGTCCCAGAGAAAACCTGTTTTGGGTCGTATTTTCCTTGTCTCTTCAAAGAACTCAGATTGGAAACTCAGCCTTTTCAAAACAGACCTAGACTTGCCATGTTCCTCGTTGATACAAATTCGCATGGATAATCAAATTGGGGCATCATATGTGGAAATGATGGATACATGGTGAATAAGGATGGATTAAACGCATGAATCGTTGGGGCATGCGATGAAAAATGGAAAATGAAAAAATTTGTGATATCATGCATATGAGAATTCGGATGATTCCAAAGTGCAAAATGAAATTCTGAATATCTATTTCCCCTGGGGATTGCTTTTCAAAGTGAATATTCGTGCTTGACATGAGGAATGGCCATCTTTCATATCCCTTCACAAAAAAAAATTATTATCCATAGTCACCCCTTTTGAGCCAAAAGAATTCTTTCTTCTTTGAACCCTGATCAAGGATCACCCTCTACACTGGGGGGCAAATGCGAGGAAATATCTTTTTAAGATCATTGAGAAATGAGTCCTAGCTCAAAGACAGATACAAAGCAAATGAAGTCCCGAATAAATACAGGCTCACTTTGTCAAAGAAAAAAAAAAGGAAGAGATGGCGAGATGAAAGCCAAGAAAAACAAAAAAAAACAAAAAAGAGGTGTGTGAAAAAGCGATTGCAAATGAAAGCCAAAAGCAAGGAAGAAAAAAGCAAAGTCAAAAGGAATGAAAAGACCAAAAGGGACATGCTTCAAAGAAAATCCTCTTCAAGAAAGGATCCTTGATCTGATTACCCTCAAACACATATTTTGGGCCTATTTATCCTTTCTTTCTGAACCCTGAGCCATGGCCTACATTACGTGCTTTAAAAGTCCATTTTGATCAAGCATGAATATTTAATTTGAAAGGTTTTTCCTCAGATTTTATCCCATTTCATCGAATTATCATTTCACTAAGGAAGAATTTAGAATTCTCAAGTGCATGGTAAAACAAAAAAAAAAACAAAAAAAAAAGAAGAAAAAATTGAAAAGAATGGGACTCTAGGGCGAAAACCCAAAAATGGGCGGTCTAGAGTAGAATAGGAATTTTTGATGCCATCTATGATAGTGCCGATACCCCAAAAAAAAAAAAAGGTCATCTTAAAAAAAAGGTGGTCATCGAGGAACATCTAGGAATTCCTGAACCCCCCAAATTGTCAGCTCTCATTCGGAGGATTGTCTTCAAAAAACTGAAACTTTTTTCCTCCAAGATCAAACTTTCCGATTTAAACATCCCAGCCAATCTTGACGCTTGTCAAAAAGCCTTGATATGGAAACTAAAAGAATGTTGAATTTGCTTGGTTCTCAATGAATTCATGATTTATAAAACCTGTTCCATTTGTGAGCCTAGAAAGGACATACATTTTTGTTGTGAAGTTTTCCTGGAAAAGCCAGAATCTTGTTATACCAAGCCTTGTCAATTCAAATTGAAAAACCCAAATTAATACTTAGGGAATTTTCTAACAGTGATCATCAGTCATCAAAAGATTTGTACATCATACACTGTGGAGTTAAAATTTTTGGCTTAGAAGTTTTCCTTAAATAAGCAAAATTGTTTTTCAAAAAGGGAAAATAAAAATATTTTTGAAATACCCATTTTTGATGTTGACATGAGACAAGGGTTTTTTTTAACCCAAAGGTATAGAACTGCCAGGATAGGTCCTGACTTCCAGATATGAGAAGAAGATATCGAACCCAGTTCAGATCTCTGTTGATGAAAGTTTGAAAACTGTTGGGGCAAAGAGAATAGCCAAAATGAATTGAAGATATACTCTGATTTGAAGAGGAAAAATGAATTTGAAAGGCTAAGCCAAAGTCTAGAAAAACAACCGGGGGCATTTGCATCACTCATGAGCACTCATCTCTTTATCGAGCTTTTGCATCTGCACAGTGTCGGCAAGCATTTGCATCATTCATGGGCATTTGCATTGGCATTATTCCATAAGCATCTGCATTTTACCTTTACATTTACATTCTTCATGGAATTCGCATTTGTGTCATCTCAAGCAATTGCATCATTTCTAGAATCATTGCATTTTCATTACTATGTGGTAATTGTAGTTACACCATTCATAAACCAGTTACATGAACACAATTAGTAGGGGCATCTGCATCATGAAACATGGGCATCAATCCAGGCCATTTGCATTTGCACTAAGAAATATTTTACATTTGCACCATGAAGCATGAGCACCTTGTTAAAAAACATGTGCATCTGCATCATTTCTCAAAGCTTCTGGTGGGGATATCCAGAATTTTACAGTTTTTAAAAAGTGAACAAGTCTTCGGTGGTGATAGCTGAAGCCTCTGGTGGAGATATCCAGAGTTTTATAATTTTGAAAAATGAGAAATTTTCTTCTGGTGGGGATATCCAGAATTTTACAATGAGCAAGTCTTCGGTGGTGATATCCAGAATTTTGCAGTTTTAAAAGTGAACAAGTCTTCGGTGGTGATAGCTGAAGCCTCTGGTGGAGATATCCAGGGTTTTATAATTTTGAAAACATGAGAAGTTTTATTCTGAAGGAGTTACCCAGAATTTTACAATGAGCAAGTATTTGGTGTTGATAGCCAAAGCTTCTGGTGGTGATATCCAGAATTTTGCAGTTTTAAAAGTGAACAAGTCTTCGGTGGTGATAGCTGAAGCCTCTGGTGGAGATATCCAGGGTTTTATAATTTTGAAAAATGAGAAATTTTATTCTGAAGGAGTTACCCAGAATTTTACAATGAGCAAGTCTTTGCTGGTGATAGCCAAAGCTTCTGGTGGTGATATCCAGAATTTTGCAGTTTTAAAAGTGAATAAGTCTTCGGTGGTGATAGCTGAAGCCTCTGGTGGAGATATCCAGGGTTTTATAATTTTGAAACATGAGAAATCTTCTTCTAGATGAGTTATCCAGAATTTTACAATGAGCAAGTCTTTGGTGGTGATAGCCAAAGCTTCTGGTGGTGATATCCAGAATTTTGTAGTTTTAAAAGTGAATAAGTCTTCGGTGGTGATAGCTGAAGCCTCTGGTGGAGATATCCAGGGTTTTATAATTTTGAAACATGAGAAATCTTCTTCTAGATGAGTTATCTAGAATTTTATATTGAGCAAGTCTTTGGTGGTGATAGCCAAAGCTTCTGGTGGGGATATCCAGAATTTTACAGTTTTAAAAATGAAGAAGTCTTCGATGGTGATAGCTGAAGCCTCTGGTGGAGATATCCAGGGTTTTATAATTTTGAAACATGAGAAATCTTCTTCTAAATGAGTTATCTAGAATTTTATATTGAGCAAGTCTTTGGTGGTGATAGCCAAAGCTTCTGGTGGGGATATCCAGAATTTTACAGTTTTAAAAATGAAGAAGTCTTCGGTGGTGATAGCTGAAGCCTCTGGTGGAGATATCCAGGGTTTTATAATTTTGAAAAATGAGAAATCTTCTTTTGAAGGAGTTATCCAGAATTTTTTTCAACATGTGCATCTACATCAAGAAGCATTTGCATCAATCTAAGTTAGTTAAATCTGCATCAAGAAAGTTTGCATCAAATCAAGTCATTTACATTTGCATCAAAGACATTTGCACCAATCTAAGTCATTTGCATCTACATCAAGAAGCGTTTGCATCAACAAAAGACATTTGCATTTGCATCATGAAGCATTTGCATCATCTCTTAAAGCTTTCAGGTATAATCGATTTCGTTTCCTTAAGGCGAGTCGAGCCCCGAAATCATCGTCGAGGTACTTTTTTTATTTATGAACAAGTCTTCGGTGGTGATAGCTGAAGCCTCTGGTGGAGATATCCAGAGTTTTTTTTAAAGTCCTTTGAAAAGGTAGAAAGTCTTCGGTGGTGATAGCTGAAGCTTCTGGAGATGATACCCAGAATTTTACAGTTTTAAAAATGAGCAAGACTTCGGTGGTGATAGCTGAAGCCTCTGGTGGAGATATCCAGAGTTTTAAAATCCTTTGAAAAGATAGAAAGTCTTCGGTGGTGATTGCTGAAGCTTCTGGAGGTGATACCCAGAATTTTTACATTTTAAAAAAAAAAATGAGCAAGACTTTGGTGGTGATAGCCGAAGCTTCTGGAGGAGATATCCAGAATTTTAAACACAACTGAGAACAAGACAGGTTAAGGCCCCGAGACCATCGTCGAGGTCATTTCCTTTCTTGCAAATCGAATTTGTTTCCTTAAGACGAATCGAGCCTTGATTAGGTAGGGAATTCAATTTAAAGACAAATCTTCAATTTACTGTTTTTTTTTTTTAAAAAAATTAAAAAAATTAAATTAAAAAAATAAAAAAAAAATTGATGAAAAAAATTGAAAAAAAAAAGAAAAAAGGAAAAATGAAAAAAAATGAAAAAATAGAAAATGAAAAAAATGAAAAATGAAAAAGAAAAAGAAAACCCCTTTCCTTTCCTTCACATGTGATTTCACTGACCGTACAAAATTAGTGTTGGTTTATCTTTGCCTGATTCCTGATTCTCAGCAATAGCCAAAGAGGGGCAGCTGTAGACACCTAATTTTGTCCGGACCACTAAACAGGTATGTTTTCTTCCCATATTGATGTTTCCAAGTATAAAAAGACTGTTTTCATCCTGCAGGTGAGACTCCGAGACTTAGTTTAAAAGGGCGAGCACAAAAAGTCAAACTTGAAAAAAAAGTCAACCCCAAAAAAGTCAACCCCAGAAAGTCAACTACTGAAAAAGTCAACCCACTTTTAAATCAAGATTTTAAGTTCAATTGAAAAATGGAGAAAGAATTTTGATAATCCGAGGTCTACATTGAAAGATATGGAGTTCGGAAGTTGGGATTTGGAGATTCAGTAGAAAAGAAACCCTAATCCGAGAAATTTGGGGAAAAGTGCTTAAACGATCAAACTGGTCGAAATTGAAGGTTCCAAATGAAAGATAAGAACTGACTACGGGTAATGGAGAAGTCACTTGCAAGAAAAACCGAAAGAAAAGTCAATCCAGGAGAAAACCGAGAATTAGGGTTTTTTAGTGGATTTCGGTGAAATCGGGAAGAATCACAGAAATGGCCCGACTTGGTAAGACCAAAGCCCCCAATGGATGAAGAATGGTTAAAAAGGATGGCCCAAGGCTCAGATTGAAGAAAATCTGAAAATCGGATTTGTTTTGAGCAAAACCGGGTTTCGGAGGTAAAAGGGCAAAATTGGAAAATTTTGGGAAAAATAGCAAATGGACTCCGAAAATTATGGAAAATTTGTCAATATCATTCTTAAATCATTTGAAGGAGATTGGCGAAAGAAAATCTTGATTCCGAGTTCGTTTGCAAAATGGCCAAATCCCGGGCCTTCTATGCAATAATTCAAAAAGATAAATCCCGGAAAAATAGCAAATGGGCTCCAAATCTTTTGAAATTTTGCAGATATCATTTTTAAATTATTTGGAAGAGATTGGCGAAAGAAAATCTTGATTCCGACTTCGTTTGCAAAATGGCTAAATCCCGAGCCTCCTATGCAGTAATTCAAGCCGATAAATCCCGAAAAATTACCAAATGAGCTCCAAAAATTATGAAAACTTCCAGATCACACTTTTTAATTATTTTGAAGAGATTGGTGAAGAAAAATCTTGATTTGGAGCTCGTTTAAAAAATGGTAAAAAGTAGGGGCATAAAAGGACATTTTGGGAAGCAAAAATCCAAATAAATAGCAAACGGACTCGGATAATTTTGAAAACTTCCAGAACTCAATATTTTATTATTTTGGAAGTATTAAAAAAATAAAAATTGAATTTGGAGCCCGTTTGATATTTATTTTGCATCCGGGGGGCAAAATGGTCGTTTCACCCAAGCAACCGAAAAGGGCTTCTTTGGGCCCTTCAAAAATCAGAGTTGGGCTGGAAAAGAGAAGTGCTGGCCTGCCCAAGCCCAAAGGAAGGAGGAAGCTTAGGATTTTTTCAATCAAGTGATTAAAAATCAAGAGTTAAGTTAGAGATTTTCATTTTTGAGCCTAAGTCCCAATCCCACATCCCTTTGTAATGTCAAGCCAAGGAGGTGCTCACCTTATAAATAAGGAGTCTTGGCCTTTGGTTGAGATCACCCACTACCCCTTGTGAGATAGTCTATACACTTGTATTAGGATTATCCGGGTGGTGAGTCATAGTGTTTTTGTTGAGAGGGTTTGTAGCTTAATCCGTTCAAAAGCTACTTTGAGGGTTTGTAGCTTAATCCGTTCAAAAGCTACTCTGAGGGTTTATAGCTTAATCCGTTCAAAAGCTACTTGTGAGAGGGTTTGTAGCTTAATCCGTTCAAAAGCTACTCTGAGGGTTTATAGCTTAATCCGTTCAAAAGCTACTTGGTGAGTTTTCATTTTAAAATAATGTTTCTTGTTCTTCCTTCATTTCCTTTCTTAAGTATATTTTTCTTACATTTTGTTTTTACAATAAACTCACCATGGCCAAATGGCCTACATTATTTATTTTAAGTTGTTATTTTTGATTCATTTTACCATATTGTTTATGCTATTTTCTTTATTTTTGATGTTTTAAATATTATGTTATTTCATGTTCTTAAGTTATATTTAATTTGGTTGCTTTGTTTGTTGCCATTTATGTCTTAGATATCATGTTTTTACATTTTTAATTTTCTGTTTTCATGTTGTTTAAATTTGAGCATGTTTTAGAGTTAGCATATTAAGTGTTTGTGAAAATGCTTGTGTGATTCTTTGCATGATTCTTGTTTTATATCTTAGTAAGCATGTTTTAGATTTGGTATATTAGGTGTTTGTGAAAATGCTTGTGTGATTTTTGTGTTATGACTTAGTTTTTCATGCTAGCATACCAAGTGTTTGTGAAAATGCCATGCTTGTTGAAGCTTGGGCCATTTGGCTACTCCATGTGTTTTGCATTGTGTGTTGTATTTTTTGTTAGGTTTTTGCATTTGCATGATATTTGGTTGGATTTTTGAATTAAGCATGCCTTGTGTTTGTGAAAATGCCATGCATGTCTTAGGTCTAGGTTACATTAAATGTCATGCAAGTTCATGTTAGGTCTAGGCCATATTATTTGTGTCATGCATTTTCCTTACATTTAGGTTTAGATCCATGCATTTCATGCATTATGTTTGCTGCATTGTTTCATGCATTTCATGTTCATGCCACTTGAATAATGACTTGAGCCAATTAATGGTTCAAAGTCATGCTCTCTTGAGCACACTTGTGGAAAATTAAGTTTGTCAAATTGATTATTCTACCTTTGTGATTTTTTTACTTAGCCAATTTTTATCTAACTTTCAAAAAGTCCTAGCTACTGCTTTCAAGTCACTCTATGAGTTTCAAATATTTTTATTTTGATTTTTAAATGATTTTATCAAAGACAAAAAAAATGTGTTGGCAAAGCAGTTTTGTTTTTTTTTCTCCATCCAAAACTCGTACATCTCCGATTTTTCTGGGAATTCATCTTTGATCAGAAAATTAAGTCGATTTTTTCTCGTGTATTTTTACATGTTAGAGTCTCCAATAATTTGTTCAGAATTTTTGGAATTTTTAAAAATAGGGTAAAAAAATCGTGGATTAAAACTGGACAGTGGAGTCAGAATTGATTTTAAAGAAAAACAAAGCAGTTTTTTCTCCTCAAAAAAACTCGTACATCTCTGATTTTTCTGGGAATTCATCTTTGATCAGAAAATTAAGTCGATTTTTTCCCGTGTATTTTTACATGTCCTGAGTCTCCAATAATTTTTTCAGAATTTTTGGAATTTTTAAAAATAGGGTAAAAAATCATGGATTAAAACTGGACAGAGGTGTCAGAATTGAATTTAAAGAAAAACAAAGCAGTTTTTTTTCCTCCAAAAACTCGTACATCTCTGGTTTTTCTGGGAATTCATCTTTGATCAAAAAATTAAGCCGATTTTTTCTCGTGTAGTTTTACATGTCTTGAGTCTCCAGTATTTGTTTTAGAATTTTTGGAATTTTAAAAAATAGGATAAAAAATCGTGGACTAAAACTGGACAGTAGAGTCAGAATTGAATTTAAAGAAAAACCATTTTTCTGATTTGGTTAATTTATTTAGAGTGGGCTAATTAGGAGGGTTAACTACTGACTTAGGGTAATTTCTAAGCCTTTTTAAACTCTAAAAATGGTTTTTCAAGTCCCGGGTTAAGGGTAATCAAGTCCGGATTTTTTAAACTTAGGAAATTAGAGCCATTTAAAAAATTTTAGCCCAGATTTTATTGATAATTCAAGCTTTTCAAAATTGTTTTCAAACAATCACAAAGTATTTTGGTTTTAGAATATTTAATTTGACATATTTTCCTAAGGTAGCCGGATATCTTTTTAGATATACGGATTTCCTTAATTAAAGGAAAAAATACATTTCATGCATTGCATTTTTATTTTCATGCATATTATATGATAGCATTATTTTATTCCATGTCATTTAAATTATATGCCATACCATTCATATTTGTCATGTCATTTAGGTTGCATTATATTATTTAGACTGTACTATGTCATTTTATTTATGTCATGCATATACATATTCATTTATTTTAAATATTTTCAAAAAAAGATAATGGTTTTCAATAAAAAATATAAAGATATTCCCGAGTTAAAATAATTCATGAGTTCTCTACCGGGTTTGCTGGAGGGAATATCATCAATTATCATTAATAAAGGAATATCTTTCTTTCAAAAAAGAGAATGATTCGGAAAGTTTTCCAAGACTAATAAAAATTTCTATATTTTGCCACGTTTGTTGGGGAATATAGGAAAATTTTGAATTTATGAATTCCGGATCATTTTCAATAAAAAAAATGAAATTATTTTTCTTTAAATTGGGAATTAACTTGAAATACTAAATTTAAAACCAACTTTTCACCGAGACTTGAGACAACACACGATTAATAAGGTACCGATTTATACGGGCGTTGTGGGGGTGCTAATCCTTCCCCACACGTAACCGACTCCCGAACCCGCTTCTTTGATTTCTCTGGTTTAAAACGTAGACTTGAAATTGGTTTTTAAAATGTTTTAATTAATTTTTAAAATATTTTATAAAACCGGTTTTAATAGGTGGCCGATCACACCTAGCTAAAAAAGATTGGTGGCGACTCCATGTCTTTTTTAAGGTCATTTCAAAACCTTCATTTTTAGAGGAATTAAGTCGACTTTTCCTCGATTGTTTTTAATGTCACGCCTAACGAATAATAAAGTCTTGCGATGAGACTCGTCGTTATTTTTTTAGGTTGCGACAGACTTAAAACATGATGAACTATATGAGAAAAAAACATTTTTTAATTCAGACTAAAAATGCATAGGCCAAAGTTGCCTCAAAAATAGAATACTAGTTAAAGACAGCTTTACCAAAAACGATTTTTCTACCCTTGAATAAAAATTAAAAAAATTCTGGAAAAATTAATTTTGACTTAAAACATGATGAAATATATGAGAAAAATCAATTTTTAATTCGGACTAAAAATACCTAGTAAAAATATTTCCCAAAATCAAACTATCCAATCTACAAACCATCATTTTTCCAACTAGTTTGCACAAGAGACTTTGGCTATAGACCATTGATTGGTCTTAGCCAAAAATCAAGTTGATATGAATGCATGATTTTCTAGCAAAGACAAACATATAAAGATGATCAAATATGAGCTAAAAAAGAAAAAATAATAAACAAGTAAAGAAAATGGAGGTTAGCTTAATTGTTGGTTCTTTGGACATAGTCCTACCTAACCAAAATCACTTGCTAAAAATCAAGATCCTCAAGCTTTTTAACCTCTTTTATTTTTTAAAGAAAACCAGGGAAAAGATCTATCCTACCATAATAGTGAATCCCGCAATCAAGAACAACCAAGAAAAGTGAAGCCAAGACACAAGCACAAATGAGGCATACCATTCGGCCAACAAAGAAAATGAGGGGGGAATATTGTTTTCTTTGTTTCTTTTCAAAAAAAAAAAAAAAAGGGAAGCAGAAGAAGAGAACCTCTTCAAAAACTTTTCAAAAACCATTTATTTTCAAGAAAAAAGAAGATGAAATCAACATGGAAAAGAAAAAAAAAACAAATACATGAAAATAAGAAGGAAATAAAGAACAAGAGAAGAGAAAGAATGGAAATTTACCTAGCAAAGCTTCCAAAAACCTCTCAAACTCCTCTTTCTTTCTTCTTTTTTTTTCTCTTCCTTTCCTTTCTTCGTAGGGTATTTTTTAGCTACTGTCTATCTCCTCCAAATGTAGTGAATGATCTCTCTAAAAATGAATTCTCCCCTCCTTCTTTTAGCTTGGCTGATTCCCCCCTTTATTGTAGAGAAAAAATGCTCATCTTTTTTAGCCTTTAGTCATCCTTTGCATGCTCTCCCAACATCTTTTCCACGTGGCTATTTCTTGTCCCCTCCCCTCATGGTCATTTCCTTAAATTAAGGGTCTACTAACCTCTTATTGGCCAAGAATGCCACCTCAATTATTCTTGTCTCCTATCTCTACAAAATATCTTAAGCCACTTGTCATGATCATGTAGCTTACTAACAAAATATCCTCCTAGTTGGCATTTTTATTTCACTTGGCATGATCACATAGCCTTCACATGGTCTTCACATGGCTTTGCAATTAAAAAGCCTCATATTGGCCAAAAATGACACATAGGCATCTTTCTACTTCATCTTGGCCATTGGATCAAGTTGATCAAACTCCTTCCTCCCTCTTTCCATGATGGCTAAAAATGGTCTCGAATATTCCAAGTCATTCCTCTTTTTTTTATTTGCAAATTGATCTTTTTCAGTTTTTCTATAAAATTACATTTTTTCCCTCAAACTTAATCTATTTGCAAATGGACCCCAATTTAGGATTTTTATTTTTCAATCCATCCCATCCAATATAAAACTCAGTTCTAGAGGTTTTCATAATTTTCCGAGCTCATTCTCCATTTTCTCGGATTTTTCTCTTAAATTACGGATTAGTCCCCTCCAAACTTTGCCTATTTTAATTTCAACCCCGTTTTTGGATTTTTCTTCTCCAACCCATCCTATCCAATATAAAACTCAATTTGGAAGTTTTCATAATTTTTTGAGCTCGTTTTCTATTTTTCCTAGATTTTTCTCTAAAATTATAGATTAGTCCCCCGAATTTAGCTTATTTGCATTTTGGCCCTAATTTCAGGTTTTTTTCTTCTTATTTCCTTCTTTCCATCCTAAAACTTAATTCTGAAAAGTTTCGCAATTTTTTGACCTCGAATTCTATTTTTCTTGGATTTCCCAAAATCGCCCTTTAACCCCTGAAACCTCGATTTTACTCGAAACGGGCCAATCTTCCGGATTTTATTTTTCCATTGCCTTTTTCATATATTGAATTGGAGTTGGACCAATTTTGATCAATTTTTATGTCCAAATTTTTCTCCGATTTAGTTTTTCCCCTTTTCCTCAAAATTGGAAATTTTCTCGATTTTCTAGTTTCTCCTCCAATCAGCTCTTCCTTTGGATCCACTTCAAATTGGAACTTGGGGTATCTTTATTTATTGATCATTCACCTATTAGAGGCCTCAATTTTACCGAATTAGACCATCTTCGTAGTTTTTTTCAAATTTGTGAATTTTCCATTTATTCATTAAATCTTTATTTTTTCCTTTTCTCTTCAAATTGATTCCTCCTTCAACTCCGCTTCAAAATTGGATCTTCCAATATCCTTATTTAGTGATCTTATCCATTCTAAACCTTCAATTTTATCCAATTTGATCGTTTACGCACTTTTTCCCAAATTTGCAAAATTTCCCATTTTTCCCAAGAATGACAAATTTTAGTTTTGTCCACTTCTTCTTCTGATTGATTCTCTTGGTGAAATTGGACCTTGAGATATCCTTTTTTATTGATTATCCTTCAATTGGAGGTTTCAATTTTATTCAATTTGATCGTTTACGCATTTTTTCCAAATTTGAAAATTCCATTCTTTTCTCCTACACTGAATTTTGCAAATGTCTTTTCACCTCTCTATCTTCAATTGTAAATCTCCGATTATGAAGATTCCTTCACCATTGTTCAATTCATCTTCGAATCTTGATTTTCCCTGAAAGTTAACTTTTTCAGTGGTTGACTTTTTGGGGTTGACTTTTTCGAGTTGACCTCTGAATCAAAGTCGTGGAGACCCATCTATGGAATGAGGGGAGATTCTTTGCATCCGGGAAGTTGAAAAGAGAACTTACCTTGTTTAAGAAGCCCGAACAAAATTAGGTGTCTACATATATTATTTTTAATTACAAACAAATTTTAATATAATGTCCTTAATGATTATTTTCTCTTCTCATTATAATTCATCTCACCACCACTGCTACTTTTGCATCAAAACGATCTCATCATTGATTTTAATCTCACCACAACAGTATCCAATCTCATCGCTACAGTAACTAATCTCACCTCCACCGCTATTTGTAATCTCACAACTCATCAAAATGGACCCTAATTCTCAAATTAGAATACGATGTGTCATACCAAAGTGTTTTTTATATTAAGCATTCAACTTAAAATCAGTTGGCAATAGGTGAAGAGGTCTAATTTGAATATAAGATCACACGTGTAGACACCTAATTTTGTCCGGACCACTAAACCAGGTATGTTTTCTTCCTAAATTGATGTTTCAGAATGCAAAAAGGCTTTTCTCATCCTGCAGGTGATACTCCGAGACTTAGTCTAAGAAGACAAGCATAAAAAGTCAAACTTGAAAAAGTCAATCCCGAAAAGTCAACCTTAAAAAGTCAACTGTTGAAAAAGTCAACCCACTTTCAAAATCGAGATTTGAAGTTCAATTGAAAAATGGTTAAAGAATTTTGATAATCCGAGGTCTACATGAAATATATGGAGTTCGAAAGTTGGGTTACAGAGATTCAGTAGAAAGGAAACCCTAGTTCGAGAAATTTTGGGAAAAGTGCTTAAACGATCAAATTGGTCGGAATTGAAGTTTCAAATGAAAGATAAGCACTGACTACGGGTAATGGAGAAGATACTTGGAAGAAAAACTGAAAGAAAAGTCAATCCGGAAGAAAATCGAGAATTAGGGTTTTTGGTGGATTTTGGTGAAATTGGGAAAATTTTAGAAATGGCCCGATTCGATAAAACTAAAACCCATAAAACTAAAACCCATAATAAAATAATATTATTATATTTAGGATCTGCTTAATCAATGGTATAGGTATTTATTACAAATTATTTATTTATCATTTAAAAAAAATTATATTTAATATATTATTTTTATTGAATTCAAAAAATAATAATGTATTAGTTATACTTTCTTTTTTATATAAATATATATATATATATCACTTTAACCGGTGCTTAATGAAACTAGTTAACATTTTTCTTATATGTTATACATTATTTTCATTAAATTTTAAAAATAAAATATTAATTATATTTTTTAAAATATTATTTTAACCAAAAACATTAGATAATTAACATTTTTCATAACTATATTGTTGATATGTTAAACCTCAATTATGAGACATTGAAGTTAAAGTATTTTTCATCGTGATCCATCCATATAAAGCCTACCTAGGAGTAAGTATTCCTCAAACAGGAATTACCTAGTTCGCCTTAAGACTAGTTTGGTATTGATGTTGAAAAAAGTTTGAGTTAGAAAAAATTTAAATTGAAAAAAATGTGATGAAAAATTGTGGTTTAAAATTTTTTAAGTGTTTGGCATTGCTGTGAAAAAGTGTTGTAAGAAATTGAAATGTCAAAACAAGATATGTTTAAAATAATAAAAGTTTAGAGATGTGAAGATAATAAAATCATTTTATCCAAAAATTAGCTTTTAAAGCCCAAAACTCTATTTTTTAGCTTTTTGGTTTGGGTTGCCAAACTATGATTTCAATCGCAAAAACCAAATTTACCGGTTTAGCATTGTGTTTGCGATGAAATGTAGTTTTTGACCTCAAAAGCTGTGCCAATAACAATGTTAAACGAGACCTTAATTATTTAAGACTTCCAATTCCTTGGAATTATTATTATCATCACTGCCATTGTTCTCTACTTGGAAATATAAAGAGAAAAAACAAATGCAACAACTCCTTTATTATAAGGGTTCACTTAATTGGTATCTATAGGTACCAATTAAAAATTATTTATTTATCATTTGAGAAAAAAATATCATTTAATACATTATTTATACTTCTCGTATATTTTCATACTTTTTCATTTAATATATTATTGCTCAATTATTTGTTTTAATGATTTAATCTTAATTTAAAACTAAATTTTGTAAGAAATCATGATTAAAAATTACTTGATATATATATAGTATATATTTTAATAATTACCATTTAAATTGTAAATATTAAATAATAATAATAACCAATGAAAATGAGTTGATATAATAATATGTAAACATTATAATTTTAGACAAGATAGTATTATATGACAAGTGAATGACACAGGATATATAAGATAATATCATGATCTTATTAATTAATTAGGTTGTGATTAAAGAAAAAAAATTACTTAAAAAAAAAAATCTAAATTCTAAAAAAAATAGGGATTATGAATAAACTAATTAAGTCTAAGCATGAAAGAAAAACAAACAATTAGTAATACAAACAATTAGTAAGTATTATGTTTTGAATCTCATAGTAATTGAGTTTTTGATTTCTTAAATTTTTTTTATTTATTTCATTATCTTATATAAAATTAATAGTATGATTGTTTGCAGACTTGTAACTTATTAGTTAATAGTATAACTTTTAATATATTATTTTAAACAACTGGTAGTTATATATGCAAATAAATGGGAGAAAATAAATAAATATATAAAATATTACATTAAAATTTAAGAACAACGAAATATATATAAAAAATAATCACCATTTTAGATATTTTCAACTTTATTCTATAAAAAAATCTCTTTTAGATGATCTTTCAAAAATAATCATCATTTTATTTTTTATAGGTCTAAGAAAAAAAACATTTATCTTTAGTTCACAACTCAATTATCTACACATAAATTAATTTTTCTTATATTATTATCTTAAGACCGGTTTAATTTTTAAATTAATTATTAACAATTAGACAATATAGACATATTCATTTATATGGTGAATTCACCACGACATGGGAAGTTAAAATTACAAGTAGAAAATACAATATTTTGATAAAATTATTATTTTAATTTTTAAATTTTAAATAAATTAATAAAAAGATAATAGAATAAAATTGATAATTAATTTTCTTGTAATATAAAAAATTTTATTTAATTACAATTCAATCATTCATATTTTAGTATTAAATTTGAGTTTAGGATCGGGTCGGTCTCGGGTTCAGGTTTTTTCGAATCTGAATTTTTTTGGATTCAGATTATTTTGGGTTCGGGTTTTCTCAGATTTGGATTTTTTAATTTTTTGATCAAATTGAGTTTGGACAGATTCAAATTCGAATTTTTTGAAGCAAGTTTTCGAATTTGGATTCATTTTTCATCTCTACTTGAGGGTAGTCCCTCGTTCAAAGGGAGGCTTTCTTGCAACGAATAACTAATCTACTAATGGAATAAATATCTTAATATAAATTGAAAATTTTAATTTAAAGATTCTAAATCCAAAATTTGAAAAAAATACTAATATTTATGGAATATATAGGAAATGGTTTTCAAGCGTACGTTATAAAGTTTTCTATGTACTAAAAGGACCAAAAGAAAAGAAAGAAAAAAGCTAACATTTTTGTTAATGAGGCCTTATGCATAAGTGATCATAGATTTAAGTCTTGAAGAGTCTCAAGTTGATTTCTTTAAATTTGTTTGTAAATTTGTGTGTGTGTGAGAATATAGATATAAATATATGATTTTCTCTAGTGTTAATTTACAATCTTTGTCTAGTTTAAACATTATTTATTCTAGAGTGATTGAAATTAGATTTGGTCACAGGTTCGTTACTCGCTCGATTCGAATTGAGTCAGGTTTAGGATAAGTTTTTAGTAATTCGAACCAATTCGGCCATACTTGAATTACTGTTTAAATAAAAAAAATTTATTAAAATTTAATTATGAAAATATATAAATATTAATATAAAATTAATTTTTTAACATTTTAATATATTTTCAATAGTAAAACGGGTTTTCAAACTTGAAGCGATCCATAAACACCTCTAATTGGCATCTACTTAATCAATCAAGATTAGCTATAGCTAGACGTGTTAATTCTGACCCGAATTCGAAAAAACCAATCCGTTCGACCTAAATTCGAACCCAATCCAACCTTATTTGACCATAAAAAATCAACAACTCGAACCCGTCCAACCCGAATCTGAAACGATCAAAATTCGAAAAAGCCCGAACTCGAAATGACCTGAACCCGACATAACCCGAAACATTAACCTGAAATGACCTGACCTGACCTTAAATTAAATATAATTTTATTTAAAAAATATTAATTTAATAAAGTAAATAAATAAGACAAGATTATTAATTTATTTTAATTTTATAACTTTAAATTATCTTTTAAAATATATTTTTTTACTATTACAATTTTATATATTTTTAATATTATCTTTTTAAATTATAATTAAAAATAATTTATTTTTAGTATTTAGTTTTAATTTTTATATTTATTAGTATATATTATAAACAAAGTTCTTTATTTATTTATTTTTTTTACTTTAATAAAATAATTAAATAGATTGATAATAATTATTTTAAAACAAAAAATAATTAATAATAATTCAATAAAACTATGTGTTATATTACTTATGATAATCTTATAATATAATTTAATTTTAAATAAATTAATATATGTTTTATTACTTATGATAATCTAATAATATGATTTGATATAAACTATATCTTTTTATTCTCATGGGTATACATATGATTTATAATATTTCTTCGTTATACGTATTACTTAAAATAAATGTATTATTTTTAATTTTAAAAATATAACCTATTTTCATGTAATCTAGATCAAAATACATAAAAATAGGTCATTGATAATGATAATATTATTTTATGTTAATGATTAATACATTATGTTATAATAATCTCTTATCATGTTATTTACATTAAATTAGATAATTTATTATTAATATACATGTTTTTTGGAATAAATGTGTTGTTTTTAATTTCCAATGTATAATCTCTTAAGTCTTATCATGTAATTTTTTAATAGTATATAAAATAAATCATTAATATGTGTATTTTATTATAACGATTTGTATATTATAATAATATCTTATCATGTGATATATAATAAATTAATTTCTTATCATTATACATAGTTTTTATTTCAAATTTATAATCTCTTATCATATGATTTAGATTAATTTCGTCAATAGTCATAATATTGATCTGTTTAATGATACTTGCTACTAAATTCATAAAAATAGATAGATTTTTATTTTATTATAAAGAGTTGCAGAGAGAAACAAATCGACCGTTAGATTTATCCATATAATTGTACTCCTCGTGCACGTAAAGTTTCGAATTGATCCGATATCTCTATCATATCTATCGAGAATACTGTTTTTTTCAATATATATTTAACGGTTGAAAGTTTTTTACATCGAACAAATTATTAAACATTTTTAATTTACTCAAAACTCGATGTGCATGATTTATGTGAATAAAATATGAAATATGACGACCGAATTATTAAAATGGTAATCTTATAAAAAAATTATGTAAGTGTGTAAAACTATTTAGTTTTATACTAGTGTAAGTGGCTCCCTCCTCTAATACATTATACAAAAATATTATATATGTTAGTAGTTCAATATGTTAAGAATTGTATCTTACTTATTATAAAATTTTTATTAATTTAATTTTATACATTATATTTAAAATTTAAAAATATTTAACATAATTAACTAATTTAATTTCATAACATTTATTATATTTTTATTTTAAATAAGAATTTATTATTATATTTCATAACACTTGATAATTAAACTTTTAAGTAAAGTTCTTAAATCTAATTTAATTTTAGTAGAAAATCATTTCAACTTCTAAGATTGGTTCACTTGGTAAATTTTTTAGCATTAAGGGTAACTTATCAAGGTACGAACCTTTAATAAATATAAAATTTTCAAATATTTAAATAGATTCATGTAACGATTTCAGATACACGATAATATCCTATTTTTTTAAAATATAATTTATTTTTTTATTTTTATATTTTGATAAAATTTTAATAAAATCTTATTCGATCAAATAATTTGTTTAAATTTAATCTGATTCGATTTTAAAAATTAATAATTTTAATCCAACATGATCCGAATCTAAATAACCAAAATGTCAAACTCGAAATGATCGAAACCAGAATGACCCGAACTCAAATAACCCGAAAGATCCGAATCCGAGATGATCCGAACCCGAAAGGATCCGAGCCAGAAATGATTCGAACTCGAAATGACCCGAATTCGAAACAATCAGATCCATGAAATTGACTCGATCCAAACCCTCCAAATTGACAGGTATATATATATATATATATATATATATATATATATCAATTTTGCCATTAATTATTTCCTTTTATTCAACTTAATTTCCATCTTAATTTGGAATCAAATACTAACTAGGAAAGTCTTTGATCAATTCATTAATTTCTTTCTATTTCTTTCTTATTCAACTTTCTATTTCTCATGTTTTCATCAATATTCAATAACAAAAAGAACAAGCTAATATCAAACTATTGTCATGTGAACTTATCTTTTATCTCTTATCCAAGTTCCAACAAAATCCTACCATATAATATATGCCACCAAAAAAAAAAATAGATAAATAATGTGTCAAATTGTGTCTGTTCGATGTTTTTGTGTGGTATATGAGAATTGCAAAGTTTTTTTTTAATTTTTAAATAATACTATAAACTACTAAATTCCCAAATGAGTCCAAAGAATTTATTCCATTGTTTTACTGCCCTTTTGGAGCTGCTTCACTGCTCCCCCGCGTTTTCTTATTACACTTTCTTGTTTTATTCCTTCAATCAAATCCATCCCCAAAACCGCGTATAATTTTAAATTTGAATTTAGTTCAATTGATTTATACAGTTATTAAATTTGTACATGGATCGAGTCGAATTGGATTGTAACTCAAAAAAAATTTCCTTTATTTAGGTTCGGTTCTAGACGAGTCTGAGCCGATCCGTCGATCCGATTTACTGTTTAAAAAATAATAAAAAATATTTTTATATTTTATAATTAAATTTTAAATAAAAAATATTTTTTTATTAATTAAACAGTGATTCGGACTGGATCGACTCAAATAAAAAAATATCTATGTCCAGGCTAGACCCAATACAGGCCGGACAGGCTACTCGATACTTGAGCAGGTCTAACAATTACTTTTAAAAATATAACATCTAGCAAGTTTGAAATTCAAATTCTAACATTTTAAATTTCGTTTTTATATTTAAATTATAATCTATTTTGTAAAAAAAAAAGCCGCTTGCAATTTTTTTCTCTTTAATTTTCTGTCCCTTTTATTTCTAGCCTTAGCTGTCCCTCCCTCCCTTGAATCCCCCACCTAGAGCAGGTAAAGTAGGCCCGAATTCGAGAACTCGTCTGAGCCGATCCGAGATAAAATCCTATTCGATTTGATTAAAAAAGTTAAAGGCCCGAATTCGAAAAAATCCGAACCCGAGAAAATCCGAATCCGAAAAAGCCCGAACCCGAGAAAACCTGAATCTGAAAAAACTCGAACCCGTAAAAGCCCGAATCCATTACGATTCGAGCCCGAGATTGATTTTATTTCAAAATTCGTAAATTATAAAAAAAAAAACCCGAATCTGAAATTCGTAAAAAAAAACGAATTTATAACCAAAAAAAGCCGAAATATAATTATATGATTTTATTTCAAAAAATAAATAAATTATAAATTTTTTCTTAAATAAAATATTTTATTTTTAAAATGTATTTATAATTATTATATAATTAAATCAATAATGTATTATCAATAAAAATAATTAATAGTGAATCTTTAAATTGGATTATAAAATAAAATTAATTTGAAACACCTTAAATATACAATTAGATTCTAATATTTTGTAAGATAAACTGGATCACTCTTTAGAGTTTATTATCATAATTATATATCTTAAGTTTATTTCATATGTAATACAGACACATATATGAAAACACGCACATAAATATATTGCGCCTTACTTCACTCAAGTGAGCATTTTTTATGTCTTGTACCTTAGACAATATCAAATATTTATTTTAACTCATAAAACAAAAAGTTCTAATATAATCATTAATTATAGTATATTCAGTATCAAATATCAAATATTAAAACTATATCAATACTATATAAATTAGCTTGTATATATCATGGTTTCTTAAATTTTCTAAGTATTAATTATTAAAATTAAATCAATTAATTGTTATTCTTTTAGTGTCTACTATTCACCATTTTAATTAAACATTTGATCAATCAGTGTATATAATTAGATCTAATGTTCTTATGTTAGTATTTATAATTATGTCCAAACAAAAAAATATAAATATAAGAAAAAATTCTTGAAAATTTAAAATCCTCTTAAAAAATTATAATACAATAACTAAAAAACCTAATAAAGCAAAATAAAAATAAAAAATTGTTGGACTAAGTGACTATAAGAGTTCAATGAGTTATCGGGTTAAGAGTAAAAGTCATTTATGTAAATGTTTAGTAGGCTTTATTTAGAACTTGTTTCTTTCTAATGATTTTTTTTTACATGCAGCCTAATGAGTTTTGTCTTATACTTTTTTAGTGTTATTTTATATTTAATTTAACTCACTTATAAAACCAAAAAAAAAGTCTTATATAATCATTAATTATATCTATATTCAATACTAAACATCATAAAAATTTAAAAATATAAGTATATAACAATTGCAAAAATAATAAGAAGTATCAAAATATACAAATTCTTTTTTATTCATACTATAAATAAATATATCGAACTTATATATTTAGCTTTTATTTGAACTTTTGGACTAAAAAATAATATAAAATATTAATACTCAATTTATAAATCAAATTATTATATAATTTATATTTATATAAATATTTATTAATTTTTAAATTTCTAATTTAGTATTTTTGTAAGTAAAATTAATCATTACATTCGAAATTAAAAAAATATTTATAACTTAAAATTTTCCAAAATTATTGAATCCGTCTAGGTTGGCCCCAACTCGAACCGATCCGAATCCAAAATAATCTGAATTCGAAAAAGCCCGTATCCGAAATGGCACGAGCCCGAAAAAACCTGAATCCGAAGTTATCCGAACTCGAAAAAGCCTGAATCTGAAGTTATCCGAATCCAAAAATATTCGAGCTCAAAAAGATCCTAACCCGAAATGAATCTGAACCCAAAATAGCCCGAATCAAATGAAAGTCCAAACCGAACCCGTCCGAACCGACCCGTTTGCCACCTCTACCCCCACCCCACCATTAGTCCCAACTTCCGATCCAAGAAGAAAAAATGAAAAGAAAGTCCCAATTATCAAATCCTACTTATTTTTTCATGTCACTTAGTTTTTTTTGGTTTCACGATCTGAAATATCTAATCACGTGGTCCTTGTTAGTGATAAAGACCCTTCTGATTTTATATAAGAAGGGAGTTTATTACAAAAACTAACATTTCCATTAATTCTTGTAGTTCATTCATTTAGGAGGATCTCAAAATTGATTTTAAACCCAAATTAGTATATACTACTTAAATAGAGCTTGCACATATTCAAAAATTTAGGTGCTGTCTATTTCCTAACCAAAATATGCAAATAACATTTTGTGAGCAAAAATAAATAATGAAATACGTACCTTTACTTTAAAAAAAAAAAAATTATCCCTTAGCATTGTCCTAATTACAATTTAGTAACTGAAAATTAAGAAATACACAATGAGATGGAAAACTATGAGTATATATATCAATATGAGTGTCCTTTCTTTTAATGAAATTCCAATGTTCCTTTACCAAGAAAAATGGTTGATTAAGAGTACTCTAAATAAAGGTTTTGTATTTGATGTATTGATAATGTATATATTTATACACCGTTAATGAATCAGATGATGTTACATTATTAAAAAATTTTAAAAATAAATACATATTACTTTATTTTTAATAAGTTGGCATCATTTGATTTACTCACAATATATAAATTTATATATTGTCAATGCATTAAATATAAATTCCCAAACAAATGCCTCTAGTTATGATTATAAATATCATAATTTTATAGATTATTAGTTTATTTATAACTTTTATATTTATGAAATGACAAAAATACCACTTTAAAAGTATCTAATATAAAAATAAAATAAGTATAATCTGATAAAAACAAAAGTAGCAAAATTTTATTTGTTGAACTTTTTTAATTTGACATTATATTTATTTTGTTGTATTTGTAATTGTATGTTATTGATATTTTTTTAGTTATTTTAGTTGTAATTGTTTAAATTTTTGTTTATTTAGAAAATAATTGAACATTTAAATACACATTTTTATATAAAAAAAAATTCTAAAATGTGGCTTGTGGGTTTTTTTTTTTTTCTCTTTTTCAACACCCTTTTTAAAGCCAATGGACCACATTTTATGTTTGTAAAGCTTGTTCGGGGAATATGACATGAGTAGTTAAGCACACTTTTGAGAAGTTCGAAGCCAGACCCACAGATAACCAAAAAAAAAACCTAGTTCAGATTTTCAGACCGTGTGGATATTCATGTTCTGTTTATAGTATATAGTCCTCCAAAATTGTCTGCATTTATGTGTAAAAAGAAACAACTAGTTTAACTTTCAACCATATCTAATCATAGTATTAAAACGTAATGTAATGACCGCAATATAATTGAAATTAAGACATGCGCATCGTATTTTATCCGTTATTTAACATTCGCGATACTATCAAATTCATTGAAGTACTATCAAATTTACGTCAGCGATAACCGCGACGCGTTACGTAACGCTCGTGATACCCGCAATAGCATCCGCAACCGCGATTTAGAATTATGTTTCTAATATGATCATCATTGACCAACCTAAGTACAGAAGTCCAGAGCTCACATTACATGCTTCAACTCATCACTTTTCATCTCATCGTGTTTTTTTATGGAAAACATTTTTTTCTCATCACTAGTTTTGATCTAATAACTGCAACTCTCAATCTCACTGCTGAGCTATTAATTTTACATCCCCTTCTACTTTCTTCAACCTCAGCACTACCAATCTCATTTCTGTGCCGAACAGAGTGCTATAATATATAAGTTGGATAGAGACTACAGAGATAATTAAATTGCTGGTAAAAGGAAAGGTAAAATACACCTCCTTTCATCAGATATATATTTTGCATGTAATTGCTTTTCCCTTTTAATTATTTGTTATTTCAATAGAAGGAAGTTCAATTGCACAGATAATATTTAAGTCCTTAAACTGCTTAAGAAATTTGTAATCCAGGAATCTAAGCCGGTCCAAGGGTTTGAAAACAATGGATAGCACAAAATTGTCAATAGAAATTCGTTTAAGTTGACCACATTTTTGTAGTGATGATTCCTGTTAAAAGGAAAGACATATATTGCAGAGACCATCTTCTGACTCTTAGCTGTCGTTAATCACTAACAAAATTAAACAAGTAATAGAATATCTTTGTTTGTGATTAATAACAAACATTCTCCATGTGATGTTTGTGGATTTAGTGTTAAAGTAATTGATATTCCGTTTTCTAAAAATCTATGTTGTGCGGATTTTTTTTATTTTTTTCAAAATATTTGTGTTTGACATTTATATCCGACACATAATCGTACACATATTCGGACATAGGTATAAAAGTATGATCCTCCAAATATATGAAAAAACATGACAAAAATTGAGTATACCCGTACGAACACATACTGACATTCATCCAAATCCAAATTAAATAGCTAAAAATACAAAGATTCTGAGGATTTCTAAGAAAGAAAGATAGCAAGGTATTGAAAAAATTGAAATAAATTAAAGAAACATGAAGTTGTTTGAGTGATTAAGGAAGTCCATCTCAAAGTTTCCATTAGCTTCTTAATTAGCTCATGTGCTCTCACATGCACTGCCATTCTTTGCAAAGTAGAAAATTGGTCATATTGTTATCATTAAGTAAAGACTTAAAGGCTGAATTTAGAAAAGATATATTCTACCCAAAAAAAAGGTTGCTCCGATCCCACATTTGGATATGCCTATTTGTTTCTTTTCCCGCAGAGCTTTATTCCCATTGATCAGGCATTGTCGTGAGTTGATGCACAAGCATTATTATTAAGAAGACACAGTGAGAGAAAGGAGCACGCATTTTCTGCACATGTTTGCTGCTGCTTTCTGGTGTAGCTAGCTACTATGTTACCCAGAGTATTCGTGTTCGATATTTGTGTTCGACAAACATTTGGACATGAGTACAAGAGTATAATCCTCTGAAAAAACTTAGAAAAAATTAAGTATATTCATATAAGACACTTTCATATATATATATATATATTCGATACTCACTCCGAGTCCGAGTAATATAGGCTAGCTA
Source organism: Fremontodendron californicum (assembly GCA_030761205.1). Lineage (NCBI taxonomy): Eukaryota > Viridiplantae > Streptophyta > Magnoliopsida > Malvales > Malvaceae > Fremontodendron > Fremontodendron californicum. The sequence goes on along the minus strand of JAULJL010000013.1, from coordinate 14,741,359 downwards.
GGGAAAGCAAACAAGATTATCCAATTTGATCAGTTCAGATTCCCAACTGATCAGAGCAAATATAAAAGAGTGCTGAAGAGTGAAGACCATGTATCTTGCATTTTCTAGGAAGAAGAGGGGCTCCAGAGCCTAGAAGAAAGTTGCCTCTAAGCAGTCCCAAATCAAATTCTATCAAGTTTAATATTTTAAAGATGTTATGATCCACTCCATATACATAAACTACAGCTACGTAAAACATTCTATAAATGAATTAATTACTTCCTGGCCCTGTCAACTTTCTACTTTTTAAGCATTTGATTCTGATATCGAGATGTTTAGTTAAAGTTCTGAGTTTTATTATATGGCCAAGCTTTCATCACCCTTGCTTCTGTAAATATGTTGAAGAAACACCATGCATGCATGCATGTGTAATGCTTTCCATTTTCACAATGTAGGACCAGAATATATATGATGATCCGCAAAGAGCACTTTCATTGAATCCAACCACTTGCTTTATCTTCCTTTAATTTCCATGAAGTGCTGCTGTGACCCCTCAAAATGGAATCCATATGTTCCTAAACGTGCAAAGAGTTGGTGAGAAATGATAAAATAAGCTTCAATTTGTTCTTGGTAACCATTTAGATGGCCATGAAAGTAAGATAGAAATGAGATAATTTGATGGATATTGAACCTACCAACAAAAATACTATATCGTAAAGTCCCCTTTCGCTTTGCTATATGTACAATTATAGCTTTTGGATAAGAACCATTTGTGTCAATCTTTCTTTGCATCTAGATTAGAGTTTGAAAAAAGCTTAATTTTTTTTTTTTTAATAAACTGTTAAAGTGACGTTATTACATATCATTCAAATCTTAGATTGTCTGTGATTTTATTTTCAAGTTAGATCTCTCCACCTGTTGCTAATTGATTTTAGATTAAATGTTTAACATAGTATCAGAGTTGTTACCCTTCTAAATATCTCTATTTACACGTGATGGGAGCTTGTTAAAATGGTGTTATCTCACGTCGATTAAATCCTGGATTACGTATGATCTTATATTCAAGTTGGGCATCTCCATCTATTGCTGATTGATTTTAGATTGGATGTTTATGGTCTGCTGGAAAAAGTTCGATGATCTTCTAAATTAATTTTGGCCAAAAGAAACTCAGAATATCACATGAAATCTAATTTGCTATACCAATTAATTAACATTTGAAGATCAGTCATTGATGCAAGCTGCAAATCGTGCTTAATTTTAGTCAATCAACATCAAAAGGTCGTAATATATCATTGATAATTTTAAGAAGGGGAACAAGTAACTTTCAGAAGCGAATATAAAGAAGACAGCAAAGACAACTCCCTGGAAAACCAACAATTGTGGAGGGAATTAATTTAATTTTGTTAGAGAATAAATTGAAATCTCTTGATCTCACTAGCTGCCCCCATCCCTTTCTTGATTTTTCCATTAGGCAGATTTATCAAAAATCATATGGTTAGTTGTCAATTTGGCAATTACCAATCTCACATATGTTTACATGACGCCAATCAATCGTATAACAGCATATATACATACACATATATCAAACATCAATGTCTCCATGTCTATTTAGGACATGAACAATATTACATCCTCCGTTTTTGTTCTTTTTTATGATCATGGCTGATGCTTTTCTTTTTTTTCTTTTTTTGCATTTAGAAATGTTCATTATCAGCCATGTGAGTGGTCCTCGAACTATGGTTTATTGAGGGGCATGATAAAATGATAATGAATGGGAGGCGGAGTCCCAAAATTAGGAATAGACAAAGCTGGTGGTGAGAACTGTAGGTCCCCACACTCAAATTTATTTATATTTTTCTTTCACAGAGAACACTTTTTTTTTTTTTTGTACAAACGAAATATAATATGTGGCACTTTGTTTTTCTTCACTACTAAACTATTAAATTAGAGATGGTAAGCACGGATCGGGGATCGATGAGCCGTGGCCTTTGTTAATCTTAATTTTGTATTATTGTCTGAAAAAAATTGAGTTGAAAAAGTATGGTGAAAAAAAAAAAAGTTTAAATATTTTAAGTATTTAGCATTGTTATGAAAAATATTGTATTGAATTGAAATGTTCAAAATATATATATAATAATAATAAAAGTTAAAAAATGTGAAGGTAATAAAATTATTTCATCTTTAAAAAGTATGGTTGAACAATAAAAAACAATTTTTTAATTTAAATTTTTGTTGTTGCATTTAATACGCAAGTGCACGTATCGTTAACAAGTAATAAAGTGAAAAGTAGAGTGTCGATCCCACGAGAAATTGTTACTAAATTCGTTAAGTACTAAAATTAACACAACTTAATCTTATTCAAACAAACGATTAAAGATTGTTAATTAAAACTAAATAAAATAATAAACAAAGAAAGTAAATTAAAAGATAGATTAATCACTTAAGAAAAGCCTAGAATTACAATTTTCCTCAATACTTCGTATGAACCTCTCTTACCCTCTTAACTTGACTAATGATATTGATTTGTTAACCTAGAGTTATAATCTATTTATAAGTGATAAGCTCATAAAATACACATTTTATGCCCTTTATATTCTTAGTTTTAGTTATGTTTTCGATCTTTATCTTGATTACTTATGTTATATTTTTTTAATTCTAGGTATATTTAGGAGAATGAAGTGAAAAGGTGTCAATAATGATGGTAAAGAGCTTACAAAATCATAATCACAAAATGGAAGAAGACTTGGGAGTCAAAAAGATCAATTTCTGATTGCAAAGCAAGAATGAAGATTTGACCTCCGGAGCTTGTTACAAGGAAAACATGATGTTAAAGTCCTTATTTGAAGAAACTTCTTCTTTACTTTTGAAGTTGACTTGAATACCTTTCCAACGGTAGTTTACATGCCCAAATCGGACAAGAAATGGTCATCCAAATGAACCGACGAAGTGAAGGAAGATGCAGCGAAAAAATGCAAGACAAAGAGCTTGGCGTCGTGGCACCAAAAACCGCAAAAAATTGGTAAAACATGCCAAAAATGTAAATTTTGCCTCCTAACTTACTTATGCCGCAAGGACTTGTTCTAAGGGTTTTAAAACTCTATAAATATCATATTTTGAGCCACAAACTAGACATTTTTTTAGGAGACTCAAAGATCATCATTAGTTTTATTCTTTTTCTCCATTCTCTTCTAGTTTTCTTCTTGTTTTCTCTTTTAGTTCTATGTTTATGTTAACAATGCCTATGCAAGGCTAAACTTTTCTTTGGTTAAGGATGATTTCAAAGTCCTAGACATGTTTTGTAATTGATTTTCATATTCTATCTATTATTGGTTTTCTATCAAAGTTGCTTATGTTCTTCTATAAGAATTGTTCATGATTTTGTCTTGGTTTGTTTAGGTGGCCAACTAGATAGATCTTGATAATTATCTATTGCTAGTTTAGGAGTTTTGATACGTAGCTTATCTTGATTTCTATTCAATAGTGGCAATTTGTGGTTAATGATTATGTTAAAGTTTTCACTAATTGCAAAGTGGAACATACCTAAGTTGAATGAATCCATGTTTATGTGTTTGTTACTTAGATCAACCTATCTTTCTCATCTTAAAGTTGCTATCACTTTGAATCTATAGATGTTTGTCTTAGGTTATTTGATAGTTAGGGATTTAGTAGTGACGTTTGTCCTGCTTAGCGACGAACTAAGGAAGGATTGAGGTAACACGGGAGGTTGTTATCTACGGTTGTTAACTTTGATAGATCATTGATATTGATAGGTCTGAAGTTGATTCTTAACATTGTCTAGTGGTGGAGAATGAAACCTTAACCATACTTTCTCATATTTGATTACCTCTCTTTATTTACTTGCTTGCTTTTTATTTTCTTGTTTATTTTAGTTTTAAAATTATTTTAAAAACCCCTTTTTTTCCTTTGTTTTTCTTGAATTTAATCATAAATCAATAATTTATAAATTAAAACTCAATCCCTCTAGATTCAATCCTTGCTAACTACTATACTTATAATTGATCTTTTTAGTGCAAGATTAAATAAAGATACACTATTTTGAGTGCATCAATAAGTATCTTCCGATGGTTTTATAAAAATATATCTCTTAACCAATTAACTCTATTCTTATGATATTTGAATTAAAGATAAACTCATTAAGCTTAGACTCTAAAATTGGTTACGCATGACACGTAAGTGTATTCCTACCTTACATGCAACTCAATTCATCCTAATAAATGAATATGAAACATATGTTATTCAATCCATGGCTAACACTAAACTCCCTTTTCAAAGTTGTATCTAGGTTACCAAATCAATCTAATTGATGACCAAACAATTAGAAGCATTAAGAACAAGATTGAAACAAATGAATATGAAACATATGTAACTCAAAGCATTAAGAACAAGATTGAAATAAATGAATATGAAACATACCAAATCAATCTGGGTTTCCTTACATGCAACTCAATTCATCCTAATAAATGAATATGAAACATATGTTATTCAATCCACGTCTAACACTAAACTCCCTTTTCAAAGTTGAATCTAGGTTACCAAATCAATCTAATTGATGGTCAAACAGTTAGAAGCATTAAGAACAATATTGAATAAACAACATCAAATATCATTAAATCAAGCAAGAGAGTAAAATAATTCAAACTACATGTTGAGGTCCATTGCAATCCTAGAAAAATAAATTAGTTAATGATAATTAATAGAAACAAATAACAAAAGAGTTTCATCATCATCAATATTACAAGAAAGATAAGAAGAGTAAGGGAAAAGAGATAACTAAGGTTTGTCAAGTCTTCAGTCTTCAATCCTCCAAAATCTTCTTAGCTCCTTGAAATCTTATGGTGCATGCTCTCCTCCTAAGAAAACTAGGTTTATAGAACTTGATTCCCCCTTATTTGAGCCTTAAAAAGTCTTATTTATAGAGCTTTAGACAATGGAGTCAGAAACTTCGCGTACAAGTAACAAGTAAGGAAATAGATTTTTTTTTTCTTTCACGTCTGGCGCTGTAGCGCTACAGTGCTAACCCTCGATCTACAGCGCCAGCCTTGCTGGTTGCTGCATATTGATTATGTCGTCTTCTCGTACTTCCTCGGCTGATTTGGATGGGCAAATCTTGTGCGATTTGGGAAAATGATATAGCGTTGGAAAGCTATGGAAATCAGCTTCAAAAGTCAATAAGGAAATTTTCTTGAATAAAGACTTTAGGATCATGTTTTCCTAGCAACAAGCTTCGGAAATCAAATCTGTCCATGTGTTGCTTTGCACATTTTTTTGTCTTTTGTACCTCGAAGCTCTTTCTCACTCTGAACCTATAAAAATACAAAAACACTAACTTAATAACTAATTTAAACATGAAATAAATAAATAAAACTAATTTAAAAATAATTAAAACTAATCAATTCCAAATAAAAACTTCAAGAATTTAACCGATTTGAATGCATAAAATGTGATAAAATAACTATATTTCATATGGTTATCAATTTTCAAATCATAATTTTAACAATAAAAGTTAATTTTTTAATCCATTTTTGATCTCTAAAATCGTGACAATAACAAAGTTAAACGCAGCCGTAATATTGACTTTTCATTTGTCGAGTAATAAAGATTTTTTCTCAAGCGAACAAGTCATCTTAGTAAGGAAATCGCAGGCTTTTGTTAATTAGAATGCATCTACTTCTGGACATAATCCTTAAAGCTTTCTCTTTTCTTTTCTTTTCTTTTTATTCTCTCTCTCTCTCTCTCTCTCTCTCTCTCTCTCTCTCTTGTTCGTTATGTTATCCACAATCTCTTTCAATTCCGTTCTTGTCAACTTCCAGTTATAGTTAACTCATGAGGGAGTGTTGACGAGCACTGCCAGTTCATAAAAAACTAGCAGTTTTCGACAAGGTAAAAAGGGGCAGCTTTACCCAAAAAAAAAAAACAAAAAGGGGATCAGCTTTCAGTTTTGTTCCATGTATTTTGGGCCTAGGCCTATGTTTCCTACAAGAAATCTCCTAATTCTTCTGTGATATTGAGTAGAAATTCAAGATCTTACAGAAGCATTTTGCCATTATATCAGTTTATTGAGATTAATAAGTGCTTACATTTTTATCTTTTTCCTTCATTATAAAAATAAAATAAAAAAACTTCACACGTTTTAGTTAACATGACGATTTATTAGTTTAATTAGCAGTGAATACAACAAAGGAGATGCTGATGATAAATGCTAACAAAATATCAGGTTCGAATCCCCTTTCCCAATCAAAAAAAGAAAAGGAAGAAAAAGAAGTCCTATGTCAAATCACTTAGTTATAACTTGGAAAGATAAGACCAGCAAGAGATAAAATGAGTCATGAAGTATGTAGGCATGCATAATATTAAACTTCTCAAGTATAATCTAAAAAGCCAAAAAACAGTTGCAGCCCAGAAAAAAGAAATAAGCAAATGAAAGCAAGTTCCAAAAGCTAGTTGTTTTTAGCTCTAAAATTTACAGCCATCACCATCTGTTTGGGGGTCCAACCAAAAGGTTCTGCTGCAAGGGCGAGAAACAACTTCAAGTAGTACACTAGCTTCCAGATTTCTTCTTCCTAAAAGTGAACTTCCATGAGCCTTTTGAAGATGAGATTTCTCGTAGATCAGAGTAACACGTTTACTGGAGTTGATTTTATTCTTGGTTCACAATATAGAAGCAAAGCAAACACCGTCTAGAAAGGGTCCAGAAAGGTCACTCTTCAACAACATTAACCAACTCATACTCGATCAGAGACAGATTGTTATCTTCCTTCACAGTGAAACTAGCAGGTTCAGCAACCTCAACACGACCCCACTTGTCCACTGCAAGCCTCATTGATCCTTTAAACATGTCTATTTTCGCATTGCGAAGAGTTACAGTAGTACCCTCTTTCATTAAGTCCACTACAAAATAAAAATTGTTTAGCTCTAATTAACACTGTAATCTTCGAACAAAAAAAGCATGTATTGTCCTATCTGACAACATATAATGAATAATATCAAATCAAGGAAATCTTGAAATGATTAAGGAAACATATTCATAATCACAATCGTGTAAGATCTCATATATATGAAATATCACTGCCCAAATTAGTTAATTTGGGTTTTCTAGACCACTTGAGCACACTTTCCATACTTAAGCCTTGGGGTATATCAGTGAACTCCACTACTTGCATTCTTTGTAATGAGGAGTGCAGGGATTATTTGTTCTTTCTTACAGTTATTCAATGGCTGTATGGCAGAGCATTTTATATACATCTAATATTGCAAGAGCACCTGGTAGCTGGTCAGATGAGCTTAGTTGAGCGATCAACAATTTCAAAGGGAAATCACCTTAGTCTATCTTATTAGGCTTGCATGGACTGCATACATATATCATATTTTGAAGGAACGCAACTCTAGAAGACACTGGAAAACCAAATTCTAGAGGAGCTATATTCCAACAGATTGTAGTAGCTATTCGAGCATTCTTAGTTCTTCTATTATATTCCCTATTCCCTAATGACATAGGGGTGTAATCCAGCCAAGTTAGTCTTTAGTTGCTGTTTCCGGGTGACTTCCCAGCTTGTAAAACTTTGTAGCAGATTATTCTGCTTTCTTTGGATGTTGGAATAAAATTCCATTATTGCATCAGTAAGAAAGACAGTGGAAAACAAAAGATGATTGAATTCAACCATAAGTATAAGCAGCAGAATGCACTTGAACACCTCAAATATAATCTCTCTGAGCTCAAGAAAACACCATAATAGAGTCTGACATCAAAATTGATGCCATATATATTTGCATTGATTAGACGTAAATGGTATTTTAGCACTAAAATTTCAGACATGGCTACAAAGTAATAAACAGCCTGTAAGCCTTAGCTGAACGAAAATACTGAGAGGGATATTTCACTCTAGCATATACTTATGATTGAAGGCACAACTAGCATTTATTTCATTCTTAAGACTAAAAGGCACAACTAGCATTTATTTATTCCAAGTCACGATTAGCAACAGAAGGCCAAGATCAAACATAAAGTAATTGAATAATCATTATGTACAGAAAGCCTTCTGTTGTCGAAATTCATAAACTCGAAAGATGCATAACGTTAAATTGTGTGAATTTATATCAGCCATGATATCTGAACACTCAATTGACCAATTAAGCTAATAGTCTGTGATCTGTCACACAAAGGCCACAACTAGCATTTATTTCATTCCAAGACACTATTAGCAATCCTAAAATAGACCTCCTTGTCACATAAACTTTGTTAAAGGAATTTTGCCAAACCCCAATCTTCACTTCTTTTCTTCCACAAGACAACAAAAAATATAATCACGTCAAATACAATTTGCTTCCATAACTATCAGTTTACAAAAGTGAGAAGTGACAACAAATTTGTTTCAGAGATAACACAATCAAGCATAAAATTAACTAAATGCAAAAGAGTAAGATGCATGACAAGTGAAACCTCTAGCAATAACAAGAGTAAAACTATTGCGCAATTTAAACCTGCATCAGGAGAAGATTATAAAGAATATACCTTGTTCATTTCTAGCGGTACAGATAATCATTCCTGTCTCATCTCCTACCAAGCATTCAGCAATTCGCATTTGACGAACTTGAGGACCATCAGCACGACCCTTCTGCAATACCATCTTTGTGCTGACAACCTTGACAGTAAGAGTGTGACCACTAGTGCCAGGGCGAAGTTGGTCCACCTTGGTGAAAACAGGTTTTCTCAATGTCTTTGATTCCGCCATTTCAATACCTTCAAAAAGAAAACATAGAGATATAGATCATCAACAAAACAACAAGAAAAACCAGCTTTGACAACAACAACAAAAAAAAAAAAATACACCAATAGAATAAGCCTCTTAACCATGGAGAAGTGGGGTAATTACAGCAGATGATTTACTACATTCCACATTTAAAATGTTTTCAAATCTAAACAGATTTAAATGGGTTAAAAATGATTTGAAACTCCATTTTATTTTTTAACAAATTCATGATCCAAACAGTTCGTTAAAAAAAAAACAGTTAGATTTAACATCCAAAGGCAATACTTTGATCTATGCAACTTGAAATTCCATCTAACAAGAAAATATAACTCTAATCATAATCAATAATTTTAGATAGAAAAGTAAAATCCCTAACTTCTCCCGAATAATTAATTTTGATAGAAAAAAAAGACAGATTGGAGAATAAATTTTATCAAATCTAACGAATCAGAGTCCTCTGATTCTCGTTTCTGATCATCGTACAGAATGGTAACGAACGATACTAATTTTTTCAAATGAAATACAAACGAATAAAAAAAAAATTGCAAATTGAAAAGAAAATAAATTTAAAGAATAATGTGAAGGTTAAAAGAATTAAGGTTTGGGATTAACCTTTTGGAGATCTGGAGAGCGAAACCGAATCGGGGATTAGAGAGAGAGTTAAAGAAAGACAGATTTGTTTGAGAAACAGTTAAAGTCGGCCGAAGGAAAGGTTTTAGCCGTAGATTTCCGATTGGATTTGTATACCTAATTACATATTCCTCTCTCATATACGGTGTCGTTTCTGTTTTGTTTTATTTTTAATTCTTTCTTATTTTATTGGTACGATTACGCTTATTCATAAATCGGATTGCTTGCCAAACCATGGCCCAAGCCCAATCAAAGTTTGGTCTATACATGAATTTTCAAATTTAGATTCGGTTTTTTTTAATATGTGAATATATTTTACAATTAAATAATTAATTTTTATTCGATTTTAATTCAAAAATATATGTAAAATAAAAATATATTAATGTCAAATGGGCTTAAATAGACTTTAACATGTGGTCTATATTGACTCTTTTGACAAACAATTTAAAATGTCAATTAAATTGAATTCAATTCGACTTATGAATATTTGTAATACTATTCATCAAAAATAAAATCTAAAACACTAACAGATGATTTTATAACAAAAATAAGGAAAGAAAAAAGAGATAATTCATCGGGTCTGAGGCTTTGAGTTTTTAGCCAAGTGGAAAAATGAAAGATTTACTTCCATCGACGACATTCAATTATATCTATTCACCATTCGGATTATCAAAAAATTAATAATAAAATTAAACATGTCCAAAAAATTTATTTTTCATATAATAAATTTATTTTTATTTAAATTTAATTATAAAAATATATTAATATTAATATAAAAATAATATTTTAATATTTTTTAAATTGTAAAACGAGCTTTCGAACTCGGCCCCACTTAAACCAAACTTGGACAAGAAAAAAAATATTATCCGAAATCGAACCTAAATCCAAACCCAACCGATCCAACCCATAAACACATCCACACCCAACTCAGGACTAGACCTGCTCATGGTTGCCCGGCCTGACAGGCCAAACCCATATTGGATCGGGTCTGGGCAAGATATTTTGTAATCCGAGCCGGTCTGGCTCAGTGCGGATCACTGTTCAAATAACAATAAAAACATTATTTAAATTTAATTATAAAAATATATGAATATTAATATAAAAATAAATATATTTTTTATTTTTTAATATTATATGAACAATAATTCGGACCAACAAGCCGACCGAAGTCCCTCAGAGCCGGACTTGAATAAGGTGAAGAAAAATTCGAATCGCAACCTTATCCGATCCATGAGTAAATCTAATCATGACTTTCACTCACCACTTTATTTCAATTTTCAACTTTCCTCTAGGAAACTAAGCGACTTTACTCAAAGAGCACACCACCTTGGGCTCTTAGCTATTGTTGAAACAGTTTTTGAGGTTAAAAATTGTGTTTCACAGCAAAAGTAATATTAAATAAGTAAAAAAAAAAATGACTTTTGCGGTTAAAATCATGATTTGACAATCCAAATCAAAAAGTAAAAAAAATAGAATTTTTGTAATTTGAAAACTAATTTTTGAATAAAATGACTTTATTATTCTCATATCTATAAACTTTTATTATTTTAAACATTTTTTTTTTTGAAATTTTAATTCCTTACAGCATTTTTTACAGTAATGTCAAACACTTAAAAATTCTTAAAATATATATTTTTTTTACTATAATTTTTAAACACATTTTTTCTAACCCAAATTTTTTTTAATTCAAATTTTTTAAACAGCATTGCTTAACTAGCGACCCTTAAGCAGAAACGAAGCGGTGCGAAAAAAGTCAAGTTCTCCTTGGCTTTGTGAAAATCCAATATACATTTAGGGTCCGTTTGTTTCGCAGAAATTGGCTATCAGAAAATATTTTCTGGAAAATGTGAAAATTTTCCGAAAAAGTAATTTTTTTTTTTTTATGTTTGGATGATTTACTGAAAAATATTTTCTGTTGTTTGGTTATTTTCTGGAATATCTACTTTGTTCAAATATCAATATTGACATAAATATTAATTATTAAAATATTAGAAATGATTTTTTATTAAAATATTAATATTTTAATAATATTTAATAATACTTAATATATTAATATAATTAAAATATTAATTATATTAATATTTAAAATATTATAATTATTATTAAAATATTATTTCTATTAATATAATTATTATTAAAATATTATTTCTATTAATATACTAATTATTAAAATATTATCTTGATTAATATAATAATTATTAAATTTTATTTACATTAATATAATTATTATAAAATATTATTCTTAGTTTTTCAGATAGTAATATTGATATAAATATTAAAATATTAAAAAATAATATTATTTATTATTAAAACATTAATTATATTAATATTTTAAAATATTTAAAGTGTTCTAATAATTATTAAAATATAATTTCTATTAATTAATATTTATATAATTAAAAAAATAATCTTTTTATACTAAAAAAACATTTATTATTATATATTTATAAAGTATAATTTATATATATTTATTATTAAAATAGTAATATAAAAACATTTTTCAGTAAAATATTAAAAATATTATTTAAATTTTAAAATATTTACAATTTTACAATTTATTATTAAAATAATAATATTGTTATATGAAATAATATTTTTATTAAAATAATAAGTGATAGTCATTATATTAATAATTTATTATTTATTATTTATTATTAAATATAAATATTATATTATATAATTAGGATCTATGTTATTTACAGGTTCAATAAAAATATTTGTATAAATTCTATACATATAACCATTGGCAATCCTTAGGCTACAGATTTTTTTATTTTCAGCTTTGATTTTTATTTAATTTCGGACTTATTTTACATATTTTAGTAATAGTTCATTGGGTAAAATCCAATAATTAATAATTTGTACAATTTTTTTTTTAATTTTTTTGAGTGTCCTTTTCACAATTATGTTAGTGTTAGAACTTATTATTTTATAATATGTAGTTATAATTAATAGCATATAATTTTATTGTTTATTTTATGCATATATTTAATCAATATTTTATTGGTTTATATTTATGTATTAAAATTTTTTAGTATGGTCGAATATTGTGTTATCAATATATTTTACCAGTTTAATTTTAATTGTATTATTGAATTATAAACAATAGTTCAAAGAAATCAATTATTGATATACATTTCAAAAGAAAATGATTATTTCATTGTTTACATTAAATGAGAAAAATGAATAAAACCTATCTTATTAGATTTTAATAGTACGAAAAAGCGCAAAAAACATTTCATGAAAGGGTTTAATTTTTTTTTAAAGATCCTATTCTATTTAAATTTCTTTTTTTTTTATTATTGATATTGAAGATTATAACTTATAATTTATAATTTATAAATAAATACGGAATTAAATAACTTACATGATCGTTCCATGATGAATTCGATTTTGATTTATTGGTTTGAGACAAAATCATAAATAAAAAATTATCTAACTGTCACAGCTTAAATCATTCAAGAATGTAGAGAATTTCAAATATTGTTTTAATTCTTATTTCAGAGAAAATTAATTTTTTTTATTTTTCTTTATTTCACTCTAATGATTTTTTATTAACTTCCCTAAGAAAGTTTTCTTTATTTTAAAACAACATTTAAAACTACCGTATTGGCAGTTATTCAAGGCCACTTAAAGCAAATTGCCTTAGGCAGTTATGATTGGTTTGGGTTCCACCCATCATGGGCGAACCCGACATTATATGATGCACTAAAAAGAGTATATCTTATTTAACCTTGCATTAAAAAGATCAATTATAAGTATAGTAGTTAGTAAGGGTCGAGTCCACAGGGATTGTGTTTTAATTTATAAGTTATCAGTTTATCACTTAAATTCAAAGACAAGGAAAAAAACGGGTTTTAAGATGTTTCAAAACTAAAGCAAATAATAAAAGTAAGAAGTAAATAAGTAAGAGAATATCAAATATGAGAAATATGATTAAGGTTTCATTCTCCACCACTAGACATCATTGAGAATCAATAATCAGATCTATCAACATCAATTAACTATCAAAACTATCAACCGTAAATAACAACAAGCTCTATTACCCCAATCTTTCCTTAGTTCGTCGTTAAATAGAACAAGGTCTCTATTTAATCTCTAACTATTAGATAACCTAGAATAAGCTCTCTAGATTTAATGTAATAGCAGCCTTATGCTGAGAAAGATAGGTTGATCTAAGCAACAAACACATAAGCTCAGATTGTTTAACCTATGTTATGTTCCACATTGCAATTCGCGAAAACTCAACATAATCATGAATTACAAATTGCCACTTATGAATAGGAAATCAAAACAATTACACGGATCAAGACTCCTAAATTAGCATTAGATAATTATCAAGATCTAATCTAGTTTGAAACCTAAACAAATCAAGACAAATATCATAAACAATTCTTATAGAAGAACATAAGCAACTTTGATAAAAACCAATGATAGATAAATCTGAAAATCAATTACAAAACTTATCTAGGGCTTTGAAATCACCCTTAATCAAAGAAGAGTTTAGTCTAGCATAAGCATTATTAACATAAACAAAAAAATTAAAGAGAAACTAAGAAGAAAACTAGAAGAATGAAGAAGAAAATCATAATACAATGCTAGTAGAAGTGTGCTGTGGCTATCCCCCTTGTCTCTATTTATAGGCAGCAACTTGGGCTTCTCTCCTTGTGATTTGCGGCTAGGGTTTAAATAAAGAAAGGTGATTTGCGGTTAGGGTTTTTTCTGCCGTTATGGTTGTTTTGGGAGATATTCCAACGCCAATTTGGATGACCATTTCTTATCCGATTTAGGCCCATGAGCTATTATTGGAAAGGTATTCAAGTTAGCTTCAAAAGTCAAGAAGTTTCTTTGAGTAAAGACTCCAACATCATATTTTCTTAGCAACAAGCTCCAGAGGTCAAATCTGCCTTCTTGCTTTGCACCAAGAAATTGATCTTTTTGACTCCTAAGTCTTTTTCCATCTTGTGATTGTGATTTTATAAGCTCTTAAACATTCTAATTGACATGTTTTGACTTCATCTCTTCCAAAATACCTACAAAGCATAAAAACCTAGTAAAATGTCAAGGAACAAGGAAATTAAATAGGAAAATGTGTGAAATTAAGCACTTATCAAACTCCCTCACACTTAATATTTTGCTAGTCCTCGAGCAAACAAAATAGAAACAAGGGAAGAAAACCTAATCTAATCCTCTTTCAATACAAATTAGAGACAATCATTGGACAAGCCTTATAAACTAATCAATAGCTTAAAGAGGTTCAAAGAATCATGCTTGATAGTAAATGGTTTGAGTTAAAGTCAATCAAAATAGTGCATATTCAAACTTAATCTCAACTTCTCACATGGGACACTCTCATGATTTTCACTCTTTAAAGTAGTGGTAAAATGTTTACACTCAATCATTCTCATGAAAATAGTTCTACCATATGCTTGCTTGTCCACCTATTCTCCACTATTTAGATCATACAACTTCATAAATCAAGAGGTCTTTATTCAAGGTTGTAATGGGGCCAAAGGGTAATAATGTGGTTAAAGGATAAAAAGGAATAAGATATCACAAAAGTTCCAAAGATTTCATAGAGTTTAGAGACATAATAAGATTACACAAATAAAACTTCTCAAAACTCTTTAAAACACATAACATCATAGGCTAAATATTCATGTTGAGCCTTTGCTTCATTCTAACCAACTTTGTAACATTATTTTTATTTAACCAAAAGTTCAAGAGATGATTGATTTTTCTTTTTTTTTCTTTTCAATATGGGAAAGTATTTTTACAATGTTCCCTTTCTTTTTCTCTCGACTTTTGCCTTTCTCCCCCCACATTTATTTCTTGTTTCTAACCCAAATTTTCAATAGATATCCTTTTTTTTGTTGCAATATGTCTCATACATTCAATTCATCTTTAGAACAAGGGTAAAGATATAAATGTGTTTAGGCTAGGTGTAAGATGTGGTTACCAAAGAAATAGCTTATTCAATGTAGGCTCAAATTGGCTCACTAGGGGGTATGTTCTCTTGGAACATCAATAGGGGATGGCTGATTTGGCCCTGGTAAAAACCCTAATGCCTCTATCATATCCATGTTGTCATATGTATCAATATAGTCTCAAATGGTTTAAAACAAGTTCTAGAGAAACATGTAATCATAAGAGCACACAAGAAAGAAATTGGATTGATATGTATAATGCATCAATCATATAGGCTCAAAACACACAAAGATGATTATACAAGTCAGAAATAAGTCTGAACATGATTCTTTCTCAATCAACATATCATATTAACATTGGCTCATAAAAAATGATATCAAGCTCAATTCTCATGAAAAATCTTCTCACTACTAAACTAGTTTTTAAACCTATTCAATTCATGTCTCATCATAGTATTGAAAGTAACTAAAAACACACTAAAAACAAACTAAAAAGATTCAAAACAAAACAAAACAAAAAACAAAATAACTAAAGGAAATCTTCCCTCCACACTTAATTCTTACATTGTCCTCAATGTAATGCTATTATCCCAAATGAAAGAATCATGTGTAAGAGAAAAGAACTAATAAACAAAACAAAAGCAATAAAAGATAAAATGATAGAGAGTAGGAAAGAGCAAATCTGATTATTATGTGTACTCTCCATCCTTTTGGGTTGCCTCCTAAGAAGCGCTTGGTTTAGTGTTCTTAGCCTGACTTATTAAAACACTCAAAAATATTAAAAACTCAAAACAAACTAGTGAAACTGAAATAAACCTTGAAATAATTAAGAGCAAAACAAAGAGAAAGAAAACAAATCTGATATGGCAGGTTGGCTATACTTTCATCAATTGGGTTGCCTCCCAATTAGCATTTGATTTAATGTCTTCAACCTAACCAATACCCCTTCTTGGCTTTTTGGGATCTTCCAGCTCAGGCATGAGACTTCCTAGATCTTTACGTTTAGGAAGCTTTTCTTGCACAATTGTAGATGTATTCTCCACTACAAATATTATCTCATCACACTTTAATTTGCTCTCGGTGTACATAGCTCATCGAGGAATGGTGCATCTCTTGGTACTTGCTTAATATCATCCACAAGCAAGTTGTTTAAGGTTTTCAGAATTTATTGTTCATGTTCCTCCTTCTTGGACTTTGCAAATCTGCTAGGAAAAGGTGGAGAAGAAACATTAATTTAAATAGGAACCTTAAAAGTTACTTGAGGTGCCGAAATACTCTTAATTTGAATGATGGCTTCATTATCCTCAAGAAGTGAATCCATCTTTGGTTTTGTCTCATCCTCAACTTGTTCCTCATTCTTCAAGGTCACAATAGTAGCATTCTCCTTTGGGTTAATCACTGATTGGGAAGGGAGTGCTTGAAATCTTTGTGCTACTAATTCCACCATACTACTAGCCAATAGGCTATTTGCATTTCCAAACTCTAGATACTTGCCTTTGTTTCCCTTGTTTCCTGTTGAAGTTGCAGAGTATTAATAACAAGACAATTGACAAGTTCTTCTAAAGAATTACCTGAGTTTTGAGGTAGTGGCTCAAAAAGATCTTGTTGTTGATCTCATGGTTGATTGAAGACATATTGATGAGTGTAATTGGTATAAGGATCTAGTTCTTGATAATTTCCCGAGTAGCCATAATTAGTATGATCCCACCATCCCGCATTGTAAGTGTTTGAGTAAGCATCATACTGTTGTCCTTAGAACCCTTGATGGCTTGATATCCTCCTAAATCATAGGCTTGTTCAAAATTATTGTCTCGGAAGTATGGGCACAAATTGGTTGGATGATCCATCATAAGCACACTCCACACTTTTTTTATTGTTGAATATTATTCATGGTCAATTGTTGAACTATGGATGTGAGATTGACTAGTTGGTTTTGAATGTTTGATGTAGCCCATGCCATCTCTCCTTGATTGGGTAGAAAACAAAACCTATATATACAAAAAGAAAATTAATTAGACCTGGAAATAAATCAAGTAACAAATAAATTAAAGAAAACAAACTGCGGTAACGACGCCAAAAACTTGATGCACTAAAAGAGTATATCTTATTTAACCTTGCATTAAAAAGATCAATTGTAAGTATAGTAGTTAGCAAGGGTCGAGTCCACAGGGATTGGATTTTAATTTATGAGTTATTAGTTTATCACTTAAGTTCAAAGAAAAGAAAAGAAAAGGGGGTTTTAAGATGTTTTAAAACTAAAGCAAATAATAAAAGTAAGAAGTAAATAAGTAAGAGAATATCAAATATGAGAAATATGGTTAAGGTTTCATTCTCCACCACTAGACATCATTGCGAATCAATAATCAGATCTATCAACATCAATTAACTATCAAAACTATCAACAGTAGATAACAACAAGCTCTGTTACCCCAATCTTTCCTTAGTTCGTCGTTAAATAGAACAAGGTCTCTATTTAATCTCTAACTATTAGACAACCTAGAGTAAGCTCTCTAGATTTAATGTGATAGCAGCCTTATAATGAGAAATATAGGTTGATCTAAGCAACAAACACATAAGCTTGGAATGTTTAACCTATGTTATGTTCCACATTGCAATTCCCGAAAACCCAACATATTCATGAATTACAAATTGCCACTTATGACTAGGAAATCAAGACAATTACACGGATCAAGACTCCTAAACTAGCATTAGATAATTATCAAGACCTATCTAGTTTGCAACCTAAACAAATCAAGACAAATATCATAAACAATTCTTATAGAATAATATAAGCAACTTTGATAAAAACCAATGATAGATAAATCTGAAAATCAATTACAAAACTTATCTAGGGCTTTGAAATCACCGTTAACCAAAGAAGAGTTTAGCCTAGCATAGGCATTATTAACATAAACAGAAAATTAAAGAGAAACTAAGAAGAAAACTAGAAGAATGAAGAAGAAAATCATAATGCAATGCTAGTAGAAGTGTGATGTGGCTATCCCCTCTTGCCTCTATTTATAGGCAGCAACTAGGGCTTCTCTCCTTGTGATTTGCGACTAGGGTTTTAATAAAGAAATGTGATTTGCGGCTAGGGTTTTTTTGCCGCTAGAGTTGTTTAGGGAGATCTTCCAACGCCAATTTGGATGACCATTTCTTATCTGCTTTAAGCCTATGAGCTATCGTTGGAACTGTATTCAAGTCAGCTTCAAAAGTCAAGAAAGAAGTTTCTTCGAGTAAAGACTCTAACATCATGTTTTCTTAGCAACAAGCTCCAGAGGTCAAATCTGTCTTCTTGCTTTGCACCAAGAATTTGATCTTTTTGACTCCCAAGTCTTTTTCCATCTTGTGATTGTGATTTTATAAGCTCTTAAACATCCTAATTGACATGTTTTGACTTCATCTCTTCTAAAATACCTACAAAGCATAAAAACCTAGTAAACTGTCAAAGAACTTAAGAATCAAAGCACAAAGTATAAGGAAATTAAATAGAAAATTGTATGAAATTAATCACTTATTATTATATTTTCCAATATCTCTCACTCGTACATAATGGGTACAATACTCTCTCAAAATATTCCAAGAAATCGATATCTCTCCTCTCTACAAAGTTCATACGAGAAAATAGACCGTGCGACCAACATACTTCATAATCACGAGAGTTGCCTGCTATACAAATGTTAGGTATATACAGCGGCTTAAATGTTTAAATAGAGTAAGTATGAAGCACCCTAAATCCATTTAGTCACATTTCAAGTATCCCCTTATCTCTCTTATATCAGTAATATAATAAACCTTTCTATTCACAATTGTGTTTACTATATAAAACACAATTGGTCGACTAGTGAATACAACTGAATCTCTTCATTCCAATTCAATTGCTCTCTAGATATGTTCCATTAGATCGAATCAGTCATGAGCATTGGCAATATTCTAAGATAGCTAACATTGAACTGAAACTTTAAGAAAAGTTAAAGGTCATCAGGGTACTAAATAGAGATCCCTAGTTGATCTCATGGGTCTCACACAACTTAAAAGAATAGATAATTTCTTCTATTACCCATATTGGTTGAACAATGAACATATGATATGAAACACATGCTACGGTATTACTTTCATTTTCTCTTGGAGCATATGTCTTTATCATAATATCAATACCGTATAGGTGATAGTTATGATATACTCAGTATCTAACTTGATTCAACAACTTTACTTTCTCAATAAATTTAATAACAGGACTTCCATCTGACATGCATAGACAGATAAAGTGAATTGTGGGAACATTCGCTTTCAGTCATAAACTCATTACTATATGACCTCATCTTGATTCATTATCAAGGCGATTCCATTTTAAGCTCGAGCTCTTGTAAAACTTTATAGTTTTAAAGCTTAAAACTAATCTCATCTCTACTTGGCACTAAGCCTGAAAGGTGATTGCCTGCGCGAGAAGGTCGATCATTTGTCCAACATACCTTTAATCTCAGATATGGACATAACATATATATACACATGCATATGCTTTCATGAAACAAACTACTAAATTTTAGTATGCATTAATAATAGATATCATTGTCTATCAACGTCAAAATTAAGTGAAAAAATATATAAATTGTTCATCTTGAACAACATAGCAAGTACATCAAATCCTATTCAATCCTAGAGATCTAACATGTCCATTATACACATCTCTAGAAATCATTTCGTAAACGGATCTGCAATCATCTTATGCGTAGATATGTACTGCACGTTGACGTCCTTATATGCAACCATGTCTCTCACAAAATTATATTTGGAATCTATGTGTTTGGTCTTTAACTAATATTTGGAATCTTTCATAAATGTGATTATAGTTTGACTATCACAATTCAACAATACTGAGTTCGATGCATCTTTATTAAATCTCAAATGATTCAAGATTCTCTTTAGCCAAACACGCTCTTGCACCGTCGCTGAAATTACCACAAATTCAGCTTCCATATGGGATAATGCTATACAAGTCTGTTTCTTTCTACTCTAGGAGATCACTCCATTATTAAGTAAGAAAACATTTCCGAAGATAGATTTCCTTTCATCTAAATGTCCTCCCCAATCGATGTCCGTCTACTCGATTAGATACATATCACTTCCTTGATAGCATAACTAGTAGTCCACAATGCCTTTTAGATGACTCAATATCCTTTTAACTGCTTTCTAATTGGGTTGATCTGAATTCGATTGATATCTACTTATGAGCCTAACTACGTAACAATATCCGACCTTGTGCACATCATAGCATACATAAGTATTTCCACAGCACTGGAATAAGGAACTCTTGTCATTTGTTTCTTTTCTTGTGGAGTCTTAGGACACATTCTTTGTCTCATGCATAACCTTTTTACAATAGGAGTATCAATTGGCTTGCAATCTTGCGTTTTGAACCATTCAAGAACTTTCTTAATTATACGACTCTTGTGAAAAAACAAGTAATTTCTTAGAACGATCTCGAGTTATTTTCACTCCAAGAATGTAAGCTTTTTCACTTATGTCTTTCATTTCAAAATTTGAGGATAACTAATTTTTCACCATAATGGTATACTCCTTATCATTTCCGACCAACAGTATGCCATCCACATAAAGCGACAAGATCACAAACTTGTCTTTAGTTCTTTTGACATACACAGTGGTCTTCATCAATCATAATAAAATCATATGAAATGATTGCTTGATGAAATCTAATACACCACTGTCTGGAAGATTGTTTAAGACCATACATTAATCTTAATAGCTTGCACACTTTGTGCTCTTAACCTTTGTCAATGAAACCTATTGGTTTTTTCATGTAGATTTTCTCTTCTAGTTCTCCATTTAAAAAGGCAGTTTTTACATCCATTTGATGCAACTCCAACTCTAAACTTGCTACTATGGCCAGAATTAAGCATATGTAGATAAACCTTACAACAAGAGAGAAAGTTTCTTTATATTCAATTCCCTCTTGTTGAGTATCCCTGTGGACACCGGATTTTGGCTCGAGATTCCTAGCTCAATTCTCAAATATTAATCGAGTTAATCAAATTAATTATCCAACCATAAGTGTTAACTCTCTTGAGTTGTAAGCCCAATTTCGATTTAGGTCTCGTATCCAATGATCAAAAGGCCCACATATTTTTATTCACTATTCCCCTTTTACTATTCATTTTACTTTTTTCATTTTATTCTTTTATCTTTTAATCAAATTTTCTCTATCTTTTTCTCCTCCATTATCGGTAGTAAAATGAATTCTTTGGAATCTGATTAAGTCGGGATTCAAGCAACAAAATTAGTTAAGAAATAAATCAAATCTGACCATTTTGAAGGAAACAAATCAATTTTAAAATCAAAGGAGATAATGATCGGATTTTTTCAGAAAAACTTTCTGATCCAAAATTTTCTATAAGTAATAGCAAATCACACAAACACAAAAGCGGGTATCCGAATCAGAGAAACACAATAAGCAATAGTCAACTAAAAATGGAGAAAGTTTTGTTAGGTTTAGTTTCGAGTTTCTAGGGATTTTGGTGTTTGGATTATTAGTTGGAAAATCACAACGGTCAAAGCTGAAGGGAAGACTGGAGGAGGGTCCGATCAAATCTTGGTAGTCATCCGACGGTTGTCGAAGGAGATTGAAGGGGACAAGGTCACAGGATTTAAACTTAGATCTAGGATTTTCGAGGCTGATTTCAGTTGATCCGATTCAATTTTGGACTTTAGGAGATTGAAAATAGGATTTAAATTTATTTTGGTGAAAATTTGGGCTAACTGGCGGTGGCTGATGGCAGAGGCGACAGCCACGGTGACGCTAAGGGCATACGTTGGTCCGATTCTAGGTAGAGGGAAAATATTGGTGGCTGTTTGAAGAATTAAGGAAGAGAAGATAATGATTTTTTTTCTTGAAAGGTAAGAATGAATTAAAAAAAAAAATTGTTATTTATGCAAAGCTGGAGCCGAGTTAGGCGCGACCCGCTCAAGTCTGCACCTGGACCTCACCCGTATGTTTCAAAAAAAAAATCTTTTTCTTTTTATTCCATTTTCCTTTATTTTTTATAGATTTATTTTATGTTAATTAATTTCCTTTTATTTAAATTTATTTTTCAGTCTTAATTAATGTTTAGTATGAATTTTAATTTTTTCTTTATTTGTTCCTTTATTTATTTTGTTTGTTAATTAATCTTTATTTATGTGTAAATTATTTCATGAGTTGATTATTTATTTGTTTATTGTGTTAATTTTCAAAAATTAATATTAAATGATAAATTAAGATCTTTCCGATGATAGAACTCGAAGGAGTCGCAAATGGTTGACTTCTAAGAATTTTCTAGGTGAGAAAATTCTTCCTAAATTGCACCAGCACGATGGAGAATTTAAGTAGAAATTTTAATATTAAAGATTTAAATTTATTCCTTATTGTTAATAATAATTGGTAGTAAAATAATAGGAATTAAGTTTATTTGATTAAAAATCAAGAATAAATCAAGATCTTCCATACAAAGAAACTCTAAGGAGTCGCAAATGGTTGACTTCTAAGAATTTCTTAGGTGAGAAAAATCCTTCTAAATTCCACCAGCATGATGGAGAGTTTAGATAGGAAATTTCAACATAGTGGATCAAAATTTATCTCTTGATAATAATTCGTAGGAATTCAATTCGATTAGAAACTTCAATTCATAGAATTTAGATAGTTAACTATCTTTTCTTAAGATTTTTGAAATAAATTTGACGACGGAGTCTCTTCAGGAGAGTAAACTGTTTCTCTTGAATACTCTTGAGGTGAGAAGATCTTCCTCGAAATTCCACTGGCATGATGGAGAATTACTTGGAAAATTTCTCTAATATTTAAATATTAAATTAAGGAATAAAGACCATTAAATTTTAGGACCTATAAGTTAACATTAGGCTAATTAGGTACTATCACTTGATAGGCATTGTAGGGATGCTAATCTTTCCCCACACGTAACCGAACTCCCGGACCTAGTTCTAAACGTAGACCAGAACCTATTCTTTTGAGGGTACCTTAGTTGAGCTTAGGATCACGTTAGAAAGAATAGATTCATATAGGTGACTAATCACACCTAGTAAATAAAAAAGATTAGTGGCGACTCCTCACTTGCATCTAGCATGCCGAATTCGCATTTGGCATGTTATGACAGTTTGGTGACTCCACTGGGGACTTTAGAGAGCCGAGCCATAGTTAGCCTTGTGAAATCTTAGGTCCTAATAGATGGTCTTAATTATATTTATTTTATTTTTTATTTTTTGGTTCCTTTTATGTTTAATATTACTCTTGGGGCATTTGATTAGAAAATTAAAGGTTGTTCGTTCCTTCACACACTACACATGCATGTGCATAACATAAGTCCTATACCCGGACTCGTCCTTTTAGGAAGGAGTAAAGTAACTACGCTCTCGTGAGGTGATAACCTCTGCATGGGCTTGCGAAACACTCTCAGGTTGTAAAGTACCGAATCTTTTGTGAGGTGATAACCTCCAAAGTGGCTAGGGAAATATAGCCACCCAAATTAAACCCTTTGTCGTTTGTAGCCTGTAATGGGTGAGGACCAGGGTGCCTTACTAATCCAACACGGATGACAATGAGGAGCAATTTGGGAATCTTTTAGATTGGTTAAATATCTTGAACCCAGCATATAGACAACACCTGAGAAACCAACCTTAAGATAGGGCCATGACAACCATTTTTGTAGGAAGTAACCCGAAATAGGACACATGAACGAAAGTCCTTGCTTTTTTTTTTTTTTGAATTTCAAATTTGTTTTTACTTTGTTTGTATTTGTTTTAATCTGTATTTCTTGTGCTTGACATTTAAAATAACTTTATTCTCTCATGCATTTGCATCATTAAACATTTTCTTGTACATTCATAATTCATGCATACATGTGGATTTCATGAAAACATGAGGTCTAAGTTGTAAAAATTGTGGTAACAAAGGTTCGAGGATAGCTCAAACAATCAAAGATCATGGGGCATCACTACTACACTCGCTTACAAGCTAAAGAAATGGCCGAAGAACAAACCGATAAGATTGAGAGGGTGAAAAAGGCGCATGAAGAGATGAGAGATCAGTTAGCCCAGTTAATAGAAATGATGAAAGGGTTGAGTAAAGGAAAAGGGAAGGCAGATGAAGCTATCATGCAAGAGAAGAGTCAAAGTGCTGAAGATCCTGCGTATCCGTTTGGGTTTGTTCCATAACCATAATATGAGCCGATCACTGGAGAACATTTCGCTGCATACCCTGGAATGCCATTAACAACGGCACTTTTTCAATTCCTAGGGTTTACAGCTCCTGTATTTGGTTCAAGGCCATCAGAGCCGATTTATATCCCTAATCTAGATTATCCAAAAGAATTGGAGAAGTTGAAGCTTGATTTAAAAGAAGATTCTAAGTCTCAGAAGATGAATCTCTTGGAAGAGAGGCTTCGAGCTGTAGAGGGGATAGACTTTTTTTGGTCCATAGATGCTACAGGACTTTGCTTAGTACCTGACGTAGTCATTCCACCCAAGTTTAAAACCCCAGACTTTGAGAAGTACAACGGAACTGCTTGTCCTATAACACATGTTACGATGTATTGCAGAAAAATGGCTGCTCATTCACAAGATGACAAGCTACTGATTCATGTTTTCCAGGACAACCTCACAGGGTCGGCAGCTCGATGTTATGTTCAGCTCGACAAGAACTGGGTCCACTCATGGAAGGAGTTGGCAAGGTCATTCATTTCTCAATACAAACACATTGTAGATATAGCTCCCGATCGACTATCCTTGTAAAGCATGGAGAAAAAGTCTACAAAAAGCTTTAAAGAGTACGCCCAGAGGTGGCGAGACGTCGCTGCACAAGTCCAACCACCTCTCACAGAGAAGGAAACTACCATGTTATTTGTTAATACCCTTAAAGTGTCGTACTATGAAAAGATGATTGGGAATGCCACCAAGAATTTTGTTGATATGGTGATTTCTGGAGAAATCATAGAAAATTTCCTAAAGAGTGGAAAGCTCCGAGTCGGAGAGATATCTGATGCAATGAAAAATGAGGCCCCTAAAAAGGAAGAAAGAGATGCCCAAGCTATGATTTACGGAGGGCAACATGTGGGAGATTTTTCTCCATATCATCCATACCCCATGTACTAGCCTTATTACCCTACCATAAACATTGTCTCTCCAGGCCTTTATCCTTACCAGAGAAATTTTCTTCCCCAAACATCTAACCTTGTGCCAGTTCCTATCGTTGTATCTATAGCTAGGCCTGTTCCCCAAAGACAACCAAGGAACAGTCATGAGAAAGTTTCAATCCCAATTCCTGATCTTTTGCCGTTGCTAGTAAATAACCAATACCTTACCCCTGTGCCTATGAAGACAACTCCAAATCCATCAGCAAGGAGTTATGATCCTAACAGCAAATGTGATTATCACATAGGGGCAATTGGACATTCAACTGAAAAATACAGGCAACTAAAGGAAATGATTGAAGATCTCCTCAATGATGGCACTTTAACTCATAGAACAGTGGAAATCTAAGATTTTAAAATTGGGAATGTCACCTTGGATACTCAATAAGGATAATTCCAAAATTTTGAAGTTTTAATCTTATTTTCCTAGGCATGACATTTTCATTAATTAGTTGTTTTGTACTTCTATTTGTTATGTAATGGTTGCATGACTTATTTTCGATCTTAAATAAAATCGATGATTACTTTTTAAGAACGATCTTTGCAACCTATACCAATATCAAGTTTAGTTGCAAACCAAACCACTCAAGGGCCAAAAAGAATTTGAAAAGATTCATGAACCTTCTTTTCTGTCTAACCATGAAATAAAACCAAAAGGATAATGTTTCTTCATCTAAGCAATGAACAATGAAATGACTGATTAATTCGCAAAACATGTTTTTGAAAATCAATGCATGAGACACTCTTTTGAAAGAATCTTGATTTTGGTAGTTTGATAAGTGTCAAAGCTATCTAAAGCTTCAAACACACCACTCCTAAATTCTTTCACCATGCCTGAACCCTTTTTTTCCCAAATATTGTCCTTTGCCTGCACCTGGGGCAAAATTATCGAAAGATCATATTTCTCAGTATCTTTGAATTCCTTGAGCAATATCCAATTCATTCGCTCATATCTTGGGTCAAAATTACCAAGAAGCCAAATCACCCAAATGTTTTCGACTTATGCAAACTTTTCCTTTGTGATTGAATGGAATTTGCATCGATATCCTAAGAAAACCACGAAAATTGTTGGGTTAAGCCTTCACTTCAATGGTATATTGAGATGATTTATTTTAAATGAGTTGCGAAAAAGGAAAAAATGATTGTGACATCATGCATATGAGATATCCAAATGATTTCAAAGGCAAAATGAAATTCTGATCAATTATTCCCCTGAGGATTGCACTTTAATAAAAGTATCCATATTTGATATGAGAAATAGCCATCTTTCATATTTCCTTTCACAAAAAATAAATTATCCCTTGTTACCTCTTTTGAGCCTATTCATTTTTTTTTTCAATGAACCTTAACTAAGGATCACCATCCACACTGGGGGCAAGTATGAAAAAAGATCATATGAGTAATTAGATCCTATTTCTAAGTCTTGAAGAATGTCGTATGTCATGTAGGAAGATGTTAAAATGGATTGAGTTCCAAAATTTTGAGCTCACTTCGTGCTGAAAAAAAAAAGGAAAAAAAAAACAAAAAAGAAAAAGAAAAGGAAGAATGAGAAAGAAAAAAAAGGGAAAAAGATAATGAAAAAAGCAAAAAAAAATGAAATGTTTTGAGGAGTAGGAAAGATAAAAGTCTTCATGGAAAAAATGATCTTTGGTTTGATTACCTTTAAACACATATTTTGGACCTGATTATCCATTCTTTTAGAAACTTAAACCCTGGCCTACATTACATGCTTTAAAAGTCCCTTTTGATCAAGTATGAATGTTTAAGTTGAAAAGTTTTCCCTTTGGGTTTAACCCCTTTGAATTGTCATTTTGTTTTTGAAGAAGTTTGAATTCTCAAATGCATGGTAGAACAACCAATGAAAAAAGTAAAAAAAAAAAAAAAAAGAATGGAAGAATGAAGCTCTAGGGTGAAAATCCAAAAAAATGGGCAGTCTAGCTAGAGTAAAGATTGGAAATATGAAAGCAACTCTAGAAAATTTGTGCATGATTATGCAAAGGCTCCAACAAAAAGCACCGGAGGAATAATGCCTTGAATCAACCAGTGTGCACTGAACATTTTTGAGAAAGCGAAGAAAGCCAACACCGTTTGGATGGCTTATTCCGAAATTCTTTCCCTTTCTTTTCCAAATTCTGAACCCCTCATAGCTAGTCTTGACATTTGTTAAAAAGCTTTATATCAAGAAACTAAAAGAGAGTGCCAAAATGGATTGTGTTTTGAAAACAAATCTTTTTGTGAAAACTTGATTATTGAAAAAAATTCATTGTGAGTTTAGAGGAAGAAACATTGATCTTCCCTTATGAGATGAAATTTTTCTTGAGGACCAAAACCTTGATAAACTGAAACACTCAATTCACTTGAAAGAGCCAAATTGATGATTCATCTTGTCCATTCTTGGAAGTAACCACCAGTTTTTAAGAGATCCGAAGTTGTATTTTTGTTAAGAAAATGAAGAATTGATTTTTAACATGGAAAATAATGATGAGGGGCAATTTTCATTTACCATGGGGGCATAAAAAAAAGTTTTGGACAAATTCTTTCTTCTCAAAGATTTTTTTTTAAAATGAAAACATTAGGATTTGGAATGATGCATGTTTGAGTTTCAAACTAATATTACAAGGTTGATGTTTCTGAGGCAGAAAGAATATTTGAGGAAGCTTTTGGGGTTTTAATTACCATGACAAAAGGAATGAGTTTTCAAAGAAAGGGATTTGCAGAAACGGTGAATGGTTGAGTAAACACCTCTTGCAACATTAACAATGAAGATCTTTCATTTTTGTGTTCGAAGTTGACATTCTGAAGCAAAAGAAGAATGAGAAAGAGGGCAATGAAAAAGTTTGAAAATATGTGTTCAGAGTCTTGGGATTAAAAGAGATGTCCTTTTTGAGAAATAAAAGGTGTTGTGATTGACTGGTGAAATTGGCCGAGGTCAATCCAGTTCAAAGTCTGAGCATTTGGAAGCTGGAAAATGATGAAACAATGAGCTGAAGTATCCTTTTGCCACAATTAAAGATTCATGATATTTGAGCATTTGCATTACATTTCATGACATTCATTACAGCTACAGTCAAGCATTGCATTCTAGCATTCATGACAGTCATTACATTGAATTTATAAAATTTGAGCATTCAATTGAGAAAAATCATTTCAAAAAGTGATATTTTTCGAAGATGTTATTTTCAATAAATGATTGTTATAGTCCTCTGGGTATGGTTTTAAGACTTCTTGACATGATTACCAAAACCTCAGGGTATCCTTAGTATGATTTTTGTCAAAACCTCATGGTATCGTTAGTATGATCTTTTCAAAACCTCCGGGTATTATCTTCCAAAACCTCCGAGTACAATTTTCAAAACCTCCGGGTATCTTTTTCAAAATCTTCGGGTACAAATTTCAAAACCATCGGGTATCTTTTTTAAAAACCTCAGGGTATTTATCTTTCAAAGCCTCCGGGTATCATTTTCAAAACCTTCGGGTAGCATTTCAAGACCTCCGGGTATTATCTTCCAAAACCTCCAGGTACAAATTTCAAAACCTTCGGGTATCCTTTCCAAAACCTCCAGGTACAAATTTCAAAATCTCCGGGTATTTTTTCCAAAACCTTCCGGTACAAATTTCAAAACCTCCAGGTATCTTTTTAAAAATCTCCAGGTATTATTTTTCAAAACCTCCGGGTATCATTTTTAAAACCTCCTGGTATAAATTTTTAAATCCTCCGAGTAGCATTTAAAGACCTCCTGGTATTCTTTTCAAAACCTCCAGGTATTATCTTCCAAAACTTTCGTGAATTATTTTCAAAACCTTTGGGAATCATTTGCAAAATCTCAGGGTAACATTTCAAAACCTCCGGGTATTCTTTTCAAAACCTTCGGGAATCATTTTTCAAAATCTCCGAGTATTGCTTTCAAAACCTCAGGGTATCATTTTTCAAGACCTCCAAGAATAATTTTTCAAAACCTCAGGGTATCGTCTTTTCAAAACCTTAGGGTATCGCTTTTCAAAATCTTCAGGAATCATTTTTCAAAACCTCAGGGTATCATTTTCAAAATCTAAGGGTATCATTTTCCTAAACTTCCAGGATCCTTTTGTTCAAAACCTCAATGAATTATTTTTCAAAACTTCAAGGTGTCATTTTTAAAACCTCCAAGAACATATTAGACCTTTTGGGTAAAAAATTTCAAACTCTTAGGAGCATTTTTCACGTTTGGAATTTTTAAAGTTGAAGCCTTGGTAGAGAAATGTTTTCACATTAGAAAATTTAAAGTTTATGCCTCGTTGGAGAGCATTTCATCTCATTTCAAAATTTAAAGTTTATACCTCGTCAGAGGAGCATTTACTAAAAAAAATGGTGGTCGAGATAATATTTGAGAAGAAGGGTGTCTACGTCTTTGTACACTTCCTGTTTCTCAGCAAGTGCACAAAGAGGGGCAGCTGTAGACACCCGATTTTGGCTCGAGATTCTTAGCTCAATTCTCAAATATTAATTCGAGTTAATCAAATTCATTATCCGACCATGAGTGTTAACTCTCTTCAATTGTAAGCCCAATTTCGATTTAGGTCTCATATCTATTGATCAATAGGCCCACATATTTTTATTCACTATTCCCCTTTTGCTATTTACTTTATTTTATTTTTTTTCATTTAATCCTTTTATCTTTTATTCAAATTTCTCTATCTCTTTTTCCTCCATTCTCGACAGTAAAACAAAATCTTTGGAATCTGATTAAGTCGGGATTCAAGCAACAAAATCAATTAAGAAATAAATCAAATCTGACATTTTTGAAGGAAACAAATCAATTTTAAAACAAAAAGAGATAATGATCAGATTGTTTGGAAAAACTTTCTCATCCAAAATTTTCTATAAGTAACAGCAAATCACACAAACACAAAGAGGGGATCGAAATCAGAGAAACACAATAAACAGCAGTCAACTAAAAATGGAGAAAGTTTTGTTAGGTTTAGTTTCGGGTTTCTAGGGATTTTGGTGTTCGGGATATTAGTTGGAAAATCACAACAGTCAAAGCTAAGGGGAAGACTAGAGGAGGGTCCAGTCAAATCTTGGTAGTCATCCGACGGTTGTCGGAGGAGATCGGAGGGGACAAGGTCGCGGGATTTAAACTTAGATCTAGGGTTTTTGGGGTCGATTTCGGTTGATCCAATTCGATTTTGGAGTTTAGGAGATTGAGAAGAGGATTTCAGTTTATTTTGGTGAGTTTCTGGGCTAACCGACGGTGGCTGACGGCGGAGGCAACGGCAGCGGTAGGGGCATGTGGTGGCCAGATTCTAGGTAGAGGGAAAATACTAGTGGCTTTTTTAAGAACTGAGGAAAAGATGATAAGGATTTTTTTTTCTGGAAAGGTAAGAATTAATTAAAAAAAATTTGGTATTTATGCAAAGCTGGAGCCGAGTCAGGCGCGACCCGCGCGGGTCCTCACCTAGACCCGACCCTTTTGTTCCAAATCTTTTTTTTTCTTTTTATTCCATTTTTCCTTTATTTTTATAGATTTATTTTATGTTAATTAATTTCCTTTTATTTAAATTTATTTTTTAGTCTTAATTAATGTTTAGTATGAATTTTAATTGTTTGTTTAATTGTTTGTTTATTTATTTTGTGAGTTAATTAATCTTTATTTATGTGTAAATTATTTCATGAGTTGATTATTTATTTGTTTATTGTATTAAGTTTAATAATTTTTAATAATTAATATTAAATAAAAAATTAAGATCTTTTCGATGATGAAACTCGAATGAGTCGCAAATGGTTTACTTTTAAGAATTTTCTAGGTGAGAAAATGCTTCCTAAATTCCACCAGCATGATGGAGAATTTAAGTAGAAATTTCAATATTAATGATTGAAATTTATTCCTTCTTAGTAAAATAATTAGGAATTAAGTGTATTTGATTAAAAATCAAGAATAAGTCAAGATTTTCCCGACGATGGAACTCTAAAAAGTCGCAAATGGTTGACTTCTAAGAATTTTCTAGGTAAGAAAAATCCTTCTAAATTTCACCAGCATGATGTAGAGTTTAGATAGGAAATTTCAACATCGTGGATCAAAATTTATCTCTTGATAATAATTCGTAGGAATTCAATTAGATTAGAAACTTCAATTCATAGAATTTAGATAGCTAACTATCTTTCCATAAGATTCTTAAAATAAATCCGACGACAGAGTCTCTCCAGGAGAGCAAACGGTTTCTCTTGAATACTCTTGAGGTGAGGAGATCTTCCTCGAAATTCCACTAGCATGATGGAGAATTACTTAGAAAATTTCTCTAATATTTAGATATTAAATTAAGGAATAAAAGATCATTAAATTTTAGGACCTATAGAATAACATTATGCTAATTAGGTACTATCACTTGATAGGCGTTGTGGGGGTACTAATCCTTCCCCACAAGTAATTGAACTCCCGGATCTAGTTTTAAACGTAGACCAGAACCTATTCTTTTTAGGGTACCTTAGTCGAGTTTAGGATCACCTTAGAAAGAATATATTCATACAGATGACTAATCATACCTAGCAAATAAAAAAATTAGTGGCGACTCCTCATTTGCGTCTAGCATGCCGAATTCGGATTTGACACGTTATGACAATCCCCTTAGCTACAAGGCATACCTTGTATCTCTAAATAATCCCATCAAACTTACGCTTAATCTTGAGAATACATTTGCTGCCAATTGCGTTGTGTCCTTAAGGTAGATCAATCAATTCCCAAACATTAAGTGGGATCATGACAAAATATGATAAAAAAATTTCACAAGAATCATAAATCAGGCTTAGTAATCATGGAAATGTTCCTCGACATCGTTTTGACATAGAAGGGAAAGCTTTTATGATTACCCACAAGATGAAAAAGAGTCAAGAAATGTTAAATATGCTCTTTCTTCCATTGCAAAAGAAAGTGGATGCAGGCAATAGAAGAAAAGATAAAGTCAATGAGATCAAACAAATCTACGATATTGAACAAGTATATAACTTGATTACAAAGAAAATGCTCTCGGAGAGCTCTAACAAATACTAAAACAAATTTTGGGAAAGATCAAAAATATTAAAGAGAGCTACTGGAGCTAATTTTTCGAATGTTTAGAATGTTTGTTGAATGTTGAAGGTATGTGTGCTCACGGGGAGCTATAGTAAAAAGTAGCTATGGAGGCTAAGAAACAAACGATAAAAGCTATGAAGGCTTAGATAAAGAGCTGTTGTAGCTTTATGTTGTGTTAAGAGAGAGGATCTTCTAGTTGGCTGAACACTCTTATTTATAGAGCTTATGGGTTCGTAAGATCGTGCCACATGTCCTTATTTTCAAATTTGCCATCAAATTTGCAACGTTCAACCATTTTTCTAATATTTTGGAGCAAGAAAGCTTATTTCTCTCAAAATGCAGTAACTATATTCACCTTCAACATCTAGCCGTTGATTTTTAGCACATGGTTTGACTAAGTATGCCTTCCTTGTAGCACGATTATAAAAACTGTTTTCTTTGATTTTTGGCCAATTTTACCCATAGATAAAGAGCTGTTACACAAAATCTTCAACCTCTAAATTCTTTAATGATACTTAGACATGTGGTTGTTGATTTTGAAATCTACCAACTGCTCGATTTCTGTCTAACCAGCAAATTTAAGTTTGTCACATGTATGTCTGCCATTGGCTGATTGATTCTCAGTTAGACTCCTTGCAAAAATGGTTTCTTTGACAGCTGCAAATTCTGAAGAAAAAATCATTACTAGTTGCTAAGATATAGGAGCTTTCAACCACATTTGTAACCATTTTTGTCTTGAATAAGTCTCATATTTTCCACCCCTTGATTTTAGAGACTGCATTGGATTGGAAAATTATGGTGTAAATATTAAGAAATTTATATTTTTAATGTATTGGAATTCATAATATTAACTATGAACTATTGCATTGAATAATAAATAATATTTTGATTAATCTAAAGAATATATACTTTTTTAATATATAATTTAACAAGCTTTATGATTCTTACACTGAAATTAAGAAATGATTAACTTTATTTTTGAAATATCAATACCAAAAAAAGATCAAAGTTCAATTTTGAAGTATTATCCAGTGTAGTCGGTAACGTACCGGTATCGGTCGGTACGTACAGTTTTTAAAATAAAACGAAACGTACCAGAAGCGTACCGTTTTTGTTTCTGTATCATTCCGTATCGGTCTGTACCGATCAATACCGGTACGTACCAGTTGGTACAAGATTTTTATTTTTTTGTTTTTCAAAAAAAAAAATCACTTATTTGAATTTTTTAAAACCAATTTATTTTTTATATTATGATCATTTTTATTTTTATTTATAATTACATTTAAAAATAAAATATGCTCATTAAATTAGGCTATTGAACATAATTAATAATAATTTACTATTTTTTTAATATTTATTTTATTTATTTGATATTTAAAAATTTTGGATATTAAATATTTATAATTTTATATTTGCATTTAAACATATATATATATATATATATGCATGTAATGGAGGTATATTTGCATATGTATATAATATATATTTTATTAAGAAACTTAAAATAGGCTATTTTTGAAAAAAAATATTTAAAAAATGCCGATAAACCCGAAACGGTACGCCGAAACACACTGGTACCGATACGTACCAGTACCAAGACAAAATGGTACGTCCACCGGTACAGTACTGACTACCTTGGTATTATCCCTAAAAAGCGGCTTATAAAGTTAAAATGAAGTTGAATTTGGATTTAGTCCATTTGATTTATGTAATTACTTTTAAGAGATTATATTTAACAGGTTTAAAGCTCAAATCTCGATATGTTTAATTCCTTCTCCTATTTTTAAGTTGTGACCTCTTTTATTAAAAAAAAATAAAATAAAATAAAAAAGAAGTTTCTTTTTTATTAATCAACGGTATGACCACATTTCTATATTGCTGATCTCATAGTTTCCACCGGTGATCTCTTATTAAATTTTTGCAAATTGTTATCGTATTCGTAATCATATTCCTTTTCGATCCGTAATATTCAACAGTATCGTTTAACTCTTTTTTTCTTAATTAGTTGCCCTCCATAAAAAATAGCAAAAATAGAATCCAATAAACTAACATGGTATCTCTATATATTAAAACTGAATCCTGAGGGATTCAGTGGGTATTTTTTTAAAAGTTAAGATTTTGTTGTCTTATTTTGTCTGTTAGTAAGGATAAAAAGATCTTTTGGTTGAAAAGTTAGAAAAAAAAAGGGACAGAAATCAGTCGAGAGAGAGAGAAGGAGAAGAGGGGAGAGGAGAGAGAAGAAAAGAGGGAAGGAGAGGAGAGAGGCGCCTGAGGGGAGCCAGACAGTGACGAAGGAAGAGAGAAGAGGAAGAGAGGGAAGAAAATGGAGGAGAGAGAAAGGGAAAGGGAAGAGGAGAGAGAAAGCCATCGGCGATGGAGGAAGAGATAGGAGGAAAATGAGCGGAGCGATCAGCTGCCTCGATCGGTCGACAACGGGGCAGGCAGCCGGTCGGCTGGAGGAGGAGAAGAAGAAGAAGAAGAAAAGGGAAAAAAAGAAAAAGAAGGAAATAAAATGAAATGAAATGAAAGGGAAAGGGAAAGGGAAAGGGAAAGGAAAAAAAAACATTTATTTTATTTTGTTATTATTGTTTTAATTTTTTATAAGTTATTATTTTCAAAAAAAAAATTAATAAATATATAAGGAGAAGAAGAAGAAGAAAAGGGAAAAAAGAAAAAGAAGGAAATAAAATGAAAGGGAAATTTTTTTTAAAATTTTTTTTTTTGGTATTATTGTTTTAATTTTTTATAAGTTATTATTTTCAAAAAAAAATTAATAAATATATATTTTGTTAATTTTTTAAAATATTTTTTTTGTTATGTATCAAAAAATTAAAAATATTTTCATTATTTTTTTTTATTTTTAAGAAAAAAATATTATTTAAAAATAATTATAGAAATTGATTTGTCACTTTGTATTTTTAAAATTAAACAAAAATATATTAAAAATAAATAAGAAAAAATGTTACATTTTTTATTTTTTCTTTATTTTCATACATTAAATAATTTTAATTTAAAATAATTTAATAAAATACTTTTTTATATATATTTAAAAAAATATTTTTCGCAATATCGTGCGTAGACCTGTCCACGTGCCGGGCTTGGACAAGGTATTTATTAATTCGGGCTGGCCCTCCCGAATTACTATTTATTAAATAAAAAATATTATTTTATTTTATTTAAATTTAATTATAAAATATATATATATATATATTAATATATTAATATAAAAATAAAAATAAAAATAATTTTTTAATATTTTAATATTTTTAAATAGTAAAACGGGACTATACGGACCGATCCGGCCTCGGTCCGAATAGACTTAGACAAAAAATATATATATTTTTCGGACCGCTGCTCGACCCAATCTGGCCATGGACAGGTCTAATCGTGCCGTAGTTTTTCTGGTTCTATAAATTAAAATTAAGGAGAGATAGGAAAAAGATAAGCCGTTATGGTTGAAGCTTTGAGCTTTTTAGCAGAGTGAGAAAAATGAAAGCTAAAATATGACCACATTTTTATATTGCAATCCCATATTTTCCACCATTGATCTGCAATACAATTTCTGCAATTCTTTACCATACATGTAATCATATTCCTTTTTTATAACAATATAAGGCATTTTTTCTCTCCATACAAAAATAAAATATAATAAATCAACAGATTGTATAGACCACAAATAAGGAGAGACAGAAAAAAGAGAAAAGCCATTGGTATGAGTTGAGATTTTCAGCTTTTAGCAAATTGGAAAAATGAAAGCCATACTTCCATCGACGACGACATCCCAACTCAGGACTTTCACTTCTCCACCATTTTCGTTCAACCTTTCCTTCACTTTTCTGGAGAACAGAAGGAAACTAAGCACCAGCTCTATTCTGAGGCGCACGCTACCTTTTTTCTCTTATATTCCACTAAAGGTGAGTGCGAATTCTCAGGCTGCTTCTACTGAAGTGACCAAAGCAATGACTGTTCCTAATGAAATGAAGGCTTGGGTATATGGGGAATATGGAGGTGTTGATGTTTTGAAGTTTGATGAGACAATATCGATTCCTCAAGTGAAGGAAGATCAGGTTTTGATCAAAGTTGTTGCTGCTGCTCTTAACCCTGTTGATGCCAAGAGAAGGCAGGGCAAGTTTAAGGCTACCGATTCTCCTCTTCCGGTAATTTTCTTTCATCTTTTAGTATTTCTTTCTTCTCCTAGTTTTCATGCAAATTTTTGTTTTGGGGTTAGTTTGGTTGATGACGAAATATGGGGATTAAGAATAGGATTGAAATTAAACGACCTGAGAGAGTATTGGTAAAGTCTCAAATTAATTATAGTTAAAAATAGTATTAAACAGAGTTTGATGATGAAAATATAACAGTGTTCCTTAATTAAGATGGCTTTCATAGCTCAGTTGGTTAGATCAGGAGGTCTTGAGTTCGACTCTTTTGTATTGAATTTTTTTTAGTTTTCTGCAGCTGTACAATGATAGATGCAATTGAAAAGGATGTCTTTCTGAAATCTGAAGTCTGAACCTTTATTAAGAGGAAATAAAATTGCAAATTTTTGTTATGTTGTTATTCATGCACTGATTTGAATAGCCAAATTGTTTTACAAGTATGAATTATTGAATTTGAAGGAGAAAAATATGAAAAACAATGAATTTAATTAAATAACCCCCAGTTATTCTTCCCATGTTGGTGTGCTTGCATATTCTATCTATTAACTAAGAATCTCTTTTATGTGTATTTTTGTTTGACATGAGAAAAGTTGTTGCTAGTAAATTATGGAATTTTCTTTAACTTGATCTGCCTGTAGACTGTTCCAGGCTATGATGTTGCTGGTGTGGTTGTAAAGGTTGGAAGTCAAGTAAAGGAGCTAAAGGAAGGAGATGAAGTGTATGGAAACATAAATGAGAAAGCATTAGAAGGGCCTAAACAGTTTGGTTCCCTTGCTGAGTACACTGCAGTTGAAGAGAAGCTGCTGGCAATAAAGCCAAAGAATCTGGATTTTTCCCAGGCTGCTGGGCTTCCCCTTGCTATTGAGACAGCCTGTGAGGGTCTTGAGAGGACAGGGTTTTCAGCCGGTAAATCCATTCTTGTCTTGAATGGTGCTGGTGGTGTTGGAAGCTTAGTGATTCAGGTATCACATCCCATCCTCATTGATCATTTGGCCTGCCATTGCTGGAAAAAGAAAGAAAAAAAAAATCAATTTAGATTTGTAAGAAAATTCTGGTGTGAGTAAACATAATTTTATCTTATGAATGTTAAAATGCCTAATGAAGAGTGTCAGTTTACTCTTCTTCTTTTTTTTGTTCTGCCCAACCTCTATGATTTTCACCATATGTTGTGGTTAGTTGTTAGTTAAATTCTAGAAGAGGTAGTTAGAGTGTGCTTGGTGTGGGAAAGCATAAATATTGTCTTCTAAGTTCGAAAATAGGTACGTCAAAATGTTCTGTCAAAAATTGTGATGCTCGCCTCAAAAGTTTGGAAGTTGTTCTGAAGTTATTAGTTTGTTAAACGGAACATTCAGTGATATTATTTTAGGCGCCATTAATAGGCAAATTTGTTGTAGTGAGGCTTTGTACACTTACCTTCTCATTTCTGCAGCTAGCTAAACAAGTATTTGGTGCATCAAGAGTTGCAGCCACTTCAAGTACTGGAAAACTTGAGTTGTTGAAGAGCTTGGGCGCTGACTTGGCTATTGATTACACAAAGGAGAACTTTGAAGATTTACCTGAAAAATTTGATGTTGTCTATGATGCAATTGGTAATATTTTACACTAATTTCTTTTTTCCTGAATAGTATTTTCATTATTTTCAGTCATAAAGGATCCTTAGAAAACATAATGAGGATTTACCTGATTGTGTCTGTGAGTCAGTCATACAAGATTACTCATAGTCAAGGCATTCAGTTTGCCGAAAACATTGTTCCATTCATTTTTTTTAGTGCTATAGCCAGTAGAAGTGTCTCTAAACTATACTTTATGCATCTATGTCACTCGGACTCAAGTGTGAGTGTCGGATATGGGTATGTGCCCGATAGTTCAATTTTTTTCAAGATTTCCATGTATTTGGAGGGTTTTTGGAGGATCATATCTCCATATCCATGTCCGGATATGGTCGGATACGGGTGTCGGACACGGGTACTTTAAGAAAAATAAAAAGTCGAAACAACATAGTTGTGCATTGCATCTCTAAATTGGATTCAAGTTGCTTTCTCGTTTTTAATTATAGGGAAGTGAAGTTTTCGGGGATTGGTTTGCATATGTAATATTGTTTTGGTTTTTAATTACAGGGCAATGTGAGAGAGCAGTGAAGGCAATAAAAGAAGGTGGCAGTGTCGTAGCCCTAACTGGTGCTGTCACACCTCCTGGCTTTAGATTTGTGGTTACTTCCAATGGAGAGATTCTCAAGAAACTAAATCCATATTTAGAGAGTGGGAAAGTGAAGTCAGTTGTTGATCCCAAGGGGCCATTCCCATTTGCTCAGCTTGCTGAGGCTTTCTCTTACATTGAAACAAACCGTGCTGTTGGAAAGGTAGTTATACACCCAGTTCCATAACTCAAATAAAACAAAGCATTTTGTATTTCATGCTGCAAACCCCTCTGTAGTTAAGAACAACAAATGCCAGTGTATATCAATCAATAAGATGTTATGAGATTGCTACTTTCATATATTTCCTTTATATCTCTTCAAGTGTCGAGCTATCCATCTAAGCTCGAAGACCTATCCGATATTTGAGAGGTTTGAATAAAAATATTAGGTCCGAAATATGAGTTTGGGCAAAAAATGAAGGCAAAAAATGAAGGACGTTTAGAAAATGGACCAGATCTTAGTTCCAACTATCAAGGCCTAAGTCCGGTCCGACTCGTTTTTCATTTATATAATATATTATTTTATATTTATATATATATTATGTAATTTATATCATATAAAAAATAAATATATAATATTATAGTGTAAATTTAAAAATATGTTAAGTTATCCTCGTTTTAAAACTTTATAAAAGAAAAAAAATATATATTAAAAAATAAATAAAAAATAACATATTTGTTTAATTTTTTTTAAAAATAACAATATGGATGGACCGAAACAGGATTGGACTACCCATTTATAAATATGGTCAGGTTTGGACATAATTTGAAGTCCATATTCCGGGTTGGACTTGGGTAAGTATATGTGATATTGATATCATACTTAGGCCTAGCCTATAAACCAAGGTAGTCAGTACCGTACCGGTGAGGTACCGTTTTTGTTCTGGTACTGGTACGTACCGGTATCTGTGTGTTTCGGCGTACCGTTTCAAGTTTACCGGCATTTTTTAAATATTTTTTCATATATCTATATATATAATCTATTTTCAAGTTTTTTAATAAAACATATATTATATACACATGCAAATATACATCCATTACATGCATATATATATGTTTTTATACAAATATAAATTTTAAATATTTAACATCTAAAATTTTTAAACATCAAATAGGTAAAATAAATATTAAAATATTAAAAAATATAGTAAATTATTATTAATTATGTCCAATAACCTAATTTAATGAACATATATATATATTTTAAATACAATTATGAAAAAAATAAAAATGATCATGACACAAAAAATATTGAAATTGGTTTAAAAATACAAATAAGTGAATTTTTAAATTAAAAAAAAAAAATTAAAAATCAAAATCTTGTACCAACCGGTATGTACCGGTACTTACCGGTATTGGCTGGTACGATCAGTACTGGCTGGTATGACCGGTACTAGCCGGTACCAAAACCGGAATGGAACGAGACTGGTACCATTTCGGTTTACCTTAAAAATGGTACGTACCGGTCGGTACAGCCGGTACCGGTACGGTACCGATAACTCTGCTAAGAACACCTCTAGTTTCCTTGGTGTTTGGTAATTTCTAATTAAGATTAACAAATGAAGAATTATGGAAATATGAACCCGCGGTTAGCTTAGTTGGTTTATGCAGTTATACTTAAGAGATGACATCAGTTGAATTTCAGTATCTGCAACCCCTTTTCCTATTTCAAATTGCGACCTCCTTAAAGAATCATGGAAATATACTCTCATACAAAGGAATGGAAAGGTGAAGTTAGCCTCCATTATCAAAGTAAAATGTCACAGTACCAAGCTGCAATTTATGCAAAGGCAGGCCTTCATGCACCTAGCTAAGTAGCTATTCTTGTCCTGGTGGCTGGTATTTTATGCTAAGAGAAATGAATAAATGCCTGTATTTATTTTCATGATTAGGAATTTTGTCTTCAAGTGGATACCGAACAGTTTGGACTAGGAATTTTCATTTTAAAGTCTGATATTCAAACTTAGAAATATAAAACAATCTCTCATTGGTAGCTCAACTCTTGAGGTTCGTGGACTGCCATATATACCCAAATAGCTTGAATCGGCCTGGCCCAGCTATTTCTGGTTGGGCTTGAATACAATCCCACTGACTCAAGCCTGGGAACTTAGATGTGGATTTGGGCTGAGAAGAAGTGGTAATCTTAATAAATCAACTGCTCAAATTACTAGAGAGCTGGCTTTCCCTCCTATCCCTCACCTTAACAATGCAGACAAGTAAGGATGATTAACTGCTTCTTACATGATTGCCAATCTTCATAAATCACCATTAACATTTTTAATTGAGTCATCCAAACCACAACCCCAAAAAAATCTTTAATTTTTTGAAAAATGTCAACAATTTTCAGAAAGAATTTTTTTAAAAACCGATTTCTACGAAATAAACGGAGCCAAAGAATGGATCGATATTTCAAATCCCAAAAAGTACAAATACCAAAAATTTTCAATACTCATTCTAAAAGAACTAAATCCGTATTTTAACATAAGTATAGGGACCAATAGCACAATTTGTCATCCAAGTTGGCAAGTCACATGGAAAAAATTTCACATCATCAATTGACCAAATAATTTTGTTGATGAAGATCGCCATGTAATTAAGGTCAATATTACGTTCGTTAGTAAGTCAATATTCATGTCAGCACATTTAACGACGGAAAATAGACTTTGTTTAAGATTGGATTGAAATTTCAAATACCAAAAAATACAAGTACCAACATTCTTCAAATTATTGTAAAGAGATTAAATCCATATTTTAACATAAATATGAAGATTAATAGCATAATTTGATCTAAATAATATGGTACGTCAATATTATGAAAATGAATTAAAATATTAAATATACAAAAGTTAAAGTTTTTCTTTCTTAATGTGCGTGCAAATTAAAGACCGATAAAAAAAAAGAGATGGAGGGAGTAAAATTTAGACACACAAATCAATTACTTAGGGTGACAATTTATAATTTTGAATTTGAATTTTCAATGAAAAATAAAAATTAGCCTAATAACTAGAAATTATCATCCAATTAATTAAAATAAATATTATTATATATATGATTTTGAATTCAAAATGGTTGATAAAAATTAAATGAATCTACAATAACTCGTAATTAAATTTAACAACCAACATAAATACAATTCACAGTCCAAAATGGCTAAAAGAAAAGTGGTGTGTGGTTACATATTTGTATATCATATTATTACATGAGAAATATTTCTTTTTATTAAGAATAAATGTACTATATTTATTAATATGATTGTAGGCATAAATTAAAAATAATCAAACATACAATATGAATTAAAAAATTTTTGTATCTTTTTTCAACTTAAATTAATTACATTAACTTAGTTAAATTTATTTAGCCAACTTTTTAAGGTTTAATTGATTTGAAATTATCTATATTCCATATAAGAAATAATATTATTATACTTAAATTCTAGCTGACGATTTGGAAAAAGATTATTTGAAATTAAAAAGATAATTGGTAATTTTTGAATTAACAATGATAGATTTGATTTCTCTGTTATATTTTGACTATAAATTAATTTCAAACATAAATAATTAAACATCTATATGATTTGGTCTTACACTTAAATTGTGAAAGCTTTGGATAAATAATTTTTAAATATATTTATTTGATAAATAACATAAATTTAGGAATTATCCTACATGCCATCATGATGATAAATTTTAAAGATTTTTCATACGTGTCAAAAAAAAGTATCCACATAAATTTTCATATAAGGAGATTTTATCCCATAACCATATACCTTATAATATTATATATATATATATATATATATATATCATTTCTTTTGTTGGTGAAACATTCAACATTATATAAGGAATGAAAAATTAATTGTTATTTGAAAAAACGTTATCTAAGGAATGAAAAACATTCAAAATTCTACGAGATGGTTTGGCAAAAAAAAATTGAAATTAAAAGGATAATTTGTAATTTTTGAATTTTTAATTAACAATGATAAATTTGATTTTTCTATTATATTTTTACTATAAAATTAATTTCAAACATAAATAATTAAACATATATATGATTTGGTCTTACACTTAAATTTTGAAAGATTTGGATAACTAAATAATCTTTTAAATATATTCATTTAATAAATATTATAAATTTAGAAACTATAATGATACATTTTAGGGGAAAAAATATCCACATAAATATTTATGTCAACAAATCTTATTTGAAAGCTATGTATTTATAACATTTTTTATCCCTCCTCATATATATAGAGAGGAGAAATCCACTTATACTAGTGTAAAATTAAATTAATTTTACACACTTTCGTAATTTTTTTATATTTTAACAAATCTACCGTTGGATTTAACAATATAATTGTACTCGTCGTGCAAGTAAAATTTCGAATCGATCCGATATCTCTATCATATCGATCGAGAATACTGTCTTTTTCAATATATATTTAACGGTTAAAATTTTTTTACATCGAATAAATAGTTAGACATTTTTAATTTACTCCAAACTCGACGTGCATGATCTATATGAATAGAACATGAAATCCA
The DNA here is from genome assembly GCA_030761205.1 of Fremontodendron californicum. Lineage (NCBI taxonomy): Eukaryota > Viridiplantae > Streptophyta > Magnoliopsida > Malvales > Malvaceae > Fremontodendron > Fremontodendron californicum. The sequence goes on along the minus strand of JAULJL010000013.1, from coordinate 14,697,922 downwards.
ACGATCGATTTGTTAAATATAAATCGTATAAAAGGTTACGAAAATGTATAAAACTAATTTAATTTTACACTAGTGTAAGTGGATCCCTCCTCATATATATATATCTATATATATATATATATATATACACACACACGAGAGATCTACTTATATAAATGTAAAATTAAATTAGTTTTATATATTTGCATAATTTTTTATACAATTTATCTTTTAACAAACGGATTGTTGGATTTAATAATATAATTGTACTCGTTGTGCACGTAAAGTTTCGAATCGATCCAATATCTCTATCATATCAATCGAGAATACTTTATTTTTAATATATATTTAACAGTTGAATTTTTTTATATTGAATAAATAGTTAGATATTTTTAATTTACTTGAAATTCGACATATATGATCTACGCGAATAGAATATGAAATACGACGATCGGATTAAACAAACATAAATCGTATAAAAAATTATGCAAATATATAAAACTAATTTTTAATTAACAATGATAAATTTGATTTTTCTATTATATTTTTACTATAAAATTAATTTCAAACATAAATAATTAAACATATATATGATTTGGTCTTACACTTAAATTTTGAAAGATTTGGATAACTAAATAATCTTTTAAATATATTCATTTAATAAATATTATAAATTTAGAAACTATAATGATACATTTTAGGGGAAAAAAATCCACATAAATATTTATGTCAACAAATCTTATTTGATGGCTATGTATTTATAACATTTTTTATCCCTCTTTTATATATATATATATATATATATGAGGAATCCACTTACACTAGTGTAAAATTAAATTAGTTTTACATACTTTCGTAATTTTTTGTACGATTTATATTTTAACAAATCAACCGTTGAATTTAACAATATAATTGTACACGTCGTGCACGTAAAATTTCGAATCGATCCTATATCTCTATCATATCAATTGAGAATACTGTATTTTTTAATATATATTTAACGGTTGAAATTTTTTTACATCGAATAAATAATTAGACATTTTTAATTTACTCCAAACTCGACATGCTTGATCTATATGAATAGAATATGAAATCCAACGATCGATTTGTTAAAATATAAATCGTATAAAAATTTAAAAAAGTGTATAAAACTAATTTAGTTTTACACTAGTGTAAGTGGATCCCTCCTCATATATATATATGTGTATATATATATATATATATATATATATATATATATATATATATATATATATATATATATACACACACACATGAGGGATCTACTTATATAAATGTAAAATTAAATTAGTTTTATATATTTGCATAACTTTTTATACGATTTATCTTTTAACAAATGGACTGTTGGATTTAACAATATAATTATACTCGTCGTGCACGTAAAGTTTCGAATCGATCCAATATCTCTATATATCGATCGAGAATACTGTTTTTTTTAATATATATTTAACGGTTGAATTTTTTTTTATTGAATAAATAGTTAGATATTTTTAATTTACTTGAAATTCGACGTTTATGATCTACGTGAATAGAATATGAAATACGCCGGTCGGATTAAACAAACGTAAATCGTATAAAAAGTTATGTAAATATGTAAAACTAATTAATTTTATACTAATATAAGTGGATCGTTGATATATATATATATGTATATATATGAGGAGGGATTCACTTAAACTAGTGTAAAACTAGATTAGTTTTACACACATCTGTAATTTTTTATATGATTTATATTTGTTTAATCCAACCGTCTTATTTCATGTTCTATTCACGTAGATCATGCACGTCGAGTTTCAAGTAAATTAAAAATGTCTAACTATTTGTTCGATGTAAAAAACTTTCAACCGTTAAATATATATTGAAAAATACAGTATTCTCGATCGACATGATAGAAATATCGGATTGATTCGAAACTTTACGTGCATGACGAATACAATTATATTATTAAATCTAACGATCAGTTTATCAAAATATAAATCGTATAAAAAATTACGAAAATATGTAAAATTATTTTAGTTTTAAACTAATATATATATATATATATATATGAGATTTGTTTTGTTTTGTCGGTGAAACATTCAATATTGTCCACGGAGTGAAAAATTAGTTGGGCCTAATGCCACAAACATGAAACACATCATTTCTACACCTATTGTTTTGCAAAATAGGCTTTTTATTGCATGGAGTAAATCACAAGTAGAGTCTATGATCTAGGGAGAGGCTGATGTATTTCATTCTTTTTCGTTCTTTTCCCCTCTGTTTCATAGTTGTTCCTTGAAATGATTAGTTCAAAGTTCACATCCACTAGTGTATTTACCTTATTTCTTCAAGAATAACAACTACAAAGTCGAGAAAAAATGTTCAGTTATGCAAACAAACATAGTAACAGTAATGTATGCTTATTCTCATTCTCATGCTCTATCTTCATTAACTTGATCAATGCAATGTTAAAGAAGAAACAAACTTGAATTCGAAATTTAATTCAATTGATTTATATAATTATTTTTAACAAATGGTATTTAATAAATCAAAATTTAAATATCAGTATCTACAATTTTTTTTTTATTCCAAATTACGATCTTCTTTATATATAAAAGATAAAAGATAAACTTGGGCTAACCCAAATCATTAACTCAACATTTTCTTTTGTTGAGTCAAAACAGGACTTTCTTTTTCTTTTTTTTTCTTTTTTTTTTTTTTCCTTTTTTCACAGAGGAAATTAAAAAGAAAGTGGACCAAGATAAGACCCAACCACTGTTTTTGTTCTCTGGGAATGGTAATCATGAGGAAATATAACAGGAGCATTGCAAGAGAAGCTTTACTATATGAGGAAAATGCAAAATATTCATACAGCTAAAGTGGGTGTAATCTGGAAGTTGAAATTCCAGAGATCAAACTTTCCATTAACAAAATCATAATGTGCACCCTTCAAGACAAGGGTTTTCTTCACCACTGCCTCTCTCACAAATGGATATGTCAATAGGTTCCCGATAGATACATTCACTGCCTCCTGCATTCGTTTAAAAACACAAACATTGAAAAAGAATATCAAACCTTAATGTGTAAGAGTGTAAAAAGCTATATTACTCGGATTCGGATGTGAATGTCGGATACGGATATCTGTCAAACACGGGTATGTTTAGTTTTTTTTTTTTAAGTTTTTTCATGTATTTGAAAGATCCTTGGAAGGTTATATCCCCTTATCCATATTCGAATATGCGTCAAACACGAGTGTCGGACATGAATACTTAAAGAAAAATGAAGAGACGAAGCAATATAGGTAAAAACAAGTAATGATGTACACATGTATGTCACCTTCTCGCAGTTGGTGCATTGCTCCGAAAAACTCAGCTCATTGTATTCTGATTTCACCTTGGTCTTTGCAGGTGCACAGATGCTAACCCATTGTTCTATGAAATCACTGCAAAGTTCAAAGTCAAGCATAAATAAAAATAAAAAAAAAGTATAAACTTTCATTAGTCTTCAATCTGTTCAGGCATCCTTTATATGCTAAAGTTTCAAGTCCATAGCACTGTCACAAGAAAACGGGTTGAAAAGAGAAGAAGGATTAAAAACTATATATATTACCCGGATTCGGGATGAGTGTTGGGTATACTCAATTTTTTAAAAAAGTTTTTTCATATATTTGAAGGATTATATCTCCAAATCCATGTCAAAATATGTGTCAAATACAGATGTCGAATACATATACTTTAGAGAAACTAAAAAGTTCGGATAACATAATTTAAAACATATTGTATTAAAGAAAAGGTAAGACTGCCCATAAAAAGTTATAGAGAAGCAGCCATTTTTTAACAAAGTTCTGGTTAATATATGATTATATAAAAGCCCATAAATGGATCCCAATGTTTTGCATTGACATAATAAATAAGACCTGAGGCTGACAGGTAACAGAATAATGAGGAATCCACATTAACATTGGTATATTCCAGAACCCAAAAGCAAGATGAAAGTTCAAACTTTCAAAAGTTGTTCTCCTGCTTTATTCGCCATTATAGATGCCTCCAAGAATGTGGTGCCACAGCCAAAAAATGTATTTCCTACTTCTCACTTATCAGCTTATCAGTTACTGATAATTCACCAGAGGGAGTATACAGTAATATCACATGGGAACTATTGAGATTATGAGTCTGAAAGGCCAAAATACTGAAATACCTATAGATTATTTTATTTATCTTTCCTTAATCTATATGTGTTTATGTTATTCCGATTCTTTATTTTTTTTTGAAGTATTCATATTCGGTATCCGTGTCGAAAAGGACCTTTCAAATACATGGAAAACTTAGAAAAATAAAACATACCCGTGTCGAAACGTATATTTATCCGACACTTATACCCAAATCTGAGTAACATAGATAATTGCAGCAGTTGGAAGATTTAAGCAGAGTTTTATATATGCTAAATTTGGTTTTATGCTACAATGATAAAGGTCTTACCTAGCAGTGGTCCCATCCTCTGGGATAGACATGAGCCCTTTGATACCTCCACAGCAGCTGTGTCCAATAACCACAATATTCTCCACCTGAAAGAAAACATTCTCTTTTACACATCCAATTCCAAAAAACCTGAAATTTGAGATAGCAAATTACTACATTTTTTATACAGAAGCCTGCAAATGATGAAAATTCAGGGTGATAATTAGGGCAGTCCTGGTTTTAAATATACAGTACTGTTTCCTTTTAGAAAGTAAAAGGAAATAGAGCCATTTCTTTTGAGATTGTTCGGTAAAGCACTTAAGACTTGAGAGATTTTGAACAAGCCTAGTGAGTAGATCAAATCACGTTGCCCCCACCAAAGAGTCAACATCCACTAAACATCTCCACTATCATTAATATATATATATATATAGCAAATTGTGCTTATAAAGTAAAATTATTCACCTTCAGATGCAGGACTGCATATTCAATGGCCGCACCAACTCCAGAGTACTTTGTCTGCAGTAAACAAAGCAAATCAAAACATAAAATACATTGAAAAATAATAATAATTAATGCCTTTCAATGAACTGATAATATTTATATTATTTAGACTCTTTATTTTTTTTTTTAATATTTGCATTCAATACATATGATTGACACTTCGAATATAAATATGAAAATATTATTTTTTAAATATATAAAAAAATTTAAAATATTAAATATACCTGTATCGAAAATATATTGTATCTAACACCTCCCGAGTAAGATAATATAGCATAAAACTATTAGTTAAAAGTAAGAAGGAATTGGATTGGATCATATAGGTCATCCTTTGAACTAACCTTGTCATAGGGCGGGACCATGTTGGCTATGTTTCGGACCACAAAAGCCTCCCCTGGTTGAAAATCCAAGATATGAGAGGGGCAGACTCGAGAGCATGCAAATACCAAAAACTATAAAAAAAAATGATTTTTTTTATAAAAAAAAATAGAGTTAGCTCACAAAGTTCACCATTCATATTGCATAATGCAATGATTATTGAATTGAAAGACAAAAAGAAAAGATTCATGGATAAAAATATTTCAGTACTACTCTGACGCTTAATTTCTTGTAAATATCTGGTAGTTGACAAAATCCAACTCATCAGACAGCCTTAATTTTTCACATCATTTACCGTGTAAAGTAAATCCAAATCCGGTCTGAAAGGGTTGGTAAAAAATATATATACGAGAAAAAGGGTTGACCAACTATGATAACAGCAGGACGAACCTTGGGGCTTTGGGCTTTGGCAAGTGCACCGTACAGATTAGGATTTTTCCTGCAAAAATCACGCAACCAACCCCAAAATAGATTCAATTTAGCTAATTATTATTTTAAAAAAATAATTAAAAAAAAATCGCAACTAGACCTGAAAATATTAAATACTATAAGATTATACGATAAAAAAAATAATTAAAATGCAACGCGGTACGAAAAAAACAGAGACACGATACGAACACAAACATGTTAAAATTCATATAACACAAATTATTAACACATCAAAATTTATACAAATATAAAACATCTTAAATACATTATGACACGAAAAAAAAACGAACACAGCACGAATACACAAATTATCAGCCAATTTCCCAATTCGACCATATATATTTTCCCTTTTCAAAAACTGCCCGTTCATATGCTACACATAGTTTTAAATCGCGGTCGCGAATTTCGTCACGGATGCGGGTGTCGCTAGCGTTACGTAACGCGCCGTGGACATAAATTTGATAGTGTTTCAATGAATTTAATAATATCGCGGACATTACGTAACGGATAAAATAAGATGCAGGTGTCTTGATTTCAGTAGCGGATCTTGACATTTGATTTTGAAGGGCAAATTAAAATTATATAATTTTTTATTTTCATTTGAGATATTTTTCTAATTTTTTAATATAAAAGTTATATACAAACAATATACAATATACTAATAAAAAATAAAAATATCATAAAATATATAAATTTTAACGATTCATAAACTTACAAATCTATCATCAATTTAATTTTCATAATAAAATCTCAATAAGCAAAAGTATCAAGTTTTGCAAAAGAAAATTTTTTCATAAATGGTTAAGACAAGTCAATTTATATAGCACTATAACAGAAATTAGAAAAGAACTATCCCGAAATTGTGACAAAACACAAAAAGTTTAAAATTATTCATATGAAGACAAGAATATATGTACATATATTTATAAAAAAAAAAAAACTCTTAATAACAATTTTAGCTTTGTAAAGACGGTTGGTAAGTGATAACTCAAATGATTAAGTAAAACATATTGAAAACGGTCACAAAGATATAGAAAAGATTAAAATATATAAAAAGAGAAGTTAAATTGAGAAAGCTAGAAATTCAATTTGTTTTTTCTTAAATTTATATGATCGTGACTTAATATTTGTGACAAACTTATTATCTTAAGTATTTGTAAATAATGATCGGTGGATTCAATAAATAGATAAACAACAATGTTATTTTATCTCATTTTATCAATGCATAAAATTAGAATAAAATTAAAAATAATAAATTATTTTGGAGGTACCAATTTAAATATATTTAATATAAATACATATACATATTAGTGGATTTCAAAAATTTTGGGAGGCCAAGGCTTCCTTGGCCCTCATTATGTTCCGCCTTTGCTTGATTTTTGTTACATGCATAACGTCCGTATTTTAATACTATTTACTGCACCTTTTCCAAATCCACTTTCCTTATAATTATTTATTTAATTAGAATGTAATAACATTTTTCCAATTCTTTATCTCTTTTTAGAAAGCCATAAATAACGCTTTGTCGAATTCGAAAGACAAAGGAAAAAAAAAAAAGAAAAAAAAAAGGACGAAACCATAAACGATATGGTTTATTCCACGATCTGGGCAAAAAGAGAAGAAACTTCCAGCACTTTTTTTTTTTTTTTTGGTTTTGGTGGTGGTTAGATAAGATTATACCTAGTAGTAGTAAATTTATGAACTTACTCATATTTTTCTTTCTTGAAGTGATGGAAACCGGTTTCGATCCGCTTGACCGGGTCGAACTGAGTGGGATCGACAGCTGCCTCTAACTCCGCTGTTATCTGCTTGATTTTTGCGGCGGCGACGCTTCCGAGATCAGCTTTGTCACTGAAACCCAGGACGCCAACATTAAACAAACCGTTACAGAGTTACAGTTCAGTGGCGGTCGTGGGACCAAAAGGTCTTGGTCCAAAATGGGCCCCACTTCGGACAACGTAATTGAGAAAACACGGTATACTATGCTGATAAAACCGTGAAAACGACGCGAAAGGACGGCAGTTTTTGGTGAAATTTCCGTCCCGGAAATGAAATCCTTGGCTTTTCTCCGTTTTTAAGGATCGGAATGGAAAGAGAAATGTTAAAATGACACCACTGTTAAATACCTGACAAGCTTCGACAAAGCAGCAATCGCCTCCTCATATGACTTACTTCCCATGTCTTCTTCTTTCTGTTACGTCAACCAAAAAAAAATACAGAATCTCAAAATTTATACAATTATATATATTAATGATCGTGATCTGTCAAACTAAAACGTTAAATTAATTCCGGGAAATCCGTGAACGTTAATTCCGATGGAAACGAAAGCCGAATAGAAGTAAAAAGAAAAAACAAAAGCAAATTAGAAAACGAAGCCAATAGTTAGAAGAGAAAAAGAAAGGAATGGAAAGGTGAAGCTGTAGATGAATGTGATGAATCGGGATCAACGCAAGAGAACAAAGATTAAAAAGCTGTGAACAGTTTCGGGAAAGAAAAAAAGAAAAAAAAAAAAAAAAAAGAAGCAGAATCATTAGCTTTAATTACCTTTTCTGTTTTACAAACTTTGAGATTCTTGATTCTGGTTCAGAATTTGGAATAGGACTAATAAGGAGAGAAATATTTCACCAACCTGATAAGTTGATAATCACTATTTTTACACGATATATCAGCTATTTTTATAGCTTCTGCTACAGATTGGCACTCTCTATTTATACTGGTTTACTAATTACCATGGTAAATGAAGTAATGATGACCCTTACTTCAAGCACCAACCCAAGACTATGCTATTACTACCACCGAAAGGGGTCAAGGTCAACCGAAGCCAGGTTGAAGAAGAAGAAGAAAATGTTTCTTTTACGGCCGGCTTCTTCTGGCAATTTGTGGCGGAAGCAGTCAGACGCAGGCCAAGCTCCAAGCTACGGACTTCCGACTGTTCCTGTCTATTTTTATTAGAAGAGAGATGAGATTCCTTCTTTAATGAATCGGGGAAGTAAGGATGGTTAAGTTTAAAAAAAAAAAAATAAAGAAAAAAATTTGAAGAAAGGAAAGTTTGGTTTCATTACCTTAGACGGGACCGGTAGACGCGTTTGTCTTGTGTTTGTTTGTTTGTTTATGGTAAGCAAAATTGGCAATCTACGAGGAGAAATGGTACGGTGTTGCGTGGTGTAGATTTATTTATTGTGGTCCGTTTGATTGGATTTTAGATGGATGATCGTATGGTGTGCGACTTGTTAAAAAAAAAAAGGGGGACAACATCTATGAGGGAGCTACGCCTACCGGATGTTCTGTCGGGCAAACTCAAAATAAGACGACGTGTCAGGGCTGCCACGTGGTGGGATTTGCAAACGTGACGACAACGGTAATTGATTAATTTAAGGATTTGTATTTGAAACTAATTAGTTTTAAACCCGTGCCATGCACGAACGTATAATTCAATAAAAAAAATTCAGTTTCTAAGGCATAAAATGAAGAATTAGCATAATGTCATTTACTAACATTTTATAGTTTCTTTTTAAGTTTTTTTAAGTACAAAGTAATAACCAATTTTAAATATTATGATAAATCTTGCTTCTTTAAATTATTTAAATTTGGTAGAGATATATACTTTATTATTCAAGAAATGATATAATTAAACTCTCAAAATGAAAAACAAAATGCAGAAAAAATTCAATTAATTTATTTAAAATATTTGATAAAAAGATAATTAAACATTGATAAAAAAAAATATTTGGAAAAAAGTAAATACATCAATAAATAAATTAAATAAAATAATGTAAATAAAATACTTTCAATGTAAACATTCAAGAATAAAATTAAGTTATGAACATGAATATGTTAAATTGTCCAATACCAGCCCAAGAAAAAAATAAAAGCCTAACAATGTGTGGTTGCAATTGTGTGGTTTAATGTGTGGTTGCAATTGTGTGGTTTAATGTGTGGTTGTAGTTGTGTGATTTAAATGTGTGGTTGTTATTAAACAACAATGTGTGGTTGCAATTGTGTGGTTTAATGTGTGGTTGTAGTTGTGTGATTTAAATGTGTGGTTGTTATTAAACAACAATGGGTGGTTGTAATTTATTTAGATTTTATATTTGTGTGGCTTGTGTTTGTCTTGGTATTGTATAAATACCCCCTCCCTTGCATTTGTAAATCATCAAGTAGTAAGCTTCAATAAGCAATAAAAGTTCTAAGTTTTCCTAAGGAGTTCTTCTCTAAAGAGTGTAGTCTAGAGTGAAGTGTGAGCATTTGTGAGTTTTCCTAAAATCTAAACTTTCTTCTTTGAGTGGTAAAATTAGAGTTATCTACTATAAGTTTTTTCTCAACAATTGGTATCAGAGCAAGGTTGTGAGTTACTACCATAGTTACTATTCACACGTGTCACTATATACTTTTATAGTAATTGTTAACATATACGAGATTTATTCAAGTATATGGTATATGATACTATTCACGTATACGGTACTGTTCACGGTGAAATAGTTATTCAGGTATTATTTTGGTTTGAGCGTTCTTGAGTCGTGAGGAGTTTGTACTCTACAAGTTTGTGTCTCAAAATCAAGCTTGTTCGGTATTGTTAGAGTCTTGTCGACACGATGGGTGATCTTCAAGTAGTTGGAGGAATCAAGAAGCTCAATCACAAAAATTACAACACGTGGAAGACGTGTATGATGTCTTACCTACAAGGTCAAGACCTTTGGGAAGTCGTTGGTGGTAGTGAAGTTACGAAGCCCGAGCAAGAAGATGCTCAAGGAACCTTGCGCAAATGGAAGATTAAAGTGGGTAAAGCCATGTTTGCCCTTAAGACCACAGTTGAAGAAGAAATATTGGAACACATACAAAAGCTAGAAACGCCAAAAGAAGTGTGGGATACTTTAGATGCACTCTTTTCGAGAAAGAATGACACAAGACTTCAACTTCTTGAGAATGAATTATTATCAGTTGCACAACGGGATATACCGATTGCTCAATACTTTCACAAGGTAAAAACGTTATGCCGTGAAATTTCTGATTTAGATCCTACAGCTGCTATTGGAGATACCAGGGTAAAAAGAATAATTATCCATGGTTTGAGGCCCGAATATCGCAGCTTCGTTGCCGCTATACAAGGATGACCAACTCAACCATCACTTGTAGAGTTTGAAAATTTGCTTGTTGGTCAAGAATCTATGGCCAAGCAAATGGGAGGGGTCTCGTTGAAAAGTGAAGAGGAAGCACTCTACACCAACAAAAGCAAAGGCAAATTCAAACAGCACGTCGGTGGTGGATCTAAAAAATATGGTGACAAGACAAAAAGTCATCAAGGAGAAGGGAGCTCTCGTCCAGGCGGAGCTTCAAAGAATCGTAGCAACAATAAAAGATTTGAAGGTAACTGTTACAACTGTGACAAGAAAGGTCACATGGCAAAAGATTGTTGGTTTAACAAAAGGCCCGCTGAGAGCAATGCTGCTACTTCTAGTACAAAGGAGAAAAGCGAAGATGATTGGGACGCTGAAGCATTTTTTGCTATGGAAGAGGAAGAGTTAGCTCTCACAGTAACAACGGCTGACCGAATTGACTATGAGAATGACTGGATTGTCGATTCAGGTTGCTCAAATCACATGACAGGCGATAAACAGAAGTTGCAGAACCTGTCAGAATACAAGGGAAATCGCATTGTTGTGACAGCTGATAATTCAAGATTACCGATTACTCACATCGGTAAGACGGTAGTAGCACCTCGATATAGTCATAATCAGGTACCACTACAAGATATTTACCATGTCCAAGGCATGAAGAAAAATTTGCTTTCAGTGGCACAATTAACATCGTCAGGTCACCATATTCTGTTTGGTCCAAGGGATGTGAAGGTATATCGTGATCTCAGAATCTCAGGACAGCCGATGATGGAAGGACGACGTCTGGAGTCAGTCTACGTGATGTCAGCAGAGTCAGCATATGTAGACAAGACAAGAAGGAGCGATACAGCAGATTTATGGCACATGCGGTTAGGTCATGTTAGTTATTCCAAGCTAAGTATGATGATGAAGAAGTCGATGCTTAAGGGACTTCCTCAGCTTGACATAAGAACAGACACAGTTTGTGCAGGATGCCAATATGGTAAAGCACACCAATTGCCATACGAGGAGTCAAAGTTTAAAGCAAAAGAACCATTAGAGTTAGTTCACTCTGATGTATTTGGGCCCGTTAAGCAACCATCAATTAGTGGAATGCGGTACATGGTGACGTTTATTGATGATTTCTCCAGGTATGTGTGGGTTTTCTTTATGAAAGAAAAGTCTGACACTTTCTCAAAGTTTAAAGAGTTCAAAGAGATAGTTGAAGGAGAAGTGGGAAAGAAGCTATGTTGCTTGCGCACAGACAATGGAGGAGAATATAGCTCAGGCGAATTCTCTCAATACCTACGAGAATGCAACATACGTCATCAGTATACTTGTATCAATACACCACAACAGAATGGTGTAGCAGAGAGAAAGAATCGGCATCTTGCAGAAATTTGTCGGAGTATGCTGCATGCAAAGAATGTACCCGGAAGATTTTGGGCCGAAGCTATGAGAACCGCAGCCCATGTGATCAACAAACTTCCTCAACCAAGGTTAGAGTTTGTTTCACCCTTTGAGAAATTGTGGAAAATGAAACCTTCAGTCAGCTACTTTCGAGTATTTGGTTGTGTATGTTATGTATTTGTTCCTGATCATTTACGTAGCAAGTTTGATAAGAAAGCAACTAGGTGTATCTTTGTGGGATACGACAACCAAAGGAAAGGGTGGAAATGTTGTGATCCTACGAGTGGAAGATGTTACACTTCACGCAATGTGGTATTCGATTAAGCATCTTCTTGGTGGTCCTCAGAAAAGGAGGTGTTGTCAGATTCAAAAGAATTTGAAGACATGCTACAACAGAAAATGGGAGAGTATATTGTCCAACTTCAATCAACTTCAGATTAAGTAGAAGACCTATGTGATGATGACAATGACGAGCAAGTGTTAGTCCAGAGTCCTTGGCAAACTGGTGTGTATCAACCAGATGTTAGATCGAGTGAAGTGGAAGAACCATCTCCACAATCACAAATCCGAAGGACAACAAGAGCACGGAAGCCAAATCCCAAATATGCTAATGCAGCCATAGTGGAAGAACCAATTGCAACAAAACCTGAGATGTTTGAAGAAGCATCACAGAGTTCTGAGTGGATTATGGCTATGAAAGAAGAGATCACTGCGCTTGAGCAGAATCAGACTTGGGATCTAGTGCCAAAACCAAGAGATGTGAAACCCATATCCTGCAAGTGGGTTTACAAGATAAAATATCATCCAGATGGGTCGATTGAAAGGTACAAGGCACGGTTGGTGGCTCGTGGTTTCTCTCCGAAGTATGAGCTAGACTATGATGAAACGTTTAGTCCGGTGGCAAGACTTACAACCGTACGAGTCCTACTTGCCCTTGCAGCCAACAAAGACTGGAACTTGTGGCAGATGGATGTGAAGAATGCATTCCTTCATGGAGAGCTAGATCGGGAAATCTACATGATTCAACCATTGGGATTTCAAAACCAAAATCATCCTGAGCATGTGTGTAAGCTGCGAAAGGCACTTTACGGATTGAAACAAGCACCTAGAGCATGGTATGGTAAGATTGCTGAATTTTTAACTCATAGTGGTTATTCAGTGACACCTGCAGATTCCAGCTTGTTTGTCAAAGCTAATGGAGGAAAGCTAGCTATCGTATTGATATATGTGGATGATTTAATCATAACTGGTGATTATGAGGCAGAAATTCTTCAAACCAAGGAGAATTTATCAGTTCGTTTCCAAATGAAAGAACTTGGACAACTCAAGCACTTTCTTGGTCTAGAGGTTGATGACATACAAGAAGGAATATTTCTCTGTCAACAAAAATATTCTAAAGATTTGCTAAAAAGGTTCGGAATGCTCGAGAGCAAGCCAATTTCAACACCGATGGAACCAAATGGCAAGATGTGTGCACTTGAAGGCAAAGACTTGGAAGATGCAACTATGTATCGACAATTGGTAGGTAGCCTGATCTACTTAACCTTGACTCGACCTGACATTTCTTATACAGTTGGTGTGATGAGTCGGTATATGCAAAATCCGAAGAAGCCTCATTTAGAAGCAGTTCGACGAATACTGAGATATGTGAAAAGTACAATAGATTATGGTCTTTTGTACAAGAAAGCTTACACACATGCTCAGGATGATTTTGGTTTTGAAATCCCAATGGTTGAATCATGTAGATTTCCCGATCTAGCTCTCCATGAAGGAATGCATTCTTCACATCCATCTGCCACAAGTTCCAATCTTTGTTGGCTGCAAGGGCAAGTAGGACTCGTACGGTTGTAAGTCTTGCCACCGGACTAAACGTTTCATCATAGTCTAGCTCATACTTCTGAGAGAAACCACGAGCCACCAACCGTGCCTTGTACCTTTCAATCGACCCATCTGGATGATATTTTATCTTGTAAACCCACTTGCAGGATATGGGTTTCACATCTCTTGGTTTTGGCACTAGATCCCAAGTCTGATTCTGCTCAAGCGCAGTGATCTCTTCTTTCATAGCCATAATCCACTCAGAACTCTGTGATGCTTCTTCAAACGTCTCAGGTTCTGTTGCAATTGGTTCTTCCACTATGGCTGCATTAGCATATTTGGGATTTGGCTTCCGTGCTCTTGTTGTCCTTCGGATTTGTGATTTTGGAGATGGTTCTTCCACTTCACTCGATCTAACATCTGGTTGATACACACCAGTTTGCCAAGGACTCTGGACTAACACTTGCTCGTCATCGTCATCATCACATAGGTCTTCTACTTCATCTGAAGTTGATTGAAGTTGGACAATATACTCTCCCATTTTCTGTTGTAGCATGTCTTCAAATTCTTTTGAATCTGACAACACCTCCTTTTCTGAGGACCACCAGGAAGATGCTTCATCGAATACCACATTGCGTGAAGTGTAACATCTTCCACTCGTAGGATCACAACATTTCCACCCTTTCCTTTGGTTGTCGTATCCCACAAAGATACACCTAGTTGCTTTCTTATCAAACTTGCTACGTAAATGATCAGGAACAAATACATAACATACACAACCAAATACTCGAAAGTAGCTGACTGAAGGTTTCATTTTCCACAATTTCTCAAAGGGTGAAACAAACTCTAACCTTGGTTGAGGAAGTTTGTTGATCACATGGGCTGCGGTTCTCATAGCTTCGGCCCAAAATCTTCCGGGTACATTCTTTGCATGCAGCATACTCCGACAAATTTTTGCAAGATGCCGATTCTTTCTCTCTGCTACACCATTCTGTTGTGGTGTATTGACACAAGTATACTGATGACGTATGTTGCATTCTCGTAGGTATTGAGAGAATTCGCCTGAGCTATATTCTCCTCCATTGTCTGTGCGCAAGCAACATATCTTCTTTCCCACTTCTCCTTCAACTATCTCTTTGAACTCTTTAAACTTTGAGAAAGTGTCAGACTTTTCTTTCATAAAGAAAACCCACACATACCTGGAGAAATCATCAATAAACGTCACCATGTACCGCATTCCACTAATTGATGGTTGCTTAACGGGCCCAAATACATCAGAGTGAACTAACTCTAATGGTTCTTTTGCTTTAAACTTTGACTCCTCGTATGGCAATTGGTGTGCTTTACCATATTGGCATCCTGCACAAACTGTGTCTGTTCTTATGTCAAGCTGAGGAAGTCCCTTAAGCATCGACTTCTTCATCATCATACTTAGCTTGGAATAACTAACATGACCTAACCGCATGTGCCATAAATCTGCTGTATCGCTCCTTCTTGTCTTGTCTACATATGCTGAATCTGCTGACATCACGTAGACTGACTCCAGACGTCGTCCTTCCATCATCGGCTGTCCTGAGATTTTGAGATCACGATATACCTTCACATCCCTTGGACCAAACAGAATATGGTGACCTGACGATGTTAATTGTGCCACTGAAAGCAAATTTTTCTTCATGCCTTGGACATGGTAAACATCTTGTAGTGGTACCTGATTATGACTATATCGAGGTGCTACTACCGTCTTACCGATGTGAGTAATCGGTAATATTGAATTATCAGCTGTCACAACAATGCGATTTCCCTTGTATTCTGACAGGTTCTGCAACTTCTGTTTATCGCCTGTCATGTGATTTGAGCAACCTGAATCGACAATCCAGTCATTCTCATAGTCAATTCGGTCAGCCGTTGTTACTGTGAGAGCTAACTCTTCCTCTTCCATAGCAAAAAATGCTTCATCGTCCCAATCATCTTCGCTTTTCTCCTTTGTACTAGAAGTAGCAGCATTGCTCTCAGCGGGCCTTTTGTTAAACCAACAATCTTTTGCCATGTGACCTTTCTTGTCACAGTTGTAACAGTTACCTTCAAATCTTTTATTGTTGCTACGATTCTTTGAAGCTCCCCCTGGACGAGAGCTCCCTTCTCCTTGATGACTTTTTGTCTTGTCACCATACTTTTTAGATCCACCACCGACGTGCTGTTTGAATTTGCCTTTGCTTTTGTTGGTGTAGAGTGCTTCCTCTTCACTTTTCAACGAGACCCCTCCCATTTGCTTGGCCATAGATTCTTGACCAACAAGCAAATTTTCAAACTCTACAAGTGATGGTTGAGTTGGCCATCCTTGTATAGCGGCAACGAAGCTGCGATATTCGGGCCTCAAACCATGGATAATTATTCTTTTTACCCTGGTATCTCCAATAGTAGCTGTAGGATCTAAATCAGAAATTTCACGGCATAACGTTTTTACCTTGTGAAAGTATTGAGCAATCGGTATATCTCGTTGTGCAACTGATAACAATTCATTCTCAAGAAGTTGAAGTCTTGTGTCATTTTTTCTCGAAAAGAGTGCATCTAAAATATCCCACGCTTCTTTTGGTATTTCTAGCTTTTGTATGTGTTCCAACATTTCTTCTTCAACTGTGGTCTTAAGGGCAAACATGGCTTTACCCACTTTAATCTTCCATTTGCGCAAGGTTCCTTGAGCATCTTCTTGCTCGGGCTTCGTAACTTCACTACCACCAATGATTTCCCAAAGGTCTTGACCTTATAGGTAAGACATCATACACGTCTTCCACGTGTTGTAATTTTTGTGATTGAGCTTCTTGATTCCTCCAACTACTTGAAGATCACCCATCGTGTCGGCAAGACTCTAACAATACCGAACAAGCTTGATTTTGAGACACAAACTTGTAGAGTACAAACTCCTCACGACTCAAGAACGCTCAAACCAAAAATAGTACCTGAATAACTATTTCACCGTGAACAGTACTGTATACGTGAATAGTATCATATACCATATACTTGAATAAATCTCGTATATGTTAACAATTACTATAAAAGTATATAGTGACACGTGTGAATAGTAATTATGGTAGTAACTCATAACCTAGCTCTGATACAAATTGTTGAGAAAAAACTTAGAGTAGATAACTCTAATTTTACCACTCAAAGAAGAAAGTTTAGATTGTAGGAAAACTCACAAATGCTCACACTTCACTCTAGACTACACTTTTTAGAGAAGAACTCCTTAGGAAAACTTAAAACTTTTATTGCTTATTGAAGCTTACTACTTGATGATTTACAAATGCAAGGGAGGGGGTATTTATACAATACCAAGACAAACACAAGCCACACAAATATAAAATCTAAATAAATTACAACCACCCATTGTTGTTTAATAACAACCACACATTTAAATCACACAACTACAACCACACATTAAACCACACAATTGCAACCACACATTGTTGTTTAATAACAACCACACATTTAAATCACACAACTACAACCACATATTAAACCACACAATTGCAACCACACATTGTTAGGCTTTTATTTTTTTCTTGGGCTGGTATTGGACAATTTAACACAACATTTGTAAATAAAGTATATATATTTATTGAACTATTTAATGCTTAAAATTAGGCTATAAATAAAATCACTAAGAAGTAATTTAAAATTAAGCTATCAAGAAAATCACTATTGGATGACTATATAATAACAAAAAAATTTGCATCAAACTGTAGGAGCAAATTAATAAATCAACTTTAACACACAATTAAGAAATAATTTAACAAAGAAATCAACAAACGGATTTGTTTACAAAGAAAGTAACCTTCTAAGTTCTAACTAACATTTAATAAAAATCAACCCAAATAAAATGATTAAAGGAACGACAAACGGAGGCAATATATATGTTTTATATTTATAATTTACTTAATAAACAACAAAAATATTTATATTCTATTCATAAAACGCTTGAAGAAGACAAATTCATTACAACTTTTAAACTTTTGTATAAAATATATTCAACACCATGTAATTATCACTACTTCAAACAAAAAGATTAATCAATCTCAAATCTAAAAAATATAGTCACATTTTATAAGGTATACTATGTAACTACATTGAAGAAAATGGCTTGTATAGACATATAGTGAAATGATATAAAAAAGCAACAAAAAAGAAGAAGAAAATAATAGACAAACTCCATATATTTTAATCAAGAATATAATACTATAAACGTTGCACACTTAATTTTTTTTTATCATCATTAATAAAACTTTACACACAAAAAAAAAAATCAAAGGAAAAAGAAAAAGAGAGAATGATAGGCAAAAGTGTGTAGAACCTATAATCCTATATTGAAAATAAACTTTGTAACCATTTATTTATAATAGGATGATAGGAGACAAATTAATTAAGGACTTAAATATAGACATTTAGTGTATTTTAGCATAAAAGGAAAAAAAATTGCAATTTATTTAGTTGTAATTTCAATTTTGACTTTTGAAATGTGAACTAATTAAAAAACACATGGTGATTTTTTAAGACCGTCCATATGTCAACAGTGTAGGCTATACACGGCTTTTTTATTACAATATAGCCAAAAAAAAAAATTATGAAATTACCGTTGCTTTTTGATTATTTCCCAAAATACGGATCTTTTTTTTCAGCTGGGAAATTTTTCTTTTTTGCTAAAGGCTTTGGCTTTTTTATATATTTATATAAGATATAATATATAAGATTAAAAAAAAATCCTAAAATTTTCCTATTAATATGGAAAATAAAATCAATTTTAAATCTAAATATGATTCATTATAATTCTCTTTTATTCATTTAAATAGAAAGAAGACATAAAAGTTATAATTTCTTTTTTAACGTAATTGGTAGGTAATTAATTAAGAATTGTGTCTTAAAATAAATTATTTTAAATTAGTCAACTTGTTAAAGTATATAGTAAATGGTAGATTTAATTTTGTAGTCAATTAATATAAAAGTTTTAATTGATTAATGAGTATATGACATAGCATCAATTTAGATAGTCCACGTGTCAAAAGAATAGACTGTCCACATAGGAATTTTTCCTTTTTTACCAAAGGTTTTGGCTTTTATATATTTATATAAAATTAGTGTATAGGTTTATATATTTATATATTTACAGTAAATCTTACACTGACACCTGATTAAAAAACTAACCTCTAACCACTAACCTTAACCTCTAACCACTAACCCGACAGATGACATTGTAAGATACATTGACAGTGCATCAAATATAAATCTTTAATCTATTATGATTGTTTATTTAATTAAAAGTGTTTATTTAATCAATTTGTTTAATTGGTGTTTATAGACAAAAATTAATAATTATTTAATTATAATTTTAAAAAAATTATATTTAATATATTATTTTTACTGAATTAAAAAAAATTATTTAATTAATTATATTATATATATATATATATATCAATTTAATAAGTACCTAATGACAATGATTAACATTTCTCTTATTTAATTGATGATAATGTTTTTTTAATTAGTACTATTATTACAGGTTAGATTCATCTCCCATATAATGGAAGGTTTAGATTTTCTTTATTGAATATCAAATTGTCATCATTTACCGAGTTGTATTTGATATAATAATCAAAATAGATATACAATAAAAATTCGTTTATTTCGTAAAACTGGTTTTTGTAAAAAATAATTTTATTTTTTAAAAATTGATATTTTTTATTGTTTGGATGATTCTGAAAATAATTTTAAAAAATGGACTGACATTTGAATGCCCTATAAATGGTATCCGAATTCTCTCATTAAAGGATGACATTCGAATGTTTAAAGCAAGTATTTGAATGTTCAAAGTAAGACATCCGAATGTTTAAGACTTGTTTTACTTTTGAAAAATGTTTTACGCCTTTTAAAAGTGTAAGATAATTTCTATAAAAAAAAAAAGAGTACTTTTTTTAATTCGAAAATTATTTTTTGGTGATCAAATTATTTTTCACAAAACAAACACCAACAATAGAAAAATTATTTTTTGAAAGTTATTTTTCTCAAAACAAACGAATCCTAATTTAAACTATTGAAATTTAATTTTATCTCATCAAGTTTTATTTTCAAAATTTGATGTTAATTTGAATTATGAGGAAAACTGATTTGATTTATGAAATCTCTTGTGTGGCTTAAGTTTAATAGACTATAATCAACTGTAAAAAATCAAGCAAAACTTTCTTTTACATTGAAAATAATCCACATCATGAAGAGTTAAAATATGACATTGATTATTATCATATATATATATATTAATATTTTGTACTCACATTAATTATTAAATATCAATATCAATATTCAAAACAAAATGGTTACTTAAATACTACTATAATATTTGGTCAAAAATACCACTATAATGAGGGCAGAGCAATCGATCGGTTCAGCCGGTTCAAAAAAATTGAAAATTGATTTAACCGACCTCATATAAAAAATAACCGATAACCGAACACACTTCATGTTAGAACCTACTTAATCGAACCGATTTAATTTGGTCGATTTTGTCTGTTATTTCGGATAAATATAAATATATAAATATAAATTATAAATATATTATTATATTATTATATTATTATATATTATATATTATAAATATATATACTATATTATATTAAAGGTCGGTTAATTCGGCCGGTTTGATTACTCAAAATATTAACCGAATACCGACCGAATTAACCGATCTCAATAACCGATTTAACCAAAAAACCAACTTAATCGACCCGTTTTAACCGAATTGAGTTCGGTCGGTCGGTTATCTCGGTTATAACCGAGATATGCTCTGCCCTAACTATAATAAGTATTTATTAAACTAATATGTTTAATAGTTAAATAGTACTAGTCAAATACCATGAGTGTGTAGTGAGAAAAATGTCTTTTCATTATGGACTTGAAAAAAGGGAGGATACAAAAATAAAGAACAGGAAATATAAGAATGTAGAAGGTTGACTGCTCCCTTAAAAGCAAGGAATAAAAAAAACTGTATAGAAAGTTAAACGCAGGAGATTTTCTGTCTGTCGGTATAATTGATTTAATTGATCGATTCAATTAAAAAAAATTAAAAATTAAATATATAATTTTAATATTAAATAAATATTCAATATATATATGTATTTGATTTAATGATAGTTTTTAATATATAACTAAAATGTTAAAAATCTAAATCTCATCATTTAAAAAAAAATTAAATAAAAAAATTAAAAAAATAAACATAAAATCGACTAATCAAATTTTTTTTATCTATTAATTCAACAAAACTCCAATTTCATCAAACGTATCAAACTGATTAAATTTTCAATTTTTAATTGAATCAATTTGATCGATTGATTCGATCCACTTAAAAAGTTAATTTTTTCTCAATACTTAAAAGGTTAATTTTCTAATTGTTCTGTTTTTTTTTCCCTTTAAATATTATTGTTTTGAGTGCTTGAAGGGTAATCTATAATCTATAACTTCTATAACTATTTTATAATATTGACTACGCTACTTCTCTAGATGTTGGCATATGGTATTTTTTTTTTTTGGTAAGAAAGAAAGAAAAGAAAAAGGAAAGAAAAAAAAGAAAAATTTATGTGTTAGTGTTCATGTTATTTTTTTATGTGTTTAAAATATTATAAATTTATATACGTTAATAATTCATTTTACGTATATTTTGACACGTTCGTGGTATTCGTGTAGTGTTAATGTTATTTTTCGTGTTGTGTTTTAATTATTTTTTCTATACTGTATTCGTGTCGTATTTCAATTCATTTCATATTTTTATAGTTTGTCACTGTGATTCAAATTAGAAAAAAATTTATGTTCGTGTCATGTCTCAATTCATAATATATTTTGCCTAATTTGTTATAGTTATTCAATTTAGAGAAAATTTTGTGTGTTCGTGATGTGTTCGTGTTTCTTATTATTTTTTGTATATTTAAAGTATTATAAATTTATATCAATTTTTACACGTTAATAATTCGTTTTATATAGATTTTAACACGTTCATGTATTCATGTCGTGCCGTGATTTAATTATTTTTTCATGTTGTGTTTGTATCGTATCTCAATTCATTTCATATTTTGCATAATTTGTTATAGTATTTGCGTCGTATCTCAATTCATACCATATTTTGCATAATTTATCATAGTGATTCAATTTTAACTCTAAATTCATTTAATTACTATATTAAAACATAAAAAATTATTTAAATAAATAATAATTATTTAATATGATTTAACTTCTATTTATTTATAGTAAATTTAATTAAAATTTTATAAATATTTAAAAAAAAATCTCTTAACGAAACGAGAGAAGAATTCTAATTAAAAAAATAGAAAGAGTGCGATCCGCTTCCATGAAAAAATTATTAGGTAGACCTTTTCTACCACATCAGCAATGATCCCTTCTAATAATATTACACCACATAAGCATTTTTTTTACATGTTATATATGACTAAACAAGGAAGAGAAATTAGTATCATTAAAACAGAATAAAAAATAATAATAATAATAATAATTAAAAAAAAGAAAAAGCTGTTTAGAAAAAGAAAAGAAAAAAAAAAAGCGATGGGAGATGATAGCAGAGACAATGACGAGGAAGAACAAGAAGGGAATACCCTGTCTCTTAGAACTCCAAAATCGCTCTCTCAAACAACATCTACAGGAGCAGTAGCAGCAGCAATCACTTTTACAAATAACCCCTAATCTCATAAACCCTAATTCTTCTATCAATAACCCCAATCTCATAAGCTATTGTTTGGCTTCAATTCTTCTCGTAATCATCAGCATTATCCGTTTGCTTAGACGCCCGACTCGGCCTCTTATGAATTCGATTCGAATGTGGATGATGACGAAGGTGTCACACAAGCGTTGCAAACTTACCACCCTCAAGCCTGGATATGATCAAATGATAAAACTTGAAAATATTGGATACGACACGATTATACAATACTAATACAATACGAAAAAATAACTAAAAACACGACATGATACAAAAAAATAATACGAATACGACACGAATAGACGAATGTCTCAAAATCTATATAATACGAATTATTAACGTATCAAAATTTATATAAATATAAAATATCTTAAACACGATTATGACATGATAAAATACATGAACACGACACGAATACACAAATTATCAAGTCTAAAATGATGATTAATTATCCATTAATAAGCAAATCTTGGTAGAATAGGGAGGCATGCTATGCCTTTTGAGATTACTGTAATGATGTTCTTTATGTTCTTCTTTGTCATTATCTCTTTTGCTATCTCACCTCCCATCGTTTTTTTTTTTTTTTTTTCTAAACAGCTTTTGATTTTTTTTCTTTATTATTATTTTTTTATTCTGTTTTAATGACATTAATTTTTCTTTCTTGTTTAGTCAGATATAACATATAGAAAAATGCTTATGTAGTGTAATATTATTAGAAGGAACTATGGCTGATGTGGTAGGAAAAGCCTACCTAATAATTTCTCGCTTCCATGAGTTATAAGCTAGCGGCTTGATCAGCATACACGTAATCGTAGAATGATTTTGCAGGTTCCATCCGAAACAAATTTACAAGCGTTTTACATTTATGTAAATAATTTTCTCCATCTCTGTATTTATTAAGATTGGAAGTAAAGCTTCAGAAAATATAGTTATATGTTTTCCCATTAATTATTTTTTTTCCGTGTTAAAAATAACTAATTTGGGACTTTCTATTACTTGGATGAAAGGGGAAAAATTGGTAATTTTTTTAAATACATGTAAACCTTCAAAAAAAAAATGAAATTCATATCTTAATTTATAGTAAAGGAAAACCATACATATATATATATTTATCATTGTTAATATAATATTTTTTTAGTTTTATTTAATTTCATGTTTTTTACTAATTGCTTAATTTTTCTTATTTATAACTCACAAACTCAAATATTATTTATTATTATAAATACTACATAGTTCTTCAATCTTATAATTAAGTGGATTTTTTTTTTTTATATAGAAAAGTGGAGGGTAAAGCACCCGAAAAAAATAAAAAAGAAAGAAAAGTGGAGGGTTGATTGGTGCTAATGTAGATGTAGGCACCCATCCACTCCACTATTTGTTTTAGACGACCAAATCTGCGGCGTTCATAGGGATGGCAAAACCCGATCCGATCGATTGATTTCGAACCGATCCGATCCGAATGGAGAGGTTTTTTTTTTTGAACAATGGAGGCGGGGCGGGGCGGGGCGGTTTTTTTTGTCTGAAAGGCGGGGATGGAGCAGTTGTGGTAATTGCCTGCTCCGCACCCCCCCGCCCCGAATAGTGAAATTACAATTTTACCCTTACATATTTAGCTTTTAAATGAATAATAAAATAATATAATTAAACTTATTATTTTTATGTTTATATTTAATTTATTTTTAAAATGCTTTATTATTTGAAAAAAATAAAAATAATTAATAAATATCAAATGGGGCGGAGCGGGGCGGGGCGGTTATGGATGTAACCGACATCCATGGAGGTGGTAGTGGTATTGAAATTTCAACATCCATGGCGGAGCGGGGCGGGGCGGGGCGCGGAGCAGTACAATGGCGGGACGGGGGCGGATACTGCAAAATCCGCCCCCGCCCCGCTCCATTGCCATCCCTAGGCGTTCACGTAAAAATGGTTAAAAGTGGTGTTTGCATTATCATGACTTAGATGTGAGAATCGGCAAAGTGCTTTCTATGTCCCATTAAATTTCTTTTAGCTTTGATGCTAACTTCTATATCCTTCACCAACACCCACTAGCACTAGCATTGCTAGTGACCAGTGAGGAATATAATTTAATGAAGATGATTCTGAACCATACATTATTCAGCTCCAATATGGACTTATCCTATGCTGAATCTAGGGATCGCAATGGAGCGGGGCAGGGGCGGATTTTGCAGTATCCGCCCCCGTCCCGTCATAGCACTGCTCTGCCCCGCCCCGCTCCGCCGTGGATGTTGAAATTTCAATACCACTACCGCTTCCATGGATATCGGTTACATCCATAACCGCCCCGTCCCGCTCCGCCCCATTTGATATTTATTAATTATTTCTATTTTTTTCAAATAATAAAGCATTATAAAAATTTTTTAATATAAATTCAATATAAACATGTTTCTAATCTAGGAAGAGAAAAAAAATAAAGCATTAGGTTTAAGTTTTTAAAAAGAAAAATAATAAGTTTAATTATATTATTTTATTATTCTTTTAAAAGTTAAATATTTAAGGGTAAAATTGTAATTTTAGTATTCGGGGCGGGGCGGGGCGGAGCAGGCAATTATTACAACTGCTCCATCCCCGCCTTTCAAACAAAAAAAAACCGCACCGCCCTGCTCCGCCTCCATTGTTCAAAAAAAAAAAAACCTCTCCATTCGGATCGGATCGGTTCGAAATCCATCAGTCGGATCGGGTATTGCCATCCCTAGCTGAATCACCATATACATATATCTCGACCTCGATTAGGGATGGCAATTTAAAATGCAGATTCGGATATCCGGAGATATCTTATCCGTTTTTTGCGGATTCGGATAAAAGTTGAATTCGGATATTATAATTACTATCTGCAGCGGATTCGGAGCGGATGCGGATATAAAACCTCGGATATCCATTATCTGAATCCGCATTACTTCTACGGATTTGGATATCCGAATCCGTTTATTTGTAAAACACATAAATTTTGTTTGATTTTATATTTTTATTTTTAAAAAAATTGATTTATTGAATTCGGATTTTTAGCGAATTCGGATATCCGGTGGATAATATTATTTAATTCGGATTCGGATAGTAATATGCAGATTAAATGCAGATAATTTGTGGATTCGAAATTTAAAACAGTTTTGCGGATTCGGATTCGGATAGTACAAAAATCGCAGATGTCCGACCCGCTGCCATCCCTAACCTCGACCTGTCCAAAAGTTAGGTTATTCGTCTAAATTCGAAGACTCACTTGATCGATATCTGAGAGGGATTGGATAGAAATATTAGGTCCGAAAGATGAGTTTGGGCAAAAAAAATGAGTTCCATTTAGAAATAGTTCAGGCCTTGGACATGACATTTTTTGCCTATGCTCACCCGGTCCAGCCCGTTTAACTGTTACTAAAAGAGGGATAGATTCTCTTTTAATAAAGAATGATCCTTTCTTAAGAAGGATCAATATCTTTTTAAGAAGAATCGATCATTTTTTAAAAACCATTGATCCTTTGTGTATAAATTTGGCGGGTTTGTGCGGACTTGAGTAGTGTGTTTTATATGTCGGGTTGACCTTGGGCATTGGGTCGGGCCTAGGCAAACTAATCTTTGTTAATATATTCGAATATTGGAACTAGACCTGTTCAAGAATTGAACTACCCTTTGACTTGGAGGACACAACTCAAATTGGGTCGGGTCCAAATTGAGTCGAACTTGAAATAAGATATTTTAGATTCGGATCGATCCAGTTCAAATTATTATTTAATAAATAAAAAATATTTTCATTTAAATTTAATTATAAAATATATAAATATAATTTTTCATATATTTTATATAATAAAAAGGATTTTTAAAATGTAGAAAACGGCACCCATAAGGGTACACCGTTTCAAACATAAACTTCCATTTGGAAGTTATAAAGTATTTCAAATAAAGCAACTGCAATGGCAGTTAAATGAAAACAATTAAAAAAGGAAGAGTAACTTCCTTTCATAAAAGACTGTAGATTTGGCCGAGAGACAAAGTGAAGAAAGTTTCATTCGGCCAAAGTCTACCAGAAAAGGAAAAGGAAGAATAACTTCCTTACAAAAATTGTTCGGCCATACGAGAATGAACAAGTTCATTCTACCGAATTGAATGAATAAAGAAGAGAGAAATAAGTTTCTCAATGCAAGAAAACAATACTTAAAAAGAAACTCTCTACATTCACGAAAAATTTAGTATTGTGACAAATAGATAATTTTCGATTACGTGATTTTATTTTCGATCAACAAATCAAAATCGGATTCATCATCGAACGATTCTATAAGTTATTTAATTTCGCATTTATTTTATAGATTATTCACATGATAATTTTCATAGAATCCAATGAATTGGATTAATTTGGACAAGCAAATTTTTTCTATCCGGATCTGATCCGGCCCGACCATAAACAGCTCTATATATTGCAACCATAAACCAAAAGTCTATGATCACCATGATTTCTCTTCTCTCTATTATTTAGTGGGCAAAACTTCAAACTGAAATAAGGCCAAATGTTTAAGGATTTTCAGTTCCAACCTTTTAACCCTTTGGTGTGCTAGCTACTGGTTAGCCTTAAAAGGAAACCAGTTAAGCCTACCCCGGAATGGCCACAAATTTTGATTGGAAGCTTGGGGAAAATCAAGGGTTAAATTTAAGAAAAAACTGCCCCCACAACCGATAATTTAGAGATGTTTATGAATCGAGTCGAGTTGAGATTCAGGCTCAGAATATTTTATTTTTAATTATCCAAAAGTCTATTTCAATATTTAAAAATTATTTTATATTAATATTTTTATTTTTTTATAATTAAATTTAAATATTTTTTTTATTAAATAAATAATAATTCAAATCGGATCAGACTGGATTATAAAAAAACTCTATTCAAGCTTAACACAATTTAAATCAAACTTATCAAATCAAACGAATAGCTCGAGATTTATTAACCTGTTCATCAATCCTTGTGAAGTAGCAGTGCATGACTACTATAGCTAGGATCACATACATCATGCATATCCTTGTGATCAATTCTATTGAACATCACCATTTGCTTTCTTAATTAGTTTTCTCACGCTTCACACTAATTGATTTTTTAATTGTAGGAACAGTTTTATTAATTGCAATATATAAACAGGCTTGATGAGCTGTAAACAAATTATACATTGATATAAATAGTTTTATACTTTCGTCGATAAAACTGTTCATGAGTCGGGTTAGATTCGGATAATAAAAGAATTTGTTTGATCAGGACACAGCCGGACTCGGCCCATCAAACTTGAAAAGTTTGTTTATTGTTTAAACTATATTAAAATATTATTTTTATATATTTTTATAAATAATTTTAAATAAAAATATTTTTTATTTATTAAATATTAATCTTGACCAAACCAAATCAAACCAACCAAATTTAAAAACTTTATCTTAGATTCGATCCAATTCGAATCGAACGGATAATCCGATACTTGGACAAATCTATTCAACAACTTATTGCAATTCTTTTCTGTTCTGATTCATTTTTTTGCTTATCTTTGAATGTTAATAATACTAGATAGATGTCCGCGCTTTGCTGCGGACATGTTATCGGATTTGAATTAATATTTTATAATAAATTTGAAAGATAAAAAAAGCAAGAGCAGTAAAGATAATAATTTAGAAAAATAATAACTTTTATCCTTATACGACACCTGGTATAAAATTGAGAGTTATTTGAATATGATCAATTAGATTCGATAATTTCAGACACAACATAATTATACGATACGAATATAAGATGAAAAAAATAATTAAAACACGATATGACATGAACACGACATAAATACACGAACGTATCAAAATCTACATAAAACGAATTATTAACGTGTCAAAATTTATATAAATATATAATACCTTGAATACGATTATAACATAAAAATAACACGAACATGATGACACAGAACACAAAATTGGGAGTTATTTGAATAGAGTCAATTAGACTTTGCAATTTCGGATACAACATAATTATGCGATACAAACACAACATGAAAAAGTAATTAAAACACGACACGAAAAATAACATGAACATGATACAAATACACGAACGTGTCAAAATCTACATAAAACGAATTATTAACATGTAAAAATTTATATAAATTTATAATACTTTAAACACACAACATGAACATGTTACGAGCATACAATTTTTCTCTAAATTGAATCATTATGACAAATTATGCAATATATGGGATGAATTGAGACACGATACAAACACACAAAATTTTTTCTAAATTGAATCACCATGACAAACTATGCAAAATATTTGGATGAATTGAAACACGACGGGAACACATGAAAAAAATAATTAAAATACGACACGATACGAAAATAACATGAACGCAACACAAATAAACGAACGTGTCAAAATCTACATAAAACGAATTATTAACATGTAAAAATTTATATAAATTTATAATACTTAAATATAAGAAAAAATAAAATGAACGCGACACGAAAAATAACATGAACACGACACGAATACACAAACGTGTCAAAATTTACATAAAATAAATTATTAATGTGTAAAAATTATATAAATTTATAATTTTTTAACACACGAAAAAATAACATGAACACGAATATTTTGAACACACGAAAAAATAACACGACACGAATATGTGAACGTATCAAAATCTACATAAAACGAATTATTAACGTGTAAAAATTATATAAATTTATAATATTTTAAACACACGAAAAAATAATAAAAATATAAAAAACGATACTACTTAGTTGGCTAATGAATTAAAATGATCTAGTTGGCTAATGAATTAGAATGACCTAATTAACTTTAAAACATTAACTAAGCCATTACTTATATAGCTATATCTCATTATTTCAATTCTCCTAATTGAAGCCTCTCATTAATTTAAAGGATAACTTTTAATGTTTGTTATTATAAATAGATGAGTTAAAAATCAAAATTACCCAAACTAAAATACCTTAATTACCCTCTAAATTATAGTTTATTCATTTGCTTAGTTGTCATCTAAGATACCCCTTGTAAATCTCAAATTCTGCAATTCTAAGCAACAGGGGACAACTTTTAAGTTTTTGTATTGATTATTAAGTACTAACATTGCCAAATACAATCTTGCCATCATTAATTTGCATTATGTTTATGATGCGCCCAAAATGGAATGAAATGCCACCAAACTTTTGCAATTGGTCAAAAAAGAATTAATGCAAAAGTGAGATATAATATGATCTTATTCTTTCCGAGACCTTTGTCGAACAACATAGCATCATACACTTGGTAAATTTTCCAGCCATGGGTTTTTCCTGTTCGGGTTCAAGTCACTCCCCTGTTTGATTTATCAAACAGATTCAAACTATAGTAAGAAAACACAAACGAACATAATTTGAAAATGGAAATATCCAAAAATTATGAACTTTTGACCCTTTTTTTATAATAAAAAAAAAAGTAAAAAAAGTTGTAAAACAAAGCAAATAATAATGAGACATTCAGCGAAATTCGAATTTACCCAATTAATTTATGCAATCACTTTTAAAAAATAATATCGAATAAATTTAAAATTCGAATCTTAACATTTATAACACTTTCCCAATCCCAGACTGCGAGTACAAAAAATGAGACATTAGCGGTTACATAAAATCATTATTGGCGATTAGGGCACACCTCTCTCAATGTCACAGTCTCACAGACCAGCATGTCACTTAAAACCTGTTATCAAATCAGAATTATAATTAAGGGTGTTCATTCGGTTAATAATCGAATAGAATTATGATTAACTGAATTAACCGAATGTGTTTTTTCATTAACCGTTAACCGAATCGAATAGTTAAAAAGGTAAATTAACCGAACTGAAATTATTTCGGTTAATTCGGTCGGTTTTCGAATTAACCAAAATAAATACCTAATTTATTTTGCTAACCTATTTTTAATACATGATTTTATATCCAAATAATCTATCCAAGTCCATCCAATCAAAATCCAAAAGTAAAGTATATTATAAAATTCAAATATCAAACAAACACAACTAAGAAAGCATGATAAAGCATGAATATCACATAATTTCAGTTAATTCGTGTAATTCGGATATTTTCGCTTAACCGAACCGAATTAACCGATAACCGAAAATTTTCAAAATCATTAACCGTTAACCGAACCGAAAGTTCGGTTAACCAAACCAAATTAAATTTCGATCTATTAATTTGGTTAAAACCGAATAGTGAACACCTCTAATTATAATGTTAGGCGATAATGAATGTAAGAGAAAAACTAAGGAAGTTGGAAGGGGTGACCAAGTCTAAAGAGAACTACACCAACAACCACCCATTTTCAGATAATAACTATGGGATTATTAATTAGTACTTGGTCTTCAGGAAAAACATTAAGAAAGGTTGAGAATTGAAGAAAGAGGAAGTACCAAATACTGTATGAAATAATAACTGGAATGGAGGCCGAAAGTGAGGTCAGCAACAATGGGGCACCTTTTCGATTTGGCTCGAATAATTAAGATGTGTGTTAAGAAGGGAAGTGGATGGCGTTTAGCTAGGTTGACAACCATTGGGTTGAAATTTAATTTGCTTTGCCTTTGACTAGGAGAAATCGGGAGAATATGTAAAGAAATGAGGGCAACATGGGAGGATAAGAGAGAAAAAAAGGGTGAATTCAAAGGCTTTTCCCATTGGATCGATAAAGAAAGTGAAATGTGCGATGACAAGGGCTTTCTTTTTCTTCTATCATGTAAAATTATGGATTAGAATCGATTCTCGTGTTGGAAAATGCTTCATCTCTAGTCCCTATTGATCTCAATTCTCAGCTCTATAGCCCTCTATCCGATTGTAACACTAAAACAACTTTTACCAATATCAAAATGACAGATTACAATTTACAAGGCAAATTTCATTTCATTTCATTTCTTTTTATTTTTTTTATTTTTTTTCTTTTTGAGTTTGTTTTCTACCTGATCATACTCTTCATAGCAGAAATCACAATCACAATTAAATTCTCAAAAATCAGTGTCCTGTCGCAGGATATGAAAGAATTTTCGGTTGGGTCAAAAAACTCTATGATAGAATGTAAAAATAAAATTAAAAAAGAAAAAAGAAGAAATGTGATAATAATGAGGTAAAATGGATATATATAATACTATGTAATATGATGCTAGTAGTGATGATAATGAAAAAAATGGTGATAATACTAAAATTGATGGTTTCAACACACAAAAAAAAAAAAAAAAAGGTAATGATCGAGATTTTTACAAAATTTTGAAAATATTCCATACATAAACGATAGCTAAAATCTCAATTCTTGAATTTTATTAGATCTGCTCATGAGTCGAGCTGGGGCGCGACTCAGAATTTTTTTTATTTCTTTACCCAGGCCAAGCCTTGGACGGGTCCGGGCCATCCCGTCTGTCTGGATGAACAATAAATCTTATTTAAAAAATATATATATATTTATATATATTTTTATAATTAAATTTTTAAAAAATAATATTTATTTTTAATATGTGAACAGACTGACCCGAATCATAAATATTTCTATCCAGACCCGACCCAATACGAGCTGAACGGGTTATCCGATCCATGAGCATGACTAATTTTAACGTTCAAGTGATTGTTTGTTTTCTTTTTTAAAAATAAAATTGAAGATCAAATAGATTGTTTGTATCTTCGAGTTAGGATCCAAATGTTGAAAATTACTTGTCTTAGATAAGATTAGGATAAGCCTTTGATTAGATAGGTAGATAAGATGACCTTACCAATTAAGCAAATTTACTTTATTTTCATTCTAAATCATATTGTATGAATTATGAAAAAATAAAATTGGATAAGTTGTGTATTTATATCGTATTCGTATTATTTTTTATGTTATAATTATGTTTAAAATAATATATATTTATACAAATTTTGATACATTAATAATTCGTGTTATATAAATTCTGATGCATTTATATATTTATATCGTGTTCGTGTTATTTTTCATGTAGTATCATATTATATGTCTTATTTTAATTATTTTTTCCGAATCCTATTAAAAATTACCGTATCTAAAAAAGGAAAAAGCAAGAGAGTAGAGATGATTGGGCCAATTAGCAAGCTTAAATTATTAACCTAAAAGTAAGCCCAATCACATCTTTCGTGAACTATGGGCCATGACCCTGGCCTGTCAAAAGTCAGCCCAAGATTCAGTCTTGCAACATGGAAAAAAACTAGTACTATTTGTCTGATCCCTGTTCTAAATCGAATCTGATCTCTGCTTTTTTCAAATCGATTGCCCTCTGTTTTTCACTACTAATCCTCTCCCTCTTCTCTTATACATGTGATCCCCTGTAAAAGGTTCATGCATCAGAAAGACTAATCTTTTCAATGGATGCATAAAAGTAATTGTAAGAATTCTCTGTTCTGTGGATTGAACGGTAAGAGCTTCTCCTAGTTTCTTTTTACAATTTAATACGTTTTCCTTTCTTGTTTTTAATGTTTTCTTTTTCTTTCCATAGATTGAGGTTGATTTAAAGAAGTTTATATATGATATTAGTATCGTTTTTTTTTTTTTTTTTTTTAAATTCGATACGTACCGACCGGTATGGTCGGTATCGATACGATATCGACCAGTGACGGATCTTAACATTTAATTTTGAGAATGCCAATTAATATTTTAATAGATATTAATTTTTTTCATAAAATATATCTCATTATATTAATATAAATATATGCAAGCACTATACTAACAAAAAAATAAACTTCTAAATTTATAAATTTATCAATTCATAAACAAATGTATAAAGAAATATAATACATCAAATAAATAATTTTATGCATAATACATCAAATAAATAATCTTACTTAAAATTGTGAACAACTTTTTTTTTTTAAATATATAAATATATCAATTGCTAAATAATATATTTTACATCAAGATAAGAAAAATAAAATATTCTATTAAAATAATAAAGTTGAAAGTTTAAGTTTAGAAGTTAAGGTATTTTTATAATATTTTATAAAGTGGTTTCAACATTCTTTTTGTGTTAATAAAAAGTTGCATAGTAACAGAAGAAAAAGATTTAGGATAAAATTAAAAGTAAAAAATTCTATGAAAAAAAATTTGTAGTCAGCTAAAAAAAATATTTGATACTTGATTGGAGACTTAGAGTCATATTGAAGATGCTAGAAAATCAATTTAACTTTTGGTTAAATTTACATAATCGTGATTTAACCTTTGAGACAAACTTTTTTATTTTAAAAATTCGTGAGTTATGTTTAATTAATACAATAAATAGACAAATAATAATGTGATTTTAACTATTTTAAATTATAATGCATAAAATTAAATAAAAAATCACAAAAATAAGTTAAATTAATAATTTTAATTTATGAAATTCATTATATATATATATATATATATATATATATATATATATATATACTAAACCAAATTTAACCTCTGGCTCCTCAAAGGAGCCGCCCCTGGTATCGGCTACCATACTTCATATTCTAAAACGGGTTATTCGTTTTTGCTATTTTCTTTTGCCTCATCATCTGGTTGTAAATGCTTCAATAATTTTTCTTGCCGTTTTGTATGTTCTAACTAATTATTTATATGTTTTTAACTAATTCAAGAGTTTCATGGAATGTAATTTCCCTATCTAAGAAAAGGGGGAAAAAAGTGCTTTATGCAATATTCTTTCAAACATCATAGGACTCTTTAAATAATTCAAAATTATTTTGTAAATTATAAGTTTCGAACCATTGATCTCTCATTTACTAATTAATAATCCGACTATTAAACCAAATGCTTGTTTTTTTTTTTTTTTTAATATACTAGTGACAACCGCGCTTTGCCGCGGGTAGTAAACCCTTTAAATTGATTTTTATATTTGTTTATTATAAGAAAAATAATATATTTATCGATGTGATACTGACTACTTTAATATATATATGCATACATACATAATATATCCACATGCTCAATAGATAATTTTTTGAGTTCTTGATAGAATTCTGAATAATTAACTGAAAACATAGATCTAACACTTTTTTTTTCCTCAAGTAGGACCTTAAACATTAACGGTTATATCAAGGCTTAAACTGTATAATTGATTATTCAATACTTTTTCTTATTGTATAATAATTTATTAGCACACCATTGTCAAACTATCATATGTTATTTAACAAATTATATCTCAATTTGCAATTTTTTTTATTCTTTATTATCATATTGATCTAATTAAAGAAAAAACTCACATCCGCACTTTCATTCATTAAAATTAATTGAGAAAAACTATGGGATATTATATCCAAGCGATTTAAAAGCGAAAAATGTAGCGAATATGGCATCTTCATCTATATCAAGAACAATTTTACATACAACATTCTTGATTTTCTTTGCCACTCCCAAATTGCATGCACTGTTGTGCTAAACTTTCTATAGAAATATCAAACTTGTCAATATGGTAAAAAAAGCAAAAATAATTTCTATTTAATTTCTTTAAATATATGCATTAAATTTCATTTTCCTTATTTTTCTTGTTCGTGTCGTGTTATCTTTTAATTATTTTTTTTATGTTGTGTTTGTGTTGTGTCTCAATTAATCTCATATTTTACATAATTTATCATAATGATTCAATTTTATCTCTAAATTCATTTATTAAACATACAAAATTATTTAATATGATTTAATTTAAAATTATTTAAAATTATTTAAAATTATTAATTTAATTAAAATTTTATAAATATATTTAAAAAAATCCCTAGCGAAGCAGGAAAAGAACTCTAGTAACATATAAAAAAGCCTAATGGATGAGATTAATTTGCTCAACACGTGACAAGCTTTTTTTTTTTTTTTTTTTTTTAGATTTTTAGTTTATTTCTAAATGATGTATTTAAAGGGTTGGTTTGCACGATAACTCATGGGTCGATTTAAAATATGTATCCGACCCTTGTGGGAAAAGAATAATTTAATTAATTATTTTTAGTTTTTTATTTGATTTTAAATGATGTATTTATAGGGGTTGGTCTGCACATTGACTTGTGGGACGATTTAAGATCCGTATCCTACCCGCACGGTAAAAAAATTAGAAAAAAGAAATGTATTTTATTAATAATTTTTTTTTTTATTTTACTTTTTAAATAATATATTTAAAGGGATTGGTCCACACGTTAACTCGCGGGTTGATTTAGAATCCGTACTCGATCTGTTTGGAAAAAATATTTAAAAAGAAATTTATTTTATTTTTAAATGATGTATTTAAAGAAGTTGGTCTGCACGCTGCACGTTGAGTCACAAATCGATTTAAGATCCTTACCCGATCCACTAGAAAAAAAATTAAAATAAAAAATTTATTTCATTAATTTATCAATGCTAAGAAATGTAAATAAAGCTTATTCTCACTACTTCCCAGCCAAAACAAAAATCTAAATAAAGAACAGATAAAGGTTGGCTTGGCTTCTACAATTGTCACTCAAGGATGACAACATCAGACAATACATTAACTTATTCAAATGCTAAAAATCACACTGCCTTCTCATCATGTGGGACAGCAGAAATCCAATTCTGTTGCAAACAGATACATATATTTGTAAAATCAAGGGAATAAAAATAAATTATTTCTATTTAGAAAATGAACTAACTTTTTACCTGCAATGTAAACAATCTATCTTCAAATTGAATCTCTTTTGTCAAAAAGTCGGCTCCGATTGTCACTTTGTAATGATTACTAACCTTTTACTAACCTACGATTAACATACCTAATTCCAATAAAATTATTAATAATAATTAAAACACTAGAACCAGCAATTGAATATTCAAAATTAAAAAACTAAAAAGAAAAATTCAAGATTTAAGTTTCAAAGCTTACTGATTGAGAGATGTCTTCCCAACCGTAGATTTTTTTTTTTTTTTTTTTAAGTCAAAAGAAAATGCATGTTAACAAAAAAAAAAATGAGCAAATAATTATAATTATAATTCAAATGGAAACGGAAATGCAACAAAAATTAACAAAACGAGAATAGAGAAGCATACATAAAGCAGGGCGCAGGCATAGCACAGAAAAAGTAAGTAAAAGGCAATGAGTAATTCTGCTAACTTTGCCAATGAAAGAACGTACACCGTGTGAAGAGAAGGTGAAAGCAGGGGGTTGTTTATAGAGTTTTTTGAATGGTTGAACAACAAAAGCCAACCAGGCGATGAGGAGCATTTCGCATGGAAGACACTCTAAATGAAGAGAAACATGAAAAGCCTTGAGGATAAAAGGATGTTTCGTTCGTAAAGCACAAGAGTCCATCAGACAAAACAAAGTATGAGTACATTCATTAAAGGAGGGCATGAAAAATTAAATGCTTAACCATTGGACCAAAGGTAGATAAGGGAATAGCTCAATAATCGCATAAAGAATTCAATGCCAGCGAGTTAACTCCGCAAAATTAAATGTTGGTCGAGTTAATTCTGCAGCTGGCTTACGCATGATAGTTTAATGCATCAAATAGGAAATTTCATCAAAACGGGCTAAGAGAGATTAATTTAATGCATCAGAGTGTAAGCCTAAAACGCGTCTTACGCATGAGCATTTAATCCCCAGACACGTAAAATACTGGCCTAGTTAATACCTCAAGTTGGCTTATGTGTGAACAAATTTAATGCAGTAGCTATATCATGCATATTGCAATGCTAACAGAGTTAATTCCTGAACTTATATCTGGTTGCAATCAACGCGCAAAGCATTTATGTTGGCTGGCTTATGTGTGAACAAATTTAATGCTGGCTGGTTTATGTGTGAACACATTTAATGCAATAGTTATATCATGCATAATCCAATGCTAACAGAGTTAATTCCTGAACTTATATCTGGTTTCTATTAATGCGCAAAGCATTTATGATAGCCGAGTAACTTTAATGCTAACAGAGTTAATTTTTGCACTCATATTTGGTGAACGCGTTTGTCATAACGTGCCAAATGCGAATTCAGCATGCTAGACACAAATCAATGGAGTCGCCACTAATCATCTAATCTAGGTGTGATTAGTCACCTTTATGAATCTATCCTATTTAAAGTAATCCTAAGCTTGACTAAGGCACCTTAAAAAGAATAGGTTTTGGTCTACTTATCAGAACTAGGTTCGGGAGTACGGTTACGTGTGAGGAAGGATTAGCACCTTCACAACGCCTATCTAAAAGATAGTACCTAAGTAGTCTTGTGATACTTAAAAAGTCTTAATTAAATGGTCTTGTCTATCCTATTTCATTTTAATTATTAAAAATTGGAAATCTCGGAAATTATTTTTTAGGCCTTCCTTCCATTCATTCTGGAGAAATTACTAAAAAATGTTTCCTCACCTTGAGAGTATTCAAAAGAAACCATTCGTTCTATTGCAGAGGCTCCGTCGTCAAAAAAATTAGATTGTTTAGCAAATTATTTCTCTTAAATTAATATTCCAAAATTAATCCACATTTTATTAATGTTTATTCGAAAAATAAATTTTGATCTTTAATATCGAAAATCATCCCTTAAATTATTCTTCCATTCGTTCTCGAGAATTTTTAAGAGAATTTTTCTCACCTAGAAATTTCTTAAGTCATCCATTCGCAACTTCCTTGAATTTCATCATCGGAAAAAATCTGAATTTATCCTTCAATTTAAATTAAGCATTTATTATGAAAAATCAATTTGAGAAAAAGATATTGAAAATTAATTATTCTTAAAAAAATAAATTTATGATTTTTATTGGTATTGAAATTAATCTCTTAAAACATCCTTCTATTCATTCTGGAGAATTTTTAAGAGAATTCTCTCACCTAGAAATTTTTCAGAAATCAACCATTCGTTATTTCTTCGAGTTTCATCATTGAAAAAAATCTCAATTTATTAATTTTAAAAATAATTAATCTTCAATTAAAATTAAAAAATCTTAATTAGTTAAAATACTTTTATCAATAAATAAATCCATGATTAATAATACTAAATAAATATAATAATATACAACCAATAAAATATAAGAATATAAAATATAATATAACATAATAATAGTAATTAAAATAAATAGTAGTTTTTTTTTTTTAAATATGGTTAATAAAATATTTAATCATAATTAATTAGTAAACAAATAATTCACAAAATAAAAACCTGCAGAAAAAAAAATTAAAAATCCAATTAGTAAATAATAAAGAAAATAATAAATAAATAAATAAAATAATAAAAAACAAATAACAAAACAATAAAGCAATAAAAAGAAATCAAAACACAAAACTAAAAAAAAAATGGGGGAGGCAACATGCCGGTCTGTAGGTGAAATTGGTATAGCTTAAGCCTTGGCCAAAGCCATACATTCTATTTCCAATGTAAAACCGGTAGGTTCTCCCAGGATAACCACGAAAAGGATCAACATGCATGTTCATATTATTCATCGCTACCTTTGTAAATGATTCAGGATACCAAGTCATTGGAAGCCTTCCACCTGAATTGAAATCACCAAAGATGACCTCTGCAAGTGCCTTTCCACCAGCTTCCCCAGGGTATCCAATCCAGAGAATGCTTGCAATATTCGGATCTCTTTCAGCAAATGATACATCAAGGGGTCCACCACCAGTAAGAACAAGAATTATCGGTCTTTCACTTGCAGCAGCAACGGAAGACACCAGGGCCATCTGTTTACCAGGTAAGAGGAGACTAACTCGGTCATGATCTTTAGTTTCTTGGGACAAATCCAGCCCATCAATTACAATCACAAAATCAACTTTCTTGGTAGCATCATGAACTTCTGGTTTCTCACTCCTCTTCTTCTGGATAACCTCTAAGGTGGCACTCACGATGGATCTGGAGTAAGGCTTCTTCGTGGTACGTCTCCTATTCCTCACAACCTCTTGGGTAATGTCCTTCTTATGTTGCTTCCTATACATGGCTGTCCATGTAAGTTTTGATGGCTTCAGACGGTTGTGGAAGTACCTCTTGCATTTTGAATTTGAAAAAAAGGAAGACCTGAGAATCAGAACGAACAAATCTGATGTCTCTCCCTGGGTATATCTTGGCACCACTAAATCGACAAAGCTCCGTCTCGAGAACCATGATTGCTGCTGCTGCTCTGCTCCAAAAATTCTATGATTCTCCGATCATTTTTGTTCAATCTTAAGGTTCCTTTAAATAGATAAAAATCACAAAAGAGTTTTAGTTTACTTGGGTTTAGAAATCTAATCTGATAAAGAGTTTTGTTTTTTTATTTCCAAATACTGATCTTGATCTAACGAACAAGTTTAGTTCAATCCAACCTAATTTTTTATATTTTTTTTAATTTTTTGATTTTTTTTATTTCTTTTATTTAATTAAAAATAAATTTACAGTCCGGATAAAATCCGGTGTCTACAGTTGCCCCTCTTTGTGCATTCCCTGAGAAACAGGGGATGTGCAAAGATATAGACACCCTACTAAGTCCTATGTACTTAAAGAAAATCCTATCGTAGAAAAGCTCCTCTAAGCGAGGCATAAACTTTAAATAAACTCACTGTAAAAACATACTCCTCCACCGAGGCATCAACTTTAAATGAAAACAAATACTGCTCCACCGATGCATCAACTTTAAATGAAAACAAATACTCCTCCATCGAGGCATCAACTTTAAATAAAAACAAATACTCCTCCACCGAGGCTTCAACTTTAAATGAAAACAAATACTCCTCCACCGAGGCTTCAACTTTAAATGAAAACAAATACTCCTCCACCGAGGCTTCAACTTTAAAAAGAAAACAGTACTCCTCCACCGAGGCTTCAACTTTAAAAAGAAAACAATACTCCTCCACCGAGGCTTCAACTTTAAATGAAAACAAATACTCCTCCATCGAGGCTTCAACTTTAAAAATAAAACAATACTCCTCCACCGAGGCTTCAACTTTAAATAAAACTCCTTTGCAAATTCTCAAATGTAAATGTAGACTTCAAAAATCTTACCTTGAGTCCCGAAAGAAATCGCTAACCTCGCAAATTAGCATTCCAAACTCATGTCCAAATCATACTGAATACCTGAAATAAACTTTCTTGTGTGCAAATAAATGCAATGCAGTACATGAATGCCATGAATGTCGATGCCTAT
The DNA here is from genome assembly GCA_030761205.1 of Fremontodendron californicum. NCBI lineage: Eukaryota > Viridiplantae > Streptophyta > Magnoliopsida > Malvales > Malvaceae > Fremontodendron > Fremontodendron californicum. Next base: position 14,657,033 of record JAULJL010000013.1, on the reverse strand, counting down.
CGTGCAAATGGATGTCATAAATGCTCTATAAATCAACTTCCTGAATTTCTTGATCAAAATAAAAGGTTCTCAAGCTCATCATTCATCTCTATTCGCACTTGGCTTCAAACTGGTAGCACGAATCTTATTATCTCTTCATTTTTCAGAATCTTCTGAATATGAACAAATTTCTTTCTTCGAAAATTTCAAAATACTAACCATTCTATATCTCATCTTATGCCGGCTTAACTGGGTTTCACATTCCATCCGAGAAATTCTTATTTTCAAGGATTCTCACTTTTAAAAATCAGATCTCATCTCATATCCTGACTTTTCTGTTCAATTATCCATAGATTTTCTCATAAAAATAAATGCAGGGATCTCTTAAGATTATATTCCAATTTATCAATCATTATTCTAATTTCATAGCAAACGCAATTCATGATGCATTCCCTCTATTCAATGCAACGGTGTAAAATTGAGAATAACAAATGGAATAACAAATGGAAGGCAAAAAATAGGCTGGAAAGAAAGATCTTTATTAACAAAATAAGGAATAGAATTCATCTCAAGGAATAAAAGAGCCTCTCAAAAGGTTTATCACAAAGGTGTTAGGATAACAAAACAGTATCCAAACAATGAATACTTAGAAAATCTTAATAGTTCATTCAAAATTCTCATCTAAAAACCAATCCCAATCGATGTCTTCAATCCTTCAGAGTTCATCAAACTAGACATTGTCCCTGTCTTTGTGAAATTTTCTGAACGAAGCTAATCCTCCTCATATCTAAGCCGCTCTTTCTGGTTTTCAACTTAGACAACCCCCATTAAGCTAAACCGCCCTTTTCGGGTTTTCAATTTGAGTTCTCTTTTTTTTTTCTTTTTTTTTAAGCAAAATATTTCTTCACAGCGTCCTAATTAATTGGGTTTGGCAAAACATCCCCATCCATCTCAGTCAAAATCAAAGCTCCACCTGAAAAAACTTTTTTCACCACATAAGGACCTTCCCAATTCGACGTCCACTTCCATCGATGATCATGTTGATACGGAAAAATCTTTTTCAAGACTAACTCTCCTTCCTTGAAATGTCTAGGACAGACTTTCTTATCATGCGCTCGCATCATTCGCTTCTAGTACAACTGACCATGGCACAACGCTGCAAGTCTTTTTTTAATGAGATTCAACTGCTCAAAACTATCCTGTATCCATTCTGCTTCTTCTAGATCAACCTCTTTCATTACCCTTAAAGAAGGGATTTCTACCTCGACTGGTAACACAGCCTTCATTCCGTATACCAATGAAAACGGGGTGGCACCCGTGGATGTGCGAACCGAAATTCTATAAGCATGCAAGGCGAAAGACAACTTTTCATGCCAATCCTTGTAGACATCAGTCATCTTTTCTTAAATCATTTTGATGTTCTTATTGGCTGCTTCCACTGCTCCGTTCATCTTCGGACGATACGACGCTGAATTGTGATGCTTGATCTTGAACTGTTCACAAACCTCTTTCAACATCTTGCTATTCAGATTACGAGCATTATCAAAAATGATCCTCTCTAGTAGTCCATATCGACAAATTATCTCTTTCTTTATGAACTTACAGACCACTGCCCGTGTTACACTTGCATACGAGGTCGCCTCTACCCACTTTATGAAATAATCGATCATCACGAAAATGAACCGGTGCCCATTCGTCGCCTTTGGGGTGATCGGTCCAATCACATCCATGCCCCACATTGAGAAAGGCCACGGAGGTGCCAAAACATGCAACTCATTCGGAGGAGCGTTGATCTTATCCGCATAGATCTAGCATTTATGACATTTTCGAGCGTAGTCAATACAATCTTTCTCCATTGTCAGCCAATAATAGCCAGCCCTCATTATCTACCTGGCCATCATGTGACCATTCGCATGTGCCCCACAAATTCCATCATGCACTTCCTCTAGTATCCTCTTTGCTTCTATGGCGTCAACACATCTTAAAAGCACCATATCTCGGCCCCTCTTATACAATATTTCTCCGTCAAGGAAGAAACCCTATAGATAATCTTTGGATGAGACGTTTGTCATTATCCGAGGCGTATTCCGGATATCGCTGATATTTGACGTATTGCATGATGTCAAAATACCAAGGCTGACCATCAACTTTTTCTTCAACATCTAAACAATGCATCCAGCTTAAACATCCAACTTTATTGGTTGAATCTCGGCTTTTGCATCCAGCTTAAACATCGCAGCTAAAGTGGCTAAAGCATCAGCCATCTGATTTTCCTCCCGGGGAAAGTGTTGGAACTGGATCTTCTCAAAATGCTTGATCAATTCAGTTGTGTATTTCTGGTACAGGATCAACTTCGAATCCCTTGTTTCCCATTCTCCTTTCAACCGATAAATGACCAAAGCTGAATCACCATATACCTCCAATACATCAATCTTTCTTTCAATCGTTGCTTGTAAGCCCATGATGCATGCCTCATATTCAGCCATATTGTTGGTGCAATTAAAATCCAATCGTGCAGTAATCGGATAATATTGACCATCTGGGGATATCAAGATCACTCCAATTCCATGCCCAAAAGCATTAGAAGCTCCATCAAAGAACATCTTCCAGGGTTTTTCTTCATATTCTTCATCATCTCCTCTTGAAATAGCCATCAAATCCTCATCCGAAAAATCAAATTGCATTGGCTCATATTCTTCAGAAGCTCGATCCGCCAGGAATTCGGCTATCACACTTCCTTTTATTACTTTCTGAGTCACATAAACGATGTCATACACGGATAAAGTGACTTGCCATCTTGCAATTCTTCCTGATAACGACGGCTTCTCAAAAATGTACTCCAGAGGATCTAGCCTTGCTATGAGCCATATTGTGTTGTACAACATATATTGTCTGAGTCTATGAGTCGTCCATGCTAGAGCGCAACACATCTTTTCTAGCGATGAGTATCTAGATTCATAGTCAGTAAACTTTTTACTCAAATAGTAGATGACATGCTCTTTCTTTTCCGTTTCATCTTGTTTCCCCAGAACACATCCCATGGATTTCTCGGACACCGTCAAATACAAAATCAATGGCTTTCCCGGAATCGGAGGAACTAACACCGGTGGATTCGACATGTACTCTTTAACTTTATCAAAAGCTTCCTGACATTCTACAGTCCATTCACCAGTATCCTGTTTGCGAAGAAGCTTGAAGATAGGATCACATTTGAGGGTGAGCTGGGAAATAAAGCGCGATATGTAATTCAGCCTTCCCAAGAAACCTCTCATTTCTTTTTGCGTGCGAGGGGGAGACAGATTCTAAATCGCCTTTATTTTTTCTAGATCCACTTCAATTCCTCTATCACTAACCACAAAACCCAACAATTTACCGGATTTGACGCCAAACGTACACTTGGCAGGATTCAATCTCAGCTGAAAATTTCTCAATCTTTCAAACAACTTCCTGAGGTTGACCAAATGATCTTCATCTTCGTGGGATTTTGCTATCATGTCATCCACATAAACTTCAATCTCTTTATGCATCATGTCATGAAACAAAGTTACCATTGCCCTTTGGTAAGTAGCACCGGCATTTTTCAGCCCAAAAGGCATGACCTTATAACAGAAGGTCCCCCACATTGTAACAAATGTGGTTTTCTCCATATCATTCGAAGCCATCTTAATCTGGTTATACCCTGAAAAACAGTCCATGAACGAAAACGTGGAATGTCTAGCAGTGTTATCCACGAGGGTGTCAATATGAGGCAAAGGAAAATTATCCTTTGGACTTGCCTTGTTCAGATCTCTGTAATCAACGCACATTCTCACCTTCCCATCTTTCTTAGGAACTGGGACGATGTTGGCTACCCATTCCGGATACTTGGCTACCTCCAGAAAGCCTGCATCAAACTGTTTTTTTACTTGTTTTTTAATCTTCAATAGCATCTCTGGTTTCATCCGTCTTAACTTTTGTTGCACTGGATTGCATTCTGGCTGCAAAGGCAGTTTGTGCTCCACAATATATGTATCCAAACCCGACATGTCTCTGTATGACCATGCGAATACGTCCACAAAATATCTGAGCAAGTCTTCTAATCTCTATTTTTGAGCAGGTGGCAATGACGTGCCAACTTTTACTGCCCTTTTATTTTCCTCATCTCCCAAATTGATCATCTCAGTAACCTCTTGATGTGGTTCAATCGATTTCTTTTCCTGTTCCATTAATCTCAACAAATCTGGAGACAAAGTATAATCATCTGATTCCTCTTCATTATCAAATTCATCAACATGAACTGTGTTTTGAAAATCGAATCCCGAATTATTATTAAGATTGTCTTTGTATTCATTACTTGGAATCCTGAAATTGAATGAAATCGAAAGAATATATATTGATATACGAAGAAAGAAAGGCAAAAATGAAAGAAAGGAAAAATGACAACCATGAATGAAAGAGGGAATGAAAATGCATCTTGTTCCTAATTTATTAAAATAATAACGAATAAACTAGCCCATACATAAAAGACCATCCTTAATGCCCTTGGGCATGAGCAACTAGGGACTTGACTCACTGCATTACATTTTATGATATTCAAGGATAACCGACAGCTTCGTCACTTTCCAATTACCCAGCTCCATTTCAGGTGAGCACGGATACATCAACAATTCTTCCTTAACATCAGATTTCATTTCTGCTTTCTCCATCATTTGAATAGAAAGCTCAGAGAACGCTTCTTCTAAATTTGGTGAAGGTGAATCAGGATAAATGCATCCCCCCAAACGAAAAATGGAATAAAGATGAGGAAAGACCATCTTCCTCGGCTCCCACTCATACCCTTTCACACGAGCCAATTTTTCTTCCTTTTCTCGAACTCGACCATCTCCCAATCCCTCCTGGTTGGCCTGTAGCCTAACCCAAACATTTCTCTGTTTACTTGAATCTCTGGCATCTCCCTGATCCCCTGAAGATGCTTTCCTAATCCAGAACCAACTCGCCAACCCATCCCAATAGTCTGCTTGAACAACATGCTAACAATTTGAGAAAAACGCGGAGCAGGCACTTTTGACCTTTCACCAACATATGTCGCATTGATGAACTCAAACGATCTGAAAGAATATTCCAATGCTTCATCAGTTGCCTCGACATAAGGCGTGGTTGGGGACTGGGTTACCAACAAATCCTCTTCCCCGTTGACACATACCAAATAATCCTCCATAACAAACTTGATTTTTTGGTGCAACGATGAGGGAACTGCTCCTGCCATGTGAATCCATGGCCTTCCCAACAGACAACTGTAAGATGGTGAAATCTCCATAACCTGAAACTTTATCTTGAAAGTACAAGGCCCAATCTGCAGAGGCATCTCAATATCTCCCAAAACTGCCCGACGGGTCCCATCAAAGGCTCTCACAATCATGTGACTGGGTTGAATGTGAGACACATCTATTGGAAGCTTGGATAATGTAGTCATCGGCATAACATTAATGGAAGAACCATTGTCAATAAGTACTTTAGCCATAACATGACTTTTGCACTTGACCGTGATATGAAGGGACTTAATACTGCCTCTGCCCTCCGGCGGGATCTCATCATCGTTAAAAGTTATAAAATTGGTAACCACTAGATTTCCTGCAATATGACCCACATTCTCCACGGAAATATTGTGAGGCACATGTGCCTTGTTCAAGACCTTCAACAAAGCTTCTCTGTGAGAATCAGAATTCAATAATAGTGACAAAAGCAAAATCCGAGCTGGCATCTTATTCAACTGTTCAACCACACTGTGTTTGATCAGCTTCAAAAATTCACAAGCCTCTTTCTCAGTCACAGGCTTCTTATATTCCATATCCCAAACCGCCAATGGGTTCGTCTTGCTTCCTGGCTCTTCATTCTTTTCCTCTCCGCTGCTTTTCCTTTCCTGTCCTTATCAAGTATATCAGGCGAATAACAACGCCCACTCCGAGTCACTCCCCCTACTCCAGTTAAATTGGCAGCTTCAGGATTAATCATGACATCACATCTATATCTCCACGGTACTGCTTTATCGTTTTGGTATGGAAATGGACTAGGGACACTGATCGTAATAACGGGATTTTTGATCCCCATTGGCTTCTCATCCTCAAACTGACTCATCTTTTTCTCATAAAAGAATGTGATTGGTTTCACAACAGGAACCGAAGATTCTCCAATTACCACATCAATTTCATCTGCCCCAAACTCCGTGTAAAACTCAATCCGGGAGAGATCCATCAGTTTTTGTAACTCCTGCCAGAATTCAACACAACCTTGCATCGAATGGCCAACTATACCTTGGTGATATTTGCAAATCTTGCTTGGATCGTATTCACCAAGATAGCTATCTAAATTAGCCTGTATAGGACTAATCATGCTAGCTTTAACCAGGACATTGAAAATGTAATCCGTTGATGTTGTAACCTCATCCATTTTCCGCTTGATTACAGTAATCTTTCCATCTTCCAAAGCATTTATCGCTGGTCTTGCATGGTTTGGTAAAGGATTACCGTTGACGTTCGGGCCACCCTTCTCTTCAAAATTTATCAACCCGGCCTTAATCAAACCTTGCACTTTGTACTTCAAAGCTGTGCAATTTTTGGTTGAGTGTCCCACGTTTCCCGAATGGTAGTCACATCGGGCATTAGGATCATACCACCTAGGGTATGGAGGTTTCAAGGGTTCCAGGTGTACCGACGCAACTAGATGGTTCTTGATAAGATCTAGAAGTAAGTCTGTATAAGCAATGGGAATCGGATCAAAAGACATTCATTCCTGGTTGGCTCATGGTCCCCTTGGATTAATTGGGGGTTGATTAGCTTGTAAAGATGGCCCAACTGGAGGAGCCAATGGTCTTGGGCGGAAATTAGGTTGGAATGTCTGCGGAGGTGCAGGTGGATAAGCATATGAAACCAGATTACTGGAATTGGAATTCGGGTCATATGGATGGTACACGGATTGTGGGAAGTGCGGGACGTAACCTCCCGTTTTTTGCCCTCCATATGCAACAGTCTGGACATCAAGTTCTTTCTTCTTTGTCACACTATTCCTTTTCACAACAGATTCTCCTCCTTCGATCTTGCCATTCTTGATGACATTTTCTATGATTTCACCGGAAATCACCATATCAGCAAAGTTTTTTGTGGCATTCCCAATCATCCTGTCGTAGTACGGAGCCTTAAAAGTACTAATGAACAGCACTGTAGTCTCTTTCTCAGTCAGAGGCGGCTGGATCTGGGCAGCAATATCCCTCTATCTCTAGGCATAGTATTTAAAACTTTCGGTGGACTTTTTCTCCATATTTTGTAAAGACAAACGGTCCGGAGCCATATCAACAATGTGCTTATACTGGTTGATGAATGCCTTGGCCAATTCTTTCCAAGTACGAACCCGATTCCTGTCGAGTTGAACATACCACCTAGCAGTGGACCCCGTAAGACTGTCCTGAAAGACATGAACAAGCAGCTTGTCATCTTTGGTGTGGGCGGCCATTTTCCGGCAATACATGGTGATATGGGATATGGGACACTTGGACCCATCAAACTTTTCAAAGTCAGGAGTCTTGAACTTAGGTGGGATTACTACATCCAGCACTAAACAAAGCCACTCAGCATCCATAGAACCATAGCAGTCTAACCCCTCAACAGCTTGAAGCCTTTCTTCAATCATATTCATTTTAGGAGACTCGATCTCTTCTGCCACTTTCAGCTTCTCTAACTCTTTGGGATCGTCCAAATCTGGAACTTGGACTGGGTCTATCTTTGTTCCAGGAACAGGAAAAATGAACCATGGGATTTGAGGTTGGCCGTGTAGATAAGTGAATCCTTCCAAGTAGGGCATCTGCTGTAATTGTTCATGTTGTGCTTGAGGTCGAAAACTGGGCGGACATAAAGATTCGCCCACATTCTGCTCTTTCCCCTGAGAACCAAATTCATCTTCTTTATTCTTCCCTTTCAGGCTTCTTATCATTTCCAGCAAAGAACTTAACTGGTCTCTAATCTCATCCTGAGCTTGTTCTACCTTATCTATCCTTGAGGATTGCTCTTCGGCCATTTCTCTAACTCTTGATCTGGTGTTGTAAGAGTGACGAGAAGACTGTCTCGAAGATTCTGACTGTCGAGCTATCCTTGAACCTTTAGCAAAATTTCTTAAATCAGGATGATATGCTTAAAACTTTAAAACTAAATTGATGATGTTTATGCACATATGGATGAAATGTTATGAAAGAACACCGACCACATAACAAATGTAGATAAAAAGAATTTTATAAATAAAAGTACCAAATCCATAGAAATCCTAAAAACCAAAGCGATCCTAAAAACGTAAAAAATAACAACTTCAACTGATCCTAAAGCATAAATAAAATGAAAATTCTTACAAAGAATCCTAAAATCATAAATCTAAAAAGAAAAATCCTAACGCCTCCAAAGGAACTTGACGATCTGACGGTAGTGAGACTGAGCTTCATCCAAAAGTTCGTATATGAGCTGGCCGTCTTTATGGAACGGATGTATTTTCGCCTTAACCTCCATGATCCTATCATACATGTCTTCTGCCTTGCGGGATGCCACATCGAAATGGTCAAACATATTCTCCAGAAGGTTCTGCTTTTTAGAGTCCGTATCTCGGAGTTTGGAACATTCTTCCTTCAAGTTCATTAATTCAGTAACCAATTCCTGGCAATCAGCTACCCTTCTTTCTTGATCAAACAATAACTCCCCATTTTCTTCTTTTAGGCGTCCAACCTCAGTAGTCAAAAGCGAATACTTCTTTTCCATACCTGACAAGGATTCTTTCAAAGTGTCGGCATCTTCGGTAAGTTTCTGAACAATGCCATCTCTTTCCACTAAACCATCCCCCAACTTTCGAACCTTTAATCAAAGTTTCTTGGCCTTGCTTTTTTATTTGTTCAAGCCTTTTTCTAACTCTTCTACCCTTGATTGCAGCTTTTGGTTTTCTTTCTCCCAATCCATCTTTCTCTTGTTGTAGCTTCCTTTTAGCCTTTTCTATCTTCAGCATAGGATCCGAGGCTATAACCTTGGCCGAACCGTCTAAACTTCTTTTGCAAGGAATCACAACATCTTTTGCTCTCCTAGCCTACCACATAGAGTATTCAAGAGTAGTGTTCCATGAGATACTACCCCCTTCAACTCTAACCGTTAATTTCCAAGCCTTTGTGAGTTCTTCTATCCTGTTGATAACCTCTTTGTCTGAATAAGAGAAATTCACCTGGTTAAGTTCGTGGGTCATCGGTATGAACTGCTTATACCCCGCTTGTCTCCGTACCATGATGGGAGAGTAGCTAACTACACCCCGAAGTCCCAAGAGAGGAACCCAAGGTTGATCACCACAGCTAAATAACATAAGTCCATGAGGCATCCACGGTGCTTTCCAGATTACTTGTCGGCTTGTAAGTTCTTGCAACATCACTATCCATTCACCTTGATTCAGGCCATGTGCTTTCACAGAATTCCTTGATAGGGACGCTAGTGGTGAAGTACGGCTTTCGGAACTTCGACTCTTGGCACTCGAAATGACTTTTCATCCAGATGTAGAGCAACTGTAAACATCCGATGAAAAGCCCTTTTCCATTTCTCCTGCAGTGATTCAGTGACCTGATAGACTTGCTAATATAGCTGGAGCTGTATTGATCTGGTGTTGAACTTGGTCCATGAAATTCACCATAGTTGTTTCAATATGTCCCAATATCTTCGGGAAAACAAAAAGTCCGTAAATAGCCAAAGCCATCACCTCCAACCCTTTATCATCATCCGGGTGTTTGACAATGAAGTTTCGGAGAATATTCCATGGAATACCAGTGGTTTTACCCTTTGTCTTCACAATCTTGTCAACTTCTGTCAAGCTGATTCCCATGATCTTTGCTACTTTCTTCCGATAACCTGTCTTGTTCTTCTAGTAGACTTTGTCTGGATTAAGAGGGTCCAAACGAAGCAGTATTGAATACTCTTCTATAGTTGGAACCATATCTACTTCGTTGAACACGAAGCACCTGTATGATGGGTCCCAAAACTGCATCATGGCTCTTACCAGATTATTATCGACTTCGACAGATAGGAGTAAAGCCAGGTCCCCATACTTTCGTCTGAATGTTTCTTGTCGAGTTCTATCCCAAGAATGCCAAATGTTGATCAGATCTTCAAGGTTGTTCTGTGCCAGATCCATGTGAACTTTCTCGGGAAGAGTAGAGACATACCCTACTGGAAGGCAATCTCCTGTACTTTGCTGGATTGCTTCAGACCTAAGCTTCAAACTACTGGCAGACTCACGCTTGGCGACTATCAGGTTTTCCATGGATTTAGTAGACATTCTTTTTATCTAGACCGTTATGTGGCAAGATGACTTTATGAAGATGCATGATGTATGAAAAGAACGAAACAAACAGTTAGATATTATATCAACAAACTTATGAAAATATAAAAAATACAACAACATGTGTAAGCACTACATCATCATGGTAAGCATATCAGCAAAACAAATGTGTCAAGATAAACAAAATCATGTTAATGAAAAAGTATAGGGTAAGAAGTGTCCCTTCATGTGTCCTAAATTCAGGTTCTTCTCTATATAAGGTTGGACATGGCTCTATCTTAAAGTTTGGCCACTTAGGTATTGTTTATATGCTGGGTTTAGGATACTTGACCAAGCTAAAAAGGTCCCCAAATTGCTCCTTAACATCATCCATGTAGGATGAGTAAGGCACCCCGTTCCTCACCCATTACAGGCTCCAACCAGAAGGGTTCAATTCGGGTGAGAGTATTTTTCAAAGTTATGGCGGAGGTTATCACCTCTCAAAGACTTTGGTACTTTATACTCTGAAGGTGTTTCGCTAGCCGTTGCGGAGGTTTTCACCTCTCGAGGCGTAGGTACTTTACCCCCTCCTAAAAGGGACGAGTCCGGGTATAGGACTTTATGATATGCAATGTGTCGTGTGTGCGAAGGGACATTCAAACCTTCCTTTACCCACAAATGTACACTGAAACAAAAGTTGTTAGTACAAATAACAAAATCAAAAAATAAAAATAAAAATAAATAAACAAATAAATAAATAAATACATAAAAATTAAACACTTAAAGACCAATATTTCAAACCTAAAGTATCACAAGACTAATTTATGGCTTGACTCTCTAATGTCCCCAGTGGAGTCGCCAAACTATCATAACGTGCCAAATGCGAATTCAACATGCTAGACACAAATCAATGGAGTCGCCACTAATCATCTAATCTAGGTGTGATTAGTCACCTTTATGAATCTATCCTATTTAAAGTAATCCTAAGCTTGACTAAGGCACCTTAAAAAGAATAGGTTTTGGTCTACTTATCAGGACTAGGTTCGGGAGTACGGTTACGTGTGAGGAAGGATTAGCACCCTCACAACGCCTATCTAAAAGATAGTACCTAATTAGTCTTGTGATACTTAAAAAGTCTTAATTAAATGGTCTTGTCTATCCTATTTCATTTTAATTGTTAAAAATTGGAAATCTTGAAAATTATTTTTTAGGTCTTCTTTCCATTCATTCGGGAGAAATTACTAAAAAATGTTTCCTCACCTCGAGTGTATTCAAAAGAAACCATTCGTTCTATTGAAGAGGCTCCGTCGTCGGAAAAATTAAATTGTTTAGCAAATTATTTCTCTTAAATTAATCTTCCAAAATTAATCTACATTTTATTAATGTTTATTCGAAATATAAATTTTGATCTTTAATATCGAAAATCATCTCTTAAATTATTCTTCCATTTGTTCTGGAGAATTTTTAAGAGAATTTTTCTCACCTAGAAATTTCTTAAAGGTCATCCATTCGCAACTTCCTTGAATTTCATCATCGAAAAAAATCTGAATTTATCCTTCAATTTAAATTAAGCATTTATTATGGATGATAACTCGTATAATTATATAGTTTTTAGTTATGTTTTATTAATGTTTTGTGTCAAATACGAGTTATTATTGTTTAGTCTAATTGTGTTTATGATCTTTTATATTTTTATGTATTTTGGTGTTTTTCACAAGTTTCTTTGAGTGATTTCAGATTACTAGAATTAAGGGCAAATCCAGTTCAGTTTCAGTTCCGACACCTTTTGCCATATCAGCTATATCTCGAGTTTCACTGAAGCAATAAGGCTGAAATTTGTAGCCATGCAAAGCTAAGAGGCATATCTATCTTTTTCATGTTTTACACTTCTTAAAACGGAGTCGTTTTCCCTAGCGAAATCGACCATCAAGTTGGCTGATGTGCAATGATGTCTGTGCTGACATGTTTTCGTATTATGCCCGTATCTTCTTATCCAAATCAGCAAATGAGCTGATTCCAACGGCTATGGTTCCGTAACTGATAGGGGAACCTTTGTCTAGAAGACCATGTGATCAGATCAGGCCTCCAATATTGAATAAATCGACCATCAAGGTGGCTGATGTGTAATGACATCTGTGCTGACATGTTTTCGTATTTTGCCCATATCTGCTTAACCACATCAGCAAATGAGCTGATTCCAACGGCTATGGTTCCGTAACTGATAGGGGAACCTTTTTCTAGAAGACCATGTGATCAGATCAGGCCTCCAATATTGACGAAATCGACCATCAATTTGGCTGATCAAAATCGTCATATACCTACCTTTGAAATTTGTAAAGCTTGTCTCTTGTCATTTAGCCCTCCAAAATGTGTATAAATAGAGGGCCTTGGATGATTGTAAGGGATCATATTGTACATAGGTAGGATATTAGCCATTTTAATAAAATTCTCTAAGTTTTCTTCTTCTTTCTTTTCTCTAGTTTTCTTTCTTTTCTCTAGTTTTCTTTTTCTTTAGAGAGAGCAAGAGGTTGGATAATTAATATTCTTCCTCTTCTTCTTTCTTTCTTTTATTTTCTTCTTAGATTTTCTTTAATTTTATGTTCATGTTTATAATGCCTATGCTAGGCTAAACTTCTATTTGGTTAAGGGTGATTTCAAAGCCCTAGACATGTTTTATAATTGATTTTCAGATTCTATCTATCATTAATTTTCTATCAAAGTTGCTTATGTTCTTCTACAAGAATTGTTCATGATGTTGTCTTGATTTGTTTAGGTGTACAACTAGATAGATCTTGATAATTATCTATTGCTAGTTTAGGAGTCTTGATCCGTGTAATTGTCTTGATTTCCTATTCATAAGTGGCAATTTGTGATTAATGATTATGGTCAAGTTTTCAATAATTGCAAAGTGGAACATAACCTAAGTTGAACAATCCGAGCTTATGTGTTTGTTGCTTAGATCAACCTATCTTTCTCATCATAAAGCTGCTATTAAATTGAATTTAGAGAGCTTATTCTAGGTTGTTTAATGGTTAGAGATTAAATAGAGAGCTTGTTCTATTTAACGACAAACTAAGGAAAGATTGGGGTAACAGAGCTTGTTGTTATCTACGGTTGTTAACTTTGATAGTTGGTTGATATTGATAGATCTGAAATTGATTCTTAATGATGTCTAGTGGTGGAGAATGAAACCTTAACCATATTTTTCATATTTGATTCTTCTTACTTATTTGTTTTCTTACTTTTAGTTTGCTTATTTTTTATATTTATTTTTATTGGCTGGTTATACCGCCTAATTTGTATATTAACTTTGTTTTATTTTTATTGGCTGGTTATACCGCCTAATTTAGTATATATATTTTTATTGGCTGGTTATACCGCCTAATTTAGTATATATATTTTTATTGGCTGGTTATACCGCCTTGCATCTTATTCTTATTATTTACTTTAGTTTAAATCTGGCTTCAAAAACCCCTTTTCTTTTATTGTTCTTGAATTTAAGTTTTAAACTATTAACTTATAAACTAAAACCCAATCCCTGAGGACTCGACCCTTGCTAACTACTATACTTACAATTTATCTTTTTAGTGCAAGGTTAAATAAGATACACTCTTTTGGGTGCATCAAATTTTTGGCGCCGTTGCCGGGGATTGTTTTCTTTAGTTTATTTGTTACTTGGTTTATTCTTATTTTCAGTTCTAATGAGTTTTGTTTTCTTGTACATACGGGTTTTTCTTATCAAATTTTGAAAAAAAAAAAAATAAAAATAAAAAATAAAAAAAAAACGATGGAATTGAGCAATCTAACACTTGAAGAGTTGGTGGCATACATGAACATGGAGAATCAACAAGCCAATCTCACCTTCCCAGTTCAACAATTTGCCATGGGAGGATGTCAAGGCCATCAAGTTTTCCAAGACCAACAGTATGATCATTACTCAAACACTTACCATGAGGGATGGTGGGATCATACTAATTATGGCTACTCGAAAAATTACCAAGAAGTAGATCCTTATGCCAATTACACTCATCCATCTAGCTTCAATCAATCATGGTCTCAAGAACCAGATCTTTTTCAACCACCACATATGACTCAAAACTCAGGTACTTCTTTAGAAGATCTTGTCTATTCTCTTGTTACTGATACATTGCAATTTCAACAGGAAACAAGGGCAAGCATCCAGAGTTTGGAAAAGCAAATGATCCAATTGACTAGTAGTATGGTGGGATGGGTAGCACAAAGATCTGAAGAACTCCCTGCCCAAACGATGATTAACCCAAAGGAGAATGCTACGATTGTGACCTTGAGGAATGAGGAACAAGATGAGGATGAGACAAAATTAGAGATGGATTCTATTCTTGAGGATAATGAAGCCACAAATCCAAATAAGAGTATTTCGGCACCTGAGGTAACGTTTAAGGTTCCACTTTTTACTAATGTTTCTTCTCCACCTTTTCCTAGTAGATTTGCAAAGTTCATGGAGGAAGAACATGAACAACACATGCCAGAAACCTTAAACAACTTGTTTGTGGATGCCATTCAACAAGTATCAAAATATGCTCCATTCCTCGATGAGATATGCACCACAAAGGATGATGGAATAATACTTGTAATGGAGAATGCATCCACTGTTGTGCAAAGAAAGCTTCCTCTCAAACGCATTAATTTGGAAAATTTCATGTATGAGCCTGACAAGCCTAAAAAGCCAAGAAGGGGTGTTGGTTAGGTTCAAAACATTAACTCAAGTGTTAATTGGGAAGGCAACCCAATTAAAGAAGAAATTGCCAACCTTCCATATTCAGATTTGCTTTCTCTTTCTTTTCCTTTTTCTTTTCTTTTATTATTTTTCTTTTTATTGTTTTTATTTTTATTTTTTATGTTTACTTGTTAATTTTTGTTTAGTATTTTAGGATTATTTAGGTTGCATGAGTTTGTTTTGTTTTGAGTCTTAGTTGTTCCTATTCTTATGTTATTAGTTCTTTTCTCTTACACATGATTCTTTCATTTGGGTTAATAGACTTACATTGAGGACAATGTAAGAATTAAGTGTGGGGGGAATGATTTAGGATTTCTTTTATTTTTGTCTACTATTTTTTTTTTTATGAGTCTTTATTATTATTATTTTTAGTGTGTTTTAGTTCCTTTTTAATACAATGATGAGATATGAATTGCATAAGTCTAAAACAGAGTTATTAGTGAGAAGATTTTCATGAGAATTGAGCTTGATATCATTTTTTTTTTTTTATGAGCCAATGTTAATATGATATGTTGATTGAGAAAGAAGCATGTTTAGACTTAATCTGACTTGTATAATCATCCTTGTGAGTTTTTGAGCCTATAATGATTGATGCATTATACAAATCAATCTAATTTCTTTCTTGAGTGCTCTTATGATTACAGGATTCTCTAGAACTTGCTTTAAACCGTTTGAGACTATATTGATACATGTGACAACATGAATATGATAGAGGCATTAGGATTTTTAGCGAGAGCCAAACAGCCATCCCTTATTGATGTTCCAAGAGAACACACCCTTAGTGAACCAATTTGAGCCTACATTGAATAAGCTATCTCTTTGGTAACCATAACTTGTCCCTAACCTAAATATACTTATATCTTTACCTTTGTTCCAAAGATGAATTAGCATGTTTTGAGACAAGTTGCAAAGACAAGGGATATTTTTAGTTAAAAATTTGGGTTAGAAACAAGAAATAAGTGTGGGGGGGAAAGAAAAGAAAAGTCAAAAAAAAAAAAAAAATGGAATACTGGCAAATACATTCAAAAAAAAATATATATATATGAATCATCTCTTGAATTTTGGGAAAAAGAAAAAGATGTTACAAAGTTGTTCAGAATGAAGAAAAGGCCCAACATAAATATCCGGCCTAGGTGACTATGTACTTGTAAAGAGTTTTGAGAAGTTTCTTTGTATGATCTTTTTATGTCTCTAAACTTTATGAACTCTTTGGAACCTTTGTGATATCTTTATCCTTTTGTTCTTCAACCACATTACAAACCCCTTGGCCCCATTACAACCTTGATTAAAGACCTCTTGATTCATGAAGTTGCATGATCTAAATAGTGGAGAATAGGTGGACAAGCAAGAATATGGTAGAACTGTTTTCATGAGATTGATTGAGTGTAAACACTTCACCACTACTTTAAAGAGTGAAAATCATGAGGGTATCCCATGTGAGAAGTTGAGATTAAATTTGAACATGCAATATTTTGATTGAGATATGTTATGCTAATATTGGCTTAACTCAAACAATTTACATTCAAGCATGATTTTTTGTGAAATTCTTTAAGCTATTGGTTAGTTTATAAGACTTGTTCAAATATTGTATCTAATTTGTATTGAAAGGATTAGGAGTAAATATTTTTAGTATATGCAGTTTATTTATATTTTAGTTTTTCAATGTTTGTGGGTATCGTTCTAGTAAACCCTCACGAGACTAAACTCGTCCACTAGGGACACCTAGGGGTTTAAAGGCTTGTGTCACATGCTAAGTGCCACCGTGATTTCCTACGAAAATGGATTAGATTAGATTTTCTTATTTTATTTTTATTGAGTCGTTGCTAGGGACTAGCAACAATCTAAGTGTGGGGGTGTGATAACTCGTATAATTATATAGTTTTTAGTTATGTTTTATTAATGTTTTGTGTCAAATACGAGTTATTATTGTTTAGTCTAATTGTGTTTATGATCTTTTATATTTTTATGTATTTTGGTGTTTTTCACAAGTTTCTTTGAGTGATTTCAGATTACTAGAATTAAGGGCAAATCCAGTTCAGTTTCAGTTCCGACACCTTTTGCCATATCAGCTATATCTCGAGTTTCACTGAAGCAATAAGGCTGAAATTTGTAGCCATGCAAAGCTAAGAGGCATATCTATCTTTTTCATGTTTTACACTTCTTAAAACGGAGTCGTTTTCCCTAGCGAAATCGACCATCAAGTTGGCTGATGTGCAATGATGTCTGTGCTGACATGTTTTCGTATTATGCCCGTATCTTCTTATCCAAATCAGCAAATGAGCTGATTCCAACGGCTATGGTTCCGTAACTGATAGGGGAACCTTTGTCTAGAAGACCATGTGATCAGATCAGGCCTCCAATATTGAATAAATCGACCATCAAGGTGGCTGATGTGTAATGACATCTGTGCTGACATGTTTTCGTATTTTGCCCATATCTGCTTAACCACATCAGCAAATGAGCTGATTCCAACGGCTATGGTTCCGTAACTGATAGGGGAACCTTTTTCTAGAAGACCATGTGATCAGATCAGGCCTCCAATATTGACGAAATCGACCATCAATTTGGCTGATCAAAATCGTCATATACCTACCTTTGAAATTTGTAAAGCTTGTCTCTTGTCATTTAGCCCTCCAAAATGTGTATAAATAGAGGGCCTTGGATGATTGTAAGGGATCATATTGTACATAGGTAGGATATTAGCCATTTTAATAAAATTCTCTAAGTTTTCTTCTTCTTTCTTTTCTCTAGTTTTCTTTCTTTTCTCTAGTTTTCTTTTTCTTTAGAGAGAGCAAGAGGTTGGATAATTAATATTCTTCCTCTTCTTCTTTCTTTCTTTTATTTTCTTCTTAGATTTTCTTTAATTTTATGTTCATGTTTATAATGCCTATGCTAGGCTAAACTTCTATTTGGTTAAGGGTGATTTCAAAGCCCTAGACATGTTTTATAATTGATTTTCAGATTCTATCTATCATTAATTTTCTATCAAAGTTGCTTATGTTCTTCTACAAGAATTGTTCATGATGTTGTCTTGATTTGTTTAGGTGTACAACTAGATAGATCTTGATAATTATCTATTGCTAGTTTAGGAGTCTTGATCCGTGTAATTGTCTTGATTTCCTATTCATAAGTGGCAATTTGTGATTAATGATTATGGTCAAGTTTTCAATAATTGCAAAGTGGAACATAACCTAAGTTGAACAATCCGAGCTTATGTGTTTGTTGCTTAGATCAACCTATCTTTCTCATCATAAAGCTGCTATTAAATTGAATTTAGAGAGCTTATTCTAGGTTGTTTAATGGTTAGAGATTAAATAGAGAGCTTGTTCTATTTAACGACAAACTAAGGAAAGATTGGGGTAACAGAGCTTGTTGTTATCTACGGTTGTTAACTTTGATAGTTGGTTGATATTGATAGATCTGAAATTGATTCTTAATGATGTCTAGTGGTGGAGAATGAAACCTTAACCATATTTTTCATATTTGATTCTTCTTACTTATTTGTTTTCTTACTTTTAGTTTGCTTATTTTTTATATTTATTTTTATTGGCTGGTTATACCGCCTAATTTGTATATTAACTTTGTTTTATTTTTATTGGCTGGTTATACCGCCTAATTTAGTATATATATTTTTATTGGCTGGTTATACCGCCTAATTTAGTATATATATTTTTATTGGCTGGTTATACCGCCTTGCATCTTATTCTTATTATTTACTTTAGTTTAAATCTGGCTTCAAAAACCCCTTTTCTTTTATTGTTCTTGAATTTAAGTTTTAAACTATTAACTTATAAACTAAAACCCAATCCCTGAGGACTCGACCCTTGCTAACTACTATACTTACAATTTATCTTTTTAGTGCAAGGTTAAATAAGATACACTCTTTTGGGTGCATCAATGGAAAATCAATTTGAGAAAAAGATATTGAAAATTAATTATTCTTAAAAAAAATAAATTTATGATTTTTATTGGTATTGAAATTAATCTCTTAAAACATCCTTCCATTCATTCTGGAGAATTTTTAAGAGAATTTTCTCACCTAGAAATTTTTCAGAAATCAACCATTCGTTATTTCTTCGAGTTTCATCATTGGAAAAAAATCTCAATTTATTAATTTAAAAATAATTAATCTTCAATTAAAATTAAAAAATCTTAATTAATTAAAATACTTTTATCAATAAATAAATCCATGATTAATAATACTAAATAAATATAATAATATACAACCAATAAAATATAAGAATATAAAATATAATATAACATTTTAATAGTAATTAAAATAAATAGTATTTTTTTTTAAATATGGTTAATAAAATATTTAATCATAATTAATTAGTAAACAAATAATTCACAAAATAAAAACCTGCAAAAAAAAAAAAAAAACTTAAAAATCCAATTAGTAAAAAATAAATAAAATAATAAAAAACAAATAACAAAACAATAAAGCAATAAAAAGAAATCAAAACACAAAACTTAAAAAAAAAAAAAAATGGGGGAGGCAACATGCGGGTCTGTAGGTGAAATTGGTATAGCTTAAGCCTTGGCCAAAGCCATACACTCTATTTCCAATGTAAAACTGGTAGGTTCTCCCAGGATAACCACGAAAAGGATTAACATGCATGTTCATATTATTCATCGCTACCTTTGTAAATGATTCAGGATACCAAATCATTGGAAGCCTTCCACCTGAATTGAAATCACCAAAGATGACCTCTGCAAGTGCCTTTCCACCAGCTTCCCCAGGGTATCCAATCCAGAGAATGCTTGCAATATTCGGATCTCTTTCAGCAAATGATACATCAAGGGGTCCACCACCAGTAAGAACAAGAATTATCGGTCTTTCACTTGCAGCAGCAACGGAAGACACCAGGGCCATCTGTTTACCAGGCAAGAGGAGACTAACTCGGTCATGATCTTTAGTTTCTTAGGACAAATCCAGCCCAGCAATTACAATCACAAAATCAACTTTCTTGGCAGCATCACGAACTTCTGGTTTCTCACTCCTCTTCTTCTGAACCTCTAAGGTGGCACTCACGATGGATCTGGAGTAAGGCTTCTTCGTGGTATGTCTCCTCACAGCCTCTTGGGTAATGTCCTTCTTATGCTGCTTCCTATACATGGCTGTCCATGTAGGTTTTGATGGCTTTAGACGGTTGTGGAAGTACCTCTTGCATTTTGAATTTGAAAAGAGGAAGACCTGAGAATCAGAACGAACAAATCTGATGTCTCTCCCTGGGTATATCTTTGCACCACTAAACCGACAAAGCTCCGTCTCGAGAACCATGACTGCTGCTCTGCTCCAAAAATTCTATGATTCTTCGATCATTTTTGTTCAATCTTAAGGTTCCTTTAAATAGAGAAAAATCACAAAAGAGTTTTAGTTTACTTGGGTTTAGAAATCTAATCTGATAAAGAGTTTTTTTTTTTTTTATTTCCAAATACTGATCTTGATCTAAAGAACAAGTTTAGTTCAATCCAACCTGATTTTTTTATATATTTTTTTAATTTTCTGATTTCCTTTTTTTTTTCTTTTATTTAATTATAAAATAAATTTACAGCTCGGATAAAATCTGGTGTCTACAGCGTTAACAATAAATGCAATAAAAATTACGAAAGCAGAAAAAGACAACGTCATTTTGCAAGACCGAATGTGCTGAAGGGGAAGAGGCAATGAACATCACGTTCATGTTATATTTTTATTAACTGTTAACTATATTTAATATTTATTTGACATTAAACTTAGTGTTCAAGACGTGTTCGTGTTATTTTTTTATGTTTTCAAAATATTATAAATTTATAAAATCTCAAGATACAAAGGTGATATGGCGAAATTGGTAGACACTATGAACTTAATTGGATTTGATTGAGCCTTGGTATGAAAACCTACTAAGTGGTAACTTTGAAATTCAGAGAAACCCTGGAATGAAAAATGGGCAATCCTGGGCCAAATCCTATTATTTTACGAAAATAAACAAAGGTTCACTACTTGCCCTATAAGGTATATGAATTAATTGTAGTTTGTGGACCCAATCTTGCAAAAATCAATGTTAAAAAAAAATCAGACCGTAGGTCCAATTGTAAGACCTTTAAACACTAAGTTTGATGTAGTTTGGTTTTTTAATATTTAAACACTAAGTTTAATGTTAAATAAATATTAAATATAGTTAAAAATTAATAAAAATATGCATTTGGTTTAATGGTAAGATTTTTAATATAAAACTAAGAGGTTAAAAGTTCAAAAATTGTTAATTACAAATAAAATTTTTAAAAATATATATAAAACTGGTTTTTTACCAGTTCATTCCAGTTTTTTATCAATTTTTAACCGGTTGAATCGATTTTGTACCGGTTAGATTGATTTTCGGTTTTAATATACTCACCAGACCGGATAGACCATCGTTTTTTTAATCCATGGCAAAAATGGCGAAGCTCCTAATGAAAATTTATAGACCAACATCTAGGAATCGTTATGTTAACACCAATGGGGAAAAAAGATTATCAATATCAGAACATGAAGATAAAGCTTAACAATAAATGCCTTGTAACTAACCCTACAACTTTAGGCCAATATTATCTGGATAATACATGTATGCCCATTGTCCACATTTAAACTACATGCATCAAAAAAAAAAAAAAAAACAAGAAAGAATGGAAACTTATGTACAATCTCACCCTTTATAAAGTCCTCTAGGGCCTTCTGTAAGCAGAACCTGAAACCATTAATGCAAATAAATTGGATAGAAAATCATTCTAGTTATCTATTCATAGGTGAAAGGTCTGCCACATTTTATAAATTTTAAATAAAACAATGTGTAAGACATAGCATGACTTGGAAATAAAAAATTTCAAACCTTAGAGGCCATATAAACCAACATCTAAAATGAGGTTAAATCTATAATCTCTAGCTTCCATCAACCCCAAAAAAAGTAAGGGCCCAAGAAAATGACATACTGGTTCTTAGCAATTCTCTTTGCTTTCAGTAGAAGCTTTCAGCAATGCCAATATGTTCAACCTCAGTTCATATGGTTAAAACAAATAAAATGTCCAGCAAGCCCTAGTGTATTAGCATATAACTAACAAATGTGTATGTGAAATAGTGTAAAACTTTGACAACAGCGAGAGACCAAACTTGATGGTGTAGCAGTTGGGAAATCTTCAATACAAAAAGGCATAAATTTTGGATACTATGAACCAGACTATAAGCATATAAAAGGAGAAGAACAAAAGGGCATTAGGTTTCTCGTTCTCTTAGGGTACCGAAGGCATGCTATATAGCTCTAGTGAGCACAAAATCATGTATTCAATCCACAGCACCAAAGGAAACTAGTAAAAGTAAAAGAGAATTAAAAGTACAAAAAGAAGAACTTGAAGTGAAAAAAGTAACAACATATATATATAAACAATGATGAAGGGAATACATAAAAAGGCTCAAAAAATAAAACCAATTCAATATCTGATATGCACAATGAAGTCCATTTTTATGGCTTCCTACACTTTCTCGTTACAACGTAAGACGGGTTTTAACCATGTCAATAGGTACTGGTGCTCACCAAGCCAACAATTGTACTTGAGCTTCAAGAGATGCAAAAATCCAAGAACAAATAGTGTCAGAAAGAAAAGCTTTCCTAACATAATGGTACATTCTAAAATATTAAGCTGATAGTTAAAGTATAAAATTGAAACCCTTGTTTTTTGCTCTCAAACTAAAATTTTCTTGAGTCAAATTATGTACTATTTTCATATATTTATTTTTTGCTATTATTTTCAAGTTCATCCATAACTTGTCGACTTTATCAATTTATATAATACTGCCAAGAAGAGAGAAAAAAAGTTCATACCTGAGATGCAGATAAAATCTTTCTTCAAGAGACGTCCATTTCACCAATATCTGCAGTAATAAAATTTTAGAAAACTTTAAAAATGGAAAAGAAAGTTAAAGTGAAAAAAAAAATGACAACAAACACTCTAGCTAGATGATAAATAAAACATGAAATAAATCATCCAAAAACTTTGGAAATTACTTCGTGGATATTCAAATTGAAAAACAGTGTGCTTAGAAATTGACCCGTTTGGATTCATCATATGTTGCAAGTTGTGAAGCAGTCAAAACAGTAGCTCTAGTTGTAGCAGGGCCAACACCCTTCCAAAGAGCACTTATTTCCTCTTTGGAGACAATGCTGCGCATTTCTGCAATCGGCCCTCTTTGTCTCAAATCCGAGTTCATCTGTAATCGCACCTGATGGTAGAAAACCACTTCTTAGATCCACAGTGACCTTAAAAGATCAGAATATGTAATTTAGTAACACGACCTTCAGAACTTCCACAATATTTGTCAGGGCAGTTAAAATGGCACCAGCAAATGCTCCGGATGCAATCTTAAGCAAGATGTTGGTGGAACCAAAGGCCCAGTCACAGGTAATCTTAAGCAAGATGTTAGTGGAACCAAATATCCAGGCAAAGATTTGGAAAATATGCTAGAAATAAGCAAAAGAACAAAATTTAATATTCTAATTGGAACCATGCTAGAGCAGAAAATGCGAATCGATACCATGTTAGAGCAGGAAACGTTAGCCGAAGGAGGAGCCAAAGAGGGCCATTTATAGAGTTTTTTTCGAGAACGCATTGTAAAGGTTGGCCAGGCGACGAGAGAGGGGAGGGGGTAGCAAAAAGGATTGTAGAGGTTATAAACCTGGAATGTAGGTGAACATGAAAAACCCATGGATAAAAGAATGTTTCGCGCGTCAACCAGAGGAATCCTCAGAGTAAAAGGAAGCATAAGACAATGCATTAAAGTATGGCTCTAATGAAGGAAACAGGTTAGGAAACGCGGTAGAATTCAATGCAAGTAGAGTTAACAGGCCTGACGCGTAGATATTTAATGTTGAACACTTTCAAGGTTAGAAGAAAACGAGTAAGAAACAAATGCTCACTCCAGTAGACGCGTAAAAACAAAGCCACATTAAATGCTCAACCCAGTAAACAGAAACAAAAACAACACCAAAGCCACATTAAATGCTCAACTCAGAAAATAGCAATAAAAACAACACCCAGCAATGTTAAACGGCATCGTATTGCATGACTCAGTATGCAAATAGAGAGACGCTGAGCAATAAGGTGTTGACAGATGTCAACACAGGGCTCACTATTTGCCTTTTAAAGTACATGAATTAATGTACCTGCACCCAAAAGAGTGTATCTTTATTAAACCTTGCAATTAATATGATCAATTATAGTAAAGTAGCATACAAGGGCCGAATCCATAGAGATTGGTTTTTAGTTTATAAATTACTAGTATAAAACTTAAATTCAAGAACAAGAAAAGAAAATGGGGTTTTGAAATAATTAAAAGTAAAGAAAACAAGATAAGTAAAAAGGAAATAATAAGAGAAAATCAAATATAAGAGAATTATGGTTAAGGTTTCATTCTCCACCACTAGACATCATTGAAATCAGTTTCAGATCTATCAACATCAATTAGCTATCAAAGTTAACAACCGTAGATAACAACATCCCGTGTTACCCCAATCCTTCCTTAGTTCGTCGTTAAGCAGGACGAACGCCACTACTTAATCTCTAACTATCAAACAACCTAGGATGAACATCTCTAAATTTAATTTGACAGCAGCTTTATGATGAGAAATATAGGTTGATCTAAACAACAAAAGCATGAACATGAATTGTTTAACTTAGGTTATATTCCACTTTGCAGTTAGCAAAAACTTGACCATAATCATTAATCACAAATTGCCACTTATGAATAGGAAATCAAGACAATTACACGGATCAAGACTCCTAAACTAGCAATAGATAATTATCAAGATATATCTAGTTTGCAACCTAAACAAATCAAGACAACATCATGAACAATTCTTATAGAAGAACACAAGTAACTTTGATAGAAAACTAATGATAGATAGAATCTCAAAATCAATTACAAAACATGTCTAGGGCTTTGAAATTATCCACAACCAAAAAGAAGTTTAGCCTAACATAGGCATAGATAATATATACATAAAACTAAAAAGAAAATAAAAGAATGGAGAAGAAGAAGAAAATTAATGATGATCCCTTGAGTCTCCTCCCAAAGATTATTATAGTTTGTGGCTCAGAAGATGGTATTTATAGAGCTTTTTGACTTTAGAAACCCTTTCTTGTTGATCAAGGAAGCTAGGAGGCAAAATAAGGAAAGTTTGGACTTTTTTCCCATTTTTCTCGATTTTGGAGGCAGTAAGGTCGGCACCGCGACGCCGAGTGGGCTGACTTGGTGTTTTTGCGCGCTGACGTCGGTTTCGCGACTACTACACTGTCTCGCACTTCGTCGGCTGATTTGGATGACCATCCGTTGTCCGATTTAGGCATGTAAACCATCGTTGGAAAGGTATTCAAGTCAGATTCAAAAGTCAAGAAGGAAGTTTTTTCAAATAATGACTTTAACATAATGATTTCCTTGCAACAAGCTCCGGAGGTCAGATCTGCCTAATCATCTAGCACTAAGAAATTGATCTTTTTGACTCCCAAATCTTATTCTATCTTTTGATTGTGATTTTTTAACCTCTTTACCATCATTATTGATATCTTTTGACTTCATTCTCTTTATTTTATCTAAAATTCAAAAACATAATATAAGTAAACAAGATAAAGATCGAAAACATAACAAAAACTAAAGGTAGAAAGGCATAAAATGTATATTTTATGAGCTTATCAAATACTCCCACACTTAGCTTTTTGCTAGTCCTCGAGCAAAACAAAATAAAAATAGAATAAGATAAGAAAATCTAATATAATCCACTTTCGTAGGAAATCACGGTGACACTTTGCATGTGACACAAGCCTTTAAACCCCTAGGTATCCCTAGTGGACGAGTTTAGTCTCGTGAGGGTTTACTAGGATGATACCCACAAACATTGAAGACATAAAAAAAAAACTTAAAAAATATATATATATAATAATAATAATTACAACTAATCCTTCCAATATAAATTAAAGATAATCATTGAACAAGTCATATAAACTAATCAATAGCTTAAAGAATTTCACAAAAAATCATGCTTGAATGTAAATAGTTTGAGTTAAGTCAATATTAACATAACATATTTCAATCAAAATAGTGCATATTCAAACTTAATCTCAACTTCTCAGATGGGATACTCTCATGATTTTCACTCTTTAAAGTAGTGGTAAAGTGTTTACACTCAATCAATCTCATGAAAACAATTCGACCATATGCTTGCTTGTCCACCTACTCTCCACTACTTAGATCATGCAACTTCATGAATCAAGAGGTCTTTATTCAAGGTTGTAATGGGGCCAAAGGGTTATAATGTGGTTAAAAAAAAGATATCACAAAGGTTCCAAAGACTTCATAGAATTTAGAGACAAAACAAGATTTTGCAAATAAAACTTTCTCAATATTCTTAGAAGTATATAATCACATAGGCTAAATTTTTCATGTTGAGCCTTTGCTTCTTTCTAACCAACCTTGTAACATCTTTTTTCTTTTCTTTAACTAGAAGTTCAAGAGATGATTCAAAATTTTATTTTATTTTTTTTTTCATTTTTTTCTCATGGGAATGTATTTTTACAATGTTCCCTTTTTTTTTCTCTTGACTTTTACCTTTTTCCTCCCCCACACTTATCTTTTGTTCTAACCAAAATTTTCAAAAAGTATCCCTTGTTTTTGCAATATGTCTCAAACATTCTAGTCCATCTTTAGAAAAAGGGTAAAGATATAAATGTGTTTAGGCTAGGTGTAAGATGTGGTTACCAATAAAATAGCATATTCAATGTAGGCTCAAATTGGCTCACTAGGGGATGTTCTCTTGGAACATCAATAATGGATGGCTTATTTGGTCCTGGTTATAATCTTAAAGCCTCTATCATTTTCATGTTGTCACATGTATCAATATAGTCCCAAACGGTTTAAAGCAAGTTCTAGAGAATTATGTAATCACAAGAGCACTCAAGAAGAAAATTAGATTGATATGTATAATGCATCAATCATATAGGCTCAAAACTCACAAGGATGATTATACAAGTCAATTTTAAGTCTAAACATGCTTCTTTCTCAATCAACATATCATATTAACATTGGCTCCATGAAAAATGGTATCAAGCTTAATTCTCATGAAAAATCTTCTCACTACTAAACTAGTTTTAGACCTATGCAATTCATATCTTATCATTATATTAAAAGGAAATAAAACACACTAAAAATACTCAAAACAAAAAAAAAATTAAAAAAATTTGACAACATAAATTAAAAAATTAAGCTAAAAAAATCCTAAATTCTTTCCCCCACACTTAATTCTTACATTGTCCTCAATGTAATACTATCACCCCACATGCAAAAATTATGTGTAAGAGAAAAGAACTACTAAATAAAAGAAGAAAAATAACTAAAAAAATATATAAAAAGATAGAGGGATGGAGAGTAAGAAATAGCAAATCTGATTATAATGTGTGCTCTTCATCCAATTGGGTTGCCTCCCAATAAACGCTTGATTTATTGTCCTTAGCCTGACTTATTAAAACACAAAAACAAACAAAATTATTAAAAACTCAAAACAAAGCAAACTAATGAAACTTAAATAAACCTAAAAAATTAAAATGAAGCAAGAAAGAAAAAGAAAACAATCTGTTATGGCAGGTTGACAATTTTTTCATTAATTAGGCTGCCTCCCAATTAGCACTTGATTTAATGTTTTGAATCTAACCAACAACCCTTCTTGGCTTTTTAGGCTTGTCAGGCTCATACATGAAACTTCCTAAATTTTTGCGTTTGATAGGAAGCTTTCTTTACACAATAGTAGATGCATTCTCCATTACAAGTATTATTCCATCATCCTTGTGGTGCATAGCTCATCAAAGAATGGTGCATCTTTTGGTACTTGTTGAATGGCATTCACAAACAAACTGTTTAAGGTTTCCAGTATGTCTGGTTCATGTTCCTCCTCCTTGAACTTTGCGAATCTATTAGGAAAAGGTGAAGAAGAAACATTAGTAAAAATTGGAACCTTAACGTTACCTCAGGTGCCGAAGAACTCTTATTTGGATTTGTGACTTCATTATCCTCAAGAATAGAATCCATCTCTAATTTTGTCTCATCCTCATCTTGTTCTTCATTCCTCAAGGTCACAATAGTAGCATTCTCCTTTGGGTTAATCATCGTTTGGGCAGGGAGTTCTTCAGATCTTTGTGCTACCCATCCCACCATACTACTAGCCAATTGGCTCATTTGCTTTTCCAAACTCTGGATGCTTGCCCTTGTTTCCTGTTGAAATTGCAAAGTATCAGTAACAAGAGAATAGACAAGATCTTCTAAAGAAGTACCTGAGTTTTGAGTCATAAATGGTGGCTGAAAAAAATCTGGTTCTTGAGACCATGATTGATTGAAGCTAGATGGATTAGTGTAATTGGCATAAGGATCTACTTCTTGGTAATTTTTCGAGTAGCCATAATTAGTATGATCCCACCATCCCTCATGGTAAGTGTTTGAGTAATGATCATACTATTGGTCTTGGAACCCTTGATGGCCTTGACATCCTCCCATGGCCAATTGTTGAACTCGGGAGGTGAGATTGGCTTGTTTGTTCTCCATGTTCATGTATGCCACCAACTCTTCAAGTGTTAGATTGCTCAATTCCATCGTTTTTCTTTTTTTTTTTTTAATTTTTGAAAAGAAAAACCTGTATGTACAAGAAAATAAAACTAATTAGAACTGAAAATAAGAATACACGAAGTAACAAATAAACTAACGAAAGCAATCCCCGGTAACGGCGCCAAAAACTTGATGCACCCAAAAGAGTGTATCTTTATTAAACCTTGCAATTAATATGATCAATTATAGTAAAGTAGCATGCAAGGGTCGAATCCACAGAGATTGATTTTTAGTTTATAAATTACTAGTTTAAAACTTAAATTCAAGAACAAGAAAAGAAAAGGGGGTTTTGAAATAATTAAAAGTAAAGAAAACAAGATAAGTAAAAAGGAAATAAATAAGAGAAAATCAAATATAAGAGAAGTATGGTTAAGGTTTCATTCTCCACCACTAGAGATCATTGAAAATCAATTTCAGGTCTATCAACATCAATTAGCTATCAAAGTTAACAACCGTAAATAATAACATCCCGTGTTACCCCAATCCTTCCTTAGTTCGTCGTTAAGCAGGACGAACTCCACTATTTAATCTCTAACTATAAAACAACCTAGGATGAACATCACTAAATTTAATTTGACAGCAGCTTTATGATGAGAAAGATAGGTTGATCTAAGCAACAAAAGCATGAACATGAATTGTTTAACTTAGGTTATGTTACACTTTGCAATTAGTGAAATCTTGATTATAATCATTAATCACAAATTGCCACTTATGAATAGGAAATCAAGACAATTACATGGATCAAAACTCCTAAACTAGCAATAGATAATTATCAAGATATATCTAGTTTGCAACCTAAACAAATCAAGACAACATCATGAACAATTCTTATAGAAGAACACAAGCAACTTTGATAGAAAACTAATGATAGATAGAATCTCAAAATCAATTACAAAACATGTCTAAGGCTTTGAAATCACCCTTAACCAAAAAGAAGTTTAGCCTAGCATAGGCATAGATAATATATACATAAAACTAAAAAGAAAATAAAAGAATGGAGAAGAAGAAGAAAATTAATGATGATCCCTTGAGTCTCCTCCCAAAGATTATTATAGTTTGTGGCTCAAAATATGGTATTTATAGAGCTTTTTGACCTTGGAAACCCTTTCTTGTTGATCAAGGAAGCTAGGAGGCAAAATATGGCAAGTTTGGACTTTTTCCCAGTTTTTCTCGGTTTTTCGGCGCCGCGGCGTCGAGTGGGCTGACTTGGTGTTTTTGCCACGTCGGTTTCGCAACTACTGCACTATCTCGCACTTCGTCAGCTGATTTGGATGACCATCCGTTGTCCGATTTAGGCGTGTAAACTATCGTTGCAAAAGTATTCAAGTCAGCTTCAAAAGTAAAGAGGGAAGTTTCTTCAAATAATGAATTTAACATAATGATTTCCTTGCATCAAGCTCCGGAAGTCAAATCTGCATGATCATCTAGCACTAAGAAATTGATCTTTTTGACTCCCAAATCTGCTTCCATCTTTTGATTGTGATTTTGTAAGCTCTTTACCATCATTATTGACATCTTTTGACTTCATTCTCATTATTTTACCTAAAATTCAAAAATATAATATAAGTAAACAAGATAAAGATCGAAAACATAACAAAAACTAAAGGTAGAAAGGCATAAAATGTATATTTTATGAGCTTATCAACTACTTTTGATATAAATTGATGATTTAATAATAAAAACTTTTATCCATTACTAATTACTTGATCATTAAGAAACTCTTATCCATTAAGTATATCTATTTTAAAATAAACTTAATTATCAAATAATTTTTCGACCAATAAAAATTATTGACATCTTAATGATTCCAATTAAAATTTGGGTCCAATATTTAACAAATCTCCATCTTAACACAAATTCTACCAAAACATTAGCCTTTAAAAAATCTTTACTAGAGATTATGGAATTACTTTTGACTCAACCTAATTCACATAACATGGTTAATACCTTTGTTTACTTTAAGGAGGAATCTCGATTTAACCTCTCTTAGCATGAATTGTCTCTGACTATCATTTGCATCCAAAGACCATATAGCCGACACCATCGTTATTTTTTGTTTTTTCTACCAATCTCTTGCAGAAGAAACCACCACTCTTCTTCTCATCAAAAACATTTCACTTTGGTAAATCAATATTATAAAACATATTTTAGTAGTGTACCACTCATCAAGAGCAAAAATAAAATATCACAAGAAAAGTGTCAATACATCTTTGAGTAATGAGAAAATCTTTAGGTTGCATTTGAACAATGAATTTGGATTTCAAAAATAATATAATTGTGTAGTAAAACACATGTAAATATAACATTCATGATTATTTTTTAAATTTATAAATTTGTTGGATGCCTAAGTAGTGATAAATTTGAAATACTTATAGGTATTTGTGAATTTGAAATTCATGTTTTTATACCTTTCAAACATACAATCATGTTGAATTTTAACTAATTTATGCATTTCATTATCACAATTTATATAGCAAATGAAATCCAAATCTAAATTCTCAAATTCATGTTCCCAAACATAGCATTAAGGTATTTGTGTATTCCATCCTATTAACCCAAGATTTGCACTTGCCTTCAGATTTTCAACACTAATTCTCACCAGATTCAAAAATTCATTGGAGCACCACTAGATCAAAAATATCTCATCTGTTTATATGAAATTGGCTGCTTGGAAATGATGTCTAGATTTAGCCCTGTTAATACGTGTATTTGTATAATATTTATATTTTTTTATTGTAATTATATGTAAAGTATCATATATTTATATAAATTTAATATGTTAGTAATTTATATTATATAAATTTTGATACATTTGTACATTCGTATCATATTTATATTATTTTTTATATTATTATTATATTATAATTATTTTTTTATATTAAATAATGATATCTTATTTAAAATTATCAAATCCATCAAAACCAATCCACTACTTCTAAGAGCAAAAAAAAAAAAAAAGCCTCCTCTTTCTAAAAAAAAAAAAAAAAGAAAAGAAAAACAATGTGATTTGACATCCCTCCTCTGCTCTCTGTTGTTCATGCTAAAAGCCCTTTTGCCGAAATGGGCTAATTGGCAACCTCAGAGTAGGACTTATTGTCTTGTTATTTACAAGAGCTCCAGAAGTTGTTTCATAAGTCAATGCCTCTAATAAAAGTTGATAAAACAATCGAATTGCCGAGAATTTTCTACTATTTCTTTTATAGAATTGAACAAGATTACAAGTATAATCATATATTGAGTTGATGGGTTGACAATAAATAAACCAAATTCCTATTTGATTCTATTTTCATTCTAAAACTGAAGACTCCATTGACAAAACAAGTCTATTAAGCCTCCAAACTCCATCAAGCAACTACTACATCCATTATCGAACTAGCTGCATCACCGGCCTTTTGCTGCTGCTGCTAACTTGAAGTTCCTGCATACTAAGACCTGATCAATTAACAACTTGAAATTGATGAATTTAAGATCAAATTAAAATCAGAAAACTGAGTTCATCTTGAAATATAAAAGATTTATTGTTCAAGAATCATGGTAGTTGGAATTTATTTCATCCAGCAAAGAAAAATTATGCTTTAAGAAGCTTGCCAACCCACATGCTCCTCTGTTAAGGAAGGTATCAACTCAAGTTGAAAGTAATCTCTTAAACCCGATTTCTAACAAATACAGGAGAAAGTTATCAATTTGACAAAAACTACTAGTCAATTTCTTGGCAAAGAAGTAAACCCAATTTCTACCATAAAACAATTAAAGAAAGTCAAAATTGTCAAAGACTTTGCTGGACCAGTCTGACATCAATGCTTAAAAAGAGACAAGAACAAAGCATGGGGTGGAAAGTTTATATCCCTTAAAAAGTTCTGAGAGCCCACTAGCCAAGACTCCATTTGTTTGCAATAACTTAAAACTTTGCAGAGCAAGTTGTTGAAGCCAAAAGTAATATACATGATTTAGAATATACATAGCAATTGAACTAATAAATAAACTTACTGGCCATAGAGCAAAACCAAGAGAGCAGAAAAGGGGAAAAAAGTACTTAATTAAAACTATAGATCAAAAAGTCCAAAACTGCACCTTGTTTGTGTACAAGTTGACTACAGCAGCTAACAACTGGTTTCCAGCTATTTCTTTCACTCTTTGTATCATTTGCGGCCTTGTAATCTTTTTTTCCTGTAAAAATCCAATGTATGGAAATAAATGATAAGACCCATAACTCAAATAAGTTGTATATGACATATAGGCAATGAAGCCAAAAAAAAAAGTTCAAATGGAGCTCAAAGCTATGTTACCGAGTAATGTGTTCAATACCGGTATATTCAATTTTTAAAAAAATTTCATATATTTAGAGGATCATATCCTATACTTATTTTTAAATATATATCAGGCACATATGTCAAACATGAGTACTTTGGAAAAAATAAAAAATCCGGATCACATAATTCCAAAGATAGAATTTAATACACTTACTCGAAAAGATGTATACTGTTTGTTAAGGGAAGCCATTTCTGAAGGACCTAAAAAGCTTGAGAGCGTGGAAATCAATATGGGAAAACTCATCCATGACGATCTAGGCTTGATGGTATTTGCCTCTAGTAATCCTCTGGAGCCTAATTGATGCACAAATCAAAATGGCTAAATACTATATAATGAGATAAATATTAATGTATAGAAACAAATTAATATTCACAAACTAAAGAAAAGTTAGCATCTTAATTAAGCTGCCTTGCCTCTTAAGTAAGGGGCCTCAAAACTGATGATGTAACAAGGGAGGATGTGAGAATTCATGCAAGTATTCCAAATGATATATTTTCTGGGTGCTGAAAGATCATCCACCCCAGAATCGAACGCTGGTGAACTTGGATGAAACTGATCAGAATCGGCGGTCACCAGTTCTTGCTTTCCCAATATAACGCGACATAACAACAAATGCCTCAATCCGGTTTCATCAACCTCTGAAGACAACACACTGTAAATATGAGAAAATTTTTATTAGAAATATCATAAATTAGTAATTTTATGCATCAATTACACCGTGTTAAAAAAACCGTGTTAAATATCATAAATTATCGATCGAACTGATTGAATCGAGAATCGATGGCCTGTATGATTCGGTGCATATCATAGAACCGGGAATTCTTCGAACCAGTAAAAAACCGATAAAAACCCATAAAACCGAAAAAAAATTGATTTTAAATTTTAAAAAAAAAAAATTATATGTGATGAGATTTGAACCTTTATCCACTTGAATCTATATTAAAAATCATACTATTTAGTCAAATACATATTTTATTAAATATTTACTATATTTAATAGTTCAATTTTTTTAATACAACCGGTAGATTCAACCGTTCCAATCAATTGAATGATAACTAATTGAATGATAACTAAATGTCTCATCGATTTGACAAATACAATACTAAACGGTTTTACAATTGAAATCATAATTTAGCAACTTAAATAAAAAATATATATATATATATATTCATAGAACTTTGAAAATCAATGTTATAGTAGTAATTTTAGAGAGAAATTTTGGTGTCTTTGAATTATTCTCTCAAAAACGAAACTGGGATCCAGAAATTTTAGAAGCAACCATCTACAGCATGTAAAAATTCAATTAAAATCATCCCAGAAACAATAAGAAAACAGTGTAGAAAAAGCTTACCTATCAAAGGAATACTTTGCAGGAGACAAAGAGATACTACGTCTATAATAATCTCGATTGCCAGCAGCTTTAAGATACCAACTAAATCCATGCGTCACAATCTCGCAAATCTCATCTCTGGAAGCACCATACCAAGCATACTTGATATTGGCATCTCCACCGCACTTGTCGGCCACCGCCTTTGTGGAAACCTGAAAACTTTGTGCCCGAGCTTTTCCCGACCAACTAGAGTTGAAATTCTTATGAATTGCCACGATTTTTGTTTTCTTAACCAACTTCGAATTTTGTACCATGCTTGAAAAAAAACTTGTTCTAATGATGCAAACTTCTAAGCTTGATTCATCTATCTTAGACAAACCGTTTGTAACAAAACACTCGAAACGATATGAACCTGAATCGATCTCACTAATTTCAGACATAGCGTCTGAGATTTCGTCATTATCAATAGTCATCGAGACTTGATCCTCTACAACAATTTGATTCATCTATTCCTCTAAAAATTTATCAAAAAAAAATACCAAGAATAAGAAAGTAGAGTTTTTTTTGCAGAAAAGAGAACAAAGACGAAAATAAAGCTGCCGTTATATATAGGTTTACAAAGTTTAATTTAAACCGCCCCTTTTAGTGTTTTTTCCTTTTTTTAATTTTATAAAAAAGAAAAAGGTAAGACGGTTCAAGGTGGCGATTGCCAAATACACGGCTTTCGTGCCGAAGCGTCTAAAATCGTGTACGGTCGTGGCGGTCAAGCATCCTATTCCCTAGCCATCCACGTTGGATTTTTTTTTTCTCTAAAGACAAAATTACATATTTAGCCTTACCTTTTAGAGAAAGTATTCTGTCCTAAAAGTGAGATTGATTCTGTTACCAAGGGCATTTTGGATATTTAATGAATAAATAGAAATTAAGATATTATTAAATAAGCAATTACTTTCGAGGCAAGTTTGAGTTTATTGTATCTTTGTCACGCCAATATTCTGCGTTTGCAAAGAAACATTTAAAGATGTCAGTAGGTCATATATTTATAATTTTTTGAATCCGCGTTCGATTTAAATAATAATATTTATCAAATATTTAAATTTATTAAATTAGTAAATTATTTTTTAAAAAATAAAATTAAATAAAAATTAAATATGTAAACGGATATCAGATTCAGATATCTGAATTCTTTATCAACATAAATAAAATGGATTCGGATAACGAATTCGGATATCCAACATTATTCGAATCAAAATCAAAAATAATTCAGATAACAGATATTCAAAGATTTATATCAAAACCCGCTGAGAAAAGTAAATTCAATATCTAAATCCGTAAATTATCCGAATCTACAATATCTGAATCAAATAATATCGAATATCTAATTTTTTACCAGCTATTATCATATTCAAAAACGCTTTCTATTTTATTACTAAATATTTTGTTGTTAGAATTTAAAAATCAATTTTTCTTTCATATCTTTCAAGCATTAATTTGGAATTTATGAATCAAATATAGTCGTTTTATAATTCTAGACGTTATTGATTTATTGAAAAGAAATTTTGAATCAAATAAAAGGATTTTGACATTTTACCTTTTCAAATTTGAATGAATTTAAATCGAATTAATTATTTGAACCGACCTATATCAAAATATTTTTAATTTAATTGAATTTAAAATTGGCTTGAATTCTTGTTGGGTAAGTATTTTCCTTTAATGAGATTACTCAGTATTTCCTATTTAGGATTGGCTCTAGCTAACTCAAGCTAAATCTAGGGTTAGGGTTCTAGGTTTGAAAAGCATACTCAAACTAATTTATTAATTTTATTTTTTTCTCTTATTTTTTCAAGAGAATAGATCACCCTACTAGTTGCTCGGCTATTGTTGCTTAGATGACTGAATAACAATACATGCTTCTTCTTTTTTTCAACAAATACATACTAATTCTAAGTATAATATATAATTCTACAAAATAAATAAATATATTCATTTATAAAAATGAAATTATTACAAAAATAATAAATTATTGGATATTTACTCAAATTTTAATTGAAAATCGATTTAGATTTTAATGAATTTTTGTTGACGAAGAATTACTTAATAATTAAGTTTATTTGAAAGACAAACATACTTAATATGAATGAGTTATTAATAAATAAATTTATTTCTGTGATTTGTAATGGGTTTTTTTTTTTATACATATGCAATGAGTTTTACTCTTTAAAATGAGATGCATGTAATCTCCATTTAATCTCTATGTAAGAAATGTAATTTTATTAGGGTTTCACATAAGAATAGTAAGAAAAACATATAAAGGGTATTTCATGTCCGTCGGCTTGAGTTACTGTTCATAATATTAAAAAAATTAAAAAATAATTTTTATATATTTTTATAATTAAATTTAAATAAAAAATAATTTTTTATTAATTAAACAATGATTCGATTCGGGCCGATCCAATCCGGATCATAAAAACTCTTATCCGGTCCAATACGAGTTGGGCATATCGGGCCGGACAAGCTACCCGCCCTATGAGCAGGTCTAGTTTAAACATTTTGAGCATGAAAATTAGGTTTACTTCAATACTAGGATTTAATGTTTGTTGGTTGGTTGTTTTGTACTATTTATAATCTTTATGTTTATAGTAGATTTTTCTTTCTCATTTAGGCAATAATGTTGAATTAGTTTGGAATCCGATGAATTTTTATTGTTTGAGAATTACTTGTTGATCACTTTATTTTAAAGGATAAATATACTTTTTTATATAAAAAAGATAAACATACTTAATGAGTAATTAAGATGTGTAACCTAACATTTTACCATTGATGCCATAGTAGTCGCCAAAAGTATTCCTTCAAGAAGCATTCTAGTTAGGTTGTAGCAAATCAAAGCCACCCAATTTTCTAGCCTCAAATAATAATCTACGCGATGTTGGATTCGGCCATGCTTGATTAACAATCAAGAAACGCAGCAGAAACTAAATAGAGAAATACTATACTGCATTAGACTGCTAAAATGATGTCTTTTGGAGTGTCCCTATGAATTTTTTTTTTTCTTGGTTTCCAATTGAGAAATGTTATCATAACTTTTGGCAGGCACGACCACTTCTCATTCAAGCCCTTGAAACTGGTGGTTTGGTGAATTAATTGATCCACGGCTTGAAAAGCGTTATGTAGAGAGTGAGGTGTTTAGGGCAGCTGCTACATGTTTTCGGTATTCTGCTGCAAAGCGGCTTCATGTGGCGCTGGTAATATTAGCTTATGTTATTCGGACTCGGGTGTGAGTATGTCGGACATGGGTATATGTCCGATACGAGAATGTTCAATTTCTTCTAAAATTTTCATGTATTTGGAGTGTCTTTTTGGAGGATTATATCCTCATACCCATATCCGGATATGCGTCAGACATAAATATCGGACACGGATACTTAAAAAAAAAATGAAGAGTCGGAACAACATAGATATTAACAAACTTCATCTTTTCATCTCTCTATGCTGCCTGCCAATATTAGGTTTTGGTTTTGCACAGTTTCATGTGGAGCAGAATTATCAGGCACAAATTTAGAAAAAGAAATGGTCATATGTGAAGAAAAAGAAGCCAACATGAAACAAAAACTGGACTGTAGTCATAGAGTTAGCAATTTTATGTAGAATTTGGTAAAACTACACGTGTAAGAACCAGCATCAAAGGAGGGGAAATCCCACTAAAATTTTACAACCAAAAGCTCCAAGACATGATTGTTGGAGCAGCCTTGAAGTAAAGTTGCATGAAGGGAACGAACGGTTTCAAATCTCTTAGCTGAACTGTCCAATTTATTGTACATTTTCTATACTGTATATTGAAGCAGGAATCTGATTTATCTAGTTGTTAGGTCGGTCAACAAGTCTCTCAATTTCCTGGACTGAAAATCCCTGTTTGCCTTGCATAAGTGTAACAGAGACTGTTAGCAGATAATATAAGCCTGAGAAGATTAAGACATCTTTCACACAGAAGTTCAATAGATGAACAAAATCATTAGTAATTTCTGTTTTGCAATCTTTGCAGTTATGGTGCCGTTGTAACACTATTAGACTCTGTCTTTGGTACTTTGCAAACCCAAATGGACTAATTGAATCCATATTGTTCCTAAGAAACCTCCAAAAGATGTTAGCAATATATTTTCATTGACATCAATATATATCCAGCGAGTCTTACCTCAACTTTGAAAATGTTGAGCACCTCTCCATTAAATGTTGTGACATTAGCATCAATCACCCTAAGTCCCAAAGAATCTATACCCTCCATCAACTTTGCAAAGCCACCCTGCTTGTGCTCATAGTAGAGCTTAATCAAAAACTCTCTTTTGGTTATCTGGTTCACTTCTACATGTACCTAAGAAAAGATTCAAGACATAAGTTAGTTGAGATCACTTGAGAGTTTCATTGATGATGTTTGCTCCAATTGACAACGAGTACACCGAAAAAAGTAACAACACAATCAGTGTTCAATTTCAATTCCATTTACCTCCATTTTTGCCATTTCAGCGAGGCCGGAGGAAACTTGGTTCTGCCCAATGGCAGACATGTTGTTCTTATGTAGCCTGTCTAACTTTGCAGACTTCAGTTCTGCATTGCTCTTTTCACAGTCCCCTTCCTCGATTTTCGTGAGCTCATTTTGGAGTTTCTTCTCCTCCTCCTGTAAATTCCCTATATATTCGATTGCATCTGTAAGGATAGCAGTTATATCCATCTACAATATTGAACAACAAAAACATTAGACATATGAAATAAGAAGGCAGAACAATAAACTTGGCTATTATAGGTTTTGGTAGTTGTGACTAACCTTGGATATCTTAGGGACTAGAGCTCGTAACTTGAAGAGCCCGTCTTTTATCTTCTTCCTTCTATTCCTCTCTGTGATAAGATTCTTAGAATGGTAATTCACTTTTTCTGGCTGCTTGGCAGTTCTCATTTTGTCATTTACAGACTTAAGTTTACAATCCTCAGACACATTTTTGCTGCATCTTAGTCTTTTTGTTCCATAATATGTACCAATTAACGGTTTCAATTGCTCATCTTGAGAAATATAGGCAGAACCTGAAGCAAATGGGGGATGTTCAATTGAGGGACTGGAACCATTGGACGATCCATCCAGGCTAGGATGGGAGTTCAAATCCGATACCGGGGGAATGGATTGTATTCTGGGAATGACAGTTGACAAGCAAATGGAAAATGGCAAGTTATCCAAGTCTTTTTCGAGCAATGTGTTGAGATACCATTTGTCAAGATTTTCTTTTGTATAGCTTTCTGCAGTCGTGATTTCTGGTTTTAAAAGTGCGTTGCATTCAGTTGTTACTAACTCTATGATGTTTTGATCTTTTGGTACCTGATGAAAAGGACAACTTACATTTTTATCAGTTGGATTGGAAGGAAATGAATCATATGAGAATTTGAACATCTCAATTACATTGCAAAAGTATTGGTTAACTGAAAAAGCCAAAGGATCTTACATGCTTTGAAGCAAAGAGCTCGACAAGACCACCAATAACCGGGACCAGAACTTGGGTTCCCATTATTTCCTGTCAAAATCACATTGATCATATCAAAATATAGAAACAGGTGAAGTAACATTTTTAGATGATAAGATACTCCATGATGCTTTGATCATGATTGTCTTGTATAAGGTAAAATCTACAATTCATGAAGCTAATCTCTACATTTGTGTACGTACTTGCAGCAATTAGTTGATTAAAGTAAAGCATCAGAGAGCTTTTACAAGAGCTTGAGGTAGATCATCAAACATTCTTAACACGTTTGCATTTTTAGTAAGCTAAAAACTTCTTAAACTACGAGATAAAACTTGCAAAATTGCTCAGTGACCAAAAGAATTTATGAGAGTGAAAAAATACCCACGTCTGAAGAATGTGAGCTAGAGACATTGGCATGGTTAACCCACTTTGGTTGATTTGACATAGCCACCTCTCCGTGAATCCTGTTTTTACTGTCAAAAATCAGAAAGTTTCTGGCTATCTTGTGTTTACAAAAATGAAAAGGAAACAGTTTTTTTTAGAAGTTGAAGAAGAGAGAACAGTGTACCCAGCATAAAGGGACATGACAAGAGGAAAATGGGAGAGAGCTTCACAAGCCTTCGATCTTATAGAATGCTGGAAGTGAGCATCCCTGCATAGGGGACCCAACTTCTGCTGCAACTCATCTTGTTCCACTTTGACATTAATACCACCGCTACAGCAACAATCTTTCCATTCAATAAACCTACAAAACAAAAAAGAAAAAGCTTCATTTGAGTTTAAATTATCTCCTCCAAGGAAAAAAAAAAAGAGTAGGTTGAAAGTACCTAGAAGGATCATCACCCAATTTCCAAACAACACAGAAATCCCAAGCCTTACTATCTACAAATGGTCTCAGCCACTCCACTGCTCTCTCAAAACCTCTCATTGTCACCTCCTTTCAGGAACAACCAAGAAATTATTTTTGACAGTCTTTCACTGTCTCCCTATATATAACCACAAGAATTAAAGCTGGAGGCAATGGTAGTACAAGACAAGGGTAACCAATATTTCTTTTTTTTTTCTTCTTCTTTTGAATTGGGTACTAAAAAAGAAGAATCATCTTAATCGGGTACAGAATCTGTGCCAGAGAGGGCAGGCCTGCAAAAGCAGGGACAGAGGCAGAGGCAGTTTTTTTTGTTTTTGGCTTGACTACCTAAATCATCAGTCTTTGAAACAATCATCCATCCGAATGGTTCAAAAGCCCTTGTGACAGCTACCTGTAACTGCACAAACCCATCACTATCCATTAATATAAAATCGGTTCAATCGGTTAAAAACTGATAAAAAATATATTAAATCAATAAAAAATCTTTTTTTTTGTTAATTTTATTATTTTTTATTAAAATATTTGTAAATAATGAAATTTGAACCTTTAACCTATTAATCATATAATAAAGACTATACCATTAAGTCAAACACATTTTTTTTATTAACTAATAATTATATTTAATACTTATTTAATATTAAAATAATATATTTAATAGTTAATTTACTTTTAAATTAAACAATCCGATTCAATCGCTTGAATCGATAACCCGAAAGTCACACCGATTTGACTTTCGATCCGATTTTTTCAACATTATTCTCCACCCTTGGCCATGAACAAATTAGAAAAAAATAAAAATAAAGCTCTAGCCATGGTTCTCACAATGTACGAAATCATTAATAAATTTATTTATGTTTACAAAAATGAATTAGCAGAGGTTTTAGTGTTAAAGAACTCGTTTATAGTCTAACTATAATATAATATGAATTACACAGTTGTATACAGGCTTGACACTTGTCTAAAAAAAGATAAAAAAAAAAAAAAAACAATCTAGAGAAAACGAGAGGGATCGAGAAAAAAAGGAATTGAGAAGAATAGAAGGAAGAGAAGAAACTAGAGAAAGAGAAATCAAGAAAGAAAAAATAAAGAAGAGAGAAAGAGAGAAGAATTGGAGAAGAGAACAAGAGAAATCAAAAAAGAAAAAAGAATTGTGATGATGCTACAGTACAGCAGAGGTACAATGGAAGCTCACACAGGAAAAATGGTATTTGAAGTAGAGGAATTGGAAGCTGGAAGCTACAAAAAGGATATGCCAGTTGGAAGGAAGAAGATATTTGAAGCAATAGTACTGGAAGCAGAGGCTGGAAACAGTGAGAAGGATATGCTAGTTGGAGAATAATTCTAGAAGATGATGGATGCACAACTGACAAGAAGAGAAAGAAGATGATTGGAGCAGCAGACAGTTACAATCGTTAAGCTACAATTATTAGCAGAATATACCAAATTGTATAGGAATGAAAGCTTTTGCTATTTCATTGGTCCTTATTTCAAGTTTGTAGTCTTGTATAAACGAGCACAATGTAACAGAAATGCTTATGAATGAGAATACAACTTCTTCTCCTCTATACTCTATATCTCTTTCTCTTTTCTTCTCTACATTTTCTTTAATTGAAGTCAATCTGTGACAAATTGGTATCAGAGCTTTGCAAAAAGATCCACCTATTCGAGCTGGGGAAACAAAAGAAATCTAAGCCAATGGCAAAGGGTACAAGACTGAACACTTTCCATGAGCAAGTTCAAGCTCTTTAGAACTAGCTGAAATCTTTGACAGCTGTTGAGACCACAGTTCCTAAGTGGTGGGAAGAGCAAAGGAAGGGAATAGAAGCAAAGTTGACAGAGAACCAGGGTTATAGAAGCCGAATCGTACAATTAATGGTGCATAAAAGTGACTTACAAGCACAAGCTGAGCCATGAACAATGACTTATTCTGTAGCTCCATCTGCATCACTCCACCAGGCAAGAAAGTAAGGGAATAAGTCTGTAGAGGTGACTATGATTGATGATCGAGGTAAGTACACTTATAGACCTAAAGAACCTGGTATCCTACCTAAGAACAGACAAGACAGTAATAACAACCCCTCCTAGGATAACACAACCTTTATTAAAAACAGTGATTTCACAAATGGGTCTAGCTCAACATCTAGCTTGAATGTCTTCTCACCTAGGCCTAAAATTGAGCTACCTGTGATTGATATTAACAACCCAAGAGGGTGGATCAAAAATTGCCAAAAATACTTTGCTACTTTTGCTATAGTAGACCACCAGAAAATGGAGTTGGCAGCTATCTATTTAGCTGGAAAAGATGAAATTTGGTTTGATGGATACATCATGCAAAAAAGGATGTTACTTGGCAAGAGTATGCTGTTGACTTGTGCCAGAGATTTTGTGACAAAACCTATGCTGATGTGATTGAGGAATTTAATAAGTTAGCTAAGAAATTCAATGTTGAAGAGTACCAGGAAAAATTCGAGGAACTTAGGCCTTATATGCTCCAATAAAGTTCGCACCTGCTAGAACATTACTTTGTTTCTAGTTTTGTGAGTGGATTGAAAGATGAACTGAAGTTTAGAGTCAAAGCCAACGAACCTACAACACTAGCTGCAGCCTTTAAACATGCAAAGTTGCATGAGCTATCATTGGAGTTACAGAGTAGGAGGGGCAAATAGACACCAAAAACCAATCTTAATACCCTTGTTAACCAATATACCAGAAGCCAATATCTTAACCCACCATTTAAAAGTAACCAAAACACATTACCAAACTTTACCAAAAATACTAATATGGAGACTAGGAGAGTCCCACATCCTTGTTTCAGGTGTGGAGAAAAATTCTTTTATGGTCATGTTTGCAAGAATAAGCAATTAAATGCTATTACAAGGGAAGATCAATGTGCAAAAATAGAAGATCCAACACAAGACCAACTTGAAGTAGTGCTCGAGACTCCTGATAAGAGTTTGGAAATCTCTATTAATGCTTTGACAGGGAATGTGGGGCATAATACTCTAAGGATCCAGGGCACTATCAAGGGAAAACCTGTTAGTGTATTAGTTGATAGTGGCAGCAACCATAGCTTTGTCACCGCAAAATGGGCTAAGGAGAGAGTGGAACTGGTGCATACTACACCATTGGCAATCATTGTGGCCAATGGAGAAAGGCTTTATAGTACAGCTAAATGTAGGCAATTAGAGTGGATGATACAGGGTAATCCTTTTGTTCATGATCTGAGGGTGTTACAAATGGGAGGCAGTGACATGGTACTGGTGGTGGACTAGATGAAAAGATATAGTCCCCTGGTTTATGATTTCAATGAGATAACTGTGTCTTTTCAAAAAAAAGGCAAACAAGTTAAGCTAAAATG
This sequence comes from Fremontodendron californicum, assembly GCA_030761205.1. Lineage (NCBI taxonomy): Eukaryota > Viridiplantae > Streptophyta > Magnoliopsida > Malvales > Malvaceae > Fremontodendron > Fremontodendron californicum. The sequence goes on along the minus strand of JAULJL010000013.1, from coordinate 14,612,971 downwards.
AGGGTCAACAGCTACTACACTCAAGATCATTTTAGGGGAAAGGTTGCAGAAGTTAGCTGGTAAGGAAATAGACTTTAATGGGAGAGCTTTACATGTTCATTTCTGAAGGTGCAGACTCATCCGTTCCAGTTGAACTCCAGGCCTTACTCGATATTTACTCTGATGTATTTGAAGAACCCACAGGGTTGCTACCAGAAAGATCACATGACCACTCCATACCTCTCAAAATTGGTTCCCAACCAATTAACTTAAGGCCCTATAGTTCCCTTATCACTAGAAAATTGAAGTGGAGAAACAAGTCACTGACGTGCTATCTTCTTCTGTGATACAAACTAGTAGAAGTCCATTTGCTTCCCCACGCCTGCTAGTTAAGAAGAAAAGATAGCTCATGGTGTCTCTGCATTGATTATAGGCAGTTGAATGCCATGACTATTAAGAACAAATTCCCCATTCCAGTAGTTGAAGACCTGTTAGATGAACTTCAAAGAGTTAAGGTTTTCTCTAAGGTAGATCTTCGATCTGGCTACTGGCAGATACGAGTGAAGGAGGATGATATTCCAAAAATAGCATTCAGAACACACCAAGGTCACTATGAATTCAAGGTAATGCCTTTTGACCTTACTAATGCACCTACAACTTTTCAGGCATTGATGAATGATATTTTTGCTCCCTACTTGAGAAAATTTGTGTTAGTATTCTTTGATGATATACTCATCTATAGCCCTAATTTATGTGACAATATTTATCATTTACAAACTGTTTTAGAAACCTTAAGGCTAAACCAGTTGTTTGCAAAGAAAAACAAATGCTTTTTTGGGCAAGAACAAATTGAGTATTTGGGACACATTATTTCTACTACTGGAGTGGCCATTGATCCTGCTAAGGTTGAAGCAATGAAGAATTGGCCTGTACCTAAAACACTGAAGTCCTTGAGAGGCTTCTTAGGGTTAACAGGTTAATATAGGAAGTTCATTAAGAACTATGGAGTGATCAGTAAACCTCTTACTGATATGTTGAAGAAATGAGGATTCCATTGGAACTCTTTTGCCTTAACTTCCTTTCAATAATTAAAAGAAGCTATTTTCTTGCATTGCCTGATTTTTCTCAACCATTTACCTTGGAGATTGATGCCAATAGTACTGAGCTTGGAGCAGTGTTAATAGAGGGGGTAGACCTATTGCTTATATTAGTAAGGCCTTGAGCCCTAAGCATGCTACTCTTTCCATTTATGAAAGGGAGTTTTTGGCCATTCTTATGGTAGTATAGAAATGGCAACACTACTTTGAAGGAAGGCCTTTTATTATTAAAATTGACCGTGTAGCATTAAAACACTTGTTGGAACCAAAGCTGACTACAACTATTCAGAAGAAAAGTCTTACCAAGCTGTTGGGTTTAGACTATTCCATTCAGTATAAGAAAGGGTAGTTCAACAAAGTGGCTGATGCACTGTCTAGAGAAGATGGCTGTTTTAACAGTTGTTATACTACCACAATCATTCCAGCATGGGTCCAAGAGGTAGAGGATAGCTACCTTAATGATGTCTTTGCTCGAGACAAAATTGAAGCCTTAACTGTGAATTCTTCTGCAATACCCTCTTTTTTCTTTTAATAATGGTATTTTAAGATTTAAATAGAGGGTCTATATTGGAACTCATGGGGAACTCAGATCAAGAATTATATAGCTACTTCATGACTTACCTCAAGGAGGTCATTCTGGCAGTCAAGCAACCTATTACAGTATTAGACTTTATTTCCACTAGCCAAGCTTGTCGAAACAGGTTTAAGAGTATGTCAATCAATGTGAATATTGTCAGAGAAACAAAGCTGAGCATACAGCTTACCCTGGTCTACTACAACCTATTCTAATCCCAAATCAAGCCTGGAAAGTGATTACCATGGATTTCATAAATGGTTTACCTCTATCTCATAAATCCAGTTGCATAATGGTAGTCGTTGATAAATTCAATAAGTATAGCCATTTTCTTCTAGCCATTTTCTTCTACTTGCTCATCCTTATACAGCTTTAGACATAGCTAAGCTTTACTTGAGTCAAGTATATAAGCTTCATGGTACTCCTAAAGCTGCTATTTCAAACAGAGATAAAGTTTTTACTGGATTAGTTTGGCAATAACTCATGAAGCTTCTGGGTACCTTATTTCAATTGAGCACTGCTTATCATCCTGAGACTGATGGGTAGTCTGAAAGGCTCAACCAATGTGTGGAGCAGTATTTACGTAGCATGTGTTTCCTCAAGCCTAAATCCTGGGCTCAATGGTTACCCTTAGCTAAGTTTAAGACCAGCTATCACACAGGTTTAAAGATGTCCCCATTCCAGGCCATGTATGGTTACTCACCACCTGGATTCTCTTGGGATGCTAGTCACTAGGCTAAAGTAGCTTATGTACAAGAATTATTACAGGAGAGGGAGCAACTCAGTAGATTACTGAGTGATCAACTTTAGAAGTTTCAACCGAGGATGAAGCATTATGCAGATAAAAACTGCATTGATAGGGAGTTTCGAGTAAGTGATGAGGTTTATTTGAAATTACAACCTTACAGGCAGACTTTCTTAGCTCTCCGAAAGAATCTCAAACTCTATTCCAGGTATTATGGTCCTTATCCTGTGCTAGCAAGAATTGGTTCTGTGGCTTACAAGCTGAAATTGCCAGAAACCTTACAATGGCACCCTGTATTTCACGTGAGCTTATTGAAGAAAAAAGTTGGGGATAAAACTGTGGTTAGCTTAGCACCACCAGATACAGATGATAATGGCCATCCACTAGTCTATCCAGCTGCTGTACTTGATAAACGAATAGTGAAATGGAACAATCAGGCTATCACTCAATTGTTAATAGTATGGTCTAATCTTGGTTTAGAGAATGCAACTTGGGAGGACTACGTAGTACTCAAGTCTCAGTTTCCTTCATTTGATCCTTGGGGACAAGGATTCGTTGGAGAGGGGAGTAATGTGATGATGCTACAGTATAGCAGAGGTACAATGGAAGCTCACACAAGAAAAATGGTACTTGAAGCAGAGGAATTGGAAGTTGGAAGCTACAAGAAAGATATACCAGTTGGAAGGAAGAAGATATTTGAAGCAATGGTGCCAGCTGGAAGAATAACTCTAGAAGATGATGGATGCACAACTGATGAGAAAATAGAGAAGATGATTCAAGTAGCAGACAGTTACAACCATTAGGCTACAATTATTAGCAGAATATACCAAATTGTATAGGAATGACAGCTTTTGTTATTTCATTGGTCCTTATTTCATGTTTGTAGCCTTATATAAACGAGTACAATGTAACAGAAATGCTTATGAATGAGAATACAACTTCTTCTCCTCTATACTCTATCTCTCTTTCTCCTCTTTTCTTCTCTACATTTCCTTTAATTGAAGTCAATCTGTGACAGAAATCAAAAAAAAAAAAAAAAGAAAGAGAGAACTATAGTTTTTGTCCCAACCTCCAAATCCGTAGATTTAGAAAGAGTCTCTCCACCTTTGAAAAATGGAAATCATCCCAGATCCACCTGGGCTTAGCAAGATATGTCGTATCCTCCCGAATCAATCAGAGGTGTAGCGGTCGACCTCCCCCTTAAATGGTTACGAATCATCCTTTCCTTTGCCCTTGAACCCCAGCCTTTGGAACACAAAGTGGTTTCTTTCAAAGGATTGTTTGCAAGTGGATGACATAGTGTGTTCCAAAAAGCCACCTAACTATGCAAACCTGAAAATATGGATGTCCCAGAATTGGGGGAAAGGGAGAGGACAGTACTGGTGATATCTATTTTTTTTTTTGTTGGTTTTCAATTTATGTTTGGTTCTTGAAAATGTTATTTGTCTAAAGTATGTTTGTTTCTTGAGAAAACCTCTCTATTATTGTTTTTACCTTCCATTTTGAGGATTCATCAACCAATTATTAGTCTTAAACATCTTAAGATGCATCTTCTAATCAACAATTTGGTTTGAGGTAAATACATTCATGGATTTATGTCTTAATCAATTACGTTTAATTAATTTTCTTAAGTGTTGGTTCTATTTTTATTTTCTCATGGATCCCTACAAGGTACTCTAACTTAGCTGAACCAACACTTTACTCATGGATCCCTACAAGGTTCTCTCTCTCTTCCAATTCTATTATTATAATTTTAAATCAACCGTTAGATTTAAATCAACTCTCTATTTCTTTCTGATGTATTAATTTCTTCTTTGAATCAAATCGAATATGATGTGTTCCGTCTTTGATCCATGTTGCTTTCTTTCTGTCTTTCCTCATGATTTTTGTTTTTGTTAATTGGACTTCTGTAACAAAATGTTGCTTGCTTCCTCAAGGATTCTTCAGGTTTTGTTTCTTATCTTGAGTTATTAGAATTAGATGAGAAATCATGAAATTTATTTCACTTCCAAGAACAAAGTATTAACCATTTCAAATAAACTACTTTGTAATAATAATCTTTGATGAATCAAGTTGTATTTGTTTTGGATGTTTTTAGAGAATATCTGTCATTCATCTATTATTTGCTACAAGAAATTTGATAAAAAGAAAGCGAGAAGAATGTACCTACAAAATCAATATGTTCTTTTTACTCCTTTTTATTCATAGCAAAATCAATATGTTTAGAGGTGTCCATGGGCTGGGCCGGGTTTGGGTCGGGCCTATGTATGGTATCAAAACCATATATGCTTGCCCAAGCCTGGCCCGGCCTGAAATATGGGCCTAAAATTTTGCCCAACCCCACCAATATTTGTAAATGGGTAGTCTAAGTCTGTTTAGGCCAGCCCATATTATTTTTTTCTAAAAAAAATTAAAAAAAAATGTTATTTTTTTATTAAATCTTTAGTAATTTTATTTATTTTTTATTTTATTAAGTTCTTAAACATATATAACTTAACATATTTTTTAATGTTAATACTATAATATCATATATAATTAATCTTTATATGACATAAATTACATAATATATATAAATAAAAAATTATTTAATTAGAAAACGAGCTGGGACGGGCTCGGGCCTTAAATGATGGAGCCAAGCCCGGCCCATTTTTTAAACGGACCTAATTTTTTTTGTCCAAGCCCATTTTTCGGGCCTAATATTTTTGTCCAAACCTTTTAAAATATGGGCCGACCTTCGGGCTTGGACGGGTAACCCGACCCTTGGACAGGTCTAAATGTGTTCGATATGTATGAACCTCAATTGATTTACCAATGTATTTGAAGATATTTAAACATTATTATGACTTGTCATACATTTATAATTGTTCATTTGTCATTATAGTGTAACCAATATAAATATAAAACGAAAATCCTAACCCAAAGCGAAGCAAGGGCATAATACTAGTAGAATGATAAGATAGGATGGTTGAGGTTTGAGAATTAGTGTTAGGCTTCGTTTAGCATTGTTGTTGGCACAACTTTTGAGATTAAAAGTTGTGTTTCACCGCAACTTCCATGCTAAATGGGTAAAAAAATTTAGCTTATGCATTTAAAATCATAGTTTGGCAACCAAAACTAAAAAGTCAAGAAAATAGAGCTTTTATGGTTTGGAAGCTACCTTTGGAATAAAATAACTTTAATATCCTCACATGATCACATCTATAAACTTTTATTATTTTAAACATATACTTTTTAACATTTTAATTCCTCATGTCACTTTTTCACAATAATACCAAATACTTAAAAATATTAAATCACATATTTTTACCATATTTTTTAAACACTTTTTTAACCCAATTTTTTTTCAGTCCATATTATTTTCAACACCAAACACTAAACTAACCCTTAATCTTTGAGGACAGAGTCTGGTGTTGGAAGCTCCTAACAAGTCATATAATCAACAAAAAAGTAACACTACTACTTGTATTTTAGCTTAGATTTAAGTAAAAGGTTCTTTTATCATAATAATTTTAGTTTAGGCTTCAACTTGGCTGGACCTGGATATCATTACAAGTAGATTTGATAATTTTAAATACGATATGCATATGATATATTTAATAAATATAAAAATAATATAATAAACATAATACGATATGGCACGTTTGAATACGATTAATACAACATGTTTAATACACGTATTGTATTTATATTTAGAATTTTGACATATTTAATAATTTCTGTTTTACACTACTAACACAAAAAAAAAAAAAAAAAAAAAAAACACGACATGTATACACAATTTGCTAAATCTACTTACAATTGCTCAACTCATGGAATTTAAATATTTTAAACTTTTGGTTTATTTCTATAATTACAACTTAGTAGTTTAAAAAAAAATATCAAAGCCAAAACTATAACTTCTTTGACCAAGATATATATTTCTTTGGCAAAGAACCGCGAGATAATTTTGTTTGAGGAGAAAATAAGAAAATTCAGTTTATATCTTGAACACCTTCTCTCAAGTTAGGTGCTTATAGTAAATATTTCAAATGGCAAAAATAAAGGAAAGGCAAGGTAAGGAAAGGAAAGGAAAGGAAAGGAAAGGAAAAGAAAAGAAAAGAAAAGGCAAGGCAAGGCAATGCAATGCAATGCAAGGAAATGAAAGGAAAGGATACATCTTTTTTTTGTTTGGATAATTAAAATGTGTTAGGGAAAGGAAAATAAAAAAATGTTAGCTTCCATTGTTTGGTTAAAGTGTTGAAAGGAAAGAAAAAAATACATTATAATATTCATTTTCAATTATACTCTTTATTTTTAATTAAAATAACAATATAAATATTACAAATTAAATAATAAAAAATAAAATAAACATTACACTAAGAAATATGAATGTAATATAAATACCAAAAATAAAAAAATGATAATAAAAAAAATTATTATAATTTTTAATGTCAATTACGTGAAGTATATAGGTCTAGAAATAAAAAAATTATTCTTTATAATATTGCTTGCAAGTTAATAAATCTAGAATAGGTAATATGGATATTTTATATTTAATTTAATTTTTTTTTTACTTTTCTTTCTCTTTCTTTTTCACCGATTTGGGGTTTTGAAAAAATGAATATTTTAAAAGAAAGTGAAGGGTGCACAACTCCCCTTATTTTCCTTTATTTAATTTTTTTTTATCCAAATAAGAGAAAACAAGAGAAAAATTTTCAATTTTCCCTTGCTTTACTTTCCTTTCCTTTCTTTCCCCTATCCCCATCCAAACATAGGCTTTATATTCTGAACACCTTCTCTCAAGTTAGGTGCTTATAGTAAATATTTCAAATGGCAAAATAAAAGGCAAAAGGAAAATATTCAAGTATGATATAACCAAGATTTTTTTTTCTCTTTTCTTTTTAATTACAAAAAAAAAATCAAATATTTTAATGTAAAAACGAGAATTTGTTGGTTATGGCATTAATTTTTTGACATTTAAAAATTATTCATTTGATCAAGTTAGAAGAAAACTTTCATTATTAAATTGTTTATTGAAATGTTTACTTTTTTATTATTATTACACTTCTTTTTCTGAACATAAATATTTTTGGCATTTGTTTGGGTTAGTATATCCCATATTCATAATTCCGTGATTGAAAATTGCTATTTATTTTAGCAAAAGAATTAAAATCAATCTTATTTTTGGTAAAAAAAAAAATTGCGCAAATTCAAATCAACAGATTAACTACTTGAACCAATGGATTAAGCTTGAATTCGAATCATATTTTTTTTACTGAATGTTGTAAAACTTGTATTCAAGAAGTTGTTGATTAATGTGGAAATTGATGGTGAAAATAAGTTAAAAACTTTTTCTTTTTTGTTTATTTTTTGGATCATGAAATTTTCCCCTTCATCTTTGCCATATTATAAGATCAATATCAGCAAATAAATATATTTGCAAGATCATAAAAATAAAAAAGCTGAAAATTTGAAAAAAAAAAGAAAAGAAAGATAAATTATAAATTGCCACAAGCCAAGAACCTCTTCATAATGTGTCATATCATGCATCGGGCTTTAGCGCTCCATCATCAACAGGCTTAGTTTCACCTTTAATGTCCGGCCATTCTGAATCCTGTGGGACCCCCATTTCCAGGCATTCTAAATCCTGTAGGGTCTCCATTTCCAGGCATTTTAATTCCTGTTGGACCTCCATGTTCAGGCATTCTGAACCATAGTACTAAAATACGACCGTTACGTCCGCATCATAACGAAAATGAAGGTTACCGAACCACGATTTCGGCGTCACGCGTTAGAGAAAAGGAATCACGACCATAGCGGCTGAAAAATGTTACGTAATGCTATGACGGCGGCTTAAAAGTGGTGTAACGCCGCGACATGATCTGTTTCTATCTTCTTGTTGCTATCTTCCTTAGACCTTAGCTATTCCTCTGTAACTCAGCCGATCCCGGGCCAGGACCTAAGACCCTAAGCTTTACAAGGTGTAAGTTGTAACCTCATATAACCAATAAGAGCCTTCAAAGACTTAAACTTTCTGCCATATTCTTGACAGTTAACTTCTTTCCTTTCTCTTCCAGAATAATGCCTCATATGACCAAACAAAGCTTTCATGATTTTATCGACTCAAATTCTTTGCCACAAGCTTTGCATTAAAACTCAAGGTATCATCACCATCAAAGCCTAAAGATTTCCAAGATTTCTTAAGTTTATCCCTCAAGCCATAACCTTGAAAATCCATGTTGTCCTTTGCCTTTCTTTTACTTGAATTTTTTTCCATTGAACAAACTCATGTTACATAACTTGTATAAATGCGTCTCTCCAAAGCAACTTAACAAAGAAATCCATATACAAAAACCCAGCAAAAACCATAACTATCTTCAAAGAAGCCCAAGAAACAAAGGAAAAAAAGATAAGAGTAAGACCCAGATAAAAAAGATGGTTCTTTTAATAACAAGAGATGGAAATTCTTAAACTTTCTCTCAGTAAAGAAGAACACATGCCCTATTTTGTTAATCTGGTGAAGTTAAATTTTCCTTAACCAAACTGGGCAATAAAAGGCAAGCACATCTTATTTTGAAATAAATTGTGATTTTTGAAAAAAAATCACGTCCGCAATAACCGTTATGCGTTACGTAACGTCCGCAACATCCGCGATTTAATACTATGTTCTGAACCCTCTAGGATCTCCATTTTCAGGCATTTTGAACCCTTTGTTGGGATCACCATGGCCAGCTGGTTTGGCAGCAGGAATCCTCCCATCAAACCCGAACTTGATGTCCCTTTCTTTAGGAAGAAAATTATGGTTTTGGTTTTGGTTTTGCTTGGAGGGTTTTGTTTGATCATGCGCCGGTTACAAAGTCTTCCAAGAAAGCAAGCTATAGCTTATATAACAATGATTACTGCCACCATTATAAAAATTGTTCCAAAGGATCCATCCGAGTGAACATGAGATGGGGGCGCTCGCCCTGGCACACTATTTGGGTAAAAGACAACGGGTTGTTGTGTTTGAGTCGACATTCTTTGGTCTTTCTTTTGGTTTAAGAGATGATCGAGGAGATGGATGAAGAACTTAAATCTAATGTGAGCTTTTCAGTAGGGAATAAAAGGTTTGGAATTTGTATGAGTCTACAGCTTCTTGTTCTTTGAGTGCAGACAAAGGGAGGGTTTAGAGAAAACTCTAGAAATGAATAAGAACATTAATTTGCCTGTGACAAGAGGTTATGTAGACTTCAAGTATTTGGTTATTTTCAATTCAATAAAGGAGGAACTTTCTTTATCGAAAAGACAACTAAATATATTCTTGTTGTTCCTTAACTAATGCTGAAGAAGAGGCACTTGCACCATGCTTTTGGTTGGCCTTCAGAGATGCACAATCTCAAGTTCCCACCAAAGTAGTGCAATGTTTGTTTACTCATCAATCATTGGATTGGGACGATCAGCGGTGCAAGTCATGCATACTACAACACCAAAGCTTTACTATACATCTTTGCACTTTGCCATACCCAAAATTGATCACATAAATATCTCTTGAAAGGATAGTTCCTACATTCTTTTTGCATAAGAAATCTCATTTGCATATTGTTGATGTAACGGTCTTGAAATGATGGTTCCTACACACTCATTTTGCTTAGGAAATATCATTTACATATTTTTGAGAAAATATTGTTGGACTGTATCGATTATTGGTATTGTTCGTTCTGGGTCCGGAGGCATGCCCTCATGATTTTGTCATTTTGAGAAAAACGTATATCAAAAATGGTAATATTTACTTATAAAGTCACGGTAATCATTGGTATTAGATGTTGGATCGTTTCTCCCTCAACACTAACCTCTAATCAAGGGTGTGGACTATGTGTTGGCTAAGGGGTGATACGAATTCTGCCATAGTGTTGAGGGGAAAATGATCCCACATCTGATAGCCAATGACTGGATTGTGGCTTTATAAGCCAGGGTCATCATTCTCCTATCAAGATGTTTTTTTAAGAACAAAACTATGAGGGCAAACCTCGAACTTCTAAAGCGGATAATATCTCATAACAAACTCAATCTCAATAATTCTTGCATTAACAATGACGACGAAAATCGTACCATCCATAACGAATATACAATCTACACTTTTTCTAGGAAACTAGTGTTGAGGAAGAAATAATCTCATATCTAATAGTTAAGGATTGGACTGGCGTTTTATAAGAAAGTGACACTTTTCTCATCTCGAGGTGCCTTTTTTTTTTCAATAGACAAAATCGTGAGGGCATAACTTCAAGCTTCCAGAGTGAACAATACCTCATTGCTGGCATAGTCTCAACAATCCTTGTATCAACAATGTTGATTTGTTGCATTAACAATGACACTGTCTATGGGAAGGCACACTGTCCATCAACAAACACACAATCCACAAATTTGATTAAAAGATTAGTGTTGATGAGATGTCTTTTCTCAAAGGATAAAACCGTGATGGCAAGTTTCCATATCCCAAAAGCGACGTAATCTCAACAATTCTTGCATCAACATGTGTGTATATATATATATATATATATATATATATATATAACTTTTGACTTTTTGAGTGTCAATAAGAAATAAAAATTTTCGAAGATGAGATCTTAATAAGGTATTTTAAGATCTTCCTTTTGAAAATGAAATCTTATTATCACAATAATAATTGCACAATTAAAATAAAATCATGGTGGGACAAGTTTATAATCTTTGTTGAAATCAAATTTTTTTTTTTTTTTAAATTGTTAAAATCACTTAGATTAGTGGTAAAAGTTGCGGCTTTGCAGTAATTCTGGAAAGACAAAGTAGTAGGGGTTCAACATTGGGATTTGAGAAAAACTAGTCCAACACCGTTTTCCTAAGTACCATTTTATCTGCTTAATGAGGTCCCTTATGCTTGTTTGTCGTCTTTATTCCTTTTCTTTACCAAAGTATGGATTTTGCAAGAGTTTGATTTTGTGTCTTTTGATGATTAGAATTGGTTTAAATAATAAAATAACTCCTGTATTATATAATTTTTTCACTTTAGTATTTAAAGAATTTTTATTTTTAATTATGTACTTGTACTATAATTTCGTCAAACAAATTGGTACTTAACAGTAATACCGATAAATAAATGATGATATGACAAATATCATCCAATGAGATCATGATACATGACAACAATGTCACGTCAATGCCATCTTCATTAAAAGAAAAAAAATAATAAAATTCAAAAATTTAAAAATTTAAAAATTCAAAAAAATTAGAAAATTCAAAAATATATATTTTTAAATATATATAAAAAACTTAAAAAAACTAAAAATTTATATATATTTTTAAAATCTGTAAAACAAGAAACTTAAAAATTAAAAAAAAAAAAGAGAGAGAAAAGAGAAAAGGAAGAGAAAGGAAATGAAGAATAGAAATAAAGATAGAGGAAAGGGAGGCGGAAGGGTCGGCCGGCCGTCGATCGACCTCGAGTTGACAAGTTCGACGGCTGCCAGGCCAAAATGGGAATCAGGAATCGGGAGAGAGAAGGGCAACCAAGAGAGAGAGAGAGAGAAAGAGAGAGAGAAAGGGAAAGAGGGTGAGAATGGTAGGCCATAGCCTAGCAAACTCAGGGTAGACCAACGCCGAATCTGCCTCAGGTCGGCCAGAAGCCTCCTCCTTTCTCTTTCTCTCCCCTCTCCCCTCCCTCATCTCTCTCTCTATCTTTTTAAATTCTTTTTTCAATTTTTTTAGAAAATTAAAAAAATTAAATTTTATAAATTTTTTTATTATATATAATTTTAAAACTTTCAGATTTAAAAAAAATGAATTTTAGGAAAAAATCATTTTTTATTTTTTTAAAATTTCTTTTTATTTTTTGAAATTTTTGAATTTTTTAATAAAAAATTAGATTGTTTTGAAAAATTTTGAATTTTATTTCTCTTAATAATGACGTGGCTAGCATTGATGTTGCATTTTTTGTCACGTGTCATAATCTCATTGGATATTAATGCTACATCATCCATTTATTTAACGACGTCAATGTAAAATATCAATTTATTTGACGAAATTATAGTACAGATATCTAATCAGGAACAAAAGTTATTTAAATATCAAAATAAGAAAAGTGATATAGTACAAGAGCTATTTTTTATTTATTTAAGCCATTAGATTTAGAACAATCATGTAATTTAATCATAATACACTTACTAACAGGTTGGTACTAGACCTGTCAATTTGGGTCGGATTAATTCGAGTCTTCAAAATTTCGGGTCAATTTCGGGTCTTTTTGAGTTTGAGTTATATCGAGTTCGAGTCACTTTTGGCTCAGGTCATTTAGGGTTCGGATCATTTCGGATTCGACACTCGAGTTATTCGGGTTTTGGTCATCCTGGTTCGGGTTATTTCGGGTTTGACATTAGGGTTATTCGGATTCGGGTCATTTCGGTTTGACACTCGGGTTATTTGGATTCGAGTCATGTTGGATTCAATTTATTAATTTTTAAAATTGAATCAGATTAAATTTAAACAGATTAATTGATCGAATCAAATTTTATTATAATTTTATTGAAAGATAAAAAAAATTATATTTATTGAAAGATCTTGTACTATACATGTATAGTCACTAAACTATTTTACATATAAAGAAGAGAACAAATATAAGAATATGATCAATTTATACATACCAAATGATAATTTTATATTTTATCACATTCTAAAATGGCAATTACAAGTTATAAAATTAAAACAAATTAATAATTTATGTTATAGGTATTATTTTTATTAAATTAATATTTTCAAAATAAAATTATACTTAATTTAAGTTTAGTTCATTTCAGGTTAATTGTTCGGGTCATTTTGAGTTTGGGTCATTTCGGTTGTGAGTCATTTTCGAGTTCGGGTTGGTCAGTTTTGCATTGTTGACTTTTTTCTGATCAAATTAATTTGAATCGAGTTTGAATTCGAATGAATTGATCGAATTTTTTAAATTCGGGTCAGAAATGATAGGTCTAACTGGTATAATAGCTCTTTGGAGATCCCAAAAGATGTGTTCAAATATGGTATTGCCACGTTTTTTGTGCAAGCAGATAGCTGTTAAGTAACTGTAACATAGGAAATAATGAAAGGTTATTAAATTGGAACTTGGCATACAATCATTCTTTAAAAGGCGTGTTATGCAATGGATCTGGTTTAAATTTGGTTAAATATGAAAAATATATCTTCAATAATTGAATAATTATTAAATAATTAAATAGTTAAGAGTTATTTGAAAAAAAAATGAAGAGTTAAAAATTGTTAGAAATGATATTGTAAAAATAAAATTATCTTTAATAAAAAAACTTCTTTTTCCTTTCTCCTTCCATTAAAGAATTATTATTTTTTAAAAATTTCAATTAAAAATAAATTAAAAAAATAAAATATTTAAATATTTATTTTTTTAAATTTTAAAAAATAAAAAAATTTAATTTTAGAAATATTATTTATTATTATTTTAATTATTTTAATTAAAAAAATTATGTTTTAAAATAAAAAATTATTTTTATAAAATTTTATTTTTTAATTAAAAAAATAAATTAAAAAATAAGAGAAAAAAAGAGAAGAAAGTTTTTTTATCAAGGGTAATTTTGTCTTTACAATTTTTTTCCTAACAATTTTATATTTTTCATTTATTTTTTCAAATAATTCTTACTCATTATATCATTTAATAATTATTGTATTGGAAAAGATATGTTTTTTAAATTTACCCTTTAAATTTCACATTAGATCATTTTTTATTTAATTTGTGATTTCTTTTATAAATAAATAAGGTTCTTAAACGGTTAGTAAGACCAATGTTTTTTTTTTTTTTTTTTTGTCTTGTGTTAGTGGGTCTTAAATATATACTAAGTTTTCTTCAATAAATTGGAACGAAATTAGTATGAAAGATGAAAAAAAAAAAAAAAAGGTACATAAAGAGCCTCTTGGTGAACAAGAGTGAGAAATTGGGACTAAGGGACTAGCAGGTATGTGGGAGGAGATTGTCAAAATTTCTTGGTGCAACTATTGTAGGTTTAAATGGAAAAGTGGGTAGTAAGTCATGGAATCTAAAGTTCCATTGGATGGATGGTGAGATTAATTTTGATAAGATTAAAAATAACGGTGGTAATAAAATTGGGTACTGTAGCAGTGAGATTAAAATCAGTGGTGAGATATGTGTTCGGATTCAAACGTAGCGGTGGTGGTGAGATGAATTATAGTGAGAAAAGAAAATGACTATTAAGGATATTAGATTAAAATGTGTATATATAATAAATAATTAAAAATAATTAAAATTATATTTATATTGAATAATAAAATATATATTAAATAATAATTAAAAAAATTAAATATATATTTATGTTAAAAAGTAAATTAATTAATTAATTAAAAACTTGAAATTAAAAAATAAATACTTTTAAATTTTAAAAAAATAAAAAAAAATAATAAATAAAAAAACAATGGAGGGGGTAAATGGGAGATTTTCCCCTTCCACTGGACCCTTAGAGTTTCAATCTGGACTGGAGTTCCAATCCAATGAAGGTGCAGTCGATAAGGGGAATTTTCCTCTCACAAAATTCTTTGAGATTCCATCGTGCTATAGGTGCGATGGAATCCAAAGGCAGCCTAAATTGGCACAATTTCTTTCATTTTATTATAAAGAAACTAATTTGTGATCACTGATGGGCTCCACTGCTATGTTCCTGTTAGTGTTCTTGTTGAGCAGCCCATATTCAGTTCAACATGATGGGCAACAAATCTTGGTATAATGCAATTCAAATTCTGTTCCAAGTTACAGAGCCATGGTAGATCCAATTTGTTGATGACCTGAAAGAATTAATGATTATTAGGCAACAAGTGCAATAACAGAGATGCCCTGCCTTGGCTAAGCAGATAAGAGCGTATGTTACTCGGATTTGGGAGTAATAATCAGATACGGATACGTGTTCGATACGAGTATATTCAATTTTTTAAAAAAAAAATTATATATTTGGAGGATCATACTCCATACCCATATTTAAATATGTGTCAGACACAAATATCAGACATGTATATTAAAAAATAATAATAATAAAGAATTCAGGTAATATAAGATAGAATTGAAATAATAGAAAATGGCGAAGTACATGAAGCCTTTCAAACCAAAATTAAACCTAATTTAAACTAGGTGTGCAATCATACTAACCTATCACACACCATACATTCAATAAACAAACAATCTTTTTGTTCATTCATTCAATAAACAAACATTACTTAGTAAGCTTGGCTTGACTTTTGAACAAATCCATAAAAATTAAACTCATTCAGCTTGGAGTCCAAAACAAAAAAAGAATGCTGACAACAATGACAATTCAGGGTCTTCTAGTTCTAGTTTCACTTTTCTTGCTTCTTCCATCTAAAGCAGGTTCCAATCTCTTAATTACCTCTTGCTATTAGATTTGTCAATGTGTAGTTCAACTCAGGATGAAAATATAAAAAAAAGAAAATGAAATCTCATGATTTATTATGTAGAAGTTTTAATTTGCATTTATTGCAGTTGCTGCAACACTTGGAATCTGCTATGGCCGTGTTGCCAACAACCTCCCACCAACCTTGGAAGTGATAAACATTCTCAAAACCAATGGCATTTCGAATGTTCGAATCTTTGACCCTGATCCATTTACTTTACAGTCCTTTTCAGGCACCGGAATCAATCTCATGGCCGGTGTCCCTAACGAAGACCTCCCTTCCCTTGCCTCAGGCACCCCTATGTTTGCACTCCAATGGCTCCAAACCAACATACTCGCTCATATTTTTCCAACCCAAATCCGATATATTGCAGTTGGAAATGAGGTCTTCCTCAAAAACCCGTTTTATGCTCCTTATTTAGTACCCGCCATTGCTAATCTTTACCAAGCTCTTCAAATACTAAACCTCGATAGCACTATCAAGTTATCCTCCCCACAAGCAGCATCCGTGCTCTCCATATCCTACCCTCCATCGCTCGGAGCCTTTGATCCTTCTCTTCGATCTGTTTTGCTTCCTTTACTAAGTTTCTTGTATGAGACTAAATCACCATTCATGGTCAATGTGTATCCGTATTTCAGCTACACAAGCAGTTTGAAGCATGTATCGTTGGACTACGCATTGTTTAGAAGTAAAGACATGGTTCAAGACGGTAAGTTGATTTATGGCAATCTTTTCGAGGCAAGCATTGATGCAGTTGTTCATGCAATGGAGAAAGAAGGGTTTTCGGATGTGCCGGTGGTTGTGTCGGAGACAGGGTGGCCAAAGGGCGGAGGTGAGGCGGCCAGTGCGGAAAATGCATTGGCTTACAATGAGAATGTGGTGAGAAGAGTAGTGAGTAATATTGGGACACCAAAGAGGCCTGGTGTAGGAATTGAAGTTTACTTGTTTGATCTTTTTGATGAGAATGGGAAGGGTGGAGACGAGTTTGAGAAGCATTTTGGGATTTTTGGTCTTGATGGGGTCAAAGCCTATGACCTTAGATTTAATTGAGAAAATTAAGTTGATGTAGCCAATAAAGATGAGTGAGTGACCTTTGTTTGTTCAACTTCTGGAATTTCACAACCTGTTTTAAATGAAAAGTTGAAGAGGAATTTCATTTTTTAATTTTTTAAAAAGAAAATCGTAGTTTGAAAAAAAAAAAAAAATAAATTATAAATGTTGAAATTCGAATTCAAATTTAATGAAGGTTGCCTCTTAAGACTAGTTGTATGAATTAACTAGACAAAACTCTGGGTTAAGATGCAAAAAAAAGTTTCATTGCATATAGAGATGTAGATTTTGTCTACTAAGATTCAAACATGCCTGACTAATGTTGCACAAAACAAACGAAATTTTATACTATAATATTTTTTTAAAATACTAATAAATAGAGCATTTACTAATAAATAGTAGAAAAATATGATTGCATCTAAAAATCATTTTATGACATGGTAAATAAATTTCTACTTAAAAAAAAAATTAGTTTGAAGTTTTTTAAATTACTAACATTTTAATTAACATTATTGTTTACTAGTAAATTTTAATGTTAAAAATAAAAACAAAACAAAATACCAAAAGCTAATAGGGACTGAATATTTAAAATCGTGCCACATATTGTCTCCACTCTCTAATATGGCGTAAGGTAGGCACTCGGAGAAAACTTTAAAAATGAAATTCAACATTTTATTTTTTCTTAAATATTAGTTTTACATTATTCATCATTTAGTAAATTTAACGATCGTAAAAGTTTCAAAATTCAAATCAATTTAATATTTATAATAATATCGATAAAAAAATATTATTATTTTATTAAAATTTTGTATATTAAATAAATAATTAAATATTTTTTAATTAATTGAAAATTTGATGTACATAATTTTAAATAAATAAAATATAAAATATATTAATCAAATTAAATAAATATAAATAGCATAAAAATTATAAAACAACTAGAAAAAAGCCCCGCTTCGTTGGGATATTTTAATTTTTTAATAAATATTTTAATTAATTAATAAAAATAAATTTATTTTATTTTATATTTTATTAAATAATAATTATTTAATTAAATATTATATTTTTAAATTATAATAATTTTAATATAATAATTTTTTTAATTATAAAAATTAAATTTATGATAATTTTTATTTATAAATTGCATAATACAAATGTATATTCAAATGTTATTTATATGTATTTTTGGAAAATATTTAGATTTTATTTTATAGTGTATATTTTTATTTATAAGAGGTAAAAAATAATAAATAAAAAATAAGAAAATAAAATTGTGGTTTGTATTTTATCTATCATCGTATAATCGATTTTCTCACATAGTTTAGCAGCAAGTTCGTTTTTTCATTTTTTAACTTTTTTTTCTCAAACGAATCGGGTACGGATTCTAAATCGGTAAGCGAGCCAGCGTGCTGACTAACCCCTTTAAATACATCATTTAAAATTAAAATAATTAATAAAATAAATTTATTTATTTACTTTTCCTCGAGCGGGTTGGGTCATGAATCTTAAGTCGAACCGCGAGTCAACGTGCGGACCTACCCCTTTAAATACATTATTTAAAATTAAAAAAAAATTAATAAAATAATATATATTTTAAATTTTTTCTCCAGCAGATCGTGCGAGTTAACGTGCAGACCAACCCCTTCAAATATGTTATTTAAAATTAAAATTAAAATAATTAATAAAATAAATTTCTTTTTTAAATTTTTTCTCGAGATGTTGGGTACGGATCCTAAATTGACACGTGAGTCAACGTGCGAACTAACTTATTTAAATACATCATTTACAAATAAAATAAAATAAAAAACTAAAAATAATTAATAAAATATTTTTATTTTTTCTGAGCGAGTCGGGTACAGATCCTAAATTGACCTATGAGTCAACGTATGGACCAACCCCTTTAAATACATCATTTAAAATAAAAATAAAATAAAAATAATTTTTTAAATTTTTTCTGAGACGGTCGAGTACGGATCCTAAATCGACCCGCGAGTCAACGTCCTGACCAACCTCTTTAAATACATCATTTAAAAATAAAATAAAAAACTAAAAATAGTTAATAAAATAAAAAAAATTTCCCAAGTGAGTCGGGTGAGAATTCTAAATCGCTCCGCGAGTCAATGTGCGAACCAACTCTTTTAAATACATCATTTAAAATTAAATTAATTTTTAAATTTTTTTTCAATACGGTCAAGTACGGATCCTAAATCGACACGCTAGTCAACATGCTAACCAACCTTTTTAAATACATCATTTGAAAATAAAATAAAAAATTTATATTTATTTATATTTTTTTCTCTAGCAGCTGGAGTAAGAATCCTAAATCGATCCGCGAGTAAATGTGAACAAACTCTTTTAAATACATCATTTAAAATTAAAATAATAAAAAAAATTAACTTTTTTTTCATATGAGTCGAGTACGATCCTAAATTGACCCGCAAATCAACATACGAGTCAATCCCTTTAAATACATGATTAAAACATTAAATAAAAATAAAAAACTAAAAATAATTAATAAAATAAATTTATTTTTAATTTTTTTTCGAACAAGTCGAGTACGAATTTTAAATCGATCTGTAAATTAACATGCGAACTAATCTCTTAAAATACATTATTAAAAATAAAATAAAAAAATAAAAAATCTAAAAATTTAAAAATTTAAAAAATCTAAAAAACTCGTCACGTATTGAGCAATGGAGCTCGACACGTGACGAGTGAGACCCATTATATTTTTGGTGTTATATAGCAGGACGAAGTTGTCCCTAGATTATTTAAAAAATTCCCTTTGAGTCCTATAGACTCAATTTTAATATATAGTAGATTTTACATTAACCGTATTTAAGAAAGGAAAATCCAGTTGGAATCGAAAATCACTTTTATTTTGTGATTAGTCTTTACTATTTATTTATTTCCACACAAAAATGTACTCCTATTTACTATTATCACCTGGAAATTTTTTTAGTACTAATATAATTTTTTTAAATTTTGCTCTTTTTCCTTAATAACGGCCTTATTACAAATCCAAAACAGCCCGAAAATTTTAATTAGCGACATCGATCAGCGAAAACGAAGAAGAAGAAAAAAAAAAGAACAGCAAGAGTCGGATCTTCCTCAGCTATCTCTATCTGGAAATGACAATGTCTTATTATTTATTAAAATCCTAATTACGGGTATTACTTTCTCTTCTTCTTTCCCATTTTGAACCCTCAGTTTTCCTACATGATTTTGCTAGAGGGATCTATAATTTCAAGTTTTTTTTTGGGTATAGTTATCGCTTTTTTGAGCCCTAATTTTTTGATGTTTCCAGAATTTTTAGGTTGAAAAGAAAGTGAGACAATATGAAGTCAGGAAGTGCTGCCAAGTTGATTGTAGATGCGTTACTGCAGCGGTTTCTTCCTCTCGCTCGGCGCCGCATTGAAACGGCTCAGGCTCAGGTTTTCTTAGCTCATTTTCCTATTAATTTATTCGTAAATTTGTTCTCAATGGTATAATGTTTAATTTTCGTGAATTTGATAGTAATCATGATTTTAAGTATTGGAAAAGTGTGTTTAAGCTCTTTTTCTTCTTCTAACTTACTAAATTAATGATGGTTTATCCCAAAATCTTTTTATCAAAAAAATGTTAGTGATAAATCATAAAAGATTCTGGATAGTGTAAAGTGGTATTTATTGTCACCTGAGTATACACCTGCCAGGGCGGATTTGAATATCAAAAGGAGGTTTAAGAGAAATGGAGTTTGTGTATCAATGGAAAATTTTAAACATGTGGAGATTTTGTTTTGCAAGTAGTGTACCGTAAATTAAGGAGTTCTTTATCTGATAGAATACTTTAGTGCTTAGCAATATGAGTTTTGATCAGGAGCTGCTCTTTTTTGATGAGTAAAGGCTTGGATTAGATATAAATTTTCTATAACTTCAGCATCACAGTGTCATGCTTAAAGCTGATGATGAATTAGAAGTAGTTTGACTTTGGGGTTAGTATCTGATGCGGACTGGCTTTGTTTTCGTGAGTTCGGACTAGACTTGGTGGATTGTTGAAGCTAGTGAATTTGCTGATATGCCAGCTATTATGGCCTCGTTTAGCATTGCTTCTGACACAGCTTTTGAGGTCAAAAGCTGCCTTTCACCGCAAACGCAATGCTAAACAGATAAAAAAATTTGGCTTCTGCTGTTGAAACCATGGTTTGAAAAGCCAAACCAAAAAACCAAAAAATATAGCTTTTGGGCTTTAAAAGTTGGCTTTTGGATAAAATGACTTTATTCTCCTCACATCTCTACACTTTTATTATTTTAAACATATCTTTTTTTGACATTTCAATTTTCTACAACACTTTTTCACAGCAATGTTAAACACTTAAAAGTTTTTAAACCACACTTTTTTACCACACTTTATAAACACACTTTTTCCAACTCGAGTTTTTTCCAACCTAAGCTTTTTCCAACAGCAATGCTAAGCTAACCCTATGTCTCATTTGGGGTTGTAAAACATCAGAGAGAGAGAGAGAGAGAGAGTTTGGCAAGTGATCCATAAGCTTCCAATTTGGTATGAGCTTTTTGCCTAAAATTTGGTAGAAGCATAGATGACCTTCCAATTTTGGTAGAAAAAAGTGTGTTTGAGTATGTTTCTCATGGTTTTTAGATTT
This sequence comes from Fremontodendron californicum, assembly GCA_030761205.1. Classification (NCBI taxonomy): domain Eukaryota; kingdom Viridiplantae; phylum Streptophyta; class Magnoliopsida; order Malvales; family Malvaceae; genus Fremontodendron; species Fremontodendron californicum. The sequence continues at coordinate 14,591,474 of JAULJL010000013.1, read as the reverse complement.
TGTCTCTACATAGTGACCTTTCATGAGCATTTGGTGATTGAACATCTCGTTGCTAGAAACATAGATGATTTCCGGTCATTTTGATTTGGTTTGAAAAGCTTAGAGGCTCACATCTTCTTCTTCTCATTTTCATCTCTAATATAATTGATTGATCATTCATCTTTAATACTGCCTTTTTGCCTTCCCATTCAAGAAAGCAATTTTCTATTAGGACTTAGGTTCTTGGTGTAATAAAGAGAAGAAGTTTTAAAAGAAGATTCTGGGAGATTAGGATAATGCAGGTTATCATTTTTTTCATCTAAAAAGAGTAGTTAGCTTAAACATTTAAAGGGGATCAACAGACGGAATGTTGGATGGGAAGGCTACCTCTTTTCTTTTGTTTGTTTGGCAACTTTAGCAGAAACATATTACCAAAATATGTCATTGTTCATAAATTTCATGGTTCTTTTTTAACTAATGGATGGTGATTTTGCCCTTCTGGATTGATGTCTATCTCAATATATTACGTTCTTCTTCCCTGTTGTATCTACAGGATGGACAGTATCTTCGACCATCCGACCCTGCTTATGAGCAAGTACTAGATTCCTTGGCTATGGTTGCACGACACACACCTGTTCCTCTTCTAGAGGCTCTTCTAAGATGGCGAGAAAGGTGAATCATTTGCTTATTTACTTTACCATTTGCTTATCACACGTTGTTATTACCAATATGCCTTTTATTCTCAATCATCTCATGAGAAGGTAATGCCACTCTATCAAGGCACATGGTCATCAAGTCTAATTGTTTTACGACTGTAGGATTTCATTATCTTACTTTTGCTTTTGGGATCTTGGTTGTAGTGAATCCCCAAAGGGCGCAAATGATGCATCTACGTTCCAAAGAAAGGTTTGTATGCATTAATAGCTTATAGTTTTTTTTACATTCAATGGCTTCTGAAGATTGCCTTTCTTCCCCCTCAAAAAAAGTAAAATAAAAAAGCAGTTGAAAGGAAATTGAAAATGAGTGTTAGAAACCCACTACAATACAATACTTGCCTTTTAGTTTTTCTGAATTTGATGAAGAACTTTCAATAATCTGCTTAATTCACTATGAGTTCATTGTTATCTTTCATGGGAGCAGCTTGCTGTGGAGTGCATTTTTTGCTCAGCTTGTATTCGCTTTGTTGAGTGCTGTCCACAAGAGGGACTTACTGGTTTGTTCATTTCCCTGTTTTTTGCTTCTGTAATTCTACTTGTTTTTCTCATAATACAGTGACGTGCTATGCTTTCATTGCAGAGAAGCTTTGGTCTGGTCTTGAAAATTTTGTTTTAGATTGGCTAATTAATGCAGACAGGTAAGGCTGCTCAGGATGAGTCTGGGCCAGCTTAAATCAAAGTTGTGGATTTCATTATGTGCTTTGCTAGTGCCTTCAAGTTTTATATACAAATTTTAGGCATTTGTTTGTGTCAATTGTCAATATTATATTTATGGTCATTGAAGTATTCAAATATATTGTTTGCATTTGAGAAGTTGATTGGTCATTGAAGTATTCAAATATAGGATTTGCACTTTAGAAGTTGATTAAGGTAAAAGCATTATCATGTAGCTGCATCTATATACTTCTTCAGATGGATGTTATATTGACATTTGTCACAAATATTACATTCTGCAAAGATTGCATTTTTATGCTAGCTTTCTTAATTCTTGCGTTGGGTCACTCCTCTTACCTTAAAAAAGGAAACAAAAAACACTAAAATAATTCTCATTACTTGGCTGCATTTTCATCTGAGGAAGAAAAGAAAAAAAAAAAATCTCATTGTTGGCCCAAGAAAAATGGTCGACTGCATTTTGAGTCAGTATAATATTTAATATAGAAAATAATGCGGAAGCAATTCATATGTTTTTTACCTGAACTATTTACTTATGCATGATCTTGCTGAATTACTGAGTTGAAGTCAATAAAGTCTTGTTGCAGGGTTGTTAGCCAGGTTGAGTATCCCTCACTAGTTGATTTGCGGGGTCTCCTTCTCGACTTAGTTGCTCAACTCCTAGGCGCCTTATCTCGGATCAGGTAGCTGTGTTGTTATCTGGTGACATTAAAATTTGATAGAAAAGTCAGTGATTTGATACTTGTTATACCATTATAAAATGGTTTCTGAATTTCTAGTTATGATGAAATCTTTTGACAAATTCATATGATGTCATTTTCCCCCCTTTACATGGTAAAAAGCATAAGATATAGATTCTGACGTTCTGTATATCAAAAAATGGTAATAATATTGTCTACAAAGGGACATCCCCACGGCTAAACCTTGGGATTCATTATTTTTTCCTTTTTTTTTTGGTGAAAGATCTTGGAATTTATCTTGGAGGTCTCAAATTTTAACATTTGGGAGTGGGTTTTAGGTTTATGGAATAAGAGTGAACTACCTTCTATTATGTAGCCCTGGGTCCAATAGGTCTTTCATGTACTAAAAATGAAAGGTAATATTAGTGGATGAAGGGAAGAGTTTATTTGTGACCCATTTTGGTTATCTGTTTGTTTTATCCTGAATCTACTATGCATGAGAAGAACCTTATGGTTTTCATGTAACTGGGAAATTATATGTGGTAAATAAACTGAGTTGAATCTTTTCCTAGTTTCTTAATCATTCTTTTCTAAACATTAAACTTTCTAGTACCAGTGTATTTTTTCCTTTAACTGGTACATGTGGTGAACAACTGAGTTCGACATCATTTCCTGGTTTCTTAATCATTCTTTTCTAAATATCAAACTTTCTAGATAATGCCTATTTGATCAATTAAAATTAGAGGCCATAGCTAACTCCATGTGTTTCTTTTTTTCCCTAGTGGTTTTTCCTTCAGTTTATGATACCACATTTCATAAAGTGTTCATCACTGAATCCAGATATCATTCATGCTAGCGAGGGAAATGATATATATATATATATTATTTTAATGGTTTGTTTCGACAAATAAAGCCATCAACCTTTGCGGGAGTATGAAGTATTGTTAGATTTTGAAGAATGACAATGATACTTTTTTATGTGTTCTTCCTTTTAAAGTGGTGTTATCCCGTGGTGTTATTTTCTTTTCCTTGGGCCTTATTGATGATATTATTCTCATTTGTTACCAAAGCACATTATTAATGGCATTTATTTGCAAAGTTATGTTGGTTTAGCGAAAAACTATAAAGCAATTCATTGCGAACAAAGCAGAATACTGAAGGCATTCATTTAATTTTCATGGTTCTTAGGATTCCTTTCTCCAATAATTTGCTATTTCTAAATCATTCTACAAATTCCTTAATTTTGTGCCTCAGATCGTTTCCCTTCTGTTCAGTGCTCTTTTGCATGCTTTTTCTAGCTTCCAGATGCATTCATTTGTCAAATTCTTAAAAATCTAAGTTATGGCTGAAAATTTGGTTTAGAAATCGGCATTAATGTTTTATGGCATGTCTTCAAAGTTATGCTTCATTCTATTCATATATATATATATTAATTGTTCTTTCCATTTCTTTCATAGATTTAGTTCTGTAACTGAGCGCTTTTTCATGGAATTGAATTCTCGTCGGATAGACAGTAGTGTTGCCAGAAGTGAAACACTTAGTATTATAAATGGGATGCGCTACCTGAAGCTAGGGGTATGCAAATGATACATTTTTCTACTATTTTTTTTATTGAAGAAAAAGACGTATGAGGACCAGTGTATGACAATAATTAGTTGTCAGGTTAAGACTGAGGGAGGATTGAATGCATCAGCCTCTTTTGTGGCAAAAGCAAACCCTCTTATCCGTGCTCCACATAAACGGAAAAGTGAGCTTCATCATGCACTATGCAAGATGCTTTCAAACATCCTAACACCACTTGCAGATGGCTGGAAAAACCAATGGCCTCCTACAGGTGTAGAGTTTGCACTCGCTCTGTGGTATGAAGCTGTTGGGCGGATCAGAGAGAATCTCATGCATTGGATGGACAAGCAGAGCAAACATATAGCTGTAAGAGCATCTTTTTATCGACTTTTTCTTGGAATTTCAAGTTGTTTGATTTCAAACAGGAATAAATTGACTAACCTCTAATCAAATACCTCTAGGGCTTACAATGGCAAAAATGAAATCTGCTCTTGATTATAAAATCAGAAAATGCGTTGTTTGGTAAAACAGACATTACATTGTCAAACTTCTTTTTGATGCCACTTTGCTGTTGCTAGGTCTTTGGATTTTCTCCATTATTAGTGCTCAAGATTTCATATAGTAAAAAAATTCAGAAGGAAATTAGCAAATGAATTTCCAAAGGAAGAGAAATCCCAAGAATTTTATTTCTACATAATTCCTAATCTAGGGAGCAGTCACGAAATTTTATTCCCTTCCAAGGATCTTATTACTCCTTTCCCCACAAAGTTCATGATAGGCAGTGAAATTGTAGAAATACTTATTTTTAAATTTCAATGCTTGGTTAAAGTGAAATAGCAAAGATCACTAAGACTCTCAATTGGGTTGATTTCATGTATATTTCTTTGATTATCATTCCATCAAAAGAACTTTCCCAAGTATGTGAAACAAGTCCATATATTCTCTCATTTTACATCTCTTACTTTTTCAGATGGAAAATGTTGCAGGCCTATAATTTTTCTCATTACTCTTGGTCTCATCTCATGCTTCTCATTGACATTTTCTATTGAAGAATTGATTGGATGTTAAATTATAGCAACCATCTGTCCATCCATTATTGTACTTGAAGGGGCTTGATTGTTATAACTGGAAGTTTGAGGGGTACAAGTGAAACTAATCCATCATTCAGGACAAATGATCATTTTTGCAAATTTTAATTACTGCATATCTTCTCTTGCATTATTACATTTTCCATTCATTAGCATGCCCTAGGTGCCTATTTAACAACTTTTCTCCTTTTACTCTATTATATTTTTCCATGAGCCTATTTTCAAGAAGAGAGTCAGTTGTCCATACACTCTTATCCATATTTAGTTTAGAATGTGAAATTTTTATTGGAAAAGTATTCTTCCCTACTTTTTGGAATGTTGTAAGTTTTTCTTATCTTTTAAGGTTGAACTCAACTAGTAGAGGTTTATATTGCTATCCTGATAACAGGATGATAATATCCTTTTTTTTTTTCTTTTCAATTTTTAAGTTTTATTGGAAATGTCTATCAAACACTGTTTTAATTTCTCATGATTTTCTGCATTGTGTTTATCTTTTCTCTCACATGAACACTTCTGTGTTAGGTTGGTTATCCTTTGGTGACTCTTCTTCTATGTCTTGGTGATCCTCAAATATTCCACAGCAACTTAAGCTCTCAGAGGGAGCAACTTTACAAGCTTCTACGAGTAAGTTTGCTTTTATACATTTATATAGTCTGGGCCCTGGGTGATGGACAGATCATGCATAGAGTGACCTGGTTGATTTTGCCAAGTCCTCTTATGCTTTTACCTGCTTGTTTTTGGGGACTCTGTCCTCCGATCATATTTACAAGTTTCCATTTCAACTGTCCATGTAACAAAGCATCTGCTGCTATTTATGCAGGACAAGAATCATCGTTTCATGGCTTTGGACTGTCTTCATAGAGTTTTGAGATTCTACTTGAGTGTTCATGCAGCCAACCAACCCCCAAATCATGTATGGGATTACCTTGATAGTGTAACTTCTCAACTGTTAACAGTTTTGAGGAAAGGAATGCTAACTTAGGATGTACAACATGATAAGCTTGTGGAATTCTGTGTGACTATAGCAGAACATAACCTTGATTTTGCCATGAACCATTTGATCTTAGAATTGCTGAAGCAAGATAGCCCAAGTGAAGCAAAAGTTATGGTTTACGTGCTTTGCTTGCCATTGTTATGTCACCTTCAAGCCAGCACATTGGCTTGGAAATATTTAAAGGTAATTGATAACTGATTGTATTAATAATTTTCATATGTTTCAGACCAATCGTTATCCCATTTATGTTGTATGAGCAGGTCATGAGATTGGCCACTACATACCAAAAGTAAAGGTTGCAATTGAGTCAATATTAAGGTCTTGCCATAGGACATATAGCCAGGCTCTCCTGACTTCTTCAAGGACCACAATAGGTAATTCCTTCTCTAAAATCTTGTTGATTGTAGAATCAGTATTTAATTAACTTAAATTTGGCTTCTGATCACATGAAGTAAAAAAGGACAAGAAACTTTAAATTTGTGTATTTAGCATTTAGTTTATTTGTTTAGGGATCTGTCTGGCACTTATATTCCATGTTTTGATGGCTAATCACCTTAAGAATATTTGTATGCATAAAAAGGGCTAAAGAATAGTTCCCTGCTAAATTATTTTCGTTTTTAAAATTTATTTGTTGAATCTTGGGTTGAAGACATGCAAAAATCTTGAATTGTTGCAGTTGTCTGTAAATCAAGCCTCAGCTCAATATGAGGCAGCAATCCAACATGTGTAAAACTGAATTGAACTAGTTTTACTACGAGGAGGCTTGCTGGTGTTTTGAAAGTGGCCTTATTGGCGAGAAAATGAGCGATGAACGTCCTCCCTAGCTTTTGGAAGCTGTCAATAGAACCTGCCAGCAATGAATGATACCAAGTTTTGGTGTGCACCCTGAGCGTCATAGGGAACACCTAGCACTTCTGGGCGTCGCTAGCCCCTAGCAGGTCCATGTAGTTCTTGTATTAGATGAGATGGTCCGTGGGGTCCTTGGTGCCGTCGTAGGTTTCTTTCGGAAGCTTGATCGTCTTGGGCACCTGGTCCCGTCGAATATCTAGGGTCAGAGGGTTGTTATCATTCGTCATCCACTCCATTTCTTCTGTCTTATCTTTAATCATGTCGTGGACCTCCTTCCTGAGGGCGACCATTTGGGCTTCGACAGTACCCACGACGGGCTCCTTGCAAATGGGTGGGTATTCTTCGTTCTGGGGTTGCTCTTCGATGGATTGGCTGGAGTTGTGTGGGTAGTTTGTTGGATGGTTTGGGGGGCATCTCGAGTCAAAGTTGGGGAGGTGGAGAATGTCGGAGAAGCGGCTGTGAGTAAGTTTTGCTAGTAGTTCAGGAGGTAATATGGTTGTTAAAGCCAGAAGTTGGGTCAATAGGGTGTTTGGTAGTTGGTACCCCTCCCAGCGAGTTGAGGAAGGTTCGCGAGGGTGGAGAGTTGAAGCTACTTGTAACTGGGGGTGTAGAGGAGCTAGTGTTAGGGGGTAGTGCTTGGATCTCCAGGTGAGGTAGTTTGTTGAGATGGTGGTAAAGACATGGCTTGTCGTTTCCTACAAACGACGCCAAATGTTGAGGTCTATTTGTGTCGAGGTGGTTCCCCTGGTGGTCTGAGGTCCTACGAGCAAAAAAAGAGAGTCAGAGGGCGCCGGAGGCTGAGCTTCTGGACACGCTCCGATACTTAAATCAATGTCTGGAGGAGATGGTCTGGGAGAGAGAGAGATTACCTTAGGCAGTCCCCGAGAAGGATATATATACCTGTTCGAGCGACCTGCCTTGTTTCATGTGTCCGACCCTAGTTGGTCATTGGGAGTAAGCGGCCTCGGGGAGCCTCGTCGAGGAGTCGATCATATTTAATGCCTGTCGAGGAGAGGCTGTGGCATTTAATATCCTATACTGCCCCAAATGGACGCCGAGGTGACTGATGACATGACCGCTGGGAGAGAAGGGGGCGTCCAAGTGTCTCGAGGTTTGGCATCAGTGGTTCTTGGGCTCGCTGGATTGGACCTATGCCTTGGACTGGTTTGTTGGGCTCATTCGATCTCTTCTGAGCTTTATAGCTAAGTGGCTTGGTGGGCTCGACAAGCAGGCTGGGTGGCCTGGTGGGCTTGGCAGGCTCAACAAGATAAAACCAAAATGCAATCAATCTATGTATATACTAACAGGCTTTGCAATATTCCATTTCCTGATGTTGCATATTCTACTTAAATGATAAGCTCATTTTACATTATTATACACTGGGATTACATATACATTTGCACATTATACTAAGATTCAAAAATTGCCTGGCTTAGAAAAGGAAATGACTGCTATCAAAAGAAATAGAATTGAAGAGCAAACAATAAGGCCAAATAATAGAAAAGCTATGCCACTTTAACTCCACTTGGGCGTTTTCCTTCCATGGCATCCTTTTTATTGCGACAACCAGCACAAAGGAAGGGCCCTTGCCAGGGCTTTGAGCTGGTGGAGAATATGGAACCGGCATGAACAGAGATGCCTTCACTTGGAGCAAGGTTAACTTGGCATACAACACATGTGAAAAGACCAGATGTTTGCCCTGTGGAGTTGTCGTCATTTCCTAGTCTGCATGAAAGAAATAAATTAATAAGATGTGAACATATAGGTTGAAGTACTTAAACAGTCCCTGTACTATAGTTAGAAGTGCATTTTAGTCTCTAGAAGTGAGTAATTTAATCCTTATACGTTGAAATTAGTGAAAAAAAAAATTGGTAACAATATTAATGGGAAACCGGCTAAACGCTGACATGAACATGTGAAACTGACAGAAAAACTGACTTAAAAAAAAATGATGACGTTTCAAAAATTTTCTCAAGTGAAATTTAGAAAAATATAATTTTTTTACCAAAATCCCTCTCTTACTAGTGAAAAATGTCATCACCTGAGCAAAAAAAATTGACACATTATTATTATTTTTTTTTTCAAGTCATCTATTCTGTCAGTTTCACATGTCCACGTCATCATTTAGACGGTTTTCCATTAACACAGTTACAAATTTTATTTCTTTGCACCAATTTTAAACGTACAAAGATTAAATTACTCAATTCTATAGTAAAAGGACTAAAATGCATTTTTGACTAAAGTACAGAGACTATCTAGATACTTTAACCGAACATATATATATATATATAAGGTACGAAACTACCACTCAAAATAAACTAAGCAACAATATAGATGTGGACTTAGAAACACTATGATCCAAATTAAAGCCTTTTTATAGGTAACAAAAAGAAAATGAAAATAAAAAATAAAACAATGATGTCGGTGAAAGTTCTACTATACAGTTGAAGCCTAGACATGAATATCCAAATTCTAGATAAACCAACTTTGTCATAGTATAACCCCCTTCTTTGCCCCTTTCTCTGTCTGGCTGTGTGGAGCCAACGAGAAACCCAAACCTAAGACATACCTCAAGCTCACTTCAAACCAAGGCATTAGGCATATATAGAATGTAACTTATTCAAACTGAAGATATTACAGCTGAAATGCTGCATGATAAAAAGGGTTAATCAATATTTTAGGTCAAAAGGAAGCAACAGTTGTTACATTTTAGTATCAAGTACAATAGAATTAAGTAATTAACCTAAATGATTGTATTTAAGTGACAATGCCAGTTGTACATAAGGTATCCATATTATAAATATAGGAAATTTTGGAGTATAGGGAGGGTGTCCACGCGGCATCCTCCATTTTTTTTTAGGAGGATGAGAAAAGAAAAGAGAATGAAAAAAAAAAGGGAAGAAAAGGAAAGGAAAGAAAGTTTTTTTTTTTTTTATGTGTTTATGTTATTTTTTTGTGTTTAAAATATTATAAATTTATACAAATTTTTACACGTTAATAATTTATTTTATGTATATTTTTACACATTCGTATATTCGTGTCTTGTTCATGTTATTTTTTTGTTGCATTTTAATTATTTTTTCTATGTTGTATTTGTATTGTATCATGTCTCAATTCATCTCATATTTTACATAATTTGTTATTGTGATTCAAATTGGAGAAAAAAATTGTGTTCGTGTCGTATCTCAATTCATGATATATTTTGCATAATTTATCATAGTGATTCAATTTAGAGAAAAATTTGTGTGTTCATGACGTGTTCGTATTTTTTTTTTTTGTATTTTCAAAGTATTATAAATTTATATAAATTTTTACACGTTAACAATTAGTTTTACACGTTAATAATTTATATAAATTTTTACACGTTAATAATTTGTTTTATGTATATTTTTACACGTTCGTGTATTCGTGTCGTGTTCATGTTCATGTTATTTTTCGTGTTGTGTTTTCATTTTTTTTTTTTATGTTGTATTTGTGTCGTGTCTCAATTCATCTCATATTTTAGATAATTTGTTATTGTTATGTAAAGTTCGAATTGAATTACACGTTAATAAATCTTTTTAAGTTCGAATTGAAATGGACAAACATATGTTATGTATTCAAATTTTTACACGTTAATAATTTATATAAATTTTTACACGTTAATAATTCGTTTTATGTATACTTTTACACATTCGTGCATTTGTGTCGTGTGTTATTTTTTGTATTGTGTTTTAATTATTTTTCTATATTGTATTCATGTCGTGTCTCAATTCATCTCATATTTTATATAGTTTGTCATTGTTATGTAAAGTTCGAATTCACGTTAATAAGTTTTTTAAGTTCGAATTGAAGTGGACAAACATATGTTATGTATTCAAATTTTTACATATTAATAATTAGTTTTACACATTAATAATTTATATAAAATATTATAAATCTATATAAATTTTTACACATTAATAATTCATTTCATGTATATTTTTACATGTTCGTGTATTTGTATCATGTTCATGTTATTTCGTGTTGTGCTTTAATTATTTTTGCTATATATGTTGTGTTCGTGTCGTGTCTCAATTCATCTCATATTTTACATAATTTATCATTGTGATTCAATTTAGAGAAAATTGAGTGTTCGTATCGTGTCTCAATTCATGACATATTTTGCATAATTTGTCATAATGATTCAATTTAAAAAAAAATATATATATATGTTTTCGTGACGTGTTTGTGTTCGTGTTATTTTTTTTTGTGTTTTCAAAGTATTATAAATTTATATAAATTTTTATACGTTAATAATTTATATAAAGAATTATAAATTTATATAAACTTTTACACGTTAATAATTCGTTTTATGTATATTTTTACACGTTCGTGTATTCGTGTCGTATTCATGTTCATGTTATTTTTCGTGTTGTATTTTTATTATTTTTCATATGTTGTGTTCATGTCGTATTTCAATTCATCTCATATTTTGCATAGTTTATCATTGTTACGTAAAGTTCAAATTGAATTACATGTTAATAAGTCTTTTTAAGTTCGAATTGAAGTAGACAAACATATGTTATGTATTCAAGTAAGCAATATTCTTTTATAATTTTTAACATTATCTCATTATTTGTATGTTTTCATTATGATATTATCATTGTTAATGTAAAGTGAAATTATTATTTAAATTAAAAAACTCAAAATAAAATGCAAATATTTCTTCCCTCGGCTATATTTCTAGTTTGTTTTATTATAGGATATCATGCAACTTTAGCTGAGGCAGCAAAATATTAGAGCAAAAGGAGAAAGACTATGGGGAGGGTAAGATAACTAGGAGTAGAACCTCAACTAGCAAAAAAATCTAGTGCTAACCTTTCAGCAAGCATTGCTGAGCCTTCTTCAAACAGTTCTTCCACTATACCCACAGCTGAAAGCTTCTTTGATAGTTTATTGGCAGAATCACGAGACCTCTGCCTGAATAAAAGAGCTCTCAGTTTATTCTGCTTTTTGGGAGGAGGCAAAGGCTGTGCCGAATTGTCAGGAGGAATTATGTCGACAACAATGCAGGTAGTGTCATCCTTTAAGCCTCGTGTCCTTAATGCTTCCTAAGCAAGGATCAACAAGATGCTATTAGGAAAAGAGCAAAGAGACAGGTTTAAAACAAGGAGAAATCGTGTAGCAATGAATTAAATCACCTTAACAACTTGTCTAGCAGCAAGTTCAGCTGGCAATCCACGGCAAGATTTTGCAGCAATTTCTGACGATAGGGCATCCCAGATGCCATCTGAAGCAATTATAAGCCTCCCACCAGCATTTGACAGCTTTTACACGCAATAAGAAATATTAGCATTTTCAAACTTGAATGTGTATATATGGGCTTCAAATTCAATGTCAAATGAGAAAGTGACATTACATTCAACAAGTACATAGCACAAGGTGCACAAGCTTACCTTTACTTGCTTTACATATGGTATGGGGACTATAAACTCTCCAACATCCATATCTCCTATGGACCTAGACAGGCATAAACCTCCTGGCCAACAACGGAGAGGACCAATCTGTAGTGATCAGGAAAAAGAAGTTGCACAAAATGTAAGCAAGAAAAAAAAAATCATGACTGCAAGTGACTCCAGTAACATGTTACTATGGAGCAAAACCAAAGTTAAAGGCTTAAAGCTCTAAAAGCACTACCTCAGCACCACCAACTATGCTAAGCCTCCCAACTTCACCACCACTTGTGGTGACGCGTTCCCTCCTACAATCACAAAAATACGGCACTAATTAAAATTTCTGTTCAGAAAAATGGAAGAAAGGAGCTTTTCAAGATAGAGACGCACTCTTCCACATTCTCTTCAAGTCTGTGATCAACAGTCAAGGTTGAGATTGCACCACCCTGAGTATCTAAAATACAACGAGAATCCCCAACAGAAGCAACAGTCACTGTCCACACATCAACTATTACAAATGTAGCGGTAGTACCTGATGTTTCCCCTGGAGACAATTTAATAAGGAAAGAGAGCACTAGTGTTATCTAAATGTACAAAAGATATAGTAGACTATATATGTCCAATTCAAAAACAAAGAAAAGACTGAATAAGGCTAAATTCCATGCCTCTACTCTGAAACTCCTTGTCTGTCTTCACAAATCCAGCAACTAATGCCCGAGGTAAAGCCTGAAGCCACTCCTCCCGCCCAAGGCCACGGGGAACAGCACTCAATACATGACTCAAAAGGTGCTCCCTGGTAAAAACTGCCGCAGCATTACCGTTGTGCCCGTCAAAGATCTGAAAGCAGAAGAAAATAGTTTACAATCACAGATCAGGAAGTGAAGATTTTAATGAAGAAACCATCCAACCAAGCACTGAACATAAACAATAGAATTTTGCAGAGATTACTACAATTTATTAGAGAATGTAAAATGCTCCTCTTTTTTGTATGCTCTATATGTATCATACTTGAATTTGACCAAAAAAGAAAAAGAAAACAATTGCTCAAGCATGAAAACTTGATACTTGTACCAACCGCTAAGCTAACCAACCATGCATATTGCGATGACCAATTGAAATTTACAATAAAACATTTAATAGATTCAGAGAATCCCTAAGAACACCATTGATCTAAACATTGGGGGGCACTAAAATATATCACCCAACACACCAAGCATGTCAAAGATCAAATTTTAGCGAGTGCAGCTAGAAAAAGAAATGCAAGGCATTCATGAGATGGAGAAATACAGAATAGAATATGCATGAGAAATTGCAAAGATTACCGCAAAAACAGAGAAGGTAGATGAAGGATTCCCTGGTACTCGCTGACAATCCGTTTTAACCAGGAAATAATCTTCTCCTTTCCTAGACTGAGCCGCATGCCCGTATCTCACAGTCGGCTTCTCCATCTTCTCATTCTTCATCTCTCTGCTGATCAAAGCAGCAAGAGGCACGAGATCATGACGATGACGCCTGCCTTCTCCAGAGGCCATATCTACCACAGCAAGGTCTTCAACTTTGGCCCAATAATACAGCTTATCAAATCCTTCGCCTCAAAATCAAACTATTTCCCAACATCCTCAATAACCCATTACACGTTCAGTCTAATTAACCAAAACCCAAATCCCCTTAAAATGAACAAGATCTCCCACAAATCTTCCAATTTACTTAAACTGAATTATTTTACAAATACAACCGCAAAGTTTACACCTTAATCCGCTGTCGTCAAATGAACTAACGCCCCAACTGATCACAAACCCACCATCCAAAAAGTATTAATGAATTCACTTAACTATTTTTCAAAAGCAACTCTAAGTTTTCCCCTTGATCTGCAGCTGCAACGAAGAACACACACCATCATTAAGCACAAATAAGAAACAGAAACATGCTAGTGTAAGATCCAGCAAAACAACAAAACATCCAAATTGCAAATTAAGCAGAAAAAACATATTTTTTTTCAAATACAAAATTAAACAATTTTGCTAGAAAACATAGGAAGGGACTAAAAATAGAACCTTTTTCACACATTTTACTGCTAAAAAAGAGAGCCAAGTTGCCAGCATTAAACAGTAATCTAGAAAGATTACAGCAGACAAGAAATTGAAGGAATGTGAATTTACTAGCAAAGAATGTTTGGTTTTGCGTTTCGTAAAAAGCCAAGTGCAGATCTGGTTGCTACACTAAGCAAACCAAAAACAATGAAGAGAAAAGAAATCTAACACGGAAATGCAACGCGTTTTTGGTGACAAGACATGAACGGTAAATCCCATTAATCTAAATACCAGACTCTCATAAAACAAAAACAAAAAAAAAAAAAGTTTTTGTTACCAGAGAAAGGCATTTGTACTTACAAAAATAGAAAAATACTTGAGAAAGAATTGAATATTTTGAGAAAGAAAGAACCCACCCACCCCAGGTCAGCTTCACAACATTTTCCTTCCACCAAACACTCAAACAAAGTTTTTGTTTAAAAAAAATTCAATTTTTTTCTTTTTTTTTCACTAAGGAAGAATAGAAAGTGGGTTTTGCTGACACTATAAAGCAATCTATCGACAAACTCACATCCTGTTTCTGTTTAGAGTCGGTTTCAACAAGCAAATCAGTTGGTTTTTCTGTCAAAAAAGCCAATCCTTTTCTAGTTTAACAGTGAAAAACTGTTTCACACCATGTAAAAAAACAGGTAAATTAAAAGGTTAAGTAGAATACTTTAAAACTGAAGAATCTTTACAAAGGCTGCCTTCTGTTTGTCCAGTAGATCTAGACATAGAAAAATGTACTAGTATTACAACTTGCTAACAACCAAGGGTTTAGTTCATTACATTAGTTTAGTTCTCTTGATATCATCATCATATAAATCTAAGACAATTAACAAACTATATTTGTGCCTTTTACTTGAGATGGAAGTAGTTTATCTACTCAAGAATTTCTTTCACCAAAAAACTTTTATACATTACTAACAAATTATAAAATCTTTTTAATTGAATTTAAGAGAATTTTGGCCAAAAAAATTACTTGGTAATCCCATGGCATTAATCCAATAAATAAGAAGATTTTCCTTTTATTGTCAATGAGATTTTCATCTTTATGGAAAGCATTTTTTGAAAGAAATAAAATCTTAACTGTACCATTTTGATGTTGAAAACTCTTAAAATTGTTTAAAAGAATTAGACTTAAAACAGAATTTAGAGATAAAGAATTCGCTTGGTTCTCAATAAATCAGATGTGGAATATTGAAGCATACCACTTGATTTTCAATGGTGATAAAAGGAATTCTCTACTCAATAAATGGTTTAAATTTTAAATTTCATTTCCCTCAAATAAAAAAAATGGAATATTTGAGGGTACACACGTGTGAGATAAAAGAAGAAGACGATAACACGTTTGGGAGGAGAACAGCTTTGCATGTGTTTCTGTGATGGCAGTCATGTTAACATGTGTTGAAGGAATGCTGATTTTTGGGGAAACAGTGATTTGTGTGGGGAGTAAATGACGAAGTGGGTCCCTTCTATTAATCAGTCCTCTAGGGACCACAAACATTTTTCCGTGATTGGAATTTAAGTTAAAGATCGATAAAAAAAAAAATATTGGATCAATGAAGTAATTATTATGATGCAAACCTAAAAAATACAAGTTTTATTTTATAAAATAATATTGTAAAGAAAATTTCACAACAAATGTTTTAATAATCCTATAACCGTTAAAACTTAAAATTTTCAATATAACTGGTTCAATAGATTAATCTAATTAAAAAAGGTGTTATTGTTAAAATTTTGATTTTTTGTTAAATGTAATAAATACATAACAAAAATATATATTCCACTCAATGATTAAATTATTAATGAAAAAAATTAAAAAAATCAAATTCTATTACTTGCAAAAACAATTTGAAAGATTAAAAATTAAATAAATGCACAAAAACGATTGAACCGATTTTAATCCGGTGTTTGATTTTTTTCTTGATTTAAATTGTTTTCTTAAATAATTCATGGCCCATTTAATTTCAAAAAAATAAATAAATTGTCATCCTCATCCTCATTTTTACTTTATATATAAATAAAATAACTAATTTAGCAAAATATTTCTTAATTTTTCTATGGAAGGAATCAATATTTTAAATTATTTAATTACTTTTGAAATAGTTTTTTTAAATAATTTTTCAAGTATAATTGTTTGCTTTGTTCGATTAATCCTATTGAGATCAAAAGTTGAGATAGAAAATTAACATTTTCCAAAACTTAACAAGCCCGAATATTTTATTGGAAAGTGGTAAGCACTTAACAAGTCCGGTTTTTTATCTTAATATAGTTAATAATTTTTTTAATTCTTAAAATATCAATATTTTGTTTTTAAGTATCCAAATCCGTTATTTTTTTAACTAGTTAGAAAATCATCATGTCCCATGGCGATTTTTCAACACAAAAATTTATTTATTTTTAAAACAAAATTGAGAAATCGCCATGGGCCATGGCGATTTCCCAACTGAAATTTTAAAAAAAATTTAAATTTTACAGTTGGAAAATCGTCATGGCCCATGTCGATTTCCCAACATAGTTTTAAAAAAAATAAATCTTTTGTTGGGAAATCCCCATGCATTTTTATTTTAAATTTAAATTTTTTTCTTTTTACCGGTACAATTTAATGTAATTTTAATTGATTTAGGGAAATCGCCATGACCTATAGCGATTTTTTTTTATTATTTAAAAAAATGTATTTTTACTAAGGGAAGTCGCCACCCAATTCTTCATTTAATTATTAAATAATAATATAATATTTAAATAAAAATTATATATTTTGTACTTTTAAAATATAAAAATTTAATAAAATTATAATTAAAAAAATAAAAAATATTAATTTACAAAAATTTTAAAAATTATATTCGTAATATCAATCGGATTTTTTCAACTTGTATTCGTAATAAATGGATCTCCGAGAAAAATGCCAACCAAAGCATTGTAGATTATGCAGGAATGAAGATCATAACTAGACCTATCCACAGGTCGGGTAGCCCACCTGGCCCGGTAAGCCCGGATGTCTCCCGATATACCAGATTAATAAAGACATTTTCGACGGCTATGACAAGAGGCGTTCATGGGCCGGGGCTGAGACCCGAATTTTTTTATTTCCCTTGTGGAAGCCCAAAAACAAATTGTAAAATTAATAAATTGTAAAATTTAAATAATAACAATTTTAAAAATTATATAAATTTTTATATGAATATTAAAAATACATTTGTATATTTATTTTATAATTAAAGTTAAATAAAAAATATTTTTTATTTAATAAATAGTAATTCGGGCTAAGCCGGACCGGCCCGAATTACAAGAACACTTGTCCCAGCCCGGCCTAATATATATAAATATTAATATAAAAATATTTTTTGAATAGTGAAACGGGCTTTCGGACCAGCCCGTGCCTAGCTCGAAATGGGCTTGGGCAAGGGAAATCAGAAAATTTCGGGCCTTGGCCCGGCCCATGGATACCACTAGTCATAGCCGTCGAAAATGTCCTTATCAATCTTGTCGCAACCTAAAAAATAACAACAAGTCTCATCGCAAGACTTTATTATTCGTTAAGCGTGACACTAAAAAAAATCGAGAAAAAGTCAACTTAATTCCTCTTAAAAAAAATAAAGGTTTTAAAAATGACCTTGAAAAAAGATATGGAGTCGTCACCAATCTTTTTTAGCTAGGTATGATCGGCTACCTATTAAAACCGGTTTTATAAAATATTTTAAAATTAATTAAAATATTTTAAAAATCAATTTCAAGTCTGCGTTATAAACTAAAGAAAATCGAAGAATCGGATTCAGGACTCGATTACATGCGGGGAAGGATTAGCACCCCCACAACGCCCGTATAAAACGGTACCTTATTAATCGTGTGTTATATCAAGTCTCGGTAAAAAAGTCGGTTTTAAATTTGGTATTTTAAATTAATTCCCAATTTAAAGAAAAAACAATTCCATTTTTTTATTGAAAATAATCCAGAATTTATTAATTCAATTTTTTTTTATATTTACCGACAAACGTGGCAAAATATAAAAAAATTTATTTGTTTGAAAATTTTTTCGAATCATTCTCGGTTTGAAGAAGATATTCTGTTATTAATGATAATTGATGATATCCTCCCCAGCAAACCCGGCAGAGACCTCATGAATTATTTTAACATGGAAATATCTTTATTTATTGAAAATCATTATTTTTTTCAAAACATTTTAAAAAATATGAACATGAATGTGTGTGACATAAATAAAATGACATAACAAAGTCTAGATAATATAATACAACCTAAATGATATGATATAATTTAAATGACATAGCATATTCTAAATGAAATGAAATATCCTAAATATCATGATATATTCTATATGAAATGAAATGATTTAAATGACATGGCAAAATTAAATAACATAGCATATTTTAAATGACATGACATGTTTAAATGATATGGCATATTTTAAATGACATGGAAAATGCTAAATAATATAATCTAAATGACATGAAATATAATATAAATGACATGAAACATAAAATAATGCTATCATGTAATATGCATGAGAAAAAAAAAAATAATGCATGAACATAATATATGCTAAATAATGTGACAAATAAATAACTAAATAAAAAGCATAGGATAGCATGTAACATTCAAAACTATATAACAAACAACATAACACCATAAAATAAATCAAAATAATAACAATATCATAGAAATTATCATAGCAAAAATTACATATTATATAGTATGCATGAACATGGAAAATGCAATGCATAAAAATATATTTTGTTTCCTTTAATTAAGGAAATCTGTATATCTAAAAAGATATCCGGCTACCTTAGGAAAATATATCAAATTAATTTTTTTAAAATCAAAATACTTTGTGATTTGTTTGAAAACAATTTTGAAAATCTTGAATGAAAATGAACCCTGTCCGAACCCTCCTTTTAAATGGCTCTAATTTCCTAAGTTTGAAAATCCCGGACTTGACCATCCTTCACCCAAGGTTTAGAAAATCATTTTAAAGTTTAAAATAGTCTAAAAACCAAGCTAGGACAGTAGCTAAACTTCCTAACCAACCCCTCTAAATGCCTTAGCCAAATTCAACAATTATTTTTCTTTTGAATTCAAATCTGCCTTTACTATCCAGTTTTAACACACGATTTTTTAACCTATTTTTAAAAATTCAAAAAAAATCTAAAAAAGATATTGGAGGCTCAGAACATGTAAAACTACAAGATAAAAAATTGGCTTAATTTTCTGATTAAAGATGGTTGCCCAGAAAAATAAGGAAAGTACGAGTACTGGGTGAAAAACTGTTTTGCCAAAACACATTTTTTTGCCTTTGATAAAATCATTTAAAAATCAAAGTAAAAATGTTGGAGACTCTCCTAAAGACCCACAAACAGTATCTAACACTTTTAAAAAGTTAGACAAAAATTGGCTAAGTAAAGAAAAACCACAAAGATAGAATAATCAATTTGATAACACTTTAATTTTCCACAAGTATGCTCAAGTGAGCATGACTTTGAGCCATTGATTGGCCTAAGTCATAAATCATGTGGCATGACATGAAATGCATGAACATACAGCAAATATGATGTATGAAATGTATGATTTAAAACCTAAATGACATGAAAAATCCATGGCATAGTAAATATGACCTAGACCTAAAATGAACTTGCATGGCATTTAATGCAACTTAGGTCTAAAATGCATGAAATGCATGGCAATGTAAGCAAAACCTAGACCTAAATAATGCATGGCAATAACACAAACACATAACATTCTAAGCTAAAATACACAAACAAAAAAAAGCATAGAAATGCAAACAAGTCAACAAACAAGATGAAAATGCACATGCAAAGCAAAGAGAGGGAAGGTAGCCGAATGCTCCTAAGCCTAAATGAGTATGGCATTTTCACAAACATTTAACATACTAACATGCAAGATACATAAACTTATGGCATGGAAATGTAAACCTATCAACTAACATGATGAAAATGCATATACAAAGCATAGGAAATGGAGGAGGCCGAATGGTCCTATGACAAAATATAAAATGCAAACATGGCAACATACAAGGTATGATACATGAGAAAAATGCAAAATATTA
This sequence comes from Fremontodendron californicum, assembly GCA_030761205.1. Taxonomy (NCBI): domain Eukaryota; kingdom Viridiplantae; phylum Streptophyta; class Magnoliopsida; order Malvales; family Malvaceae; genus Fremontodendron; species Fremontodendron californicum. The sequence goes on along the minus strand of JAULJL010000013.1, from coordinate 14,571,368 downwards.
TCAAGGAAAACACAAGGGTCGAAACCTATAAGAAAATATCATGAAGAAAAAAAATAAAAGAAAATATAGCATAAAAAATGTAAAGAACATGATCAAAATAAACATAGATTTGCAAAGAAAATAACAAGAAAAAACTAGTAAACAAAACAAGGAAAGTTAAGCTCCATGGTTGGTACAAAATGGGCATAGCCTCTCCCCTAACCATAATCACTTGATCTTGTCAAGATCATGAAGCCTTTCCATTTCAAAAAAATCAGAAAATAAACCATGCTAAACAACAAAATAGAGGTGAGCTTCATGGTTGGTAAAAATGGGCATAGCTTCTCCCCTAACCATGGTCACTTGATATGTATCAAGATCATGTAGCCATTTCAACCTCTTTTGCTTCATTTTTTTCTAAAAAATTAGAACATTAAATACTTAAATAAAACCTTCCAAAATCATGTTTCCCACAACAACATGCAAAGAAGAAAAAAAGAAAAATCAAGGCAAGCATTCATGTCAAATTCGGCCAAGCAAAAACCTTGTAAAAAAAATTGTTTTCAACCATTTTTGAGGAGGAAGAAAAGATGAAAACTTAAAAATATTTTAAAACTTTGATTTCTATGAGAAATTTAGTAGGAAAACAAAAATGGAAAATCAAGAAATCAACATGGAAAACAAGAAGAAAACCATGCTAGAGCTATGTAGAAATGACTACTTTCAAGCTCTTTTTAGAAAACCTTTCTTTTCTTTCTTTCAAAAACCTCTTCTTTGCTAAATTAGCTACTGCCTTCATTCATCAAATGACCTAGCCTATATGGGAAAAAACAAACATTCCCCCTTTCCTTTCCTCTTGTCCGGTTGGCATCTCAACCATAGGATAGATTTTGCATTTTTCCCTCCAATTTTGGCCCTTAGATTAAGATCTTTTGATGACACAATAAAAATACCTTCTTGCCAATTGATAGCAGCCCTTAAGATGTGTACTCAGCCCTTCTAAAAACCTCAGCCCTTAGATGAAACAAGGATACAATCCCATGTTCTCCCTTGTTTGGCCGAATGAACCTCTACCCTTGCATGAGTTTTGCTCATCTTTCTTCTTCAATTCTTGGCCATTGGATGAGGATTCTTTCATGACAACCTAAAAATGTCATCTTGGAATTTAATCCCAGCCCTTAAAATTTGTACTCAGCCATTGTAAATGGCCTAAGCCATTGGATGAAAAGGACCAATCTCATGCACTCCCTTGCTTGGCCGAATGAATGCCAACCCTTGGATTCATTGTGCTCATCTTTCTTCTTCCATTCTTGGCCATTGGATGAGGGTTCTTTCATGAATAATAAAAATGTCATCTTGGCATTTAATCCTGGCCATTGAATGGTGCATTCAACTTTTCTACAAGGCACCCAAGCCATTGGATGAAGGGGGGACCATTTGCAAGGTACTAGTTGAAGCATTTTGAGCTTGATAGTGATTAAGGAATCAAATTGATCAAACTTCCTTCTTCTCCTCTATTCTGAATGACCAAGGTAGGAATTATCTTAGCAATTCCTTCATCTTTCATATTTTTCCTAATTACAAATTCGCCCCTTTCGGTTTCTTCGGTAAAATGACCTTTTTCACCCCCGAACCTAAATAAATAGCAAAAGGACTCCAAATTCAAATTTTATTTTTTCAAAACTTATGAAATAATAAAAATTGAATTCTGGAAGTTTTCAAAATTTTCCAAGCCCATTTGCTATTTTTTTGGATTTTTTCTTCCAAAATTACCCTTTTGTGCACCTGGACTTTCACCATTTTTAAACAAGCTCCGAATCCATATTTTTCTTCACCAATCTCTTCCAAATAATTTAAAAGTGTGATCTGGAAGTTTTCATAATTTTTGGAGCTCATTTTCTATTTTTTCGGGATTTATCTGCTTGAATTCCTGCATAGTGGGCCCGGGATTTGACTATTTTGCAAACGAACTCCGAATCCATATTTTCTTTTGCCAATATCTTCCAAATAATTTAATAATGAGATCTGAAAATGTTCAGAATTTTCGGAGCTCATTTGCTATTTTTTCGGGATTTATCCTTTTGAATTTTTGCATAGTGGGCTCGGGACTAACTCCGAATCCAAATTTTCTTTCTCCAATCTCTCCAACATGATTTAAGAATGAGATCTGCAAATTTTCAGAATTTTTGGAGCTCATTTGGTATTTTTCCCGATTTTTCCAGTTATGCCTTTTTACATTCGAAGCCCGATTTTGCCCAAAACAAGGCCAATTTTCAGATTTTCTTTTTCTGTGCCTTTGTCATATACTGAATTGGAGTTGGTCTGAAAACACCCAATTTTTACAATCAAATTCCCCTCCGTTTTGATTTTCCCTCTTTTCAGTATCGAGAACTTCCTCGTTTTTTCGTTTTTCCTCCAATCGGCTCTTTTCTCAGAATTTCTTAAAACTGAGCCTTGGGCTATCCTCGTTTAATCACTCCTCACCACTTAGGGGCTTTAGTTTTACCGAATCAAGCCATTTCTGCAATTTTCCCAAATTTCACCAAAATTCGCCAAAAACCCTAAATCTCGATTTTCTTCCGAATTGACTTTTCTTTCAGTTTTTCTTCCAAGTAGCTTCTCCATTACCCGTAGTCAGTGTTTATCTTTCATTTGGAACCTTCAATTCTAACCAATTTGATCGTTTAAGCACTTTTTCCTAAATTTCCCGAACTAGGGTTTCCTTTCTACTGAATCTCTGTAACCCAACTTCTGAACTCCATATCTTTCAAAGTAGACCTCGGATTATGAAAATTCTTTCACCATCTTTCAATTGAACTTCAAATCTTGATTTTGAAAATGGGTTGACTTTTTCAGTAGTTAACATTTTGGGGTTGACTTTTCTGGGTTTGACTTTTTCTGTCTTTTTTCTTAGACTAAGTCTCAGAGTACCACCTGTAGGATGAGAAAAGCCTTTTTGCATTCTGAAACATCAATTTAGGAAGAAAACATACATGTTTTAGTGGTCCGGACAAAATTAGGAGAGAGTTCGTATCAACAATAATACCGTTATACTTATTTTGCTCGAAAGTCCGTTTCACTATTCAAAAAATATATATTACAAAAATATTTCTATATATTTTATAATTAAATTTAAATAAAAAATAAATTATATAATTTTTATTTAAAATTTATTATGTAATATTTTGAAAATAAAAATAAAATGATATTTAAGAACTAATGAAGGGAAATCGTCACAATGGGTGGCGATTTTCTTTTATTAAAAACAAAAGAATGAAAAATTTATATAGAGGGAAATCGCCATAACTGATGGCGGTTTCCCTTGTATTGTTTTTAATTTTTTTTTTTAAATTGATGAAGGGAAATCGCCATGGGCTATGACGATTTCTCTTCAACAATTTTTTTAAAAAATTGAAAAACATGTTGGAAAATCGCCATGGCTCATGGCGATTTTTCAACAGGTTTAAAAATAAGCGGATTTTGGTAATTAAAAGAGAAGTATCGGTATTTCAGTTTAAAAAAAAAAGGCTATATTAGGATAAAAAACCCTAACAAGTCTCACAAAGGAAAAAAAAGTCACTTAGTACAAAATAAAGCTATCCAAAAATTTTGTTAATGTTTCATTTTTATCATAGCTTTTAAAAGTTATATTTATTTATAATGTTTAAAAATTATATTTATTATTTATAAACTTTCAAAAAATTTACTGTTGATCTATCTTTTAATCAAAAATCAAAAGTTATCGAAATTATTAACATGAGTATCAATTATCAAGCTAGTGGTAATGTCTATCCAAAAAGAGTCAACTTTATGTGCATCGTTTGAACCTTTTTAATTTTGAAAAATGTTATTTAGCTTATACTTTATATATAATACACTTTTGTTGAAATAAAACTTAATTCTTCAACTTTAATTGAGATTTAACCACCAATTTCTTCAATATCAATCCTTGCACTCAATTTTTTTTAATTTTATCAAATTATTAAAAAAAAAATTCACATTTTTATTTTTTCCCCAAATCTCTTCATTTTTTTTGCACATAGAAATAAGTTTTATTATATGTGGGTTTTGGACTAATGCAATCAAATAAAAATAAAGAAGAAATAATGAAGAAACTTATAAGTAAGGCGCTTTTAGAAAGCTTTCTTTAGGATAATAGTTTTCTCACTATGGTGCAAATGGACTCTTGGAAACATTATTCTCGGGATACACTGCCTATCGAAAAATTCAAGATTACACTTCAAGAATTTCTTGAACAAACATGAACCCTTGAACTAAAAAATGAGAGTGAAAGAAGAGAAAAACGATTTGAATGAAAATTTGCGTTAAATGAACGTTAGAGAAAGCATTTATAAGTCCAAATCAGTGTTAAATACACCCCTTTATGATTAACATGTCTTTGATGAAGAATCACCAGTTTTTTTATTGAAGCTCCATGTCTAACGGACTTATTTTTGAATCTCCACAACGAGTGCCGCAACCTCAAAATTGTGGCCGAAAAATTTTTGCCTCGTCGCGAGACATCGGCCATTCGTTAAGAGCATGACATTTTAAAAAATAGAGGAAAACGACCTCGAAAAAGAAATGGAGTCGCCACCAATCTTTTTTGGGTAGGTGTGATCGGCCACCTATTAAAATTGATTTTGAAAAATATTTTAAAAATTAATTAAAACATTTTAGAACCAAATTTTAAGTCTGTAAAACAAGTGCGGGTTCGAGAGTCGATTATGCGTGGGGAAGGATTAGCACCCCCACAATGCCCGTATAAAACGGTATCTTATTAGTCATGTGTTATCTCGAGTCTCGGTGAAAAGTCGATTTTAGATTTGATATTTGAAAATAATTTCCATTTTAAAAACAATCCTATTTTTGTTCGAAAATGATCCGAAATTTGCTATTGCAAAAATTCTCTATATTCCCTTGCAAAACGGCAAAATATAGAATTTTTATTTATTTTGAAAATTCTTCGAATCATCCTTTTTTTAGAAGGGTATTCTTTCGTTAATAATGATTGATGAAGACTCCCCGGCAACCCGGAGGAGGATCCATGAATTATATTAACTTGGGGATATTGCCTTATTTATATAAAAAAAAAATCAATTTTCAAAAATTTAAATGATCATGAATGTATAAATTATCATTAAAACATGAATATATAATGTAGACACCTAATTTTATCCGGGCCCCCTAAACCAGGTAAGTTCCTCCTTGTACTTCTCAGAATGTAAACAAACTCCCCTCAACCCACAGATAGTTCTCCAAGACTTGTGGTTCGGAGTTCAACACGAAAAGTCAACCCAAAAAAAGTCAACTCCAAAAAAGTCAACTCTCAGTCAAAATCAAGATTCAAGGTTTAGTTGAACAATGGTGAAAGAATTTTGATAATCCGAGGTCTGTAACGAAAGATATAGAGTTCGAAAGATGGGTTACGAAAATTCAATGTAGGGGAATACCTAGTTCGGCAAATTTGGGGAAAACTACAGAGATGACCCAATTCGGTAAAATTGAAGCCCCCAGTTGATGGAGAATGAATAAACAAAAATAGCCCAAGTCCCAATTTGAAGTGGATCCCAAAGAAGAGCCGGTTGGAGGAAAAAATGAAAAAAAAAGGTGAAAGTTTCCAAAATTGAGAAAAAAGGAAAAAACCAAATCCAAGAGGAATTTGATCGTAAAATTGGGCGTTTTCGGACCAACTCCAATTCAATATATAACAAAGGCATTAGAAAAAGAAAATCCAAAAATCGGACCCGTTTTGAGTAAAATCGAGGTTTTGGGGGTTAAAGGGCAATATTGGAATATATGGGAAAAATAGGTCCCGAGCTCAGAAAATTATGAAAAATTCCAGATTTGAATTTTATATTGTATGGAAGGGATCGGTGAAGAAAAAATACGACATTAGAGTTCAAATGAATGGAGAATACCTCAACAAAAGGAAATACCTCGACGATGGTCTCGGGGCTCAATTCATTTGATAAACAGAATGAATTCGATTTAAAACAAAAGGAAATACCTCGACTATGGTCTCGAGGCTTGACTTATTTGAGAAATAGAATGAATTCGATTTAAAACAAAAGGAAATACCTCGACGATGGTCTCGGGGTTCGACTCATTTGATAAACATAATGAATTCTATTTAAAACAAAAGAAAATACCTCGACGATGGTCTCGGGGCTCAACTCATTTGATAAACAGAATGAATTCGATTTAAAACAAAAAGAAATACGTCGAGTATGGTCTCGAGGCTCGACTCATTTGAGAAACAGAATGAATTCGATTTAAAACAAAAAAAAAATACCTCGACGATCTTCTCGGGGTTCGACTTATTTGATAAATAGAATGATTCGATTTAAAACAAAAGGAAATACCTCAACGATGGTCTCAGGGCTCGACTCATTTGACAAGCAGAATGAATTCGATAAAAAAAATGAAATACCTCGACGATGGTCTTGAGGCTCGACTCATTTGAGAAGCAGAACGAGTTCAATTTGGGGAAGCCAAAGTTTTCCTGATTCCTGCAATGTTAGCTAAATGCAATGATGAAAATGATATGTTTTGCAAATGCTTGTATGTTTCCTAAGGATGAATGCAATCAAATTGTTGTGTCATGATTTCTAATCCATGGTTTCTTTGAAGTTCACAAATTATCTGACTTAATGACGGAGTCTTCAAATGTTCACTGATGCCCCACTTAAGGAATCTTTAACTCAAGACAAATTGTCAAACAGTCCCAATTTTTGACTTCGCTGAAATTCACAAATTTCCTGACTTCATGACGGAGTCTCCAACACATTCACTGTTTTCCTTGACTTGGTGAATTTTCCATCAAGTTTATTGGTTTCCAAACCTTTTTTAAGACTTAAATATAATCCTTAGTAATACTTTAAAATCCTTTTATTTAAAGATTTTTATGTTTACTAATCATCATTCAATTTTATAACAATCAAGATGCAATCTCAAAAAATGTATGAAAAAAAATATGAAACAAGCAATTGTCATAAGAAGGATAACAAGAATTTATTACAACAAATGTTTTAAAATGATAAAAGTGAATATAAAAAAAAATGTAAAGATATAGGTTGTAGATACCCCGAATGCGGAATATCTTGGACCTTGCTTTTTCAAACCATCTGAAATTTCTCTTGAACGAGCAATTTACTTGGGTAACCCCTCGGCTTCCGTAGTTACGTCAGACTGAGTTGTTCCCCTTTCCTATGATTTTTTGATACTTTCTCCCCCTTTACATGGAGCATTGATTCAAACCTTAATCAGTACTTGAGCCGCCTTTTGTGGGTTTTCAACTCAAGTGTCCCCCATTCGGTATTAAGTCGCCCTTTGCGGGTTTTCGGCTTAAACCTCTCCTTTTACATTTTTTTTATTTTTCATCACATTTTTTTTGTTTTCTCTTTTTTTTTGTATTCTACCATGCATCTGAGAATTCTAAATGCTTCCAAGGTAAAAATGTTCAAAAGATGGGATGAATTCTGAGAACAACCTTTCAAATTACGTATCCATGCTTGATCAAAATGGACTTTTAAAGCACGTAATGTAGGCCAAGGTTCGGGTTTAGAAAGAAAGGATAAATAGGCCCAAAATGTGTTTAAGGGTGATTGGATCAAGGATCATTTCCTAAGGAGAATTCATTCTTGAAACATTTGTCCCCTTTTTTTGGACTTTTTTTTTTCAATCTCTTTTCATTGCTGGCTTTCATTTTCCATTCTTTGATTTCACATTTTTCGATGGCTTTCTTTTTGCCATGATTTTTTATTATTTTTCCTCGTATTTGCCCTCTAGTGTAGAGGGTGATTCTTGATCAAGGTTCAAAGAAAGAAATAATTCCTAAGGCTCAAAGGGGTGACTAGGGATAATTTCTTCTTAGTGAATGGAATATGAAAGATGGCCATTCATCACACCAAGCATGAATATTCTCTTTGAAAGGCAACCCTCAGGGGAAATAGATATAGAATTTCCATTTTTAGACCTGGAATCATTCGAATTTCCATGCGCACAGCATTACACTTTTTTTTTCTTCAAGCATAATACTTCTTCAATTCATCAGCATTCACGAGATTTCTCAAATCATCCCCGTCCATCTGAGTTAGAAACAATGCTCTTCTAGAAAAAAACTCTTTTTACCACATAGGGTCCTTCCCAATTTGGAGCCCATTTTTCTCGCGGATCCTTCACTATGGGGAGAATTTTCCTAAGTACCTCTCCTTCTCGAAACTGTCTAGGACGAACCTTCTTGTTGTGGACTCGGATCATCCTTTTTTGATACAGCTGCCCATGACAAATTGCCTCAATCTTTTCTCCTCGATGAGATTCAGCTGTTCATAATGAGCTCTAACCCATTCCACCTCTTCTAGGCCAACTTCTATCAAAACATGAAGTGAAGGAATCTCAACTTTAATAGGTAACACTGCTTCTATATCATATACCAAAGAAAACGGTGTTGCCCCTATAGATGTGCGATCTGAGGTACGGTATGCATGAAGAGCAAAAGGCAAGATCTCATGCCAATCCTTGTACACATCACTCATCTTCTCGACAATCTTCTTGATGTTTTTGTTAGCTGCTTCTACTGCCCCATTCATCTTCGGATGATAAGGTGCCGAATTGTGATGCGTGATCTTGAACTAAGTACACACTTCTCTCATTATCTTATTATTCAAATTGAGAGCATTATCTGAAATAATTCTTGCTGGCAATCTATATCGGCATATGATTTCCTTTTTAACAAATTTGCATACCACCGACTTTTTTACATTCATAAAAGAAGAAGCTTCCACCCACTTTGTGAAATAATCTATGGCCACCAGGATGAAGAGATATCCATTTGAAGCTTTCGGGGTAATAGGCCCAATCATATCCATTCCCCACATTGAAAATGGCCATAGTGCAGTCATGGCATGCAATAGCAATGGCGGCACATGAATCTTATCTGCATAGATCTGGCATTTTTGGCACTTTCGGGAATAACTGATACAATCTCCTTCCATCGTCAGCCAATAATATCATGCCCTCATAATCTGCTTAGCAAGCATGTGACCATTAGCATGGGTGCCACATATCTCTTCATGGATTTCCTCTATGATTCTCCGAGCTTCGACAGATTCAACACATCTTAATAGGACTTGGTCTTTCCTTTTCTTGTAGAGAATCTCGCCATCTAGAACAAAACCCATTGCTAACCTTCTCAGAGTCCTCTTGTCGTTTTTTGTTACTCGTTCTGGATACTGTTGACTCTTGATATATTGCATGATGTCGTTATACCAAGGGAGACCATCTACTTCTTCTTCGATACTCAAACAGTGGGCAAGAGATTCATATATGCTCATCTTGATCGGCACAACTTCCGCCCCTTCATTCACTTTAAACATTGATGACAAAGTAGCCAGAGCATTTGCCATTCGATTTTTTTCTCGGGGGAAATAATTGAAATTTACTTCTTCAAATTCCTCTAACAAGCTTAGTATGAGTTTTTGGTATCGGATTAGCTTTGTATCTCGTGTTTCCCATTCTCCGCTCAATTGATATATCACTAAAGCTGAGTCTCCAAATACCTCTAGTTTTTTTATCTTTTTGTCTACAGCAGCACGAAGGCCCATAGTACATGCCTTATATTTTGCAGTATTGTTTGTACAATCAAAATCCAATATGGCAGTGAAAGGGTAATAATCTTCTTCTGGGGATATGAGCACTGCACCGATTCCGTGCCCCATGGCATTAGATGCCCCATCAAAGTACAACTTCCATATTTTCTTCTTCGGGGGAACCTCTTTCGCTTGCAAAACATACATCAAATCTTCATCTGGGAAATCAAAGTTCAACGGCTCATAATCTTCTATTGCCCGACTTGCTAAAAATTCAGCCACTGCACTACCCTTGATAGCTCTGACTTACATATACAATGTCGTATTCTGACAACAAAACCTGCCATCTTGCCGTCCTCCCTAACAAAGAAGGTGCTTCCAACATGTACTTGATTGGATCTAACTTGGCAATCAACCACGTCGTGTGGTACAACATGTACTGTCTGAGCCTCAAAGCAGTCCAAGCTAAGGCACAGCATAGCTTTTCTATCGACGAATATTTCACCTCATAATTTGTGATCTTCTTGCTAAGATAGTAAACCGCATGTTATTTCTTTCCAGTCTCATCAAGCTGCCCAAAACACAACCCATGGATCTCTCAAATACTGATAGATACAATATCATCGGTTTATCCGGAATCGGTGGCATTAATACTGGTGGGTTGGATAGATAATGTTTAACATTTTCAAAGGCGAGCTGACAACCCTCATCCCACTCTCTTGGATCACATTTTCGAAGTAGCTTAAACGTTGGATCAAATTTATCGATTGAAAGAAATAAACTGAGCAACGAAATTCAATCTCCCCAGAAAACCTCTTACTTCTTTTTGAGTACGAGGTGATGGCAAATTCTGGATGGCCTTCACTTTATCCGGATCAATCTCAATTCCTCTTTTGCTAACAACAAAACCCAACAATTTCCCCGAAGTGACTCTAAAAGTGCATTTTGCCAGGTTTAGCTTGAGTTGAAACTTTCTTAGTCTTTCAAAGAGTTTCCTAAGATTTGCAATATGCTCCTCTTCTCCTTGTGACTTTGCAATCATATCATCAACATAGACCTCAATTCCCTTATGCATCATGTCCCGAAACAAGGTCACCATGGCCCTCTGATATGTTGCCCCAGCATTCTTCAACCCAAACAACATTACCTTGTAGCAGAATGTTCCCCACATTGTAACAAATATGGTTTTCTTCATATCTTCCGGTGCCATCTTAATCTAATTATATCCTGAGAATTCGTCCATGAAAGAAAACAAAGAACTCTTTGACCTATTATCCACCAAAGTATCAATGTGGGGCAAAGGGAAATTATCTTTGGACTGGCTTTGTTCAAATCTCGGTAATCGACGTACATTCGCACCTTGCCATCCTTCTTTGGTACTGCAACAATGTTTGCCACCCATTCCGGATATTTTGCCACCTCTAAGAATCCAGCATCAAACTGCTTCTTCACCTCCTCTTTTATCTTTAACAGCATGTTCGGCCTCATTCTTCTCAAATTTTGCTGAATTGGCTTGCACTATGGGCTTAAAGGGAGCTTATGAACCACAATATCTGGATCCAGACCTGGCATGTCTTGGTACGACCATGCAAATACATCTACATATTCTCGGAGCAAGCTATCAATTCACCCTTTATTGATGATGACAATGTAGTTCCAATTTTAACCTCTTTTATCTCCTCACCATTTCCCAGATTTATCGTTTCCAATAACTCCTTATGAGGAAGTACTTGTTTCTCCTCTTGTTCTATTTTTCTCAATAAATCCGGAGGTAGACCATAATCATCAGTATCTTCGTTGGCCTCAAAATCACCCGTGCAAATGGGTCTTTCAAAATCAATTTCAGAATTATTGACAGGAAGGTCCTCATATTCTACATCCATACACCTGTAAATAGGTAGGGAAGAAACAATATAGGAAAACATATATACAATGAAAGCAAAATAAATAGCATAGATGAAAGAATATGGACACATCAATATGAAGAAAATGCATCGTGCTTGTTATTTATTGAATGAAAATGTTTAAACAAAAGCCCTATTACAGACAAAATTCTTAATATCTCTGGGAAAAGATAATTAAGAGTGTTTTTAAAGTGTTACTTTGGAATAGACCTAAAGACTATGGGCAGCTCGGTCACACTCCAATTGGTCAGTTTATATCCTGGTGGACAAGGTCGCACTATCCAGTTTGCATTCTTACTTTCCATTCCTTCCTCCCTAGTCATGTATATCACAATATCCTGTATCTACTCACCCTTATCCATATTGAACTTCTCGAAAGCTTGCTCAATCATTATGAGTACATCATCAGAATTTTTTTCTCCGAACAAAAAATTGGCTGAGCGAAAGCTATGAAGGATTGGTGGGAAAGTCATAGGTTCCCACTCAATATCCATACCCGCGAGACGGGTTATCCTCCTTTGTCGGTTCTTTTCCACTTATTTTCTCCTCTCTTGTGCCTTCGAAAGATACCCTAGACCAAACCTATCCTTCTTTCCAACCATTTTAATTGCTCGGGCTATTCCCTGAAGATACTTTCCAAGACCTTTTCCAGCCCTGCAGTCCTTTCCCACGGTAGTCTTTACTCCCAACCTTGTATTCTTGGACAACTTCGATTTTGAAATTTTTTGTCCTTCAGTGACGAATACTGGATTTACAAACTCCAAAGATCGGAAGGAGCATTCCTCAGCATCTTCATTTGGCTCAATGTAAGGGGAACCAGTAGATGCAGAGGCTATGATATCCTCTTCTCCCAATACAATGACCAAACGTCCCTCTATCACAAACTTTAGCTTTTGGTGGAGAGATAAAGGTACAGCCCTTGCTGAATGAATCCAAGGCCTTCCCAACAAGCAATTGTATGATGGGGTAATATCCATGACTTGGAAGTTCATCTTATAGGTACAAGGACCTATCTCCATCGGGACCTCGATAGTTCCCGTTACCTTTCGTCTAGTTTCGTCAAAAACTCTAACCACCGTGCAACTTGGCAGCATATAAGAAATATCAACTGGTAATTTGGATAGGGTTGCTAAGGGCATCACATTTAATGAAGATCCGTTATCCAAAAGCACCCTTGGTAGTATGTGCCCCTTGCAAGTGGTTGTTATGTGCAGAGCCTTTCTTGATCCAATACCATTGGGTGGTATTTCATCATAACTAAAATAGATGTGAACGTCTGCTGCAATGTTTCCCACCAATCTATCTAGTTTTTCCACCGATATGTTGTTGGCCACATATGCCTGATTCAAAACTCTCAACAAGGCATTTCGGTATGGCTCTGAGTTCAGTAGCAATGAGAAGATTGAAATCCTTGCTGGTTGACGCTGTAATTGCTCAACCACGCTATACTCACTATGCTTTATGAATTTTAAAAACTCGCACGCCTCTTTTTCATTCACTGGCTCTTTTATCTTGTTAACCGGGGCTGACCCCCTCTCTACTTCTTTTGACGAATCCATCTCAATATGGATTGATTCAGCTGCCTTCTTCCCTTTGTCCATTCCTCCATCCTTCCTCGTTGATCCCTGTTCAACAACCTCAGGGGCATAACACCTTCCACTTCGTGTTAAGTGCCCCACACTTGTGATATCTTGCTGACTCGAAAACCCTGGCATAACCATGCTGTAGTCATACTTCCACGGTGCAGTTTTGTTTTTCTTGTATAAAAAGGAAGAAGGCAAATCTATGATTAGTTTAGGCGCAATTTCCTCCATAATCGGCATAACTTTCTCTTTTGGTTCGTCATAATAGATGATCAAAGGTCTTCCTATCCCGTAGCGAGCTGCATTCTCAATAACCTCTACTTTCTTCTCTATTTCTTCGTAAAACTGGGCTTCCCCATCATCCATCATCTTTTGGACTTTAGCCAGAAAGTCTACGTATTCCTGTATGATATGACCTTTACATCTATGGAACGGGCACCAATTCTCCACCTTGTTTGCAACCATTTTTAAACTGTCTCTATCTTCAACCATTCCTGCTTTAACCATTTCGACTCATGCTTTTATCATTAGAGTCTTGACTTCACTGATATACCTTTTTACTTTTCTGACTTCCTCTGTCAATACTGCATTTACCCGATTCTCAGCATGATCGGGCAATGGGTTTCCCGCTACATTAGGCCCATCCTTTGACCCAAATTTTACAAGTCCGGTATTGATTAAACTTTGGACTTTCTTTTTGAAGACAATGCAATCCTCAGTTGAATGTCCCTGAATCCCTACGTGATACGTGCAGTTAGTATTTGCATTGTACCACCTTGGGTATGGTGGTGTTAGATGTTTAAGGTATACGGGTGCAACAAGTTGGCCTTGCAGTAGGTTGGGATATAGCTCACCATAGGTGGTAGGAATAGGATCAAACTGGGGTTTTTGATCGTTCTTTGGTGAACGTTGGTCATTGCGCACGGGACCCTGAATATTTGGGACAGTGTTTCGGGGAAGATTTATCTGTAGGGACATGTCAGTTGGAAAAGGCTGTTGTGGTATATTGGTGTAGGGGAATGGATTTTGAGTAAAGTGGTTCACATTGGGGTAGTAAGGATTATACCCCAGGTAAGGTGTGTAGGGTGTAGGAGGTGCATAAGATATAGAAGAAGTATAAGGCTTGGGAGGTGTATATGGTGCAGGAGGTGCATAGGGGTATTGGTTGAAGCTAACTGCATGGGTCTCCTCTTTTTTCCTAGCAGGGAATACCTTATTCGGAGTAGCAGACTCAACCCTTTCCATTTTCCCATTCTTAATGGCAGACTCTATCATCTCCCCGGATATCACCATATCTGCAAAGTCCTTGGTGGCACTCCCCACCAATTTATCATATTATGGTGCTTTCAAGGTATTGATGAAAAGCACTGTAGTTTCTTTGCTAGTTAAAGGGGGTTGCACCTGTGTAGCCAAATCCCTCCACCTTTGCGAGTATTCCTTGAATCTCTCAGAGTAGTCTTCTTTTCCATGTTCTGTAGTGACAGACTGTCAGGTACCATATTCAATACATGCTTATAATGCTCCATGAAAGCATTGGCTAAATCCGTCCACGAACAAATCTTAGTGCGAGTCAGTTGATTATACCATCAGGTTGCAGACCCTGTCGAGCTATCTTGGAAACAGTGGATAAATAGTTTTTTTTATCATCATCGTGCCCTGTCATTTTTCTGCAGTACATGGTCAGATGTGCTGATGGGTTGGTAGTCCCATTATATTTCTCAAAATTTGGTACTTTGAACTTTGGGGGAATTACCAGATCGTGTACTAAACTCCTTCCTTTGGTATCCAGACTGCCAAATAACTCTTCCCCTTCAATGACCCTCAGCCTCTCCTCTAGTAGTTGATATTTTTTTCTGGGATTCTGCCATTTCAACCTTCTTCAGCCCAGTCATCTTTTCCTTTTTCTTTTGGCCAGTTCCTCAAAGTCTGGAACATTAACATCAATTGGGTCAACCCCAATGTTCCCTTCCTAGGACCAAAATTCTGTGCTTCACCCACTAGTTGAATGTAAACATAAGATGATGTCCCAGTTGGAAGTTCATTTCCCACATGCTAGGATGTCTGGCCATTCAGCTACACCACCTCGGTCGGCCTTCCTGGTTCACTGCCCCCATTCCTATAACTGAATTTTTCTTTGGCTATTTCTGCCTTATCATGGTATTCATCATTTCCATGAGTTTGGCCATTTGTTCTCGTGACTCCTCCTGAGACTTAGCCAACTGTTCCTCCAGTTCCCTTTGAGTTCTTTCCATTCTTTCAGTTCTAGCAAGCTGATCATTCTCCATAGCTCTAGCTTGAAATCGAGTATTGTAAGGGTGTCAAAAATCCGATTCTTTCACGGTGTGACCAATTGTACCTTTAGTTTTGAAAACCATGAATTAGAATTTATTGACATATTTTTTGTTTTATAAAAAATGAATGAATGAATAAATGACTAAATATTAATGAATGAATAAATAAATGACTAAATACATGAATATGATTGAATGAACATGAAGAATAAATGAACAAATAAAATGACTAAATAATTAAATGACTAAGTATATGAATGAAAAATTATAAAAAATAAATGAATGAATGATTTATAACTGTGAATAAATGTATGAATGAACAAACAAAATATATAGAGAAAAATAAAAGAATGATTAAATGAATGTATTTGAAAGTATTGACCCTGGGATAATTCCAACCAAACGGTCTTTCATTGATTTCCTAGAACTAAATACATCAGAGATAGAATAGAAAAAAAGATCACTGCTTAAGATAATCTGATAATCTGCCTATTCTAATTCAAAATGCTGTTACAAAATACTGGTCTTATAGTAACTCCCTCGAATCTTGGACTTTCTTTCACAGTCCCCTTTTGATTGCCTTGCTCTTCAATCTGATCCTCACTTGTTCATGGCCTCTTGACGTGTCAGCAGAAACATCACTGTGTAAACTTTCCTTAGCTTGATTGGCTCGGGCTTCTTCATGCTTTGCTCTCTCTTTCCAATAGTTACTCTCCTTCTTGAGGTTTTTGGCTTCTTGTTCCCATTCCCCGGAAGTCTTGACGGTCCCTTCAAATCTGAGCTCGAAATGATACCTTTTGTTTTCCAAGTGTAATTCCTGAAGATTGCCCTTGACAGTGTCCCTTTCTCTCTTAATCCTTTCCATTTCTTTTTCCCAAGATGATTCCCTATTTTTCATGTCCTCAATCTCCTCTTGAAGTCGGTCAATCTCTTTGCTCATTTGGGTCTTTTCTTTTCCAAATTCTGACTTTACGATTTCTAACTCCGATGGTGTTTCCTTTGGTGGTGAACTCATGAATTGAGCTTCTTCCCTATTAGATGTCAACAACTTGCCATTGATCCTCCTTTCTCTCCATACTAAGTAGTCGGGTGTGACAATATCGGCATATCTGGCTACCTCTACCTGATGAGTTTTCTTCCATGCTACTACAATCTCACGTACCTTTCCCGAATACCCATCTTCTCCATAAGCAAATTCTAAACCACTAAGATCATGGGTCGTAGGAGTAAACTGATGGGATTCTGATTGTCTTAGTACTAGTAGTGGTGCATAGCTCACTCCACCCCACACTCCCAATAATGGAACAGAAGCTTTATCTCCATATTTGTATAATATCGGCATAGGAGCTATCCATGGAGCCCTCCAAATTATCATCTCAGCCTTGATATTCCGGAAGATGTTGATCCATTGTTCCTCAATCCTATTTTCAGGCCAATCCCTTTTAAGGAATTCACCAATTGGTGCAAAAGACTTCCAATACGAGCGAAGAGGGAAATTCTCCTGTTTATAAAAATGACTCTGAACCCATATGTAAAGAAGCTGTATACAACCAATAAAACGCCCTTTTTCTTCCTGTCTACAGAAATTCAGAGATCGGATTGTTTCTGCTATGATTGCCAGGGCTAGGTTTATCCTCTGCTCAAGACCTAAAAAAATATCAAATACTGCCACATCCACATATCCTAATGTCTTTGGAAAGATAACTAAATCATAGATAGCTAAAGAAAAAATGTTTCTAACTGTCTCCTTACTTGAATGGCTGTGTCCGTAAAATATCCCATGATATACAGTGGCTTACCCCTTTTCAGACAACATGATTTTCGGCCCAATTTCTTTATACTCCTAGAATCTTAGACACCTTTTTCTTGAAACCCGATGTTTTTGTATCTTTCAAATAAATACAGTCGAGAATAACATTCTCAATATACAGCAAGGTTGAATATTCCTCTATGGTTGGAATCATATCCTCTAGGTTGAAAGTAAAACACCAACCACAGCCCGAATTACTTCACCACTGACCTTAACTTGAACTAACAGTGCTATGTCCCCATAAGTTTGAGTGAAGGCTTCTTTTTCTGATATGCTCCATTGATTCCATATATCCATCAATTCCCAAAGATCATTTTGCCTGATAGTAAAATCAACCTCAGCTGGTAATACTGACACATATGCCATTTTCAAACAATCCTCATTATCTTGCTGACTTTTCTCGGACTGTTTCCTAACCTCTAAATGCTTCTCGACCACTGAGACACTCTGACCTTCCATGGAAGCCCTTTTGGTTGAATATTATCCCGAGACTAATAACCTTCCATGTGCAAAAATAATGGCAAGAATGTAAAAAAAACAAACAAAAAAAATGAATTAGTAACGGCTATAAATTCGAATAATATAAAAAAACAACATATAATTCAAATCAATAATTATCCCTGAGGATGCCAACAAAATTTCGACATTATAACACCCCTGGGACAAAACACCAAAACTTATTACGGGCATTGTGATGTACGTTCATCATTGTCCGATTTACAAAAATAAACTTATTCAGAAAGTAGAATAGAAGGTAAAAGGATTGGAAATATTCCTCCATGTGTTCTTAACTTTGGGATATCTAATTGAAATCCGGCATGCCTTTGCCTAGGTTTACTATATGAAGATGAATTAGTTCTAAAAGCCCGAATTGCTCCTCACTATCACCGGTGAAGGCTAGTAAGGCACCCCGATAAAAGTGGATTCAATTCGTTAGAGTCTATTTCCCTAGCCCATGCGGATTGTTAATCACGAAGGCTTAGGTAATTTAATACTTCGGAAGTGTTTCACTAGCCTATGCGGATTGTTAATCACGAAGGCTTAGTTGCTTTGTTCCCACCTAAAAAGACAGAACCCGGGTATAGAGCTCATGATATGCAAATGCACGTGTAGTGTGTGAGGAGAAATAACAAACCTTTCACCACCTATTCTACATCCCTTATTCTAAATGCCCCAACAAGATTAAGCAACATAAATCATCAATTAATCAATAAATAAATAAATATATGCACCAAAATAACTAGAGAACAATAATAATATGTATGCACATGAATATGGACATATTTAAAAGCATTTTATTATTTTCAAAATTCTTCTTATTATTTAAAAAATGTGGGAATTAAAATTAAATACCAATTAAACTCGACAAAACCGAAACTTTCGATAACACACGACTAATTCTAGGCCTGACTCTCTAATTGTCCCCAGTGGAGTCGCCAAGCTGTCGCAACCTAAAAAATAACAACAAGTTTCATCGTAAGATTTTATTATTCGTTAAGCATGACATTAAAAAAACTGAGGAAAAGTCGACTTAATTCCTCTTAAAGAAATGAAGGTTTTGAAAATGACCTTGAAAAAAGACATGGAGTCGCCACCATTTTTTTTTAGCTAGGTGTGATCGGCCACCTATTAAAACCGATTTAATAAAATATTTTAAAATTAATTAAAACATTTTTAAAACCAATTTCAAGTCTGTGTTATAAACCAGAGAAAATCGAAGAATCGGGTTCAAGACTCGGTTACATGCAGGGAAGGATTAGCACCCCTCAATGCCCGTATAAAATGGTACCTTATTAATCATGTGTTATCTCAAGTCTCGGTAAAAAAGTCGGTTTTAAATTAATTCCCAATTTAAAGAAAAATAATTCCATTTTTTATTGAAAATAATCCATAATTTATTAATTAAAAAATTTCCTATATTTTCCGACAAACGTGGCAAAATATAAAATTTTTTATTTATTTGGAAAATTTTCCAAATCATTCTCGTTTTGAAGAAGATATTCCGTTATTAATGATAATTGATGATATCCTCCCCAGCAAACCTGGCAGAGAACTCATGAATTATTTTAACTCGGGAATATCTTTATTTTATTGAAAACCAATATCTTTTTTCAAAACATTTTCAAAAATATGAACATGAATGTGTGTGACATAAATAAAATGACATAGCAAAATCTAGATAATATAATGCAACCTAAATGATATGATATAATTTAAATGACATAGCATATTCTAAATGAAATGAAATATACTAAATATCATGATATATTCTATATGAAATAAAATGATTTAAATGACATGGCAAAATTAAATAACATAGCATATTTTAAATGACATGGCATGTTTAAATGATATGGCATATTTTAAATGACATGGAAAATGCTAAATAATATAATCTAAATGACATGGTATATAATCTAAATGACATGAAATGACATGAAACATAAAATAATGCTATCATGTAATATGCATGAGAAAAAAAATAATGCATGAACATAGTATATGCTAAATAATGTGACAAAAATAAATAACTAAATAAAAAGCATAGGATAGCATGTAACATTCAAAACCATATAACAAACAACATAACATCATAAAATAAATCAAAATAATAACAATATCATAGAAATTATCATAGCAAAAATCACATATTATATAGTATGCATGAACATGGAAAATTCAATGCATGAAAGTGTATTTTTTCCTTTAATTAAGGAAATGCGTATATCTAAAAAGATATCCGGCTACCTTAGGAAAATATATCAAATTAAATTTGCTAAAATCAAAATACTTTGTGATTTATTTGAAAATCTTGGATGAAAATGAACCCTGGCCGAACCCCCCTTTTAAATGGCTCTAATTTCCTAAGTTTGAAAATCCCGGACTTGACCACCCTTCACCCGAGGTTTATAAAATAATTTTTAAAGTTTAAAATAGTCTAAAAACCAAGCTAGGAGAGTAGCTAAACTTCCTAACCAACCCCTCGAAATGCCTTAGCCAAATTCAACAATTATTTTTCTTTTGAATTCAAATCTGCCTCTACTATCCAGTTTTAACACACAATTTTTTAACCTATTTTTAAAAATTCAAAAAAATCTAAAAAAGATATTGGAGGCTCAGAACATGTAAAACTACAAGTTAAAAAATTGGCTTAATTTTTTGATTAAAGATGACTGCCCAAAAAAATCGGGAAAGTACGAGTACTGGGTGAAAAACTGTTTTGCCAAAACATATTTTTTTGCCTTTGATAAAATCATTTAAAAATCAAAGTAAAAATGTTGGAGACTCTCCTAAAGACCCACAAACAGTAGCTAACACTTTTAAGAAGTTAGACAAAAATTGGCTAAGTAAAGAAAAATCACAATGATAGAATAATCAATTTGATAACCCTTTAATTTTCCACAAGTATGCTCAAGTGAGCATGACTTTGAGCCATTGATTGGCCTAAGTCATAAATCATGTGGCATGACATGAAATGCATGAACATACAGCAAATATGATGTATGAAATGTATGATTTAAAACTTAAATGACATGAAAAATGCATGGCATAGTAAATATGGCCTAGACCTAAAATGAACTTGCATGGCATTTAATGCAACTTAGGTCTAAAATGCATGAAATGCATGACAATGTAAGCAAAACCTAGACCTAAAGAATGCATGGAAATAACACAAAAAAATAACATTCTAAACTAAAATACTCAAAAACAAAGCATGGAAATGCAAACAAGTCAACAAACAAGATAAAAATGCACATGCAAAGCAAAGAGAGGGAGGGTAGCCGAATGCTCCTAAGCCTAAATGAGTATGGCATTTTCACAAACATTTAACATACTAACATGCAAGATACATAAACTTATGATGTGGAAATGCAAACCTATCAACTAACATGATGAAAATGCACATACAAAGCATAAGAAGTGGAGGAGGCCGAATGGTCCTATGAAAAAATATAAAATGAAAACATGGCAACATACAAGGTATGATATATGAGAAAAATGCAAAATATTATCAAGGAAAACACAAGGGCAGAAACCTACAAGGAAATATCATGAAGAAAAAAAAATATAAAAGCAAATATAGCATAAAAAATGTAAAGAACATGATCAAAATAAACATAGACATGCAAAGAAAATAACAAGAAAAAACTAGTTAAAAAAAAAGGAAAGTTAAGCTCCATGGTTGGTACAAAATGGGCATAGTCTCTCCCCTAACCATAATCACTTGATCTTGTCAAGATCATGAAGCCTTTCCATTTCAAAAAAATCAGAAAAGACACCATGCTAAACAACAAAATAGAGGTGAGCTTCATGGTTGGTAAAAATGGGCATAGCTTCTCCCCTAACCATGGTCACTTGATATGTATCAAGATCATGTAGCCATTTCAACCTCTTTTGCTTCATTTTTTTGTAAAAAAATTAGAACATTAAATACTTAAATAAAACCTTCCAAAATCATGTTTCCCACAACAACATGCAAAGAAGAAAAAAAGAAAAATCAAGGCAAGCATTCATGTCAAATTCGGCCAAGCAAAAACCTTGTAAAAAAAATTGTTTTCAACCATTTTTGAGGAAGAAGAAAAGATGAAAACTTAAAAACATTTTAAAACTTTGATTTCTATGAGAAATTTAGTATGATTTCTATGAGAAATGTAGTAGGAAAACAAAATGGAAAATCAAGAAATCAACATGGAAAACAAGAAGAAAACCATGCTAGAGCTAGGTAGAAATGACTACCTTCAAGCTCTTTTTAGAAAACCTTTATTTTCATTCTTTTAAAAACCTCTTCATTGCTAAATTAGATACTGCCTTCATTCATCAAATGACCTAGCCTATATGGGAAAAAACAAACATTCCCCCTTTCCTTTCCTCTTGGCCGATTGGCATTTCAACCATAGAATAGATTTTGCACTTTTTTCCTCCAATTTTGGCCCTGAGATTAAGATCTTTTGATGACACAATAAAATACCTTCTTGCCAATTGATAACAGCCCTTAATATGTGTACTCAGCCCTTCTAATAACCTCAGCCCTTAGATGAAAGAAGGATACAATCCCATGTTCTCCATTGTTTGGCCGAATGAATCTCTACCCTTGGATGAGTTGTGCTTATTTTTCTTCTTCCATTCTTGGCCATTGGATGAGGATTCTTTAATGAAAACAAAAAAATGTCATCTTGGCATTTAATCCCACCCCTTAAAATGTGTACTCAGGCCTTGTAAATGGCCTAAGCCATTGGATGAAAAGGAACAATCCCATGCACTCCCTTTATTGGCCGAATGAATGCCAACCCTTGGATTCATTGTGCTCATCTTTATTCTTCAATTATTGGCCATTGGATGAGGGTTCTTTCATGACAAATAAAAATTTCATCTTGGCATTTAATCTTGGCCATTGAATGGTGCATTCAACTTTTCTACAAGGCACCTAAGCCATTGGATAAAGGGGGACCATTTGCAAGGTACTAGTGGAAGCATTTTCAGCTTGATAGTGACTAAGGAATTAAATTGATCAAGCTTCCTTCTTCTCCTCTATGCTGACTGACCAAGAGAGGAATTATCTCAGCAATTCCTTCATCTTTCGTATTTTTCTTAATTACAAATTGGCCCTTTTTGATTTCTTCGGTAAAATGGTCTTTTTGACCCCCGAACCTAAATAAATATAAAATGGACTCCATATTAAAATTTTATTTTTTAAATACTTCCAAAATAATAAAAAATTGAATTCTGAAAGTTTTCAAAATTTTCTGAGTCCAATTGCTATTTTTTTGGATTTTTTCTTCCAAAATTGCCCTTTTGTGCACCCGAACTTTCACCATTTTTAAACAAGCTCGGAATCCATATTTTTCTTTCCAAATCTCATCCAAATAATTTAAAAGTGTGATTTGGAATTTTTCATAATTTTTGGAGCTCATTTTCTATTTTTTCGGGATTTATCAGCTTGAATTCTAACATAGTGGGCCCGAGATTTGGCCATTTTGCAAACGAACTCCAAATCCAGATTTTCTTTCGCCAATCTCTTCCAAATAATTTAAGAATGAGATCTAAAAATTTTCAAAATTTTTGGAGCTCATTTGCTATTTTTTCGGGATTTATCCTTTTGAATTTCTATATAGTGGGCCCGAGACTTGGCCATTTTGCGAACGAACTCTAAATCCAGATTTTCTTTCGCCAATCTCTCTGAAATGATTTAAGAATTAGATCTGCATATTTTCAGAATTTTTGGCGTTCATTTGGTAATTTTCTCGAATTTTCCAGTTTTGCCCTTTTGCCTTCGAAGCTCGGTTTTGCCCAAAACAAGGCCAATTTCCAGATTTTCTTTTTCTGTGCTTTTCTCATATACTGAATTGGAGTTGGTCCAAAAACGCCCAACTTTTACAATCAAATTCCCTTCCATTTTGATTTTCCCTTTTTTCAGTATCGAGAACTTCCTCGTTTTTTCGTTTTTCCTCCAGTCGGCTTTTTTCTCATAATTTCTTCAAACTTAGCCTTGGGCTATCCTCGTTTAATCACTCCTCACCAATTAGGGGCTTTAGTTTTACCGAATCAAGCCATTTCTGTAATTTTCCCAAATTTTACCAAAATCCGCCAAAAACCCTAATTCTCGATTTTTTTCCAATTGACTTTTCTTTCAATTTTTCTTCTAAGTAGCTTCTCCATTACCCATAGTCAGTGCTTATCTTTCATTTGGAACCTTCAATTCTGACCAATTTGATCGTTTAAGCACTTTTTCCCAAATTTCCCGAACTAGAATTTTCTTTCTACTGAATCTTCGTAACCAACTTTCGAACTCTATATCTTTCAATGTAGACCTCGGATTATCAAAATTATTTCACCATCTTTCAATTGAACTTCAAATCTTGATTTTGAAACTAGGTTGATTTTTTCAGTAGTTGACTTTTCGGGGTTGACTTTTTCAAGTTTGACTTTTTTTGTTTGTTTTCTTAGACTAAGTCTCGGAGTACCATCTGCAGGATGAGAAAAGCCTTTTTGCATTCTGGAACATCAATTTAGGAAGAAAACATACATGTTTTAGTGGTAGGACAAAATTAGGTGTCTACAAATCTGGTACATCGGGAGAGAGTTCGTATCAGCAATAATACCGTTATACATATTTTGCTCGAAAGTCTGTTTCACTATTCAAAAAATATTAAAATATTAAAAAAATATTTTTATATATTTTATAATTAAATTTAAATTTAAATAAAAAATAAATTATATAAATTATATTATTTTTTAAAATTATAAATTATATAATTTTTATTTAAAATTTATTATGTAATATTTTGAAAATAAAAATAAAAAGATATCTAAGAGCTAATGAAGGGAAATCGCCACAATGAGTGGCGATTTCCTTTTATTTAAAACAAAAGAATGAAAAATTTATATAGAGCGAAATCACCATCACCAATGGCGATTTCCCTTGTATTATTTTCATTTTTTTTTTCAAAAAAAATTGATGAAGGGAAATCGTCATGGGCCATGGCGATTTCTCTTCAACAATTTTTTAAAAAAATTGAAAAACATGTTGGAAAATCACCATGGCCCATGACGATTTTCCAACAGGTTTAAAAATGAGCTGATTTTGATAATTAAAAGAGAGGTATCGGTATTTCGGGATTTAAAAAAAAAAGACTACATTAGGATAAAAAACCCTAACAAGTCTCACGAAGGAAAAAAAAAGTCACTTAGTACAAAATAAAGCTATCCAAAAATTTTGCTAATGTTTCATTTTTATCATAACTTTTAAAAGTTATATTTATTTAGAATGTTTAAAAATTATATTTATTATTTATAACCTTTCAAAAAATTTACTGTTGATCTATCTTTTAATAAAAAATCAAAAGTTATCGAAATTATTAACATGAGTATCAATTATCAAGCTACGTGGTAATGTCTATCCAAAAAGAGTCAACTTTATGTGCATCATTTGAACCTTTTTTTTTTTTTTTTTTTGAAAAATGTTATATAGCTGATACTTCATATATAATAGACTTTTTTTGAAATAAAACTTAATTCTTCAACTTTAATCGAGATTTAACCACCAATTTCTTCAATATCAATCCTTGCACTCAATTTTTTTTTTAATTTTATCAAATTATTAAAAAAAATTCACATTTTTATTTTTTCCCAAATCTCTTCATTTTTATTTTTTCACATAGAAATAAGTTTTATTGTATGTGGTTTTGGAGTAATGCAATCAAATAAAAATAAAGAAGAAAAAATGAAGAAACTTATAAGTAAGGCACTTTTAGAAAGCTTTCTTTAGGATAATAGTTTTCTCACTATGGTACAAATGGACTCTTGGAAACATTATTCTCGCGATACACTGCCTATCGAAAAATTCACGATTACACTTCAAGAATTTCTTGAACAAACATGAACCTTCAACTAAAAAATGAGAGAGAAAGAAGAGAAAAACGATTTGAATGAAAAGTTGTGTTAAATGAACATTAGAGAAAGCATTTATAAGTCCAAATCAGTGCTAAATACACCCCTTTATGATTAACATGTCTTTGATGAAGAATCACCAGTTTTTTATTGAAGCTCTATGTCTAACGGACTTATTTTTTAATCTCCACAACGAGTGTCGCAACCTTAAAATGGTGGCTGAAAAATTTTTGCCTCGTTGCGGGACATCGGCCATTCGTTAAAAGCGTGACATTTAAAAAAATAGAGAAAAAAATGACTTAATTCCTCTTGAAATAAAGGTTGAGGGTATGAAAATGACCTCGAAAAAGAATGGAGTCGCCACCAATCTTTTTTGGGTAGGTGTGATCGGCCACCTATTAAAATCGATTTTGAAAAATATTTTAAAAATTAATTAAAACATTTTAAAACCAAATTTGAAGTCTCTGGTTTTGAACCAGAGAAAACAAGTGCGGGCTCGAGAGTCGATTACGCGTGGGGAAGGATTAGCACCCCCACAATGCCCGTATAAAACGGTATCTTATTAGTCATGTGTTATCTCGAGTCTCGGTAAAAAGTCGATTTTAGATGTGATATTTGAAAATAATTTCCATTTTAAAAACAATCCTATTTTTGTTCAAAAATGATCCGAAATTTGCTAATGCAAAAATTCTCTATATTCCCCGACAAAACGGCAAAATATAGAATTTTTATTTATTTTGAAAATTCTCCGAATCATCTTTTTTTTAGAAGGGTATTCCTTCATTAATAATGATTGATGAAGACTCCCCGAAAACCTGGAGGAGGATCCATGAATTATATTAACTTGGGGATATTGCCTTATTTATCAAAAAAATTTCAATTTTCAAAAATTTAAATGATCATGAATGTATAAATTATCATTAAAACATGAATATAAATTATCATTAAACCAGGTAAGTTCTTCCTTGTACTTTTCAAAATGTAAACAAACTCCCCTCATCCCACAGATGGTTCTCCAAGACTTGTGATTTGGAGTTCAACACGAAAAGTTAACCCAGAAAAAGTCAACTCTGAAAAAGTCAATCTCAAAAAGTCAATTATTAAAAAAGTCAACTCTCAGTCAAAATCAAGATCAAAGGTTTAATTGAACAATGGTGAAAGAATTTTGATAATCTGAGGTCTATAATGAAAGATATAGAGTTCAAAAGATGGGTTACGGAAATTCAGTATAGGGGAATACCTAGTTCGGCAAATTTGGGGAAAACTAAAGAGATGACCCGATTCGATAAAATTGAAGCCCCCAATTGATGGAGAATGAATAAACAAAAATAGCCCAAGTCTCAATTTGAAGTGGATCCCAAAGAAGAGCTAGTTGGAGGAAAAAAGAAAAAACGTGAAAATTCTCAATATTGAGAAAAAAGGAAAAAACCAAATCAAAGAGGAATTTGATCGTAAAAATTGGGCGTTTTGGACCAACTCCAATTCAATATATAAAAAAGGCATTGGGAAAAGAAAATCCAAAAATCGAACCCGTTTTGAGTAAAACCGAGGTTTCAGGGGTTAAAGGGCAATATTGGAAAATCCAAGAAAAATAGGTCCTGAGCTCAGAAAATTATGAAAAATTCCAGATTTGAATTTTATATTGTATGGAAGGGATCGGTGAAGAAAAATATGGCATCGGAGTTCAAATGAAAGGCAAATTTCGGGTGCACTAACCCGAAAAATCCAAAAGAAAATTCCAGAAAAAATAGCAAACGAGGTCGTAAAATTATGAAAACTTCCAGATCTGAGTTTTATAATTTTTGGAAGGTATTGGTGAAGAAAAATCTAAAATCAGAGTTCAATTGAAAAAGGCAAAATTTGGGGTGCACTAACCCGAAATTCCAAGAGAAAATTCTGGGAAAAATAGAAAACGAGCTCGAAAAATTTTGAAAACTTTCAAAACTGCGTTTTATATTGATTTGAAGGTATTGGAAAAGAAAATCTCAAATTGGAGCTGATTTGAAAAAAGGCAAAGTTCGGGGTGGCCTAATCCGCAATTTTAATGAAAAATGCGAGAAAAATGAAAAATGAGCTCCAAAAATTATGAAAATCTCCAAAATTGAATTTTACACTTATTTGGAGGGATTGGAGAAAGAAAATCTGGAATTTAGGTCCATTTGCAATTAAATTAAGTTTGGAGGCTAAAATGCAATTTTATCGAAGAAACCGAAAAGGGCCATTTTGCAAATTAAAAAAAATGAGGAAGTTGCTAGAACATTCCATGCCATTCGGCCAGCTCATGAGGAAAGGGAGGGAAGGCTGATCATTTCATCCAATGGCCAAGATTTGATAGCAAGGTGACATTTTTATTGCTTGGTTAATTCTTTATGATCATGTCAAGTGGCCTAGATATTTTGTAAAAGGATGAGCACATTCTTAGCTAGAATTTTCAGCCATCTCATGAAGGTAAGGCTGATCATTAGATTCAATGGCCAAGATGAGGTTGCAAGATGACATTTTTATTTTCTTTGGCTAGTATACCTTGTGATCTTAGATGGAAAAAATATAAGCACATCTACTCACTAGAGGGCATTCGGCCAGCTATGAAGAGAGAGGGGGTCTTTATTTTTCATTTAGCTAGTCATTTTACAAGGGGGTTGGCTGATGAAAAGAGAGAAGGCAGTGGCTAAAGTTCTAAAAAAAAAAAAGAAAGGAAAAGGAAAGTGAAGAGAGAAAAGATAAGAGAAATTCTTAAGCTTGGTTGGAAGCTTAGCTAGGTAACCATTTTTTCTTTACTTTCCATTTATTTTCTTTGATTCGTGATATCTTTTTCTTGCTATTCCATGTGATTGTTAACCCTTTGGTTTGAATAAAAATGTTTTTAAAGATGATTTTCTAAAAGGTTTTCTTCCATTTTTTTGCAAGATATCAAAATTTACAAAGATTCCCTATTTTTTTACTTGGCCTAAAATTACATGTTCTATGTTTACTATATGTTTGATTTTTTGCTTGCATGTTGATGAGGTTATGTCATGCATCTTAGGTACTATATTGCCATGCTTTGCATTTTTTCCATGCCATGTGTTTGTATTTTTGCCTTGCCATGCCATGTGTTTGTATTTTTGCCTTGCCATGTTTTGCATTTTTACCATGTTCCATTCGGCCATGTGCTTGCATTTTTGCCTTGCCATGCTTAGCCTTTTAGGTCATGTCATTCTTAGCATCTTTGTCATGCTTTAGATCATGCACAATACCATGTTCCATTCGGCCATGTGTTTATATTTTTGCCTTGCCACGTGCTTGCATTTTTGCCTTGCCGTATAGCATCTTAGATCATGTCATTTTTCTTAGCATCTTAGCATGCTTTGCATCATACATAAAACCATGTTCTATTCGGCCATGATATAGTTTTTGCATCCTTGCCATGCCTTAGACCATTCGGCCATGTCATTTAGCTAGGTCACATGCCATGTCATTTTCTACATCATTTAGGAATTTTTCTATGACATGTCATTTTCCATGACATTTAGACTTTAGGTTATTTTCATTATGCCATGATATTTTCCATGTCATTTAGATATTAGGGCATTTTTCATATGCCATGTTATTTTCCATGACATTTAGACTTTAGGTTATTTTCATTATGCCATGACATTTTCCATGTCATTTAGATATTAGGGCATTTTTCATATGCCATGTCATTTTCCATGACATTTAGACTTTAGGTTATTTTCATTATGCCATGACATTTTCCATGTCATTTAGATATTAGGTCATTTTTCATATGACATGTCATTTTCCATGACATTTAGACTTTAGGTTATTTTCATTATGCCATGACATTTTCCATGTCATTTAGATATTAGGTCATTTTTCATATGGCATGTCATTTTCCATGCCATTTAGACATTAGGTTATTTTCATGTGCCATGTCATTTAGCATTCTAGGTTATTTTGCTATGTCACTTAGAACCTAGGTCATGCATATGCCATGCCACTTATTTCATGCATTTATCTTGCTGGTTGTTCATGCTTTTCTACATTCCCCACTTGATTTTTGATTTAAGCCAATCAATGGCTCAAAGCCAAGCTCTTTTGATCATGCTTGTGGAAAATTAAAGGTTGCACTAGTTGGATTTTCTGACTGTGGGATTTTTTTTCTACTCAGCCATGGTCCAAATAAAATGATTTTTTTACAATGCATTAGTCATTTAGAGGATGCCATGATATTGTTTCCATGATTTTTAGATTTTTTTATCATGGTTGAAAAAATGAATTTTGACAAAGCATTTTTTAACTCACTGTCTTGATTTTGGTAAAATTAGGTCATAGTATCCTTGTTCCAAAAATTAAGATAATTTTTTCCCATGGAGATCAATATGTTGTAGGTCTTCTCTAATTTTTTCAGAATTTTTTGAAATTTTCTAGAAGGATAAAAAAATCGGTTTTCAAAACTGCCTGTGAGAGTCAGATTTGTTTTTTGGAAAATACAATTTTCTGTTTTCATTAGCTTACAAAGAGGGGGCTGATTTGGGATATTGGTTAATGTCTTAGAGTGATATCCATGTCATTTCCATCATAAAATTGATTTTATAAAAGTCGGGTCAAGGGTTGCCAACCCGGGTTCCAAAACTAGGAAAATAGAGCCTTTAAAAAGGGGGTTCGGCTATGAGGCCTTTTTTTTTCATCCCAAAAATTCCAATTTTTTAAAAAATCCGAGCGCAAAGTCTCTTAGTTAGAAAATCCAATTTAGGTCTCTTCCAAAGGTAGTCGGATACCTTTTTAGGTATACAGATGTCCTTGCTTCACGGGAGAAATACATTTCAAAGCATTGCATTTTCCATGTTCATGCCTATTCCATGATATCTAATTTTTTCTATCTTAGTCATGTAAATTCTATATGTATGAATATTCCATAGTGATGTCATTGCTTTGATTTTAATTTCATATTGTTATCTTGCTTATGATGTAAACATGGATATTCTATGATAATGTCATTTTGTGCTTTTTGCCTTGTCATCATTTCTTTTGCCATGTCATTTAGGTTATACCATGTCACCTAGGTTTTGCCATGTCAAGCATGCCATGTGATTAATTATTTTGCTATGTCATCTAGATTTTGCCATGTCATTAGTAATGATTTGCATATTCATAACCATCTTAAAAAAAAATGATTTCTAATGCAATAAAGATAATGATTTTCAATATAATAAGGTTATTCCCGAGTTAAAATAATTCATGTGTTTTTTGCCGGGTTGCTGGGGAGGATATCATCAATTATAATTAACAACGAAATATCTTTTTTTTCAAAAATGAGAGTGATTCGGAAATTTTCTAAGTAAATAAAAATTTCTATGTTTTGCCGGGTTTGCCGGGGAATATAGGAAATTTTTGAGTTAATAAATTTCGGATCATTTTTAATTAGAAATGGGATTATTTTTTTAAAAATAGGAATTATTTTAAAAATGCCAATTTCAAAATTGACTTTTACCGAGACTCGAGATAACACATGATTAATAAGGTACCGTTTTATACGGGCGTTGCGGGGTGCTAATCCTTCCCCGCACGTAACCTACTCCTGAACTCGCTTCTTTGATTTCTCTGGTTTAAAAGCGCAGACTTCAAAATTGTTTTTAAAGTTTTTTTAATTAATTTTAAAATATTTTACAAAACCGGTTTTAATAAGTAGCTGATCACACCTAGCCAAAAAAGATTGGTGGCAATTCCATTTTTTTTCGAAGTTGTTTTCAAACCCTCATTTTATTTCAAGAGGAATTAAGTCGTCTTTTCCTCTGTTTCCCCAATGTCACACTTAACGAGTAATGTCTCGCGATGGGACTTGTTATTTTTTAGGTTGCGACATATAACATGCATAATTAACATGGCATGACAAGCAATTTATTATAACATGACAAAATTTAAATGACATAGCCAAAGGAATGAATGGCATGACATATGAATCAAAGACATGACATATGAATGATATAACAAAATCTAAATGATATAGCCTAAAAAAATGAATGATATGGCATGCTTGACATGGCAGGCAAACTCTGAATGTCTCATGAATGAATGACATGGCAAATTTTGAATGAATGACATGACATAATCTAAATGATATGGCATGTGAATAAATGACATGGCATATGAACGGCATGGCACATGAATGAATGACATGGCATAATCTAAATGATATGACATGTGAATGAATGACATGGCATAATCTAGATGACATGGCATGTGAATGAATGACATGGCATACGAATGACATGGCACATGAATGGATGACATGGCATAATCTAGATGACATGGCATGTGAATGAACGACATGGCATATGAATGACATGGCTTATGAATGAATGATATGGCATAATCTAGATGACATAGTATGTGAATGAATGACATGGCATGTGAATGACATGGCATATGAATGACATGGCACATGAATGAATGACATGGCATAATCTAGATGACATGGCATGTGAATGAATGACATGGCATATGAATGACATGGCATATGAATGAATGACATGGCATAATCTAGATGATATGGCATGTAAATGAATGACATCAACATGGAATATTCATGGGCATAGAACTTTCATGTGAGGAATCATACAAATAGCATATGTCGAAAAATATTATCACACTCTCCGGCAAACCCGACAAAGATTGGAAAATAATTATTTCTTATGACATTTATATGATTTCGAATAAAACAAAATCCAATATCTTTCGATTCCAAACACGTGCGTTGAACAATTTCCTAACCTCTCCGGTAACCCGGCAAAGATTAGGAACTAATTCTCGTCAAATGTTTAGGAAACTGAAACGTACGTTTTATGTCAAATTAAAATGAAAAACATTTTAAAACATGCAATGCATGAAGGTGTATTTCTCTCTTGAAGTAAGGACATCCGTATACCTAATCTAGATGACATGGCATGTGAATAAATGACGTGGCATATGAATGACATGGCATATGAATGACATGGCATAATCTAGATGATATGGCATGTAAATGAATGACATCAACATGGAATATTCATGGGCATAGAACTTTCATGTGAGGAATCATAAATAGCATATGTCGAAAAATATTATCACACTCTCCGGCAAACCCGGCAAAGATTGGAAAATAATTATTTCTTATGACATTTATATGATTTCGAATAAAAAAAATCCAATATCTTTCGATTCCAAACACGTGCGTTGAACAATTTCCTAACCTCTCCGGTAACCCGGCAAAGATTAGGAACTAATTCTCGCCAAATGTTTAGGAAACTGAAACATACGTTTTATGTCAAATTAAAATGAAAAACATTTTAAAACATGCAATGCATGAAGGTGTATTTCTCTCTTGAAGTAAGGACATCCGTATACCTAAAAAGGTATCCGACTACTTTTGAAAGAAACTTAAATTGGATTTTCAAAAACCGAATGACTTTGGGCTCGGATTTAAGAAAATTGGAATTTTTGGGATGAAAAAGGCTTTATGGCATAATACCCCTAAAAAGGGCTCTAGTTTCCCTATATTTTTTGAAAGCCGGGTGGACCATCCTTGACCCAATTTTTGTAAATTTGATTTTTATCCTTGAAATGACATGAAAATCAACCTAAGACAGTAATATAATGACTCAAATCAGCCCCTTCTTGTATACAAATAAAAACAAAAAAAATATTAGTTTTAGAAGACAATTTTGACTCCCAAAACCAGTTTTGAAATACTATTTTTTTTACCCTTCATAAAAAATTCAAAAAATTCTGGAAAAATCAGTATAGACTTGAGACATGATGGCCTCCATGGGAAAAATAATCTTAATTTTTGGAGATAGGATACCTTGACAGAATTTTCACTAAAGTCAGAACAGTGAGCTAAAAACTGTTTTATCGAAAACCATTTTTCCAACTTAGATAAAAAAAATATATATATAAAATCTTGGAAAAAATACCAAGGAATCCTATAAGGGTCTACTAAATATGGTTAAAAAATATTTTTATTTTGACAAGAGATGAGTATTTTTAAAAATGCCCAAAGTCAGAACATCCAACTTAAACTATCACTCTTCCAACTAGTATACACAAGAGAAATTTGGCTAGAGACCATTAATTGGCCTTAACCAAAAATCAAATTGGCATGGAGAATGTATGATTTTACAGCCAACAAACATATGAAAATGAATCAAGCATGAATTAAAAAAAAAAAAAAACAAACAAAGAAAATGAAGGTTGGCTCAATGGTTGGTTCCATGGACATAGTCCCACCTAACCAAAATCACTTGATAAAAATCAAGATCCTCAAACTTCTCAAACCTTTTATTTCATTTTTTAAAAAAGAAAATAAAAGAAATAGCCTATCCTACCAAAATGGTGAATCCCTGATAACTCTAGAAAATATAATTATTTTGCCACCTTTTATGCTTTTGAATCGGCTAAGTCCTTGAGGATTTTATTAGGATTTGATTAGTTTTAGATATTTTTATATTTATATTTATTTTAATTTTCCATTTTATGTTTAAAAATAGTTATTTAGTTGTTATTTATGTGTTTTTATAGCACCAAGATGATCTGGAGCTTCAAGGTGCAAAACTACAAAAATCGATGCATTCCAATGAGCAGGCAGATTCGACCTCCGAAGCTTCTTTCAAGAAAAACTCGATCTTAAAACCTTCAAATGAGAAAAGTCTCCCCTTGAATTTTGAAGCTGACTTCAATAACTTTCCAACGGTGTAAGGGTCGTCAAAATCGGATAATATTTTCCTAGTCAAAACAACGGACGAAGTTCGAGAAGTCGACTAGAACCAATTTGGACAAATGAAGGAGAAGCACCAAGGAGGAAGTAGCAGTGGTGCCACGGCGCTGGGAGCTCATGAACAGTACCGTAAAAATGTAAAAAAATGTAAAACTTACCTGTTTTTCTTGGGAACGAAGTTCCGGACTCCAGGAGGCCTTGGACACTTTAAATATGACTCTTTTAGGTCAGAATAAAGGGGATTAGACATCTAGAAACCTAATTATCTCTCAAGAAGATAGCCACTATCAAATTCCCTCAAGAATATTGGAAGCTTGAAGATTGAAAACTCAAGAACTGATAACTCTTAGTTTTTTTTTTCTCTTCTTTATCTTTCTTGTATTGTTGAAGATGGTCAAACTATTTTATTATTTGTTTTCATTAATTATCACGAACTAAATCTCTTTTACTAGGATTTCAATGGAACTCAACATGTAGTTTGAATTTACTTTCTCTCTCTAGCTTGATTTAATGCTTTGTTGAGTTGTTTGTTCAATCTTGTTCTTAATGCTTCTAGTTGATTGGCCACCAATTAGATTGATTTGTTAACCTAAATACAACTTGGAAAAGGGAGTTTAATATTAGACATGGATTGAATAACACATGTTTCATATTCATTTATTAGGATGAATTGATCTGCATGTAGGGTAGGAATACACTTATGTGTCATGTGTAACCAATTTTAAAGTCTAAGCTTAATGAGTTTCTCTTTAATTCAGTTATCATAGGAATATAGTTAATTGGCTAAGAGGGTTATTTTTATAAGACCACCGGAAGATCCTTATAAATAGATTAGAACTCTAGGTTAACAACTCAAGATCATTAATCAAGTTAAGAGGGCAGGAAACGTTCAAGCGAAATGTTGAGGGAAATTGTAATCCTAGGCTTTTCTCCATTGATTTAAATCCAATTTTTATTTGCTATCTTGATTTAATTTTTATTTAATTTTTTTTAGTTTTTTATTTTTTTAATTTCCAATCTCTAATCGTTTGTTTGAATAAGATTAACTTGTGTTAATTTTAGTACTTAGCGAATTTAGTGACAATTCCTCGTGGGATCGATACTCTACTCTTCATTATGTTACTTGTTAATGATACGTGCACTTGCGTGGTAAATTTGACAACAAGTTTTTGACGCCGTTGTCGGAGAATTGTTTATTATTTTTGTTAATATTAATACCAAGCAATCTTAGTCTTAATCCAAACTTTATTTATTTATTTTATTTTATTTATTTATTTTTAGGTTTTGTTGATTTGGATGCACTATATGGGATTATAAACGGGATGCAATCAATGCTTTATCTACACAAGTGGTTGCATTTAACAAAAAGCTTGACACTTTGTGTGTACCTTCTGTCCAAAGCCCGTTTGTAATTTGTGAACTCTGTGGGGGGTGGACATCATAGTGATTGGTGCCCAACTTATGCTGATTCAATGCAATATGTTGGAAACTACAATATGCAGCAGAATAATTTCTATTCCAACAATTACAATCCAGGTTGGGGAGATCACCAAAATTCTTCATGGAACAACAATCAATTGTCCTCATATTCAGACAATCAAGCATCTCCTTTTGAGTTCTCATCACAAGCTCAAGCACAAGTTCCAGAAACGAATCCTTCATTGGAAGAGATGTTTATGCACTACATGGCGGAACAAGAAGCTATCAATTAGAGTCAAGCAACGACACTCAAGAATCATGAGACACAAATAAGCCAGCTTGCTCATGCCATTAACAATCAACTTCAAGAAACTCTTCCAAGTGATACTGAACTTAATCCTATGAGTGAAGAACAAGAGCATTACAATGCCAATACACTTGGGATTGAACAAGAGATAGATGAGGATAGCAAGAACCCATAATTGTCAACTGAGCTTATTGAAGAAGAATTTGTGAAAGCTCAAGAAGTCGGGATTCAGTGCGACCCACCACCACTAACCAAATTTCTTGAAGAAGAAATTGTGGATGCAAAAGAAGGTGAAAAAGTTTACATAGAGGAGACCTAGTGTGACCCACCACAGCCTGTTCCCCAATGCATTCAACAGCCAAAACTAATCGATGAGATAGATAGTGCTAACAACGAGGAATTCATAGAGATTTATCCCATTGATCCACTTAAGGCATTAATAAATTCTGCCATTGAAAGAGATGAATTTCGCTTTCAAGCCTGCAAGAAAGTGAAGTTGTTTAAAGAAAGGACAGCCAAATGGCATGAATCGAAAATCATCAAGTGGTTGGATACAGGATGATGAACAATGAGATAGTCAAGCCGATGACTATAAATGAAGCGCTTCTTGGGAGGCAACCCAAGTTCTAAACTTTTAATTTTTTATTATTTTTCTTTTCTTTTAATTTTTAGATTATTTTTATTATTATTAATTTCTTTTTACT
The DNA here is from genome assembly GCA_030761205.1 of Fremontodendron californicum. NCBI lineage: Eukaryota > Viridiplantae > Streptophyta > Magnoliopsida > Malvales > Malvaceae > Fremontodendron > Fremontodendron californicum. Next base: position 14,534,659 of record JAULJL010000013.1, on the reverse strand, counting down.
TTGTTTTCTTTTGTAGTGACTACTCACCTAACTTGGACAAGCATGATGCAGTCTAAGAGGAAAACAAAAGCTTCTCCTGCGTTGCTTTCATCGATAGGGGAGTTTTCTTGTTCTTACTCTTTTTATTTCTATACATTGAGGACAATGTTTGTTTTAAGTTTGAGGGTGTGTCTTTAGTTTTATTTTAGTTTGTGTGATTGTTTAATTGTATTAAAAGTCTAAAAATAAAAAAAATTGTTTTTGCTTGAGATATATTGCACTTATTATGATAGAATCTTTATCCAATGATGAATTTTAGTTATTGATTTATCTTGATTTTTGGGAAAACATAAGCATGAGAAGAATTTATTTTAAATTCTTTTGTTAATTTCATGTTAGGATGTGATTTTCAACAAATTGTGCACTTGATCTCTTGCTTAGAATTGCATAGCTTATTTAAAGACTGATTATGTTGATGTGAATTGCAATTATGTCTAGAACCTAGAATTTGTTTGATTCTCTCAAGGCGAAATCCTAGACAACACTAAGTTGAGGAAGTGATTTAGGCCATATTTGGATCGTTTGAGACTTTCGAGCTTACCTTTATACATTAATATCCTTAGTTTACCTCTTTGAGCTTAATTGATATATCTATTTTCTTTGATTGCCACATATTTTAGCCTAGCCAAATAAGAAAAACCATGATTAACCTTCACTACATAGGCATGTGATGGTATTACAGGAAACAATTATGAACCATGTCAAATTTTGGTGAAGTGGTGATAAAAAAAAAGTTATGGTTCTTCGAAAACGAAGAATAGAAAGAAAAAAAAGAAAAAAAGGGGGATAAAATGGTGAAGCAAAAAGAAAGTGTATTCAAAGAATGGAGAATGTAATTTGAGGAAAAGACTATGGTCTCAAAAATCCTGATAAAAATGTAAAGTGTCTATAGGTGAACTTAAACCAAAATTTATCCTTTATCATACCTTGACCCTAGCCTTACATTACAAGCTTAATAAAGACCTACTTGATCCTTGATGAAGTGTTAGTCTACATTAGTGGAGAGAGAGATGAAAAGCAAACATATGAGAATCTAGTACTGTATTTTTGCATTGGCATAAACTTATTTAGATTGCATGTGATGATTTGCAAGAGATTGTACACACACACTGAAAATGCATTCAAGCATGAAGTTTACGATTGAATTGAATCATAGATTTGGATTATGTTTATGTTCTAACTTGAATCATGATTTTGAGATAACTTTTGAGGAAGATTAAAGAAATCGTTGTTTGAGTGCATTTATCTTGGGTGATATGTTGAGTAATTTTATTTAGTTAGTTGTTTAGTTTTGTTTTGCTCTAGGACTAGCAAAATATTAAGCTTGGGGGTGTGATAACTCTAGGAAATATAATTATTTTGCCACCTTTTATGATTTTTAATCGACTAAGTCCTTGAGGATTTTATTAGATTTGATTAGTTTTAGATATTTTTATATTTATTTTAATTATCCATTTTATGTTTAAAAATAGTTAATTAGTTGTTATTTATGTGTTTTTATAGGTCCAAGGTGATCTGGAGCTTCGAGGTGCAAAACGACAAAAATCGGTGCATTCCAATGAGCAGGCAGATTCAACCTCCGGAGCTTCTTTCAAGAAAAACTCGATCTTAAAACCTTCAAATGAGAAAACTCCCCCTTTACTTTTGAAGCTCACTTCAATACCTTTCCAACGGGGTAAGGCTAGTCAAAATCGGATAATATTTTCCTAATCAAAACAGCTGACGAAGTTTGAGAAGCCGACAAGAACCAATTCGGACAAACGGAGGAGAAGCACCCAAGAGGCAGTAGCAGTGGTGCCGTGGCACTGGGAGCTCATGAACAGTACCACAAAAATGTAAAAAAATGTAAAACTTACCTATTTTGCTTGGGAACGAAGTTTCGGATTCCAGGAGGTCTTGGATACTTTAAATAGGACTCTTTTAGGTCAGAATAAAGGGGATTAGACATCTAGAAACCTAATTCTCTCTCAAGAAGATAGCCACCATCAAATTCTCTCAAGAAGATTGGAAGCTTGAAGATTGAAAACTCAAGAACTGACAACTCTTAGTTTCTTCTTTTCTCTTCTTTATCTTTCTCGTATTGTTGATGATGGTGAAACTATTTTATTATTTGTTTTCATTAATTATCATGAAGTAAATCTCTTTTACTAGGATTTCAATGGAACTCAACATGTAGTTTGAATTTACTTTCTCTCTCTAGCTTGATTTAATGCTTTGTTGAGTTGTTTGTTCAATCTTGTTCTTAATGCTTCTAGTTGATTGGCCACCAATTTGATTGATTTGTTAACCTAAATACAACTTGGAAAAAGGAGTTTAATATTAGACATGGATTGAATAACACATGTTTCATATTCATTTATTAGGATGAATTGATCTGCATGTAGGGTAGAAATACACTTACATGTCATGTGTAACCAATTTTAGAGTCTAAGCTTAATGAGTTTCTCTTTAATTCAATTATCATAGGAATATAGTTAATTGATTAAGAGGGATATTTTAATAAGACCATCAGAAGATCCTTATAAATAGATTAGAACTCTAGGTTAACAACTGAAGATCATTAATCAAGTTAAGAGGGTAGGAAACGTTCAAGCGAAGTATTGAGGGAAATTGTAATCCTAGGCTTTTCTCCATTGATTTAAATCCAATTTTTATTTGCTTTCTTGATTTAATTTTTATTTAATTTTTAATTTCCAATCTCTAATCGTTTGTTTGAATAAGATTAACATGTGTTAATTTTAGTACTTAGCGAATTTAGTGACAATTCCTCGTGGGATCGATACTATACTCTTCATTATATTACTTGTTAATGATATGTGCACTTGCGTGGTAAATCCGACAACAATCCCACAAACAACATGCAAGCAAGAAAATCAAGCAAAGACAAGCACAGAAAATACCCCTTAGGTTTCGGCCAAAGAGGAAAATATGTAAAAAAATTGTCATCTTGGTTATTTTGTAAAGAATAAAGAATAAAGGAAAGAAAACCTTTAGAAATTTATTTTTGAAACCTTTTATTTAACAAAAAGTTAACAATCACATGAAAAAAAAAAAGAGAACAAGAACATGAAATCAAAGAAAATAATTGAAGAAAGGAAGAAATAACTACCTAGCTAAGCTTTCCTTCCAAGCTTCTTCTTTTTTTTTTCCTTGAGAGGTTTCTTCCTTTTCTTCTCCTTCTTTCAAGAGTATAGTGAATAGCCTTGAAAAAAAGCAATTCCTCCCCAAATAGGGCTGTTGATTCCTCTCTAAATAATATGAGAGTGCTCATCTTTTTTTTTTAGCCTAAGTCATGCTTTGCATGCTCTCCCAACATCCTTGCCACATGGCTAATTCTTGTTCCCTTCTTACATGATGCTTTCCTTAAATTAAGGGTTCTTGTCTCCTATTTGCATGATGCTTCCCTTAAATTAAGGGTTTCCTAGCCTCTTATTGGCCAATAATGTCATCTAGATTATTCTTGTCTCCTATCTCTACAAAATATCTAAGCCACCTGTCTTGATCATATGGCTTACTATTAAAATATCTTCCTAGGTGGAATTTTTAATCCTATTTGGCATAATCTGATAGACTTCACATGCTGTTCACATGGCCTTCACATGGCTTTGCAATTTGGAGGCCTCTCATTGGCCAAAAATGCCATGTAGGCAAGTAGTGAAGAATCTTGTCCTTCCTTAAAAATGTCATCTTGCTATTCAATCTTGGCCTTTTGATTCAAGATGATCACACCCTCTCCTTCATCCATGGGCTGGCCAAAAATGGCCTAGAATTTTTTGAGCCATTCTTTTTTTTTATTTATTTGCAAAATGGCCATTTTCGATATTTTCAATAAAATTGCATTTTGGCCCCCAAACTTAATTCAATTGCAAATGGACCCCAATTTTCGAAATCTCTTTTCCAATCCATCCCATGCAATATAAAACTCAGTTCCAGAGGTTTTCATATTTTTTCGAGCTCGGATTCTATTTTTCTCGGATTTTTCTCTAAAGTTTCGGTTTAGTGCTTCCGAAATTGTTCTTTTTCCATTTGAGCTCCGATTCTGGATTTTTCTTCTCAAATCCCTTCCATAAAATATTAAACTCAGTTCTGGAAGTTTTCATAATTTTTCGTGCTCGTTTTCTATTTTTCCCGGAATTTTCTCTTAGAATTTAGGATTAGCGCCTCCCGAACTTTGTCTTTTTCCATTTGGGCTCCGATCTAGATTTTCTTCCATCAAATATAAAACACAGTTCTAGAAGTTTTCATAATTTTTCGAGCTCGCATTCTAATTTTTTTTCAGATTTTCCAAAATTACCCTTTAACCCAAAAACCTCGGTTTTACTTGTAATGGGCCCAATTTCTGGATATTCTTTTTCCACTGCCTTTGTTATATATTGAATTGGAGTTGGTCCAAAAATGCCCAAATTTTACATCTGAATTCCTCTCCGATTTAGTGTTCACCTTTTCCTCATTATTGGAAATTTTCTTGTTTTTCCATTTTTCCTCCAATCGACTCTTCCTTGGGATCCACTTCAAAATGGCACTTGGGATATTTTTATTTATTTATCCTTTATCAACTGGGGGCTTCAATTTCACCGAATTGGGCAATGTCTACAGTTTTTCTCAAATTTGTGAATTTCCTATTTATTCATTAAATCCTTATTTTCTTTTTTCTCTTCAAACCAATTCTTCCTTCAAGTCCGCTTCAACATTGGACCTTCCAATATCCATATTTATTGATCTTATTCCATTCGGAACCTCGAATTTCGTCCAATTTGATCGTTTACGCACTTTTCCCCAAATTTGCAAAATTAGGCATTTTTCTAGATTGAATTTTTGCCATCTGTCTTTCAAACTCTCTATCTTTCGTTGTAGACCTCCGATTATCAAAATTCCTTCACCATTGTTCAATTCAACTTTGAATCTTGATTTTGACTAAGAGTTGACTTTTTCAGTGGTTTACTTTTTGAGGTTGACTTTTTTAGAGTTGACTTTTTTTGTGTTGACTTTTTGTGTTGACTTTCGAATCAAACTCTTGGAGACCCATCTGAGGGATGGTGGGAGTTCTTTGCATTCAGGGGAGTCAAAAAGAGAATTTTCCTTGTTTAGGGGCTCAGACAAAATCAGGAGTCTACAATTGCCTCTCTTTGACTATTGCTGAGAATCAGGATCAGGCAAAGATAAAATAGACAATAATTTTGTCCGGTTAGTGAAATAACATGTGAAGGATAGAAAGGAGAACTTTCATCATTTCTTTATTCATTTTTTTGATGATTTTTTCCATTTTTGTAAATTGTAAAATAAAATAATTTTGTCCTTAAATTGAGCTCCCTGACTCATCAAGGCTCGATCCGTTTTAAGGAAACGAGTTCGATTTGCAAGAGAAGACAATACCTCAGCGGAAGTCCCGGGGCCTTATCTTATCTTGGTGTGATTTTGTTTCAAAATAGTAAATTTGTCCTTAAATTGGGTTCCCTGACTAATCCAGCTCAACCCGTCTTAAGGAAGCGAGTTCGATTTGCAGGAGAAGAAATACCTTTACGGAAGTCCCGGGGCCTTATCTTATCTTGGTGTGAAATTATATGAAACGCATGTGTTGGGATATTTTGCTGAACACCCCGACAACTCGGCAGATCTTTAGAAAAATATCTTTTCACATGACATGTATATAATTTTGGGATGAAATTATATTTTTCGAAAAGAATTGTAAATAGAAGAATTTGTCCTTAAATTGAATTCCTTGACTAATCAAGGCTCAACCTGTCTTAAGAAAACGAGTTCGATTTGCAAAAGAAGAAAATACCTCTGAGGAAGTCCTAGGGCCTTATCTTATCTTTGGGTGAAATTATATAAATGGCATGTGTCGGGATATTTCGCTGAACTCCCCGGCAACCCGACAGATCTTTAGAAAAATATCTTTTCACATGACATGTATATAATTTTGGGATGAAATTATATTTTTCGAAAATAATTTGTCCTTAAATTGAATTCCCTAACTTGAGTTCTCACCATTTCGAGACTTCAAAACGGACGTCCGTCATCAAGCTTTTGTGGCTTCGCATCGAACCGTTGTATATGAACTTATACGTTAGTCTTTGAAGGTTGTCCGACGTTCCTATGGCTCGACATCGGATCTCGTAGGAGTCCAGGGCGTGTTTTAGTTCATCAAACTCTGTTGTCATGTTGAAGTGATGATGTTGATAGAAGGTGTGGAGTTTGGTTGTCCTTGAGGTTAGCCATCATGTCCATTGTAGAGTAAATTGTTTCTCAAGGGCCCCTCTTGGTCAGCTCTCAAGGAGGGCTTCAGGTCATCTGTAAGACCCTCGTAAGACAGAGACTGACTGGATACGTCCTTAATTAGCTTAAAGGAGTGAAAATCTGGAACTGGTCACGGGAAGGTCCGAAAAAAGTGTTAAATGAATAAATGGATTCATATAGTCATAAAATGATGTTAGAAAGTTACTGGTGAAATCAGAATGAAAATCGAAGCTAAAACCGAAAAAAGTCAAAGTATTGACCCGTGGGTGATCCGAGGCTCGGATTTAGAGTTTGGAATGCTGAAAAATTACCTGAACCTTTAGATCTGCATATTTTGATGTTTGGAACATGTTCATGAAGAAAAAAAATCAAAAACAGAACAAAAGAATCGATAAGATCCGATAATGGGCCGTAAATTGCCCGGGGCCCAGATTTGATGTTCGGGATATCGAAAAATTATAAAATTTTGCGTACTGGTGTAAAATAATATTTTAAACATATTCGTGTCGAGAAAAATGAAAAACGAGCTTCCGACCATAAAAATTTCATGCGGGCCTGTTAGGCACTAAAAGACAAAAATGGGCTATAGTCACCTTAGTTGACATTTGGCATGTGAGAAATAGCCATAAAATGCATGCCATAACCCCATGTTCAGCCATGAGACCCGTTCTCCTTAGGCATTAAGGGTTTGTTTCATCTTCTTCCTTAAGATAAAACCTAACCAAGTGAAACTCCATAACCAAAAGCATGTAAGCTTGATCTCTTGAATTCTACTCATCACTAAGCCAACAAAATACATATTTTTACTATTTAGAAGGTGAGGATCACTTGTTTGGTGTTAGTTTTTCAAGAAACCATGAGAAACTATGTGTCTCTCTTTATGGTCATTTTTGCCTTTGGTGGTTTTCAACAAAGTCACCACCTTAAACCACCACCATGGGTAGTTTTAAATCAATCTCTACATCCATTATTTGGGGTTGGTTGATTAACAAAATGGGCAGGAGATGGAAATCCAAGCTTGGCCGAATACACCATGGTGACCAACCCCTTGTGCCGCCACTTCCACCACCATCTGAGGCCACTATTGGCTTTACTAGGCTCAGGGGAACAATTTTCTAGTTGATCATTGCTCCAGATTTCCACCCGAGATAGGTGTAAAAATTATGAAGCTTAAATAGCTAAGGTGTAAAATTTTGGATAGTAGAGAATTAGATACAATTTGGATAATGTGAATGTTTCAAAATTATAAAATATTTATGAAATTATTGTTTATGTACTAGGACTGCGGATTAGCTAAGTCTGTGGTTGGAAGAGCTCCGGAGCACGAGGATCCAATTTCTCCTGCTTAGCGCACTGTGAGTAAACGTGTAGCGATAGACGTAGGATCGTTAGATTATGTTATGACATACTAACTGTGATTGTATGAATGTATCGGTGATGGATTATAATACACTTGAGTTGGTAAATGGTAGTGTGTATGACGTAGAATTACCTAATGGTATCGAATTCTCGTAAAGAAGCGAGAAAAATGTCCAAGGAATGGACAAGTGATGATTATGTAATAATTCGAGATTGACGTATGAGTGGTCGGCTATATGGCGCCATATTGTTTCTTTACTTGTGTGCTTATTTAAATGCTATGTGCTGCATGTTTACTATAATGTTTAGCTATACTTGAATTTGTAGGCTGTCATTGTGTACTATCGAATTTATAGGCTGCTATTGTGCCCTACCGTATTTGTAGGCTGCCATTGTGCCTTACCGGATTGTAGGAGCCTTCGTGCCCTATCGATTTGTAGGAGCTTTCGAGCCCTAACAATTTGTAGGAGTCTACGGACCTTACCAGATGTTATAGTTGATTGTGATGTTGGATAGGAACATCAAGGTGATATTAGTTAATATGACTTGCGAGTCTTTTCCATAGACTTTACTAATTCTGCGTTTACTCACTAGATCCTTATAACTCACCCTTTAGTTATTTTTCTTTTTCAGATACTGATCGACCCGATCTTTCATCCACCTCGCCAGCTTAGCGAGTGATCGATAGTCGGTGAGCATGACATGCCGTTTTGACGAGGTGATCTGTTGCTTGATAGAGGAGCCGTGCACATGCACCTAGGTGTGTCATATATTATTGTGTCTATGTATTATGTTTAATGTAGTTATCCGATTAGAGACTGAGATTGTTGTTTGTATTTTGGTATTGTATATAAATATATACATCGTGGTTCACTTTGTGAGTCTTTTACAGGGCATCTCGGTTACTCCCTAGTTGGAGGTGTCCTAACCGGGATGTCATGTGTTATTATTATTATTTTGCAGGTTCGATAAACCCCCTTATCGGGTAGGGTTATGCCAAAATTTTGTTAGGTAGATAAATGGTTAAGGCTTCGAAGGCAAGGGCAAAAATTTGTCTCTGGTCGATCACATTCCCGGATTTGGGTTGTGCCAAAGTTGGTATCAAAGCTTGTCTAGAGGTCGGTGACTGTACACGTGTCCATCATGTAAAGGATCAGTTGTCAGTTATAGTTGATAGTACGGGGTTAGATAAATGAGGGTACCTAACGATTAAGTTTCTTTCTTAGGTTATTATGCCTCCGGTGCTAAGAATTAGGGTAAGTATAGGGAACAACCACATGGGGTTCTAGATTAGGCATCCATGGGACGTCCGGATCCCGCTCCTGGAGAACGAGACTAGACCGCTGAATCTGCTAGTAGGTCAGCAGCAGATGATAAGGTAGAACAGTTAGCTACTGAGGTTGGTGAGATACATCAGGAGGTTAGGACCCTGATAGATCTACTAGCAGATCAGAGGCAATAGAGGCAAGACCAGGCTCCTCTAGTTCCTCTACGGCCATAGAATCCCCCTGAGGGACAGCAGCCCATCCAACAGTGGTCGTACCTCCAAGTGACATTATATGAGTTTCGACGGAATATGCCATCGGTATTTTCTGGGATTGAGCTTGATTCAGATCCACAGGACTTTGTGGATATATGTGATTGGTAATGTGTGGCTCTCGGATGCTCACCAGTTAAGGCCATGGAGTTGACTAGTTATTAATTGACGGGGGTGGCCTATGAGTGGTATAAGACCCTATTGAGGAGTCGACCAGTGGGTAGCCCTCCATTAGAAGGGTCTGAGTTTTATAATGCTTCTATTGAGCGATTCATGCCTGAGAGTCTAAGGGATGCAAAGGCTCGAAAATTTGAGTTACTGAAACAGATTGAGGGCATGTCAATGTTGGATTATGATACTAAGTTTAATCAGTTGGCAAAGTATGCACCACATATAGTGATGACTGATATTATGAAGGCCAAGCGATTTGCTAAGGCCTCAGGGAGTACTTATTTAGGGCGGTACCAGTAACGAAGACCTCTACATACTCCGATGTTCTTGATGCAGCCTTGAGATTTGAGGCATGGGCCAAGGAGAGGCAGGTTGACCGTGAGCTTCGGAAGAAGGCCAGGACAGGGAGACAGGATTTTAAGCAGTCTGGTGTAGGCAGATCACGAGCACCTAGTGGTGCTGGTACAGTGGTCCGAGGACAAAGCAGTCAGACTAGACCGATTACACAGTCATCAAGTAACACTAGGAGATCAGGAGCTCCCCATTGTCAGAGTTATGGTTATCCATATTTTGGACGATGCGAAAGGCCTGGTACTTGTTTCAGATGTGGTCAGCCGGGGCATATGAAGAAGGATTGTCAGCTGAATTTTTCCCGACCACGTACACTACAGTTGCACCGCCCCCAGTTGTTACGCCAACCGTTACTACTGGATCAGTGGCCCAGTCAATGGGCAGAGGCACAACAGGTAGAGGTACACAATCTGGAGGTAGTGAACAGACTATAGGGGGTAGAGGACAGACTACAGAGGGTCGAGGACAATCCAGGGCATTTGTGCTGAATCCTCAGGATGCGCAAGCGTCGAATGCCGTCGTGACAGGTATGTTAGATATTTGTTCCAAGCAGGCTGTAGTATTATTTGATTCGGGTGCTACACACTCCTTCATATCTCATTCCTTTGCCTCATGTTTGAACATGAATTTTGGTATGTTAAATGATCCGTTGATAGTGCTTACTCCACTAGGGGAGGTTTACTCTGTGAACAGGATATTGAAAGGATGTGAAATGCGGATCGAGGATAAGATATTTTCTGGTAGATTTAGTTGAGCTAATTATACTTGAGTTTGATGTGATTTTGGGCATGGACTGGTTGTCTGCCCACTATGCGGTATTGGATTGCCACGAGAAGGTGGTAGTGTTAAGTATACTGGGTAAACATGTGTTGAGGTATCAAGAAAATCGTAGAACCACTTCGCCTCACTTGATCTCGGTAGTTAGTGCCAGGAAACTGTTAGCGAAGGGTTGCCAAGGATTCTTGAAATGTGTATATGATGTTGAGGTAGAGTCTTAGGATTTGAAAGGGATTCCCATGATAAAGGATTTCCCTGATGTTTTTCCTGAAGAGCTGTCAGGACTTCCACTGGATAGCGAGATCGAGTTTTGCATAGATGTACCCCTGGGAACACAGCCGATATCCATTCTTCCTTACCGTATGGCTCCGTTGGAGCTAATGGAACTAAAGGTTTAGTTGCAGGATCTTCTTGATAAGGGCTTTATACACCCGAGTACTTCTCTTTGGGGTGCTTCGATTTTATTTGTTAAGAAAAAGGATGGATCGTTACTATTGTGTATCGATTACAGGTAGTTGAATAAGGTGACGACGAAGAATAAGTATCCGTTTCCTAGGATCGATGATTTATTCAATCAGTTGCAGGGAGCTCAGTGCTTTTCTAAGATAGATCTTAGATCGGGGTACCATCAGCTTCGCATCAGGAAGGAAGATATTCCTAAAATGGCCTTTCGCACTCGATATGGACACTATGAGTTTTTGGTTATGTCGTTTAGACTGACGAATGCACCGACAGCGTTCATGAATTTGATGAACAGGGTGTTCAAACCCTTCCTTGACTAGTTTGTGATTGTGTTCATCGATGATATCTTGGTGTATTCGAGAGGCGAGGAAGAACATAGGGAACACCTCCGCTTAGTCCTCGAGATTCTTCGAGCACACAAACTGTTTGCCAAGTTCTCCAAGTGTGAGTTTTGGCTATCGAGTATGAGCTTTCTTGGCCATATAGGTTCGAGGGAAGGTATTTCTGTCGACCCTAAGAAGATTGAGGTAGTACGAGACTGGGAGAGGCTGACTACAGTAACAAAGATCAGGAGTTTCTTAGGATTGGCTGGATATTATATGAGGTTCGTGGAGAACTTCTCGACGATAGCTGCACCACTAACCAGGTTAATACAGAAGAATGTTAAGTTTGTTTGGTCAGATGCGTGCGAGAAGAGCTTCAATGAACTTGAGGAGCTCTTAACTTCAGCACTGGTGTTAGCATTGCCAAATGAGACAGATGGCTTTGTGGTATATTGTGATGCATCTCGCATAGGTTTGGGTTGCGTATTAATGCAGAAGAACAGGATTATTGCTTATGCGTCGAGACAGTTGAAAAGGCATGAACAAAATTACCCCACGCATGACTTAGAATTGGCAGCCATTATCTTCGCATTGAAGATACGACGACACTATTTGTATGGCCGATCATGTGAGATTTATACATACCACAAGAGTCTCAAGTATATATTTGATCAGCGCGAGCTGAATTTGAGACAGAGGAGATGGTTGGAATTACTCAAGGATTATGATTGTACCATCCTTTATCATCCCGAAAAAGCCAACGTTGTCGCGGATGCTTTGAGTAGAAAATCCATGGGTAGCTTAGCTCATATAGTAGTGCAGAGGAGACATATGGCCTGAGAAGTGAGGAATTGCCTTAATGGAGTGGTACTTAGTATTATCGACACGGGGAGATGTTAGCCCATGTGCAAGTACGGTCATCATTAGTGGAAGAGGTAAAACGGTTGCAGCATGATGATGGTTTTTGCATAGGAAAGAAAGCCCATGTTGGACAAGGATTGTGCGAGGAGTTTCGTATAGATGATGATGGGATTTTATGGTTACATGACCGCCTCGTGGTACCGTTGGCAGGAGATATACGACATAGACTCCTCGAGGCAGCTCATAGCTCATCCTATGCTATGCACCCTGGTTCCACCAAGATGTATCATGATCTAGGAGTACATTATTGGTGGAAAGGCATGAAGAAGGATGTTGCGAACTTTGTGGCTTGATGCTTGGTGTGCCAACAGGTTAAGGCTGAACATCGGAAACCTCTAGGTACACTTCAGAGCTTGGATGTCCCTGAATGGAAATAAGACAAGGTTACTATGGATTTTGTCACGGGGTTGCCTAGATCAACCAAAGGATTCGACTCAGTATGGGTGATTGTTGACAGGTTGATCAAGTTCGCACGTTTCTTGCCAGTGCGCACTACATATACGGTAGTCCAGTATGCTAGACTATATTTGGACCAGATAGTGCCTTTGCATGGAGTGCCTATTTCTATTGTGTCAGATAGAGGCACACAGTTCACATCGAGGTTTTGGGAATCATTCCAAAGGGCATTGGGTACTCAGTTGAGGTTCAATACCGCGTTCCATCCCTAAGCAGATGGTCAGTCCGAGAGGACCATCTAGACTTTCGAGGACATGCTACGGGCATGTGTTTTAGATTTTGAGGGTAGCTGGGATCAGCACTTGTCTTTGATTGAGTTTGCATATAATAACAGCTATCAAAGTTCCATACAAATGGCACCATATGAAGCATTGTGTGGCCGGAAGTGTAGGTCTCCAGTGGGATTGTTTGAGGTGGGTGATCGTCCATTATTAGGTTCAAATATGGTTTGGGATGCATTGAGAAATGTGGAGTTGATCCGTGACAAAATGCAAGCGGCACAGAGTCGGCAAAAGTCCAATGCCAATAATAGATGTCTGGAACTAGAGTTTGATGTGGGGGATCATGTGTTCTTGAAAGTGTCTCTGTTTTAGGGTGTCCTGAGATTCGGTAAGAGAGGAAAGCTGAGTCCAAGGTACATTGGACCGTTTGACCGTTTGAGATACTTCGATGACATAGGGCAGTAGCATATGAGTTGGCCATTCCTCCTGAGTTAGCCGCTGTATACTCAATATTTTATGTGTCGATGCTTCGGAAATACCTCCCCATGAGTCCCATGTGTTGCGACCGCAGGCGGTAGAGGTAGATCCACACATGTCATATGTAGAAGAACCCATAGCCATAGTAGAACGGCAGGTATGGAAGCTCCGATCGAAGGAGATTCCTTTGGTGAAGGTTGTATGGAATCATCATGGGAAGGAGGAAGCTACTTGGGAACTTGAAAGAGATTTGAGGAGACAGTACCCCCAGTTGTTTCTAGAGCAGTACATAACTCTTTAAATGAATTATTCAATAAGTTCACAATTAGAAAGAAAAAAAAAATCGAGGACGAATTTTCTTTAGGGGGAGAATTGTAAGACCCTCGTAAGACAGAGACCGACTAGGGTCTCTTTAAATGATTCATAGACAGTGGATCAAGTTTATATATGCTTGTAGACAAAGCACACTATCATGTGGTCTTATTGTTATATTAATATTTGAGAGATTTAGCCTTAAATTGACCACGAGTCAGGAATCAAAATCGGGACAATGTAAAGTCCATAAAATTTGGTAATTTAACTTTACATAGTGTTAAAATGTGATATAATACCGATTAGGATTATTGGGAAATCTAATCGGCATAAAAATCAGTAAAATATGAACCAGGGGTATTTTGGTCTTTTTACACAAATTTTTATTTTTTGTTCGTATATGGTACCAATAGACTTCGTGATCATAGAGGATCACAATATGATGTTTAGATTGAAATTTTGACTTTTAAATAAAAAACTAAGTGGAAATCGGATACGTCCTCAATTAGCTTAAAGGAGTAAAAATCTGAACTGGTCACGGAAAGGTCGAAAAAAGGTTTTAAATGAATAAATGGATTCATATAGTCATAAAATGATGTTAGAAAGTTACTGGTGAAATCAGAATGAAAATTCGAGCTAAAACAAAAAAAGTCAAAGTGTTGACCCGTGGATGATCCGAGGCCCGGATTTAGAGTTTGGAATTCTGAAAAATTACCTGAACCTTCAGATATGCATATTTTGATGTTTGGAACATGTTCATGAAGAAAAAAAATCAAAAACAGAACAAAAGAATTAATAAGGCCCGATAATAGGCTGTAAATGGCCAGGGCCTGGATTTGATATTCGGAATATCAAAAAATTATGAAAATTTTTGTATTAGTGTAAAATAATATTTTAAACATATCCATTATGAGAAAAGTGAAAAACAAGCTTCCGAGCATAAAAATTTCATGTGGGCCCGCTTAGGCACTAAAAGACAAAAATAGGCTATAGTCTCCTTGGTTGACATTTGGCATGGGATAAATGGCCATAAAATGCATGCCATAACCCCATGTTCAGCCGTTAGACCCATTCTCCTTAGGCATTAAGGGTTTGTTTCATCTTCTTCCTTAAGAGAAAACCTAACCAAGTGAAAACTCCATAACCAAAAGCTTGTAAGCTTTTGGTGTTAGTTTTTCAAGAAACAAAGAGAAACTATATGTCTCTCTTTATGGCCATTTTTGCCTTAGGTGGTTTTCAACATAGTCACCACCTTAAACCACCACCAGGGGTAGTCTTAAATCAATCTCTACATCCATTATTTGGGGTTGGTTGATTGAAAAAGTGGCTTGGAGATGGAAATCCAAGCTTGGCCGAATACACCATGGTGACCAACCACCTTGTGCCGCCACTTCCACCACCATCCGAGGCCATTATTGGCTTTGCTAGGCTCGGGGGAGCAACTTTCTAGTCGATCGTTCCTCCGGATTTCCACCCGAGCTAGGTGTAAAAATTATGAAGCTTAAATAGCTAAGTTGTAAAATTGTGGATAATAGTGAATTAGATACAATTTAGATAATGTGAATGTTTTAAAATTATAAAATATTTATGAAATTACTGGTTATGTACTAGGAGCGCAGATTAGCTGAGTCCGTGGTTGGAAGAGCTCTGTAGCACGAGGATCCAATTTCTCCTACTTAGCGCACTGTGAGTAAACATGTAGTGATAGATGTAGGATCGTTAGATTATGTTACGACATACTGACTGTGGTTGTATGAATGTACCGATGATGTATTGTAATGCACTTGAGTTGGTAAATGGTAGTGTGTATGACGTAGAATTACCTTATGGTATCGAATTCTCGTAAAGACGCGAGAAAAAGGTCCAAGGAATGGACAAGTGATGATTATGTAATAATCCGGGATTGATGTATAAGTGGTAGATTGTATGGTGCCACATTGTTTCCTTGTGTGCTTATTTAAATGTTATGTGCTGCATGTTTACTGTAATGTTAAGCTATGTTTGAATTTATAGGCTACCATTCTGCCCTACCGGATTTGTAGGCTGCCATTGTGCCCTGTCGGATTTGTAGACTGCCATTGTGCCCTACCGGATTTGTAAGCTGCCATTGTGCCCTACCGAATTGTAAGAGCCTTCGTGCCCTACCAGTTAGTAGGAGCTTTCGATCCCTACCAGTTTTTAGGAGTCTACGGACCCTACCGGATGTTATAGTTGTTTGTAATGTTGGATAGGAACATCAAGGTGATATTAGTTAATATGACTTGCGAGTCTTTTCCATAGACTTTACTAACTCTGCATTTGCTCACTGGGTCTTTATGACTTACCCTTTAGTTATTTTTCTTTTTCAGATACTGATCGACCCGGTCCTTCATCTACCCCGCCAGCTTAGCTAGTGACCGATAGTCCATGAGCATGACATGTCATTTTGACGAGGTGATTCGTTGCTTGATAGAGGAGCCATGCATAGTCACCTAGAGATGTCATATATTATTGTGTCTATGTATTATGTGTAATGTAGTTATCCGGTCAGAGACTGAGATTGTTGTTTGTATTTTGGTATTGTATATAAATATATAAATCATGGTTCACTTTGTGCGTCTGCTCCGGGGCATCTCGGTTACTCCCTAGTTGGAGGTGTCCTAACCGGGATGTCATGTGTTATTATTATTGTTTTGCAAGTTCGATAAACCCCCTTATTGGGCGGGGTTGTGCCAAAATTCTGTTAGGTAGATAAATGGTTAAGGCTTCAGATGTAAAGGAAAAAACTTGTCTCTGGCAGGTCATTCCCAGATTTGGGCTATGACACCATAGGTTTGGTCCTGGCAAGAAAGGCGTGATGAGGACGACCCTCGACATCGGGCACGTCACGTGGTCCGGGCATCAGCTGTGATTTTGCTGGCATCAAGCTGTAATATATGAGGTCATTGTATTAATCTTTAGAAGACTTGTTTGGTACTCAAGAAGCATACTCAAGAAGGTTCTTGCTCTAGATGGATTGCTCATTCTTTTTCCCAATAAACCTTGTTTTCGAGATGTAGTCTAAATGTTTTCACTTGAGGGCCGATGTCAGTCCTTGTTCGAAGATGAGGTCGAACTTTTCCACTTAAGGTCCGAAGTGTTCAAACTTCTACACTTGAGGACTAAATTCGGACCTTGTTCAAGGTAAAGTAGTCATGCAAGCTCCTTTTACTTGAGGACTGATGTCTAGGATGGCCAAACTCAAAGGTTGTAGGTGATGGAGACTCAATTAAGAGTTGTAAACCCAAGTGCAGGTTATGTTCAAGAAATAAATTCTCGGGTGTCCGAGGTCGAACCACAGGGAAGCGTACTAGTAAGTATAAGTTTATAAATATATATGAAAAAGAAAATAAACAAGATATTAGGGAATCAATAACAAAGAAAGTAAACAAGATATTAGAGAACAAAATAAACAAAATAACATAAAAGCAATTAAACAAGATATAAAAAACAATAAGAAAGGATGTTGAGGTTAGAGAATCCACTCTTGGTGTTATGCTAAGATTAATCTTGTTTTATTACACAATTGAAATCCACACATAAGGGAGGTTCCAATCGGAAGGTTTAGCAATTCAGTCCAAATTGTCCAACGTCCATAGCATATGATATTATGTTCATTTGGTGTCCTCAAAACTCATAAAAAGAGTCCAAGCATTCCTTATGCCAAGGTATATGTCTACAATAAATGAAGGTTATGAAACCAAGCATTTACTGTGCCATTTTCATTGTCAATAATGAATCAAGATCTCTACTTTGCAAGTATGATTTTAAACCAAAAGAAAATATTATCTATACTAGTGTTTATAAATGATGATTCATTTTAGCTCATGTTTAAGAGACTAACCTTAGCATTTACCAAAAGCTTCACCTCATCACCTCAACAATATGATTAGCAACACATACTAGATATGAATAAAATGAAAAGAAATGTAAGAAGCATAAGTAAATAAAAAAAAAGAAAACTAGAGAAAGGAAAGAAGAAGAAAACTTAGAGAATTTTATTACAATGGCTAATATCCTACCAATGTATAATGTATCCCAATACTCATCCAAGGCCCTCTATTTATACACATTTTGGAGGGCTAAATGACAAGAGACAAGCTTTACAAATTTCAAAGGTAGGTATAATAGGTGGGTGCATTTTTCTAACAATTTTTGTCATATTGTATGACAATTCTGATCAGCCAGCTTGATGGTCGATTTTGTCAATGTTGGAGGCTCGATCTGATAAAATTGTCTTCTAGAAAAATATACCCCTATCAGTTACGGATCCATAGCCATTGGAATCAGCTCATTTGCTGATGCGGATAAGAAGATATG
Organism: Fremontodendron californicum; assembly: GCA_030761205.1. Taxonomy (NCBI): domain Eukaryota; kingdom Viridiplantae; phylum Streptophyta; class Magnoliopsida; order Malvales; family Malvaceae; genus Fremontodendron; species Fremontodendron californicum. Next base: position 14,516,678 of record JAULJL010000013.1, on the reverse strand, counting down.
GGCAAAATACGAAAACAGGTCAGCACAGACGTCATTGCACATCAGCCAACTTGATGGTCGATTTCGATAGGGAAAACGACTCCGTTTCAAGAAGTGTAAAACATGAAAAAGATATATATGCCTCTTAGCTTTGCACGGCTACAAATTTCAGCCTTATTGCTTCAGTGAAACTCGAGATATAGCTGATATGGCAAACGGTGTCGGAACTGGAACTGAACTGGATTTGCCCTTAATTCTAGTAATCTGAAATCACTCAAAGAAACTTGTGAAAAACACCAAATTACATAAAAATATAAAAGATCATAAACACAATTAGACTAAGCAATAATAACTCGTATTTGACACAAAACAATAATAAAACATAACTAAGAACTATATAATTATACGAGTTATCACACCCCCACACTTAGATTGTTGCTAGTCCCTAGCAACGACTCAATAAAAATAAAATAAGAAAATCTAATCTAATCCATTTTCGTAGGAAATCACGGTGGCACTTAGCATGTGACACAAGCCTTTAAACCCCTAGGTGTCCCTAGTGGACGAGTTTAGTCTCGTGAGGGTTTACTAGGACGATACCCACAAACATTGAAGACATAAGAAAAACTAAAAATAATAATTATAACTAATCCTTCCAATATAAATTAGAGATAATCATTGAACAAGTCTTATAAACTAATCAATAGCTCAAAGAATTTCACAAAAATTCATGCTTGAATGTAAATAAATGAGTTAAGCCAATATTAACATAACATATTTCAATCAAAATAGTGCATATTCAAACTTAATCTCAACTTCTCACATGGGATACTCTCTTGATTTTCACTCTTTAAAGTAGTGGTAAAGTATTTACACTCAATCAATCTCATGAAAACACTTCTACCATATGCTTGCTTGTCCACCTATTCTCCACTATTTAGATCATACAACTTCATAAATCAAGAGGTCTTTATTCAAGGTTGTAATGGGGCCAAAGGGTTATAATGTGGTTAAAGAACAAAAGGATAAAGATATCACAAAGGTTCCAAAGAGTTCATAGACTTTAGAGACATAATAAGATCATACAAATAAAACTTCTCAAAACTCTTATAAAGCACATAATAACATAGGCTAAATATTTATGTTGAGCCTTTGCATCATTCTAACCAACTTTGTAACATCTTTTTCTAGAAGTTCAAGAGAAGATTCTTTTTTTTTTTTTTTAATATGGGAATGTATTTGACAATGATCCCTTTCTTTTTCTCTTGACTTTTTCTTTTCTTTTCTTCCCCCACACTTATCTTTTGTTTCTAACCCAAATTTTCAACTAAAAATATCCCTTTTTTTTTTTAATATGTCTCAAAATATAAAAATCCATCTTTAGAACAAGGGTAAGGATATAAGTATATTTAGGCTAGGTGTAAGTTGTGGTTACCAATAAAACAGCATATTTAATGTAGGCTCAAATTGGCTCACTAGTGGGGATGTTCTCTTAAAACATTAATAAGGGATGGCTGTTTGGCTCTGGTTATAATCCTAATGCCTCTATCATATTCATGTTGTCACATGTATCAATATAGTATCAAACGGTTTAAAGCAAGTTCTAGAGAATCATGTAATCATAAGAGCACTCAAGAAAGAAATTAGATTGATTTGTATAATGCATCAATCATTATAGGCTCAAAAACTCACAAGGATGATTATACAAGTCAGATTAAGTCTAAACATGCTTCTTTCTCAATCAACATATCATATTAACATTGGCTCATAAAAAGGTTGATATCAAGCTCAATTCTCATGAAAATCTTCTCACTAATAAATCTGTTTTAGACTTATGCAATTCATATCTCATCATTGTATTAAAAAGAAACTAAAACACACTAAAAAATAATAATAATAATAATAATAATAAAGACTCATAAAATAAAATAGTAGACAAAAATAAAAGAAATCCTAAATCATTCCCCCACACTTAATTCTTACATTGTCCTCAATGTAAGTCTATTAACCCAAATGAAAGAATCATGTGTAAGAAAAAAGAACTAATAACATAAGAATAGGAATAACTAAGACTCAAAACAAAACAAACTCATGCAACCTAAATAATCCTAAAATACTAAACAAAAATTAACAAGTAAACATAAAAAGATTAAAATCAAACTGACAAGGTATGTCTCAAGTCTCCCTTACTCAGACCTTGTTCAGAATGAATACTTCTAAATTGCTTAAAACACAACAAACTTTTTTTTTTTTTTTTGAAAGAAGAAATCAAACTAACAAGGTATGTCTCAAGTCTCCCTTACTCACACATTGTTCAGAATGAATACTTCTAAATGGCTTAAAACACATCAATTTTTTTTTTTTTTTTTTTTTTTTTACAAATTAGCAAAATATGTCCCTTACCCCCTACTAAAGGTAGAATTTAGGAGATATTACCTGCAGAGGTTGCTAACCACTTATTATAAATCTTCCTCTGGTTTTACGTCCAGAAACGGCTTAAACGCCTTCTATGAGTCGAGGATATGTTTCCCATCCAGTTTTCTTACAAGCTGGCAAACAGGGTCTTTTAACATCAGATTCCCAAGATGTTGCCATTCCCTTTGGAATTGCGGCCATAAATCAAGAATTTCTCTTTGTACGTCTCCACTAGGATGCGTCTCAAGAGAAAGTTGGATATTACCCAAATTCTCCTTACTCAGTCCATCCTTAATGAATTCAATTTTATCATCTCGATTAGAGGACGGAATCCCAATAGAACGACATTTACCGTTACACGTCCATCGTGCATATTTGTGGCAATTTGAACTCATGCGCTTTGCTCGTCGCTTCTTTGCAAAAGTGCTTCTACCTGTACCTGGTAAATGCAAAACAGGAAGATATTCATCTTCACGTACCTTGGCTTCAATTATCCAACGTATGTCTTCAGGAATCCCTTTGTGCATAAGCATTCTTAATCTTTCAAATCGAACTTGGTAAAGCTTCAGTAAAATATTCCGAGGAAAAGGAGGAAATCGTTTCTGCAATCTTGTGAGAATATCATCCATCTTGAAAAAAAATGAAAAAGAAATTGAAAGAGAAATTTATATACAATATCAGTTTTGTGGGTAGCTGATGGAACCGACTTAAATAATCACGGAGTACCGTTATCCGCCATTTAACCGGGGTTAAGAAAAATGTATTTTTTTTTTTTGAAGATTAGTAAAAATTATATTTACATCTAGTTATTTTCAAAACAAGGATCAGAAAGAAAAACAACCTCTTCTTGAGTAACATGATTTTCCAAAAAGAGTTTGAGTCTTTGTCCATTTACCTTGAATACGTTACCATTTTGAGGATTCTCAATGTCAACTGCTCCATAATGATACACATGTTTAACCACAAATGGGCCAGTCCATCTTGATCTCAACTTACCAGGAAATATATGAAGTCTAGAATTATAAAGTAGAACTTTTTGCCCAACATCAAATGTTTTTCTTGAAATTAACTTGTCATGAAAGGCTTTAGTTCTTTCTTTATGAATTTTAGAATTCTCATATGCATCTTTGAATAAAGTTGGCCAGTAAAATCCACACTGTAAAATTTTTGTAGCAGTTTTCTTTGATGAAAAATGACCACCACATGCCTCGGAATGACAAAACTTAATTACACTACTTACCTCATTGTCGGGAATGCATCTTCGAAAAATTTGATCAGGACAATATTTGAACAAGTAAGGGTCATCCCAGTAGAACTTCTTTACCTCATTCAGAAACTTCCTTTTATCTTGGGGGCTCCATTGAGAAGGAATTTTTCCCAAAAAGGAATATTTTAGCTCGGATGGCAATGGTTTTAAATCCAGCTTGGGCGGTTCAATAGTTGATGGTACAGTGACATTTGTGAGTGATGGGAGTTCCTCAAACTTTTGTTTCCAACGATGCTTATCCTGAAAAGAATTTAACAAAGAATCAGTGTGTGAAATTTCTGAAGCATTATCAAACTCACATTCAATTAAATAAGCTTCTAAAGGATCATGGAATGTGGTAGTGGTGAGATGTTCATGAACAAGTTCTTCAATGAAATCCACTTCATGTACTTCTGAATCATCACCAGGCTGCTTGCAAGTGTTGAACACATTTAATTCTAAAGTCATATTTCCAAAAGAAATGTTCAACATACCATTCCTGCAATTTATCAGAGCATTAGAAGTTGCAAGAAATGGACGGCCTAATATAACAGGAATTTGAACATTTGGATTTGAAACAGGATGTGTGTCCAAAACAATAAAATCAACAGGGAAGTAAAAATTATCAATTTGAACCAAAACGTCTTCAACTATCCCTCGAGGAATTTTTACAGAACGATCAGCTAGTTGAAGTGTAACAGGTGTTTCCTTGAGTTCACCTAAACCTAACTGTTGATAAACAGAAAAAGGCAAAAGATTAACACTAGCACCAAGATCAAGCAATGCACGTTCTATTCTAGTGTTTCCAATGATGCATGAGATTGTTGGACATCCAGGATCTTTGAATTTTGGTGGAGTAAGGTGCTGAATGATTGAGCTCACACTTTCCGTCAGAAATGCTTTCTTTTGTACATTATGTTTCCTTTTAACTGTGCACATGTCCTTCAAAAATTTAACATAAGATGGAACTTGTTTGATTGCATCCAATAAAGGAATGTTAATCTTAACTTGTTTGAAAAGTTCATAAATTTCTGCATTTTGATTCAAATTCTTTATTGTTTGCAACCTTTGAGGAAAAGGAGCAGGATGCATACCTTTTTCTTTGTCCAAATTTTCAAGAAGTTCAGACTTACCATCATCCTTACCGTTACTTTTCGGAGGGGAATGAGGATCTTGGTCTTTTGATGGAATGTTTTTGTCAATTGCCTTTCCACTTCGAAGAGTTGTGATAGAACTGGCATTTTCCTGTTGAGTTTCATTGGAGCAAGAAACAAAACATTGAGTAGAAGGGTTAGTGATGCACCCAAAAGAGTGTATCTTATTTAACCTTGCACTAAAAAGATAAATTGTAAGTATAGTAGTTAGCAAGGGTCGAGTCCTCAGGGATTGGGTTTTAGTTTATAAGTTAATAGTTTAAAACTTAAATTCAAGAACAATAAAAGAAAAGGGGTTTTTGAAGCCAGATTTAAACTAAAGTAAATAATAAGAATAAGATGCAAGGCGGTATAACCAGCCAATAAAAATATATATACTAAATTAGGCGGTATAACCAGCCAATAAAAATATATATACTAAATTAGGCGGTATAACCAGCCAATAAAAATAAAACAAAGTTAATATACAAATTAGGCGGTATAACCAGCCAATAAAAATAAATATAAAAAATAAGCAAACTAAAAGTAAGAAAACAAATAAGTAAGAAGAATCAAATATGAAAAATATGGTTAAGGTTTCATTCTCCACCACTAGACATCATTAAGAATCAATTTCAGATCTATCAATATCAACCAACTATCAAAGTTAACAACCGTAGATAACAACAAGCTCTGTTACCCCAATCTTTCCTTAGTTTGTCGTTAAATAGAACAAGCTCTCTATTTAATCTCTAACCATTAAACAACCTAGAATAAGCTTTCTAAATTCAATTTAATGGCAGCTTTATGATGAGAAAGATAGGTTGATCTAAGCAACAAACACATAAGCTCGGATTGTTCAACTTAGGTTATGTTCCACTTTGCAATTATTGAAAACTTGACCATAATCATTAATCACAAATTGCCACTTATGAATAGGAAATCAAGACAATTACACGGATCAAGACTCCTAAACTAGCAATAGATAATTATCAAGATCTATCTAGTTGTACACCTAAATAAATCTAGACAACATCATGAACAATTCTTGTAGAAGAACATAAGCAACTTTGATAGAAAATTAATGATAGATAGAATCTGAAAATCAATCACAAAACATGTTTAGGGCTTTGAAATCACCCTTAACCAAATAGAAGTTTAGCCTAGCATAGGCATTATAAACATAAACATAAAATTAAAGAAAATCTAAGAAGAAAATAAAAGAAAGAAAGAAGAAGAGGAAGAATATTAATTATCCAACCTCTTGCTCTCTCTAAAGAAAAAGAAAACTAGAGAAAAGAAAGAAAACTAGAGAAAAGAAAGAAGAAGAAAACTTAGAGAATTTTATTAAAATGGCTAATATCCTACCTATGTACAATATGATCCTCTACAATCATCCAAGGCCCTCTATTTATACACATTTTGGAGGGCTAAATGACAAGAGACAAGCTTTACAAATTTCAAAGGTAGGTATAATAGGTGGGTGAATTTTTCTAACAATTTTCGTCATATTGTATGACAATTTTGATCAGCCAACTTGATGGTCGATTTCGTCAATGTTGGAGGCCTGATCTGATCACATGGTCTTCTAGAAAAAGGTTCCCCTATCAGTTACGGATCCATAGCCGTTGGAATCAGCTCATTTTCTGATGTGGATAAGCAGATATGGGCAAAATACGAAAACAGGTCAGCACAGACGTCATTGCACATCAGCCAACTTGATGGTCGATTTCGTCAATATTAGAGGCCTGATCTGATCACATGGTCTTCTAGAAAAAGGTTCCCGTATCAGTTACGGATCCATAGCCATTGAAATCAGCTCATTTTCTGATGTGGATAAGCAGATATGGGCAAAATACGAAAACAGGTCAGCACAGACGTCATTGCACATCAGCCAACTTGATGGTCGATTTCGCTAGGGAAAACGACTCCGTTTCAAGAAGTGTAAAACATGAAAAAGATAGATATGCCTCTTAGCTTTGCACGGATACAAATTTCAGCCTTATTGCTTCAGTGAAACTCCAGATATAGCTGATATGGAAAAAGGTGTCGGAACTGGAACTGAACTGGATTTGCCCTAAATTCTAGTAATCTGAAATCACTCAAAGAAACTTGTGAAAAACACCAAATTACATAAAAATATAAAAGATCATAAACACAATTAGACTAAACAATAATAACTCGTATTTGACACAAAACAATAATAAAACATAACTAAAAACTATATAATTATACGAGTTATCACACCCCCACACTTAGCTTTTTGCTAGTCCTCGAGCAAAATCAAATAAAAATAAAATAATAAAATCTAATCTAATCCACTTTCGTAGGAAATCACGGTGGCACTTAGCATGTGACACAAGCCTTTAAACCCCTAGGTGTCCCTAGTGGACGAGTTTAGTCTCGTGAGGGTTTACTAGAACGATACCCACAAACATTGAAAAACTAAAATATAAAGAAACTACATATACTAAAAATATTTATTCCTAATCCTTTCAATACAAATTAGAGACAATCTTTGAACAAGTCTTATAAACTAATCAATAGCTTAAAGAATTTCACAAAAAATCATGCTTGAATGTAAATTGTTTGAGTTAAGCCAATATTAACATAACATATCTCAATCAAAATAGTGCATGTTCAAATTTAATCTCAACTTCTCACATGGGATACCCTCATGATTTTCACTCTTTAAAGTAGTGGTGAAGTGTTTACACTCAATCAATCTCATGAAAACAGTTCTACCATATTCTTGCTTGTCCACCTATTCTCCACTATTTAGATCATACAACTTCATGAATCAAGAGGTCTTTAATCAAGGTTGTAATGGGGCCAAGGGGTTTGTAATGTGGTTGAAGAACAAAAGGATAACGATATCACAAAGGTTCCAAAGAGTTCATAAAGTTTAGAGACATAATAAGATCATACAAACAAACTTATCAAAACTCTTTACAAGTACATAGTCACCTAGGCCGGATATTCATGTTGGGCCTTTTCTTTATTCTAAACAACTTTGTAACATCTTTTTCTTTTTCCACAAATTCAAGAGATGATTCATATTTTTTTTTTTTACATAGGAATGTATTTGCCAATATTCCATTTCTTTTTCTCTTGACTTTTCTTTTCTTTTCCCCCCACACTTATTTCTTGTTTCTAACCCAAATTTTTAACTAAAAATATCCCTTGTTTTTTTGCAATATGTCTCAAAATATGTAATCCATCTTTAGAACAAGGGTAAGGATATAAGTATATTTAGGCTAGGTGTAAGTTGTGGTTACCAATAAAACATCATATTTAATGTAGGCTCAAATTGGCTCACTAGTGGGGATGTTCTCTTAGAACATTAATAATGGATGGCTGTTTGGCTCTGGTTATAATCCTAATGCCTCTATCATATTCATGTTGTCACATGTATCAATATAGTCTCAAACGGTTTAAAGCAAGTTCTAGAGAATCATGTAATCATAAGAGCACTCAAGAAAGAAATTAGATTGATTTGTATAATGCATCAATCATTATAGGCTCAAAAACTCACAAGGATGATTATACAAGTCAGATTAAGTCTAAACATGCTTCTTTCTCAATCAACATATCATATTAACATTGGCTCATAAAAAGGTTGACATCAAGCTCAATTCTCATGAAAATCTTCTCACTAATAAATCTGTTTTAGACTTATGCAATTCATATCTCATCATTGTATTAAAAAGGAACTAAAACACACTAAAATAATAATAATAATAATAATAAAGACTCATAAAAAAAAATAGTAGACAAAAATAAAAGAAATCCTAAATCATTCCCCCCACACTTAATTCTTACATTGTCCTCAATGTAAGTCTATTAACCCAAATGAAAGAATCATGTGTAAGAGAAAAGAACTAATAACATAAGAATAGGAACAGCTAAGACTCAAAACAAAACAAACTCATGCAACCTAAATAATCTTAAAATACTAAACAAAAATTAACAAGTAAACATAAAAAGATTAAAATCAAACTGACAAGGTGTGTCTCAAGTCTCCCTTACTCAGACCTTGTTCAGAATGAATACTTCTAAATTGCTTAAAACACAACAAACTTTTTTTTTTTTTGAAAAGAAAAAATCAAACTGACAAGGTATGTCTCAAGTCTCCCTTACTCAGACCTTGTTCAGAATGAATACTTCTTAATTTTTTTTTTTTTAAATTAGCAAAATATGTCCCTTACCCCCTACTAAAATATGACATTGTCCCCAATGTCAAATTTTAAAGGTAGAATTTAGGAGATATTACCTGCAGAGGTTGCTAACCACTTATTATAACTGAGACAAAACAAGCAAAATGTTAGATAATGTCACAAAGACAAAGTGCAATCCACTCCTTGCTCATCCATATCTCTTTTTCTTTTTCCGAGCGTTTGCGAAACAACCGTAGCAGATAAACACTCATAAGCTTGGAGCTTTTTGAGTAAATCTTCAATGGTTGTAGCAGAAATTATGGTTCTCCTTGCCTCTGAAAACATGAATCCATTATCCACAGCATTATCTAAATATGAAAGCAAATTACTAAAATAACCATTAATATTAAGCAAACCAATGGGTTTCTTATTTGTGACCAAAGATGACCAAGAAGCCACGCAAGCTATTTCTTCCAATGTACCCAGACCTCCTGGTAGAGCAATGAATGCATCGGCAGAATGGTACATGATTGTCATCCGTTCAGGGACACTCCAGACTTGTATTTCCTTACCCACGGTAGGTCCACAAAAACTTGTGAATAGTTTTGGCACGATTCCTAGAACTGGACTTCCTCCGGCGTGTGCTGCTGTAGCGACTGCTCCCATTAAACCCGTACTATCGCCTCCATAAATCAAGTGGATCTTTTGTTGGGCAAGTATTACTCCAACTCTTATGGCTTCATCAGCGAATATGTTATTTTTCCCTGGATAAGCACCTCCAAAGACACAAATTTTTTTTATGCGCTGGGACGAAGTACTTTCCATTTTTTTTTCGAGTGCCTGAAAGAGAATGAGTACATGGTGTAATATATAGAGGACTGAGTAGTGAATCAGACAAGAGTAATAATGTCGCCGAAAGTGTATTTGACCTGTCAGAAGAAAATGTTAACCTAACAAAAGATTTTTGCATGATTTCAGGAAGAAAATCAAAAAGAGAAGAAAAAATCAACCGTAAAAGTCAAGAGTAATAATGTCGCCGAAAGTGTATTTGACCTGTCAGAAGAAAATGTTAACCTAACAAAAGATTTTTGCGTGATTTCAGGAAGAAAATCAAAAAGAGAAGAAAAATCAACCGTAAAAGACAAATAAAAAAAGAGAATAATTACACAAATCGAACAACACGTAAATTAAACCAAAATGAAGTTATTGCAAATCAAACCAAAAGGTGAGAAGTCATTTATTGTAGTTGTGATTGTGGCTCACATCTTCCTCTGGTTTTACGTCCAGAAACGGCTTAAACGCCTTCTATGAGTCGAGGATATGCTTCCCATCCAGTTTTCTTACAAGCTGGCAAACAGGGTCTTTTAACATCAGATTCCCAAGATGTTGCCATTCCCTTTGGAATTGCGGTCATAAATCAAGAATTTCTCTTTGTACGTCTCCACTAGGATGCGTCTCAAGAGAAAGTTGGATATTACCCAAATTCTCCTTACTCAGTCCATCCTTAATGAATTCAATTTTATCATCTCGATTAGAGGACGGAATCCCAATAGAACGACATTTACCGTTACACGTCCATCATGCACATTTGTGGCAATTTGAACTCATGCGCTTTGCTCGTCGCTTCTTTGCAAAAGTGCTTCTACCTGTACTTGGTAAATGCAAAACAGGAAGATATTCATCTTCACGTACCTTGGCTTCAATTATCCAACGTATGTCTTCAGGAATCCCTTTGTGCATAAGCATTCTTAATCTTTCAAATCGAACTTGGTAAAGCTTCAGTAAAATATTTCGAGGAAAAGGAGGAAATCGTTTCTGCAATCTTGTGAGAATATCATCCATCCTGAAAAAAAAAATGAAAAAAAAAATTGAAAGAGAAATTGGAAGAGAAATTTATATACAATATCAGTTTTGTGGGTAGCTGATGGAACCGACTTAAATAATCACGGAGTACCGTTATCCGCCATTTAACTGGGGTTAAAAAAAATAAAAATTATATTTACATCTAGTTATTTTCAAAACAAGGATCAGAAAGAAAAACAACATAAAAAGACACAAAAACAAAACACTCTAAATAAAATCCTAAATTCTTCCCCCCACACATAATTCTTACATTGTCATTAATGTAATGCTATTAATCCCAAATGAAAGAATCATGTGTAAGTGAAAAGAACTAATAAAAAAAATAAACTTATGCAGCCTAAATGAACTTAGAAACACTAAACACAATTAGCAAAGAAACATAAGAAAAAGATAAAGAAAAAGAGAGCAAATCTGAGGATGGCAGTTTGGCAATGCTTTCACTAATTAGGCTGCCTCCCCCAATTAGCACTTGATTGATTGTTTTCAGCCTAGCCAATTCCCCTTCTTGGCATTTTAGGCTTGTCAGGCTCATACATGAAATTTCCCAAATTTATGCGTTGGAGAGGAAGCTTTCTTTGCACAACAATGGATGCATTCTCCATTACAAGTATTATTCCATCATCCTTTCTGGTGCATATGTCATCGACGAATGGAGCATATTTTGATACTTGTTGAATGACCTCCACAAACAAGTTGTTTAAGGTTTCCGGCATGTGTTGTTCATGTTCTTCCTCCTTGAACTCTTTAAATCTACTAGGAAAAGGTGGAGAAGAAACATTAGTAAAAAGTGAAACCTTAAACGTTACCTCAGGTGCCGAAATACTCTTATTTGAATCTTTGGCTTCATTATCCTCAAGAATAGAATCCATCTCTAATTTTGTTTCATCCTCATCTTGTTCCTCATTCTTCAAGGTCACAATAGTAGCATTCTCCTTTGTGTTAACCATCGTTTGGGCTGGGAGTTCTTCAGATCTTTGTGCTACCCATCCCACCATACTACTAGCCAATTGGCTCATTTGCTTTTCCAAACTCTGGATGCTTGCCCTTGTTTCCTGTTGAAATTGCAAAGAATCAGTAACAAGAGAATAGACAAGATCTTCTAAAGAAGTACCTGAGTTTTGAGTCATATGTGGTGGTTGAAAAAGATCTGGTTCTTGAGACCATGATTGATTGAAGCTAGATGGATGAGTGTAATTGGCATAAGGATCTACTTCTTGGTAATTTTTCGAGTAGCCATAATTAGTATGATCCCACCATCCCTCATGGTAAGTGTTTGAGTAATGATCATACTGTTGGTCTTGGTACACTTGATGGCCTTGACATCCTCCCATGGCCAATTGTTGAACTGGGGAGGTGAGATTGGCTTGTTGATTCTCCATGTTCATGTATGCCACCAACTCTTCAAGTGTTAGATTGCTCAATTCCATTGTTTTTTTTTCTTTTTTCAATTTGAAAAGAAAAACTTGTATGTACAAGAAAATAAAACTAATTAGAACTGAAAATAAGAATAAACCAAGTAACAAATAAACTAAAGAAAACAATCCCCGGCAACGGCGCCAAAAAATTGATGCACCCAAAAGAGTGTATCTTATTTAACCTTGCACTAAAAAGATAAATTGTAAGTATAGTAGTTAGCAAGGGTCGAGTCCTCAGGGATTGGGTTTTAGTTTATAAGTTAATAGTTTAAAACTTAAATTCAAGAACAATAAAAGAAAAGGGGTTTTTGAAGCCAGATTTAAACTAAAGTAAATAATAAGAATAAGATGCAAGGCGGTATAACCAGCCAATAAAAATATATATACTAAATTAGGCGGTATAACCAGCCAATAAAAATATATATACTAAATTAGGCGGTATAACCAGCCAATAAAAATAAAACAAAGTTAATATACAAATTAGGCGGTATAACCAGCCAATAAAAATAAATATAAAAAATAAGCAAACTAAAAGTAAGAAAACAAATAAGTAAGAAGAATCAAATATGAAAAATATGGTTAAGGTTTCATTCTCCACCACTAGACATCATTAAGAATCAATTTCAGATCTATCAATATCAACCAACTATCAAAGTTAACAACCGTAGATAACAACAAGCTCTGTTACCCCAATCTTTCCTTAGTTTGTCGTTAAATAGAACAAGCTCTCTATTTAATCTCTAACCATTAAACAACCTAGAATAAGCTCTCTAAATTCAATTTAATGGCAGCTTTATGATGAGAAAGATAGGTTGATCTAAGCAACAAACACATAAGCTCGGATTGTTCAACTTAGGTTATGTTCCACTTTGCAATTATTGAAAACTTGACCATAATCATTAATCACAAATTGCCACTTATGAATAGGAAATCAAGACAATTACACGGATCAAGACTCCTAAACTAGCAATAGATAATTATCAAGATCTATCTAGTTGTACACCTAAATAAATCTAGACAACATCATGAACAATTCTTGTAGAAGAACATAAGCAACTTTGATAGAAAATTAATGATAGATAGAATCTGAAAATCAATCACAAAACATGTCTAGGGCTTTGAAATCACCCTTAACCAAATAGAAGTTTAGCCTAGCATAGGCATTATAAACATAAACATAAAATTAAAGAAAATCTAAGAAGAAAATAAAAGAAAGAAAGAAGAAGAGGAAGAATATTAATTATCCAACCTCTTGCTCTCTCTAAAGAAAAAGAAAACTAGAGAAAAGAAAGAAAACTAGAGAAAAGAAAGAAGAAGAAAACTTAGAGAATTTTATTAAAATGGCTAATATCCTACCTATGTACAATATGATCCTCTACAATCATCCAAGGCCCTCTATTTATACACATTTTGGAGGGCTAAATGACAAGAGACAAGCTTTACAAATTTCAAAGGTAGGTATAACAGGTGGGTGAATTTTTCTAACAATTTTCGTCATATTGTATGACAATTTTGATCAGCCAACTTGATGGTCGATTTCGTCAATGTTGGAGGCCTGATCTGATCACATGGTCTTCTAGAAAAAGGTTCCCCTATCAGTTATGGATCCATAGCCGTTGGAATCAGCTCATTTTCTGATGTGGATAAGCAGATATGGGCAAAATACGAAAACAGGTCAGCACAGACGTCATTGCACATCAGCCAACGTGATGGTCGATTTCGTCAATATTAGAGGCCTGATCTGATCACATGGTCTTCTAGAAAAAGGTTCCCGTATCAGTTACGGATCCATAGCCATTGAAATCAGCTCATTTGCTGATGTGGATAAGCAGATATGAGCAAAATACGAAAACAGGTCAGCACAGACGTCATTGCACATCAGCCAACTTGATGGTCGATTTCGCTAGGGAAAACGACTCCGTTTCAAGAAGTGTAAAACATGAAAAAGATAGATATGCCTCTTAGCTTTGCACGGATACAAATTTCAGCCTTATTGCTTCAGTGAAACTCCAGATATAGCTGATATGGAAAAAGGTGTCGGAACTGGAACTGAACTGGATTTGCCCTAAATTCTAGTAATCTGAAATCACTCAAAGAAACTTGTGAAAAACACCAAATTACATAAAAATATAAAAGATCATAAACACAATTAGACTAAACAATAATAACTCGTATTTGACACAAAACAATAATAAAACATAACTAAAAACTATATAATTATACGAGTTATCAGTTAGGCTGAGGTTGAGCGGGAAACTTACCTTTTTCTTGAGTGCGTAATGAAGCTGTCAATGTGGACAAGGTGTTTTTGATCTCATTGATGTCCTGTGAAGTTCGGTTATTCACATTTGCTTGTGTTTGCATGAATGCTTGCAATGTCTCTTCCAAGGTTTGTACACGTGAAGGTTGATAGGAAAATGTGTTGCCTGGCTTTTGAGATTGTAGTACCTGAACATGATTATTATTCCGCCAACTGAAGTTGGGATGATTTCTCCATTCAGGGTTATACGTTTCAGAGTAAGGAGAAGGAAAAGGCTTTTTAAATGTGTTTATGGAATTTACTTGATCATGCAACGCTTCTTTAAGAATGGGAATGTTTGGACATTCAGAAGTGGGGTGTCCCATGATTTCACAAATTCCACAACTTTCTTCATTTTTAACCGTTTTGACTTCTTTAACTTCTCTAAGTTCCATGGCTTCAATCTTTCTAGCCAAATTAGCTACTTTAGCTTTTATCTCATCTTCTTGACTAAAATGATATTTACCTCTGTTAGAAACAAGATTAGATCTATTGAAACTTTCAGAGGAATTATCTGTGTGCCAGGCTTGAGAGTTATCTGCCAAATGGTCTAGGTAGTCAAAGGCTTCTTCAGGTTCTTTTTCTAGAAACTCACTGTTACACATTGTTTCAACAAATTGTTTAGTTTCGGGAGTTAAACTTTCATAAAAGAAACTAATAAGACGCCATTTTTCAAAACCATGATGTGGACAAGAACTTAACAAATCTTTAAAACGCTCCCAGCACTGAAAAAATGCTTCATTTTGATTTTGATTGAAATTTTGAATTTGTCTTTTCAAAGCAGTAGTTTTATGTGCTGGGAAAAATTTCTTTAGAAACTCAGTTTGTAATTCTTGCCATGTGCCAATTGACCTTGGTTTTAAATTATGAAGCCAAATTTTTGCTTTATCTTTTAAAGAAAAAGGAAATAATTTTAGCTTGACAATTTCATTTGTACATTGTTGGTCATTAAAGGTGACACATACATCTTCGAAGTCTTTTAGAAACGAGTAAGCACTTTCCGATTCTAACCCATGGAAATTTGGAAGCAAAGCTATCATACCTGGTTTAAAACGAAAGTTGTTTGCATTGAGAGGAAAAATAAAACAAGAGGGTGATGAGCTTCGAGTTGGTTGCAAGTAGTCACGCATGGTGCGTACTTGTCTGTTCTCATCTTCAGCATGAACACTTTCATTGTCAGCCATGTTAGGAGTTGTATTAGAAAGATTACCTGAAAAAGTTTCACAATAAAATCTAACTAAACGACGAGATCTAAAATCACGTCGCCAAACAAAAATAAAACAAAGTTAATATACAATATAAATATAAACATATAGAAAATTAGGCGGTATAACCAGCCAATAAAAATAAATATATACAAAATTAGGCGGTATAACCAGCCAATAAAAATAAATATATACAAAATTAGGCGGTATAACCAGCCAATAAAAATAAATATACTTATAAACTTATATACTTAGTATTGCTTCCCCGGCAACGGCGCCAAAAACTTGATGGAGACTCAATTAAGAGTTGTAAACCCAAGTGCAGGTTATGTTCAAGTAATAAATTCTCGGGTGTCCGAGGTCGAACCACAGGGAAGCGTACTAGTAAGTATAAGTTTATAAATATATATGAAAAAGAAAATAAACAAGATATTAGGGAATCAATAACAAAGAAAGTAAACAAGATATTAGAGAACAAAATAAACAAAATAACATAAAAGCAATTAAACAAGATATAAAAAACAATAAGAAAGGATGTTGAGGTTAGAGAATCCACTCTTGGTGTTATGCTAAGATTAATCTTGTTTTATTACACAATTGAAATCCACACATAAGGGAGGTTCCAATCGGAAGGTTTAGCAATTCAGTCCAAATTGTCCAACGTCCATAGCATATGATATTATGTTCATTTGGTGTCCTCAAAACTCATAAAAAGAGTCCAAGCATTCCTTATGCCAAGGTATATGTCTACAATAAATCAAGGTTATGAAACCAAGCATTTACTGTGCCATTTTCATTGTCAATAATGAATCAAGATCTCTACTTTGCAAGTATGATTTTAAACCAAAAGAAAATATTATCTATACTAGTGTTTATAAATGATGATTCATTTTAGCTCATGTTTAAGAGACTAACCTTAGCATTTACCAAAAGCTTCACCTCATCACCTCAACAATATGATTAGCAACACATACTAGATATGAGTAAAATGAAAAGAAATGTAAGAAGCATAAGTAAATAAAAAAAAGAAAACTAGAGAAAGGAAAGAAGAAGAAAACTTAGAGAATTTTATTACAATGGCTAATATCCTACCAATGTATAATGTATCCCAATACTCATCCAAGGCCCTCTATTTATACACATTTTGGAGGGATAAATGACAAGAGACAAGCTTTACAAATTTCAAAGGTAGGTATAATAGGTGGGTGCATTTTTCTAACAATTTTCGTCATATTGTATGACAATTCTGATCAGCCAGCTTGATGGTCGATTTTGTCAATGTTGGAGGCTCGATCTGATAAAATTGTCTTCTAGAAAAATATACCCCTATCAGTTACGGATCCATAGCCATTGGAATCAGCTCATTTGATGATGTGGATAAGAAGATATGGGCAAAATACGAAAACAGGTCAGCACAGACGTCATTGCACATCAGCCAACTTGATGGTCGATTTCGATAGGGAAAACGACTCCGTTTCAAGAAGTGTAAAACATGAAAAAGATAGATATGCCTCTTAGCTTTGCACGGCTACAAATTTCAGCCTTATTGCTTCAGTGAAACTCGAGATATAGCGGATATGGCAAACGGTGTCGGAACTGGAACTGAACTGGATTTGCCCTTAATTCTAGTAATCTGAAATCACTCAAAGAAACTTGTGAAAAACACCAAATTACATAAAAATATAAAAGATCATAAACACAATTAGACTAAGCAATAATAACTCGTATTTGACACAAAACAATAATAAAACATAACTAAGAACTATATAATTATACGAGTTATCAGTAGGTGAAGTTGGGCGGACGATGACTTTTGAGGTGGAAGTTGAGTCATGCTTTGTTTTGTTGGAAGAGGATTTTGAAGTGGTCGCGCCTTAAAGGTGTGTTGACCTTTCTTTGTGAATGGCAAGAGACTCCCTTTTGAGAGTGTTTTCAAGCTTTCACTTGTCCGTCAAGCTGAGTTGTTTATGACCTTAATCCCTTGTTGTGACCACGGGTGTGTCTGTCAATGGACTTTTGGAAGTTGAGCCGTTTCTTTTAAGGCTTGCAAACTAACTTTCATCCTCATGTTGTGTTTGTGCCTTTAGCATCAATTTGTTGTCCGTAGTCATTTCAAGCATCGTTATCTCACCATCTTTCCAAGACATGAACTTAGTATCTTTAGTCATTGCGAGGAGCTTTGTCAAAGAGGTTGATGTGCTCAAGCCTTGTTGAACGTGACCAATGTGTCCGTGCTCTCTTGCTCAGAAGTTTCTTTTGGAGGTAGCTGATCCACGCAAGCTCTCTCGCTTAAGGGATGTTGTAGAGATTGTCAATCCATCCTAGCTCTCTTACTTAGGAGCTATTGTTGGAGGTCGCGTACCCTGTCACGCTCAAAATTCCTTTGTAATGCTAAGTCCTTGATGTCTTTAGGTGAGTGTGTAGCGTGTTTTCTCTTGTCGTGGCCGGACCTTTGTAGCGACGTTTGGCATTTTGTGTGCGCCCTTTCGAGCTCACTTATTCTTTGAGCGTGAGCTGTAGTTGCTGTAACCATTAGCTTTGTCTTGCCACTTTAGGTGTTGGACAAGAGTTCACACTAAGGAGGCTCTTCCTTATGTGGCGTAAGCTCTCATTTGGTTTGACTTGGGAATTTTTCATCAAGGGAGGATGTCATTTGGCCATCTTGGATGTGTGTGAGCGTTGTGGCCACAACCTCTTGCTTTCTATTTTTTGCATGATGTGAATCTAGTTAAGTGCGGACTTATTCTTTTGTCAGGATTTTACATGCTTTGGTAGGACGCCATCTTGATGACTTTAGGAGATGTAGTGGTTGAGGAGAGCTTTTGCACCTAGTTTTCACTAGAGTTATCTTCGTAGTTACACTTTGAGCATGCTTCCAGTGTTTAGCTTGTGCTGCGAAAGTAGTGTCTGCGCTTAGAATTCACTTAGGGGCACATGTTGATGAGATTCCGAGAGTGTTCCTTAAGGGCTTCGGCCACGTTCCTCATGAGTATTGTCTTAACCTAAAAAAATAACAAGCCCCATCGCGAGACATTACTCGTTAAGTATGACATTGGGATAACAGAGGAAATGACGACTTAATTCCTCTTGAAATTAAATGAGGGTTTGAAAACAACCTCGAAAAAGAAATGGAGTCGCCACCAATATTTTTTGGCTAGGTGTGATCGACCACCTATTAAAACCGGTTTTATATAACATTTTAAGATTAATTAAAATATTTTTTACAAAAACCAATTTCTAAGTCTGCGCTCTTAAACCAGAGAAAACAAAAAAAGATGGGTTCGGAAGTCGGATATGTGTGGGAAAGGATTAGCACCCCACAACGCCCATATAAAACGATACATTATTAATCGTGTGCTATCTCGAGTCTCGGTAAAAAGTCAGTTTTGAAAAATAATTCCCATATTAAAGAAAAATAGTCCCATTTTTAGTCGAAAATGATCCGAAATTTATTAAGCTAAAATTTTCTTATATCCCCCGGCAAACCCGGCAAAATATAAAAAAATTTATTTATTTAGAAAATCTCCGAATCACTCTCATTTTTTTGAAAGAAAGATATTCCGTTGTTAATGATAATTGATGATATCCTCCCAGCAAATCTGGCAAAGAACTCATAAATTATTTTAACTCAGGAATATCCTTATTTTTTTAAAACATGATCTTTTAGAAAACATTTTAAAAAAGTTATGTATATGCAAATTATTACTAATGACATGGCATATAAGTGAATGGCATGGCATATGGATTAATGACATGGCATGTTTGACATGGCAAAATCTAGATGACATGGCATAATCTAAATGACATGGCAAAGATCTAAATAAAATAACAAGAATTAATGACATGATAAAACCTAGATGACATATTAGATTTCTATATGACAAAGCAACAATCTAAATTAAAAGGCAAGAACTAATTGACATGATAAAACCTAGATGACATATTAGAAATCTATATGACATAGCAAAAATCTAAATTAAATGGCAAGAATTAATTGACATGATAAAACCTAGATGACATATTATAAATCTATATGACATAGCAAAAATCTAAATTAAATGGCAAGAATTAATGACATGATAACATCTAGATGACATATTAGAAATCTATATGACATAGCAAAAATCTAAATTGAATGCAAGAATTACCATACAATATTCATAATTATGTCATAATCAAAATGATAGCATAAAATCTAAATCAAAGCAATGACATCACTATGGAATATTCACATATATATATATATATATATATATATATATGGATTTTATAAAACCAAAATAGCAAAAATTACATGTCATAAAATATGCATGAATATGAAAAATGCAAATGCATGGAAATGTATTTCTCCCACAAAATAAGGATATTCAGATATCTAAAGAGACATCCGACTACCTTTGGAAGAGACCTAAGTTGGATTTTCTAACTCGGATTTTGGACTCGAATTAAAAAAAAAACAGAATTTTTGGATAAAATAACACTTGGCCGAAAATACCCTTTAAAAGGCTATAACTTTTCCTAATTTTGAAACCCAGGTTTGGCCAACCTTGACCCGACTTTTGTAAAATCAAATTTTAGGATTAAAATGACTTGGAAATTAACCTAAGGCAGCAACTAATGTTTTAAATCAGCCCCCTCTTAATGCCTTAAACAAAACAGAAAACTATTAGTTCTTAAAATCAAATCTGACTTTTTTGACCAGTTTTGGAAACTGATTTTTTTACCCTTCTAAAAAAATTCAAAAAACTCTGAAACAATTATGGGAGACTTAGAACATGTCTACCTCTATTGGAAAAAATCATCTTAAGTTTTAGACTATAAGGATGACCTACCCGAAAATTCATGAAAGATAGAACAATGGGTAAAAAACTGCTTAACCAAAAAACATTTTTAAACCTTTGATAAAAACGTCCAAAAATCAGAATAAAAATATTAGAGACTCCTCTAAGGTCCTACAACCAGTGGTAAAAATTTCTAAAAATTTGGACAAGGGTTTCCTAATGAGAAAAAAACATAAAATTAGAAAATCCAACTTGACAAATCTTAATTTCCCACAAGTATGCTCATTAAAGCTTTGAGCCATTGATTGGCTTAAGTCCAAAATCAAGTGGGAAATGCCAAAATGCATGAAATAAATGACATGGAATATGCATGCCAAAGTGTCTAAAATGACATGGCAAATGACATGGAATAATGAGAATGACCTAATGTTGGTGTAATCCCTACAAGCCAATCTAGTTAGGCTTGTAAAACACTATTTATATATTCATGTATTGCACATTATAGTTTATTAATTATAATTGAGGTATTTCTTTATCCATAAGTTTTGTTATGTTATAAACCACTTGTGAAGATAAAGCCCATGAGACACAATGGCATTGCAAAGGAATTATAAGGAGTTACAATTATGAGGATCCTTACGCATCAATGTCGTGTTTCTAAAACTATTCCTGGTCATCGTATTGTCAACACAGGGCATTGGCAATGCTCAAAGACTGGCATATGTTAAGCCTTCATGCACTTGATGCATGCAACTAATCTCATAGGTTGAAAGTATAGAGATACTTGGGGATAACATATGGGTGCTTGTTAGTTGAACAAGTTCACTGAACATGACCCTCTATGAGAGTTCCATTTGGTATTTCAGTCAAGTGTCTATGGAAAATACTCTCATGTGTCAATAGTGTAAGTAATCCTTTGACTTGTGACACTAGGTCATCTTGTATGTGAACTGTTATACTTAGATTTCATCAAGAACAGGTCCCAATCACGAGGATGCTTATAGTAGGGTGTTATTGTGTATGACATGAAGCATACAAAGATGAATGAGTGGTCCAAAGAGGATTCATCACCCCAAGTGATTAAGGGGACATATCTCACATGTTTCTGGCTTATATTAAGTTATGGAAGTCCTTGGCCAAGGCAATACTTAAGGAGTTAATATTAAAGCTGCAGATCTAATATGGAATAAGTTAAGAGTAGACACTGAACCATGCTCTTTCCTATCCCGAGATATATGATGAAGGGATCGAATTACACATATATATTGTACAAAAAAGGCTAGTTGAAGCTTGATGGCTCTCTTGGCATTTGGGTGGTCATGATGCATTGCTAGATGCCGCTCATGATCTATAAATATAAAAGCAAAAATTCTTAATTGAATTAATTATATTTATTGCCAACATGTTAAGGGCCTAATGGGTCACACACAAAAGGTGATTAATGAAATTAAAATGAGATTGGGCTAGATTAAATATTCATTAAGTGTTATGGGCTTCTTGTGAATATTTAATAATATGTATAAGGGATTTAGTGCAGTTAGTCCAATAGTTGGCATACACTAAACCTACTTATATATATGCTTATGTTGTTGCCGCCCCCTAAGGATTTTACCTGAATCAACGCCTCTCACTAACACTGGTGAGGTTCGACCGAATAGCATAGGTAAAAGAGGAATACGATTTTTCTTGTTACTTTTGGCTAACTAAGGTAGAGGAGGAAGGTTTCTCACAACCTAGACTACTAGTATCGTCTTGGCAAAATTCGAATCACCTATGTGGATTACTGTTAGAGGTCGGACAATTGGACGGCTTTGGTTTTTGACAAGCGAGCTTTGTGTACAAGAACAATAACGTCAAGAATCTGTCTTGAGGTTTTGGCAATCTCCATTACAGAGGTATGAGATTTTGATTGTTATCTGTTCTTGACAGGCTGATTGTTTTGAATTCATAGGCAGATCCTTGGAGGGATTCAGTTTTCTCTATGTTTTATTTTATTCCGCTGCGTTGTATGTTTAACTTGATGATTAAATTATACATTATCTCTGTTGAGCATGAGCCGAATCCCAACACCTAATGCTTAAATGACATGTAAAATGACATGGCATATGAAAATGGCATAAAGCTTAAAATGACATAGCATATGAAAATGGCCTAAATGTCTAAATGAAATGTAAAATGACCTAGCATATGAAAATGACCTAAATGTCTAAATGAAATGTAAAATGACATAGATAATAAAAACGACCTAAAACTTAAATGACATGTAAAATGACATAGTATATGAAAATGGCCTAAATGTCTAAATGAAATGTAAAATGACATAGCATATGAAAATGGCCTAAATGTCTAAATGAAATGTAAAATGAAATAGATAATAAAAATGACCTAAAACTTAAATGACATGTAAAATGACATAGCATATGGAAATGGCCTAAATGAAATGTAAAATGACGTAGCATATGAAAATGGCTTAAATGTCTAAATGAAGTGTAAAATGACATAGCATATGAAAATGGCCTAAATGTCTAAATGAAGTGTAAAATGACATAGATAATAAAAATGACCTAAAATTTAAATGACATGTAAAAAGATATAGCATATGAAAATGGCCTAAATGTCTAAATGAAATGTAAAATGACAACATATGAAAATGGCCTAAATGTCTAAATGAAATGTAAAATGACCTAGCATATGAAAATGGCCTAAACTATATGACAAATAGCCACAATATGCAAAAGTATATCATAATCAAAAGAACAAAATGGTAGTAAGAATAATAAATACATATAAAAATAAATAATAATAGAAATAAGCAAGTTAAAGTAGCAAATAAATAAATAAAAATAGAAAAAATATGGAAATGAACTCCATGGTTGGTATATTGGACAAAGCCCACCCTAACCATTATCACTTGATTCTTATCAAGATCATGAAGCCTAACCATTGTTTTATTTGTTTTGAAAAAGCAAGAATAACAAGAAATCTTTCATAAAACTTTTATTAAGCAAAGAAAATAGTAGGAAATCACATGAAAAATGAAGAATAACATGAAGAAGAAGAACTAAAAAATGTAAAAACCAAAGAGGAATGGCTACCTTAGCAAAAACTTTCTTTCTTTCCTTTCAAAAATCTTTTTTTTCTAAGGTTTAGCTACTGCCCTCTTTTCAAATCAGCCAACTTGTATCAAAAAAATGAAACCCTCCCTCTTGAATAATAGGCTTGTCGAAACCCCCTATGTTGGTGTCAATCGTGGAGATTATTTTATTTAATTCTCCTACACCATCTAAGCCCTTGGATCCAAGATATTCACATGACAATAAAAATGTCATCTTGCCAATTGATCTTAGCCATTCAAGGATGTACTCATCTTTTAATAAGGTGCCTAAGCCATTGGATGAGCAAAGATATTTATTTGGCTACATGCATTTCCAACCATTGGATGACTTGTGCTCATCTTTCTTCCACCAATATTGGCCATTGGATGAGGACATTTGCATGATAATAAAAATGTCATCTTGCAATTTGATCTTGGCCGTTCAAAGATGTACTCATCTTTTCATAAGGTACTTAGGCCATTGGATGAGCAAGGATATTTCAAGATAGTAAAAATGACATCTTGTAGCTTGATATGGACCACTTGATGAAGTGAATTAAATCCCTACCCTTCCCCTAAGTATGGCCAACCAAGGGCTGGTATGTTCTAGAATTTCCTTCATTTTTTTCAAAATTGACCTTTTTCGGTTTCTTCGGTAAAATTACATTTTGGCCCCCAAACTTGATTTTATTGCAAATGGACCCCAAATCCGGTTTTTCTTTCTCCAATCCATCCAAATAAATATAATATTGAGATCAGGAGATTTTCAAAAAATTTCGAGCTCGTTTCCTATTTTTTTCTAGAATTTTCGCTTGGATTTTTCGGTTAGTGGCACCCAAAATTCACCTTTTTCATTTGAACTCCGATTCTAGATTTTTCTTCACCAATCTCTTCCAAAAATTATAAAACTCAGATCTGAAAGTTTCAAAATTTTTGGAGTTCGTTTGCTATTTTTCCCGAAATTATCTTCTGGAATTTCAGCTTAGTGCACCCGAACTTTGCCATTTTTCAAATGAGCTTCGATTCTGGATTTTTCTTCACCGATCTCTTTGAAAAATTATAAAACTTAGATCTGGAAGTTTTCATAATTTTTGGAGCTAGTTTACTATTTTTCCCGGAATTATCTTCTGGAATTTCAGCTTAGTGCACCCGAACTTTGCCATTTTTCAAATGAGCTCCGATTTTGGATTTTTCTTCATTGATCTCTTCCAAAAATTATAAAACTCAGATCTGGAAGTTTTCATAATTTTCCGAGCTCATTTGCTATTTTTCCCAGAATTATCTTCTGGAATTTCGGCTTAGTGCACCCGAACTTTGCCACTTTTCAAATGAGCTCCGATTTAGGATTTTTCTTCGCTGATCTCTTCCAAAATTATAAAACTTAGAACTGGAAGTTTTCAAAATTTTTGGAGCTTGTTTACTATTTTTCGCGGAATTATCTTCTCGCATTTTGGCTTAGTGCACCCGAACTTTGTCATTTTTCAAATGAGCTCTGATTCTGTATTTTTATTCATCGATCTCTTCCAAAAATTATAAAACTTGGATCTGGAAGTTTTCGTAATCTTCCGAGCTCATTTGCTATTTTTCTTGGAATTTTCTTCGAGATTTTCCAAGAATGCCCAATTTTACTCAAAACAAGGTCGATTTTTGGATTTTCTTTTTCTATTGCGTTTTTCATATATTGAATTTGAGTTGATCTAAAAAGCCCAATTTTTATGATCAAATCGACCTCCGATTTTGTTTTCCCCTTTTCAAACTCGAGAATTTCCTCGTTTTTTCGTTTTTGCTCTAATCGGCTTTTCCTTTGGATTCACTTCAAACTAGGCCTTGGGCTATCCTTGTTTACTATTTTTTATCAACTGGGGGCTTCAATTTCACCGAATTGGGCCATTTTTGTACTTTTCCCCAAATTTTGAAAAATTCACCATTTTTAACCAAAACCTTAATTTTCGGTTTTCCTTCGAAATTGACTTTTCCTTTGGTTCTGCTTTCAATTGGCCCTCCCAATACTCGTAGTCGTTAATTATATTCCATTTGGAACCTCCAATTTTGACTAATTTGATCGTTTAAGCACTTTTCCCCAAATTTGTCGAATTAGGGTTTTCCCTAGACTGAAATTTTCGCAATCCCTCTTACGAACTCTATATCTTTCGTTGTAGACCTGGGATTATCAAAATCCTATCACTATTGTTCAATTCAACTTCAAATCTTGATTTTGACTAAGGGTTGACTTTTTTAGTGGTTGGCTTTTTGGAGTTGACTTTTTCGGAGTTGACTTTTTTTGGATGGACTTTTCATGATGAACTCCGAATCACAAGTCTTGGAGAACCATCTGCAAGATGAGAAAAGATTGTCTGCATTCTAAAAAGCACAAGGAAGAATTTACCTGGTTTAGGGGGCCCGGACAAAATTAGGTGTCTACAAGTATTCCAGGTGGACCTTAGTGCATGCCTTTAAGCTTCCCATCTTCCCTTGGTGCGGAAAAAGGACCTTAGGAAATTCACGAGTGAACTCTTGTGTCAATGTTATACGTAGATACACCTTGGTTGTGTTAGCCGACCATGCTCTTTACTCATCGAGGAGTTGAACTCATGGTTCACTTTCTCGGATATGTCATCTTTGGAGATTCACGTAATAATTGTAGTGGCCGTAGCAGTAGGGAACATAAGTTCTCTAGTGTTCCCATTATTTGTTCGGCCAACTCCTCTTCTCTTTGGGGGAGATCTGCGATGCCATTTATGGTAGTCGACGGTGCTCGTAGTTAGCTTAGGCTAGGTGAAGCTTAAGCTCTTGGTGACCTCTGAGCTTGTGTCCTCTTCGTTAGAGACTTGTATAACCTTTGTTTGACTGTCGCAATGGTGATGGAAGTCTTGTTTTGCTAGGGATGTTGGTGGATGAAGTCCTAGCCTTTTGAAATCGCCGATGGTCCTTGGTGGTATCACTCGCACCTTCGATTGATATGTCCGTGCAAGACATTACCAAGTGATTGGTAAAATCAGATGCGCCATCATAGGATTCCGTTTGTTGAAGTCTGAAGTATTGAGATGGCAATATCACTTTCTTGAGTGAAAGGAGAATTCCTTAGTGTCCCAAGATTGAAGAATGATGCGCTCATCAGCATGCTCTTTTTCTAGCTTCCATCTTGCTCTCCTGTCTTTCGGCCATTGTACCAAAGTCAATGAGCTTCTTCTGCATTTCAAGCCTCTCTTTCAGGTTGGCTTTGGTCTCTTCGCTTAACTTCAACTTAAGCTATTAGATGTCCCTTTTTGCACTCAACCTTTATCTTGGGTTCGTGGTGTGTTGTGGCTTTAGATGCGATTTTCCACCTTTTTTCTTGAGCGTCCGCTTCTTTTGCTCATCAAAGGAGTTGCATTAGCAGCAGTGATTGGTCTGATGATATCTTTGTGTCCGAGGTGTAATCGGACAGCCATGTATCATCAGTTTCACATCTTTCCTGACCTCTTTCAATGTGGCTGGAGCATTTTTTGCTTCCAGCTTTTAGTTTTGCAATGGATTCCTTGTAGTAAGCTTTCAAATGACTTGGGCCAGATCATGAACATCATATCTTAATTGCTTGATGCTGGCGAGGAAGTCTTTTTAAATGCCAACATGTTCCCTCTTGTTTGATGTGCTCGGATTGCTTGGAGTTGGCTCAAGTGTTATTATGTGAATTACTAGACGAGGACGTCTTCATGAGAGGAGATGTGCCACCTGATGTCTCAGCTCTAGCTGAGGTCTTTTGCCTCTCGTCCTTCATTTGTGAGTGACTCTTTTTGTTTGTCGATGTGAGAGTCGTTGGATATTGTGTTTGTGTTTGAAGAGGACTTGAGTCTTCGCACATCATCCTCATCTCCTTTATCTTAGCAGGAGCGTCCGAGCTTTGCATTGAGCTCCTTGGCGTGTGAGCCTTGGAGATGTGAGCGTGTTGATCCTTTTTCCACATCTACTTGGCTTTCCTCTTTACTAGACATGGGGAGCTTAGAGGGGATAAGCGAGGTACTTGGTGATGTTTCCATGGTGGAAGTATTCTCAAGTTCCCAAGCCTTATCTGTCGTGCTCTGCTTTCTTATGTCATTTACAACAGGAGTGTTTTCCATGATTGGGGGATTTTTATAAACCAGATCCTTCACTATCTCTTGTTAAGTCACGGACATCGTTCCTTAGTTCATCGAGGTCGTTGCTCACTCTTTGCTCCTTTAAGGAGGGCATACATTGGAGGACACATACGTCCTGTAGTAAGTCCTTAGGCGTGAAAGCCTTAAGTCATAAGGGGTGTCCATTTCTCTTCCTCTGATGGGAGGCGGATCACTTTGGGGTGGTCGACAAGGTCCAAACCTTGCAGCGACTCTCCTTTTAGGAGCCATACTTCTTGTTGGCTCTCTCAATGAAATCACCAAATGTTGCAGGTGAAAATATCAGTGTCTACAACTATGAGAGTCTGCTGGAATGGGTGTAGTCGTTGTAGTGAAAGAGACTAAGGCTGAACACTAATGAACACTAGAGTACTGATGTGTTGGGTGTGCTTGGGCCAAAGTAAGTGTCACTTATGTGGACATCGGACACATGGGGACCGAAGTCAACAGATGTGCACGGCACTTGGGAACCGAAGTGGTTAGTCTCTCGCCGAGTGTACAAGGCACTTAGGAACTGATGTGATAAACCTTCTGCTAGAGGTACGTAGCACATCGGATCGCATCGGGGTACATCGGGACTCATCGGGACCGAAGTGATCTTCACTAGTTGGATGGTTTCCTGCAAGGAAGCAACGAGGTGAGAGGGGCGCCGGAGGTTTACCTCCGGGGCACGTCTCGACGCTTAAGTCAGTATCACCTCAAATGTTTAGCACATAAAGACATAGGATCACTTAGGATATCCGAAATTTAAAATGTAGTGTGAGATGAGAATTGATATGGTTAGAGTATTCTCTCTCTCGAGTCCGAATTTTAGGCCTATGATGGGATATCTTGGAGTAGGCTAGTAGTAGCCTATTTATAGGCTGACGGACAGTCCAGATTATGCCACATGTCAGCATCTGAGTGAGGGTGCATGATAAGTGATGTAGCTGTATTGCACCCAATCCGAACCCATTTCTGTTGGGATAGCTGTGTAGGAGCTGTTTCGGTGTTACGATTTCACGTCCAGTTCGAACAGCTGGACAAAAGTGGGCCTAGTTTTAGGTCCTCCGTAACAGCAGGGTTCGCAGACCCTATTTAAATAAATACCACGAAAAAATTTAAACCATCCACAATCATATTAGGTCTAAGTCCATAATCATCCCATACATCCACAATCAAATTATGAACATATAATTTTGTTTTAATTTCTAGTTACCAAATTCTGATTTATCTTGATCCTTAATTTAATTTAATTAAGAAACCTTTTTTTCTTATGATTAACATTTATTCTAATCATATTAGAATAAATCCTAATCCAATTAGGATTAATCAATTAAATTAAATTACTATCCAATTAAACAATTTAATAGGAAATAAAACATGCTAATTACTTTATACAATTGTTGTCTTAAACATTTTAAGAATTATCAAATTGGATAAATATTACTTTTGGTGATTAAAGGGAGTTTATTTGAATTTGAACACCAGCTTCCCAAGCCATGATTATTCGGCAACTTTTAGTGTCTAATTAGGAGCCTTCTACTTTGTACATCATTTGATACAAATCCATTAGCACTTTGGCTTCTATAAGCCAACGTAAGACTCCTTAAATAAAATTGGATTATTCTGCCACTTTTGGACTCTTAGTTTGTGCTTGGTGAAGTGGAATGATGGAAAGAGGAATATGGAAAAGTGGAAAGAAAATAAATTTTGAGTGTGCTTGGTAGGAAAAAAAAGTAAAAGGAAAGAAAATAGGAAAGATTATCATTTTCCACACTTAATAACAAAAACAAATCACTTCAAATTGGAAAGAAAAGAAGAAAGAAAATGAGAGTGGTGTAAGTCATTTTAACTTACAATGGGTATAATGGTAAACCAATATACTTTTCATTTTCTTTTATTTCCTTTCTTTTTATTTTTCAACTCTACCAAGCAATGGATGGAAAGAAAATTACTTTTTCTTTCCACTTTCCCATCTTTCCTACCAAGGATACCAATGGAAAGAAAAAATATGTTTTTCATCTTTTCACTTTTCTCCTCCAATTTTTCATCTTTACAATTTTCTTTCCACCCTACCAAGCAAAGCCTTAAAGTCGCATGTAACTAGACTGCTAGTAGGAGCAACAGCTGTCACAAAGAGACCAAAGTGCCATGCCAGGCTTCCATAAGCCAAAAACTCCA
Source organism: Fremontodendron californicum (assembly GCA_030761205.1). Classification (NCBI taxonomy): domain Eukaryota; kingdom Viridiplantae; phylum Streptophyta; class Magnoliopsida; order Malvales; family Malvaceae; genus Fremontodendron; species Fremontodendron californicum. Next base: position 14,486,795 of record JAULJL010000013.1, on the reverse strand, counting down.
AAAGTGTCGCTGCCACATGTGGCTTCTTCAAGCCAACTAGTCCAAGGCACCAAGCGGTGCTGTTTTGCCATGACTTTCATGGCTGGAAGCTGCTGCTGACAGAATGTTAATGCCACAAATAATCGCGCAAAAACATGTGGTAAGCAGCTGCCAACAGCTGCGCAATTAAGATGCTAAAAACGCATCAAAGTGGCCTCCACTAGGAACAATTCCTAGGCTTTAAGATGCGGCCATTTAACGTGCTTATAATACACCAAACCAGCCTTTATTAGGAACGTTTCGAAGGCTGTAAGATGTATCAAAATAGCAGCTTGTACAACATTCGGTGGAGGCAAGCAGCTCCAAACTGATGCCAATAAAAACGCATCCCATGCATTAAAGCAACCACCGATTGGAACAATTCCTTTAGGCTTTTCTTGAACCGATTTTTAGGCAATATCAAGAACAATTCTTGATCATTTTAAGGCCCCAAAAACATAAGAATAGTAGCTTACATGTGCAGAAAAAATAAAAAATTTCAGCCTTCGCAAATCACCAAAAAAGCTACAATCTTGGTGTTGGGATACGTCCAGGCTCATGCATATAACAATGTTTTAAATACATAAACAGCGGAAGCATAAACATAGAAGCACCCGGATGTCCGCAGGATCTTGGATCATGATTAACATGCGATACATGGTATTTAAAATATTTAAAAACAAATAGGATCAGATTCGTGCCTACTCGAGATATCGTAATCATGAGTGTGCAGATCCAAACACGAACCCAGCAACGATGATCTACTCACGATCTCTCTGAAGCCACAAGCAACTCAAACGTGTTGCCTCTAACGATGATCCACATAGACAGCAGTTGGAACCTTCTCAAGGCAAGGGGATTCACCAGTGTTAGCGGGTATCAAAATCAAAAGGTTGATCTCTCTTTTCTTTTTCTTAAGAACTGAAACTTAGCAAGAACAATTCCTTTCGGTTTACACAAGAGAAGCAAAAACAAGAGAGAGAGGAGGAAGAGATGGTTCAGCAACTATTTGTTGTTTCACTAAGAGAAGAACAACTTTCTCTCTTAGACTCTCACTCACCTTAAGAACAATTCTAAGGTCTTGAGGAAGAAGAAAAACAACAAGGAGGAGCAAAAGCCAAAGAAAAATTCGGTTCACTCACTCACTTGCCTTAGCCTTAGCCGAATTCTAGTGTTGTTTTATTAGCAAAGAATAAACTCTTTATTCTTCCATAAAACACACACTTTAATTCTTATCAATGCCATATTCAATAGCCTTCATTACATGTCTTTTTCTTCATAAGCATAGAAGACAAAACATCATGCACAAAGGGGAATGATTCGGCTACCCCTATATGCCATGACCGAATTCTAACATGTATTTTAACCTAAGAAAAACTCTTTTATTTCTTCCTTATTAAAACACATTACCAACCTTAATTTCACAAAATGAAACTTCATTATAAATGTTGTCGCAACCTAAAAAATAACAAATCTCATCGCGAGACTTTTACTCGTTAAGCGTGCCATTAGGGGAAACAGCAAAAAAGACGATTTAATTCCTCTTGAAATAAAATGAGGGTTTAAAAACAACTTCGAAAAAATACATGGAGTCGCCACCAATCTTTTTTGGCTAGGTGTGATCGGCCACCTATTAAAACCGGTTTTGTAAAACATTTTAAAATTAATTAAAATATTTTTTAAAATCAATTTCAAGTCTGCGTTTTTAAACCATAGAAATAAAAGAAACGGGTTCGGGACTCGGTTACGTGCGGGGAAGGATTAGCACCCCCACAACGGCCGTATAAAATGGTACCTTATTAATCATGTGTTATCTCAAGTTCAAAATAATTCCCAATTTAAAGAAAAATAATTCTAGTTTTTATTGAAAATGATTAGGAATTTATTAATTCAAAATTTTCCTATATTCTTAGACAAACACGGCAAAATATAGAAATTTTTAATTATTTGTAAAATTTTCCAAATCATTCTCGTTTTTTGAAAGAAAGATATTCCTTTATTAATGATAATTGATAATATCCTCCCAAGCAAACCTGACAGAGAACTCATGAATTATTTTAACTCAGGAATATCTTTATTTTATTAAAAATATTATCTTTTTTAAAACATTTTTAAAAAAAAAATGAATATGAACATGTGTGACATAGTAAAGATGACATAGCCAAAAATCTAGATGATATAGTATATTCTAAATGACATAATATAATCTAAATGAAATAGTATATTCTAAATGACTTAATATAATCTAAATGACATGGCAAAAATAGCATGGAATAACATGAAATATTCACAACCATATAACAATCAATATAACATCATAAAATATAAATCATAACAATAGCATAGCCATAGAAATATTCATATCAAAAATCATATATCATATATCATATAAAATGCATGAACATGGAAAATGCAATGCATGAAAGTGTATTTTTTCCTTGGAATAAGGAAATCTGTATGTCTAAAAAGATATCTGACTATCTTAGGAAAATATATCAAATTAAAAATAATTTTAAAACTTTGGATTAAAATGACTCATGACTGAAATTTCCTTTGAAAAAGGCTCTATTTTCCTAACTGCGAAAAACCGGACTTGACCACCATTGACCCGAGCTTTATAAAATCATTTTTTAGGATTAAAATGACTTAGAAAGCAACCTAGGACAGTAGCTAAGGTTCTAAATCAGCCCTCTCTTAATGCCTTAGCCAAAACATAAAATCATTTTTCCCTTGAAATCAAATCTGACTTTACTGTCCAGTTTTAAAACGTGATATTTTAACCTATTTTTAAAATTTCAAAATAATCTGAAAAAAATATGGGGACTCAGAACATGTCAAACTATATGGGAAACAATTGGCTTAATTTTTAGACTAAGGATAACCTACCAAAAAAATCACGAAAGTCAGAACACTGGGTGAAAAACTGTTTAGCCAAAAAACATTTTTAAACCTTTGATAAAATAAATCAAAAATCAGAATAAAAATATGGGAGACTCCTCTAAGGGCCTACAAACAGTAATAAAAATTTCTAAAAATTTTCGACAAGCATTGCCTAATTAAAAAAACAAATCACAAAGGTAGAAAATCCAACTTGACAATCTTAATTTTTCACAAGCATGCTCAAGTGAGCTTGGCTTTGAGCCATTGATTGGCTTAAGTCAAAAATCAAGTGGGATGATATGAAATGCATGAACAAACAACAAGTTAAATGCATGAAATGCATGGTCTAAGGCCTAAATGACATAGAGAATGCATGGTAACACAAAATGACCTAATGCCAAACATGAACTTGTGCATGGCAATAAATGCAACCTAGACCTAATATGCATGAAATGCATGGAAATGAAAATGTGACCTAGACCTAATAGACATGAAAATGCATGGCAATACCAATATGATCTAAGACCTAAATAGCATGGAAATGTGTATGGCATACCAATATGATCTAAGACCTAAATAGCATGGAAATGTGTATGGCATACCAAGATGACCTAAACCTAATGAACATGAGACCATGCATTGAAATACAAAATAACCTAAGGCCTAATATGAACATAAGATATGCATGAAAGTAATATGAACATATAATGACCAAATGAAGCTAATACTAATGCATGGACATGGCACAACCAATACACAATCTCATGGCATAAAGATGCAAAGAATAAGAAAGCATGATAGTCCAAACAACATGAAAATGCACATACACAAATGTAGGAGCTGAATGGTCACCTAATCAACATGTGCAATTCTAGCTAGGCAATAACACAAGCACATGGCATAGTATATACAAGACTTAAAAGGAAACATGTTAGACCAAACAAACATGATGCAAATGCATGAACATAGCTAGACAAAAACACAAACACAAGGTATGGTATTAACAAAAAGCATGAACAAATTAACATGGTGAAAACAGAAAATTAAAAATGCCAAACAAAGTAAGTAGACATGAAAATAAAATGATAAAATCAGCAAAATAATTGTAAGTAAAGAAGATTAAAAACAAGCTCCATATCTTGGTTATTTTTAAAAAGCTAGAACATCAAAACAAGCCAAAACATCACAACCCACATGGAAAATAAATCAAACACCATACATGCATTCCAAGGGTAGGTTCAGTCAACTCAAAAAAAAATGGAGGAAAATTTCTTTTTTCTTTGGTTTTTCAAGAAAACATAAGATAGGAGCTTTAAGAAGAAGTTTTTTTAAAAACAATTTTATTGCATGAAGGAAAATAAAATAACAATGAAAATAACAAAATCATATAAACAAAGTATGGAAGAGAGCATGAAAGAAAATAGCTACCTTGCTTTAGCTTTCCAAATCAAAGAGTAGTAAGAAAATCTCTTTTTTTTTTTCATTCTCTTTTATTTTTTCCTTTTCATTTTCCCTCAAGAATAGCTACAGCCCTCCCTATGATCAGCCAACCCCCCATGAAAAATGAAACCCCCTCCCCCCCCCCCAAAACTATGGTAGCCGAATGGTCACCTAATTGGTGTAGGAGGTTGTCATTTTTTCCCTAGCCAATTTCCATCCAAAGGCCACTAATCCAAGATGCTTAAAATGTGAAATTACAAACCTTAGATTAAGTGATCAGCCCCTAACTAATACAGCTGTTCAAAAATATGTAGCCATCATGTTGACATCCTTCCTCTTCATGCATTGACCATGTGGAACAATTACAAAGGCTTGATCAAAAAAATAACTACCTTACTTTCCAATTTTGACTTTTGGAGACAAGAACTCAGAAAAAATCATCCTCCCCTTGGACTTGGCCGGCTGACCCTTCAACTTCCATCCCACTCTTTATTTTTTAATTTGCAAAAAAAGCCCTATTCGGTTTCTTCGGTAAAATTGCACTTTAGGCCTCCATACTTGATTAAATAGCAAACGGACTCCAAATACAAAATTTATTTTTTTCAATACTTCCTAAATAATAGAAAATTGAGTTCTGGAAGTTTTCATAATTTTTCAAGCCAATTTGCTATTTTTCCCGGATTTATCTTCCAAAATTACCCCTTAGTGCACTCGTACTTTTACCACTTTTCAAACGAGCTCCAATTCTGGATTTTTCTTTGCCAATCTCTTCCAAATAATTTAAAATTGAGATCAGTAAGTTTTCATAACTTTTGAGCTCATTTGCTATTTTTCGGGATTTATCTTTTGGAATTTCAGCTTAATGGGCCCGAAATTTGCCATTTTGCTAAAGAGCTCCGATTCTGGATTTTTCTTCGCCAATCTCTTCCAAATAATTTAAAATTGAGATCTGAAAGTTTTCATAATTTTTCAAGCTCATTTTCTATTTTTTCGAGATTTATCTTCTGGAAATTCTGCTTAGTGGGCTCGAAATTTGTCATTTTGCAAACGAGCTCAGATTCTAGATTTTTCTTTTCCAATCTCTTCCAAATGACATAAGATTGAGATTTGGAAGTTTTGGTAATTTTTTGAGCTTATTTAATATTTTTCATGTATTTTCCAAGTTTGCCCTTTAACCTCCGAAACCTTGGTTTTACTCAAAACAAGCCCGATTTCCAAATTTTCTTTTTCCAGGCCTTTGTTATATATTGAATTTGAGTTGGTCCAAAAGCTCCCAATTTTTACGATCAAATTCCCCTCCGACTTGATTTTTCCTTTTTCCAACATCGGGAATTTTCTCGTTTCTCTATTTTTTCTCCAACCGGCTCTTTTCTCGGAATTACTTCAAGCTGAGCCTTGGGCTATCTTTGTTTACCCACTCTTCATCAATTAGGGGCAATTTTCCCCAATTTTTCCAAAATTTACCAAAGATCCTAATTTCTGGTTTTTCTTCCAAATTGACCATTCCTTTAGTTTTGCTTCCAAATGGCATTTCCAATACCCGTAGTCATTGATTATATTCTCTTCAGTAACTCCAATTTCGATCAATTTGATCGTTTAAGCACTGTTTCCCAAATTTACCGAATTAGGATTTCCTTTCTACTAAATCTCTGTAACCCATCTTTCGGACTCCATATCTTTCGTTGTAGGCCTCAGATTATCAAAATTCTTTCACCACTGTTCAATTAAACTTTGAATCTTGATTTTGAATAAGGGTTGACTTTTTTTTTAGTTGACGTTCGAGGTTGACTTTTTTCGAATTGACTTTTTGTGTTTAACCTCTTAAACAAAGTCTTGGAGTACCACCTATAGGATGAAAAGAGCTTTTCTGCATTTTGAAACATCATTAGGAAGAAAAATACCTGATTTAGGGGTCCGAACAAAATTAGGTGTCTATAGCTGCCTCTTTTTGGCTATTGCTGAGAATTAGGAATCAGGCAAAGATAAACAAACACTAATTTTGTCCGGTCAGTGTAATCACATGTGAAGGAAAGGAAAGGAAATTTTCATTTTTTTAAAAGCTGTAAATAGTAGATTTTGTCCTTAAATTGAGTTCCCTGACTAATCAAGGCTTGACAAGTCTTAAGTAAACGGGTTCGATTTGCAAGAGAAGAAAAATCATCGACGATGGTCTCAAGGTCTTATCCTGTCTTGTGCTCAGCTGTGTTTAAAATTCTGGGTATCTCCTCCAGAAGCTTTGGCTATCACCACTAAATACTTGCTCATTTTTAAAACTGTAAAACTCTGAATATCTCTACCAGAGGCTTCGGCTATCACCACCAAAGACTTGTTCACTGTTAAAAATTTGTAAAATTTCGAATATCTCCTCTAGAAGCTTTAGTTATCACCACCGAAGATTGTTCACTGTTAAAATTTGTAAAATTTTGGATATATCCTCCAGAAGCTTCAGCTACCACCACCTAAGACTTGTTCACTGTTTAAAATCTATAAAATTTTGGATATCTCCTCCAGAAGCTTCAGCTATCACTACCGAAGACTTGTTCACTTTTAAAATTTGTAAAATTCTGGATATCTCCACCAGAAGCTTCAGCTATCACTACCGAAGGCTTTCTCACTTTTAAAATTTGTAAAATTCTGGATATCTCCACCAGAAGCTTCAGCTATCACTACCGAAGACTTTCTCACTTTTAAGATTTGTAAAGTTCTGGATATCTCCACCAGAAGCTTCAGCTATCACTACCGAAGACTTTCTCACTTTTAAAATTTGTAAAATTTTGGATATCTCCACCAGAAGCTTCAGCTATCACTACTGAAGACTTTCTCTCTTTTAAAATTTGTAAAATTCTAGATATCTCCAGCAGAAGCTTCAGCTATCACTACTGAAGACTTTCTCACTTTTAAAATTTGTAAACTTCTGGATATCTCCACTAGAAGCTTCAGCTATCAATACCGAAGACTTTCTCACTTTTAAAATTTGTAAAATTCTGGATATCTCCACCAGAAGTTTCAGCTATCACTACCAAAGACTTTCTCACTTTTAAAACTATAAAATTCTAGATATCTCTACCAGAAGCTTCGGCTATCACTACCAAAGGCTTGTTCACTTTTAAAAACATGTTGAAAATTATACCCGAAAGCTTTGAGAGAGGATGCAGATGCAAATGTCTTTAACAAAATGCACATGCTTCATGGTGCAAATTTAAATGGCTTGGATTGATTCAAATGCTTCTTGGTGCAAATACAAATGTCTTGGATTAATGAAAATGCTTCTTGGTGCAAATGCAGATGTTGAATAAGAAATGTCATGATGCAAATGGAAATGGCTTAGATTGATGCAAATGCTTCTTGATGTTGATGCAGATGTTGAATAAGATGTAGATGCCTCATGATGTAGATGCAAATGTTCTCAGATTGATGCAAATGCTTCTTGATGCAAATGTAAGGATTAACAGTGTGCAAAATGCTTTTAAATGATGCAAATGTAAAGATCCTCAAATAACGCAACTACTTCATGGAATGATGCAGATGCAAAGATCAACAATGTGCAAATGCTTCTAGATGATGCAAAAGTAAAAATCCTTAAATAATGCAACTACTTCATGGAATGATGCAGATGCAAAGATTAATAATAAAGCAAATGCTTCATGATGCAAATGCAAATGCCCCCGATTCTTTTCCTAGACTTTGGCTTAGCCTTTCCAATTTATTTTTCCTTTTCAAGTCAGAGTATATCTTCAATTCATTTTTCAATATTTGGCTATTCTCTTTGCCCCAAAAGTTTTCAAACCCTTACTGACAAAAGTCCGCTTGCTGAGTTCTATTTCTTCTTCTCATACTTGGAAGTCAGGGTTAACCCTAGTAGTTCCACACCTTTGGGTTAGAAAAACCTTTATCTCATGTCAACATCAAAAATAAGTATTTCAAAAATATTTTTATTTTCCCTTTTTGAAAAACAATTTTGCTCGTTTAATGAAAACTTCTGAGCCAAAAATATTAACCTCACACTGTATGAAGTATGAATCTTTTGAAGACTGATGATAACTGTTAGAAATTTCCCTAAGTGTCAATTTGAATTTTTCAATTTGAATTGGCGAGGCTTGGTTTAACAAGATTTTGGTTGATCGAAGAAAACTTCAGAACAAAAATATATGTCCCTTCTAGGCTCACAAATGGAACAGGTTTTATAAATCATGAATTCATTGAGAACCAAACAAATTCAACATTCTTTAGTTTCCATATCAAGGCATTTTTACAAGCGTCAAGATTGGCTGGGATGTTTAAACTGGAAAGTTGATTTTGGAGGGAAAAATTTTCAGTTTTTGAAATCCTCCAAATGAGAGTTGACAGTTTAGGAGGTTCTGAAATTCCTAGATGTTCCTCGATTTCTTCAAGATAACCTTCTCTTTTGCGGCATCGGCACTAACATAGATAGCATCGAAAATTCCCATTTTACTCTAGAACACCCATTTTTGGGTTTTCGCCCTAGAGTTCCATTCTTTCCATTTTTTTTTCTTCTTTTTTTTCACTATTTTACCATGCATTTGAGAATTCTAAATTCTTCCTTAATGAAATGATAATTCGATAAGATGGGATAAAATCTGAGGAAAAACCCTTCAAGTTAAATATTCATGCTTGATCAAAATGGACTTTTAAAGCCCGTAATGTAGGCCAAGGTTCAGTGTTCAGAAAGAAAGGATACATAGGCCCAAAATTTATGTTTAAGGGTAATTAGATCAAGGATCATTTCTTGAGGAGGATTCCATTTTGAAGCATATGTCCCTTTTGGAGTTTTCTTTCCTTATCTTTCTCTTCTTTGCTTTTGGCTTCCATTTGCCATACTTTTTCACATTTTTTTCTTTTTCCTTTTTCTCTTGCATCTTTATTTCGATAGAGTGAGCCCGTATTTTTTTGGGAGCTCGATTTGCTTTGTATCTATCTTTGAGTTAGGACTTATTTCTCAGTGATCTTTTCTCGTATTTGCCCCCCAGTGTAGAAGGTGATCCTTGATCAGGGTTCAAAGAAAAAAGAATTCTTTCGGCTTAAAAGGGGTGACTATGGAATAATTCCTTTGTGTGAAAGGGATATGAAAGATAGCCATTTCTCATATCAAGCACAAATATTCTAATTGGAAAGCAATCCCCAGGGGAAATAGATAATCATAATTTTATTTTGCACTTCGAAATCATCTGAATTCTCATATGCATGATATCACAATTTCTTTTCTTTTTTTTTTCAAATGCATGCCCCTAATGATTTAGGCATTAGTTCTATCCTTATTCACCATGTATCCATCATTTCTACATATGATGCCCCAATTTGATCAACTTTAGGAATTTGTATCATTACGAGGAACATCATAAGTCTAGGTTTATAACGAAAATGTTGAGTTTCAATCTTAGGTTTGTTTGAAGTACCAAGAAAAATATTACCCAAAAATAGGTTTTCTCTAGGACATGGGATAATCTGGTTTAGTCATTGTGCCCCGGGGTGTTAATCAAGAAGCGATGTTTGGGCAAATTGGTGTTTTGTGGTTATTGGAAAGGATATGAATGGCTTTGGCATAACCTTGACACACATCGAATTACCAAGATCAAGATTCTTGAAAGAATGTCTCATTTGTTTGAACTTCAAGGAGTTCAAAAAAATTTCAAAAAGTTCATCCCTTTGTTCATAGCCTAAACTAGGATTTAGATCTTTGCTTATTCTGCAATGACAATGGTTTATGAAGTTTAATCATTCATATTCTTTGAAGCATAAGGTCTTTCAAGTGGTCTCAGTTCAAAGGTTTAGGCATAGAAAGCCTAAAAGAGAGGGGATAGGGTATTGGGTCATTTCTCACAATGATCATCAATATTCGTGAGACTATCCATTATTTCATGTGAAAACCCCTTATTATTGTTTATCAAAAAAAAATATTTCAAAGTTTCATTTTTTTTTTGCAAATTCAAATTATTATTAAAACATAAAGAACAGAAAACATTTAAATTCAAAATTTATTTATTTCATGTAGATGTCAACATGATACAAGTGCTTTCATCATCACAGTGTATAGAACTATATGCATCGAAAATCCTATTATGATTATGCACCATGTTTCTTATGACACTTGGCTTTCCCATCTTCAAAACTTATTGAACCAACCTTGATGACATCCCTGACCTTATACTTTAAAATGGGGCAGTTCTCTGTTGAATGACCTTGATTGCTTGAATGATAACCTCAACACTCATTAGCATCATACCAGCTCGAATAAGGGGGCTCCAAAGGCTCTAATTGCATGGGTGTCACAAGGTGATTCTGGATGAGTTGAGGTAGTAGCTCACTGTATGAAACAGGAATCGGGTCAACCTGATTTCTTTCTAGCTTTTTATGCCCTCTTCGATTATTCCCAAGGGTGTTAGATTGATAGACAGATGTAAATGCTGGCGTGGTTGCAAGCATTGTTTGGTAAGGATAAGAACCTTGAGGGACGTTGTTCAGGGTAGGGTAGAATGGCTGATACGAGGAGAATTAGAGAGGTGGGGCAAAGCCTTCCATGACTTGGGTATCTTCCTCTTTCTTTTCAGATGCCCTATTTTTCTCGGTATTGGATATTTTACCTCCTTCAAGTTTCCCATCCTTGATAGTATTCTCAATCATCTCCCCTGAAATTACCATATCTGCAAAATTCTTTGTGGCACTGCCGACGAGTCTATCATAGTACGGGGCCTGTAGTGTATTCACAAAAAGGACGGTGATTTCCTTCTATGTCAAAGGTGGTCGTACTGGGGTAGCCATGTCCTTCCACCGCTGAGCATATTCTTTGAAACTTTCAGTATCTCTTTTCTCCATATTTTGCAAGTGAGACGGTCAGGCACCATATTAGTCATATGCTTGTACTGGCTTAGAAAAGCCTTAGCCAGATCATTCCAAGAGCGAATCTGATCCTTGCTCAACTAACTATACCACCTAATTGCAGACCCGCTGAGGCTATCCTGAAAATAGTGGATCAAAAGCTTATCATTGTCTATATGACCCGTCATCTTTCGGTAGAATAGAGTGATGTGGGCTGACGGTTCGGTTGTCCCATCATATTTCTCAAAGTTAGAGACCTTGAATTTATGACGAATGACTAAATCGGGGACCAAGCAACGTTCTTTCGCATGTACACTCCCAAATACATCTGTACCTTCCACTGCCCGCAGCCTTTCATCTAAAAGTGATATTTCCTTTGGGAATCTACCAATTCAACCTTATTCGACGCAACCATTTTTCAGTTTTGCTTGTTTAGCTGGATTATCTAAATTCAGAATGTTGCTGGGATTAACTATGTTCTGGCCATCCAACATCATGGCCTCACTCTGACCCTTTTGTGCCTCTAACCCTTCTTTGGCGACCAAGTTTTCAATGTATCCCTTTCCCTTGATTACGATAGACATTAGCTCCATCAATTTAATCATCTGATCTTTAGATTTTGCTTCAGATTTTGCCAACTTTTCTCGCAATTCTTCTTGTACTCTTTCCATTATTTCCATTCGGGCAGCTTGTTCATTCTCCATAACTCTAGCCTGTATTAAAAAGGTACTCAGTACTTCTTACACCTCTGATTTGAAATGGAAATTCTTTCAAAGACTCTTAAAACCAAGCCAACTTCTGTTTTATCCCTCCAAATGTGTGTCATGATGAATGAGCCATGATTGTCATTTGATGCATGTGAAGAATAAACAAAATGATGTATAGACATATACAGTGGAAACATGCTGACCATGTATGTAATAAATGCAACCACGATGCCAACATGCTGCAAGCAAAGAATAAACAAATCAATACATGGATATATGCAATGAATGACCACGTATATTTCAGATGTATTTCCCAATGAATGATCATATACACTATGAATGCAACACGATGTCAACACAATGCACGCAAAGAATAAATGAATTAATGCATGGGTATGTACAAAGAAATCATGCTGACTTGCTATGTATGTCATGAATACAACCTGATGCCAATATGACAAATTAATGTATGAGCATATCATGATGATTATATATGCCACGAATACAACCTGATGTTAACATGATGCATGTGAAGAATAGACAAATCAATGCATGGATATATGCAATAAATGACTATGTATGTTCTATACACATTTTCCAATTAATGATCATAGATACTATGAATGCAACACGATATCAATATGATGCATGTAAAAAATAAATGCATTAACATACTAGTATATAAAAAGAAATCATGCTAACTAGCTATGCATGTCATGAATGCAACCTGATGTCAATATGGTGCATGTAAAGAATAAATAAATTGATAGATGGGTATATACAGACAATGACCATGTATGTCATAAATGTATTCTACAATGAATGAGCATGCATGCTTATGACTGTAACATGATGTAAAGAATTCATAAATTAACACAAGGATATATACAAAGAATGCCCATGTATATCACAAATGTATTCTACAATAAATAATCATGCAAAAATGATACATGTAAAGAATAAATTAATTAACACAAAGGTATATAAAAAGAAATCAATGATTACACGAAATTCGTGAGACCAAATTTTGATTATTAAAAAATCTCATTATGCAAGTTTTACCTCCAAATTTAATCTATGAATTTTTTTTTGAAACATGTTTTCTCCATGAAAAACCAACATATTATTTTTCAAAAGAATTTTGGGTAGTGGATCCTACTATGGTACAATGTCCAAATGTTCATTCAACACTATCGGTCTACAATTCTTACTCAACCAATGAATGTTTATGAAATCATCAAATGAGATTATTTTTACCATCCGTTTATTGCAAAGAATGAAATCAAAAATACAACCATGAATGTACATGCTCTATTCACATATGCATGAAATGTGAAAAATGTTTGAAAAAAAGAATTTTTATTTTCAATTTCAAAAAGTTAATGAACATTTGCCCCAGCAATATCTATTTATTTAGGCATCACGATGCCTTTAGGGCAGAAATTAAAATTTACTACGGGTGATGTACGTTCATCCTTGCCCGGTTTATGCGAACTGTAAAATAAATAGCAAAAGGTCAGAAGTGTTCCTCCATGTGCCCCCTGGCTTCGGTGCATCTAATGAAAATCTGGCATGGCTTCGCCTAGGTTCACTATATGAGGGTGAATCGGTTCTAAAGGCCCCGAATTGTTCCTCACTGTCATTGGTGAAGGCTAGTAAGGCACCTCGATAAAAGCGGATTCAATTCGTTAGAGTTCATTTCCCCAGCTTATGCGAAGGCTATTGCCACACGAAGCATAGGTAATCTGATACTCCGAAAGTGTTTCGCTAGCTTATGTGGAGGCTATTGCCACACGAAGCGTAGGTACTTTACTTCCACTTAAAGGGACGAAACTCGGGCATAGAGCTCATGTTATGAAAATGCACGTGTAGTGTGTGAGGAAGAACGAACAAACCTTTCACCATCTATTGTACAACCTCTATCCTAGATACCCTGATAATTTATTGAACAAAGATCAAGAATAGTGTAACGCATTAACCAACAAGAGGGCAATAATAATATGCATGCAACAAAAATTTTGTTATTTTCTAAACTTATTACCGGCTGTGTGATGTGCATTCATCATTGCCCGATTTGCAAAGGTAAAAATTATTCACAATATAGAATAGAATGTAAAAAGATTGGAAATATTCCTCCATGTGTTCTTAGCTTCAGGATATCTAATTGGAAATCCGGCATGGCTTCGCCTAAGTTCACTATATGAAGGTGAATCGGTTCTAAAGGCCCCGAATTGTTCCTCATTGTCGCCTGTGAAGGATAGTAAGGCACCCCGATAAAAACGGGTTCAATTCGTTAAAGCATATTTTCCTAAGCCCATACGGAGGATCAATCACGAAGGCTTTAGGTACTTTATACTCCGGAAGTGTTTCACTAGCCCATACGGAGGGTCAATCACGAAGGCGTAGTTACTTTACTTCCACTTAAAAAGGACGGAACCCGGGTAGAGAGTTCATCTTATGCAAATGCAAGTGTAGTGTGTGGAGAGGAACAAAACAAACCTTTCACCACCTATTCTATACCCCTTATTCTAAATACCCCAATAAGATTAAACAATGTAAAGCATCAGTTAAACAAAGAATAAATATATGCAACAAAATAACCAGAGAACAATAATAATATGCATGCACATGAGTATGGACATGTTTAAAAACATTTTATTACTTTCAAAATTCTCCCTATTATTGAAAAATATGGGAATTAAAATTAAATACCAAAAAACCAACAAAACCAAGACTTTGATAACGCACGACTAATTCTAGGCCTAACTCTCTAAATATCCCCAGGGCAGTCGCCAAGCTGTCGCAACCTAAAAATAACAAGTCTCATCATGAGACTTTTACTCGTTAAGCGTGACATTGGGGGAAACAGAGGAAACGATGACTTAATTCCTCTAGAAATAAAAAGAGGGTTTAAAAACAACCTCGAAAAAAGACATGGAGTCGCCACCAATTTTTTTTGGCTAGGTGTGATCGGCCACCTATTAAACCTGGTTTTGTAAAACATTTTAAAATTAATTAAAACATTTTTTGAAACCAATTTCAAGTCTGCGTCTTTAAACAAGAGAAATCAAAGAAGCGGGTTCGGGACTCGATTTCGTGCAGGGAAGGATTAGCACACCCACAACGCCCGTATAAAACGGTACCTTACTAATCATGTGTTATCTCAAGTCTCGGTAAAAAAGTCGGTTTTAGACTTGGTATTTCAAAATAATTCCCAATATAAAGAAAAATAATTCCATTTTTTTTTATTGAAAATGATCCGAAATTTATTAATTCAAAATTTTCCTATATTTTCCGACAAACGCTGCAAAATATATTTATTATTTATTTGGAAAATTTTTCGAAACATTCTCGTTTTTTAAAAGAAAGATATTCCTTTATTAATGATAATTGATGATATCCTCCCCAGCAAACCAGGCAGAGCACTCATGAATTATTTTGACTCGAAAATATCTTTATTTTATTGAAAATCGTTATATTTTTTAAAACATTTTTAAAAAATGAATATGAACATGTGTGACATAGTAAAGATGACTTAGCCAAAAATCTAGATGATATAGTATATTCTAAATGACATAATATAATCTAAATGAAATAGTATATTCCAAATGACAAAATCTAATCTAAATGACATGGCAAAAAAAGCATAGAATAACATAAAATATTCACAACCATATAACAATCAATATAACATCATGAAATATAAATCAAACCAATAGCATAGCCATAGAAATAGAAATAGAAATATCAAAAATCATATATCATATAATATGCATGAACATGGAAAATGCAATGCATGAAAGTGTATTTTTTTTCCTTTGAATAAAGAAATCCGTATATCTAAAAAGATATCCGACTATCTTAGGAAAAGACATCAAATTAAATTTTCTAAATAAAAAAAAAAAAAACTTTGTGATTGGCTTAAAAATAATTTGAAAACTTTCGATTAATATGACTCATGACCGAAATTCCCTTTGAAAAAGGCACTATTTTCCTAACTTTGAAAAACCGGACTTGACCACCCTTGACCTGAGTTTTATAAAATCATTTTTTAGGATTAAAATGACTTAGAAATCAACCTAGGATAGTATCTAAGGTTCTAAATCAGCCGTCTCTTAATGCCTTAGCCAAAACAGAAAATTATTTTTCCCTTGAAATCAAATCTGACTTTACTGTCCAGTTCTAAAACATGATTTTTTAACCTATTTTAAATTTTCAAAAAATTCAGAAAAAATTATGGGAGACTTAGAACATGTCTAACTACATGGGAAAAAAATTGGCTTAATTTTTAGACTAAGGATAAGCTACTAGAAAAATCACGAAAGTCAAAACATTGGGTGAAAAACTGTTTAGCCAAAAAACATTTTTAAACTTTTGATAAAATCACTCAAAAATCAGAATAAAAATGTGGGAGACTCTTTTAAGGACATACAAACAGTATTAAAAATTTCTAAAAATTATGGACAAGGATTGCCTAATTAAAAAAAATCACAAAGGTAGAAAATCCAACTTGACAATCTTAATCTTCCACAAGCATGCTCATGTGAGCTTGGCTTTGAGCCATTGATTGGCTTAAGTCAAAAATCAAGTGGGATGATATGAAATGCATGAACAAACAGCAAGTTAAATGCATGAAATGCATGATCTAAGGTCTAAATGACATAGAGAATGCATGGTAACACAAAATGACCTAATGCCTAACATGAACTTGTGCATGGCAATAAATGCAACCTAGACCTAATATGCATGAAATACATGGCAATGCAAATGTGACCTAGACCTATTGGACATGAAAATGCATGCCAATACAAATATGATCTAAGAACTAAATAGCACGAAAATGTGTATGGCATACCAAGATGACCTAAACCTAATGGACATGAAACCATGCATGGAAATACAAAATAACCTAAGGCCTAATATGAACATAAGATATGCATGAAAGTAATATGAACATATAATGACCAAATGAACCTAATATTAATGCACGAACATGGCACAACCAATACACAATCTCATGGCATAAAGACGCAAAACATAAGAGAGCATGATAGTCCAAACAACATGATAATGCACGTACACAAATGTAGGAGCCGAATGATCACCTAATCAACATGTGGAATCTAGCTAGGCAATAACACAAACACATGGCATAGTATATACAAGAATTAAAAGGAAACATGTTAGACCAAACAAAGATGATGCAAATGCATGAACATAGCTAGACAAAAACACAAACACATGGTATGGTATGGTATTAACAAAAAGCATGAACAACTTAACATGGTGAAAACAGAAAATTAAAAATGGCAAACAAAGTAAGTAGACATGAAAATAAAATGATAAAATCAACAAAACAATAGTAAGTAAGTAAAGAAGGTTAAAAACAAGCTACATATCTTGGCTATTTTTAAAAAGTTAGAACATCAAAACAAGCCAAAACATCACAACCCACATGGAAAATAAATCAAACACCATACATGCATTCCAAGGGTAGGTTCAGCCAACTAAAAAAAAAATGGAGGAAATTTTCTTTTTTCTTTGATTTTTCAAGAAAACATAAGACAGGAGCTTTAAGAAGAATTTTTTTAAAAACAATTTTATTTCATGAAAGAAAATAAAATAACAATGAAAATGAAAATAACAAAATCATATAAACAAAGTATGGAGGGGAGCATGAAAGAAAATAGCTACCTTGTTTTAGCTTTCCAAATCAAAGAGTAGTAAGAAAATCTCTTTTTTTTTTCTTTCTCTTTTCTTTTTTCCCTTTCATTTTCCCTCAAGAATAGCTACTGCCCTCCCTATGATCAGCCAACACCCCCATGAAAAATGAAACCCCCCCTCAACTATGGTAGCCGAATGGTCACCTAATGGGTATAGGACGTTGTCATTTTTTCCCTAGCCAATTTCCCTCGAAAGGCCAATAACCCACGATGCTTAAAATGTGAAATTACCACCCTTAGATTAAGTGATTAGCCCCTAACTAATACAGCTGTTCAAAAATATGTAGACATCATGTTGACATCCTTCCACTTCATTCATTGGACCATGTGGCACAATTACAAAGGCTTGATAAAAAAAATTAACTACCTTACTATCCAATTTTGGCCTTTGGATACAAGAACTCAGCAAAAATCATCCTCCCCTTGGGTTTGGCCGGCTGACCCTTCAACTTCCAACCCACTCTCTCTTTATTAATTTGCAAAAAAGACCCTCTTCAGTTTCTTCGATAAAATTGCACTTTAGGCCTCCAAACTTGATTAAATAGGAAACAGACTCCAAATGCAAATTTTATTTTTTTCAATAATTTCGAAATAATATAAAATTGAGTTCTTAAAGATGTCTTAAATGACATGGCATGGCAAAAAAAGCATAGAATAACATGAAATATTCACAACCATATAACAATCAATACAACATCATGAAATATAAATCACACCAATAGAATAGCCATAGAAATAGAAATAGAATTATCAAAAATCATATATCATATAATATGCATGAACGTGGAAAATGCAATGCATGAAAGTGTATTTTTTCCTTTGAATAAAGAAATCCGTATATCTTAAAAGATATCCGACTATCTTAGGAAAAGACATCAAATTAAATTTTCTAAATCAAAAAAAACTTTGTGATTGGCTTAA
The DNA here is from genome assembly GCA_030761205.1 of Fremontodendron californicum. Taxonomy (NCBI): domain Eukaryota; kingdom Viridiplantae; phylum Streptophyta; class Magnoliopsida; order Malvales; family Malvaceae; genus Fremontodendron; species Fremontodendron californicum. Next base: position 14,468,272 of record JAULJL010000013.1, on the reverse strand, counting down.
AAATAATTTGAAGACTTTGGATTAAAATGACTCATGATCGAAAATCCCTTTGAAAAAGGCACTATTTTCCTAACTTTGAAAAACCGCACTTGACCACCCTTGACCTGAGTTTTATAAAATCATTTTTAGGATTAAAATGACTTAGAAATCAACCTAGGATAGTATCTAAGGTTCTAAATCAGCCGTCTCTTAATGCCTTAGCCAAAACAGAAAATTATTTTTCCCTTGAAATCAAATCTGACTTTACTGTCCAGTTCTAAAACATGATTTTTTAACCTATTTTAAATTTTCAAAAAAATCAAAAAAAAAATATGGGACACTCAGAACATGTCTAACTACATGGGAAAAAATTGGCTTAATTTTTAGACTAAGGATAACCTACCAGAAAAATCACGAAAGTCAGAACACTAGGTGAAAAACTGTTTAGCCAAAAAACATTTTTAAACTTTTGATAAAATTACTCAAAAATCAGAATAAAAATGTGGGAGACTCTTCTAGGGACATACAAACAGTATTAAAAATTTCTAAAAATTTTGGACAAGGATTACCTAATAAAAAAAAAATCACAAATGTAGAAAATCGAACTTGACAATCTTAATTTTCCACAAGCATGCTCATGTGAGCTTGGCTTTGAGCCATTGATTGGCTTAAGTCAAATATCAAGTGGGATGATATGAAATGCATGAACAAACAGCAAGTTAAATGCATGAAATGCATGATCTAAGGTCTAAATGACATAGAGAATGCATGGTAACACAAAATGACCTAATGCCTAACATGAACTTGTGCATGGCAATAAATGCAACCTAGACCTAATATGCTTGACATACATGACAATGCAAATGTGACCTAGACCTATTGGACATGAAAATGCATGCCAATACGAATATGATCTAAGACTAGCACGAAAATATGTATGGCATACCAAGATGACCTAAACCTAATGGACATGAAACCATGCATGGAAATACAAAATAACCTAAGGCCTAATATGAACATAAGATATGCATGGAAGTAATATGAACATATAATGACCAAATGAACCTAATACTAATGCACGAACATGGCACAACCAATACACAATCTCATGGCATAAAGACGCAAAGCATAAGAGAGCATGATAGTCCAAACAACATGATAATGCACATACACAAATGTAGGAGCCGAATGGTCACCTAATCAACATGTGCAATCTAGCTAGGCAACAACACAAACACATGGCATAGTATATACAAGACTTAAAAGGAAACATGTTAGACCAAACAAAGATGATGCAAATGCATGAACATAGCTAGACAAAAACACAAACACATGGTATGGTATGGTATTAACAAAAAGCATGAACAACTTAACATGGTGAAAACAGAAAATTAAAAATGGCAAACAAAGTAAGTAGACATGAAAATAAAATGATAAAATCAGCAAAATAATAGTAAGTAAGTAAGTAAAGAAGGTTAAAAACAAGCTACATATCTTGGTTATTTTTAAAAAGCTAGAACATCAAAACAAGCCAAAACATCACAACCCACATGGAAAATAAATCAAACACCATACATGCATTCCAAGGGTAGGTTCGGCCAACTAAAAAAAATGGAGGAAAATTTCTTTTTTCTTTGATTTTTCAAGAAAACATAAGACAGGAGCTTTAAGAAGAAGTTTTTTAAAAACAATTTTATTTCATGAATGAAAATAAAAAAATCATATAAACAAAGTATGGAGGAGAGCATGAAAGAAAATAGCTACCTTGTTTTAGCTTTCCAAATCAAAGAGTAGTAAGAAAATCTCTTTTTTTTTTCTTTCTCTTTTCTTTTTTCCCTTTCATTTTCCCTCAAGAATAGCTACTGCCCTCCCTATGATCAGCCAAACCACCCATGAAAAATGAAACACCCCCTCAACTGTGGTAGCCGAATGGTCACCTAATAGGTATAGGACGTTGTCATTTTTTCCCTAGCCAATTTCCCTCCAAAGGCCAATAATCCAAGATGCTTAAAATGTGAAATTACCACCCTTAGATTAAGTGATCAGCCCCTAACTAATACAGCTGTTCAAAAATATGTAGCCATCATGTTGACATCCTTCCACTTCATGCATTGGACCATGTGGCACAATTACAAAGGCTTGATAAAAAAAATTAACTACCTTACTATCCAATTTTGGCCTTTGGATACAAGAACTCAGCAAAAATCATCCTCCCCTTGGGCTTGGCCGGCTGACCCTTCAACTTCCAGCCCACTATCTATTTTTTAATTTGCAAAAAAGACCCTCTTCGGTTTCTTCGATAAAATTGCACTTTAGGCCTCCAAACTTGATTAAATAGAAAATGGAATCCAAATGCAAATTTTATTTTCTTCAATACTTCCTAAATAATATAAAATTGTGTTATGAAAGTTTTCATAATTTTTCGAGCCCATTTTCTATTTTTTCCGGATTTATCTTCCAAAATTGCCCCTTCATGCACCCGAACTTTTACCACTTTTCAAAGGAGCTCCAATTCTGGATTTTTCTTCTCCAATATCTTCCAAATAGTTTAAAATTGAGATCTGAAAGTTTTCATATTTTCCAAGCTCATTTGCTATTTTTTCGGGATTTATCTTCTAGAATTTCAGCTTAGTGGGCCTAAATTTTGCCATTTTGCAAACGAGCTCCGATTTTGGATTTTTCTTCGCCAATCTCTTTCAAATAATTTAAAATTGAGATCTGTAAGTTTTCATAATTTTCTGAGCTCATTTGCTATTTTTTGGGGATTTATCTTTTGGAATTTCAACTTAGTAGGCCCGAAATTTGCTATTTTGTGAACAAGCTCCAATTTCGGATTTTTATTCCCCAATCTCTTCCAAATGACATAATATTGAGGTCTGGAAGTTTTGGTAATTTTCCGAGCTTATTTGCTATTTTTCCCATATTTTCCAAGTTTGCCCTTTAACCTCCGAAGCCTCGATTTTACTCAAAACAAGCCTGATTTCCAAATTTTCTTTTTCCAGGCCTTTGTTATGTATTGAATTTGAGTTGGTCCAAAAATTCCCCATTTTTACGATCAAAATTCCCCTCCGACTTGATTTTTCCTTTTTTCAACATCGAGAATTTCCTTGTTTCTCTGTTTTTCCTCCAACAAGCTCTTTTCTCGGAATTACTTCAAACTGAGCCTTGGACTATCTTCGTTTACCCACTCTTCATCAACTAGGGCTTTAATTTTACCGAATCGGGCCATTTCTGCAATTTTCTACAATTTTGCCAAAATCCACCAAAAACCCTAATTTTCGGTTTTCTTCCAAATTGACCCTTCCTTTATTTTGGCTTCCAAATAGCCTTTCCAATACCTGTAGTCATTGATTATATTCCCTTCGGTAACTCCAAGTTCGACCAATTTGATCGTTTAAGCAGTTTTTGCCAAATTTATCGAATTAAGGTTTTCTTTCTATTGAATCTTCGTAACCCATCTTCCAGACTCCATATCTTTCGTTGTAGACCTCGGATTATCAAAATTCTTTCACCATTGTTCAATTAAACTTTGAATCTTGATTTTGAATAAGGATTGACTTTTTTAGTAGTTGACTTTTGAGGTTGACTTTTTTGAGGTTGACTTTTTTTGAATTGACTTTTTTTGTTTAACCTCTCAAAGAAAGTCTTGGAGTACCACCTACAGGATGAGAAGAGCTTTTCTGCATTTTGAAACATCTTTAGGAAGAAAAATACTTGATTTAGGGGTTTGGAAAAAATTAGGTGTCTACAAATGGCATTCATCATGGCCGGCCACCATAAAGGAATATTCATATAGGTAGTTATTGTATTTGTAACTCCTTTTTTAAAGAATAATTATTACTCTTTAAACTACCAAGTATTGGCCAACTACTAACTCTTAGTATGCTTGGCCGAATACATCCTTTATAACATTTAGGTTCGGTTTAGTTAAATATCAGTTTGCTAGAATTTAATTCGTAATTAAACTCTTTGAATATGAGAAACTTTTTCTCACTTCAGATAGCTCAACTTTATCAGCTACGACAACTTATATTTATTGTATTGTCAAAACATCTTAATTTTGATTTCACAAATCAAATTATGTCTTAACTAATCATATTTGAATCTTATTCAATTAGTTCCTCCAATTTAACCTTTTATTTTAATTAAGTCTTAATCAAATCCCAAGTCTAATCCAACATATTTGTCTTATTGTGTGTCACCCATTAGGTTTCCAACATGTTGGCAATGCGTATAGGTTAATCTCATTAACATATACTCATAGATCAAGAGCGGGATCTAGCAACCCATCATGACCACCCAAATGTTGAAACGTCAATGTAACCTCATCGAAACCTTTCAGTAACCAGCCTATCAGTGTAATACGGTCCTTTCACCAAAAATCCCGGAAAGCCCATGAGCATGGTGCAGTGTCTACTCATGTTCAATCCATTTAGTTCTTGCAGCTTATGGTTAACCTTATGAATTTAGAGAAACAGTTTCTCCTAAATCCATCATGCTTCGGCCAAAGACTTTAACAAGTTAACCAAAGCCAAGAATAGATAAGATATATCTCCGATGTCACTTGGAGTGGTGAATTCTCTCTGGATAACTCATCCATCTTCGTATGGTTCATGTCATACCCAAAACCACCCTACCATAAGCATCCTTTTTTGGGACCCGTTCAGATGGAATCAAAGTATGACTCTCTCCATACAAGATGACCTAGTAACACAAGTCCGAGGACTAATTTACACGACTGGCATGTGAGAACATTTCCATAAACACTTGAGTGACCGTACCAAATGGAGTTCTCACAACGGGCCAAGTTCAGTGAACTTGTTCAACAGACAAGCACCTAAATGTTATCCCCAGTATCCCTCATACTACAAGACGTGAGATAAATTGTCTTACTTCATAAGTAAGTGGGCTTAACATGTACTAGTTTTTGAGCATTGCCAATGCCTCGTCTTGGCAATACGATGACCAGGAACAATTTTAGGAAACACGGCTTTGATGCATAAGGATCTCACTATTATAATAATTCTTTTGCAAGGCCGTTGTGTTCCATGGGCTTGCAAAAGAATTATTATAATAATTAGGATGAAGCCCATGGAACACAACGGCTTCATCCTTATTTAATCAGAATAAGAAATAATTTTAATCATATTAAAATTAAATACGCAGTGAAAATATAAAATCAAAACAAAATCGAAAACCCACCTAGGAACAACTTGCGTGTTTATGATCGTTCTATCCTGTCAAGAACATACAATAAGACAAAAATTCATACCTCAGATTATGGGATTGTCGAAAACCCAAAATCAATTTAATACCCACTTGTTCTTGTACACCGAGCCCGGTTGTAGCAAACCAAAGTCGTCCAATTGTCCGGCTTCCAACGGTGATCCACACAGGTGACTAGGGAAACCTTCGCAAGGTTGAGATTGTGTTTAGCTGAGGTCTATGCTAGTAGACTAGGTTTCATAAACCTCCATTCTATTTCACTCTTGATTGCCGAATCAAAAAACACCAGGCAAGAATAATCGAATTCTTCTCCCTTAATAAGACAAGCGGTCACACAAGAGAAATAGCAAAGGAAAAGGCACAAGGTATAATTCACACGATGAAGGAAGACTAAACATAACATGTTTATACCTAGGTTTATGTTCATGCCAACAATTGGGTAAGGTGTTTATAGCTGGATAATATGGATTGTAGGTTGGGTAAGGTGTATAAGGTGTTGGAGGTGCAAAAGGTCGACTATTGAAACTGATTGCATGAGTCTCCCCTTCCCTTTTCTTGGCAGGAGTTATTTTCTTGAAGGCGACTGGTTCTCCACTATCCATTTTCTCGCTTTTGATGGCTGTTTCAATCATCTCTCCAGATATAACCATATCTGCGAAATTCTTAGTGGCATTCCCCACTAACTTCTCATAGTATGGTGCCTTCCAAGTATTGATGAAGAGAACCGTAATTTTTTTATCAGTCAACGGTGGCTGCACCTGGGTAGCCATGTCTCTCCATTTTTGGGCATACTGTTTGAAGCTTTCAGTAGCTTGTTTCTCAATGTTTTGTAGGGATAGTTCATCAGGTACCATGTCAAATACGTGTTTGTAGTGTTCCAGGAAAGCCCTAGCCAAATCCATTCATGATCAGATCTTGCTTCAGGTAAGTTGATTGTACCATCGAGTGGCAGACCCCGTAAGGCTATCTTGGAAGCAGTGGATAAGCAACTTCTCATCATTATCATGTTCGGTCATTTTCCAGCAATACATCGTCAAATGGGCTGAAGGATTGGTGGTCCCGTTGTACTTCTCAAAATCTAGCGTTTTGAATTTGGGTGGGATCACTAAGCCGGAGACTAAACTCACCTCTTTAGCATTGAGGCTTCCAACCAGCTCATCCCCTTCCACGACCCTCAGCCTTTCTTCTAGTAACTAATACTTCTTTTGTGATTCAGTCATTTCAACCTTTTTCAGCTCCGCTGCTTTTATCTTTTCTTGCTCGACAAGCTCATCGAGATCTGGGATGACGATAGGGTTTTTTGAGATTGCCCCAAGATTCACCCCAATTGGCAATTGTTTTTGTGCCCCTGTGCTGGGTTGAACATACACAAAAGGCATTGCTGCTGTAGATGGTGGAATTTTTGTATTCTGCGTAGATTGGCCGTTTGTCAGTATGGCTTCTTGTTGACCCTCTTTGCCCCCTAGATTTCTTGGTTCTGATCCTAGGGCTGAATTCTGCATGTGTCATTTTCCCTTAACTGCGACGGACACCAGTTCCATTAGCTTAATCATCTGATCTTTTGATTCAGCCTGAGATTTGGCCAACTGTTCCCTTAACTCATCTTGTGCCATTTCCATTCTCCCCATTCGGGCAAGCTGTTCATTTTCCATGATCCTGACTTGCGATCAAGTATTATACTGATGCGAAGTGCTTCTTTCTGGGAGTTTCGGTGGACACCCAATTTTAAACCTTCGTGTAAATACCAGGGATTAGAATTTCATGGCACATTGTTCCTTTTTCTTTATTAAATGTGTGCAAGGATGAATAAATGAATCAATGCATGAGTAATTAAACAAATGAATTAATGAATGTATGCTTCTATAATTGTATGAAATTATGCAAGTAACAATATTTGCCTGAAGATCAAATTCCAACATAAAGGTTTTTCATTAATTCATAGAAACTTGTTACATATCATCCCCTAATCTCGAGTTACATAGAAGGATTTGATCTGCTCATATTGGTCTTGTGCTTCCTCTATAAAGTTCAACAGATGCTTTCCATGTTTCCCGGTCGGGTTGACATCCTGTCTCAAAGTCTTCACTTTCTTCACCATCTCTTTTGCCTAAATCATAGCCTTGCGGATCTGCCTGGTCAGGTGGTCTATATATTGTTGTCTCCCCAAAGATTCTGCCTTCCATCTCATACTAGCATCTATAGCTAAATCATTTTCCTGGCTCCACTCGGTCTCCCTCTCTCGGCACTCCTGAATGATGGCATTGATGTCAGCCTTCTGGACTTGCAACTGATGCTCTAGGGACTGGATGGTTGCATGGAGCGTTTCATTCTCTTTGCACAGGATGGATGTCTTTTCCCTCTTATTTCCCAATCTGGCTTTCAGCATCTCATTCTCTTGCAAGCACCTTTCCAACTTGGCCGAAACCAGTGAGCGTGCATCACACCATTTCTACCGCTCATGAGCAAATCTGGACTCATTTTCCTTGCTTTCCTTAGCCTTGCCTTTCCAGAACTCCAATTCTTTCTAAAGCTTTCCCATCTCTCTCTCATGTGTGTCGATAAGCTCGTTAGTACAATCAAACTTTCCTCTGGCCCTTAGCTTCTTGTTCTCTTGATGTAAATCCCTTATGTCGGATTGTGCCGTATCTGGCTCTTTAGCCAATCTCTGTGTCTTGGCCTCTTGGATCTCAAGGTCAGTCCTCAAATCTTTGACTTCCTCCTGAAGCTTATCATACTCACGCTTCAGTTTCCCTTTGTCCTTTTTCAACTCTTGTCTGAAAATCTCAACTTTTATCAGTACTGTGGGTTCTGGTTGAAGTGTTACCAGATGAACAAAGGTGTCCTCGGTAGGGAGCACAATGTCACGGATCTTCCTGGCTCTCTATACCTAATATGTCGGGGTAGTGTTGTTAGTGTACCTACCCACTTACGATCGGTGTAGTTTCTTCCAAGCCTTGATAGCTTCATGTATCTTTCCTATATATCCAGACCCACCATAGGAGAACTCTATCGAAGTAAGCTCATAAGTCATCGGGGTGAACTATTTGGATCCGTATTGCCTCTGTCCTAGTAATAGAGCATAGCTAATGGCCCCCCAGATTCCCAACAGTGGAACCCATAAATTCTCACCACAACGGTACAAGATCGACCTAAGTGGCATCCACGGAGCCCTCCAAGTTATATCTTCTCTACCCAAGTGATGGAGAGTCCTGATCCATTGCTTCTTATCCCCTTTCCTTGGCCATTTTTCCTTGTTGAATTCTCGGAGGGGACTAAAGGTCTTTATGTAGGGGCAACATTTTCCACCATCACCCCAAAAGTGGCTCTGAATCCAGACATACAGAAGCTATTCACAACCCTCGAAACGTTCCTTTCCTTTTTTTCGACATTAATTGAGTGACCTGATCGTTTCAGCAAGAATGGCAAGGGAAGGGTTAATTTGTTTATCCAAACGATCGAAGAAATCTACTATGGCTGCTTCGAGATGTGACCTTCCACCTTCGAGAATAGGACTAATCCATAAATTGCCAAGGCAAAGACATCCACAACACGGCCATCATCTGAGTTATTCTTGATATAGTTCCGCAAAACTACCCAAGGGATGCATTCAGTCAGACCCTTCCTCTTTATGTGCTGAGAATCAATCGAAAACTCTATACCCATCACTCTGGAAAGCTTATTCAAACAGCTCGATGTCTTCTGCTCTTTCTAATAGATTTTATCCAGATTTGCTGACTCAACATGGAGCAAGATAGAATATTCCCCAATGTGGGCACCATATCTTCCTGATTAAAAATGAAGCATCGGTACGAAGGATCCCAAAACTGTACTATGGCCCTGATTAACTGCTCATCCATCTTGATCGGAATGAGTAAAGCTATGTCACCATATTTTCCGATGAACTCATCTTTCCTTGCAACTCCCCACTATCTCCAGATTTCCCCTAATTCTGGTAAGTCGTTCTGAACAAAATCCAACTGAACTGACTCAGGAAATGCAGACACAAAACCAGCGGCCAAACAGTCTCCTTTGTCAACCTGATTTCCCCCGAACTCAACCCTAACCTCTTGATATGTCTTGCTAACCACTGATATCGGCAGAAGGTCTTGACGTTCCATGATTATAATGAAAACCCATTTCGGTTGGCACTTGGCTTAAGGAAAATACCCCCTATATGATCATGATGCATGGGATAAAAACCAAAACAAAATAGAACACGAGTCAGTACGGGGATAAAAATAACCATAACAGTGTTATAAAATAAGTGGTAAAAGGTGAGAAATGTTCCTCTGAGTGTTTCTTAACTCCTGGACATCAAATAGAAAACAGGCATGGCTTCACCTAGGTTTGCTATATGGAGTGGTATTAGGTTCTAAAAAGGCTCCAAATTGCTCCTACTATTGCCGGTGAAGGCTAGTAAGGCTCCCCGATAAAAGCAGGTTCAATTTGTTAGAATACATTTCCTAGGCTTATGCGGAGGTTAACACCTCACGAAGCGTAGGTAATTTCTACCCCGAGAGTATTTCGCTAGCTTATTCGTTGGTTATCACCTCACGAAGCGTAGGTACTTCACTCCACCTAAAAGGACGAAACCCGGGTTGAGGGCTCATGTTATGCAAGTGTAGTGTGTGAAAAGGAACAACAAATCTTTCACTACTATTTTACAACCCATAATTTAAAAACACCCCAACAATGCATTATAATAAAAAATTGAATTAAATAAAATAAAGCATTAATGAATCAAAGAATAATGATAATACAAAACACTTGAATAAACATAGCACAATAGTAATATGTATGCTCATGAAGATGAAAAGAAAAATTTTGTTATTTACATAATTCTCTTTATTTTACAACAAAAAAAAAAAGGAATTATAATTAAAACCGACCAAACCAAGACTTTCGATAACACGCGACTAACTCTAGGTCTGACTCTCTAAAGTCCCCAGCGGAGTCGCCAAGCTGTCGATACGTGATCCTCCGAGGACCTGTTCGAGTGAGGGGAAAAAACATGGGAGAGGAGAAGACGACTTAATTACGCTTGAAATAAAAGGTCAAGGGTATGAAAACAACCTTGGAAAAAGAAATGGAGTCACCACTAATCTTTTTTGGCATTTTAAAATTAATTAAAACATTTTTTTAAAAACCAATTTCGAAGTCTACATTTTTAAACCAGATAAATCAAAGAAGAGGGTTCGAGAGTCGGTTACGTGCGGGAAGGATTAGCACCCCCACAACACCCGTATAAAACAGTACCTTATTAATCGTGTGTTATCTTGAGTCTTGGTAAAAAAAAAAATCGATTTTGAAATTGATATTTTAAAATAATTCCCATTTTAAAGAAAATAATCCCATTTCTAGTTGAAAATGATCCGAAATTTATTAACTCAAAATTTTTCTATATTCCCTAGCAAACTTGGCAAAACATAAAAAATTTTATTTACTTAAAAAATCTTCGAATCACTCTTGTTTTTTATAGAAAGATATTCCGTTGTTAATGATACTTGATGATATCCTCTCTGACAACCAGGCAGAGAACTCATGAATTATTTTAACTCAGGAATAACCTTATTTTATTGAAAAACATCAATTTTCAAAAAGTTGAATAATCATGAATATACAAATTAAAACATGAATATATAACATGCATAAATAACATGGCATGGCATGGCAAGCAATTTACTATGACAAAATTTAAATAACATAACCAAAAGCATAAATACATTACATAAACATGAATGACATGGCAAATTCTTGATGACATGGGATAATAATGAATGGCAAAAGAAATGATGACAAGGCAAAAGGCACAAATATGACATCATCATGGAATATTCATGTTTACATCCTAATCAAGATAACAACATGAAATTTAAATCAAAGTAATGACATCACTATGGAATGTTCATACATATAGAATCTACATAACTAAGATAGCAAAAATTAAATGTCATGGAGTAGGCATGAATATGGTAAATGCAATGCATAGAAATGTATTTCTCCCGTGAAGCAAGGATATCAGTATACCTAAAAAGGTATTCGACTACCTTTGGAAGAGACCTAAGTTGGATTTTCTAATTTGGATTCGGGTATAAAAATGCAATTTTCGGTTCTAAAAATAACATGGCCGAACCCCCCTAAAAATGTCTAGTTTTCCTTAGTTTTGAAATCCGGGTTGACCACCCTTGACCCACTTTTATAAAATCAAATTTTATTATTGAAATGGTATGGAAATCATCCTAAGACAATAGCTAAAGTCTCGAATCAGCCCCCTTTTAATATACTAGTAAAAACAAAAAACTTATTATTTCTTGAAAATAAATCTGACTCCCACAATCAATTTTGAAGCTCGATTTTTTTACCCTTTTATAAATTTTCAAAAAATTCTGAAAAAATTAGGGTAAATCTATAACATGTTTTTCTACATAGGAAAAATTAGCTTAATTTTTGGAGCAAGGGAACCTAGACCAAAATTTTACCAAAGTCAGAACAGTGAGTTAAAACTGCTTTGTCAAAAGTCATTTTTTCAGCCATGATAAAACATTCCAAAAATCTTAAAACAAATACCATGGCATCCTCTAAATGACTACTGCATGTGGTAAAAAAATCATATTATTTTGACTATGGATGAGTAGTGAAATAAAATCACAAAGTCAGAATACCCAATCTAAACTATTGATCTTCCACAAGCTTGCTCAAGAGAGCTTGGCTTTGAGCCATTAATTGGCTTAAGTCAAAAATCAAGTGGGAATGTATGAAACGCATGAACAAACAGAAAGTTAAATGCATGAAATATGTAGCATGGCATATGCGTGACCTAGGTTCTAAATGACATAGCCAAAATAACCTAGCATGCTAAATGACATGGCATATAAAAAATAACTAAATGATGTGAAAAATGATATGGCATGTGACCTAGCTAAATGAAATGGAAATGAGCATAGAGACATCATGGCCGAATGACCTAAAATGCAATATAGATGCATGGCATGAAAAATTACCTAAATCTAAATGTCATGGAAATAAATGCAAGACATGGCCGAATGAGACATGGTCTTATGCACAATGTAAAGCATGCTAAAGATGCAAGATATGATGCATGGCAAAAATACTAAGCATGACCAACTGTAACATGGTCTTATGCATGATGCAAAGCATGCTAAGAATGCAAAGCATGGCATGATCTAAAATGCTAATCATGACAAGGTAAAAATGCTATATATGGCCGAATATCACATGGTCTTATGCATGATGCAAAGCATGCTTAAAAAGCAAAAAAATGACATGACCGAAAATGCTATATGACATAGCCACAAGATGAAAAGACATGAATAAACTTGGTATGAACAACATAATATAACAAAGATATATATATATATATATATATGAAAATAAATAAAAAACAGCAAGTAAAATAAGAAAATAGAGGTGAGCTCCATGGTTGGTACAATGGGCATAGCCCTCCCTTAACCATAATCACTTGATTTTATCAAGATCATGAAGCCTTTCAACCTCTTTATTTTTATTTGTTTTAAACCAACAAAGAAAGCTATCCTACCACAACCAACATGGAAAAGGAAAGAAGAAACATGGAAAGGAAAGAAAAATGTAAGAGAAAGGTGATAATGGCTACCTTCAAAGCTTTCTCAAGCTAGCTTTCTCTTCAAAAAAATTCTTCCTTCTTCCCTTTAATTTAGCTACTGCCTATGCTCTTTAAAAATAACTAACTATGAAAAATGAAGCCTTCCCCCTCTTAATATTGGCTGGCCAAGGGCTATGATAGTGTATGTGTGTGTGCGCGCTCTGATTTTTTTAACCCTTGGATGAGATGTACTCATCTTTTTTCCATCAATCTAAGCCATTGGATGAAAGATATTTTCATGACAATAAAAATGTCATCTTGCAATCTGATCTTGGCCATTGAAGGATGTACTTATCTTTCTACAAAGCACCTAGGCCATTGGATGGGCAAAAACACTTTTAAGATAGTAAAAATGACATCTTGTAATATAATAGTGACCATTGGATGAATTTAATCACATCCCCACCCTTATCCTATGCTGGCCAACCAAAGGACTGGGATATTCCAGAATCCCTTCATTTTTTCACCTTTTTAATTTTGCAAAATTGACCCTTTTCGGTTTCTTCGATAAAATTAACTTTTTAGCCCCCGAACTTAATTTAATTGCAAAAGGACCCCAATTTTTTATTTGTCTTTTCCAACTCATCTCGTGGACAGTATAAAACTTGGTTCTGGAGGTTTTCACATTTTTCGGAGCTCATTTGTTATTCTTCCCGAATTTTTCTCTAAAATTTTGGTTTAATGCCTCCCAAATTTAGCCTTTTTCATTTGAGCTCCAATTCCTGATTTTTCTTCACCAATCTCATCTAAAAATTATAAAACTCAGATCTCGAAGTTTTTATAATTTTTCGAGCTTGTTTGCTATTTTTCGCGGAATTATCTTTTGGAATTTCAAGTTACTGCACCCGAATTTTGCCATTTTTCAAATGAGCTCCGATTTTGGATTTTTCTTCACCAATCTCTTCCAAAAATTATAAAACTCAGATCTGGAAGTTTTCATAATTTTCCAAGCTCGTTTGCTATTTTTCCCTTAATTATCTTTTGGAACTTCGGGTTAGTGCACCCCAACTTTTTCATTTTTCAAATGAGCTCCGATTTCAGATTTTTATTCACCAATCTCTTCTAAAAATTATAAAACTCAGATGTGGAAGTTTTCATAATTTTTTGAGCTCGTTTGCTATTTTTCCCTTAATTATCTTTTGGAACTTCGGGTTAGTGCACTCGAACTTTGCCATTTTTCAAATGAGCTCCAATTCCAGATTTTTCTTCACCAATCTCTTCCAAAAATTATAAAACTCAGATCTCGAAGTTTTCATAATTTTTCGACCTTGTTTGTATCTTTTGGAACTTTGGGTTAGTGCACTCGAACTTTGCCATTTTTCAAATGAGCTTCAATTCTGGATTTTTCTTCACCAATCTCTTCCAAAAATTATAAAACTTAGATCTGGAAGTTTTCATTATTTTTTGAGCTCGTTTGCTATTTTTCCCGGAATTATCTTTTGAAATTTTGGGTTAGTGCACCCGAACTTTGTCATTTTTCAAATGAGCTCCGATTGCTCTTTCAAAAATTATAAAACTCAGATCTGAAAGTTTTCATAATTTTTCGAGCTCGTTTGCTATTTTTCCCTTAATTATCTTTTGGAACTTCAGGTTAGTGCACCCAAACTTTGTCATTTTTCAAATGAGCTTCGATTCCGGATTTTTATTCACCAATCTCTTCCAAAAATTATAAAACTCATATCTGTAAGTTTTCATAATTTTTTGAGCTCGTTTGCTATTTTTTCCTTAATTATCTTTTGGAACTTCGGGTTAATGCACCCGAACTTTGCCATTTTTCAAATGAGCTCCAATTCCCGGTTTTTCTTCACCAATCTCTTCCAAAAATTATAAAACTCAGATCTGGAAGTTGTCATAATTTTTCAAGCTCATTTGCTATTTTTCCCGAAATTATCTTTGAGATTTTCCGAGATTGCCCTTCAACCTCCGAAACCTCGGTTTTACTCAAAACGAGTCCGATTTCTGGATTTTTTTCCACTTTCTTTGTCTTATATTGAATTTGAGTTAATCCAAAAACGCCCAATTTTTACGGTCAAATTCCCCTTCAATTTAGTTTTCCTTTTTCAAACTCGAAAATTTTCTCATTTTTCCGTTTTTGCTCTAACTGGCTCTAACTTGGGATCCACTTCAAACTGGACCTTGTGCTATCTTTGTTTATTCATCCTTTATCAACTGGGTGCTTGAATTTCACTGAATTGGGCCATTTTTGCAGTTTTCCCCAAATTTGCCGAATTAGATCTTCCCCTACACTGAATTTCCACAACCCATCTTCCGAACTTTATATCTTTTGTTGTAGACCTCGGATTATAAAAATTATTTCTCCATTGTTCAAGTCAACTTTGAATCTTGATTTTGACTGAGAGTTAACTTTTTCAGTGGTTGACTTTTTAGGGTTGACTTTTTTGAGGTTGACTTTTTCCTAGTTGACTTTTTGTGCTGCCGTCCGAAACAAAGTCTTGGGGACCCATCTGTGGAACGGTGGAAGTCTCCTTGCATTCCGGGGAGTTAAAAAGGAGAATCTGCTCGGTTTAGGGGGCCCGGACAAAATTAGTTGTCTACAAACATGACCCGCTATGAGAGTTCCATTTGGCATTTCACTCAAGTGTCTATGGAAAATACTCTCATGTGTCAATAGTGTAAGTAATCTTTTGACTTGTGACACCAAGTCATCTTGTGTATGAACTGTCATACTTAGATTTCATCACGAACGGGTCCCAAACAAGAGGATGCTTATGGTAGGGTTTTTTAGGTATGACATGAAACATACGAAGATGAATGAGTGGTCTAGAGAGGATTCATCACCCCAAGTGATATGAGGGGACATATCTCACATGCATCTGGCTTATATTAACTTATGGAAGTCCTTGGCCAAGGCAATACTTAAGGAGTTAATATTAAAGCTACAGATCTAATATGGAATGGGATTAAGAGTAGACAGTGAACCATGCTTTTTCTTATCCCGGGATATTTGATGAACCAGTCGAATTACACAGACATATTGTACACAAAAAGCTTGTCAAACCTAGTTGACTCTCTCAGTATTTGGGTGGTCATGATGCATTGCTAGATACCTCTCATGATCTATAAATATAAATAGAAAATTCTTAAATGGATTTAATTTATATTTATTGCCAACATATCGGGGGCCTAATGGGTCACACTCAAAAGGTGATTAATGGAATTAAAGTGAGAGTGAGCCAGATTAAATATTCATTAAGTGTTGTGGGCTTATTGTGAATATTTAACAATATGTATAAAGACTTTAGTGAAGTTAGTCTAGTAGTTGGCATACACTAAACCTAGTTATATATATGCCTTATATGTTGTTGTCGCCTCCCTAAGCAAGCATAAAACCCTGGTAGCCGCATTCTCTCACCTCCCTGTGAGAATCGACGCATAGAGAAAAGAAGAGGAGGAATCCATTTTCTTCCTGCCTACTTCTTTTCGGCTAACTAGTATAAGAGGAGGAAGGTTTCTCACAACCTAGACTACCAGCATCGTCTTGGCTAAACATAATTTTGTGAAGGTTTTCGAGTCACCTATGTGGATTACTGTTAGAGGCCAGACAATTGGACGGCTTTGGTTTGCGACAATCGGGCTTTGTGTGCAAGAACAAGAACATCAAGAATCTGTCTTGAGGTTTCAGTAATCTCTATTATAGAGGTATGAGATTTTGATTGTTATCTGTTCTTGACAGGATGATCGTTTTGAATTCATAGGCAAATTCATGGAGGGATTCGATTTCTCTTTGTTTTTGTTTTATTCCGTTGCATTGTTAATTTAACTTGTTGATTAAATTATACATTATCTCAGTTTGAGCTTGATCCGAATCCCATCACTCTACTACTGAGGCAACCTGACACTCCATGAAAGCCCTTTCGGTTGAAGATTATCCCGAGACTAATAACATCCCTAGTGCATGATGATGTCAATGATGCATGACAAAGAAAAAAGAAACAAATTAGTAAAGAAATGACTTCAAATAATAAACAAATAGTATATGACAAAACAAACAACTATCCCAAGTGTTGACAAAAATTCGGTGTTATGCCGCTTTTGGGATGGAACACCAAACTCATTATGGGCGACAAGATGTATGTTCATCATCGCCTGAGACACAAGATTATTCAGAATAAACAGCAAAGGTTTAAGAATGTTCTTCCACATGTTCCTAGCTTTGTTTTTTTCTAACAAAAATCCGACATGGCTTTGCCTAGATTTACTATATGTGGTTGAATTGGGTTCTAAAAAGCCCCAAATCATTCCTCATTGTCGCCCGTGAAGGCTGATAAGGCACCCTGATCCAAAGGAAAGGGTTCGATTTGTTAGAGTATATTTCCCTAGCCCACGCCAAGGATCATCACGAGAGCTTAGGTAATTTATACTCCGAAAGTATTTTGCTAGCCCATGTAGAGGATCATCACGAGAGCGTAGCTACTTCACTTTCACTTAAAAGGACGGAACCTGGGTATAGAGCTCATGTTATGCAAATGCAAGTGCGATGTGTAAGGAGAAACAAAGAAACCTTTCACCACCTATTCTACAACCTTTGTCCCAACGATTTATTAAAAGCAAGATTAAACAATGTAAAACATTAATTAAATAGAAAACAGTAATAATATACAAGTTTAAATAACTAGAGAACGATAATAATATACAAGGTTAAAATAAAAAATTAAATAAAAAAATATGAATTTTTATTTATTGTTTAAAAAAATAAAAACTGAAAATTAAATAAAAAATAAAATTCTGGAAAAAAAACATGGAGAGAGACAAAGAGAAGAAAGGAAGAAGAGAGAGGAAGAGAGAAGAAAGAAAGAAGGGAAAAAGATGAGTAAGGAAGAAAGAAGAAAGGAAAAGAAGAGAGATGAAGAGGAAAAGGAAGAGGAAGAGGAAGAAGAGAGAGGAAAATGAGAAAGAGAGAGAATGAGGAAAGGGCGCGGCCGTCGTCGGTCAATGTCGGGCTGGCTCGCCAACGCCCCCTCCCTCTCTCTCCCCCTCCCCCTTCTCTCTTCCCCCTTCTTTCTCTTCCCGATTCTCTCATATTTCTTTTTTTTTCTTTTTTTTTTCAATTTTAATTTAAAAAACATTATTTTATTTTTTAAAAAAATTAATTAAAGAAATAAATTAAAAATAAATTAGTATTTAAATATTTACTTTTTATTAATTAAAAAATAAAAAAAAATAATTTTAGAAAATATATATTTTTTATTTTTAAATTTTTTTAATTAATATATGTAAATTAAAAATAAAAAATAATAATGTTTAAATATTTAATTATTAAAAATAAAAATATATTATTTTTAATTTTTTTAAAATTAATTAAAAATAATATTTTTATTTTAAAAAATTATTTTTTTATTTTAAAAAAAATTATTTTCAAAAACATTATTTTTTTTAAATTTTAATTAAAAAAATAAAATTTTCTATAATGTTGACGTGGTATTGCTGACGTGGCAAAGTGTCACGTGTCATGTTTTTATTGATCAAATCAAATTACCTCAGTACTGTTAACCATTTGGAGTAACGGGATTAACGGAATAAATTTAAATATTTACATAAATTTTTTTTTTTTTAGGATAAAAAGTAGTATAATGCAAAGATAATTTGTGTATTAACCCAAATCTAAATAATGACCAACTTTTGGAGTTTTGGTCCCTCCCCTTCTTAGTGGGCCATTCCCGCTTTAACTTTCCACGGATATGAAAAGCATTCAACATTCCAAATTCCAAAAGACATTTAAATAATTCGGTTCATTGGTAAAAAGAAAAAATTGAAATAATAATCAATTACTAAAAACAAGTTTTAAACAAATTTTGAAGTAGTAGTAGTTAAATAACATATTTGAATGATAAGAAAATGTTAATTTAATGATAACAATCAATAAAAAAGTTCTTAAAAATA
Organism: Fremontodendron californicum; assembly: GCA_030761205.1. NCBI lineage: Eukaryota > Viridiplantae > Streptophyta > Magnoliopsida > Malvales > Malvaceae > Fremontodendron > Fremontodendron californicum. The sequence goes on along the minus strand of JAULJL010000013.1, from coordinate 14,449,524 downwards.
ATTTTTAAAATAATTTTTTTTTTTTGCCAAATATTTAAACTAATCTTAGAATTTTTATAAGCATTAAGTAACTGGATTTTTTTTTAATAATAATACTATTCATTTCTTTTTCTTTTTTTGGCCAGAAATATATTCATCTCAATGAATCACAAAATTTTTTGAATTCAGTCTTACATCAACAACCTTTGGATATTAAAAAAAAGAAAATTAGAAAAGAAAATCTTAAAAAAGAAACCAAACAAAATTTTTATTAAGAAATTCAACAAATTACTAAAAATTACTCAAGAATGGTCGTAAGCATGGGTCGCCAAGTCCTCCTCAACAGCATCCTATGCCTGAACCCGACCCAACCCGGCCTCGGCGAACCCGGTTCACCTCCCAATCCATTAAGACCACTCAGTTTCGTCGCCAAAACAACTTCACTCTTCCCGCCATATTTCTCCTTAACAATTTTGCCTTCAGTATCATCATGTTCTTCTTCTTCTAACGATGGAGATGATACAAATAAATCCTTCAAAGTACGACCATTCAAATCCTTGTCGCTCTTCTTTTTCTCAGGTAAATTTCCGACGAAACTTTGTGGATACGACATTTCCCGACAGGTTGAAGATTTGCGGCTACTGGTTCTGGTGAGAAGCATTCGCAGGGTGGTTTTAGGACGACGGAAATCGACCAAGGGACTAGTCCTTGGACTTCTTGTTGGACTTTGGGTGACGCCACATTGTGTCGCTAATAGCTTGAATTTCTGTAACGTCGCCATGTATCTTTTATTTTATTTTATTTCAGGTGCCCTCTGTTAGTCTCTCTTCTTCCGTTTTTGTGTATCTGATGAGCAATTTAAGTGAAGTGAATGGGAGGATTTGGAATTTGAAACTTGACAAAATGATTGTGAAGTGATATTGGTTTTTGTATTGGTTGCTTCAAAGCAAGAGAAAAGAATCTATGTTGGGGTTTTCTCTGTTTCTTTTTCCTCTTTTGCATGCTACTTTGTATTTCTTCTTTTTTACATTTTCAAAAGTGAACTCTTTGAATGGAATTTCCTTTTCTCTTGGAGGAGATGAAAAGGAAGACTTGAAGGGAGAGAAAGAGCGAGTGGGGTTGGGTTGCATTTCCCAAGAAAATTCCAAAATCATAGAACTAATGGAGAACTACTGGAGATTAAAAAGAAAAGAAAAATCATTTCTGAAAATCCTGTCTTTGTTAATTGTTAGTGAGAACTTGAAAAGTCCTTACTGACCTTCCTTTTCCGGAAAGAACAGATCGATATATCATATTCAAGTGTTTGTCTGTATTTATTAGTAGTTAGACCCTGGAAGAAGCAAAACAGGACTTTATTCAATTCAATATTGTGTGACCATGTTGGAATCAGAACGTGCCCTATTGTGGATTTGTTATAATTATTATATTTATAGTGCATATAACATGCTTGTCCCTGCCGTATTCTATATGTTCCAGCAATATTAGGAACTAGGAACAAGCATATGTCCAAATTTAGAGTTCAGCAGAGCTCGGGTATCTGAACATAGTTGAGAATGGATTTTTTTATGAAATGCATTTTGTTTTGCTCAACACATTTATAGCATGTTTCCACAAGCATGATCTTGATGAATCAATGTCCATGCCATTGTAATAGTTTTCACCAGACTTTGCAATTAAAAAATCTTCACTGCAGATGATAATTTATTTCTTCTACAAGTTTTGCTAATGAAGAAACCTTTGGTGCAAAAAGCAGGGAAACCAATAAAAGATCTGCAGAATATGAACATTATATATAGTATAATAATGGTTGCTCCATTTACTATGTACATTCCCTCATGAAAAATGTTCACCCTGTATTTGCAGTTGGCAATGGGGCTTAAATTTAAGAAGAATGGTAAAGAAAAATTTATCCACTGGCATTAAGTGTAGTACTCCAGCTAACCCATTTCTGTCACAGAAACTGGTGAAGGTGGCACCTCACTATGTATGTGTTCCTCCTCCTGCACATTCTCCAACTTGTAATCTTCACTTTGTATTCTCTGTAGTTCCTTCAAAACCTCTTCCATTGAAGGTCGCATTTCTTTCTCTTCTTGCAAACATCGAAAAGCCAGCGCTGCAACTGAAGTTGTCATCCTTGCAACTTTTTCATCTGATTTATACCCTAGATTAGTGTCAATCAACTCATCCAATGCACATTTTTGAATCTTGTTTATTGCTAAATTAGCCAAATTAATCTCCTGTGTATGCCTGGTGATATCAACAGCAGGCATTGATGATATGAGTTCAATGAGAACAACTCCAAAGCTATAGACATCACTCTTTTCGGTAAGCTGGTAACATTGGTGATATTCTGGGTCAACGTAACCAGGGGTCCCTCGTGGAGCAGTTGAAATATGGGTGACATCATTGGGGAACAACCGAGAAAGCCCAAAATCTGCTACTCTGACAGAAAAATTATCATCCAAGAGAATGTTGTTAGTTTTAACATCACGGTGTATGATATCAGAGGCATGGAGATAAGCTAATGCATTTGCAATTTCTATTGCAACGCTCATACGAATGGGCCATGTGAGTGAACCGGACTGTGCAAGATCGCCATGGAGATGATCAGCAACGGTGCCATTAGGAATGAATTCATAAACAAGGAGAAGTTCCCGGCTGTGGCGTGATGTGCAACCATAGAGAGAGATCAAATTTTTGTGGCGCAAGCGGGTTAAGATTTCAACTTCGTTACTGAACTGTTCGAGCAGTCTATAATTGTGTTGGTATAGTCGCTTGATTGCAACTTCTCGCCCATCTCGGAGTTTCCCTAGAGAGAATGTCCATTTATCAAGCTTTTAGTTATTTACAGCTATTTATAATGTATGTTTTAGCAGCAGCTGTTTGATACTCTCATTTATATGAGGAGGGGTCTTTTAATGGTAAAGTACATGCAGTTTATCGTCTTACCATAGTAAACAGTGCCAAAACCTCCATCTCCAAGTTCTTTCTCATCATCAAAATTATTTGTGGCTTCCACAAGTTCAGCATAGGAGAAGATGGGGAGCCCAAAGCAGAGAGTATTGCTGCAGCTGCTTTCCAGGTCTGATTTTGAAGAGGGATCGGATGAAGTTTTTCCTCTGAGAAAGTTTGATGAAGCATGTTTTTGTAATTTGTATCGACGCCGTAACATATAGATGGACAAGATGATTATTATTAGAGTAGGGCATCCTATTCCTACAGACAGCATGATAAAGAGAGTGGTCAATTTTGGATAACCACCAAGTATCCATAAGACGTCGTTTGGTTTCCGAAATATATAATCAGCAATAAAAGTATGCATAGTATTCTCTCTTTTCTTTTTTTTTTTTTCTTCTTCTTTTACTGGAAACAGAGTTGATAACTTGAGTTGAGATGCTAGAAAGAGAGAGATTACCGAATCCCAGCTTAAGTCCCAATATGTTCTTCGCTGCAATTGAAGTTACAAACAAGTATAAAATCAGTTTTTATCCAAGAAAAAAAAATAAAGGGGGGCGCACTAATGTCTTTGAAAAGTCAAAAAAAATTCATTCGAACAGAAATGAAGAGCAAAACAGAAAGAAAAAAAAAAAGCCTAAGATAATATCTCAGTCTCTTTCTTTTTAGTTTAGAACGGTATTTTGGAAATTTTTGCAAATAGTTTCAGAGGAATATGTGGAACCATGTATTTAGACTTGGAAACCAGAGGATGAAGCTGCTTTACCATTTGGCAATGTGAGAGAGGAAGAAAGGTGCACGTCTTGGAGTTTCATGAGTTTTAATCCAATAACAAAAACATCTTCATGCAATTTACAACATAAAAAGTTATTTTCTAAGAAGATGTTAATTTTAAAAAATTTCACAATAGCAATGCGTTACGTGTATCTACAATGTCTACAATCATGACACCGCAATTGTATCTGCAATGAAATCGGCGAGTGGAATTTAAAACTATGACATTAAAAGATCACGGTATCCTTGTTTCTCCACTTAAAACTATGACATTAAAAGATCACGATATCCTTGCTTCTCCACTTGTAAAAACTATACTTTATTGCTATGAAATAAACTACATCAAGTTCCAAAACTTATAAGCTAAATGCAAGTAATTGTCCTCTGCGACAAAAACAAACAATAACAACATAAAGCAATAAGATTATACAAATCATATTCTATTTTGTAGTTCTTTTAGGTGAAATGGAAAACTCCAGAGAGCTTGCATTAGAGTAAATATGAAAGTGGCTTATTTATAGTTGCAGGATGTTCTGTTGGTCAACTACTCCCTTGTCCAGTTTCCGATGTTATTAAATATATTGCAGTTAATTTGAACCTTTTTTTTTCCTTTCAACCTGATTTCTGTTCATTTTTAATTGTTTAGCATCATCAAGTTTAAACCAAGTTGTGAAAAAAAATTAATGGGTACTATCAACATTCATACTAGATCTGTCAATGAGTCGGATTATCCGTCAAACCTCAAAGACTCGTCCGATATTTGAAAAAATTTGAACAAAAATATTAAACTCGAAAAATGAATTTGAAAAAAAAAATAAAGCCCGTTTAAGAATAAGACCGAGCCTTAGCTCCAACATTCAAGGCTCGAGCCCAACTCGACCCGACGCATTTTTCAATTATATAATATATGTTATTTTTATATTTATATTTATATATATTATAAAATTTATATCATATAAAAAATATATATATATATATAATATTTTAGTGTAAACATTAAAAAATACGTTAAATTATCTATGTTTTAAAAATTATTAAAAAAATAAATTACTAAAAATTAAATAAAAAATTAACATTTTTATAAAACTTTTTTAGAAAAAAAAATATGAACGGGTTTGAACGAACTTGGATTATCTATTTATAAATATGGACGAACTTAGAAAAAATTTGAAACTCGCATTTTAAACCAAACCGAACTTAAATAAATATGTATAATATTGATAGCATAGCGGAATTGGATCTGAGTCCGCCATGAACGCTTTAGTTCATACCAGAATATTTAAATTTCTGAAAGTTGTTTGGCCTTATAACTTCTTTTTGGCCCAATTACTACCTAATAAAGAAACTTTATGTTTGCAATTACGGCATTGGATTAATTATTTACTTATAACGAAGCCACTAAGATTTTCTAATAATTACAAGCAAGCGGACAGTTACTCCCTAGGTTTTAAAGATCCTCAATGTTGAAAAAATCGAATCGAAATCGAGTCGAATTGGTCCGACTTTTGGTTTCCTATGGACTAGCTGGTTTAATATGAATGCTTTTAAATATATATATAAAAATAATTAAATTTTAATATTAAATAAGTAATATATATAATAAATAATTAATAAAAATATGTATTTGGCTTAGTGGTATGACATTTATTTTAAAACTAAGAGGTTAATGGTTTAAATTTCACCATTTACAACAACAACAAAAATTTAAAAACAATTTTTTACCTGTTTTATCCAGTGTTTTACCGGTTAAACCGATTTTTCATCGGTTCAAAGAAAGTCCGATTTTATGTATAGTACCGGACCAGACAGACCATCAATTTCCGGTTCAACCGATTTGATCGTCCGGTCTGATCTAATTTTTTATTCCATGATCATGCTTTGCCTAGCCTCTGCTTACATAAAACTTTAGCTTAAATGATTTTATTGCACGTAGCTCATTCATACAATTCAAGATAATATATTAATCCCTTACATGACTTTATATATATATATATATATATATATATATATATATATATATTATGATAGTCTTTGATCAACTAGATTAAGATCATTATTTAAATAGAGGATTGTGGGGTTTCTTAGGAAACTAGGAGTAAATGCTTAAACAATTGGCAAACTCCTTTGACAAGTTCCAAGAATGATGTATTTAAGCACCTTAACTACACACAGCTAGGGCAGTTGGCACAGGTTTTGCCACACTGAAATCTAAAGCCTAAAGGAATCTGGCCAGCTAAAACCTTTTTTTTTTAATCTTGGAGACCATATTTCTAACCTTTCCTTCTCTAGATGGCAACTCAAGTTGTTTATCTAAGTCTACAAAAGCGAACTCTAGAATCTTTTTAAATTTTAACTTAAAGTATTCAAAGTTCAAACACTTGAGGAAACCATTTCTGGACAAATTGCCATTTAAGGCATTAGTCAGTTGCATCCCAAGAGTCAAGTTTGCAACTCCAGGCAATAATCCCAGCTGGGTTAAGAGTTAAGACAGTCTTTTGACTCTGGTTATTTGCCTGCCAGTACATGGTTTAACTTTTAGACAAGAATTTATTCGTTTGCAAATGAGCCTGCAATGAAAGGGGATACAATACAAAGACCATCTCTCCATGTTGGAAAGTTTAATGCAAAAGCTGTAAATTACTCTACACATTATTATGATGCAGTTGGCATGATGATGTATTTTCACTTTACACCTCTACTTCAATTTCAAGTGAAAATAACCACTAGCAAATATCCTACCCAAACCCCAATCAAAATATATCAACTAGAATTCTGTTAGTACCAAGCTGTATAATCTGTCCTACTCCAAAGATCAAATCTGAGCTCAGATCATATTTATTTCAAAAGGGGAGAACTTCTGTATATATCTATGTCCATTGGGGACATTCTTGAGTTGGAAGGATTAAAGCAATTTGACAGTTTATACTGGAAGAGGATAGAAAAAGAAGAATCACACAATGATATAGCATGAGTTAATCTGGAACAATGACGTTTGACAGTGGAATTCAATGCATTGTCTCGGTCCATCAGAAAAGCCTAAACATGAAGTCCTAGTTCAAACAAACTTTTGCCAGAAACGACCAAATATCATACATATATCTTCTGTTTAACCATTTTCAGTCACAAAGCAATACAAAATTATATCCAAAGAGTATTATTTCCAAAAGGTTCGAACGGGTTGTTTCTATACAAGAAACCCACAAGCTGAACTTGGGTTTTTGTAGTGGTTTAAGCACCAGTTTTCCCCAAATTTGAAACTTGTACCTAGTAGAAGTTGTTGGTTCATGATCAGAGAATTATGAAAAAGAGATGGTTTGCATAAACCAGGGCAGAGAAAAAGCAGAGTGATGATAAGTACATCAAATGCGGGTTTGTGCCTACTATAATGACTAATTCGGGCAAGTGCTGAGACTCATGTTTGCTCCTAGCACTTTTTACTATTATATGCAAAAGTTAGAAATTCAATACTGTCCTATGTGGGTTCCACCTAGTGACTGATGATTAATTAGAGTAGGGCTAGAAACAGCAGATTAAGCAGCCAAGGCAGAGAAGAACCTTACCCTTTCCAGCCAAGGGTGGACCAATGAACAGAGCTGTTCCTACAGAGAAGATAGAGAATTCCCAAAACGACAAAAGAAGGTTTCTTCTTTGAATTGTTTAGACTATGCATTAACAAGAAGAGAGAGAGACATACCAGGAGTAGTGCAGTGCCAAGCGTGAGGTCTATCCGGGCAAAAGCACTTGAAATGGTAGGTTCTATAATCAAATCCGCACTTGCCACCACTCGCCTCGCAAATGCTACAGTTGCTCGCTGTCCAATTCAACACAAATCCTCTGTTCAATATATCTTCGACACCTCCCTCTCCTCCATATGATGCAGCCACAGGCACCACCACCGTTTTATTACAATATTTTGAAGCAAAATTCAGCATAGGATCGTTTTTGAACAGTGCCAACATTGTATTAGTTTCATTTTCAGCAGCACAATTAACCTTGTACTGTGAAAGTTCCCAGGTCAATTGCAAGGTTAAGTCGCAATTGAAGAGTAAAAATATTTCTGTTTGGTTTGAGGGGAGATAAAGCCGGTCTCCAGGAAAGGATATGTTTCGGATTGAATGACTGCAAACCGCATCTCTAACATCTTTTGACACGTGAAAAGATTGGCTCTGATAAAAGATATCATGGATGATATAGTCGCCGTCAGGCAAGCTAAGAATTGGTTGTGTGTTGTTTCTGCAGGAGATGTTGAATCCCGGATAAGCACATCTACTTTCCTGCTGCTCCTGGATGAAGAATGGGAACTTTATGTTTAGCCTACCACAATTTCTGGGCACGCTGCAGATTGTAAAGTTTTCGTCCACAGCTAAACCTTTTCTTGCCAGGAAAATGAGACTGAAAATAACCAAGTTTAGCACTGGAAAGAGAGTTGATGTAAGGTTAAACAAATGGATTCGAATCATTTGGGGACCTAGACCTTGGTGTTCTGGACTGGAATTGAGAGATGATGGGGAAGAAGATAAATAGATTACTATGAATATTATTTATATATGAGAGTGGGTGTGGAGTAATTATATTAGGAAAGTCATGGATACTGTAGAGTTGTCCAAATTATCCGCACCACGTTTTAGACCGTTGAATTTAAGGCAATTGCCTAATTTGGGCCACTTTACGAAAGTTGCCCAAGTTGACCAACCTAAAATTTCAATAACTCTTCTCCCTTTTTTTAATCAGTTGAAATTATCTTTGCACTTTAAAGTACATGTTTACATGTTTACATGGATAAAAATAAAAATATATATAATATTAATTTTATTATACTTACATAAATTCTTTATTTAATTATATAATTTTTTAAAATAAAATAATATAAAATAATATTACAACTTTATTATGTTTACATTTTTTTAAAAATTATTTTTTACAACTTTTATTATAAGGTGTAAATACTAAATGTTATTACAATTACATTTTTTTATTATGAATAACATAAATTTTTTACAGTAAATAAAAAAATGATAATAATAACTTTTTATTATATAAATATGTTATCAGCTACTATAATAATATAATAATTTACGTAAAATGTAATAAATTTCTGTAACAAGGATAATATAAATTGTATTTCTTCTTAACAAAGAACTTCAAGTAAATTACAACAAGCATTATTTTTGCACATAATATATTCTGTAATTTATAATAAATAATTATAATTATGATAAAATGTGTTAAGTTGGATTACATAATTTTGTTATCTGATACTGTGATAATTTTCATAATATGTAATAAATTCAAGTAATATGATAACAAAAATTTAATTCTCCCAAAAGCGTAAGAAAGTTACAAAAATTATTACCTTTGTACATAATGTATGTTGTAATTCCTCAACAAACTAAGTAACATAAAAGAATAATGATTTATATTTTCATTACATAAATAGTATATGCTAATGTAAAATTTTACATAAAAGGTAATAAATTTCTATAACACAGATAATATAAGTTGTAATTCTTCTTAATAAGAAAGTTCAAGTAAATCACAACAACTATTATCTCTTCACATAATATATTGTGTAATTTCTAATAAAAACTTATATTTATGATAAAAACTGTTAAATTAGATTACATAAATAAATTATATGCTACTATAATAATTTGTAACAGGGATACTATAAGTTATATTTCTTCTTAAAAAAGAACTTCAAGTAAATTATAACAACTATAATCTTTACACGTAATATTTTATATAATTTATAATAAATAATTATAAATTAGATCAAATATGTTAAGTCATATTACATAATTTTTTTATCTGATACTATAATAATTTTCGTAATATGTAATAAATTCAAGTAATTTTATAACAGAAGTTGTAATTGTCTCAGAAGCAAAAGAAAGTTACAACAAATATTACCTTTACACATAATATATGTTGTAATTCCACAACAACATAATCTATTACACAAGATAAGAAAAAGCGATAACTCCAAAATTTTACATCTTTTTATGAAATTATTTGATTTCGTTACAAAATACTAAAACTATTACAGTACATTAAAAGAAAATTATGTAATCTCACTTTATTATGAAAACTTAAAAAATGATGCACTCAGAATAGTGTATCTTATTTAATCCTTACACTAAATATGATCGTCGTTTTAGTATAATAGTAAGCAAGGGTCAAATCCATAGGGGTTGTTCTTAATCTATAAGTTATTGATTTATAACTCTAACTCTAAAAGAATAAAAAGGGGTTTTGAAAGTGAAAACAGTAAAAACAAGATTTAAAGAAGTATTGTAAAATCAAACAAGTAAAAGTATGGTTAAGTGGTTATTCTCCACCACTAAACACAATTGAGAATCAATATCAAAATTATCAACACCAAATATCTATCAAAACTATCAACCGTAGATAACAACAAACTTTGCTACCCCAATCCTTCCTTAGTTCGCCGTTAAATAGAATAAGCTCTGTATTTAATCTCTAACTATCAATAACCTAGAATAAGCTCTCCAGATTCAACTTGATAGCAGCTTTATGATGAGAAAGATAGGTTGATCTAAGCAACAAACACACAAGCTCGGATTGTTCAACTTATGTTATGTTCCACATCGCAATTACTGAAAACTTGACCATAATTATTAATCACAAATTGCTACTAAAGAATAGGAAATCAAAACAATTACACGGATCAAGATTTTAAACTAGTAATAGATAATTATCAAGATCTATCTAGTTGTACACCTAAACAAATCAAGACAAACATCATGAACAATTTTAGTGGAAGAACATAAGTAATATCAATAGATAATTAATATAGATAAATTCTGATAATCAATTACACAACCATGTCTAGGGCTTTGAAATCACCCTTAACCAAAATAAAGTTTTAACCTAGCATAGGTATAGATAACATAAACATAAAACTAAATAGAAAGTAAAACAATGAAGAAGAAGAAGAAGATTTTGTCCTCCAAAACTCCTCTTTTATCCTCTCTTTTCTGCCCAATTTCATGTGTAATACCCCTTGCGGTTCTCCCCCCTAAGTCCTCTATTTACAGGCAGCAGCTAGAGGTTTAAAAGAGGACTTGCGGTTAGGGTTTTTATGAGAGGGAATTGATATTGTCGCTAGGGCTTATTTTGGCATGGAATTAGGTTTAACCGGTAGGGCTTTTTAGGAGATCTTTAAGTAGTATTCGTCTAGGGTTAAAGATGTGTAGGATTAAGCTGCCACTAGGTGTATTCTTGAGGAGGTTGCAATTAATCCCTTATGCTTAAAGCTTCAATACTTGTTCAAAATCATTCTTTTCAACTTCAAAGCATTCCTTACCTTCTAAAATACCTACAAAACATAAAACTCTAGTAAAATATTAAGAAAATTAAGAATCAAAGCAAATAATATAAGGAAATTAGATAAAAAAAAGTGTATGAAATTAAGCACTTATCAAAAATATATGGGGATATTCGAATATGTATATCTTTTATTCGAATATCCCCTTTAATAGTAAGAGTCAAATGTGCATATTCAAATATTATTAATTTGATATTCGAATATCAAGTAAATTATTAATTTTATTACAAGTGATTACAACTGTTTTTATCAAATTACATGATTTTGTTAACATAATTTATTAGACATGATAAGAAAATTATGTAATTATCGCTTAAACAAATTTTTATTCTAAATTACATATATTTTTTAAGAAATTACAAGATATATTATACATAAAGATAATATGTGTTATTATTTAGTTATCCTTGTGGCAAGATTATAACTTTTTTTTTATTATGAAATTACTTGATTTTTGTTATAGATTACTGAAATTATTAGACTACATAAAAATAAAATTATGTAATTAAAATTATATAATAATAATCAATAATATTAACTTTTAAAATATTTTGATAAAAAAAATTAATTTTTAAAAAAATAAAAAAATCATTTAAAATTTTTTTTAAAATAAAATAAAATATATAATTCTTTTAAAATTTTAAAAAATAATTTTTTTCCTAACAGATAACCAACTGAGAGAAATAAAAGAGCATATAGAAAGCACATATTATGGAACTTCCCTTAGAATTTTCCACATATTATTGTATATTATATACAATAGTTGTATATAATTGCATTATGACTTTACTAGTTATAATTATGGAGTATAACAAGATTTAATAGTTGCACATAAACATTCTTTTATTTTTTCTTAGTACGACATATAAGGGATGTTTTTAAATTTTCCTTGAGTTTAATTCTTTTAGCAGACAAAAAAGTGAATTCCTATATTTACTAAGTAGATTAATCTTTGTGGGTTATTTGTCAATAAACCTGATTTTTGTACTATTTTTATTCATTGATTGTTGTCCAAGGAGTAGAGAACTCATCTCTTTAGTTTTCTACTATTATATTTATAATCTATAATATATATATATATATGTATATAAGCACGAATATAAATTTGTTTCTGAAATAATTAAAATTATCATTGTTTTTACTATATTTCTAAATAGAAATTATAAGTATTATTTTTATTATTCATAGATTTATTTAATTTATAAGTAAGAAGTTTAATTTCATTAATATACTTTTGTTAAATAGATTTATTTGATAATAAACAAAAAAATTAAATATTATATTATATTACTTTATTTTCAAAATTTTAAAATAAAAAAATTTTTTACGTTGATTTTCTTATTTTCATAGTATTAATTTCACATTAACATTAAAACAAAAAAAACTTTATATTAATTAAAATAATATGCACATGAAATAAAATTTTTATATTAATATAAATTTCAATTAATATATACTTTATTAATATTATTTATTTATAAAATATTCAATTATAAATTTAAAAATAAATAAAATAATAAATATTTACGTTCGACGTACTTAACAAATAAATATTAATATTTTATAATAGAAGGAAAGCAGGAAAGATATATACAACGCTTGGGTAAGCCCCCAACTCTTCACTCATGAATAGATTTGTTCAGGTCAGAATTTTTTTTTCACATTTTTTACTCAAAAGCTATCTAGACCGGTCCGTAAACTCAAATCATTGTTCAAAAAAATATTTAAAAAATATTTTATATTAATATTTTTATAATAAATTTAAATAAAATTTTGTATTAATGAATAATAATTCGGATAAATTCAGTTCGATCCGAATTAAAAAAATACTTACCTAAACCCTACCCAATACAAACCCATCCTTGAACAGATTTGCGCACGAATTGCGAACTTGAATTGATTTGAGTATTGTATTAAATGCTAATTATGAGCTAAGAAGTAAGAACCTTTAGTACATATATATAGCACTAACAAACGGATTATTATCTGGTACACTGTCAGTGGATTTTTTTAACTTCATAAGCTGTGTTCACACGTTTTTATAACTTTTCATTCGATTTATATTTTTTTAATTCGACCATCGTATTTCGTGTTCTATTCGCGTAGGTCATGCACGTCGAGTTTCGAGAAAATTAAAAATGTTTAACTATTCGTTCCGACGTAAAAAGCTTTCAATCGTTAAATATATATTGAAAAAGACAGTATTCTCGATCGATATGATAGGAATATCAAATCGATTCGAAAATTTACATGCACGACGAATACGCTTATATTGTTAAATCCGACAGTCGGTTTGTAAAAATAAAAATCATATGAAAGATTACGGAAGTGTGTGAATACTGCTTGTGGAGTTAAAAAAGTCCACTGACGGTGTACCAGATAATAACCCCTAACAAACGGATTATTATCTGGTACACTGCCAGTAGATTTTTTTAACTCCACAAGCGGTGTTTACACGCTTCCGTAACTTTTCATTCGATTTATATTTTTTTTAATTCGACCATCGTATTTCATGTTCTATTCGCATAGATCATGCACGTCGAGTTTCAAGAAAATTAAAAATGTTTAACTATTCGTTCCGACGTAAAAAGCTTTCAACCGTTAAATATATATTGAAAAAGACAGTATTCTCGATCGATATGATAGGAATATCGGATCGATTCGAAAATTTACATGCACGATAAATACGATTATATTGTTAAATCTGACGATCGATTTGTAAAAATAAAAATCGTATTAAAGATTACGAAAACGTGAAAATATTTGATCTTCTTCTGTACTCAATCAAATCAAAATAAAATAACTGCACCATATATGCCTAAAATAATGAGCATGGGCCAGGGTTTGATATCATTACTAACATAGTAATTAGTAAATCATTTCTATAAAAAAAACATAGTAAATCAATTAGCTAAGAAATTTAAATTTGAATTGATAAGGTGATGATACCAAATTTACAAAAAAAAAAAAAATCATGTAAGAATATTTATTAAAATTTTAATTTACTAAAAAAATGCACTCCCACAAAATGAGGTCAAAATTTTTCAAATTGAAAATTTCCGAGACACATATAATTTTACCACTAGACATTCTTAGTATTTATCTGATTATATTCATATTAATATCAATAATAATCATTAGTACCAACCAGTGAATGATATATAATTTTGATAATTTATTAAATTAACTATTTTATTCTTAATTAATCATTTTTAAAAATAAAATATTAATTATAATATTTATTTATTTATTTCCTTATTAACATTAAAATTCTTAATTATTAATTAAATTTTCTTTAACTGATAATTTTTATTAAATTAATTAACTAAATATTGAATAATTTTATTTATTTAATTCGCTATTAACCTTGCATTTTTTTTTTGTTAATATATATCTTAGAAGCCAATAGAAATTTGTTCAAAACACAATGTTAAATTATATATTTAAATCAAATAAAAAGTCTTATTTATCTATAAATTTTTAATTATTTTCTTATTAATGCTTAAATGATAAGTCTTAGGAATATAAAAGTTTTGTAAAAGAATTACAAATAATTATAATTATGAGATCATCATTACTTCAAAACTACGCTCCTTAAATGTTTTTAGTCAATGCTTTTTCAAAAAAAAGACATTGATATAAGATGTTGAGACTAGCACATTATTATGCTTTTTCTTATGAAACAAACAATTTGTTACTTTTAAATTGATCAGTATTTTAAAATTACAAAAACTTTAAGGGTGTCTTATAGTTATACCTTAAATTTGTATTAGACTTGTATATTTTTCAAACCAAAAATCTTCTTTAAAGATTATTTGAACCTAAATGCAAGTACAATTATTGCTTCGAAGAAAATTTATTTGTCTTTGACTCAATAAAGTTTTCATACTATCGGTTTTGAGAAATGTAATTATCTATGTGCTTTATTTAAAGTTTTTGAAAAGAAAAATATATTGAGCTCTAATATTTGAAAACATTTATTTTTAAATTTGAAAATTACTTTGAAAATATGCCATTTTAGACTAAGTCCCTTTCTTAAAAAATGATTTCTCAAATAAATTATTTTTGTCAAATGAGTTTTGGGATAAAATAAACCTTTTTTCAAAATAAAAATACTTAAATTTTTATTTTTGTGAAGAAAGTATCGATCCCCTTCTAAAAATGATCGATCCTTTTCAAAACGAAATCTCTTTTGGCTGAGAAATGTTGAATGGATAGATCAACTCATAGTGAGGATCGATCCCCTTCTAAAAATGATCGATCCTTTTCAAAACGAAATCTCTTTTAACTGAGAAATGTTGAATGGATAGATCACCTCATAGTGAGGATCGATCCCCTAGTCTTGCAACGGCTAATTTCTTAAATTTACAGTTAAAGGATCAATCCCGTACCAAAAAGGATTAATCCCTTAACGAGAAGGATCTATTCCCCCTTGGCTTTTCATGCAGATTTTTTTTTAAATGGGAAAGAATCCTATGGGTCAAGCCCATGTTGCACCTCATTGACTTTGATTTTATTTTGATTTTGACTTCTTAATTTATTTAAAAATTTTAAAAATTGTTTTTTTTTTTTTTTATAGGATTAAAGGGGTGTGCATTATGGAGTTTGTAGCAATGTAAAAACAAGAGTCTTAAGCTAGTATCCTAAGGGATCAATGCCAAATATAAAAATCCTAAAAGATCTTTAAGCTAGTATCCTAAGGGATCAACGCCAAATATTAAAATCCTAAGAGATCTTTAAGCGAGTATCTCAAGGGATCAGCGCCAAACACAAAATACTAAGGGATCTTTAAACCAATATCCTAAAGGATCACAGCCAAGTACAAAAATTCTAAGGGATTTGTAAGCTAGTATCTTAAGGGATCAACACCAAACATATAAATCCCAAGGGATTCTTAAGCTAGTATCATAAGGGTTCACAATTAATATATAAATCCTAAGTCATTCCTAAGCTAGTATCTAAGGGATCACATCCAATAGATAAATCCTAAAGGATTCCTAAGCTAATATCTTAAAGGATCATAGCCAATACAAAAACAAAAAAAAAAAACCGAAATATTATCAAAACATAGGTCACAAAAATCGACAAGAAAAAAAATACAAACAAAAAGGCAAGTATGGAAGCAAAAGAGATAGTTCAAAGAAAACCAGTATCCAAAAGATAAGGCCACAAGAAGCATAAGGCCAAAAGTATCAAAGTCACATACAACCAAAAGAAACCACTATTGTTTAGAAAACATAAGCTAAGAAGAAACAATTAATCATCATCCATAAATTCAACATTTGTAGCCTCTGTTGTTGCAACAACGCAAGCCTCAACGGGAATAGGATCATGATTAGACACAGAAGTAACATTCACACCATCTGCAATCTCCACAACATCATTCCCAGAAGCAACACCGTTCATCTAATGATCTTCAACATTATCTCTAACCTCTTGTCGTAAAGGGTCTTCCATATTATCAGCGGTCTAATTTTAGGACAAGCATCATCATTCATTTGGTCCCTAGTATTGTTTCCAACAACAACCCCATCAATTCCAGCATAATCGATTTCTCCAAAAACATCAAAATCAAGTCCAGGTACCTCTTTTTGGTAGCACTGATGGCAGCATCATGATAAACATGAGTAGCCACATCTATTGAGTCACAAAGAACTCTTTCAAATTCTTTAGAAGCCTTGTACCTACCAATAATATCCTATTCGTGACCAATATGTTGTTGAAGTTGCAAGTTTTTTTGAGCCAGAATTCCTTTTCACATCAAGTTCTTTTCAATATAAATGGTGGGCAAACGATTATCTTGCTTCCTCTTCTCAATAACAAGCTTAAATTCAAACTGCAACACATCAAAGTTCTGGTAAAACACTTGATAATTCCTTCTTGATTCATCAAGCTCTGAAACTCTTTCAGAGACAATACTCTGAGTATCAGCCACTTGCTCCTTCAGTTGATTAATAAATTTCTCTTTCTCCCTAATAGTGGTGGGTATATTGCTTAAATTATGAGCATGTTCCTTGGCTTGATGATGGATGGCCAAGAGGGTAGCAGAAGACTGTAAGAAAACAAATTCATTAGATAGACAAAAGCAAGACAACAAAGAAAGAAATAAGAAAATTTGGTATCTTCAGATTAAAGCTCAAAGCTTGGGTTGTGTTAAACACCAGAGGTTTATCATAGAATGTGCTAGTATCATCTTGGGGAAAAGCACGTTTCACAAATTCTATAGCATCAGAAGAATCACCTAAATCAATCGGAACCTTAGTACCAGAAAAAGATGCATGCATTCCAGATTTCACTGGGAGCGCATAAAGACAATCTTCGCGAGAAGACTTTGAATATTGGCATGATTGTGAAATACTCAAGTCAGCATCGGGAGGAATCTTGGAACTACCATGAGCAGGTGGCTGAAGATGGGGAGAATTCCCTCGACTTCGATCCAGAAAAATGCCACCATGAGAAATTCCAACAGAAGAAGTACCATCAGAAGTGACAAAAAGTCTTAAGAGAAGACCCTCGACTCGCACCAAAATGAGGTATAGACTCAGTCCTTTAACATTGCAATCATAAAAAAGGAAAACATGTAAAAGAGAGAAAGAGGGAGAGAAAGAAAGAAAGAAGCAAACAAACTTGATTCCGATCACCCGAAGATCCTTCTCCAAACACCTTTCTCCTCTTCGAAGCTTGCAACTTTTGAACCAAATTATCCTTCGGAGCCATTTTTGCAAAAAAAAAAAAAAGGTAAGAATTAATAGAGAATAGAAGAAACAAAACACCAAAAAAAGGTACTAACCGCTGGAACATTCTCTTCAATAAGGATCATTAAGTCGCCATCATCTTCATCCCCTTTGGTCTCGATTTCATAACAACCTTTTTTTATCAAAAATTGCCTAAGAAAAGTTCATATACGAGAAGTCGCATAACTAATTCCACAATTGATCAACTTTTTTTTTTTTCAAGGAGTAACGGTTCATAAGGAACATGGTCTCCTGAGATCTTAACATGTTTATGGTAGTTTATTTCATCATCACCAAACAAATATGGTTGAGCATTGGCCTCCAGATTAAAGTCACGGCAAAACATGTCCACCCCAAAATGATCCTTCGCGGTCATAATAAAGTATTTTTCTTTCCAACCATTAACATATTTGGGTAAACATTTAAAGAGCTTGAGTTTAGACCTTGCACAGAAATAGTAACACACCTTCGAAGTTTTGTTTTCAAATGGTAAATTTTATGAAAGACAAACATGGATAAGGGGATATCTTCTTGTTGTAATAGAGAAATGAAACAACCAATAAGTCTCTTGCAATATGAGGAATTTGAGTTGGTGAAATGTCAAACCCTCAACAGATTTCAACAAAAAAAGGATGTAAAGGCAGTCTAAACCCAACCTTGAACAAGTCCAAATAGAAACATGTAGACCTACATTCACTAAACATATTGTTTATTCTATGGTGTTTTATAGGTAAAGAAATAGTATACAAGGAAGAATCGGTAAAGTTCTCATGATGAAAGGCTTTCAAATCAAAATCATCCAGCTCATTCTTGAAAGCCTCTACAAGCCATTCGAAGCGTAAATCTTCGTTCTCAACAGGTTCCTTACCTTCCCTAGCATCTAGTCCAATCCATAACTATAAAAAGCAAGAGAGCTTACCAAGAACAATGATGTGCTACACTAGAGAAAAGAACCACCATGCCTCCAGTAAACCCTAGAAGTCGCTACCAAAAAACCCAAGAAATTTTTTCTCCAAAAGAACAAGGTAACCTTACAAAAGAAACTCCTTTGAATATATAAGGTGTGTTTGTTTCACCACAAACGTTTTTCAAAAAATATTTTTGAGATTTTCCCATGTTTGTTTGAGGAAAAGAGAGTTGGTCAACATAAAAGGTTTTACAGGTCAATGAAAAATGACCCGTGTTTATGTAAAATGTCTTCCCCTTTTGAAAAGGGGAAGACATTTTACAAGAGCCAGCAAACCTAACCCATTTGCCTATGTTGCGTTGACCCATCAGAGGGAATCGCCGCACTCTATTCTCTCACTGGAGACATCACTGTGACTTTTTTTCTTCTTTCTTCTTCCATCCCTTTCATCTTCTTCTCATCGTTCCTTTTTTTTCCACCAATCCCTATTTCAACTGACACAAAAAAATTCAAAAATTTCTCAAATCTTCTTAAGCTATTGTAACAAGTCATTCCAAATTCGAGTTTTCCTACTTCATCCTCGGCCAACAAGGTATGTTTTCTCCCTTTTTTGCTCGTTTATTTCTTGCTTTGCTTTGCTTTGTCCTTTTCCATTTCAATAAGTTGGTCTAAGAATAACACAACTTCTATTAGATTTTGCTCATTTTGGTATTGTCGCAACCTAAAAAAAAAACAACAATAACAACAAGTCTCATCGCAATACTTTATTATTAATTAGGCGTGACATTAAAAAATCGAGAAAAAGTCGACTTAATTTCTCTTGAAATAAAATGAGGGTTTTAAAACAACCTCGAAAAAAATCATGGAGTCGCTACCAATCTTTTTTGGCTAGGTGTGATCGGCCACCTATTAAAACCGATTTTGTAAAACATTTTAAAATTAATTAAAACATTTTTAAAACCAATTTCAAGTCTGCGTTTTAAACCAGAGAAAATCGAAGAATCGGGTTCGAGACTCGATTACGTGCAGGGAAGGATTAGCACCCCATAACGCCTGTATAAAACGGTACCTTATTAATCGTGTGTTATCTCAAGTCTCGATAAAAAGTTGTTTTAAATTTGGTGCTTTAAATTAATTCCCAATTTTAAGAAAAATAATTCCATTTTTAATTGAAAATGATTCGGAGTTTATTAATTCAAAATTTTTCTATATTCCTTGACAAAATCGACAAAATATAGAAATTCTTATTTATTTGGAAAATCTTCCAAATTATTCTCGTTTTTTGAAAGAAAGATATTCCTTTATTAATGATAATTGATGACATTCTCTCCAGAAAACCCGGTAGAGAACTCATGAATTATTTTAACTCGGGAATATCTTTATTTTATTTAAAATCATTATCCTTTTTTAAAAAAAAAATTTAAAAATGAATATGAACATGTGTGCCATAAATAAAATGACATAGCAAAGTCTAGATAATATAACGCAACCTAAATGTTATGACATAATTCAAATGGCATAGCATCTTCTAAATGAAATGAAATGATTTAAATGACATGGCAATTTTAAATGATATGGCATATTTTGAGTGACATGGCATATTCTAAATAATATAATCTAAATGACATGGAATATAATCTAAGTGACATGAAATGACATGAACAACTTCTACTCTGCTGGTTTCCTATTCGGAGAAAAGAATTCAGAGGATGTACTCATAATGATCGAGCAAGCTTTTGAAAAATTCCATGTGAATAAAGGGGGGCAGATTCAGGATATGGTAATTTGCATGACTGGAAAAAAAGGGATGGAAAGTGACAGTACGAACTCGATGGTGCGACCTTGTCCACCAGGATATAGACTGGCCAATTGAAGTGCGACTGAGTTGCCCATATTTTTTAAGTCTATTCCAACTTAATACTTTAAAAAAACAATCTTAATTATCTATACCCAGAGATATTAAGATTTTTTTTTTTCTGTAATGGGTTTTTTGTTTAAACATTTTCATTCAATAAATAACAAGCACGATGCATTTTATTCTTATTGATGTGTCCATATTCTTTCATTTTTGCTATTTATTTTGTTTTCATTTTATATATTTTCCTATATTGCTTCTTCTCCACCTATTTACAGGTGTAAGGATACGAAATATGAGAACCTTCCTGTTAGTAATTCTGAAATTAATTTTGAAAGACCCATTTGCACGGGTGATTTTGAGGTTAACGAAGATACTGAGGATTATGGTCTACCTCCGGATCTATTAAGGAAAATAGAACAAAAGGAGAAACAAGTACTTCCTCATAAGGAATTATTGGAAATGATAAATCTGGGAAATGGTGAAGAAATAAAGGAAGTCAAAATCAGGACTTCATTGTCATCATCAATAAAGGGTAAATTGATAGCCTTGCTCCAAGAATATGTGGAAGTATTTGCATGGACTTACCAAGACATGCCAGGGTTGGATCCGGATATTGTGGTTCATAAGCTCCCTTTAAGGCCAGAATGCAAGCCAATTCAGCAAAAGTTGAGAAGAATGAGGTCGGACATGCTGTTAAAGATAAAAGAGGAGGTGAAGAAGCAATTTGATGCGGGGTTCTTAGAGGTGGCAAAATATCCAGAATGGGTGGCAAATATTGTTCTAGTACTAAAGAAGGATGGCAAGGTGCGGATGTGCGTTGATTATCGAGATTTGAATAAGGCCAGCCCCAAAAATAATTTCCCTTTGCCCCCTATCGATACTCTGGTGCATAATATGGCGAAGAGTTCTTTATTTTCTTTCATGGACGGATTCTCAGGATACAATCAGATTAAGATGGCACCGGAAGATATGGAGAAAACCACATTTGTTACAATGTGGGGAACCTTCTGCTACAAGGTAATGCCATTTGGGTTGAAGAATGTTGGGGCAACATATCAAAGAGCCATGGTAACCTTGTTTCATGATATGATGCATAAGGGAATTGAGGTCTATGTTGATGATATGATAGCAAAGTCACAAGGAGAATAGGAGCATATTGCGAATCTTAAGAAGCTCTTCGAACGACTAAGAAAGTTTAGACTCAAGCTAAATCCGGCAAAATGCACTTTTGGAGTCACCTCGGGAAAATTGCTGGGTTTTGTCATCAGCAAAAGGGGAATTGAGATTGACCTGGATAAAGTGAAGGCCATTCAGAATTTGCCACCACCTCGTACTCAAAAGGAAGTAAGAGGCTTTCTGGGGAGATTGAATTACATAGCTCAGTTTATTTCTCAGTTAACCGACAAATATGATCCAATATTTAAGTTACTTCGAAAATGTGATCCAGGATAATGGGATGAAGGTTGTCAGATTGCATTTGAAAAGGTTAAACATTATCTATCCAACCCACCAGTATTATTGCCACCTATTTCGGATAAACCAATGATACTGTATTTATCAGTATTTGAGAGATCCATGGGTTATGTTTTGGGGCAGCTTGATGAGACTAGAAAGAAAGAACAGGCAGTTTACTACCTCAACAAGAAGTTCACAGATTATGAGTTGAAATATTCGTCGGTAGAAAAGTTGTGCTGTGTCTTAGCTTGGATTGCTCGAAGACTCAGACAATACATGTTGTACCACACAACGTGGTTGATTGCCAAGATGGCAGGTTTTATTGTTGTGTGGTTGATTGCAAAGAATGTGCTAGATCCAATCAAGTACATGTTGGAAGCACATTCTTTATCAGGGAGGACAGCAAGATGGCAGGTTTTATTGTCAAAGTACGACATTGTATATGTAAGTCAAAAAGCCATCAAGGGCAATGCAGTGGCTGAATTCTTAGCAAGTCAAGCAGTGGAAGATTATGAGCCGTTGAACTTCGACTTCCCAGATAAAGATTTGATGTATGTTTCGCAAGCAGATGAGATTCCCCTTAAGAAAAAAGTATGGAAAATATACTTTGATGGCACATCTAATGCCATGGGCATGGAATCGATGCAGTCCTCATATCCCTAGAAGAAGATTATTATCCTTTCACTGCTAGATTGGATTTTGATTGTACAAACAATGCTGCCGAGTATGAAGCGTGTACTATGGGCCTTCGCGCTGCAGTGGACAGAAAGATCAAAGTATTGGAAGTTTTCGGAGACTCAGCCCTAGTGATATACCAGCTATAGGGAGAATGGGAAACCCGAGATACAAAGCTAATCTGTTATCGAGAACTCATACTGAGTTTATTAGAGGAATTTGAAGAAGTGAATTTCAATTACTTCCTTCGAGAAAAAAACCGAATGGCAGATGCTCTGGCTACTTTGTCATCAATGTTTAAAGTGAATGAAGGGGCTGAAGTTGTGCCAATAAAGATGAGTATATATGAGTATCCTACCCACTGTTTGAGTATTGAAGAAAAAGCAGATGGCCTCCCTTGGTATAACGACATCATGCAATACATCAAGAGTCAATAGTATCCAGAACAAGCAACATAGAATGACAATAGGACTCTGAGAAGGCTAGCAATGGGTTTTGTTCTAGACAGTGAGATTCTCTACAAGAAAGGAAAAGACCAAGTCTTGTTGAGATGTTTCGAATCTGCCGAAGCTGGGAGAATCATAGAAGAGGTCCATGAAGGGATATGAGGCACTCATGCTAATGGTCACATGCTTGCTAAGCAGATTATGAAGGCAGGGTATTATTGGTTGACAATGGAAGGAGATTGTATCAGTTATTGTCGAAAGTGCCATAAATTCCAGATATATGCGGACAAGATCCATGTGTCGCCATCGCCATTGCATGTCATGACTGCACCATGGCCCTTTTCAATGTGGAGAATGGATATGATCGGGCCTATTACCCCAAAATCTTCAAATGGACATCGTTTCATCTTGGTGGCCATAGATTACTTCACAAAGTGGGTAGAAGCTGCTTCCTATGCGAATGTAACAAAGTCGATCGTATGCAGATTTGTTAAGAAAGAAATCATATGTCGTTACGGATTGCCAGCAAAAATTATTTCGGATAATGCTCTCAATTTAAACAATAAGATGATGAGAGAAGTGTGTACACAGTTCAAGATCACACATCATAATTCGGCACCTTACCGTCCGAAGATGAATGGGGCAGTAGAATCAGCTAACAAAAACATCAAGATGATTGTTGAGAAGATGACTGATATGTATAAGGATTGGCATGAGATCTTGCCTTTTGCTCTTCATGCATATCGTACCTCAGTTCGTACATCTACAGGGGCAACGCCATTTTCTTTGGTATACGAGATGGAAGCAGTACTACCTATTGAAGTTGAAATCCCTTCATTACGGGTTTTGATGGAAGTTGGCCTAGAAAAAGCAGAATGGGTTAGAGCTCGTTATGAACAGTTGAATCACATCGAGGAGAAAAGATTGAAAGCAATTTGTCACGGGCAGTTGTATCAGAAAAGGATGATTCGAGCCCACAACAAGAAAGTTCGTCCCAGACAGTTCCGAGAGGGGGAGTTGGTACTGAGCAAAATTCTCCCTATAGTGAAGGACCCGAGAGAAAAATGGGCTCCGAATTGGGAAGGACCCAATATGGTAAAAAGAGCTTTTTCTGGAGGAGCATTGATTTTAACTCGGATGGACGGAGAGGATTTCAAAAATCCCGTGAATGCTGATGAACTGAAGAAGTATTATGCTTAAAAAAAAGTGTGATGCTGTGCACATGGAAATTCGAATGATTCCAGGTGTAAAAATGGAAATTCTATATATATATCTCCCCTGTGTATTGCTTTTTAATGAGAATATTCATTCTTGATATGATGAATGGCCATCTTTCATATTCCTTTCACTAAGAAGAAATTATCCTTAGTCACCCCTTTGAGTCTTAGGAATTATTTTTTTCTTTAAACCTTGATCAAGGATCAGCCTCTACACTGGAGGGCAAATGCGAGGAAAAATAATCAAAAATCATGGCAAAAAGAAAGCCATCGAAAAATATGGCAAATGAAAGCCGACAAAGCAAAAAAGAAAAAGAAAAAAAGAAAAAGAAAAAAGAAAATCCAAAAAAGGGACAAATGTTTCAAGAATGAGTTCTCCTCAGGAAATGATCCTTGATTCAATCACCCTTAAACACATTTTGGGCCTATTTATCCTTTCTTTCTAAACCCGAACCTTGGCCTACATTACATGCTTTAGAAAGTCCATTTTGATCAAACATGGATATTTAATTTGAAAGGTTGTTCTCATAATTCATTTCATCTTTTGAATTGTTACCTTGGAAGCATTTAGAATTCTTAGATGCATGGTAGAATACAAAAAAATGAAAATGAAAAAAGAATGTAAAAGGTGTGGTTTAAGTCGAAAACCCGCAAAGGGCGACTTAATACCAAATGGAGGACACTTGAGTTGAAAACCCGCAAAGAGAGGCTCAGGTACTGATTAAAGTTTGAATCAATGCTCCGTGAAAAGAGGGAGAAAATATTTGAAAATCAGAGAAAAGGGGAACAACTCAGTCTGACGCAATTACGGAAGCCGAGGGATTACCCAAGTAAATTGCTCGTTCAAGATAAATTTCAGATGGTTTAAAAAAGGAGGAGTCCAAGATATTCCGTATCCGGGGCATCTACAACCTATAACATTAAATTTATTTTTTATATCCTTGATATTCACTTTTACAATTAAAAAAAAAATTTGTTGCAATAAATTCTTGTTATCCTTTTCATTACATTTTTTGCTTGATTCATATTTTCTTTCATACATTTTTGAGATGCATCTTGATTGTTATTAAATTGAATGATGATTAGTAATAAAAAAATCTTTAATAAAAGGATTTCTGAGTATTACTAAGGAATAGATTTAAATCTTGGGAAAGGTTTGGGAAGTTCACCAAGAAAAGAAAACATTGAACATGTTGGAGACTCCATCACGAAGTCAGAAAATTTGTGAATTTCAGCGAAATTCAGAAACTGAGACTGTTTGACAAGTTATCTTGAGTGAAGGATTCCTTAAGTGGGGCATCGGTGAACAATTGAAGACTCCGTCATGAAGTCGGATAATCTGTGAACCTCAAAGAAACCATGGATTAGAAATCATGACACAATCATTTGATTGCATTCATTTTTAGGAAACATACAAGCATTTGCAAAGCATGTCATTCTCATCATTGCATTTAGCTAACATTGCAGAAATCAGGAAAACTTGGACTTCCCCAAAGTGAATTCATTCTGCTTTTCAAACGAGTCGAGCCCCGAGATCACCGTCGAGGTACGTTCCTTTCCAAATCGAACTCGTTTTGCTTCTCAAATGAGTCAAGCCCAGAGACCGCCGTCGAGGTATGTTCCTTTCATTTTCAAGTTAAATTTATTTTTTCCAAATGAACCAAACCCATAATCATTCTTAGTATTTCCTTTTGTTTTAAATCGTTCATTCTTTTTTATCAAATGAGTGGAGCTCCGAGACCATCGTCGAGGTATTTCCTTTTGTTTTAAATCAAATTCATTCTATTTTATCAAATGAGTCAAGCCCCGAGACCATCGTCGAGGTATTTCCTGTTGTTTTAAATCGAATTCATTTTGTTTTATCAAATGAGTCGAGCCTTGAGACCACTGTCGAGGTATTTCCTTTTGTTTTAAATCGAATTCATTCTGTTTTATCAAATGAGTCGAGCCTTGAGACCACCGTCGAGGTATTTCCTTTTGTTTTAAATCGAATTCATTCTGTTTATCAAATGAGTCGAGCCTTGAGACCGTCGTTAAGGTATTTTAAAATCACGGGTAAAGCCTACGGGCACCATTTTTAAGACCTCCGGGCACCATTCTTAAGACCTCCGGGCATCAATTAATCAAAATCATGGATAAGACCTTCGGACGCCATATTCAGAAGGTACTGTTGATTTCACCCAGGTCTTTTTCGACTTTTGGTTTCGCCCAAGTCATCACCTTGAAAATTATCTATGCTTTCGCCTAGATAACTTTTCGACTTCTGGTTTCACCCAAGTCATCACCTTGAAAATTATCTATGGTTTCGCCTAGATAACTCTTCGACTTCTGGTTTCACCCAAGTCATCACCTTGAAAATTATCTATGGTTTCACCCAGGTCTTTTTCTACTTCTGGTTTAGCCCAAGTCATCACCTTGAAAATTATCTATAGTTTCGCCTAGATAACTTTTCAACTTCTAGTTTCTCCCAAGTCATCACCTTGAAAATTATCTATGGTTTCACCTAGATAACTTGTCGACTTCTGGTTTAGCCCAAGTCATCACCTTGAAAATCATCTATGGTTTCGCCTAGATAACTTTTCGACTTCTGGTTTCGCCTAAGTCATCACCTTGAAAATTATCTATGGTTTCGCCTAGATAACTTTTCAACTTCTAGTTTCGCCCAAGTCATCACCTTGAAAATTATCTATGGTTTCGCCTAGATAACTTTTCAGTTTTTGGTTCTATCCAAATCATCACTTTGCAAATTGAACTCGTTTCCTTAAGACGAGTCGAGCCTTGATTAGTCAAGGAACTCAAATTAAGGACAATATCTTCTATTTACAGCTTTTTCAAAACAAAAAAAAAAATGAAAAAAGAAACCCCTTTCCCTTCCCTTCACATGTGATTTCACTAACCGGACAAAATTAGTATTTGTTTATCTTTTGCCTGATTCCTGATTCTCAGCAATAGCTAAAGAGGAACAGCTGTAGACACCTAATTTTGTCTGGACCACTAAAACAGGTATGTTTTCTTCCTAAATTGATGTCTCAGAATGTAAAAAGACTTTTTTCATCCTGCATGTGGTACTCCGAGACTTAGTCTAAGAAGACGAGCATAAAAAGTCAATCCCGAAAAGTCCACCCAAAAAAGTCAACTACTAAAAAAGTCAACCCACTTTCAAAATCAAGATTTGAAGTTCAATTGCAAAATGGCGAAAGAATTTTGATAATCTGAGGTCTACATTGAAAGATATGGAGTTCGAAAGTTGGGTTACGGAGATTCAGTAGAAAGGAAACCCTAGTCTGGAAAATTTGGGGAAAAGTGCTTAAACGATCAAATTGGTCGAAATTGAAGGTTCCAAATGAAAGATAAGCACTGACTACGGGTAATGGAGAAGCTACTTGGAAGAAAAACTGAAAGAAAAGTAAATCCGGAAGAAAACCGAGAATTAGGATTTTTGGTGGATTTTGGTGAAATTTGTAAGAATTACAGTAAATAGCCCGATTCAGTAAGACTAAAGTCCCTAATGGATGATGAGTGATTAAAAAAGGATAGTCCAAGGCTCAGTTTGAAGAAAATCTGAAAATCAGACTTGTTTTGAGCAAAACCAGGTTTCAGAGGCAAAAGGGCAAAATTAGAAAATTTGGGGAAAATAGCAAATGAACTCCAAAATTTTTGAAAAATTGCAGATCTCATTCTTAAATAATTTTGAAGAGATTGGCAAAATAAAATCAAGATTCGAAGTTCGTTTGCAAAATGGCCAAATCCTGGGTCCCCTATGTAGAAATTCAAGAAGATAATCCCGAAAAAATAGCAAATGAACTCCAAAAATTCTGAAAATTTATAGATCTCATTCTTAAATTATTTGGAAGATATTGGAAAATGAAAATACAGATTCGGAGTTCGTTTGCAAAATGGCCAAATCCCAGGTCTCCTATGTAGAAATTCAAGAAGATAAATCCCGAAAAAATAGCAAATGAACTCCAAAAATTCTAAAAATTTGCAGATCTCATTTTTAAATTATTTGGAAGAGATTGGCGAAAGAAAATCCATATTCAGAGTTCGTTTACAAAATGGTCAAATCTCGGGCCCACTATGTAGTAATTCAAGCAGATAAATGCCGAAAAAATATCAATGAGTTTCAAAAATTATGAAAACTTTCAGATCATACTTTTAAATTATTTGGAAGATATTGGTGAAGAAATATCTGGATTTGGAGCTCGTTTAAAAAATGGTAAAGTTTGGGAGCACGAAAGGGCAATTTTGGAAGAAAAAATCTAAATAAATAGCAAATGGGCTCAAAAAATTTTGAAAACCTCCAGAATTCAATTTTTTATTATTTTGAAAGTATTGAAAAAATAAAATTTGAATTTGGAGTCCATTTGCTATTTATTTATGTTCGGAGGGCAAAAAGGTTATTTTACCCAAGAAATTGAAAAGGGCTTTTCTTGCCAATTGAAAAAATAGAGATTGGGCTGGAAGATGAGGGGTCAGCCGGCCAAGGCCCAAGGGTGGGCAAATATTTTCTGATTTTAATCAAAAGACCAACAATGAAGAGGAAGGTAGTTATTTTTTGATCAAGCCTTTGTAATTAAGCCACATGGACCAATACATGAAGAGGGAGAATATCAACATAATGGCTTAAGATTCTTGAACAGCTGTAATTGTGGATTGCTGATTGCCTAATCTAAGGGTGATAATTTCATATTTTAAACATCTTGGATTAATAGCCTTTGGATCAAAATTGGTTGAAACAAAAATGACAACATCCTAGCATAGAGAGGGCCATTCGGCCACTACAAGAGAGGGGTCTCTCTCTTTTCATTTTCAGCTATTCACTCTTGTTTGGCTGATTTTCTCTCCATTGTTGAAAGGCAAAAATGAAAAGTTTAGAAAAGAAAAGAAAGTTAGAAGAGCAAAAGCTTGCAATATAGCTTCTAGAGGTTGCTTTAAGCACCATACTCTTGCACTTTCTTTGACTTTCCATTCTTGATTTGTTGTTTTCATTTGATATTTGGTGAGTTTCTTTTGTTTTTTCTTTTTAAAATAAGTGTTTTTAATATTCTTCTTCAAGTTATTCTTTAAACTTTCTTGGAAAAAGTTTTGAGAAATTTCTTTTCTTTTGTTTTTTGGGTGGCCGAATTGCTTGCTTTTTTTAGTGTAGTTGTTATTTGCATTTTATTTCATGTTATTCATGATATTTAACAAGTTTTGATGCTCTAAATCTTCTTCAAATACATATGCATGAAGCTTGTTTTGATTTGGTTGTTTGCTTGCTTCCATTTTTTAGTCTATTCTCTTATTGTCATGTTTATTTTTACTTGTCTAGCATTTTTTATTTTCTTTTTTCAAAATGTTTAAGTTTGTTTATGTTTTACATTTTGTTAATCCATGTGTTTGTGAAAATGCCTATTGGTTTTCATGCCTTTACTTTATATTTGCATGATTTGAGTATTATTCTTTAGTTATGCATTTTAGTATATCATGTGTTTGTGAAAATGCCATGCTCATTTTAAAGCATGAGACCATTCGGCCACCCCTCTATTTTAAGCTTTGTATGTGTATTTTTGTTATGCTAGTTGATAAGTTTGCATTTTCATGATATTTGGTTGTGTATTTTATTTAAGCATGCTATATGTTTGTGTTATTGCCATGCATTCTTTAGGTTTAGGATTGGTTTGCTTTGCCATGCATATTCATGCATTTTAGGCCTAGGTTGCATTAAATGCCATGCAAGTTCATTTAGGTCTAGGTCATTTTATTGATGCCATGCATTTTTCATGTCATTTAGGTTTTAAATCATGCATTTAATACATCATATTTGTTGTATTTTCATGCATTTCATGTCATTGCCACATGATTTATGACTTAGGCCAATCAATGGCTCAAAGTCATGCTCATTTTGAGCATACTTGTGGAAAATTAAAGAGTTGTCAAATTAATTATTCTACCTTTGTATTTTTTTACTTAGCCAATTTTTGCCTAACTTTTCAAAAGTGTTAGCTACTGTTGTGAGTCCTTCTCTAACATTTTTACTTTGTTTTTTAAATGATTTTATCAAAGGCAAAAAAATGTGTTTTGGCAACAGCTTTTTTTTCATCCAGTACTCGTACTTTCCCGATTTTTTTGGGCAGTCATTTTAATCAAAAAATTAAGCCGATTTTTTCCAATGTATTTTTACATGTCCTGAGTCTCCAGTATTTGTTTTATGTTTTTTTGAATTTTTAAAAATAGGTTAAAAAATCATGCTTTAAAACTGGACAGTAGAGGCAGAATTAAATTTGAAGGAAAATCATTTTTCTGTTTTGGTTAAGTTACTTAGAGGGGGCTGATTAGGAAGTTTAGCTACTGACTTAGGGTAGTTTCTAAGCCTTTTTAAACTCTAAAAATGATTTTTTAAATCTCGGGTTAACGGTGGTCAAGTCCGGGATTTTAAACTTAGGAAATTAGAGCCATTTAAAAAGGGTTTAGCTGAGTTTTTATTTTCAATCTAAGCTTTTCAAAATTGTTTTCAAACAATCTATTTTGGTTTTAGAATATTTAATTTGATATATTTTCCTAAGGTAGCCGAATATCTTTTTAGTATACGGATTTTCTTAATTAAAGGGAAAAATACATTCTCATGCATTGCATTTTCCCTATTCATGCATACTATAAATATGTGATTTTTTTTCTATGTTAATTTTCATAATGGTGTTACTGTCTTTGATTTAAATTTTTGATATTATATTAATTGTTATATGGTTTTGAATATTACATGCTATCCTATGCTTTTTATTTAGTTATTTTTGTCATATTATTTAGTATATACTATGTTCATGCATTTTTATTTTTATTTTTATTTTCATGCATATTATATGATAGCATTATTTTATGTTTCATATCATTTAGATTATATGTCATATCATTTATATTTGCCATGTCATTTAAATCATTTTATTCCATTTAGAATATATCATATGACTTAGGATATTACATTTCATATAGAATATATCATGTTACCTAGGTCATTTCATTTAGAATATATCATATGACTTAGGATATTTCATTTCATTT
The DNA here is from genome assembly GCA_030761205.1 of Fremontodendron californicum. NCBI lineage: Eukaryota > Viridiplantae > Streptophyta > Magnoliopsida > Malvales > Malvaceae > Fremontodendron > Fremontodendron californicum. The sequence continues at coordinate 14,418,138 of JAULJL010000013.1, read as the reverse complement.
AGAATATGCGATGACATTTAAATTATATCATACCCTTTAGGTTGCATTATATTATCTAGACTTTGCTATGTCATTTTATTTATGTCACACATATTCATATTCATATTTTTTTAAATGTTTTGAAAAAGGTAATGATTTTCAATAAAATAAAGATATTATTGAGTTAAAATAATTCATGAGTTCTCTGCCGGGTTTGCTGGAGAGGATATCATCAATTATCATTAATAACGGAATATCTTCTTTAAAACGAGAATGATTCGGAAAGTTTTCCAAATTAATAAAAATTTCTATATTTTGTCACGTTTGTTAGGGAATATAGAAAAATTTTGGATTAATAAATTCCGGATCATTTTCAATTAAAAATGGAATTATTTTTCTTTAAATTGGGAATTAACTTGAAATACTAAATTTGAAACCGACTTTTTACCAAGACTTGAGATAACACACAATTAATAAGGTACCATATTATACGGGCATAGTGGGGGTGCTAATCCTTCCCCACATGTAACCGAGTGCCGAACCCGCTTTTTTGATTTCTCTAGTTTAAAATGCAGACTTGAAATTGGTTTTAAAAATGTTTTAATTAATTTTAAAATATTTTATAAAATCGGTTTTAATAGGTGGCTGATCACACCTAGCTAAAAAAGATTGGTGGCGACTCCATGTCTTTTTCAAGGTCATTTTCAACACCTTCATTTTTCAAGAGGAATTAAGTCGACTTTTCCTCGATCTTTTTTATTGTCACGCTTAACGAATAATAAAGTCTTGCAATGAGACTTGTTATTTTTTAGGTTGCGACAATCATTGATAGAAATTTTTCTAGAATGTCAATTTGGGTTTTTCAACTTGAATTGAAAGGCTTGGTAGAACAGGATTTTGGTTGATTCCAAGAAAACTTCACAACAAGAAAAAAATGTATATCCCTTCTAAGCTCACAAATGGAATAGTTTTATAAAACATGAGTTTCTTGAGAATCAAAAAAATTCAACATTCTTTTACTTTCCAAATCATGGCATTTTGACAAGGGTCAAGATTAGCTTGGATGTTCAAACTGGAAAGTTAATTTTGGAGGAAAAAAAGTCTCAGCTTTTGAAGTCAATCCTCCATATGAGAATTAACAGTTTTGGGGAATATTTAGGAATTCTTGGATGTTCCTTAATTCCTGCAAGATGACTTCCTCTTTCATCATGGCTTCGAAATACCATGAGTGGCATCAAAATTTTCCTCTTGTTTTGCTCTAGACTGCCTATTTTTGGGTTTTCACCCTAGAGCTTCATTGTTTCTTTCTCTTTTTTTCTCTCTTTTTTTATTGTTCCACCATGCATTTGTGAATTCTAAATTCTTCCATAATTAAATGATAATTCGAAGAGATAGGATAAAATCTGAGGAAAAACACTTCAAGTTAAATATCCATGCTTGATCAAAATGGTCTTCTAAAGCATGTAACGTAGGCCAAGGTTCGAGGTTCCGAAAGAAAGGATAAATAGGCCCAAAATATGTGTTTGAGGATAATCAGATCAAGGATCATTTCTTGAGAAGGATTCCCTTTGAAACATTTGTCCCTTTTGGACTTCTTTTGACTATTGCTCCTTTTCTTCGTTGTTCTTGGCTTTCATTTCGCCATCTTTTTTATATTTTCTTTTTCTTTTGCATCTCCATTTTGACAGAGTGAGCCCGTACTTATTTGGAAGCTCAAATTACTTTGTATCTGTCTTCGAGTTAGGACTCATTTCTCCGTAATCTTTGAGAAGATCTTTCCTCGCATTTGCCCCCAGTGTGGAGGGTGATCCTTGATCAGGGTTCAAAGAAGAAAGAATTCTTTCGGCTCAAAAGGGGTAACTATGGATAATTTCTTTTTGTGAAAGGGATATGAAATATGGTCATTTCTCATATCAAACACAAATATTCTCATTGAAAAGCAATCCTCAGGGGAACAGACAATCAGAATTTCATTTTGCATTTGGAACCATTCGAATTCTCATGCGCATGATATCACAATTTTTCCCTCTTTTTTTTTTTGTTTTTTGCTGCATGCCCCAGTAATTCATGCGTTAATTCCCCCTTATCCACCATGTATACATCATTTCTACATATGATACCCCAATTTGATTAACCATGGGAATATATATCATTATGAGAAACATCGCAAGTCTTTTTCTTCTAGGTCTATACTGAACAGGCTGAATTTCGATCTTGGGTTTGCTTGAAGTGAAAAGGAAGAATATGGCCCAAAATAGGTTTTTCTGGGGACATGGGAAAAATTGGTTTAGTCATTGTACCCCGAGATGTCAATCATGAAGTGATATTTGGGTAATTTGTGTTTTGTGGTTATTGGAAAAGATGTGAATGGTTTTGGCGCAACCTTGACACACATCAAATCACCATGATTTGGATTCTTGAAAGAATGTTTCATTCATTTGAGTTTCTAAGGAGCTCAAAATTTTTTAAAACTTTATTCTTTTGTTCATAGCCTAGGCTAGAATCTCCATTCTCCTTTTTTTGCAATCAAATTCGTCATTTATGTCCCTTGAAGCATTAGGTCTTTCAAGTGGTTTTGTTTCAAGGGATTTAAGCATAGGAAAGCCCGAAAGAGAGGTGGAAGGGTATTGGGCTATTTCTAACAATAATCATCAATATTCGCGAGACTCTCTATTAATTCATGTATGTAGAAAAAAGAATTTTCTTTTAAAAATACATTGTTATTCAATTTTTACAAAATCAAAAAATCTTCCATGGTTGTTTTTGTGAATTTAAAATATTGTTCATCCCAATAAACACAAAGCATTTAAACATTCAAGATTTATTTAATTCATATGGATGTCAACATGAGACTAGTACTTTCATCATGAGGTATGAAACAACATGCATCAGAATTCTTCTATTGACATGCCTTTGGAGATAACAATTCTCATCCTTAAAATTCTTCAAGAGGAAATCGATCTAAGGCAAAGCAGATGTCCACTGTTCGATAAGCTTTGGAGTCATAAGCCATCATGGACAAGACCTTCAATGCTTTCTTTCAGTTGTCTGTATTTTTCATTTAAATGCCCAATTACCCCCATGTGATACTCACACTTGCTGTTAAGGTCATAACTCCTTGCTGACGGGTTTGGAGTTGTTTTCAAAAGCACATGGGTAAGGTACTTATTCCTTATTAGTAACGACAATAGGTCAGGGATTGGAATTGGAATTTTCTCTTGGTTATCCAACGGTCTTTTTTGGGAAGTAGGCCTAGCTGCAGGGACTTATACAAGATTAGGTGCTTAGGGATGGATATTTGGTAGGTAACGATAAAGGCTTGGAGAGACCTTGGTAGGGTAACATGATTGATATGAGTGGAATTGGGGATAATAGGCGAAAACTCCCACAACTTGGACATCTTCCTCTTTTTTTTGGATCCCCTATTTCTCTCGGCATTAGATATCTTATCTCCTTCCAGTTTCCCGTTCTTGATAGCATTCTCAATCATCTCCCTTGGGATTACTATATCCGCAAAATTTTTCGTGGCATTGCCGACGAGTCTATCATAATACGAGGCCCGTAGTGTATTTACAAAGAGGACAGTGGTTTCCTTCTCACTCAGGGGCGGTTGTACTTGGGTGACCATTTCCCTCCACCTCTGAGCATATTCTTTGAAGCTCTCAGTAGTCTTTTTCTCCATATTTTGCAAGGTGAGACGGTCAGGCTCCATACCTATCACATGCTTGTATTGGCTTAGAAAAGCTCTAGCCAGATCATTCTAAGAGCAAATCTGATCCTTGTTCAACTGATTATACCACTTGATCGCGGATCCGCTGTGGCTATCCTGAAAACAATGGATCAAAAGTTTATCATTATCCGTATGGCCCGTCATCTTTTGGTAAAACATAGTGGTATGGGCTGACGGATCGGTTGTCCCATCATATTTCTCGAAGTCGGGGACCTTGAATTTAGGAGGAATAACTAAATTGGGGACTAAGCAATGTTCATTTGCATCTACACTCCCAAATACATCTGTTCTTTCTACTGCCCGAAGTCTTTCCTCTAACAGCTGATATTTTCTTTGGGAATCTGTCGACTCAGCCAAATTCAACGCAACCATTTTCAACTTTGCCTATTCAGCTGGATCATCTAAGTTCAGGACGTTGACGGGATTAACTGTATTCTGAAAAGATTGACCATCTAACAGTACGACCTCATTCTGACCCTTTTATGCCTCTGACCCTTCTCAAGCGGCCAAGTTTTCAGTGTTGTGTATCCCTTTCCTTTGATCGCGACGGACACCAATTCCATGAATTTAGTCATCTGACCTCTAGACTCTGCTTGAGATTTTGCCAACTATTCTTGCAATTCTTCCTATGCCTTTTCCATTTTTTCTATTTGGGCAGCTTGTTCATTTTCCATGACTTTGGCCCGTGTTATAAAAGTGCTCAGTACTTCTTATACCTCTGATTTGAAATGAAAATTTCTTCAAAACTCTTAAAACCAAGCCAATTTCTGTTTTATTCCCCCAAATGTGTTTCATGATGAATGAGCCATGAATGTCGTGAATGTAACACGATGCCCATATGATGCATGTAAAGAATAAAAAAATCAATGCATGAACATATACAGAGAAATCATGCTAACTATGTTTGTCATGAATGCAACCTGATGCCAACATGATGTATGTAAAGAATAGATAAATTAAGTCATGAATATATACAGAGAATGGCCATGTATGTCACAAATGCATTCTTCGATGAATGACCATATATGTTATGAATGCAACACGATGTCAATATGATGCATGTAAAGAATAAATGAATTAAAACACGAGTATATACAGAGAAATTAATCAATGATTAAATGAAATTGGTGGGACCAATCTTGATTATTCAAAAAAAATCTCATTATGTTTCTGTTCTATCTGATCCAAGTGGGTAGGAGAATCTTCTCCCATTTTCCTTTTATGGAAAAAGAAATCTAAGGCTATCTTTAGACATGACCTCTATCATGGTTCTTTATTTTAAGGGTTTGAGAAAAACCCCTTTTCATTTGCCTGTAGAGATCAGAAATTATCAATGATAATATTGACTTCTCTATCATTGGCGTTGATAGAACCATTGCTATACGCTATTGAACTTAATGTCAATGAATGGATAAGTGAGATGTGTGGTATGGTAAATAATTGAACGAATGCAAATACAGGGGAAGATACCACAAATGAAATAAGAATCGGAGGAACTTAATCATCAACATCTCATAAATTCGAAGCACAACTAATTCATTCCCATGCCAATGTTCACAAGACATAAACCATATTTACAAAAATCTGAAAAAGTGGTTAGAACTGTCTTTGCAAGCACTTTATCTTTTCTAGCATCTTAAGGCTATAAGAGCCGACTACCGAAAAGATCGAAGTCCTACTCCATCACGACCATCAATTTCCCAACCCTAATTAGTCTTCCCTAGTCTTCTATCAATCAGTGTCGTCGGATCCAACCACTTGGCATCTATGAGAGACTGCACTTTGTTCTTGAAGGCCTCACAATCTTCAATGCTATGCCCAACAATTTCACAGTGATAGTCACATCTTGCATTCAGGTTATACCACTTGGGGTACGGTAGTGGCAGGGGTTTCAACGGCACATAGGCAACCAGGTGATCTCGGATCAATATAGGTAGAAGCTCTTGGTAGCTGATTTGAATGGGATCAAAATGTCTTTGTGCTTTGTTCTTGGGTTGTTTCTTGGTCACACACGGCCCAGGAGTTGGGGCATTTGGTGGTGGCACTAAGGCTCGACTGGAGTGTTTGCCTGGAAAGGTGGTGGAATAATAGTAAGGCGAGGGTATGGATTTGGACACGGGATCCTTAGAGGTTACATGCAGTTCGAGGTTTTTATCCCGAATGCTTGATGAGATGGTTGATGAGGGCAAAAGTATGAATTACAGTCAATCTATGGTGATGGAATGAGACCCAGAGACCTCGTATTGGTCATCCCAGAGGACGAAGGGGTAATAGTAAGGCAAGAATACTGGTTTGGATCTGGAACAGTTTGCAGGGGTGGTACAGGCTTCGAGGTTTCTGTCTTTGGCATTTGGCATCCACATTTGACCACTTCCACCATTTCATCGGGGTTCAATCCTTTATGGCACTGACAAGTGCAAGATCCAGCAGGGATTGTATGATCTGGATCTGATGGTTTTGGTTGATCCGAAGGCAACGAAGAGCCTTGAGAAACTTTCCCCTTACTCTTACTAAGATCCTCAAACATTTCCAATAATTTGGCAAGTTGTTCTTTCACCTCCCGAATTTAATGTCCAAATTCCTCTTGATTGCGATCCAAAGCATACACTCGTTCCTCCAGTTCATTCCTCATGTTTTAAACCTCTTTCATGCAAATGAGATTGACATTATCATGAGATAAAAAAACATGAGTGTACATACTCTATTCACATATGCATGAAGGTAATGATGATTAATGCATAAAATGTATAAAATGCAAAGATGCTTGAAGAAATGAATTCTCCTACCTACATCTTCTCAAATAATATGAATGTTATGCAAAATGCAAATGAAAAGATCAAGAAAAAGAAGATCCTAATATCAGTCTTTATTCTTTGATTCTTTTCTATTTTTTTTTAATTTTCTGACAATTATTCTTTTTGACATCTTTCACAAAATACATTTTTGGACTCTTTTCTGACTTATTTTTCTACAAAACACCACGACTCATTTTCATCCTCGAGAAAGGGCCATAACAACCAATCCTTCTCTTATTTTTCTTTTTTCATTTTTTCTCGAAAGTTGAAACTAAAAGGAGATCTTATTTTTTTTCACGACACTACTCCAGCACAATAGAACTTTTCCATTATTCTCTTCTCATTTTTCATTTTTTATTTTTCATTTTTCATTTTTTTTTTCATTTTTTTCATTTTTTTTTTCATTTTTTCAAAAAAGAAATATTTTTTATTCTTTTCATGGAATAAAATCTCTTTTTTTCTAATCTAAAAATTCCTCATAAATATATAAGTAGAAAATTTTCAAAATAACCAAAAAATACTAATTTTTGGTATTATTACAAATAATACATGGAAAAGGAGTAAAGTAGTAAAAGATTAAAATCATCAATGCAAAGTAAAAAAAAAAAAAGTTAATGAACATTTGCCCCAACAATATCAACTTGTTTAGGCATCACGATGCCTTTGGGGCAAAAATTTAAACTTTTTACGGGCGATGTACTTCATCCTTGCCCAAGGTACGAGGTTTATTCAGGATGTAAAATAGATAGCAAAAGATTGGAAATGTTCCTCCATGTGTTCCTAGCTTCGGGATATCTAACGAAAATCCGGCATAGCTTCGCCTAGGTTCACTACATGTGGTTGAATTGGCTTCTATAAAGGCCCCGAATCGTTCCTCACTGTCGCCTGTGAAGGCTAGTAAGGCACCTCGATCCAAAGGAAAGGGTTCGATTCATTGGAGTATATTTCCCTAGCCTATGCGGAGGATCATTACGAGAGCTTAGGTAATTTATACTTCGAAAGTATTTTGCTAGCCCATGCAGAGGATCATCACGAGAGCGTAGCTACTTTACTTCCGCTTAAAAAGATGAAACCCGAGTATAGAACTCATTTTATGCAAATGCGATTGTAGTGTGTGAGAAAGAACAAAAAAACCTTTCACCACCTATTCTACAACCCTTATTTCTAGATACCCCAACATTAAATAAAATCAGATGAAGCAAAGCATTAGAAAGCAATAACAATGTACAACATTAAATAACCAGAGAATGATAATAATATCCATGTACATGAGCACATTAAAACATTTTATTATTTTCAAAATTCTCCTTATTAAAAAAATATGGGAATTATAATTAAATATCGATTAAAACCAACAAACCGAGACTTTTGATAACACACGACTAAGCTGCCGTAACGTATACGTCCCGGGATCCGTCAGAGCACGTTCAAAATATATAAAAGATAAAATAAAAAGTGTATGGAGAAGAAAATTAAAAGACGACTTAATTCCTCTTAAATAAAAAATTAGTGTTTGAAAATAATCTCAAAAAAGAAAATGGAGTCGCGACCAATCTTTTTTGGCTAGGTGTAATCGGTCACCTATTAAAACCGATTTTTGTAAAACATTTTAAAAACCAATTTTGAGGTCTGCATTTTAATCTAGAGAAAAACAAAGGCGGGTCTAGGAGTCGGTTACATGTGGGGAAGGATTAGCACCCCCACAGTGCCCGTATGAAACAGTACCTTATAAATCGTGTGTTATTTCGAGTCTCGGTGAAAGTCGGTTTTAACTTCGATATTTAAAAAATAATTCCCCTTTAAGAAACAATTATATTATTTGACAATGATCCTGAATTCATTAACATAAAGTTTTCCATATTTCCCGACAAACTTGGCAAAACATGAAATTTTTCCTTTATTTTGAAATTCTCTGAATCACCCTCGTTTTTTGAGAAATAGGATATTCCGTCGTTAATGATAATTAATGATATCTTCCCCGACAGACCCAGCAGAGAATTCATGAATTATTTTAACTTGGGAACAACCTTATTTTTATTAAAAATCATGGTTATTTTTCATGCATTTTAAAATCATTAAAAAAAATTATTACTAAGGCACAAAAATATAAATTAAACAACATGTGTAATTGTCATGGCATGGCAAACATTTTATTATGACATGACAAAAGAATTAATGACATGCAACCTTTAGTACGACATAGCAAAGAATTAACGACATGGCATACGTGACATACATAGCATAGTAGATAACTCATGACATGGCATACGTGACATGGCATATGCTTCATGACATGGCAAATCTTAACATGGCATATATGACATAAGCATCAATCATAAAAATAACATCATCATAGAATATTCACAATCGTATCATGATTAAGATAGCAACATGAATAACAAATCATAAAATGACATCATCATGGAATAATTAAGATCAAAATTTCAAATATAGATATCATGGAATATGCACACGTCATTATTTTGAAATTCATTTTCATGATTTTTTTTCTTGATGAAATTATATAAATGGCACGTGTTGGGATATTTTATCGAACTCCTGGCAAACCCAGCAAAGCTTTGGAAAATATCTTTTCGCGTGACATGTATATAATTCTGAGTAAAACGAAAGCCATACCTTTCAATTCCATAAACACGTGCGTTGAATAATTTCTTAACCTTCCCGGCAAACCCGGCAAAGATTAAGAACTAATTCTCATCAAATGTCTAGGAAATCAAAAAATACGTTTTTAAGTTAAATTAAAAAAATATATATTTTAAAATATGAAATGCATGAAAACGGGATGTGTTCTCTCTTGAAGAGACGATATTCGAACACCTAAAAAGATGTCTTACTACCTTTGAAAGAAACCTAATTTGGATATTAAAAATGAGAGATTTTGGCACAGATTTTGGCTCGAATTATGGGACATTTGAATGCCCTTGTTTGACATCAAAGTATCTTTAAAAATCTTGAATGCAACATTTTGGAAATAAAAAATAAGTAAAGAAAGAATGCAACCTTTCAAACATAATCAAAGTGGCCGAATGGCCAATTGTCTAAAATCCTAATTTGTGACTCATTCATTAAAGCTCAGATTAACTACCCATGATCCAATTTTTTTTTAAACCAATTTTTTTTAAACCAATTTTTTTCTTTGAACTAACATGGAAATCATCCCAAAATATTAGCTACATGATTTCGGCAGGCCCCCTCTTTTGGTGAAAAAAATGAGATTTTTACTAGCTTAAAAGCTTGTTTTGACTTCTAAAAACCAGTTTTACAAAGCTATTTTTAGGCCTTTGTAAAAAAATCAAAAAAAAAAATCTGAAAAAATCAGTTTAGACTCAACAAATGATGAACTAAATGTGGTAGAATCATTTTTTTATTTAGACAAAAAATGTCTAGGCTAAAGTTGCTTCGAAAATAGCATAGCAAACTAAAATCTGTTTTACCGAAAACTATTTTTCAACCCTTAAAATAAAATTTTAAAAATCCTAGAAAAATACTAGAGACTCCTATAATGAGGTTAAAATATCTTTTTATTTTGACAAAAGATGCATGGTGAAAATATTGCCTAAAATCAGAATATCCAACTTGTAAAACATTGTTTTCTTCCAACTAATTTAAAAAATAGATTTTGGCTATGAACCATTAATTAATCCTAGACAAAATCAAGTTGGAAATGAGTCAAAGACATATTTTACAGCAAGCACAAATGATAGACTCAAGGCTAGCTTATTGGACATAAATCCTACTTAGCCATCTCTTGGTGGGAGACCAAGGTCATCAAACACTAACATCATTTCCCAACAAACACACAATATGTCATGTATGAAATATAACATGAAAATCAGCAAGACAAGCATATGAATATAATGAAATAAAATCTAGAAACATAAGAAAACAAGAAAAGAAAAAAAAAAAAAAAAAAAAAGGTTCGCTCAATGGTTGGTTCTTTGGACATAGCCCTACCTAACCAAAATCACTTGGTAAACCAAGATCCTCAAGCACATCAAACCTTTTTATTTTCATTTTTTTGAAAGAAAACAAAAGAAAAAAAAATCTATCCTACCATAATATTGAAACCCACATCCAACATGCAAGCAAAAAAATAAAGAAAAAGACAAGCACAATGATTTACACAAATTTCGGCCAAGAGGAAATGTGTAGGAATCCTCAAGCACATCAAACCTTTTTATTTTCATTTTTTTGAAAGAAAACAAAAGGAAAAAAAAAAATCTATCCTACCATAATATTGAAACCACATCCAACATGCAAGCAAAAAAAAAGAAAAAGACAAGCACAATGATAAACACAAATTTCGGCCAAGAGGAAATGTGTAGGAAAATTTTTGCAAACTTGGATCTTTTGTAGAGAATAGAAGAAAGCCTTTTTTAAAACCATTTAAAAAAAAAAACATTTTGAAGGAAAGAAAAGGAACATGACATAGAAGAAAAGAAATCATAGTTATGGATAAAAAAAAATCATAAACAAGAGGAGAAATGAAAGCTTCCTAGTAAAGGTTCCAAGATCCTCTTAGAATTCCACCTTTTTTCTCCTCTTTCTCTCATCCTTTCCTTTTCTTTTCTTTTTTTTTTTTTTTTTTTTTTTTGAGAGGTTTTAGCTACTGACTTTTCTTCAAAAATGTAGTCAATGATCCTCTAAAGAATGAAGAGAGAGCCCCTCCTATATGGCTTTGTCGGCTACCCCTTTTGGTGCATGCTCCTCTCTTCTTTTTTGCCTTAGTCATGCTTTGTGCATGCTCTCCAACATCCTTTCCACATGGTTATTTCTTGTCTCCTTTCCTCATGGTCATTCCCTTAAATTAAGGGTCTACTAACCTCTTATTTGCCAAGAATGTTACCTCAATTATTCTTGTCCCCTATCTCTACAAAATATCTTAAGCCACTTATCATGATCATGTAGCTTACTAACAAAATATCTTCCTAGTTGGTATCATTATTCCACTTGGCATCATCACATAGCCTTCACATGGTCTTCAAATGGTCTTGGCCAATGGCCTCTCATCCTTACAATTAAAAAGCCTCCTATTGGCCAAAAATGCCACATAGGCAAGTAGTGGAGAATATTGTCCTTCCTGTAAAAATGTCATCTTTCTACTTCATCTTGGCCATTGGATCAAGTTGATCACACTCTCCCCTCCCTCTCTCTATGCTGGCCGAAAATGGCATGGAAAATTCCAAGCCATTCCCTTTTTTTTTGCAAATTGGTCTTTTTTCGATTTTTCGATAAAGTTGCATTTTGGCCCCTTAAACTTGATCTACTTGCAAAAGGACCCCAATTTTGGATTTTTCTTCTCCAATTCATCCTATCCAATATAAAACCCAGTTCCGGAGGTTTTCATACTTTTTCGAGCTCGTTTTCTATTTTTCCCGGATTATTCTTCAAAATTGCGGTTTAGTGCCCTCGAACTTTGCCCATTTTCATTTTAGCTCCATTTTTGGATTTTTCTTTTCCAGTCCATCCTATCCAATATAAAACTCAGTTCTGGGAGTTCTCATAATTTTTCGAGCTCATTTTCCATTTTTCCTGGATTTTTCTCTAAAATTACAGATTAGTCCCCCGAATTTAGCCTATTTGCATTTCGGCCTCAATTTCTGGTTTTTTCCTTCTCATTTCCTTCTTTCCATCCTAAAAATTAATTCTGGAAAGTTTCGTAATTTTTCGATCTCGCATTCTATTTTTCCTAGATTTTCCAAAATTGCCCTTTAACCCTTGAAACCTCGATTTTACTCGAAACGGGTCAATTTTCAGGATTTTCTTTTTCCATCACCTTTGTCACATATTGAATTGGAGTTGGACCAATTTTTCCCAATTTTTACATCCGAATTCCTTTTTTTTCCTTTTTTCCTCAAAATTGAGAAATTTCTCGATTTTCCAATTTCTCTTTCAATTGGCTCTTCCTTTAGATCCACTTCGAATTGAAACTTGTGGTATCTTTATTTATTTATTATTTATCAACTAGGAACTTCAATTTTACCGAATTGGACTATCTCCGTAGTTTTTTCCAAATTTGTGATTTTTTCATTTATTCACTAAATCTTTATTTTGTCAATTATTCTTTAATTGAATTTTCCTTCGATTCTTTAAATTAGACTTTCAAATACCTTTATTTATTGATCTTATTCCACTTTGAACCTTCAATTTTGTCCAATTTGATCATTTATACACTTTTTTCCAAATTTGACAAATCTCAAATTTTTTCCCAAAATGGCAATTTCCAATTTTACACTTTTGCCCAATTTTTCTTCAAACCTTTGTGAAATTGGACCTTGAGGTACTCCTATTTATTGATCATCCTTCAATTTGAGGTTTCAATTTCATTCAATTTAATAGTTTACTACTTTTCTCCAAATTTGAAAATTCCATGCTTTTCTCCTACACTGAAATTTGCAATTTGCTTTTCCACTTTTAAATTTTCCTTTTATCTTCAAATGTGGATCACTAATTATCAATATTTTTTCACCATTGTATAATTCACCCTCAAATCTTGATTTTCCAAAAAGTTGACTTTTTCAGTGGTTGACTTCTCAGAGTTGACTTTTTTGGAGTTGACTTTTTTGTTGACTTTTTTGTGTTGACTTTTTCGTGTTGACCTTCGAATCAAAGTTTTGGAGACCCATCTGTGAAAGGAGGGGAGATTCTTTGCATTCCGAGAAGTTGAAGGAAGAACTTACCTTGTTTAAGGAGCCCGAACAAAATTAGGTGTCTACAACAGTAATCTTTATATACTCTTCTTTAATATAGTAAACTTGCATTAGACTAACAATTCTTATTGTGTTTATATCACATAGGCACATCCGAAGTATGAACAATTTTTGAACAAAAAACTTGAGTTGTATGATGAGATGGCTTTGGTTGTTGGCAAAGATATGACAACTAGAAGTTTTGCCAGAACATTTGTTGATATTGATTTGGAATATGCTAATGAGGTTGAATCAATGCCTGTAGACTTTGAAACTAAAGTTAATGAGGAGGTTTGACCAAAAGCATATTTGTCCATTAGAACTTCACAACTAGGGTCGAATCGTAAAAGGAAAAATGTCCAAGAAAGTGTCGATGATGAAAAACTTGAGAATATGGTAGAGCAACTTGGTGAGATTGTTAATCCCATAAAAATGTCTAAGAAAGTGTCGATGATGAAAAACTTGAGAATATGGTAGAGCAACTTGGTGAGATTGTTAATCCCATAAAAAAGTTCGCTGAAGATCAAGTTCTCACATCACATCTTTATGCGAAAGTGATGTCGATTGAGGGATTTGATGAGGAATCTCTTGCTGTCGCCTTCGATCATCTAGTGGAGCATGAGAAGTAAGCCCAAGCACTCATGGTTAAAAATAAAAATCTTATGAAAAATTGGCTTTAAAAGTTCTTACAGAATTAGAGATAATATTACACCGCAATGATTGTTTTAATGTGGTTGGTAAATTGGAATATATAATACTTGTGAACAATATTGCATGAACAATATGGTTGTGGTTTGTAATTTTTATTATGGTTATAATATTATGGGTAATATTGTATGAACACTATTATAGGATTATTTTGTAGTATGAACAATATTATAGGATTATATTATTATGTGTTGAATCTATAATTGTGTTTAATAATTGTTCAATGAATGTAGACAACCTTTCAAGCATAGTAATGGGACCTACAATGGCCATCTGAACAGCTTCAGATGCCATTTGTGCAGTATAGGCATCATTCAATGCCTTTACTATCTTGTTTAAATCAGTTGCAAATACTTATAAATTTTGTTCTTTTTCATCAATTAAGAAATTAGCCACATTATGCTTGTTTTCATTTTCATTAACACGAAGATTTAGATTCTTTAATTTTTTTAATACGATTCCTATTTTCAAGATAATTATAATTATACAGTGTTGATTGGGAAGAATAAAAGATCGATCCCCTTATTTAGGGGATTGATCTTTTCTGTACAAATATAGATTTCTTTTGCGGTGAAGAGTAAAGGATCGATCTCTTTGTTTAAGAAATTGATTCTTTTTTTAGAAATGTAGATATTTGAAAATCTATATAAAAAAAAAAATCGAATAAAAAATATTAATTTTTTCAAAAATTAAATTTATTTTTTTAAAAGCATTTTTCATGAAATCAATAAAAAAGTAAAAATCTAATACACGTAGGCGACTATAAAATAATCAAGAGGTCGACATCAACGGCAAGAATAACATCAGTAAAAGAGACCAACAAAGATATTCCATGTGACGATCCCCGATTCAATGACTGACAGTTCCCATTACTAGTAGTAATTATAACACGTTGCCTCGAAAACTGAATGAACAACCAGCCGTTGGGACGTACATGAATCGTTTTTAAAGCACTCCAAGTCCAATGAAACCAAAATCCGTTTATTTTATGGACTATAAGATTAATTCTGATTAAATTAAAAATAATAATGATAATAAAATTAATTATTGTAGCGATAAAATTGAATATCGTAACGGTGAGATTAAAATCAATGATGAGATATATGTTTGGATAAGAATAAAAATGATCATTAAAGATATTAATGTAAGAATGTTTTGATAAATTATTTTTTTATATAAAAATTAACATATATTATTTTATATATTTAAATAAATATTTTAATTAATTAATAATTATATAAATATATAAATTTATTTATCATATTAAATGAATAAATAAATTTAAAAAAAAAAGAAAAAGAAAATAATTTAACTTTTTTAAATAAAAATGAATTAAAAAAAATTTGGTAAAAAAATAATTTTTAAAATTTTTTGTAAAATAAAAAAAATTATTTATTATATAATTACATTTATTTATTTATCATTTTAAATAAAAAAAAAAAGGATAAAAAAGCTCCAATTGAAGTAACTGGACCCTTAACACTGGAGCAATGGCACGGTGAAATTCTTTCCACCGTGCCATCCCCTGTTATTCAAAAAAGGGATCAGTGTGTTTGAACCCCAAAAAGAATCCAAAACACACTGAATAATGGCCAACGGAGGTTTAAGTACCCACATGGTTTCTGTACTGTAGTGAAAAGAGTAATTTAATTCTTGTACTGTAAAAGTGAGTAATTTAGTCCCTGTACAATTGAAATAAGTGCAAATAAGTAAAATTGATAACGTGTCAATGAAAAAACGTTAAATACTGACTTGAACTCATAAAATCTAACAAATTTAGATATATTTTAAGTCATATTTTATTCCAAATCATTAATTCTGTTAGATTTTACAAGTCCACGTCAGTATTTTAAAGATTTTTCATTAACACCGTTATCAATTTTACTTATTTGCACCGATTTTCAATTGTACAGGAACTAAATTACTCACTTTTATAATATAAAAATTAAATTACTTTTTTCCCTAAAATACAAAGATCATGTGAATATTTAAACCGGCCAACGGATGATCCAAACGGGACCTTAATCTCGTAAATCAAACTAGGCCAGGTCAAGGTTAATTACGAAAAAGTCAAATATTCCCTGATTCCCCTGTTCCATCCATCCATCACAACACTCTTGACAAAGGTCTCGTTTAGCATTGCTTCTAGCACAGCTTTTGAGGTCAAAATCTACTTTTCACCGCAAATGCAATGCTAAATAGATAAAAAAAATTGGCTTCTGCTGTTGAAATAATGATTTGAAAAGCCAAACCAAAAAGCCAAAAAATATAGCTTTTGGGCTTTAAAAGCTGGCTTTTAGATAAAATGACTTTATTATCCTCACATCTCTACACTTTTATTATTTTAAACATATTTTTTTTTTATATTTCAATTTCCTACAACACTTTTTCACAACAATGATAAACACTTAAAAGCTTTTAAACCACACTTTTTCACCACACTTTATAAACACACTTTTTCCAACTCGAGCTTTTTTCAACCCAAATTTTTTTCAACAACAATGCTAAACTAGCCCAAAGGCGTCTTGGAAGCATCAAGTACGTTGACAGAGAAGACCAAAGAATAGTGGCACAATTGTTATACCTCTGGACCAAATGGGCCTGATAAAGTAATTAAGGCCCAGGTCATTAAAAATCATCTTACAAATTTTGCCAAGGTTTCCCGCTAAAAGGACAATATAGTCATTACAACATAAAGACGAGAAACCGTTATACCCATATCCTATTTTAGCGGATTGAAGGGGATCAGATCGAAACGGGCATATAAATGTTCTTAGGCATACAATAAACGACGTTGGTTTCACTCTTTTGACTCAATGTACACACAAATTTTAGGTCAAAAATATGACAAGGAAAATTTGGAGTCAAATAAGAATTTTATTAATCAAACTTTGAGGTTACAATCTCTGAATATTCTTAAAGAAAGAAATCCTTTGATTCTTTTCTTCAGTAAAACTTTGATCCAAGGGTCTTCACGACTTGATCTTGAATCGGTGAGATCTGCTTCAAGGGTCTTCTAGACTTAGTCTTGAAAAAACAGGAATTATCTCCTTTCCTTCGACGAACAAGATCGGAGAGCAGCTTCTTTGAGAATTCTCAAGAACAAGCACCGCGTTCTTAGAATTTCTCTAATTTCTTCTTAAGAATTTTGAGAGGATTTGGCTCTTCAAAATCTTCTTCTCTTCAGGCTTTCTGAGTTGTGAATTTGTGTTAAGGGGAGGTCTCTATTTATAGTGGTAGCTAGCCAGGTGAAAGAGAATTTTAAAAGAACTCATCCTCTTTATTTATCTCTTAATTATTTTAATTAGAAATAATATCTTCTTATTTATCTCTTAATTAATTTAATTTAATTAGAGATAAAATATTTATTTTTATCACTTAATTAATTAATTAAATTAGAGATAAAATATTTATTTACCTCTTAATTAACTTAATTTAATTAGAGATAAAAATTTATTATTTATCTCTTAATTAATTTAATTTAATTAGAGATAAAAATTTATTATTTCTCTCTTAATTAATTTAATTTAATTAGAGATAAAAATTTATTATTTATCTCTTAATTAATTTAATTTAATTAGAGATAAAAATTTATTATTTATCTCTTAATTAATTTAATTTAATTAGAGATAAAAATTTATTATTTATCTCTTAATTAATTTAATTTAGTTAGAGGTAAAATAATTATGACACATGGGTGAAATTTGATTGGATAACCCATGAATCCTTGCAATTTGATTGGTCAAACCATGTGTACATATTTAATTAATTATAAAATAATTAATTATAATATGATATTATCAATTTCACATGGTAATGTATAATTTAATTGAAAATTTCTTAATTAAAAGAAATTTCAATTAACACGTGGCAATTTGTAATTGGTTACAAATTTTCTCCTTCTACAAATGCCCCCTCAAGACTTGGTTACGTACACGAAATTTTTTTTTTAGTGTAGCAAGTGGACAAGTCTTGAAATTTAATTTACTTTTGATGTCAGAATTTATTTACACCAATTAATTATCCTCATATAATTTTGTATATGAGACAAAAAAAATTAATTTAGCAAATATAATTTCTTATGCATCAAAATGGACCATGAATAGAAGATTAGCCCACCCTAAATGGTTTAACAAAAAATGGATATTGGGCCAACATTGGCCTATGTAAAGTAAATATGGACCAATATTGGCCCACGTAATAAATGGAATTCAGGCCATAACAAAAGTTTGTCATATTGTGGACACAAATGAGATTTAGGCCCAATCTTCAAAGTATTTAATTGGTAAATGGACCCAATAGCCCATGCAAAATGTAGTTCACAGTTTGAAGACTTTCTATAGTTCCAAAGAATTTGAGTTTGATCTAATCGCTTCTTTGCTCAAATTAATTTCAATTAAAACTCCACCTCCAGTTTTAAAGAAATTCTAATGCAATTAGAAGTTCTAATCCTTGACCACATGGAACTTGAATTATTTCCCCTATAAAAGCAAGGCCTTCTCAAGCTAATTTGCATATCAAATTAATTGCCAAAAGTTGCTACGTTGGAGAGCTCAGCTCAGGTGAGTTCTTTTTTTTTTTGTTTTTTTTTTGTTTTTTTTTTTTTTTATGCTGTCGCTCCTGTCATGGTTTCTGCCTTTGCTGGCGGTTTCTCAACCTCCTTTTCGGCTTCAACGAGAAACTTGTCTAATAGGATTAGGGAATAATTTGGATAATTTATGGGGACCAACAAACGCAAGGGCTGAATTGGTGACATTTGTGCCGACACGTGCTGTGATTTCAAGTTTGAACTAAGAGCCATAGCACCGAAAGAGCACTTGACAATGGTTCCTTCACCCCTTCGGCAGTTGCTGCGACTGATCGAGTCTCATCCCACTTCCATTGAACCCTCCGAATTTGCTGCTGTGATCTTGTCCATGGCTGGCCCCAAAAATGGAAGAGTTACCATTTGCAAGAGAGTTCATTAGTCCTTGAAGATTGCTATCATTCTCCATCTGTGATCTTAGCGTTTCACCTCCATTACTGCGCCCACCGTTAAAATTACTGCCGAAGTTAGCGGATAAAATTGGTCTATCATCGGATTTAATCCCACTTGATGAAGAACTCCGCAATCCCCTTAGAAAATAGGAAGGGTTGCTGCTTGTTGTTGAACCCATTTGAGCAGCTTTTTGAAGCAATGCAGTGGCTGACATATGCGGGATGAAGAGAAGAAGATATGGGCAGTTGGTTAAAGAAGACGAGTTCAAGAAACTAATGACAGAGATCCTGGGGAGCATCATGCTGCAATTAGAAGGCAATCCCATCTCAGTTTCTTCAAATTCTGTAGTTCATGAGCCCCTTGCATCATCCTCGTCGCTTTTGCAGCCATCATCCTAGTTGCCTGGTGGCTTGTGGGTTCAGACTCTTAAAAATAAGGCCTCGAATCTGGAAAATCATCCGACACATTGGGCCCACCCATCACCGCTCCGACCAATAAATTGGGGTTGGGATTTGGAATTAGGTAATAGCGAGACCCCGCTTTGCAGCCGATGCGGGCCGGCTGGGCCTCTACCGATGGCAGTGAGCTGCCCCTGTGATGAATCCTTTGAGGAAAGCGTGAACCGTAGCCAACCATGTAGGACATCCCTAGAGGATTGTCTCCCAGAATATAGTTCACCTAAATTCCCACAAATATCAACAAATATTTATTCGTTCAACAAAACAAAAAAAGTTTTTATTTTTTATTTTTTTATTTTTTTTATTTCTCTACCTACTTTGACATTTTTTTTTTGTTTATTTTGTTTTTGTAGAATCATCATGGTGTACTTCAAAGATCACAAAGATTGTCTTGTGATTCTTTCCAAAGAAGACGAAGACATAAAAGAAGGATTATATCTCTCCATCGACAAGCCCATATCGGGTAGATATAAATCCGCTTGGAAATCATTTGATTTTCCCACCACTTTGGAAGATTGGTCGATAGAACTTTCTCCAACTTCACAATCTTCTCCAAAGGCGAGATCTCTTCAGTCTAATCTTCACGTCAATACTTCTAATCATGAGAAGTTTGACACGTTGGGAAGCCGTATCACTTCCGAAAGGTCATATTGGGGATTTTCCTTCAAGATTTTTGGAGAGTTTGGTTACATACCAAAGTACTGGGAATGGACTGAAGATGTGTTGTACCACTTCAACAAAAATTTAACAACGGTTAGTATATATGATGCTGTTTATGCATCATTATACACTTATAATCACAACAAGGACGTCATTCGCGCTTTTTGTGAAGCTTGGTGCCCGGCTACCAACACTCTCCACCTTGCTACTGGGGAAGCTTCCATCTCCTTATGGGATTTGCATAGGCTAGGCGGTTTGCCCATTCACGGCATCTTTTATGATGAAGTCATTCCTTGTGCTACCGAATTGACTGGCTTTGATAACAAGGGAAGATTCATCCCGAGATGTTGTGAATATCTATTTGCTGCATTTCATCTTTTGAAGCAAGGCAAGGAGGATAAGGTGTTTATTGAGGATTGGATCAATTTTTGGTTTCAAGGGAAATTGCGTTACACCAAGCCACCTGCTCGAAAAGCAAAGAAGCTTGTTCGTCCAAAAGCTACTCATAACCCTACTGGGATACTTCAGAAATACCAAGGTCGGGGAATGGCAGGAGATGGAGCATTCACTACACTTGGAATCAAAGACAGTTTAACAACAGACACTTATTTAGCTGCCTTCCTTTCTTGTTGGATTTGTGTTTTCGTTTTTCCAAGTAAAGATTCAGAATTTGTTCGGCCAGATACATTTAAGATAGCCAGCCTGATGGCGATTGGGAGAACTGTTAATCTCGCGGTCCCGGTGTTAGCCAATATTTACCATGGACTAAACCGAATTACACTTTCTGCTCAAGCGGGCTCTTCAGATGCGTGTTTTCCAATTCACTATATTTATGGGTGGCTAAGTTATTACTTCCGGACTCACTTTCAAAATCCAGATGATGTATATGGGCCTTTGATGAGCAAGTTTTCAGGAGAAGGTGGAGCCAAATACTTTGAGGATTATGACGCCCGCAAGTTGATTCATAGTGGCATAGTGTGGAATGCTAACTTATATCCCAGGAATAGAGATGAAGTGATTGTTGATGATGACGCTCTTAGTAAGATCAATCATGGCTACCTTGTTAATGTTCGTTCGAGCTATTTGCCTGCCCGATGTAACCAAGCCATCATTGTGGAACCTTACAGTCCTCATCGATTTGGGAGACAATTTGGGTTTTGTCAAGATATTCCCGGAGCTCTTAAGGAAGATATTCGTTCTGGATCTGTGGATGATTTATGTAGGTTTTGGAGAATTTGCACTCGTTCTCATACAAAGTCCAGATTGATCTCTCTAGCTCGTTCTCTAAATCCTAATGATCATGCAACCGCAAGATACATGGAATGGTGGTCGAAAGTTCATGAGCCATATCTTGAGCATTTGATGGAGACTCAATTAAGAGTTGTAAACCCAAGTGCAGGTTATGTTCAAGTAATAAATTCTCGGGTGTCCGAGGTCGAACCACAGGGAAGCGTATTAGTAAGTATAAGTTTATAAATATATAAGAAAAAGAAAGAAAAAAAGATATTAGGGAATCAACAACAAAACAAGATAAATAAGATATTAGAGAACAAAATAAACAAAATAACATAAAAGAAATTAAACAAGATATAAAAAATAATAAGAAAAGATGTTGAGGTTAGAGAATCCACTCTTGGTGTTATGCTAAGATTAATCTTGTTTTATTACACAATTGAAATTCACACATAAGGGAGATTCCAATCGGAAGGTTTAGCAATTCAGTCCAAATTGTCCAACGTCCATAGCATATGATATTATGTTCATTTGGTGTCCCCAAAACTCATAAAAAGAGTCCAAGCATTCCTTATGCCAAGGTATATGTCTACAACAAATCAAGGTTATGAAACCAAGCATTTACTGTGTCATTTTCCTTGTCAATAATGAATCAAGATCCCTACTTTGTAAGTATGATTTTAAACCAAAAGAAAATATTATCTATACTAGTGTTTATAAATGATAATTCATTTTAGCTCATGTTTAAGAGACTAACCTTAGCATTTACCAAAAGCTTCACCTCATCACCTCAACAATATGATTAGCAACACATACTAAAAATGAAAAGAAATGTAAGAAGCATAAGTAAATAAAGAAAAAGAAAACTAGAGAAAGGAAAGAAAAAGAAAACTTAGAGAATTTTATTACAATGGCTAATATCCTACCAATGTACCATGATCCTAATACTCATCCAAGGCCCTCTATTTATACACATTTTGGAGAGCTAAATGACAAGATACAAGCTTTATAAATTTCAAAGGTAGGTATAATAGGTGGGTGCATTTTTCTAACAATTTTCGTCATGTTGTATGACAATTCTGATCAGCCAGCATGATGGTCGATTTTGTCAATGTTGGAGGCTCGATCTGATCAAATGGTCTTCTAGAAAAATATGTCCCTATCAGTTACGGATCCATAGCCGTTGAAATCAGATCATTTGCTCATGTGGATCGGACGATATGGTCAAAATACCAAAACAGGTCAGCACAGACGTCAATGCACATCAGCCAACTTGATGGTCGATTTCGGTAGGGAAAACGACTCCGTTTCAAGAAGTGTAAAACATGAAAAAGATAGATATGCCTCTTAACTTTGCACTGTAAAAAATTCAGCCTTATTGCTTCAGTGAAACTCCAGATATAGCTGATATGGAAAAAGGTGTCGGAACTGGAACTGAATTGGATTTGCCCTTAATTCTTGATTTAACCTAGTAATCTGAAATCACTCAAAGAAACTCATGAAAAACACCAAATTACATAAAAATATAAAAGATCATAAACACAAGTAGACTAAGCAATAATAACTCGTATTTGACACAAAACAATAATAAAACATAACTAAGAACTATATAATTATACGAGTTATCACACCCCCACACTTAGATTGTTGCTAGTCCCTAGCAACGACTCAATAAAAATAAAATAAGAAAATCTAATCTAATCCATTTTCGTTGGAAATCACGGTGGCACTTAGCATGTGACACAAGCCTTTAAACCCCTAGGTGTCCCTAGTGGACGAGTTTAGTCTCGTGAGGGTTTGCTAGAACGATACCCACAAACATTGAAAAACTAAAATATAAGTAAACTACATACACTAAAAATATTTACTCCTAATCCTTTCAATATAAATTAGAGACAATCTTTGAACAAATCTTATAAACTAATCAATAGCTCAAAGAATTTCACAAAAATTCATGCTTGAATGTAAATAAATGAGTTAAGCCAATATTAACATAACATATTTCAATCAAAATAGTGCATATTCAACTTAATCTCAACTTCTCACTATACTCTCATGATTTTCACTCTTTAAAGTAGTGGTAAAGTGTTTACACTCAATCAATCTCATGAAAACAGTTCTACCATATGCTTGCTTGTCCACCTATTCTCCACTATTTAGATCATACAACTTCATAAATCAAGAGGTCTTTTTTCAAGGTTGTAATGGGGCCAAAGGGTTATAATGTGGTTAAAGAACAAAAGGATAAAGATATCACAAAGGTTCCAAAGAGTTCATAGAGTTTAGAGACATAATAAGATCATACGAATAAAACTTCTCAAAACTCTTATAAAGCACATAATAACATAGGCTAAATATTCATGTTGAGCCTTTGCTTCATTCTAACCAACTTTGTAACATCTTTTTCTTTACTTTAACTAGAAGTTCAAGAGAAGATTTTTTTTTTTTTTTTGAATATGGGAATGTATTTAACAATGATCCCTTTCTTTTTCTCTTGACTTTTTCTTTTCTTTTCTTCCCCCACACTTATCTTTTGTTTATAACCCAAATTTTCAACTAAAAATATCCCTTGTTTTTTTGCAATATGTCTCAAAATATATAATCCATCTTTAGAACAAGGGTAAGGATATAAGTATATTTAGGCTAGGTGTAAGTTGTGGTTACCAATAAAACAGCATATTTAATGTAGGCTCAAATTGGCTCACTAGTGAGGATGTTCTCTTAGAACATTAATAATGGATGGCTGTTTGGCTCTGGTTATAATCCTAATGCCTCTATCATATTCATGTTGTCACATGTATCAATATAGTCTCAAACGGTTTAAAGCAAGTTCTAGAGAATCATGTAATCATAAGAGCACTCAAGAAAGAAATTAGATTGATTTGTATAATGCATCAATCATTATAGGCTCAAAAACTCACAAGGATGATTATACAAGTCAGATTAAGTCTAAACATGCTTCTTTCTCAATCAACATATCATATTAACATTGGCTCATAAAAAGGTTGACATCAAGCTCAATTCTCATGAAAATCTTCTCACTAATAAATCTGTTTTAGACTTATGCAATTCATATCTCATCATTGTATTAAAAAGGAACTAGAACACATTAAAAATAATAATAATAATAATAAAGACTCATAAAAAAAATAGTAGACAAAAATAAAAGAAATCCTAAATCGTTCCCCCCACACTTAATTCTTACATTGTCCTCAATGTAAGTCTATTAACCCAAATGAAAGAATCATGTGTAAGAGAAAAGAACTAATAACATAAGAATAGGAATAACTAAGACTCAAAACAAAACAAACTCATGCAACCTAAATAATCCTAAAATACTAAACAAAAATTAACAAGTAAACATAAAAAGATTAAAATCAAACTGACAAGGTATGTCTCAAGTCTCCCTTACTCAGACCTTGTTCAGAATGAATACTTCTAAATTGCTTAAAACACAACAAACTTTTTTTTTTTAAAAAAATTAGCGAAATATGTCCCTTACCCCCTACTAAAGGTAGAATTTAGGAGATATTACCTGCAGAGGTTGCTAACCACTTATTATAACTGAGACACAACAAACAAAATGTTAGATAATGTCACAAAGACAAAGTGCAATCCACTCCTTGCTCGTCCATATCTCTTTTTCTTTTTCCGAGCGTTTGCGAAACAACCGTAGCAGATAAATACTCATAAGCTTGGAGCTTTTTGAGTAAATCTTCAATGGTTGTAGCAGAAATTATGGTTCTCCTTGCCTCTGAAAACATGAATCCATTATCCACAGCATTATCTAAGTATGAAAGCAAATTACTAAAATAACCATTAATATTAAGCAAACCAATGGGTTTCTTATTTGTGACCAAAGATGACCAAGAAGCCACGCAAGCTATTTCTTCCAATGTACCCAGACCTCCTGGTAAAGCAATGAATGCATCGGCAGAATGGTACATGATTGTCATCCGTTCAGGGATACTCCAGACTTGTATTTCCTTACCCACGGTAGGTCCACAAAAATCTGTGAATAGTTTTGGCACGATTCCTAGAACTGGACTTCCTTCGGCGTGTGCTGCTGTAGCGACTGCTCCCATTAAACCCGTACTACCGCCTCCATAAATCAACTGGATCTTTTGTTGGGCAAGTATTACTCCAACTCTTATGGCTTCATCAGCGAATATTTTATTTTTCCCTGGATAAGCACCTCCAAAGACACAAATTTTTTCAATGCGCTGGGACGAACTACTTTCCATTTTTTTTTCGAGTGCCTGAAAGAGAATGAGTACATGGTGTAATATATAGAGGACCGAGTAGTGAATCAGACAAGAGTAATAATGTCGCCGAAAGTGTATTTGACCTGTCAGAAGAAAATGTTAACCTAACAAAAGATTTTTGCGTGATTTCAGGAAGAAAATCAAAAAGAAAAGAAAAAGCAACCGTAAAAGACCAATGCAAAAAAAAAAACGAGAATAATTACACAAATCGTAAATTAAACCGAAATGAAGTTATTGCAAATCAAACCAAAAGCTGAGAAGTCATTTATTGTAGTTGTGATTGTGGCTCACATCTTCCTCTGGTTTTACGTCCAGAAACGGCTTAAACGCCTTCTATGAGTCGAGGATATGCTTCCCATCCAGTTTTCTTACAAGCTGGCAAACAAGGTCTTTTAACATCAGATTCCCAAGATGTTGCCATTCCCTTTGGAATTGCGGCCATAAATCAAGAATTTCTCTTTGTACGTCTCCACTAGGATGCGTCTCAAGAGAAAGTTGGATATTACCCAAATTCTCCTTACTCAGTCCATCCTTAATGAATTCAATTTTATCATCTCGATTAGAGGACGGAATCCCAATAGAACGACATTTACCGTTACACGTCCATCGTGCACATTTGTGGCAATTTGAACTCATGCGCTTTGCTCGTCGCTTCTTTGTAAAAGTGCTTCTACCTGTACCTTCTTATAGTTCATCAAGATGTGAAGAAATTATGACTGGAAAAGTTTCATTCTCACCCAAAAAGGAATATTTTAGCTCGGATGGCAATGGTTTTAAATCCAGCTTGGGTGGTTCAATAGTTGATGGTACAGTGACATTTGTGAGTGATGGAAGTTCCTCAAACTTTTGTTTCCAACGATGCTTATCCTGAAAAGAATTTAACAAAGAATCAGTTTGTGAAATTTCTGAAGCATTATCAAACTCACATTTAATTAAATAAGCTTCTAAAGGATCATGGAATGTGGTAGTGGTGAGATGTTCATGAACAAGTTCTTCAACGAAATCCACTTCATGTACTTCTGAATCATCACCAGGTTGCTTGCAAATGTTGAACACATTTAATTCTAAAGTCATATTTCCAAAAGAAATCTTCAAAATACCATTCCTGCAATTTATCAGAGCATTAGAAGTTGCAAGAAATGGACGGCCTAATATAACAGGAATTTGAACATTTGATTTGAAACAGGATGTGTGTCCAAAACAATAAAATCAACAGGGAAGTAAAAATTATCAATTTGAACCAAAACATCTTCAACTATCCCTCGAGGAATTTTTACAGAACGATCAGCTAGTTGAAGTGTAACACGTGTTTCCTTGAGTTCACCTAAACCTAACTGTTGATAAACAGAAAAAGGCAAAAGATTAACACTAGCACCAAGATCAAGCAATGCACGTTCTATTCTAGTGTTTCCAATGATGCATGAGATTGTTGGACATCCAGGATCTTTGAATTTTGGTGGAGTAAGGTGCTGAATGATTGAGCTCACACTTTCCGTCAGAAATGCTTTCTTTTGTACATTATGTTTCCTTTTAACTGTGCACATGTCCTTCAAAAATTTAGCATAAGATGGAACTTGTTTGATTGCATCCAATAAAGGAATGTTAATCTTAACTTGTTTGAAAAGTTCATAAATTTCTGCATTTTGATTCAAATTCTTTATTGTTTGCAACCTTTGAGGAAAAGGAGCAGGATGCATACCTTTTTCTTTGTCCAAATTTTCAAGAAGTTCAGACTTACCATCATCCTTACCATTACTTTTCGGAGGGGAAGGAGGATCTTGGTCTTTTGATGGAATTTTTTTGTCAATTGCCTTTCCACTTCGAAGAGTTGTGATAGAACTGGCATTTTCCTGTTGAGTTTCATTGGAGCAAGAAACAAAACATTGAGTAGAAGGGTTAGGCTGAGGTTGAGCAGGAAACTTACCTTTTTCTTGAGTGCGTAATGAAGCTGTCAATGTGGACAAGGTGTTTTTGATCTCATTGATGTCCTGTGAAGTTTGGTTATTCACATTTGCTTGTGTTTGCATGAATGCTTGCAATGTCTCTTCCAAGGTTTGTACACATGAAGGTTGATAGGAAAAAGTGTTGCCCGGCTTTTGAGATTGTGGTACCTGAACATGATTATTATTCCGCCAACTGAAGTTGAGATGATTTCTCCATTCAGGGTTATACGTTTCAGAGTAAGGAGAAGGAAAAGGCTTTTTAAATGTGTTTATGGAATTTACTTGATCATGCAACGCTTCTTTAAGAATGGGAATGTTTGGGCATTCAGAAGTGGGGTGTCCCATGATTTCACAAATTCCACAACTTTCTTCATTTTTAACCGTTTTGACTTCTTTTACTTCTCTAAGTTCCATGGCTTCAATCTTTCTAGCCAAATTAGCTACTTTAGCTTTTATTTCATCTTCTTGACTAAAATGATATTTACCTCTGTTAGAAACAAGATTAGATCTATTGAAACTTTCAGAGGAATTATCTGTGTGCCAGGCTTGAGAGTTATCTGCCAAATGGTCTAGGTAGTCAAAGGCTTCTTCAGGTTCTTTTTCTAGAAACTCACCGTTACACATTGTTTCAACAAATTGTTTAGTTTTGGGAGTTAAACTTTCATAAAAGAAACTAATAAGACGCCATTTTTCAAAACCATGATGTGGACAAGAACTTAACAAATCTTTAAAACGCTCCCAGCACTGAAAAAATGCTTCATTTTGATTTTGATTGAAATTTTGAATCTGTCTTTTCAAAGCAGTAGTTTTATGTGCTGGGAAAAATTTCTTTAGAAACTCAGTTTGTAATTCTTGCCATGTGCCAATTGACCTTGGTTTTAAATTATGAAGCCAAATTTTTGCTTTATCATTTAAAGAAAAAGGAAATAATTTTAGCTTGACAATTTCATTTGTACATTGTTGGTCATTAAAGGTGACACATACATCTTCGAAGTCTTTTAGAAACGAGTAAGCACTTTCCGATTCTAACCCATGGAAATTTGGAAGCAAAGCTATCATACCTGGTTTAAAACAAAAGTTGTTTGCATTGAGAGGAAAAATAAAACAAGAGGGTGATGAGCTTTGAGTTGGTTGCAAGTAGTCACGCATGGTGCGTACTTGTCTGTTCTCATCTTCAGCATGAACACTTTCATTGTCAGCCATGTTAGGAGTTGTATTAGAAAGATTACCTGAAAAAGTTTCACAATAAAATCTAACTAAACGACGAGATCTAAAATCACGTCGCCAAACAAGCATAAAACAAAGTTAATATACAGATTAGGCGGTATAACCAGCCAATAAAAATAAAACAAAGTTAATATACAATATAAATATATAGAAAATTAGGCGGTATAACCAGCCAATAAAAATAAATATAGGCGGTATAACCAGCCAATAAAAATAAATATACTTATAAACTTATATACTTAGTATTGCTTCCCCGGCAACGGCGCCAAAAACTTGATGGAGACTCAATTAAGAGTTGTAAACCCAAGTGCAGGTTATGTTCAAGTAATAAATTCTCGGGTGTCCGAGGTCGAACCACAGGGAAGCGTATTAGTAAGTATAAGTTTATAAATATATAAGAAAAAGAAAGAAAAAAAGATATTAGGGAATCAACAACAAAACAAGATAAATAAGATATTAGAGAAAAAAATAAACAAAATAACATAAAAGAAATTAAACAAGATATAAAAAATAATAAGAAAAGATGTTGAGGTTAGAGAATCCACTCTTGGTGTTATGCTAAGATTAATCTTGTTTTATTACACAATTGAAATTCACACATAAGGGAGATTCCAATCGGAAGGTTTAGCAATTCAGTCCAAATTTTCCAACGTCCATAGCATATGATATTATGTTCATTTGGTGTCCTCAAAACTCATAAAAAGAGTCCAAGCATTCCTTATGCCAAGGTATATGTCTACAACAAATCAAGGTTATGAAACCAAGCATTTACTGTGCCATTTTCCTTGTCAATAATGACTCAAGATCCCTACTTTGTAAGTATGATTTTAAACCAAAAGAAAATATTATCTATACTAGTGTTTATAAATGATAATTCATTTTAGCTCATGTTTAAGAGACTAACCTTAGCATTTACCAAAAGCTTCACCTCATCACCTCAACAATATGATTAGCAACACATACTAAAAATGAAAAGAAATGTAAGAAGCATAAGTAAATAAAGAAAAAGAAAACTAGAGAAAGGAAAGAAAAAGAAAACTTAGAGAATTTTATTACAATGGCTAATATCCTACCAATGTACCATGATCCTAATACTCATCCAAGGCCCTCTATTTATACATATTTTGGAGAGCTAAATGACAAGAGACAAGCTTTATAAATTTCAAAGGTAGGTATAATAGGTGGGTGCATTTTTCTAACAATTTTCGTCATGTTGTATGACAATTCTGATCAGCCAGCTTGATGGTCGATTTTGTCAATGTTGGAGGCTCGATCTGATCAAATGGTCTTCTAGAAAAATATGCCCCTATCAGTTACGGATCCATAGCCGTTGAAATCAGATCATTTGCTCATGTGGATCGGAAGATATGGTCAGAATACCAAAACAGGTCAGCACAGACGTCATTGCACATCAGCCAACTTGATGGTCGATTTCGGTAGGGAAAACGACTCCGTTTCAAGAAGTGTAAAACATGAAAAAGATAGATATGCCTCTTAAATTTGCACTGTAAAAAATTCAGCCTTATTGCTTCAGTGAAACTCCAGATATAGCTGATATGGCAAAAGGTGTCGGAACTGGAACTGAATTGGATTTGCCCTTAATTCTTGATTTAACCTAGTAATCTGAAATCACTCAAAGAAACTCATGAAAAACACCAAATTACATAAAAATATAAAAGATCATAAACACAAGTAGACTAAGCAATAATAACTCGTATTTGACACAAAACAATAATAAAACATAACTAAGAACTATATAATTATACGAGTTATCAGCATTCTATTGATATTTTGATTTCGAGCATCCGTACATCACCGTCAAAGAGAAGAAAACCTCCAAAGGATGTTAAGAAAAAGTCTTTAGAGATTTCGCAAGACAAATCCAATAGAGCTAAAGTCTCGTCCACTATAGATTTAACAGAGGAGCATGTTAAGACTTCACAAGAAGTTCCTCGATCAGTGTCATTAGTTGATGAAGGACAAAGGGTTTTACCGAAGGTCATCGAAGGGAAGCATAATGCGATCGCTGAAGATTCAATTGATGAGAGTGATCATGACAGACATTGGAAGCGAACCAGGCCAAGGGAATCCTTTCAAGGTGATATATCCCCCGCCAAAAGTGAAGCTTCAGTTTCTAGTTCGCATGAGTTCAACAAACTCGCAGCTAAGATCAGAAATAATGTTTCAAGTACTGTTTCTAACCAAGAAGATGCTTGCCCTAATGTGATTGTTAATAATACTTCGCCTATAGTGAAGACTCCCACAGGCCCTCATGTTGAAGCTAGTCATCTCGCCCTTCCATAATTTTCTAAGTTTAGTGCTGAAAAAGTGATATCCGATAGTCAGTTGAAGCTTGCAACTATTTTGTGGGAAAGCATTCAACCAAGGATTATTCGCGCTTCTTTTGATCGGGTTCCTTCACTTACTAGTGATGTCCACAAGATCTTTGACGCAATAGAAGCAATTAAGTCCGTTGATTCATCCTTATTGAAAGGCATGGTGGAAGACTATTTTACACAAGTCCAGAAGTTTAATGAGCTTGAATCTTCCATTTCTTCATCCAAGGATAGAATTGAAAGACTTCAAGCACTTGAAATTCGACTTAAAGATTCAATGTTACTTGAACATAAGACTGTTGAGAACCTTAACACCCTGCAGTCGAACTTGGCAGATATAGAGCAAGAGTTCATTACTTTGCAACGCAAAAAACATAGACTTGAGTCTTCGCTCCAAGAAACTGAAGATGAACTGAAAAGAAGAAGAACCGACACCTCCAAGATTCGTGAAGAGATGAATTCTGTTGAGTCTATTACTACCCTTACTGAGGATGAAGCCAAAAACTTAGATTTGTTGCGAAATATGTTGGAAGCCTCTCGAGACGACTTGAAGAATTTCAAATGGAAGCCTTGAATCCCTTTTGATGTAACTTTTTTTTTTAAAATTTATATTAGTTCTTAGGCTTGCTAGTTTTTTTTATTATTATTTTTTATTGTAAGTTCTTTTCAAGTTTGAAATGAAGTTAAATTTCTTTTTCTCCATATATCATCTTTCTTTTGCACTTTCTGAAGCATTTTTGCATCACGTATGGACTACAAATTAAATTCCCAAAGATCTTTAATTTGCAAAAGATTTGTTTTACTTGAAAAATAATTTGAATCATGAAATTTGAATGGAGAATTATCATGATACTTTCAAGTGAACCAAAGATAATATTTGAATCAAAAGAAATTTTTTTTTTGTTTGGACTGAACTTGGCAATGAAACCAAGCTGCCTACGTACCCTCAAATTTGAAGGATCAAGTCATAACGTAGTTCATCTTTTTTTTTTTGTGCCCTAACTTTTGCCTAAGTTGTCCTAGAAAGGATTTTCAACATAGCGGGCTTTTTTTTTTTTTAATGTGCAGTTTAAGCTCGTGCTTAGGAGCAATATCTTCTTTAAGCATAGTAACGCTTCAAAAACTTTCCATTGATTGGTCCAACTTTGACACCATCTTGATCAATGATCTTGTATGCACCATTGGTATAAACTTCTCGAACAACGTATGGTCCATCCCATTTTGAAAGAAACTTGTTGCCAATACGATGTGAAGTATTTATGGGTCTTCTTACAGCAAGGACTAAATCTCCAACTTGGAAAGATCGCTGCTTGACTTTCTTATTAAAAGCTTTGGATAGTCGAGCTTGATAGCACTCCAAGCGTTGTTGGGCTTTTAACCTTTTCTCATCTAGTGCTTCTAATTCTTCCAAACGTAAGCGTACATTGTCTTCACTAGAAAGATCTTCCTGGATTGCAATCCTCAATGATGGAATTTGTCGCTCAAGTGGTAGAACAGCTTCTACACCATAAACAAGTGCATATGGAGTGGCTTGAGTTGGTGTGCGATATGTAGTTCGATAAGCCCACAGAGCTTCTCCTATCCTTTCATGCCAATCTTTCTTTGAACGGTTAACAACTTTCTTGAGAAGATTGCACAAAGTCTTGTTAAAAGCTTCTGTTAATCCGTTTGCTGGAGCATGGTACATTGAAGACTTGTACTACTTGAAGTCAAACTGTGCACATAACTTGCTCATGTCAAACTGCTTCCCATTATCAGTTATGATGTGACGAGGTACGCCATACCGATAAATGATGTTTGTCCTGATAAAAGTTGCAACAGTTTCTTTTTTTGCTTCCCTGTAAGGTGCCACTTCTGCCTACTTTGAAAAGTAATCTGTAGCGGCAAGTATATACATATGCCCTAGTGAACTCTTAGGTAATGGTCCTACCAAATCAAGTCCCCAAGCATCGAACGGCCAAGATGTGACTGTCGGATGTAATGGTTCAGGAGGTTGATGGATGAAGTTTGCATGAAACTGACAAGCTTGACATTTCTTGGAGTAGTCCATGCTATCCTTTACCATTGTTGGCCAGTAGTATCCCATTCTTTTAATTTGAAAGTGCAATTTAGCTCCAGACTGATGTGCACCACAAATTCCTGAATGAGCTTCTTGTAAGGTTTTGGATACTTCATCTTCTCCTAAACATCGAAGGAAGACACCATCAAAAGAGCGGCGATAGAGCGTACCCTTAAAGTAAATAAATCGAGGAGCTCGACGTTTCACTTCTGTTTTATGCCTTGGATCATTGGGTAGCTTCCCATGCTCCAAATAATCAATCAATGGTTGTCTCCAATCTTCTTTTTCATCTTCGCAAACTGAAACAACATTGGATTCCGTATTGTTATCTTTAAAATCAACTGGAGGTAAAATCCATCGTTTGCAAAGAGGGACTTTTACTTCTACACTTGGCATGGCAATAGCTGATGCTAGATTAGCTAGAGAATCTGCTTGCTTGTTCTCTCTTCTTGGTACATGTTCCAAGCTTACATTGTCAAACCATTCCAAAATCTTCTTTGCATAGTTGACATATGGTAAGAGGTCTGGCTTCTTAACTTCATAAAGTGAAAGAAGTTGGTTGATGACCAATTTGGAATCCCCAAACACTTTAAGTTGAGTGATCTTCATATCCACTGCCATTTCCAATCCAATGATCAGAGCTTGGTATTCTGCTACATTGTTGGAACAGTTTTCAATGAGAGTAAATGCATAAGGCAATACATCTCCTTCTGAAGTGACAAAGACAACACCTGCTCCAGCTCCATCTTGACGGGCAGCCCCATCGAAGAATAGTTTCCATGGCCTGGGAATTTCGATGAAAAGAACATCTTCATCTGGGAGATCTTCAGAGAATTCCCAATCATCTGGAATCGGATGGTTTGCAAGGAAATCGGCAAGTGCTTGCCCTTTAACGGCCTTTTGTGGAATATAAGTAATATCGAACTCTTGTAGCAAAAGAGCCCACTTTGCCAATCTTCCACTGAGCACAGACTTGGACATGAGATATTTGAGGGGATCTGCTCGCGAAATCAAACGAACAGAATGAGCTTGCAAATAATGCCTCATCTTTTTAACTGCAAACATCAATGACAAGCAAGTCTTTTCAATGGGAGAATAATTTAATTCAGCACCATTAAGAGTTCTACTAAGATAGTAGAGTGCAGTTTCTTTTCCTTCATCATTCTCTTGTGCCAATAATGCTCCTAAGGAACGTTCTTGTGCAGCAATATAAAGGATTAACGGCTGTCCTGGTATAGGTGCCTTCAGAATAGGTGATTGTAACAAAAAGGTCTTAATGCTCTTAAAAGCATTACTGCAGGCCTCATCCCAGACAAAAGGGACATCTTTCTTCACTAGCCGGCTAAATGGTTGACATCGACCAGCCAAGTTTGAGATAAAACGTCGGATATATGCCAATCTTCCTTGCAGACTTTTAAGTTCATGCAGATTGCGCGGTTCAGGCATTTTCATGATTGCATCTATTTTTGATTGATCGATCTCAATCCCACGATGTCGTACGATGAACCCCAAAAACTTGCCCGAGGATACTCCGAACGCACACTTGAGCGGATTCATCTTCAATTGGTATCTACGCAATCTTTCAAACACTTGGCGAAGATCAGCAAGATGATTGGATTTTTCCTTTGACTTCACTACCAAGTCATCAACATAACATTCGACATTTTTGTGAAGCATATCATCAAAGATCTTTTGCATTGCTCTTTGATAAGTAGCCCCTGCATTCTTTAATCCAAACGGCATAACTTTGTAACAGTATATTCCTTTTGGAGTTCGAAATGCAGTAAGTTCTTCATCTCTTGGAGTCATGCGAATTTGATTATAGCCAGACGATCCATCCATAAATGACAAAGCTTCATGGCCAGTTGTAGCATCAACCATTATTTCTGTTATAGGGAAAGGAAAGTCGTCCTTTGGACAAGCATTGTTCAAATCTCGAAAATCTACACAAACTCGAAGTTGACCATTTTTCTTTCTCACTGGAACAATATTTGAGATCCAAGTGGGATACTTGACTTCTCTAATAAAGTCAGCTTTGATGAGCTTATTGACCTCAGCTTCAATTTGGGGGATCAAGTCAGGATGGAAACGTCGTTGAGCTTGTTTGATAGGTCGGACACTTTTCTTGACAGCCAGATGATGCATAGCTACTTTTGGATCAAGTCCCGGCATTTCTTTGTAAGTCCAAGCAAAGATATCTCGATACTCTATCAAAAGATCAAGATAGGCTTTTTCCTCTTCTGGTGGTAAGCAAGCATTAATAAAGACCGGTCGTGGATCTTCACTAGTACTGATGTTAACCTCCTTTAGTTCGTCAATAGTAGCCTGATTTCCTTCTTCAAAAGATGAAGGGGCTTCTTGGGCTTCTTCCTCTTGAGATTTTTCACCAGTTTCCTTTACAGATACATGGTTAGAAGTAAATATTTCTGTTTCTTCAAGTTCTTCTTCCTCTGAGGATGAGACTGATTTGGTTATAACCACTGTGTGCTTTCTAGCCTTTAAAACTTCACCAGTAGTTACCTTCCATTCGCTTTGCCTTTTTATTCGAGAAGGAATTTTGCTGTGAAAATCCCTTGATTCCTTTAAAGTGGAAGACTTTCTTTTTCGACCACAGTTAACTTCTTCAGAGTGTAGACTTCCAAGCCTTGACTGAGTGGAAATTGGTTTACTTATAGAAACTTCACTACATTTTTCTCCCATTCGTTCAAAAACTGACCTTCGTGATGATTGAATGCTCAAACGATCAAACACTGAACATCGTGTTGAGCGTGCCCCCAAGCGATCAAACACTGAAAGTCCTGGTGGCTTCACTGCATCTTCTTGCTCCTCGGGAACTTTCTCCACATTTATGTACCTCGAAGTTTGTTTATGAATCTTCAATTTTAATGGAGAATATCCAAGCCCCTCTCTAGAAGTTCCGATGTGATCAATCTTCTTTTGCCAGACCTGTCGGATCTTGAATGAACTTTGCGGCTTTTCTTTGCTAGACTCTTTTGTCTCGTGAGCCAATTTTGCAACATCCTCTTGTTTATATCCAGCTTTGACAAGCAACCTATAAGCATTAGGATCAAAATCTTTAGCTCGATGAGTAGGAAGATCCTGATGTTCGCAAAGAGATTCTTCTACTGGTCTAACAAATCCTTGCAGTGGAGGTATAAGGCCTCTTGATTCTTCTAAGTTAGTGAGGGGAAGAGTCAGATCCTTTAAACCTTGAGCAAGTTCATCTTCTCCAACTGTGGAAGAAGCCAAATTCTTTCCCTTTTGCTTTAATCTTGCATCAGGTTGGGCATTACTTCTTCGATAAATGCATCTTTTAGATAAAACTTTGCATCTGCGAAATGTGCTTCTGCTATAGTAAATGGCTTAGCGTCTGCAATGATCGTCTTGACTTGACCGTTTCTGCAATACTTGAGACATTGGTGCAGAGTTGAGGATACTACACCATTTTGATGTATCCACGGTCGTCCTAACAACATGTTGTACGTCGTTTTGGCATCGATTACATGGAAAAGTGGACTTGACTCCATATCTCCAATGAAAAGTTGAAGTCTAAGTTTTCCAAGAGCTCTTTGTCCCCCTTGGTTGAATCCTTGGATCATCAAGCGGCTTTGCATCAATTCATATAAAGGAACTCCCAATTCTTTCATTGTCATCAACGGGAGTATGTTGACAGCAGAACCATCATCGATCAAGATTCTATTGATCTTCTGTTCCCGAGTATATCCTACGATGAACAACGGCCGATTATGAGGGGTTGACCCTAGCAACAGATCCTCATCAGAAAAGTTAATTTTCGTAGCACAAGAATGCTCATCAACTTCAAATGCTACTGAGTCTGTGTTGTTTTCATTATCTTCAATGCCACCGTTATGGTAACAAGTCATGAAAACCAAATCTTCATTTCTAAGCTGAATTGGCATGAATTCGTTTAAAGTGATTTGCCTCCTTGACTTCCTCCCTACTGAATTTTTACCCCGAGATGGCATTTTTGCTTCTTGAGGCACATTGGGCTTTGTGAATTTAGATGGTTGTTTGATCATCTTAGTTCTTGTAGGCACTTTCACAACTTTTGGAAGATTCTTCTTTTTGCTTTTTCGGCGTGTGACTAGAGTCCAACCATCGTAATCTTGATTTTGTCTTTGAAGCAAATAGTTGCCCCCACTTCCCTGAAGATCCACTATCGTACTTGTACTTGGAGCCAGTATGATAGGATCAAAAGAGCCAAATTTTATGGTTCTATCCAGCAAATTGGATTGAGAAACCATATTGACTGATGCCAAATTTGACGACATCGTTTCTTCTTCAAACTCGATTTTCCCTTCTTCATAGAGTCGCATAATTCTATCCTTCAAAATAAAGCACTTCTCCAGAGGATGGCTAATCAAGCGATGGTACTTGCAATAATTGGAGTCTTCTACTTTATCAGCTTCTTCAGGTCGCTTCATTTCTGGCAACTGAATCAGCTTAGTCTTTAAAAGTTCTTCAAGAATGCTTGAAACATCAGAATCAGGAAAAGGATACTTCTTTTCTTGCCTCTCCTTCAAAGTGATCTTGCCTTTACCTTTGTCTTGGATAGGAGAAGATTTCGTCTCTTGAGATTGTTTTGACTTGGGAGATATCTTAAGAGGCTTGGTAGTCACGGCCATGGACTGTTTGCTTTCTCCCTTGTTGGTAAAGGTTTTGCCCCCTTTGCGGGTATCTTGTTTTTCCTTGGCTTTCTTTGGCTCTTGCACCGGAGGTTCTTGATTTCCAGCAGCTGTCATACTCAACTCCATATCATGAGCACGAGTGGCTAATTCTTCAAAGGTCTTAGGCTTGATGCCTTGAAGAATGTAACGCAAGCCCCAATTCATGCCTTGGATACACATGTCAAGGGCAGAAGACTCAGACAGTCTTTCTTTGCAGTTAAGGCTCAGATTTCTCCATCTGTGAATGTAATCAATGACTGGCTCATCTTTCTATTGACGTGAGCTTGTGAGTTCGATCATGCTGACTAAGCGACGAGTGTTGTAGAATCGATTAAGGAATTCACGCTCAAGTTGTTCCCAACTGTCAATCGTCCCAGGCTCAAGATCAGTATACCAATCAAAGGCATTGCTTTTTAAGGAGCGAACGAACTGCTTCACCATGAGATCCCCATAGGTACCAGCATTATTGCAAGTTTCCACGAAATGTGCAACATGTTGGCGTGGATTTCCTTTTCCATCGAACTGCTGAAACTTTGGGGGTTGGTAGTTCCCAGGCATCCTCAGACGATCGATCCTTTGAGAATATGGTTTTGCATATGTATATGAAGGTTGAGTGATGCTTTCAACTTGATCTTTGATAGCCTCCTTGATAAGATCCTTGAGCTGACTGGTAGTGACGAGTTCATTGATCTTTTCTTCAGAATCCTTAGCAACTTCCTTGCCAGAGTTCTCACCATCATCTTGAAAGATTGATTGCCAATTTTGGTTTGAAGCCTCGTTCCTTTTTCCAGTGAGACCGGCGATCTTGTCCATCATGGAAACGATCTGGTTATCTTTCTCTTTGATACTTGCTGAAAGAATTTCAACAGATTTTGCCAGTAGTGCAACTTGTTCTTCCAATGATGTGGTGCCAGTTGTCATGACAGCCATTACTCCAGAACTTGATTTTGGAGTAGATGATGGAATAGGCTTGTTGCTTGAGTAGCTATCTTGTTCTTTGTATGTTAACTGGCGACTTGCACTTGATCCTCGAGGAGAATCGACTTGTTCAGCGGAAACTTCTTCTAAGTCTTGAATTGGAGAAGAAGTGTCATAGAGAGGGTTTTGATTGAGCACCGGAAAAGTTTGCTCATACAATTCAGCAAGAGTTTTGGTCTTGCTCCTAGTGCTATAAGGATGAGTGGGGATATCAACGCTTGATGATGAAGTGGGGTAGACTGCAGGATTAGCTCGAGCAGGCTTGAGAGTTGGTTTGTTAGCAAGGTTCTTCTTGGGAGCCATTGCAACTTGATAACTTGAGTGTTGAAGAAAAGAGATGAAAGGCAGAAATGGTCCCACCGGCCTTGCCAAAATTTGTACACACAAATTTTAGATCAAAAACATGACAAGGAAAATTTGGAGTCAAATAAGAATTTTATTAATCAAATTTTGAGGTTACAATCTCTAAATATTCTTAAAGAAAGAAATCCTTTGATTTTTTTCTTCAGTACAACTTTGATCCAAGGGTCTTCACGACTTGATCTTGAATCGGTGAGATCTGCTTCAAAGGTCTTCTAGACTTAGTCTTAAAAAAACAGGAATTATCTCCTTTCCTTCGACGAACAAGATCGGAGAGCAGCTTCTTTGAGAATTCTCAAGAACAAGCACCGCATTCTTAGAATTTCTCTAATTTCTTCTTAAGAATTTTGAGAGGATTTGGCTCTTCAAAATCTTCTTCTCTTCAGGCTTTCTGAGTTGTGGATTTGTGTTAAGGAGAGGTCTCTATTTATAGTGGTAGCTAGCCAGGTGAAAGAGAGTTTTAAAAGAACTCATCCTCTTTATTTATCTCTTAATTATTTTAATTAGAAATAATATCTTCTTATTTATCTCTTAATTAATTCAATTTAATTAGAGATAAAATATTTATTTTTATCACTTAATTAATTAATTAAATTAGAGATAAAATATTTATTTACCTCTTAATTAACTTAATTTAATTAGAGATAAAAATTTATTATTTATCTCTTAATTAATTTAATTTAATTAGAGATAAAAATTAATTATTTCTCTCTTAATTAATTTAATTTAATTTAATTAGAGATAAAAATTTATTATTTATCTCTTAATTAATTTAATTTAATTAGAGATAAAAATTTATTGTTTATCTCTTAATTAATTTAATTTAATTAGAGATAAAAATTTATTATTTATCTCTTAATTAATTTAATTTAATTAGAGGTAAAATAATTATGACACATGGGTGAAATTTGATTGGATAACCCATGAATCCTTGCAATTTGATTGGTCAAACCATGTGTACATATTTAATTAATTATAAAATAATTAATTATAATATGATATTATCAATTTCACATGGTAATGTATAATTTAATTGAAAATTTAGTAATTAAAAGAAATTTCAATTAACACGTGGCAATTTGTAATTGGTTACAAATTTTCTCCTTCTACACTCAATTACTGATTTAAGTATTCATATAATTTTTGTATTATAATAAAAAGAGTAAATTAGTTTTTGTATTATAAAAGTGAGTACTTTAGTTTCTGTATAATTGAAATAGATGCAAATAAGTAAAATTGATAAAAAAATTTAATGAAAATCGTTAAAATGCTGACGTGGACTCTTAAAATCTAATAAATTTAGATGTATTTAAAGTCATATTTTATTTCAAATCATTAATTCTATTAGATTTTACGAGTTCACAGCAGCATTTTAACGGATTTTCATTAACATCTTATCAATTTTACTTATTTGCACCTGTTTCAATTGTATAAAAATTAAATTATTCATTTTTACAATATAAAAATTAAATTATTTTTTTCACTGTAATACTCTATATTTTTTACTTTCTTGAGAGATCTCTTTAATTTAGGTATCGGAGTGCAAACATCGAAAACCCCTCCGCCGCCCAATCACCTTGTTTCCTTCTAAGATCATAGACCTTCAAAAGCTTGAAGCCAGGCCATCAAGAAACACCTCTAACAATGACAATTTTTCATTAACACCAAATCCTTATAATGTACTATATAGTCAAACTAATTAATTTCTCAACATATTTAGTTATTGTTTGATTATTGTTTTTATTACTTTTTTTTAGTTTCAAAACAGAAAAGTTTAAAAAAAAAAACATAGGAATTTAAAATAAAGAATAGTTTTTAATAAATTTAAATTTAAAATTTTAGAATAATAACATGCATAAAATATTTTTATGTTTAAATGCATTTTATATTCTAATTATTTACTCATTTTTAATGAAATATGTATTTAATTTTTAATAGATTTGAAGGAAAAAAAAAACAAAAAGTAATTAGTGAAAAGCAAGCAATAATATAATAAAAATGGTGTGTTAAATAATAATAGGGATTAATACTTGGAGTTTAGATTAAGTTATTATAATTTATAAAATGATTTAAAATAAAACGGTACTAAACAAAAGGCCTTGAGTCTTGTTTGTTATAGACGCATTATCTGATGTTGAGTAAAATTTTAAAAAGAAAATTTTTATATTTCATTATTCACTTTCGTTTTATTTTTTATCTTCTTTTTAATTTCTAAAAGTACTTCTTTTCAAACATTTAATCTCTTATATTTCGAAATTATTTTCTTATATATTT
The DNA here is from genome assembly GCA_030761205.1 of Fremontodendron californicum. Classification (NCBI taxonomy): domain Eukaryota; kingdom Viridiplantae; phylum Streptophyta; class Magnoliopsida; order Malvales; family Malvaceae; genus Fremontodendron; species Fremontodendron californicum. The sequence continues at coordinate 14,376,757 of JAULJL010000013.1, read as the reverse complement.
TTAAATTTTTTTACATTAAAACCATGAAACATTAATTTTATGAAAAAATATTAAATTTTGATATTAAATACACCAAAATCGACGTGTTTTCTTAAAATTAAATTATAACACATCCATTATGTAGGTGGATGAGGAAAAAAGATTAGTAAAAAAAAAAAAATCATGTCTAAAAAAACTAATTAGTAGATAGATTGTAGTGATTGGATTAAAAAAAATGAGTAAAAAAATCATGTTAAAAAAACTAATAAGTGGATAGTTTTTTAGATATAAAAAGATATTATTAGTCTTAGTTTTAAATGATTATTAATATTTTTTTTTAATCTAATTTCATTAACTGGGTTGGTATCACTTAACTCGTTATATCAACTTAGTCAAAAAAAAATAATTATAGTATAGATATAAAAGTAAAAAGATTAACAATTAAGACAAGATATTATTATTATTATTATATTATAGCAAGCTAAAACTTTGTTTTTTTTTATATATTTCAAGATTAAGTGGTCCAAAATGATGCAGAAGTAGGTGACAAATAGTCTATGAAACCAATTGATCATGAAATTAAAGTTTGATGAGTATTAGCGGGTGAGATTTTCCTTTCATTATTTTTTAATAAATTCATCAGTATTATTTATAAATATAATTTTCATAATTTATACATATAAATAATATTAATCAATAATATTAAAAAATAATGGATGAAATTCAACCCGCTAGGCCGCTATTACTTATGCTAAATATTTGATGAATCAAGAAGGATGGAAAGGAACCATTAGAGTTCACTTTGTCCATTTATTCAACTTCATTTTCAGTCCATGACTATTAAAGTATTAATTGGTCAATAGAAATTTTCGTCTTCCATGTTTGGCTTATAGCTGAAGCTGAGTGGGTACACAATAGGATAAGCATTCTATTATTGATGGCTTATAATCTTTTAATCGAAAGAAGTACAAAATAAAATGTAAAGGTTATTTCAAATATATATATATATATATTCACAAAGAGATATCTATTTATATTAGTATAAAATTAAATTATTTTTATATGATTTATATTTGTTTAATCCGATTATCGTATTTCATATTATATTCACTGTTTATAAAAAAAATTATAATACTAAATGAGACATGTACTAATTTTGGCTAATATATTAAAAAAAACCCTTGAATTAGTATATTTTATTTAAATAAATTTTTATACTTTTATTGTACCTAAATAAATTTTTATTCTTTAATTTTTACCCATAAAAATCTTTAATTTTAATTAAAAAAAATCCTGTTATTCCTGAATTTTTTTGCTTGCAATTTTTGGAGAATTTACTCTAAGCCTTACAACAAGAGAATTGACAGAAAATTTTCAAACAAGACTAATGTTCTTGTTCTCTTTCACTGTAATTTTCTCTTCCTTCACAACCTTGATAGAAAGCGAACCACGTTCATTTTTCCCTCAAGTTTAGCTGAGCTCCTTCGATACTTGGTTGGTTCATTGTTCTGTTCTTTCTTCTTGATATCCTTTACCATATCGTTGAATTTAGCCGGCTTGGTTATGATTGAAGGGAGTTCAAGCTCAGATAATTTGTTGAACTCATCTAGCCTGTTGAATTTCAATGTGATCTAGTTTTTTTAATTAAAATTAAGGGCTTTCATTTTATCAAAAAAAAAAAATAAGGGCTTTCATAAGTATAAATCAAAGAATAAGAGTCTATTTAGGTACAATAAAAGTATAAGAATTTATTTAAACAAAGTGTATTAATTTAAGGACTTTTTTAATATATTAGCCAATAATTTTTTAACTCTGCTTATAAAATTAAAAATTTTTACTGTCAGTATACAAGATAATAATCCTCTATATATAAAAGTTAACCGTTGCTGATTGAATACAATACTGGAAGTGATTTATATTAAAGACCAAAGATTCCATCATTAAAATTTTGTAAGAAAAATATCACTATGAGTTATGACTATTTCTTTTGTGATGAAATGTGTCTTTATCATCATCTTTATGATCTTTTGTAACTTTTTTATTTATTTATAGATATGGTTTTTCATTTTTTTTAGTATTTGAATATGTGTTTTGAAAAATAATGATATTTAAAAATATATATATATATATATATATATGGGTACTTTTTTTAGGAGATATTAGAAAAAAGAGAGTGAATAGTTGTTTTTGAGCTGAGAAATTACATAAATGATAATGGGTAATTTATTTAAAAGTTGGATAGTTTTTTTAAGTGGGTGATGTTTTAAAAAAGTAAAAAAAAAAAAAATTATATAAAAATATTAAAAGACATAATTATTCTTATTTTATTTTATGATTTTATTGGTTTTCTTATACTTTCACCAACTGAGTTGGTATCACTTGACTCGTGATACCAATTCAGTCACTCTCATTATATATACTATAATTTCAGACACTCATTCTGTGAGTGAAAATATATTTTTAAAATTTATGTTTAAAAAATTAAATATAAAAAATAGATAATATTTTTAAGTGGGTATTTTTTTAGAAAAATAAGTAAAAATTTGTTTTTTTTAAGTGAGTAGTTTTTTAAAAGATTGGATGGTTTTTTAAAAGTAAATAAATAACTTTTTTTAATTAAAAATATTATATAAAATATTAAAAGACATAATTATTCTTATTTTATTTTATGATTTTATTGGTTTTTTTGTACCTTCATCAACTGAGTTGGTGTCACGTGACTCGTGACACCAACTTAATCACTCTCATTATATATACTATAATTCCAGACATTCACTCTGTGAGTGAAAATATATTTTAAAAAATTAAATATAAAAAAATGGATGATCTTTTTAAGTGGGTATTTTTTAGAAAAATAGGTACAAATTTGATTTTTTTTTTAAATTAGTAGTTTTTTAAAAGATTGGATGATTTTTTAAAGTAAATAAATAACTTTTTTAATTAAAAATATTATACAAAATATTAAAAGATATAATTATTTTTATTTAATGTTTTGATTTTATAATTTGATTTAGTTGTTTTGTACTTTCAGCAACTGAGTTAGTTTCACTTGACTCGTGACATCAATTTAGTCGCTTCTTTTATAATAGTATAGATATAGATTTGAATATGTGAATTAAAACTATAGTTAAGATGTAAGAAAATCGAAAAAAATAAAAAATAAAAATCTTGGTTTTTTATCATTACTAGAATTAAGCTCACTATAATTTTTTTTTTAAATTTAATTTAATTTTTTATTTAAATATTTTTATTTTATATTATAATAATATTAATATTAATATTAATATTAATATTAGTATAATTATATTTTATTAATTAAGAAAATTAAATTTATGATAATTCTTTATTTATATATTTCATAATACAAATGCATTTTCAAGTGTTATTTATATGTATTTTTTAAAAATGTTTAGATCTTATTCTATAATGTATATTTTATTTATAGAAGATGAAAAAATAAAATTAAAAAAAAAATTATGATTTGTATTTTATTTTCTTGTTAAGTCGACTTTCTCACATAAGTTAGTAGTAAGTTTTTTTTTCTTTTTTATTTGTTAAATAAATGAACTATTAACTCATTTTTATATTTTATTTTACCTATTTAAATAAAAAAAAATTATGATTTATATTTAATTCTCCGACTTTCTCACACTGGTTAGCAACAAATTCGTATTTTATTTTTTTATACTTTTTTTAAACAGGTCAAGCACGAATCCCAAATTGACTTACGAGTGAAAGTACAAATCAACCTTTTTAAATATATCATTTAAAAATAAACTAAAAATTTTAAAACTTAAAAAAATAAAACAAAAAACCTCAAAGGATCTAGCTCACCACGTGTCGAGCTAAGATCCTTTGGAGATTTTTTTATATAGGTAGTATAGATTTATACAACTACTATTAAAATTTTAATTGAATTCAATTTTACGTATAAGGTAACATTAAATCAATTGAAAAAAATTATAAATTTAAATAAAATTAAAAAATTTACACTAAATATAAAATTAAAAAATATTATATTTTTAAATTTTTTATAAATTATATTTATGTAAAAAATTACAAAAAAAAAAATCTATTTATGCATAAAAATTACGAGAAAAAAGTCGCGTGACTCTTAATTTGTTGATGAAATTTAGTATTACTAATTTATTGTAGTTTTTGGAGCATAAATTTTTTGCTACTATTTAGTCGTGCCATTTGAATTTGAAATAAAATTTAAATTTGAAATAAAATATTTTAAATTTGAGCAGACTCTAATTATTATTTAATAAATAAAAATTTTACTTAAATTTAATTATAAAATATATAATATATAATATAAAAATAATTTTATTATTTTTTAATATATTTAAAATAATAATTTGAATTTTCCAAATCTGATAAATCAGATTAAACCAGACTTCAAAGTTCAAACAAGAAAACTTTTTTATTATTTTAGATCTGATCCAACCGGACCCCACCCATAAACTTATCTGCTATTAACTATCTCGACTCATATTCAAAATCTCGAGACAATCGAATGGGATAAGAAAAAGATAGCTAGGGCTATAAACGAACAGAGCGTTTGACGAATTGTTCGTGAACATTTTGACTTCTGTTCGTTTATTAAGTTAAATAAACGATTATGAACACAATTTTCATGCTCATTTAACAAACGAACCGAGTTCGAACAGATGTGTGTTTGGTTCGTTTATGTTCACGAACAAACTCGTTTGTTTATTAGTTTGTTTCAAGTTTGTTTATTAGTTTGTTTAAAGCTCGTATATGGTTCATTTCAAATTTGTTTATTAGTTTGTTTAAAGCTCGTTTATGTTCGTTTATTGTTCGTTTATAATATGATTAATAATAATAATATTATTATTATTTGTATTTGTATTTTATTTATAATATAATTAATATTATTTAATAACTTAAATTTAATAATTTAGTAATAAATTTAATTTAATTACATTTGTATTTTATTATTTTATATTTAATAATAATTTAAAATTGACTTGTTTTATATTTGTTCGTTTGTTTATTGTTCATGAACATAATTTTTAATTGTTCGCGAACATGTTCGATTATATGTTCATGAACATGTTCATTTAATGTTTACGAACAAGTTCATTTAATTTAAATGAACTTGTTCGTACACATTCAATTTTAAACGAACAGAGCTAGAACATAATTTGAAAATCCTTAATAAACACGAATCGAACACGAACAAACTAAAAAATAAATAAACGAACACAAATAATGACTTATTCATTTACAGCCCTAAAGATAGCCCCTCCCATTATCCCATTTCTAAAATTCAACCATACACGTGTTCATAGCAACTCTCATTACACACGTGTTAACCTCTGGTTCCTCTCTTAATCATTTATCTATATTATTTATAAAGTATTTAATTGAGTTTAATATCATAAATCAAATAACATTAATTTAATTAATAAAAGTATAAAATAAATCAAATATAATTATAATATCAATATCAAAATCAAAATCAAAATCAAAATATTTATTTTTCTAAATTATAAATATATTTTTTAAAATACGCATTTTATTACTAAAAAAGTTATCTACTTTATTAAAAAAACTATCCATTTATAAAATTATTTATTTATTTTTAAAAATATTATTTTTCATTTAAGTAATTGGTGTGTCAAATTCTAATCTTAATAATCCCCAAATTCCAGCAATGGCAGCCATATGAACTGACAACACCCATTTTCACTAACTCCAACCACCACCATCCTTTTTCCAAAAATATCCATATCAAGACCACCATTTCACGTTTTACACAAAGAAATAGTTAATGAAACAAAGGTTAAATATGTCTTTGCATCAATGTTAAAAATACATCTATACTATTATAAAGGGAATAGCTGAGTTGATAAAAAAACAAAAAAATCAAAAAATTTATTATATCAAAAAAACATATCAAGGTTATTAATGATTTTTCAATTTTTATATGATTTTTATTTTTAAAAAATTTATCAATCTTTTTCTAAAACTATTCACTTTTTTAAAAAAAAGTATCCATACTTACAAGTTACAAACTATCTACTAATAAATTTTTTTAAAAATAATTTTTTACTCATTTTTTTTCATTCACCACATAGCGGGTGTGCCATAATCTAGTACTAGAATTAAGCCCTGTTTCATTGGGTTTTTTAAAAAATTATTATAATATTTTTAATTAATTAATAATAAAATTTTAAAATAAATTTTATTAAATAATAACTTTTATTTTAAAATTTTAATAATATTAATATAATTATTTTTTTAATTATGAAATTAAATTATTATAATTAAATTATTATAATTATTTATCTATGAATTACGTAATATAAATTCATTTTCAATTGTTATTTATATGCATTTTTAAAAATATTTAGATCTTATTATATAGTTCATATTTTTATATATAGGAGGTAAAAAATAATTAATGAAAAATATTAATGAAAAATTAATTTAATTTAATTTTATTTAAATTTTATTTAATAATAATAATTTATTCATAATTTATAAGAATATTAATATAATTATATTTTTTTAATTATGAAAATTAAATTTATGATAATTGTTTATTTATAAATTACATAATACAAATGCATTTTAATTATTATTTATATGTATTTTTAAACATATTTAGATTTTATTGTATATATTTATTTATAGGAGGTAAAAAATAATAAATAAAAAATAACAAAATAAAATTGTGGTTTGTATTTATTCTCTCGTTGGGTCGACTTTCTCAAATAAGTTAACAGCAAGTTCATTTTTTTTTTGTTAAATTAATGAAGTACTAACTCATTTTTATATTTTTATTTTACATATTTAATTATTCAAATAAAAATAACTAAAACAAAATTATAGTTTATATTTAATTCTCTCGATTGATCAGCTTTCTCACTCTGGCTAACAGCAAATTTTTTTAAAACTTTTTTGCGAGCGGATCAGGTATGGATCCTAAATCAACCTGCGAGTCAATGATTGGATCAATCTCTCTAAATACATCATTTAAAAATAATATAATATAATATAAATTAAAAAAACTAAAAAAAAAAACTTAAAACTATAAAAATGAAAACTAAAAAAATTAACTAAAAATATATATATATAAAAAATAAGAAAAACTTGTCACGCGACCATTAGAGAATTTTTCACTTTTTCACATTAGTTAGCAGCAAATTTATTTTTTTTCCTTTTTTTAATTTTTTTGCTAGTAGGTTAGGTACGGATCCTAAATCGACCCATAGTTAACGTGCAAATCGATCCCTTTAAATACATCATTTGAAAATGAAGTAAAAATAATTAATAAATTAATATAAATTAAAAAAAATAAAACTAAAAAACCAAAAATAATTAATAAATTAATATAAATAAAACCAAAAAAAACCAAACAAACTTAAAAAATTTAAAATTAAAATTTAGAAAAAGCTTGACACATATCAAGCAAAGAAAGCTTGACATGTGTCAAGTTAAGAACCCCTTAGGGGATTTTTTTATATATAAGGTATAGATTTAATTATTTTCATATTTGAAAAATCACAGCGATAATAAAAAAGGAAAAAATAAAGAAAAAGATTTGTTTATCGTTTCTTCTTCCTCCGCCCATCCATTTAATGGCGAGGGGGGGGGGGATTTCAAATTGGAGTGGTGGACTATAAATATTTAATGGTTGCCACCGTAATTATAAATATTTATTAAGAAGAAAATGTTAAATACATAATTTGTAAAGAGAAAATGATTTTTACTATATTACCCCAAAATGCACTGGTGTAATTCCAATTTTTTTTCCTTTCTGTCTTGTTCGGTCAAAATACCTACGAAGTCTCTGTATTATATCATTTAAAGTAAATTAGTCCTTCTACTATAAAACTGAATAATTTAGTCCTTATACTTTTAAAATTGAAGCAAAAAGATAAAATCGCTAACTAGTGTAACAAAAACTGTTAAAAAAGCTGACGTGATATTTAACTTTGTGTTTATTTGATAATGTGGTACCAATAAAATATATTATTTTAAGCCGACGTAGACAAAATAACACACTAAGTTGGCAAACAATAATTTGATGTGGCATTTTTTTCCAACTTAGTTTATTATTTTGTCAACGTCAGCTTAAAATAATATATTTTATTGGTGCCATGTCAGCATTTGACATCTACGTCATCAAATAAACACAAGGTTAAATGTCACGTCAGCTTTTTTAACAGTTTCTGTTACACTACTCAGTGATTTTACCTTTTGGCTTCAATTTTAAAAGTACAGGGACTAAATTACTCAGTTTTATAATAAAAGGACTAATTTGCACTAGATGGTATAGTACATGGACTTCTTAGGTACTTTGACCGTCGTGTTCCCGTCTCGGGCTTAAGACTAGATTTTCTCTCTTCTTTCTTTCATAATTAGGATTGTAAATGAACTTGACTTAAACAAACAAATTTATGTTCATATTTGTTAATTTATTTTTGAATTTGTTTGTTTTCGATTCGTGTTCGTTAAATATTTTTAGAATTTTGTTCGAGTTCGGCTCATTTAAAATTAAATGTGTTCGAACTCGATTCGTGCTCAATTCATTTAAATTAAATGAATTTCTTTCCGAATATTAACAAAAATGTTCATGAACATATAATCGAATATGATCACGAATAATTTAAAATTGTTTATAAGCAATAAACAAACAAATTTAAACAAATAAATAAATAAACATGTTCTTCAGTTTTAAATATAAAATAATAAAATACAAATATTATTAATTATATTATAAATAAATTTAAACACAAATAATATTAATATTAATTATATTATATCGTACAATAAACGAGTTTTAAATGATCTATTAAACTAGTTTTAAACGATTTAAAAATGAGATTATTCGTGAATATAAATGAACTGAACATATTTTGTTTGAGTTCAATTTGTTTAATAAACGAATTTTAAAATTTTATTCATAATCGTTCATTTAATTTGATAAACAAATATAAACAAAATAAAAATTAAATTATTTACGAACCATTGATCGAATTTTGTCTCATTTTTCCTCCTCTATAGCGTATTGCTATCCCTTGAGATTTTTCCTTGTCTAAATTCGAGATTTTTACCACCAATCCCTCCTCTAAGATAACCATTGTTCATTTCATTGACCATGCAAATTCTTTGGGTCTTCAAATGTACATAAAATCCAATTGTATGTACAATTAATTGGAAGAAAAAAAAAACTTTATAGTTAACTTGAGCTATATGTGCATTAATAAACTTCAATAAACAAGTCATTTGTATAAACTAAAAAGTTGTTAGAGGCATGAATAGACCTGCTCATGGGCCGGGCAACCCGCCCGGCCCGGCAGGCCCGACCCGTATTGGGCCGGGCCTGGGCAGGATAATTTATGTTCCGGCCCGGCCCGGAACAGTAATTTTTATTATAATAATATTATTTTATTTAATTTTAATTATAAAAAAATAAAAAAAATAAAAAATTTATTTTTTTATTCCAATGAACAGTGATTCGGGCTTAAACGGGCGGGCCTGGGCAGAAAAAAAAAAAACCGGGTCGCGGCCCGGCCCATGAACACCTCTAGGCATGAAGGATTTTAAACATGGGAAACCTTTTCCCTGTTTGGATTGAGGTAAGGGGAAAGAAAGCAAAAAAAAAAAATGAAAAACTTTTTTTCTATTTTTTCTTTTTTGAATTAAAAAAATAATAATAATAAAGGAAAGTGAGGGGAGTTGAGCATCCCTCATTTTCACTTAAAATACTCATTTTTTCAAAACCCCAAATCAATGGAAAAAGAAGAGAAAGGAAAGTAAAAAAATTATTTAAATATAAAATATCCATTTTACATTTATCAAATTATAAGTAATATTTCTAAACTTATATACGTCACGTAATTGACATTAAAATTATAATAAATTTTTTTTATTATCATTTTTTAAATTTTATATTACATTCATATTTTTTTAATGTAATGTAATGTTTATTTTATTTTTTATTATTTAATTTATAATATTTATATTGTTATTTTAATTTTAAAAAAAGGGCATAATTGAAAATGTATATAATAATTTATCTTTTCCTTTTCTTTCCAACATTCTTTTCTTTTCTTTTTCCTAACACATTTTAATTATCCAAACAAAGGAAAGATGTATCATTTCCTTTTCTTTAAAAACCCTTCCCTTCCCTTCCTTTCTTTTCCTTTCCATTCCATTCCTTTACTAACATTTATCCAAACATAATATAACTATATAATTCTTAAACTCTAAACTTAATTCCTTCAAATAATAATAAAAAAAGAGATTTTCAATATACTTCAAATAATCAAATGTACATATAAAATTTAAATATATGTACATACTCAAAAGTACAATTAGTTTATTATATATATATATATATATATATATATATATATATAAGCATGAATGTGAAGAATCTTTTGAACTGACGAAAATAGTCATCATTGTTCGCTATATTTCTAAATTACCATTATAAATATTTTTTTTATTATTAATAAAAGTTATCTAATTTATAAGTAAGAAGTTTAATTTCATTAAAACATTTTCGTTAAATGAATTAATTTGATAATAAAAAAAATAAAAAATTTATGTAGAATTGCTTTATGGGAAACGTTTTAATTTTTCACTAATCTTAAAAAGTTAATTAATTAATTTAATATAAATAAAAATAAAAATAAAAATTTAAAATTTACATTAAAATTTTCATCTCCATAATTAATTTTTCATTAATATTAAAAAAATAATAATAATTTGTACATGAAATAAATTTTACATGAAAAATTTAGTTAATATGTATCTTATTATTTATTTTTAAAATATACAATTATATATTAAAAATAAATAAATAAACCAATGAGCATTCACATGCGAATGCATGTGATAACAAATACTAGTATATATAAAAGTATGAATGTGGAGAATCTTTTGAACTGACGAAAATAGTTATCGTTGTTCACTATATTTCTAAATTGCCATTATAAATATTTTTTATTATTAATAAAAGTTATCTAATTTATAAGTAAGAAGTTTAATTTCATTAAAACACCTTCGTTAAATGAATTAATTTGATAATAAATAAAAAAATAAAAAATTTATGTAGAATTGCTTAATGGTAAACGCTTTAATTTTTGACCAATCTTAAAAAGTTAATTAATTAATTTTATATAAATAAAATTTAAAATTTACATTAAATTTTTCATCTCCATAATTATTTTTTCATTAATATTAAAAATAATATAATAATTTGATATAATTTGTACATAAAATAAAATTTACATGTAAAATTTAGTTAATAAGTATTTTATTATTTTTTATTTATTTTTAAAATATAAAATTATATATTCAAAAATAAATAAATAAACCAATGAATATTCGCATGCGAAAGCATATGATAATAAATACTAATACATTATAAAAGTTCAAAACTCCTATGTCTAATGTTGGACAAGTAAGAAAAAAATTAAAATTATATGAATTTCACATTTTTTAGGATATGTTTAATTTATATAGTGATTTGATTAAAAGATGATTTAATTGTGAAAGTGTCCCAAACCCAAACCCAAACCTAATCCTAATCTGCCTAATTAATATATCTAATTTCTTATCTAATGAATAATTTTAGATATAACAGCAAACAATAATAATTGTAGGTCCATTGGTTTGATTTGTAAGTCTCCCTTTATTCGGTGCCTGTTTTAAGCACATCTTTTCCTTTCAATCTTGCTTGCAACTTTCAATTGCCATTTTTTCCCTTCAATTACGTTGACCATTTTGCCCTTCACCTTCCCAATTAGATCCCATTTCATTTCCCTCCAATCCTTTCTATTTGATCCGCAAAGAGAATCAATTACTTCAAATTCTCGGTACAGAAAAGAAATCGAAAGGAATTTTTTTTAGTTATGTTGGGGACAGGATTGGAATTCAGGAGAGTTCGTGGAGAAGATCGGTTTTACAATCCGGCCAAGGCGAGAAGAGAGAACCAGAATCAGCAAAGCGATCAACTATGGAGAGGTCAAAGCAATGTTACGGCGAGTCAATCAAAGGATAAACCCGTGGTCGGCCATGTGAACCGGGTGTCAGAGAAGGGGGTTGGTTCAAATGACCATCCTAAACCGGTTTCGATTCCCGCTTCTGAATCGATTGTTTCTCCTTTGAGTAATTTAGAGCGGTTTTTGGACTCGGTCATGCCTTCCGTCCCTGCTCTTTATCTCTCTAAGGTTTATTCAATCACAAAACGATAAGCTTTTTTCTTTATTATTATTATTTTTGGATTGTTTAATTGTTTTTATATTTGTTTGTTTAAATTGGTTTTCCTTATAGATTTTCTGAGTTTTTTTTTTTTTTTAGTAATTTGAAGTGAAAACAGGAATATTTTAATGTAATACTGTTTATCGAGTAGTAAAATTGAAAATCACTTCAAAAATGTGTAAATAATAAAATTTTGATGTAATTTAGGAACAATTTAGGAGATTGAGTATTTCTGTAAAAAATGTGATTGATATTTGAAAATGGGTGTGGCAGACGACGATGAGAGGGTGGCGGACGTTTGACGTTGAATTTCAGCCATATTTCGTGTTAGGTGATTTATGGGAGTCATTCAAAGAATGGAGTGCATATGGAGCAGGTGTCCCACTAATTTTGAATGACTGTGATTCTGTTGTTCAGTATTATGTACCTTATTTATCCGGTATTCAAATATACGCCGATTCCATGAAGATGTCTGCCAAGTCAAGGTAAATTATACATTGCTACCATTGAAGTTTAATCAGAGTACACTTTGAACAACTAATACTGGGATATTAGTATTTACTTCTACTTAATTTGTTTATTTTGTGATTTTCATTCTCTTTGGTTAGCTATGTGATATTATTAATTTAATGTACGATTTTATTCTTACTGCGAATTTTGATTTAGTCCCTTCTTTTTTGAATGGTTCTTTATGGTTGAATGCAGTGTTGTCAAGGCGTGCGCCTAGGCGCGCCTATGCCTTGCGCCTTAGCGTTACATAACAAAAGCACCTCAGACCCTTTCGGGCGAGGCTCATTTGATTAGGCGCACGCCTGGTGCGTCTAGACGCGCTTTTTTGTAAGGCGATAGGCGTAAAAAAAGCCCGTCTGATTGAAGTTCTCTTTAAATTCCTTTATTTTAACTTTTTTCATTAGATGTACCTTTACTAGTAAGAAATTGGATAGTATCAAACTCTCTACTTCTCAATATTTGAGTATTCAACAACAAACATGGGGCCATAAGGAAATCATGCATATTGGGCAACAACAACAAAATTGCATGTTTTGTAGATAAACTGGACTACTATTTAGAATTTATTATCATAATTATATATCTTAAGCTTATTATATATATATATATATATATATATATATATATATATATATATACACAGAGAAACATAAATAAAAAAATACACATTACATATTGCGCCTTACTTCACTCAAGCGAGCGTTTTTTTTGCGCCTTGCGCCTGAGGCAATACAAGGGTTCTAGCGCCTAGAGTGCGCCTTGCGCCCTTGACAACACTGGTTGAATGATTGTTATATTCCTATGTTGAGGGCTTCCGGCTTGTTTTGAACTGAAATAACTCCTTTCCAATCTATTCAGTTAAAGCATGATTCTCTTCTTCAAATGTAACTAACTGCAATCTATAACTCTGAGAGTTTGGTTCTTATACTCACATTATCTCAAGCCTCCTGTGCCGCATGACCTGGATTTAGTTGTTCTTTTGGTTTAAGCCTTCTTTTCCTTGTGTTAAGGATGATGGGAATATTTTTAACTTCTTTTATAGCATTTTTTGGAAGGTGAAAATAAGTTCTTGACTGATGAGTCCTATCTCTGTCCTTCCTGTTGCAAAATCCTTTGTGTTCTGTCCTGGTTCCTATTTAATGCAAAAGTGCCATGCACAATCTGACTATCTGAGTGCTATGGTGACAATTTTGAATCGAATCAATTACTGTGTGTTAAATATAATTTATGAACTTGAGTGTTTTTTTTGTGGGAATATCAACACAATGATTTGTTTTTTGTTTCGAATTTTTCAATAAAAAAGTTGTATATAGAGTTGAAATGGTAGACTTGATAATTATTTTAGTTGTTAACCTAGACAGAGCTTAAGATTTCTTGCACACCTTGCAGCCACTGTTTCCCCCACTCACCACACTTTTTTTTCTTTTCTTTCTTTGCCTCTTGTTATTCAGTCCAAGCAAATGATTGAATACTTAATTCATATACACAGAACCCACCCATTTTTACTGGCTTAGTAGTTTGTTAGCAATTGTTATTGTTTGATACTTGCACCAAAATTTAAAATAATAGAAATTATGTGTTACATTCAATAATTATTGATTCTCAATATGTTAGGCAACCAGGTGAGGACAGTGATAGTGACTTTAGGGACTCAAGCAGTGATGGTAGTAGTGATTATGAACCTGAAAGAGGAGCAAATGTTTTGAGAGAAAAAAGAAATCACCGCATGGCAAGTGAGATGTCTCTTAGGATGGATAGATTGGCCATGGGAGATCAGCAGATACTTCAAGAAGACTTATCTAGTGATGAGGGTGAATCTGTTAACTCTCGAAGTTGTCTGATTTTTGAGTATTTTGAACGAGACCCTCCTTATAGCCGAGAACCTTTAGCCAACAAGGTTAGTGTGCGTTTCTCTCCTTCTCTCTTCTACAGCAGGAGGTCGTTTAATGTCTGGATCAATGCTTCTCACTTTTGGTCACTTCCTAAACTTAATATGTGGTAACAGATTGCAGATCTGGCCTTCGGGTTCCCTGAACTGAAGACACTAAAAAGCTGTGATTTACTCTCTTCCAGCTGGATTTCTGTGGCATGGTATAATTATCATTTTTTCTTGACATAACATTTATTTTCAAACTTGTTTTTGCATATGTGACTGATATGTTATTCTGAAACTCTTGTAGGTATCCAATTTACAGAATACCTACTGGACCTACGTTAAAAGATCTAGATGCTTGCTTTCTGACTTACCATTATCTTCATACACCCATAGGAGGTAATAAAAATTTCTTTTTAGAACTTTTTTATTTCCAATGTGTCTGAACTAGGGAATGATGCTAGGCTTCTTGTTGAGCGATCTTTTCTGGCTTCCACTTGTAATTGTGAATTTTTTACATCTCTAACAAGCTTTGTGAATTGCTTTGTCAAATGGTGCTCTGAGAGTCTCTCATACTACTTATAAAACATGAAGAGTAATTCTAAGCGTTTTAAGAGTCATATCTTCTCTTCATCACGTTTCCTCAAAAGTTTCCCCCTGTGACTTGAAATAGTTACTGAAAATCTGGCTCTGTTTGAACTCAGTCATATTTTTAGTTCGTTTCTTAAAATTTTGTAGATAGAGATGTCTTTTATAGCAACTTTTCGAAGCTGAATATTTACCAAAATACTGATTGCATAAGCTGGTGTTTTATAGACTTGCCATTAATCAGTAATAGTTTGTGCTTGCATAAGTTTTGGTAGCATCCATGTATTGGCAAAGAAATCTTATCTGTTTTCTTTATGTAACTTGTCATGTTTCAGGTGGACAAAGTGCTCAGGCACTGGTTGTGACATGTCCCAATGACATGGATGGTGTTCCAAAGATGTCGTTGCCTGTTTTTGGTCTTGCGTGGTACAAGTTCAAGGCTTCCTTGTGGACACCTAATGGAACAAGTGATCGTCACTTGGCGAACAGCCTCTTTCAGGCTGCTGACAATTGGTTGAGACTTCTTCAGGTCAATCAGCCAGATTTCACATTTTTCTGCCGCAGGTGATATTCAGATATCTCTGTAATGGTAGTACTCCTATAATTCCAGAAGGGAAGTGCAATCATTACTTGTCAAACATCGCCTACAAATTATAATACCTCAGTTTTGGAGGTCAAGTTCAAAAGTTCAGTTTGGGGTGATTGTCTTTTGTAATAATTTATAAAACAACTGGGAAAAAAATGTATAACACTGAATACTTCGGGATGAAAGTGAAGTGAAGCTTTTAGAATAAGGCTTTACAGGAAGTGAATGGAGAAAATTTCGACTTAGAAGCTGATGGAGAGCTGAGCTTGAGCCCAGTGTGAAGGTGGTTTTCCCTTGCTATCAGCATGTTAGTTTCATGTACCAAAAAAGCATATGTTAGTTTCATCTTGCTTTGTTTTTTTTCCATGTTTTTATTTTAAATTATGGATAAGTTAAGAAAAACCAGGCCTTTTTTTTTTTTTATGTCCTGATGATCAAAATGTAGGATTTCATGTTTTAGTTGAGATTATAAAGGGGATTTTGGTATGTTGGATTTATGAGTGCCGGCTTTGAGCTATCCCTGATATGTATTGTAATGCTAATGTTTATTAATTTTATCTCTGAAAAACGGTGTTAAGAGAATGGATATGAGTTTGGTAATTGGCTATATTCTATGCTCTGAATAGCTTTTGTTCAACTTTTTGTTTCACCACTACTGGAAATGTAAATGTCATCTATAGTGATGATGAGATAGGACATGCTCAATTTAAGCAATTTTGCGATGCATACTGTTTTTTTTATCTTTACGACTGGCTGGATCGTTTTTGTCACTGAATCATTATTACATGTTATCTGCAGTCTGTATTTTAAATGGTCGCTTAAATATTGAGTGATAGGAAAGAATTTAGAGGGAGTCTAGCACAACAGCACTTGACTTAACAGTTCATGTCACATTTAGGTTTAATGATGCTTCATTGGATCCTTGAACTCATAGCTTAAGGAAGGTTCACATTGGCCCAAAAAAACATCAATATCAGTCCAAGACTTGATAGGGCTGACCACATAAAGGAAAAGCTCGAAAGGACATTTGGCCGACCACATCAGAGGAAGGAAAAGAGCCTATCAAGTCCCATGACATCACACATTGCTGGAGCCACGAGATCGTACCACTTGGCATGATCTCAATCGCCCATTTCCCTTTAAATAAGGATCATTGTTCATGATTTGACAAGATCAAAAGAGGTTGCCTTTATTTTTATTTTTAAATGTTGCATAGCACTTAAGTAAAAAAGATTATTATGTTTTGGCCGCCTGTAAGCTAGCTAATTTTTGTCTTATTTTCTTCATGCTTAGCCGCCCCTCACCTAGAGCTGAAAAACACTTTTTTTTTTTTGTATTCATAAGGTGTGAAGACTAGAAGGATGTAGTTTTATGAAAATCAAAACTATTAACATGCATGAACACAATTCATTTTTCAGAAGATTTTTCAAGTCATCTACGTGGATTATCGTTAGAAATTGAACGTTTAGACAGTTTTAGTTTGTGAAAACAGGGCTATGTGTCCAAAAAAAAGTGGAGGAAAATTTTAATTTTGGATTTTCGACAATCTTAAATTTTTAAAGTATAATTTCCTGTCTCAGTTGTTGGTATTGTTTTCTTTTATTTTCGTTGCATTTTTTATTTTGATAAATTCATTTTTTATTATTGTTGAGCATGACCGAATTCCTTTCATCTGTGGCTACTTAGGTGATCAAGGCTTGTCAACCTTGATATCTCCAGCAAAAATGGAAATAGGTGATCAAGGGCTGTCCTCCCGCAAAAATTGGAAGTGACCAAAGGGTAAGCTAAATGTGTTAAAGGGTAAGATAAATTGTAATAAAACTGTAAGATAAGCTTAATTGCATTGTGTTTGTGATTTCTGAAACTCATTTTACATCTTTAAAACTCATATTTATACATAAAAAAAAAACCAAAATCCTATGAAGTTTCTATGCTAACTGTTGTCCATTAATTCCCTTGTCATCTCAATGATATGTGAAAACTGCTTCACACGTTGCTCTCCACTCCATATAATTGCTAGTTGAATTTCATCCAGCGGATACAGATTTCTTTAGCTGCATGCCGAAATAATTTTCGTTTGAAGATAATAACTTCTCCAGATGAAGGCTGGAATATCTTCATCATCTGTTGAATTTTCTCTAATACTAATCCGATTCAAAAACATCTCAGATTGTTAAGAATTCTATCACTTTGAACTCTCTTTTAGCTTTTATTCAAAAACATCTCAAATTGTTAAGAATTCAATCACTTTGAACTCTCTTTTATCTTTTACATTTATTCTTGTATTGAATACTCTCTAAGCATAAGACACGGAAAGGGTTGGTAAATTATCCATGTTTACAATGTTGCTAGACTAGAATGTCATCCCCGTTACATGGGGATTGTCTTCACAAAATATTGAAAAATCTCTCTTAGTAAAAAAATCTTCTATTGAATATAGAAAAATTTTATTTATTTTTGTTTTTAAATGATTTTAGAATTCTGGTTACTAATCTTTTGAATGATTTTCTTTTTCGAATTTTTTATGTTAACGGTTTTTTTTTTTTTAGTATTTGAAATTAAAAAACCAATGAGCAACCAATCAGCACACGACAAGTGGCACAAAATTATAATTTTTATTGCTTTCAAATTAATTTATGGACAACTCATGCCTTGTATAATTCTAAGATGAGTAAATGACCTGGCATGGGTATATCCATACACTAATTAAGAAAGCATTAAGTAAAATAGAAATATGCCTTCGCTACACAACAGATAAGTTTTGAACATGATATTTAATGTATGACAGATGCAAATATAATGATCTAATTCTTAAGTCAATGAATTTAGTTTGAATTGAATCATTATGACAAATTATACAAAATATCTCTACTTTGGGATAACTTTTAAAGTAAGGTATAGATGTCTTGAATTATCAAATTTAATCTAGACAAATAGTAACTCCCAATCATTATACGACATGTGATACAAAATTGGGAGTTATTTGAATAATATCAATCAGATCTGGCAATTTCGAATACAACATGATTATACCACATAAACACAACAAGGGTATAATTAAAACGCGACACGGCACGAAAAATAATATGAACATGACATGAATAGATGAATGTGTCAAAATCTGCATAAAACGAATTATTAACGTGTCAAAATTTATATAAATATATAATACATTGAATACAATTATAACAAAAAAAGTAATACGAACATTAACACGACGACATGTCATACAAAATTGAAAGTTATTTGAATAGTATCATTATATATGACAATTTTGGACATAACATGATTATATGACACAAACACAATATGAAAAAATAATTAAAACATGACACAACAAATAATATGAATATAATACGAATATACGAACATGTCAAAATCTACATAAAATAAATTATTAACATGTCAAATTTATATAAATATATAATACATTTAATATTATTATAATATTAAAAAATAACACGAACATGATACAAATACAAAAAAAAATCTCTTTTCTTTTATTTTTATTTTTTTTATCTCTTTCACCCAAAAAAAAAATGACCTTATCATATGGTAAGGCCAAGGAAACCAATCCCCTCAAATTGAGGGGTAGCAAGGCTGATTACCGAAGAGTTCCAACTTCCAAATATCTTGGACTTTTTGAACTCTCATGGATTGGATTTAATTCACAAGGAAATGGATTCCCTGTTTGATTACTTGATCCGAGACTATAAAGCCTGATATGGTTTCGAACCTAATTTTCCATACCTAATTAATTAGATTTCAACCCAATTAATAAAATTAATTCTATTGGATCCAGAGATATTAGATCTTTTATTGTTTTTGAGTTTTAATTTATTAATTAAGTACTAATTAATTTGGCATTGACCCAATACATATTAATTGTTTTAATTGGGTTAATTTAGTCACTTGGTTTAAAGGTTAATTAGATCTAGTAATTCGTGTATTTTTTCGTGTTTAAGGTATTTTATATTTGTATAAATTTTGACGTATTAATAATTTGTGTTATATAAATTTTGACATATTCGTGTCATGTTCGTATTTTTTTTCGTCATATCATGTTTCTTTTTCATATTTTAATTATATTTTTCGTGTCAGGTCCAATATTATTAGCTCTAGGTTAAATCTCTTTGTCCATTTTGTGGATTATTTTGAGTGTCAACAATCATATTACCATTAAATCATTTGGAATCCAAGATAAAAAAAAAATTATATCTAAAAAAGAATGGATAATTTTATAAATTTGCAATATTAACTCACATCTCTACATTTCATCAGCTCTAATTTTTTTTAGTTTGAAATGATTTATTTTAATGAATAAAGAAATAAAATTATCATATTTTTTTCTATCATTTTTCTCCCTTACAAAATATTCATTAAAAAGAATTCATTTTCCTTCGGTTAAATTGTACTATTAGTCCCTGTACTGTAGAAAAAATGCGAACTTAATTCCTTTACTGTAATTCGAAAATTTTTGCTACCTCTACTTTTCGGGATTTTGAATTTCAGTCCAATTACAAATATTTTCTATTTCCTCCGTTAATTTTAATGATGTGGCTTTTATTTCACTTATGTGACATTTTCAACTGAGAAAAAATAAACATTGAAGTGGAAAAAAATAACTTATTTCTCTCCCACCCTCTCTCTAACCTAGACACTCTCTCTAGATTTAAAAAAACCAAAAAACGAAACTGTTACCCAGAATTCGATCAGCATCTATTGTGTCCGCTGCCACTCGTCGTCGTCGATCGTCACTGACTGGTATCGAAGTTCCCCGAAAGCTACCCGAAAACTCCCCATTTTCTTCTTTTTGCTTTCTTCAAGTTAGATTTGTCTAAAAATTGTTAACAAAGTCTAGATCTAAGCCACAAATCGCGACTGTCGCTCCCACTTTTGCCGTTTTCCACCACCTAAAACCACACCAAACCTAAAGACTCCTTCGTATAACCTTTCTCTATCCTTCCATGCCTAAACAACTCTGAAACTTAATTTTTTTTTCTTTCTAAAACCCAAAATCCTAACCCTCTCTACTGTTGCTACCACCAATCTAAAAAAAATACTTGTGTTTTTTTTTTTCTACTTAGAGAAGAACTTGAATCTTAAAGACCATGACACAATCCTTTTTATTATATTTATATGTTATAAAATAGAGAGAGATTTGAAAAAAGTTTGATTTTGATTTTGAATCTGATTGTGATTGTTTCATGTAATTTTTTTGTTCGGTTCTGGTGTTGTTAAAACTTGAATACTTAAATGTATATTGTCTGGGTTTTCAAACTTAAGATGGTTTGTCCATGCCTCAAAATTTAGGGAACAAATGAGTTATGAGTATTTTTATTTTTAGAAAAACATTGATTGTTGATTGCCTTGCAGTTTTCCAATTTAGAGTTAATTTTAGTTTTTTATTTTTGAAAGTCATGGTTAGTTGTTGCTTCTTAGAAGCATTTTCTGTGTTGAAATTAAGAGAAAAAGAGAGAAAGAAAAGGTTTCTAGGTTGAAATTAAGAGAGAAAAAGAGAGAAAGATAAAGAGAAGTTTTATGAGTTGAAATTAAGAGAGAAAGAGAAGCTTAAGAATGAAGAGTTGATTAAGCATTTTTCATTGCTAAAATGCCAGTTCGGTAAAAAAAATACCATGTCAGCCAGTTGGATAAGAAAATACCATATCAGCTCACTTAACAGAAGAATATTAACAGAGTTAATATTTTGGACTGAAATTTTGAATCACGAATAGTATAAGGATTTGATTTGATCAAATTATTTTACAAGGATTAAATTCGCATTTTGACTAAAGTATAAAGATGAATCGAGTAATTTGACCTTTTCCTTTTTGTTTCACCTCTTTTCATCCTCTCACTTACTCTTTCATTATAACTAAAAAAAAACCCGCTTCGTCGGAGTATTTTAATTTTTTTATAATTTTTTAATTAATTAATAATAAAAAATAAATTTATATTTATATTTTATTAAATAATAATTTATTTTAAAATTGTAATCATATTGATATAATTATTATTTTTTAATTATAAAAATTAAATTTATGATAATTGTTTATTTATAAATTATATAATACCAATGCATTTTGCAAATATTATTTATATGTATTTTTGAAAATTTTATAGACTTTATTATACAGTATATATTTTTTATTTGTAGGAGGTAAAAAATAATAAATGAAAAGTAAGAAAATAAAATTATTGTTTGTATTTTATTCTCTCGTATGATCGATTTTCTCACATAGGTTAGCAGCAAGTTCGTTTTTTCTTTCTTTTTTTTCCAAGCGTGTCGGGTACGGACCTAAATCGATCCGCGAGTGAATGTGCTGATCAACTCTTTAAATTCATCATTTAAAATTAAAATAAAAATAATTAATAAAATAAATTTATTTATTTACTTTTCTCGAGCAGATAGAGTCACAAATCTTAAATCGACCCATGAGTCAACGTGCGGACCAACATTTTTAAATATCTTATTTAAAAATAAAAATTTTAAAAAAACTAAAAAAAACTCACTACGTGTTGATTGAAGGAGCTCGACAAATGGCAAGTGAAACCCATTTTCTTTGGTGTTATATAATAAAACAAAATTGTCCCCAACTTATTTCTAAAATTCTCTATGAATCCCACGGACTCAATTTTAACATATAATATAATAGGCAAGCTAAGACTAAAAATATGAAGACAAAGCAGGAAGGAAATATAATTACACGAAATTGCAAATTACGTACAATAACAATAATAAATTACTTAGGCCACCTTTGGTTCCCTAAACGTCAATTTTGGCCGTTGTAGCAAAATGTTCTCTGATATGGCTCAAAAGCCTTTTTTTTTTTTTAATAATTATTTTTAAGCCAATCACAAAAATATCTGAAAAGATGCTTTTTGCAGTTTGCAAATTATGAAACAAAAAAATTTATGATTTGAAAAGAAAATGACAAAAATACTCATCCTTAATTAGAAATACGACAAAATCATCTTTTAATTATTTTTTTATTTTTTATTTTGGATAAAATTATCTTTTCTGGGATCTTATTTAAGATACATAACATAGAAATGTAAACGAAAAACATACGTTTGTAAGTTATTTAGGTTCGATTAAAAAAAATTAAATTTGATTCGGTTATTGTCGAGTCAAGCTTAAGCTCGAGCTATCGAGCGAGTTGAATTTTAATATCCTAATGCTTGACTCGAGTAGCTCGCGAGCTTAATCGAGTTTTATTTTTTATTTTTTTAATTAGTATTAAAAAAATTCAATTTGAACTTGAACTCGAGCACAAATAATTAAGTTTGAAGTCGAGCATGAGAGTCGAACTCATTTTTTTACTAGGTAAACAAGCATAATCGAGCAATTCAATTTTTATCTCGAATCGTACTCGAGCTTTAAAAGTGAAACTTGATCGAGTTCGAGCCAAGCTTCGAGTATCGAATTTTGAGTCGAGCTCAAGCTCAAGCTTTTTACAACTTGAGCTCGGCTCGACTTGATTACACTCCTAATATAACTAGGGGTGAGCGTTCGATCGAGTCGAGTGAAAAAAATTCTGATTAGTCGAGTTGACGAGTCCTATTTTGTCAACCAAACTCAATTTGAAATTTTAGCGAATCGAGTCGAGTTGAAACAAATTCGAGTCGAGTCGAATAATTTATTCGAGTTAAAAT
The DNA here is from genome assembly GCA_030761205.1 of Fremontodendron californicum. Lineage (NCBI taxonomy): Eukaryota > Viridiplantae > Streptophyta > Magnoliopsida > Malvales > Malvaceae > Fremontodendron > Fremontodendron californicum. The sequence goes on along the minus strand of JAULJL010000013.1, from coordinate 14,353,316 downwards.
GTTATCTTGTAAATGTTGATTGACTAGATCATGTTACTGTTATCTTGTAAATGCATGTATATCTATAATTTTGAAATTTAGTTCTATGAAGTTACAAGATAACAGTAAATGCATGTATATTTTCTTATAAATATAACTATCAAAGACTTGTCATACTAAATAAATAGCCTACTATTGACCTTTAAGAAAAGAGAATTCATTATCTTTTGAATTTCATCGTTTGGTTAGCTTGGTAATGTGCATGATATCAACCAACAGCTTCAATCTTTAACTAAATGAAGCATTGAGTGATAGCCTTCCCCTTTTGAAACTCAAAAAATTCAATGTAAACTTTCAATCTAGACCTGTCAATTTCAAAGGGGAAAAAAAAATGAATGATAAAACATTAAGACAATAAGTATGCAGTCAACAGCTCATGTGGATTTATTTTTTTACTGAATGGTGACAAACAACAAAAATAAATGATCAAACAAAAATGGGCTAAAGAGTAAAAAGGGAAGACGAAATAAGGAAAACGCAAAACCCAAGTTTAGTATCAAACTCAAATGAGTAAAACGACGTCGTATAGAAATATCTTATTCGGATTTTCGAGTTATTCGAGTTGTATAAATCAAATCCTAGCTAAACTATAAAACTCAAATTACTTAGTCGAGTTGATCCGAAAATCCGAATAACTCTAATAAACCGAACTATTTAATTCGAAATTTGAAATTTTTTTCGGTTTTTTCGAGTCGAGTCGGATTTTGCTCACCCCTAAATATAACATGAGGATCTTTTGATATATTGACATATTTTGAAATTAAAATAAAAATATAAAAAAAATAAAATTATTAATTTTCTAGCTTGAATTATTTAATTTTTTTAAAACGGTATTTTGTATAAATATTTAAAATTATGATTCACAATAAATTTTTTATACATCTTAATAATTACCTAATTAATATTAAAAATGATTTATTATTTACTTTTAACACCATATTTTTTTAAACATTTTAATCTTTTACATATTTTTTGTAACAATATCAAACATTCAAAAAATTTCAAACTACATCCCTTTGTAACACCTTTTTCAAATTCAGCTAATGCCAAACCATGCCTTAAAAGTAGAAACAAAAAGGTTTACTGGTTATATCCGGTGAACAATCCGGAAAACTGTCAACCCAGGTCAGCAAGTAGATCTGTCAATTACGCTCGTCGAATTGATTTTGAGTTTGATGAATTCGGATTTGGTTAATTTGGATCTTAAAATTTTCGGAGCATTTTTGGATTCGAATCGTTTTGGGTTCGAATTATTTCAGATTCAAGTCATTTGGGTATGACACTCGAGTTATTCGGGTCCGAATCATTTCAGGTTTGTGCTATTCGGTTTGACATTCTTGTTATTCGAGTTCAAGTCATTCGCGTTCAATTTATTAATTTTAAAATTAAATCAAATCAAATTGGAACAAATTATTTGATCGAGTCATATTTAATTAGATATTTATTAAAATATAGAAACTAAATAATAAATAATATTTAAAAATAAATTGACATTAATAACTTTTAATTTAAAAATAAATATCTATCTAACTCAATTTTTTGGATTCGAGAATAATCCGATAATTTTTTAAATTCGAGTATCCGTTTACTTAAACGAGTATTAATGTATACTGAAAATCGTTATCCAAATCTATTTACATATTTGTAAATGTATTTTTATAACGCAATATACAAATTGTTATAATATAATACATATATTAATGATATATTTTATATACTTTTAGAAAATCACATGACAAGACTTAAAGATTATATATTTAAAATAAAAATAACACATTTACCTTAAAAATAACATGTATAATAATAAGAGATTATATAATTTGATATAACTTACATGATAAGATATTATTATAATATAACGTACAAATCATTATGATAGAATACATGTATCATTATTAATAATCTATTTTATGCACTTTATTTTAAATTACATGAGAACGAATTATACTTTTAAAATAAAAATAATATCTTTATTTTAAATAATATGTATAACGATAAAAAATGTTATAGGATTATCATAAGTATATCCATGATAATAAAAATATATAATTTTTTAAAATCTTATTATAAAATTATCATAATTGATATAATATTTTATTAATTTATAAGATTATCATAATCTTATTACTCCTTCTGTCCCAATTAAATTGTCCCAATTAACTTTTTTTGGTCAATTTTTTAAAACTTTGACTTTTATTATTTTAAATATTTTAATTAATTAAGTTTTAAAAATATATATTTAAAAACTAATTCATTTAACGTTTTTAAAATATATTTTTTTTTTCAAATTTGTATCAATAATAAATGTAAAATAATAAGAGGCTAAAATTAAAAAAATGTGATCAACAAAAAGTCAAAATGTGATAATTTTATTAGGACATAGGGGATATAAGATTATCATAATTGATATAACTTAATTAATACATTTAAAAAAATATTTTAGTCTTTGAAAATTATCTCGAGGTTTTGAACAATTAATTTAAAAAAGTTATTATGGTAATAATACAACAAATTTATAAAAAAATATAACAAACTTATTATTTATCCAATCTAACGGTTTGATTTGAAATAAAGATATTAAAATTGTTTTATAATTGATTGATTAAAATTTTAATTTTTAATATACCTGATACTATATATAATAACATCAAGTTTCTTTTCTATTTTTTAATTTTTCCACAGTCATTGCCTGTATAATATATATTTTATCATATTCCAAAATGATAATTATAAGTTATAAAGTTATAACAAATTAATAATTTATATTATAATTATTATTTTTATTAAATTATTATTTTTAAAATAAGATTATATTTAATTTAAGTTTTTGGTAATTTTGAATTAATTATTCAAGTCATTTCGAGTTTAGATTATATAAGATTTAAATTATTTCGAATTCTGATAGTTGATTTTTTTAATTAAATTAAATTAAATTGAATTGAATTTAAATTAAAATTGATAGGTCTACCGGCAAGTCAACAGGTCCAGCTATTTGGGGCTGAGCCCACACCCCGTCCTAATTTGTCACCATTTCCCGCATCCAATAAGTTGTTTTCTAGACGCTGATGCTAAAAAGATCACCAAATAGCCACCAATCTAAATGCACAACGTGTCAGCTATCCATAATTTATACCAAATCTATGCCTCACAAATGGAAAATAAGATGATCATTAACATGGTCTTAAACTCAATTGATAAAAGTCCGAAGCTTAATGATCAGAGCTCTCTCAATACTTTTTCAATCTATTATTTTTTAAAATATTTTAATCATCATTCATAATTAGGGGTGTAAATGAGACACATGTGCTCGCAAGCTACTCGAGTTCGACTCGAAAAAAACTCGAATTCGACTCGGTTATTGTCGAGCCGAGCTCGAGCTCGAGCAGCTCGAGCTATCGATCGAGCCGAGTTCGAGTATCCTAATACCCGATTCGAGTAGCTCGCGAGCCTAATCGAGCTTTTTCATTTTTACTATATATTTTTATTATTTTTAATTATAAATTTACTATTTTACCCTTAATATATATATATACACTTAAAAACCCTAAAACCTAATTTTTCTCTCATTCTCTCAAATTTCTGCCGCTATTCCTCTTCTCCCCTCCCCTCCCTTTTCACTTCCCAGTCCCAACTCCTCTCCCCCTTCTCTCCCTCAACTCCTTCCCAGTCCCATTATTCCTTCTCCCATTCTCTCCCACGCGTCAGAGAGAAATCAATTTATAGGGTTTTCATTTTTTTTTTTTTACTTTCATAAAAGTTTGGACACAACAAAATTGATATAAAATAATTGTAAAATTCGTTTTTCATGGTGGTTTCAACGGTTGTTGTTCCCGTGTGTTTCCAAATCAAGAAATTTACTTCAAAACCGATTCTTAACCCTTCATTCTAATGACTTTCACCAGCAGTGAATGGCTCGATTTCACTCTCGCTTTCTCCATTTCTTCACCTTCCTCTTCTACACCACCCTCCTCTCTCTTTCCTCTTCGACCCCCGAATCGGAATTTTCGATAATCGATTCGGATTCAGAAGCTCTTTTGTTCCATCAAGACTACTCTCCTCCGGCACCTCCTCCGCCGCCTCCTCACGCCCCGTCTGTATCTTGCACTGATGATCTCGGCGGGGTAGGTTCTCTGGATTCCACGTGTAAGATTGTGGCCGATTTGAACCTCACTCGTGACGTGTACATAGAGGGAAAGGGTAATTTCTACATCCTCCCCACGCGGCTTCATCTCTATCCTTTTAGGTTTTCATCTTTTTTTTTTTTTTTTTTTTTTTTTTCTGTTTATCTATTTTACATTTTATTATTTATTTGAATTTTTTTTTATTATGTAAAATCTCTTTTATTGATGATGTTTTTTTTATAAATTTTCAAATAAGGAACTCAAAGTAACTTTAAAATAAATCTTATAAAAAAATTGATATTTCTACTGCTAATATGTTGTATTGAATCCTTTGGCTTTGTTTGTTACTTTTGTTAATTGATTTCTGTCTTTCTAGATCTAGTATGTTAATTTTTTTATTTTTTATTTTGTAATTTATTCATTGCTTGAAGAAATTTTATTATTTATTAAATTTAATTAATATAAAAATTTAATTCGAGCTCGAGCTCGAATATGAAAATCGAGTTAACGAGCCTAATCGAGTCGAGCTCGAATAGTTCGATTTTATCTCGAGCCGAGCTCGAGCTTAAAAAATGATACTCGATCGAGCTCGAACCGAGCTTCGAGCCTCGAATTTCGAATCGAACTCGAGCTCGAACTTCTCAGTATTCGAGCTGGCTCGGCTCGATTACAGCCCTATTCATAATTAACTAATAAACCTTATAAATATCAATAATAAAAATAAATATATCAAAAAATAATAAATCAAAAAATAATGAATTGAATTCTAACTCAAAAATCAACCTTTGCAAATAAGATGAAACAGCTCATTCCACAAGCATCCAAAAAAGCAGCAATCCCGAAATTTGATTTTAAATTTTAGGGGAATTTCCAAAGGATGTAATCGTGGGAAAAATATGCTCATTAGATGTAATGGTTCAACATTATTTCATTTTTAGTATATTGTTCAAGATTATTCTCTTTAGGTGCAATACGTTTAAATTATCATGATTAAAGGTAAAGAATAGTCCCAAAATATTTTAAACCATTTTATCTTCTTTCCATACACCAGTATTTGCTTTTCGAAAATCCAAAAAAAAAAAAAAAATCATAATCTCAACCAACCAAAAAAAAAAAAAAACACACTAGAAAAGAAAATAAAAAGGGAGAGAGAATTCTCTTTTTTGGGATTTCGGGTTAGGATAGTTGTAGAAGACACAGAGACTTCAAATTTGATGAGAAAGAAGAGGAGAGTTAGGAGAAAACATAATAAAAAAGTCAGTCGCTTAAATGCAACGATCGAAAGCTTTTTTGGGGTTTTTTTTTGCGGACTTTGCTTTTAGATTTATGGTTTTAGGGGCTGATTTAAAAAAAAATTAAGTGGAGAATAAAAAAGAGGAGGTTAAAATCAATTTGGGATGAAATTTTGGGAAGAAAAGGACGTCAACTGACGACAGTTGTCGATCGAAATCTGAAAATATAAGCGATGATCTGGGTTTTTTTTTTTATAACATTCATAGATTCTAGAGAGAGAGAGAATATGAGAGAGAGAGAAGTGAAAAAATGAAAAAAAAAGCTTTTATATATAAGCTAAAAAAATGAATATTATATATTAATAAAAATATTATATAAATAGAATATGTAAATATGTTTATATTTAAATATGATTTTTTAATATTAAATATTATATATAAAAATATTAATAATTAATAATTGATAATTTTTTATTTTTATATTATTTCCAATATAATTCTAAATATTATATTTAAGTATAATTGATTAAAATATTTTTAGATATTAAAATTTATTAAAATAATTTATCATTTTAACTTATTACTAAATATTATTATTTAAAATATTTTATAATATATTATTAATAATATAAATAAAATATTATTTATTTAAGGGTAAAATTATCATTTTTACCTATTCCTTAAGTATTTTTTAACATTATTTTAATCAACCAAACATATAATATTATTCTTCATTTATTTTATTTAATCAATCAAATTACATAATATTTATTCTTCATCTATTATATTCTTTTTCTATTTCATTGCTTTTCTATTTTCTTTCAACGAACTAAACGTAAATTTTGTTACATTTGAGAAGAATCATTTTGGACAATAGTATATTATTCATAAAATTATGTTGGACCATTACATCTCATCAACATATTTATCCCACAAGTACACCCTTTCAAAATTCTCCCCTGCCCTGATTTTTTCAATGAAAAAGCAAATTGCGAGCAGCGTTAAACTTAAAAAAAAGAAAAGAAAAAGTTTTTGTCTTTAGCCAACTTAGCCCCTTCTTTTCTTTTTATTTTTTTATCCTCAAAAGCAGAGACATTATTCAGACAAGCAAAGCAAAAATCCCCAAAACAAAGACGAAGAAAAACAGAAAGCTGATAACAATGGCTATGTCCATCCCCATGTTAGCCATCATCACTTCCCTCCATCTCATCGCCTTCGTATTCGCCGTCGGCGCCGAACGACGCCGTAGCTCCGTACTCTCTTTCACTCTTTCTCTCACTTTAAACTGTATAGTTTGTGTTGCTTTAACTTAACTCGTTGTTTTATTTTGCCTTTTGGGTTTGGTTTTTTGAAGGCTAAGGTGGTGCCTGATCAGTACGACGAGAGGAGCTACTGCGTCTACACTACGGACGCCTCGACGGTGTACGGCCTATCCGCTTTTGGTCTGCTTCTGCTTAGCCAGACTGTTCTTAACGGCGTTACTAGATGTCTCTGTTTTGGGAAAGGCCTTGTCACGGCCACTTCATCCACCACTTGCGCTATCGTTTTCTTCGTTTTCTCCTGGTGATTTTTCCCAAATCTCCCTTACATATATATATAAAGTAATATTTTCACTCTCGTTTCTTCTCTACTATAGTACTTTGATTTACTATTACTTGCTTAGCTGTTCTCATTTTGCTTTGCCTGAGTTAATTTTAAGATCTATATGCTATTATTACAAGTATTTTAAAATACATCCCACCGACAAGTTTTAGAGGTAAAAATTTTCCAAGTTAGAAACTGATTAACTACTTTGATAGATTTGGTGTTGGTACTACTTGGTACCCTGTTCTATTTTGTGAAATGGAAATGGTTAGTTTTGTCTGGATGCTACTTCCCCCCTTGCTGATTTTTCCCCCAGTAATGTAATCAATTATGCACATGCAAGGTGCCCACAGTTTACCCAACCGGTTGTACAAAGATGCTAGATGTTAGAATAAGTTATAATAATAATACTTTCAAAGTACAAACTTTATACTACTATTATTATGTTTAATTGATGGTTCTTCTCTGTTGTTGATCTAGTAGGGAATATTTTATTTATTGGCTTTTCATTTCTGTTTTCAATCTTCTTAACTATTCATGTAAATTTTTTGTTTGGAAGAAATCTAACAAACTTGACCAAAGAACAAGTCTTGTGATTAAACTTGGGGACGTTGGGAACAGCAGGTTTAAGTTTTCATGTAGTTTAGGAATAAGTAAAATAATCCAAGTCAATTAGTATTTGATAAGTTTTCATGTAGTCTTTGGTGCAAGTTACAACAATGGTGATTGATTACTTGGTATGCTAAGGGACTTATGCTGGGAAAAGTTAAAGCTTGCCTGGCTATAATAATTTCTTTTATGTAAACCAAAAGCAGAAATGTTTCTGAAGGCAGTAGACCAGCTAGATGCATCTTTTTTTATCTTCAAATCGCTAAAATTATCTTGAAGTTGAATGTTTTTATTACCAATTAGAAAATGTTGTTTGTTGTTGCTGTAACGAAGTTTGAACAATGAATTAGGATAAGCTTTTTGGGGGCTGAGGCATGTTTACTGGCGGGATCAGCACGGAATGCATACCACACCAAGTACCGAGGGATCTTTGGCGGAGATGACTTATCATGTGCTACTCTCAGGAAAGGTGTCTTTGCTGCTGGAGCTGCTCTAACTTTGTTGTCATTGCTGGGATCAATCTTCTATTACTGGGCTCACTCTAGAGCTGATACTGGTGGATGGGAGAAACATCAGAATGAAGGCCTTGGAATGACCAGTTCTAGTTATGCACAGCAGCCTCCTGAATTTGGGAAGGTCTAACTCTAATTGTGCTTTTGGTTGTTTGGTTTCCACGATTTTGGTGATTTGTGTCGAGAAAGGTATGGATAGATTAAGAATTAATGGACAAATGAGTTGTGAATGAATATAAGTTATGTAGTTTCAAAGACAAATTAAAAGCGCTACTATGGTTATTAATGTTAATATTTACCAATTTACTTGGCCTCGTTTTTATTGATGATTGATCACATTAAGTTTTCCCCCATTGCCCTTCTCAATATTGCATGTTAATTACACTCAAAATCAGATTTAATGCAACGCTTTATATCTTATTATCATCTTTAATTATAAGATAGGTTTAAGTGCTATACCAAAATCAGGCTTAGATGTTGAGGCTTACCAGGTTAACTTTAATCCAAGTTTGGTATTTCAGTTTAACAATAAATGCTTATTCAAAATAAAAAAAATCCGAAGAAATTCGTCGAAGGCTAAAAAAGGTTATCTGCTTTGTATAAATTGGGCTTAAGGTCAAATGTTTTAACTTTTAAGGCAGGGCCTGGATGGATCCAAGTTTAGTATCTCAACCAAATTTAGTTGTGAATCAATTTAGTAATCAATCAAGAAGACTTAGTAAAATGCCTAGTCTAGGAAGCGGACCAGTAAGGCAATGGGTCATTCTCAAGATAGGAGATATGAATGACAATATCTCTTAAGTTTAAGTTAAAATTACAGTTCATAAAACGTGTAGCTCCATAGGTTAGTTCAAATCTACTCTTATTAGGGGTTCAACCTAGTATAAGCCGAAGTGTACAAGTTAACCAAGGAATAGATGCCTCACCTAATTCAACACCAGAAACCTTAATTGATTATATTAGTTAACGTATACAGCTAATTTTGTCAGAACAAATTTTGAATAAAAGTTGATATATTTCTTATTTTTCATAAATTTTATTAAGCTTGAACTGAAAAGTAATGCTCGAGTTTATCCTACAATTGGATCTGAAGATTCGAATACTATTTTCGTGTTAAACTAGTTCAGTTAGCAAATTTTTTTTTTTTGATTAATTTAGACTTTAATAATCTGGATAGGCCAATCATCGAATTTAATTGCAAATTGGGACTTTGGGACCCCGATTTATTTTCTTATTATAATTGTGTTATTTTGATTGATTACATCTTATTTACTTAAGATCCGATTAATTCGAAAATTTTGTTGAGATTAGGTTTTTTATCAGTCCATAATTTATAAAAAGTGGAAGTAATTGACTTGAAAGATACTTGATTGAGTATGTTGGCAGCTATTAACAATGTATCACTCAAAAAGTGATTGGCAAATTCACTTGAGCCATCATAGATCTAACCATATCTAGTTCTGTTTCTTCTCTTCGCAACTCCATTTTATTGTGAATTTTTAGAATGCTTAATTTCTATTCATTTTTCATCACATAAATGGTTGAATTGTTCAGACAAAGTATTCACGTTCATGATATGTTCTTAAAACCTTAACATTTTTATTTAATTGATTCTCTACTAAACTTATATTTTCTAAAGCATTCCAAAGCTACAAATTTGTAAGAAATTAATAGACAAAATCGAAACGTGTGAAATCGTTAATAAACGTGATGAAATATACACCTTCACTTTGTGTCCTCACATTCATTGGATCACAGATATCGAAATGAATTAATTTCAATGAAAATTTAGCTCTAGTTCATTTGTTAAATGGTTATATGATCTAGTCTAGTATGCCAAATATTAACATCAATATTTGAATCATCGAAGACGTAACAAGGGAAAACTAGCACAATACATTTCACAACATGGAACGTAATTAATATTGTTAGTGTATGCGTTAGAGGCCAATCGGATTTGTCCAAAATAGATTGTTTCAGGGATATTTGAATCTAATAAAGGTCTTAATTATCTATAAGCCTTTAATTATATTCTTGTTAAGGCTTAAATGATAAAATCCTTGGAATATAAGCTTTGCAAGGGAATTACAATGAATTATAATTATGAGATCATCATTACATAAGAGGTATGTTCCTTTGATGATCCTAGTCAATATTTTATCAAGATAGGATATTGATAAAAACTGTTGAGACCGAAAAATGGTTATCTCTTGCTTATGAAGTAAGTAAACAATCTCATAAATTGAAGTTTGGATAAACATGAGCTAACATGTGGGTGCTTGCTACAAGAACAAGTTTAATGAACATAACTTGATATGAGAATGCTATTTGATAAATCACTTAATGCCTATAGCAATATTCTTATGAGATAGTATAAGTGATCATTTGACTTGATATTACTAATAATCTTATATGAGGAATGATATACTTTGATTTTACCTCACTTATGGTCCTAACCATTGATGCTCCAGTTGGATTCTTTTGGGTATAACCTGAGGCATATGCAGATACATAAGTAACTGATATAGGATTCATCACCTTAATGATTAAAAGAATATTCCAATTAGTCTTGAAAGAATTAACTCAAAAAATCTTTGGCCAAAGTGGAATAAGGTTTAGAATAGTTCTAAAAGCTTTTTTGATGAGGTCATGACTAAATCTAAGAGTTAATATGGTTAAACAAAATTGAGTAGACACGAAATCATGCTCAATGTTAAACCAAGATATTAAGTGATGAAAGGATATTAAATATATTGAGAAGCCAAACACGAATAGGTTAGTCAAACCATATTGACTTTCCTTAACAATTAAGGGTCATGACTTATTGCTAGATGAAAACTGTGACCTATAAATATGAAGATGAGGCATAAGTAACCGATATAAGATTCATCACTTTAGTGATTAAAAGAATATTCCAATTAGTCTTGAAAGAATTAACTCAAAAAATCTTTGGCCAAAGTGGAATAAGGTTTAGAATAGTTCTAAAAGCTTATTTGATGAGTTAATGACTAAATCTAAAACATAATATGGTTAAAAAAAATAAGGAGGTTTAAGAGGCTTCAACTGCATGGCTGTTGGAAGGTGATTCTGAACAAGTTGAGGTAGCAGCTCAGTGTAAGACATGTGAATCAGGTCAACCTGATTTCTTTCTCGCTTATTACACCCTATTTGATTCCCAAAGGTATTTTGATGTGGCACAGATGGAGGTATTTGCTGGGATTCGAATCATGCTCAATCAGAGATCAAGTAATTTTAATCTAATTAAAATTAAATAATGCAGCGGAAAAATTAAAACATACAATATCGAATCCCAAGGAACAACTTGTGTGTTTAAAATCAATCAATCTTGGCAAGAACAAACAAGGTGCCGAAATTCATACCTCAATTATTTCGGATTGCCGAAACCCCAAATCAGATTAATGCTCTGCTTGTTCTTGTACACAGAGCCCGGTTGTCGAAACCAAAGTCGTCCAATTGTCCAGCCTCCAACGGTTATCCACATAGGTGACTCGGGAAACCTTCAAAAGGTAGAGATTGTGTTTAGTTGAGGATTATGCTTGCAATTGGTTTTCATAAAACCACACCATTTCTCTTGTGGTTAAACCGAGAGCTATCTAGGAAGAAACGATTTTCTCCTTATTGTTCTAGCAAGAATCGGCCAACTTCAAAACAAAAGAAAAAGACGCTAATCGCATATTGAAAGGTGCGGCTAAACAAGGCTTTTATAATTAGGTCAAGTGTATGCCAACGATTGGTCTAATTGCACTAAAGCCCTTGCAGTTTATTGAATAATTCAATTAAGTCCTTGAGAACTTAATATTTCTTCAATTAAGTCCAATCCCATTTTAATTCCAATAATTACCTTTATGTGTGTGACCCATTAGGCCCTCAACATGTTGGCAATAAATATAAATTAATTCTTTCAAGAATTTCATATTTATATTTATAGATCATGAGCAGCATCTAGCAATGCATAATGACCACCCAAATGCCGAGAGAGTCAACAAGGTTTGACAAGCTTTTTAGTGTATAATATGTAAGTGTAATTCGATCCCTTCATCAAATATCCAGAAATAGGAAAGAGGATGGTGCAGTGTCTACTCTTTAACCTTTTCCATATTAGTCCTGTAGCTTATTATTAACTCCTTAAGTATTGCCTTGGCCAAGGACTTCCATGAGTTAATATAAGCCAGGAACAAGTTTGATATATTCCCTCGTATCACTTGGGGTGATGAATCCTCTCTGGACTACTCATCCATCTACATATGCTTCATGTCATACCCAAAATCATGCTACCATAAGCATCCCTTATTGCAAGCCGTTCGTGATGAAATCAAAGTATGACAATTCACATACAAGATGACATGGTGTCACAAGTCAAAGGATTATTTACACTACTGACACATAAGAGTATTACCATAGACACTTGAGTGAAATACCAAATGGAACTCTCATAGCGTGTCATGTTCAGTGAACTTGTTCAACTATCAAGCACCCATATGTTATCCTCAAGTATCTCCATACTTCAACCTCTGAGATCGGTTGCATGCAACATATGCATGGAGGCTTAGAGTATGCTAGTCTTTGTGCATTGTCAATGCCCTGTCTCGACAATACAATGACTAGGAACAGTTTTAGAAATATGGCTTTGATGCATAAGGATCTCATAATTGTGACACCTTATAATTCCTTTACAAGGCCATTATGTTTCATGGGATTTATCTTCACAAGTTATTTATAACAATTATAATAAGACTTATGGATAAAGAAATACCTCAATTATAATTATATAAATCATAATGTATAATAAATGAAATGACAAATTAGTGCATTACAAGCAAATCACGATTGGCTTGTAGGGCTTACACTAATAATGTCCCACTAGCACTAAAGCCAATCGCCCATATGTTTAAGCCCATAGCCCTCCATGTGACGACTGTGTTTCTGCTATATTATCCTCGGTGGGCACCCTTTCCATACTTATATCACGTCTTTGAACAATATCTCTAATCAAGTAATATTGCTGCAATACATGTTTGGATTTATGATGAAACCTTGGTTCCTTAGCTTGCGCTATGGCTCCATTGTTATCACAATAAAGAGGTACTGGATTAACAATGCTAGTAACCACATCAAGTTCAGTGATGAACTTCTTGATCCAAATAACCTCATTCGCTGCCTCACACGCGGAGATGTATTCAGCTTCCGTTGTTGAATGTATATTTGTAGTCTGTTTGGAACTTTTCCAATTGACTGCAACTCCATTTAAGGTAAATACATAACCGCCCTGCGATTTACTGTCATCCCTATCAGTTTGGAATCCAGTATCAGTATAACCCCTAACTTGTAGTTCAGCCCCTCCATAGATGATAACTCGTATAATTATATAGTTCTTAGTTATGTTTTATTATTGTTTTGTGTCAAATACGAGTTATTATTGCTTAGTCTAATTGTGTTTATGATATTTTATATTTTTATGTAATTTGGTGTTTTTCACGAGTTTCTTTGAGTGATTTCAGATTACTAGGTTAAATCAAGAATTAAGGGCAAATCCAATTCAGTTCCAGTTCCGACACCTTTTGCCATATCAGCTATATCTGGAGTTTCACTGAAGAATTAAGGCTGAAATTTTTACAGTGCATAGTTAAGAGGCATATCTATCTTTTTCATGTTTTACACTTCTTGAAACGGAGTCGTTTTCCCTAGCGAAATCGACCATCAAGTTGGCTGATGTGCAATGACGTCTGTGCTGACCTGTTTTGGTATTTTGAACATATCTTCCGATCCACATGAGCAAATGATCTGATTCCAATGGCTATGGATCCGTAACTGATAGGGGTATATTTTTCTAGAAGACCATTTGATCAGATCGAGCCTTCAACATTGACAAAATCGACCATCAAGCTGGCTGATCAGAATTGTCATACAATATGACGAAAATTGTTAGAAAAATGCACCCACCTATTATACCTACCTTTGAAATTTATAAAGCTTGTCTCTTGTCATTTAGCTCTCCAAAATGTGTATAAATAGAGGGCCTTGGATGAGCATTATTGTACATTGGGAGGATATTAGCCATTGTAATAAAATTCTCTAAGTTTTCTTTTTCTTTCCTTTCTCTAGTTTTCTTTTTCTATATTTACTTATGCTTCTTACATTTCTTTTCATTTTATTCATATCTAGTATGTGTTGCTAATCATATTGTTGAGGTGATGAGGTGAAGCTTTTGGTAAATGCTAAGGTTAGTCTCTTAAACATGAGCTAAAATGAATCATCATTTATAAACACTAGTATAGATAATATTTTCTTTTGGTTTAAAATCATACTTGCAAAGTAGGGATCTTGATTCATTATTGACAATGAAAATGGCACAGTAAATGCTTGGTTTCATAACCTTGATTTGTTGTAGACATATACCTTGGCATAAGGAATGCTTGGACTCTTTTTATGAGTTTTGAGGACACCAAATGAACATAATATCATATGCTATGGACGTTGGACAATTTGGACTGAATTGCTAAACCTTCCGATTGGAACCTCCTTTATGTGTGGATTTCAATTGTGTAATAAAACAAGATTAATCTTAGCATAACACCAAGAGTGGATTCTCTAACCTCAACATCTTTTCTTATTGTTTTTTATATCTTGTTTAATTTCTTTTATTTAATTTTGTTTATTTTGTTCTCTAATATCTTGTTTATCTTGTTTTGTTGTTGATTCCCTAATATCTTGTTTACTTTATTTTTCTTATATATTTATAAACTTATACTTACTAATACGCTTCCCTGTGGTTCGACCTCGGACACCCGAGAATTTATTACTTGAACATAACCTGCACTTGGGTTTACAACTCTTAATTGAGTCTCCATCAAGTTTTTGGTGCCGTTGCCGGGGAGGCAATACTAAGTATATAAGTTTATAAGTATATTTATTTTTATTGGCTGGTTATACCGCCTAATCTGTATATTAACTTTGTTTTATGCTTGTTTGGCGACGTGATTTTAGATCTCTTCGTTTAGTTAGATTTTATTGTGAAACTTTTTCAGGTAATCTTTCTAATACAACTCCTACCATGGCTGACAATGAAAGTGTTCATGCTGAAGATGAGAACAGACAAGTACGCACCATGCGTGACTACTTGCAACCAACTCGAAGCTCATCACCCTCTTGTTTTATTTTTCCTCTCAATGCAAACAACTTTCGTTTTAAACCAGGTATGATAGCTTTGCTTCCAAATTTCCATGGGTTAGAATCGGAAAGTGCTTACTCGTTTCTAAAAGACTTCGAAGATGTATGTGTCACCTTTAATGACCAACAATGTACAAATGAAATTGTCAAGCTAAAATTATTTCTTTTTTCTTTAAAAGATAAAGCAAAAATTTGGCTTCATAATTTAAAACCAAGGTCAATTGGCATGATAACTCGTATAATTATATAGTTTTTCGTTATGTTTTATTATTGTTTTGTGTCAAATACGAGTTATTATTGTTTAGTCTAATTGTGTTTATGATATTTTATATTTTTATGTAATTTGGTGTTTTTCACAAGTTTCTTTGAGTGATTTCAGATTACTAGAATTAAGGGCAAATCCAGTTCAGTTCCAGTTCCGACACCGTTTACCATATCAGCTATATCTCGAGTTTCACTGAAGCAATAAGGCTGCAATTTGTAGCCGTGCAAATCTAAGAGGCATATCTATCTTTTTCATGTTTTACACTTCTTGAAACGGAGTCGTTTTCCCTAGCGAAATCGACCATCAAGTTGGCTGATGTGCAATGACGTCTGTGCTGACCTGTTTTCGTATTTTGCCCATATCTTCTTATCCACATCAGTAAATGAGCTGATTCCAACGGCTATGGATCCGTAACTGATAGGGGTATATTTTTCTAGAAGACAATTTTATCAGATCGAGCATCCAACATTGACAAAATCGACCATCAAGCTGGCTGATCAGAATTGTCATACAATATGACGAAAATTGTTAGAAAAATGCACCCACCTATTATACCTACCTTTGAAATTTGTAAAGCTTGTCTCTTGTCATTTAGCCCTCCAAAATGTGTATAAATAGAGGGCCTTGGATGAGTATTGGGATACATTAGACATTGGTAGGATATTAGCCATTGTAATAAAATTCTCTAAGTTTTCTTCTTCTTTCCTTTCTCTAGTTTTCTTTTTCTTTATTTACTTATGTTTCTTACATTTCTTTTCATTTTATTCATATCTAGTATGTGTTGCTAATCATATTGTTGAGGTGATGAGGTGAAGCTCTTGGTAAATGCTAAGGTTAGTCTCTTAAACATGAGCTAAAATGAATCATCATTTATAAACACTAGTATAGATAATATTTTCTTTTGGTTTAAAATCATACTTGCAAAGTAGAGATCTTGATTCATTATTGACAATGAAAATGGCACAGTAAATGCTTGGTTTCATAACCTTGATTTGTTGTAGACATATACCTTGGCATAAGGAATGCTTGGACTCTTTTTGTGAGTTTTGAGGACACCAAATGAACATAATATCATATGCTATGGACGTTGGACAATTTGGACTGAATTGCTAAACCTTCCGATTGGAACCTCCCTTATGTGTGGATTTCAATTGTGTAATAAAACAAGATTAATCTTAGCATAACACAAAGAGTGGATTCTCTAACCTCAACATCTTTTCTTATCGTTTTTTATATCTTGTTTAATTTCTTTTATGTTATTTTGTTTATTTTGTTCTCTAATATCTTGTTTACTTTCTTTGTTATTGATTCCCTAATATCTTGTTTATTTTCTTCTTCTTACATATTTATAAACTTGTACTTACTAATACGCTTCCCTGTGGTTCGACCTCGGACACCCGAGAATTTATTACTTGAACATAACCTGCACTTGGGTTTACAACTCTTAATTGAGTCTCCATCAAGTTTTTGGCGCCGTTGCCGGGGAAGCAATACTAAGTATATAAGTTTATAAGTATATTTATTTTTATTGGCTGGTTATACCGCCTAATTTGCATATTAACTTTGTTTTATTGGCTGGTTATACCGCCTAATTTTGTATATATATTTTTTTGGCTGGTTATACCGCCTAATTTTCTATATATTTATATTTATATTGTAAAGTTTATATTTATATATTATCTATTTATTAACTTTGTTTTATGCTTGTTTGGCGACGTGATTTTAGATCTCGTCGTTTAGTTAGATTTTATTGTGAAAATTTTTCAGGTAATCTTTCTAATACAACTCCTACCATGGCTGACAATGAAAGTGTTCATGCTGAAGATGAGAACAGACAAGTACGCACCATGCGTGACTACTTGCAACCAACTCGAAGCTCATCACCCTCTTGTTTTATTTTTCCTCTCAATGCAAACAACTTTCGTTTTAAACCAGGTATGATAGCTTTGCTTCCAAATTTCCATGGGTTAGAATCAGAAAGTGCTTACTCGTTTCTAAAAGACTTCGAAGATGTATGTGTCACCTTTAATGACCAACAATGTACAAATGAAATTGTCAAGCTAAAATTATTTCCTTTTTCTTTAAAAGATAAAGCAAAAATTTGGCTTCATAATTTAAAACCAAGGTCAATTGGCACATGGCAAGAATTACAAACTGAGTTTCTAAAGAAATTTTTCCCAGCACATAAAACTACTGCTTTGAAAAGACAGATTCAAAATTTCAATCAAAATCAAAATGAAGCATTTTTTCAGTGCTGGGAGCGTTTTAAAGATTTGTTAAGTTCTTGTCCACATCATGGTTTTGAAAAATGGCGTCTTATTAGTTTCTTTTATGAAAGTTTAACTCCCGAAACTAAACAATTTGTTGAAACAATGTGTAACGGTGAGTTTCTAGAAAAAGAACCTGAAGAAGCCTTTGACTACCTAGACCATTTGGCAGATAACTCTCAAGCCTGGCACACAGATAATTCCTCTGAAAGTTCCAATAGATCTAATCTTGTTTCTAACAGAGGAAAATATCATTTTAGTCAAGAAGATGAGATAAAAGCTAAAGTAGCTAATTTGGCTAGAAAGATTGAAGCCATGGAACTTAGAGAAGTAAAAGAAGTCAAAACGGTTAAAAATGAAGAAAGTTGTGGAATTTGTGAAATCATGGGACACCCCACTTCTGAATGTCCAAACATTCCCATTCTTAAAGAAGCGTTGCATGATCAAGTAAATTCCATAAACACATTTAAAAAGCCTTTTCCTTCTCCTTACTCTGAAACGTATAACCCTGAATGGAGAAATCATCCCAACTTCAGTTGGCGGAATAATAATCATGTTCAGGTACCACAATCTCATAAGCCGGGCAACACTTTTTCCTATCAACCTTCACGTGTACAAACCTTGGAAGAGACATTGCAAGCATTCATGCAAACACAAGCAAATGTGAATAACCAAACTTCACAGGACATCAATGAGATCAAAAACACCTTGTCCACATTGACAGCTTCATTACGCACTCAAGAAAAAGGTAAGTTTCCTGCTCAACCTCAGCCTAACCCTTCTACTCAATGTCTTGTTTCTTGCTCCAATGAAACTCAACAGGAAAATGCCAGTTCTATCACAACTCTTCAAAGTGGAAAGGCAATTGACAAAAACATTCCATCAAAAGACCAAGATCCTCTTTCCCCTCCGAAAAGTAATGGTAAGGATGATGGTAAGTCTGAACTTCTTGAAAATTTGGACAAAGAAAAAGGTATGCATCCTGCTTCTTTTCCTCAAAGGTTGCAAACAATAAAGAATTTGAATCAAAATGCAGAAATTTATGAACTTTTCAAACAAGTTAAGATTAACATTCCTTTATTGGATGCAATCAAACAAGTTCCATCTTATGCTAAATTTTTGAAGGACATGTGCACAGTTAAAAGGAAACATAATGTACAAAAGAAAGCATTTCTGACGGAAAGTGTGAGCTCAATCATTCAGCACCTTACTCCACCAAAATTCAAAGATCCTGGATGTCCAACAATCTCATGCATCATTGGAAACACTAGAATAGAACGTGCATTGCTTGATCTTGGTGCTAGTGTTAATCTTTTGCCTTTTTCTGTTTATCAACAGTTAGGTTTAGGTGAACTCAAGGAAACACCTGTTACACTTCAACTAGCTGATCGTTCTGTAAAAATTCCTCGAGGGATAGTTGAAGATGTTTTGGTTCAAATTGATAATTTTTACTTCCCTGTTGATTTTATTGTTTTGGACACACATCCTGTTTCAAATCCAAATGTTCAAATTCCTGTTATATTAGGCCGTCCATTTCTTGCAACTTCTAATGCTCTGATAAATTGCAGGAATGGTATGTTGAACATTTCTTTTGGAAATATGACTTTAGAATTAAATGTGTTCAACATTTGCAAGCAACCTAGTGATAATTCAGAAGTACATGAAGTGGATTTCATTGAAGAACTTGTTCATGAACATCTCACCACTACCACATTCCATGATCCTTTAGAAGCTTATTTAATTGAATGTGAGTTTGATAATGCTTCAGAAATTTCACACACTGATTCTTTGTTAAATTCTTTTCAGGTTAAGCATTGTTGGAAACAAAAACTTGAGGAACTCAGAAAAGATGCATATGAGAATTCTAAAATTCATAAAGAAAGAACTAAAGCCTTTCATGACAAGTTAATTTCAAGAAAAACATTTGATGTTGGGCAAAAAGTTCTACTTTATAATTCTAGACTTCACATATTTCCTGGTAAGTTGAGATCAAGATGGACTGGCCCATTTGTGGTTAAGCATGTGTATCATTATGGAGCAGTTGACATTGAGAATCCTCAAAATGGTAACGTATTCAAGATGGATGATATTCTCACAATATTGCAGAAACGATTTCCTCCTTTTCCTCGGAATATTTTACTGAAGCTTTACCAAGTTCGATTTGAAAGATTAAGAATGCTTATGCACAAAGGGATTCCTGAAGACATACGTTGGATAATTGAAGCCAAGGTACGTGAAGATGAATATCTTCCTGTTTTGCATTTACCAGGTACAGGTAGAAGCACTTTTGCAAAGAAGCGACGAGCAAAGCGCATGAGTTCAAATTGCCACAAATGTGCACGATGGACGTGTAACGGTAAATGTCGTTCTATTGGGATTCCGTCCTCTAATCGAGATGATAAAATTGAATTCATTAATGATGGACTGAGTAAGGAGAATTTGGGTAATATCCAACTTTCTCTTGAGACGCATCCTAGTGGAGACGTACAAAGAGAAATTCTTGATTTATGGCCGCAATTCCAAAGGGAATGGCAACATCTTGGGAATCTGATGTTAAAAGACCCTGTTTCCCAGCTTGTAAGAAAACTGGATGGGAAGCATATCCTCGACTCATAGAAGGCGTTTAAGCCGTTTCTGGACGTAAAACCAGAGGAAGATGTGAGCCACAATCACAACTACAATAAATGACTTCTCAGCTTTTGGTTTGATTTGCAATAACTTTATTTCGGTTTATTTTACGTGTTGTTAGATTTGTGTAATTATTCTCGGTTTTTTTTTTTTTTTTGCATTGGTCTTTTACGGTTGATTTTTCTTCTCTTTTTGATTTTCTTCCTGAAATCACGCAAAAATCTTTTGTTAGGTTAACATTTTCTTCTGACAGGTCAAATACACTTTCGGCGACATTATTACTCTTGTCTGATTCATTACTCAGTCCTCTATATATTACACCATGTACTCATTCTCTTTCAGGCACTCGAAAAAAAATGGAAAGTACTTCGTCCCAGCGCATTAAAAAAATTTGTGTCTTTGGAGGTGCTTATCCAGGGAAAAATAACATATTCGCTGATGAAGCCATAAGAGTTGGAGTAATACTTGCCCAACAAAAGATCCAGTTGATTTATGGAGGCGGTAGTACGGGTCTAATGGGAGCAGTCGCTACAGCAGCACACGCCGGAGGTAGTTCAGTTCTAGGAATCGTGCCAAAACTATTCACAGATTTTTGTGGACCTATCGTGGGTAACGAAATACAAGTCTGGAGTATCCCTGAACGGATGACAATCATGTACCATTCTGCCGATGCATTCATTGCTTTACCAGGAGGTCTGGGTATATTGGAAGAAATAGCTTGCGTGGCTTCTTGGTCATCTTTGGTCACAAATAAGAAACCCATTGGTTTGCTTAATATTAATGGTTATTTTAGTAATTTGCTTTCATATTTAGATAATGCTGTGGATAATGGATTCATGTTTTCAGAGGCAAGGAGAACCATAATTTCTGCTACAACCATTGAAGATTTACTCAAAAAGGTACAAGCTTATGAGTGTTTATCTGCTACGGTTGTTTCGCAAACGCTCGGAAAAAGAAAAAGAGATATGGACGAGCAAGGAGTGGATTGCACTTTGTCTTTGTGACATTATCTAACATTTTGCTTGTTGTGTCTCAGTTATAATAAGTGGTTAGCAACCTCTGCAGGTAATATCTCCTAAATTCTACCTTTAAAATTTGACATTGGGGACAATGTCATATTTTAGTAGGGGGTAAGGGACATATTTTGCTAAAAAAAAAAAAAATTGTTGTGTTTTAAGACATTTAGAAGTATTCATTCTGAACAAGGTCTGAGTAAGGGAGACTTGAGACATACCTTGTCAGTTTGATTTAATCTTCTTCTTCTTCAACAAAAAAAAAAAAAAAAGAAGCATGTTTAGACTTAGTGTGTTTTTTAGTTACTTTCAATACTATAATGATATATGAATTGCATAAGTCTAAAACAGATTTGTTAGTGAGAAGATTTTCATGAGAATTGAGCTTGATATCAACCTTTTTATGAGCCAATGTTAATATGATATGTTGATTGAGAAAGAAGCATGTTTAGACTTAATCTGACTTGTATAATCATCCTTGTGAGTTTTTGAGCCTATAATGATTGATGCATTATACAAATCAATCTAATTTCTTTCTTGAGTGCTCTTATGATTACATGATTCTCTAGAACTTGCTTTAAACCGTTTGAGACTATATTGATACATGTGACAACATGAATATGATAGAGGCATTAGGATTATAACCAGAGCCAAACAGCCATCCATTATTAATGTTCTAAAAGAACATCCCCACTAGTGAGCCAATTTGAGCCTACATTAAATATGCTATTTTATTGGTAACCAGAACTTACACCTAGCCTAAATATACTTATATCCTTACCCTTGTTCTAAAGATGGATTATATATTTTGAGACATATTGCAAAAACAAGGGATACTTTTTGAAAATTTGGGTTAGAACGAAAGATAAGTGTGGGGGAGGAGAGAGGCAAAAGTCAAGAGAAAAAGAAAGGGATCATTGTCAAATACATTCCCATATTAAAAAAAAAAATCTTCTCTTGAACTTCTAGAAAAAGATGTTACAAAGTTGGTTAGAATGATGCAAAGGCTCAACATGAATATTTAGCCTATGTTATTATGTGCTTTATAAGAGTTTTGAGAAGTTTTATTTGTATGATCTTATTATGTCTCTAAAATCTATGAACTCTTTGGAACCTTTGTGATATCTTTATCTTTTTGTTCTTTAACCACATTATAACCCTTTGGCCCCATTACAACCTTGAATAAAGACCTCTTGATTTATGAAGTTGTATGATCTAAATAGTGGAGAATAGATGGAAAAGCAAGCATATGGTAGAAGTGTTTTCATGAGATTGATTGAGTGTAAACACTTTACCACTACTTTAAAGAGTGAAAATCAAGAGAGTATCCCATGTGAGAAGTTGAGATTAAGTTTGAATATGCACTATTTTGATTGAAATATGTTATGTTAATATTGGCTTAACTCATTTATTTACATTCAAGCAAGATTTTTTGTGAATTTCTTTAAGCTATTGATTAGTTTTTAAGACTTGTCCAATGATTATCTCTAATTTATATTGGAAGGATTAGTTATAATTATTATTTTTAGTTTTTCTTATGTCTTCAATGTTTGTGGGTATCGTCCTAGTAAACCCTCACGAGACTAAACTCGTCCACTAGGGACACCTAGGGGTTTAAAGGCTTGTGTCACATGCTAAGTGCCACCGTGATTTCCTACGAAAATGGATTAGATTAGATTTTCTTATTTTATTTTTATTGAGTCGTTGCTAGGGACTAGCAACAATCTAAGTGTGGGGGTGTGATAACTCGTATAATTATATAGTTTTTCGTTATGTTTTATTATTGTTTTGTGTCAAATACGAGTTATTATTGTTTAGTCTAATTGTGTTTATGATATTTTATATTTTTATGTAATTTGGTGTTTTTCACATGTTTCTTTGAGTGATTTCAGATTACTAGAATTAAGGGCAAATCCAGTTCAGTTCCAGTTCCGACACCGTTTACCATATCAGCTATATCTCGAGTTTCACTGAAGCAATAAGGCTGCAATTTGTAGCCGTGCAAATCTAAGAGGCATATCTATCTTTTTCATGTTTTACACTTCTTGAAACGGAGTCGTTTTCCCTAGCGAAATCGACCATCAAGTTGGCTGATGTGCAATGACGTCTGTGCTGACCTGTTTTCGTATTTTGCCCATATCTTCTTATCCACATCAGTAAATGAGCTGATTCCAACGGCTATGGATCCGTAACTGATAGGGGTATATTTTTCTAGAAGACAATTTTATCAGATCGAGCCTCCAACATTGACAAAATCGACCATCAAGCTGGCTGATCAGAATTGTCATACAATATGACGAAAATTGTTAGAAAAATGCACCCACCTATTATACCTACCTTTGAAATTTGTAAAGCTTGTCTCTTGTCATTTAGCCCTCCAAAATGTGTATAAATAGAGGGCCTTGGATGAGTATTGGGATACATTATATATTGGTAGGATATTAGCCATTGTAATAAAATTCTCTAAGTTTTCTTCTTCTTTCCTTTCTCTAGTTTTCTTTTTCTTTATTTACTTATGTTTCTTACATTTCTTTTCATTTTATTCATATCTAGTATGTGTTGCTAATCATATTGTTGAGGTGATGAGGTGAAGCTCTTGGTAAATGCTAAGGTTAGTTTCTAGAAAAAGAACAATGGCGTCTTATTAGTTTCTTTTATGAAAGTTTAACTCCCGAAACTAAACAATTTGTTGAAACAATGTGTAACGGTGAGTTTCTAGAAAAAGAACCTGAAGAAGCCTTTGACTACCTAGACCATTTGGCAGATAACTCTCAAGCCTGGCACACAGATAATTCCTTTGAAAGTTCCAATAGATCTAATCTTGTTTCTAACAGAGGTAAATATCATTTTAGTCAAGAAGATGAGATAAAAGCTAAAGTAGCTAATTTGGCTAGAAGGATTGAAGCCATGGAACTTAGAGAAGTAAAAGAAGTCAAAACGGTTAAAAATGAAGAAAGTTGTGGAATTTGTGAAATCATGGGACACCCCACTTCTGAATGTCCAAACATTCCCATTCTTAAAGAAGCGTTGCATGATCAAGTAAATTCCATAAACACATTTAAAAAGCCTTTTCCTTCTCCTTACTCTGAAACGTATAACCCTGAATGGAGAAATCATCCCAACTTCAGTTGGCGGAATAATAATCATGTTCAGGTACCACAATCTCAAAAGCCGGGCAACACTTTTTCCTATCAACCTTCACGTGTACAAACCTTGGAAGAGACATTGCAAGCATTCATGCAAACACAAGCAAATGTGAATAACCAAACTTCACAGGACATCAATGAGATCAAAAACACCTTGTCCACATTGACAGCTTCATTACGCACTCAAGAAAAAGGTAAGTTTCCTGCTCAACCTCAGCCTAACCCTTCTACTCAATGTCTTGTTTCTTGCTCCAATGAAACTCAACAGGAAAATGCCAGTTCTATCACAACTCTTCGAAGTGGAAAGGCAATTGACAAAAGCATTCCATCAAAAGACCAAGATCCTCCTTCCCCTCCGAAAAGTAATGGTAAGGATGATGGTAAGTCTGAACTTCTTGAAAATTTGGACAAAGAAAAAGGTATGCAACCTGCTCCTTTTCCTCAAAGGTTGCAAACAATAAAGAATTTGAATCAAAATGCAGAAATATATGAACTTTTCAAACAAGTTAAGATTAACATTCCTTTATTGGATGCAATCAAACAAGTTCCATCTTATGCTAAATTTTTGAAGGACATGTGCACAGTTAAAAGGAAACATAATGTACAAAAGAAAGCATTTCTGACGGAAAGTGTGAGCTCAATCATTCAGCACCTTACTCCACCAAAATTCAAAGATCCTGGATGTCCAACAATCTCATGCATCATTGGAAACACTAGAATAGAACGTGCATTACTTGATCTTGGTGCTAGTGTTAATCTTTTGACTTTTTCTGTTTATCAACAGTTAGGTTTAGGTGAACTCAAGGAAACACCTGTTACACTTCAACTAGCTGATCGTTCTGTAAAAATTGCTCGAGGGATAGTTGAAGATGTTTTGGTTCAAATTGAAAATTTTTACTTCCCTGTTGATTTTATTGTTTTGGACACACATCCTGTTTCAAATCCAAATGTTCAAATTCCTGTTATATTAGGCCGTCCATTTCTTGCAACTTCTAATGCTCTGATAAATTGCATGAATGGCATTTTGAACATTTCTTTTGGAAATATGACTTTAGAATTAAATGTGTTCAACATTTGCAAGCAACCTGGTGATGATTCAGAAGTACATGAAGTGGATTTCATTGAAGAACTTGTTCATGAACATCTCACCACTACCACATTCCATGATCCTTTAGAAGCTTATTTAATTGAATGTGAGTTTGATAATGCTTCAGAAATTTCACACACTGATTCTTTGTTAAATTCTTTTCAGGATAAGCATTGTTGGAAACAAAAGTTTGAGGAACTTCCATCACTCACAAATGTCACTGTACCATCAACTATTGAACCACCCAAGCTGGATTTAAAACCATTGCCATCCGAGCTAAAATATTCCTTTTTGGGTGAGAATGAAACTTTTCCAGTCATAATTTCTTCACATCTTGATGAACTACAAGAAGGTAAGTTGTTACAACTTTTGAAAATGCACAAAAATGCATTAGGATGGACCTTAGCTGACATAAAGGGAATAAGCCCATTAATCTGCACACATAATATTTATTTAGAGGAAAATGCTAAACCCTCTAGACAAATGCAACGAAGGCTTAATCCTAATATGAAAGAAGTAGTGAGAAATGAAGTCATTAAACTTCTAGATAATGGAATCATTTATCCTATCTCTGATAGCAAATGGGTAAGTCCTACTCAAGTCGTACCTAAGAAATCTGGAGTTACTGTAGTTAAAAATGAAAACAATGAATTAATTCTAACTAGGACTGTTACTGGTTGGCGCATGTGCATTGACTACAGGAAACTTAACTTAGTGACGAGGAAAGATCATTTCCCTTTGCCTTTCATGGATCAAATCTTAGAAAGAGTTGCAGGGCATGAGTTTTATTGTTTTCTAGATGGATATTCTGGGTATAATCAAATTGCCATTGCACTTGAGGACCAAGAGAAAACCACATTTACATGTCCTTTTGGTACTTTTGCATATCGTAGAATGCCATTTGGATTATGTAACGCCCCTGCCACATTTCAAAGATGCATGCTTAGTATTTTTAGTGACATGATTGAACGTAATCTTGAGATTTTCATGGATGATTTTTCTGTTTCTGGTGATTCATTTGATGATTGCTTAGCCAATTTGAAAAATGTATTGATTAGGTGTGAAGAAAAAAATCTTGTTCTTAATTGGGAAAAATGTCATTTCATGGTCACTAAAGGTATTGTACTAGGTCACATTGTTTCTGCAAAAGGGATTGAGGTAGACAAGTCAAAAATTGAATTGATTGCTAATCTACCCACACCAAAGACAGTAAAGGACATTAGGTCATTCTTGGGACATGCAGGTTTTTATAGAAGATTCATAAAAGATTTTAGCACGATATCTAAACCTCTATGTAATCTTTTAATGAAAGACACTGCATTTGAATGGACTAAAGATTGTGAAGATGCTTTTGAAAAACTCAAAAATATGCTCATTACTGCTCCTATTATGAGATCTCCTGATTGGTCTTTACCATTTGAAATAATGTGTGATGCTAGTGACTATGCTGTTGGTGCTGTGTTAGGACAAAGGAAAGATAAGAAACCACATGTAATTTACTATGCAAGTAAAACTTTAAATAGAGCCCAAATGAATTATTCCACTACAGAAAAGGAATTACTTGCAGTTGTTTTTGCATTGGATAAATTCAGATCTTACCTTGTTGGATCATCAATTGTTGTCTTTAGTGATCATGCAGCTTTAAAATATCTTCTCTCTAAGAAGGATGCAAAACCTAGGTTGCTGAGGTGGATCCTTTTGCTGCAAGAATTTGACATCACCATTCAAGATAAAAAAGGAGTAGAAAATGTGGTGGCTGATCATTTATCAAGACTTGTTTGTGATGAATCTTTTGGAACCTCACCAATAAATGATACTTTTCCTGATGAACAACTTCTAATTGTCTCCACGACACCTTGGTTTGCTGACATTGCTAATTTTCTTGCTACAGGAAAAATTCCTTCTCAATGGAGCCCCCAAGATAAAAGGAAGTTTCTGAATGAGGTAAAGAAGTTCTATTGGGATGACCCTTACTTGTTCAAATATTGTCCTGATCAGATTTTTCGAAGATGCATTCCCGACAATGAGGTAAGTAGTGTAATTAAGTTTTGTCATTCCGAGGCATGTGGGGGTCATTTTTCATCAAAGAAAACTGCTGCAAAAATTTTACAGTGTGGATTTTACTGGCCAACTTTATTCAAAGATGCATATAATTTTTGCAAGACATGTGAAAGTTGTCAAAAATTAGGTTCCATTTCGAAAAGAAACATGATGCCTTTGAACCCAATTCTTGTAATTGAAATTTTTGACTGTTGGGGTATTGATTTCATGGGACCATTTCCACCATCTTTTGGTTTCTTATACATTTTAGTTGCAATAGATTATGTTTCAAAGTGGATAGAGGCAATTCCATGTCGAAATAATGATCACAAAACAGTGATTAAATTTTTAAAAGAAAATATTTTGAGTCGATTTGGAATTCCTCGATCTATCATAAGTGATGGGGGAACACATTTTTGCAACAAGGTTTTTGAAACATTAATGAAGAAATATGCATTACACACAAAGTTGCAACCCCTTATCACCCGCAGACAAATGGACAGGTAGAATTAGCAAATAGGGAGATTAAACAAATTTTGGAAAAGACGATTAATCCAAATCGCAAAGATTGGTCTCTTAGACTTAACGATGCATTATGGGCCTATCGAACAGCTTTTAAAACAGCATTGGGCATGTCTCCTTATAGGCTAGTTTATGGAAAACCTTGTCATTTACCTGTGGAACTTGAGCATAAAGCATATTGGGCCATTAAAATGTTCAACTCAAACCTTGATGATCCTTCTAATTTACGGAAATTACAAATAAATGAACTTGAGGAACTCAGAAATGATGCATATGAGAATTCTAAAATTCATAAAGAAAGAACTAAAGCCTTTCATGACAAATTAATTTCAAGAAAAACATTTGATGTTGGGCAAAAAGTTCTACTTTATAATTCTAGACTTCACATATTTCTTGGTAAGTTGAGATCAAGATGGACTGGCCCATTTGTGGTTAAGCATGTGTATCATTATGGAGTAGTTGACATTGAGAATCCTCAAAATGGTAACGTATTCAAGGTAAATGGACAAAGACTCAAACTCTTTTTGGAAAATCATGTTACTCAAGAAGAGGTTGTTTTTCTTTCTGATCCTTGTTTTGAAAATAACTAGATGTAAATATAATTTTTACTAATTTCCAAAAAAAAAAAATAAAAAATAATAATAATACATTTTTTTAACCCCGGTTAAATGGCGGATAACGGTACTCCGTGATTATTTAAGTCGGTCCCATCAGCTACCCACAAAACTGATATTGTATATAAATTTCTCTTTCAATTTCTCTTTCATTTTTTTTTATTTTTATTTTCAAGATGGATGATATTCTCAAAAGATTGCAGAAACGATTCCCTCCTTTTCCTCGAAATATTTTACTGAAGCTTTACCAAGTTCGATTTGAAAGATTAAGAATGCTTATGCACAAAGGGATTCCTGAAGACATACGTTGGATAATTGAAGCCAAGGTACGTGAAGATGAATATATTCCTGTTTTGCATTTGCCAGGTACAGGTAGAAGCACTTTTGCAAAGAAGCGACGAGCAAAGCGCATGAGTTCAAATTGCCACAAATGTCCATGATGGACGTGTAACGGTAAATGTCGTTCTATTGGGATTCCGTCCTCTAATCGAGATGATAAAATTGAATTCATTAAGGATGGACTGAGTAAGGAGAATTTGGGTAATATCCAACTTTCTCTTGAGACGCATCCTAGTGGAGACGTACAAAGAGAAATTCTTGATTTATGGTCGCAATTCAAAAGGGAATGGCAACATCTTGGGAATCTGATGTTAAAAGACCCTGTTTTCCAGCTTGTAAGAAAACTGGATGGGAAGCATATCCTCGACTCATAGAAGGCGTTTAAGCCGTTTCTGGACGTAAAACCAGAGGAAGATGTGAGCCACAATCACAACTACAATAAATGACTTCTCAGCTTTTGGTTTGATTTGCAATAACTTCATTTCGGTTTAATTTACGTGTTGTTCGATTTGTGTAATTATTTTCGTTTTTTTTTGCATTGGTCTTTTACGGTTGATTTTTCTTCTCTTTTTGATTTTCTTCCTAAAATCAAGCAAAAATCTTTTGTTAGGTTAACATTTTCTTCTGACAGGTCAAATACACTTTCGGCGACATTATTACTCTTGTCTGATTCACTACTCAGTCCTCTATATATTACACCATGTACTCATTCTCTTTCAGGCACTTGAAAAAAAAAATGGAAAGTACTTCGTCCCAGCGCATTAAAAAAATTTGTGTCTTTGGAGGTGCTTATCCAGGGAAAAATAACATATTCGCTGATGAAGCCATAAGAGTTGGAGTAATACTTGCCCAACAAAAGATCCAGTTGATTTATGGAGGCGGTAGTAGGGGTTTAATGGGAGCAGTCGCTACAGCAGCACACGCCGGAGGAAGTCCAGTTCTAGGAATCGTGCCACAACTATTCACAGGTTTTTGTGGACCTACCGTGGGTAAGGAAATACAAGTCTGGAGTATCCCTGAACGGATAACAATCATGTACCATTCTGCCGATGCATTCATTGCTTTACCAGGAGGTCTGGGTACATTGGAAGAAATAGCTTGCGTGGCTTCTTGGTCATCTTTGGTCACAAATAAGAAACCCATTGGTTTGCTTAATATTAATGGTTATTTTAGTAATTTGCTTTCATATTTAGATAATGCTGTGGATAATGGATTCATGTTTTCAGAGGCAAGGAGAACCATAATTTCTGCTACAACCATTGAAGATTTACTCAAAAAGCTCCAAGCTTATGAGTATTTACCTGCTATGGTTGTTTCGCAAACGCTCGGAAAAAGAAAAAGAGATATGGACGAGCAAGGAGTGGATTGCACTCTGTCTTTGTGACATTATCTAACATTTTGTTTGTTGTGTCTCAGTTATAATAAGTGGTTAGCAACCTCTGCAGGTAATATCTCCTAAATTCTACCTTTAGTAGGGGGTAAGGGACATATTTTGCTAATTTTTAAAAAAAAAAAAAAAAAATTTGATGTGTTTTAAGCCATTTAGAAGTATTCATTCTGAACAAGGTCTGAGTAAGGGAGACTTGAGACATACCTTGTCAGTTTGATTTTAATCTTTTTATGTTTACTTGTTAATTTTTGTTTAGTATTTTAGGATTAATTAGGTTGCATGAGTTTGTTTTGTTTTGAGTCTTAGTTATTCCTATTCTTATGTTATTAGTTCTTTTCTCTTACACATGATTCTTTCATTTGGGTTAATAGACTTACATTGAGGACAATGTAAGAATTAAGTGTGGGGGGAACGATTTAGGATTTCTTTTATTTTTGTCTACTATTTTTTTTTTGAGTCTTTATTATTATTATTATTTTTTTAATGTGTTCTAGTTCCTTTTTAATACAATGATGAGATATGAATTGCATAAGTCTAAAACAGATTTATTAGTGAGAAGATTTTCATGAGAATTGAGCTTGATGTCAACCTTTTTATGAGCCAATGTTAATATGATATGTTGATTGAGAAAGAAGCATGTTTAGACTTAATCTGACTTGTATAATCATCCTTGTGAGTTTTTGAGCCTATAATGATTGATGCATTATACAAATCAATCTAATTTCTTTCTTGAGTGCTCTTATGATTACATGATTCTCTAGAACTTGCTTTAAACCGTTTGAGACTATATTGATACATGTGACAACATGAATATGATAGAGGCATTAGGATTATAACCAGAGCCAAACAGCCATCCATTATTAATGTTCTAAGAGAACATCCCCACTAGTGAGCCAATTTGAGCCTACATTAAATATGCTATTTTATTGGTAACCAGAACTTACACCTAGCCTAAATATACTTATATCCTTACCCTTGTTCTAAAGATGGATTATATATTTTGAGACATATTGCAAAAACAAGGGATACTTTTTGAAAATTTGGGTTAGAACGAAAGATAAGTGTGGGGGAGGAGAGAGGCAAAAGTCAAGAGAAAAAGAAAGAGATCATTGTCAAATACATTCCCATATTAAAAAAAAAAAAAAATCTTCTCTTGAACTTCTAGTTAAAGTAAAGAAAAAGATGTTACAAAGTTGGTTAGAATGAAGCAAAGGCTCAACATGAATATTTAGCCTATGTTATTATGTGCTTTATAAGAGTTTTGAGAAGTTTTATTTGTATGATCTTATTATGTCTCTAAACTCTATGAACTCTTTGGAACCTTTGTGATATCTTTATCCTTTTGTTCTTTAACCACATTATAACCTTTTGGCCCCATTACAACCTTGAAAAAAGACCTCTTGATTTATGAAGTTGTATGATCTAAATAGAGGAGAACAGGTGGAAAAGCAAGCATATGGTAGAACTGTTTTCATGAGATTGATTGAGTGTAAACACTTTACCACTACTTTAAAGAGTGAAAATCATGAGAGTATAGTGAGAAATTGAGATTAAGTTGAATATGCACTATTTTGATTGAAATATGTTATGTTAATATTGGCTTAACTCATTTATTTACATTCAAGCATGAATTTTTGTGAAATTCTTTGAGCTATTGATTAGTTTATAAGACTTGTTCAAAGATTGTCTCTAATTTATATTGAAAGGATTAGGAGTAAATATTTTTAGTGTATGTAGTTTACTTATATTTTAGTTTTTCAATGTTTGTGGGTATCGTTCTAGCAAACCCTCACGAGACTAAACTCGTCCACTAGGGACACCTAGGGGTTTAAAGGCTTGTGTCACATGCTAAGTGCCACTGTGATTTCCAACGAAAATGGATTAGATTAGATTTTCTTATTTTATTTTTATTGAGTCGTTGCTAGGGACTAGCAACAATCTAAGTGTGGGGGTGTGATAACTCGTATAATTATATAGTTCTTAGTTATGTTTTATTATTGTTTTGTGTCAAATACGAGTTATTATTGCTTAGTCTAATTGTGTTTATGATATTTTATATTTTTATGTAATTTGGTGTTTTTCACGAGTTTCTTTGAGTGATTTCAGATTACTAGGTTAAATCAAGAATTAAGGGCAAATCCAATTCAGTTCCAGTTCCGACACCTTTTGCCATATCAGCTATATCTGGAGTTTCACTGAAGAATTAAGGCTGAAATTTTTACAGTGCATAGTTAAGAGGCATATCTATCTTTTTCATGTTTTACACTTCTTGAAACGGAGTCGTTTTCCCTAGCGAAATCGACCATCAAGTTGGCTGATGTGCAATGACGTCTGTGCTGACCTGTTTTGGTATTTTGACCATATCTTCTGATCCACATGAGCAAATGATCTGATTCCAACGGCTATGGATCCGTAACTGATAGGGGTATATTTTTCTAGAAGACCATTTGATCAGATCGAGCCTCCAACATTGACAAAATCGACCATCAAGCTGGCTGATCAGAATTGTCATACAATATGACGAAAATTGTTAGAAAAATGCACCCACCTATTATACCTACCTTTGAAATTTATAAAGCTTGTCTCTTGTCATTTAGCTCTCCAAAATGTGTATAAATAGAGGGCCTTGGATGAGCATTATTGTACATTGGGAGGATATTAGCCATTGTAATAAAATTCTCTAAGTTTTCTTTTTCTTTCCTTTCTCTAGTTTTCTTTTTCTATATTTACTTATGCTTCTTACATTTCTTTTCATTTTATTCATATCTAGTATGTGTTGCTAATCATATTGTTGAGGTGATGAGGTGAAGCTTTTGGTAAATGCTAAGGTTAGTCTCTTAAACATGAGCTAAAATGAATCATCATTTATAAACACTAGTATAGATAATATTTTCTTTTGGTTTAAAATCATACTTGCAAAGTAGGGATCTTGATTCATTATTGACAATGAAAATGGCACAGTAAATGCTTGGTTTCATAACCTTGATTTGTTGTAGACATATACCTTGGCATAAGGAATGCTTGGACTCTTTTTATGAGTTTTGAGGACACCAAATGAACATAATATCATATGCTATGGACGTTGGACAATTTGGACTGAATTGCTAAACCTTCCGATTGGAACCTCCTTTATGTGTGGATTTCAATTGTGTAATAAAACAAGATTAATCTTAGCATAACACCAAGAGTGGATTCTCTAACCTCAACATCTTTTCTTATTGTTTTTTATATCTTGTTTAATTTCTTTTATTTAATTTTGTTTATTTTGTTCTCTAATATCTTGTTTATCTTGTTTTGTTGTTGATTCCCTAATATCTTGTTTACTTTATTTTTCTTATATATTTATAAACTTATACTTACTAATACGCTTCCCTGTGGTTCGACCTCGGACACCCGAGAATTTATTACTTGAACATAACCTGCACTTGGGTTTACAACTCTTAATTGAGTCTCCATCAATAGACTAAGAAAATATCCTTAGTCCTTTTCAAGTACTTAAGGATATTCTTCATAGCAGTCTAGTGACTTTTACCAAGATTTCTTTGGTATTTGCTTGTGACACTCAGAGCGCATGATACATCTGGTCGTGCACAATATAGCATACATGATAGATCTAATAGCCGAAGCATATGGAATCTTATCCATTCGTGTCCTTTCATATGATATTTTAGGAAACATCTATTTTGAGAGATGTATGCCATGTAAAATAGGCAAGTTTCTTCTTTCTGAGGTATCCATGCTAAACCTTTTTAGCACCTTGTCTATGTAAATTGATTGGGACAATCCAAGTAGCCATTTTGATCTATCTCTATAGATCTTAATTCCCAAAATATATGCTGCTTCTCCCAAATCCTTCATGGAGAATAGTTTGGAAAGCCAGACCTTAGTTGTCTGTAGCATTGGTACATCATTTCCTATGAGCAATATGTCATCGACATATAGCACTAAGAAAACAATTGTCAGTTTGTTTACCTTCTTGCAAACATAAGGTTCATCAAGATTCTTGATGAAACCAAATTCTTTAATTGTTTCATCAAACCTAATGTTCCAATTCTGAGATGCTTGCCTCAGTCCATAAATGGACTTTTGCAGCTTGCATACCTTATTAGAAGTGACCTTGGATGTAAAGCCTTCAGGTTGTGTCATATACACCTCCTCTTGCAAGTTCCCATTAAGGAATGCAGTCTTTACATCCATTTTCCATATCTCATAATCATGATATGCAGTGATAGCAAGCATAATCCTAATGAATTTATGGAAACTGGAGAAAAGGTTTCATCAAAATCAATGCCTTCAACTTGATTTGCTACCAGTTTGGCCTTATACGTCTGTATGTTTCCATCATGTCAGTCTTTATCTTACAAACCCATCTACACCCTATGGGTTTTATCCCTTTCAGGTGGATCAACCAAAGTCTATATTTGGTTGACTTCCATGGCATCCATTTCAGATTTCATGGCATAAAGCCATTTATTGGAATTGATGTCGCACATCACTTCCTTATACGTAGTAGGTTCATTATCAATGGGTAAACCATCTCTTTCCAATAGAAATCCATATCTAACTGGAGTTTGCCTAACCCTACTAGATCTTTGGAGTATTTGTGTTTCTTGAGCATCGGTTTGAGCATCTAATGCCTCAACCATAGGCTCAGGTTCCATACGAATGTTAGCTTGTGGCTCTCGAACTTTTTCAAGTTCTACTTTACTCCCATTAAATCATTCTAGTAGAAACTCTTTCTCTAGAAAGGTAGCGTGTTTCGAAACAAACACTTTCTGTTCAGTAGGATTGTAGAAATAGTATCTAGCTATTTCTTTATGATACCTCACAAACTTACATTTTTCTGATCTAGCTCCCAGCTTGTTAGAAGGCACACGCTTCACATAAGCAGCACATCTCCAAATCCTAGTGTAAGGAAATTTTGGTTTCTTACCATACCATATCTCACACGGTGTCTTATCAACTGATTTGGTTGGAACCTTGTTCAGAAGGTGTCTTGTAGTTTCTAAGGCATATCCCCAAAAGGATATCAAAAGGTCAATCTTAGACATCATGGATCGAACCATGCCCAACAAGGTTAGATTTCTCCTCTCGGACACTCCATTATGTTGTGGAGTTTCGGGTGGAGTCCATTGCGACAGAGTTCCATTTTCTATCAAATGGTCGAAGAAACCTTGGCTTAAATACTCTCATCCTCGATCAGATCTTAGAGCCAGAATATTTTTGCCAGTCCTGTTTCTCTACTTCAGCCCTAAACTCTTTAAACTTTTCAAAGGCTTCAGACTTGTACCTCATTAAGTACACATAACCATATCTTAAATGATCATCAATAAAGGTTATGAAGTATGAGTAACCTCCTTTAGCAGCTGTGTTTAGCGACCCACATACATCTGAATGTATCAAGCCTAGCAAAAGACCAGCTCTTTCACCTTTTCTTGTAAAAGGAGTCTTGGTCATCTTACCAAGGAGACAACATTCACAAGTCCCATTAATCGAATGGGTCCAAATAGCCTTGTTTATGCAACTTGGCTATTCTGGTCTCATTGATATGACCGAGTCTACAATGCCAGATTAAGGTTTTACTTGGATCCTTCTTTCTCGTTTTCTTGACATTTATGTTGAGTATTGGCATCTCTGGATCCAAGACATATAATCCATTATATAATGTAGCGGATCCATAGTGTATGTCTTTTAGAATAATAGAATAAATATTGCCTTTCATTCTAAACTCGAGACCATCATTAACAATGAGGTATGAAACTGAAATGATGTTTCTCGACAGTACTGGAACAAAGTAACATTCTTTCATTTCTAGACTTAAGCCAGAAGGCAAAGGTAGAACACAAGTTCCAACAGCCAATGCTGCAACTTTTGCACCATTGTCCGCTCTCAGGACTATTTCACCTTTATTTAATTCTCTACTGTTCTCAAGCAAATTTATGTCATTACATAGATGCGATCCGTACACTGAATCAATTATCCAGGAATTGGAATTGACAGTAGAAAGATTTAGCTCAATCATAAACATGTTCAAGTTAGAAACTTCTATAAGTTCTTGACTTGCCAAGATAGCATCCTTCCTTTCATTGAGAACACTTCTCAATCTATTGTACCAGTCCAAACATTTTGGGCTAATGGAATCTAGTATACCACGCAGTGTAGTTAATGTATTAACCATTTTCAAGAACCTAATATGGAAAAAGTATGTATTAGTCTTCTATGTATTTAAACCAATTTAAGATGAGGTATTAAATCTTCATTGGTTCTCCTACTAATTTTTTGAGATAATAGCCCTCTTTATTATTCAAAAATCTCTTTAAGGTATTTCTAGTGGGTTGGGATCCCTTTCAACATGTTACAATCTTGAGCGACTCAACAAGCTACAACAAGCCTAATTAGGTAGATAACATAATTTATCAATTGCATCTCTATGGAACTCCCAGATCAGTTAGGTGACAACTCTTTGTCTAAGTACATCATATGCACTTTGCCTAACTCTGCCTCTAATATCATGCGGTCAAGTTTGATGCATCCGGGCAACATGATAATAGTTGAGTAAGACCCATATTCATAACTCAAACATGTTCGTACAGTAGTTTGACCTTGAGCGACTCAACAAGCCTCCTACTGAAAGAACTTTCGTTATCTTGTTACGACGATGGAAGGCAACTTTATCATGCGAAGCATGTGACTCAATATTGGAATGAGGTATTTCTTTACTGATTTTATCTTAGTTATTAAGGCCTCATCATTTTGGCATGCATAGCATTTATTATATCGCATAAAATAAATCTATAACATGCTAACTACTTGGATGGTTATGGATTTCTAATCTAATTTCCTTGAGCCATCAAAGGAAATTAGTTGGTCAAATTCCTAGGTGATTACATACAAAGTCTTCAAAAGCTTGCTTGTAATTTCCTCGATCTCCATGGTGCCATTGAACTCCATCTTCTAGTTACAAAATTATTCCTAGCTAATCCTAATTTTACACTTTGGTGTAACTAATTACATTTGTAATAAAGAAACCTTAAGTTACATTTGAGGGGAATTAGGTGAGAAAATATTTTACAACTTCAGAAAATAAGAGGTAAGGTAGGGTTCGCAGACCCTATTTAAAATAAATACCATGAAAAGAATTTAAACCATCCACAATCATATTAGGTTTAAGTCCATAATCATCCCATACATCCACAATCAAATTATGAACATATGAATAATGCTTTAATCTCTAGTTACCAATCATAGATTAATCTGATACTTAATTTAATTAAGAAAACTATTTTTCTTGTGATTAACATATATTCTAATCATATTAGAATAAATCATAATCCAATTAGGATTAATCAATTTAATTTAATTAAATTATTATCCAATTAAACAATTTAATTGGAAACAAAACATGTTAATTCCTTTTGGTGATAAAAGAGAGTTTTAGTTGCACTTAAACACTAGCTTCGGAAGCTAGTATTATGCGGCAACTACTTCCAGTCCAAATAGAAGTCTTTTCCTGTGTACAACAATTGGTACACGAGCTGCATTTAACAAGAGTCCAAATAGGACTTTAATTGCAGTGAGTCATTTGCTTCAATTTAAGCCAAAATATTCAAGACTCCTAATAGGAGTGGAATGGCGTGCCATATGTGGCTTCTACAAGCCACCATATTTCAAGGCACCATGCGGTGCTTTGTGCCACCTCTCCCATGGTTTTAAGATGCCATAAAAAAACTTAGCTAACGGTGGCGGCAAGCAGCTCCAAGCCGCTGCCAACAAAAACGCATCCTATGCATTAATAGCAACCACCGATTGAAACAATTCCTTTAGCTTTTCTTGAACTGATTTTTCAGGCAATATCAATAACAATTCTTGATCATTTTAAGTCCTGAAAAACATCAAGAATAGAAGCTTCAATATGCAGAACAAAAAAAAAAAATTCAGCCTTCGAAAATCACCATAATCGGCACAATTCGGCACAATCAATTCCCAATTGATGCTTACCGATTGCACTACCAATTAACTAGTTTAAAACAATTTTAAAGTAATTAATAACATGAAATAAACTTGAATCAATTAAATTTCCAAAATTGAAATTTAAATAAAAAATAATTAATGTAAAAATTTCAATTATAGATCAAGAATAATCCCGAAACCAGAACTCTTTTGAAATCGGTAACAATTAAAACATACAATTGATCAAAAACAACACAAGCGAGGCTCTGATATCACTGTTGAGATTCGGATCATGCTCAATCAAAAATCAACTAATTTTAATCTAATTAAAATTAAAATTAAAATTAAATAATGCAGTGGAAAAATTAAAACATACAATACCGAATCCCTCCAAGGAAATATTTGTGTGTTTAAAATCAATCAATCCTGGCAAGAACAAACAAGGTGCTGAAATTCATAACTCAATTATTTAGGATTGTCGAAACCCCAAATCAAAATAATGCTCCGCTTGTTCTTGTACACCAAGCCCGGTTGTTGCAGAAGAAAGCCGTCCAATTGTCCGGCTTCCAACGATTATCCACACAGGTGACTCGGGAAACCTTCAAAAGGTAGAAATTGTGTTTAGCTTATGCTAGTA
Organism: Fremontodendron californicum; assembly: GCA_030761205.1. Taxonomy (NCBI): domain Eukaryota; kingdom Viridiplantae; phylum Streptophyta; class Magnoliopsida; order Malvales; family Malvaceae; genus Fremontodendron; species Fremontodendron californicum. The sequence goes on along the minus strand of JAULJL010000013.1, from coordinate 14,314,133 downwards.
ATCTTGGTGTTTATAAAACCAAACCCTTTCTCTTGTTGTTAAACCGAGAGCTATCTAGGAAGAAACGATTTTCTCTTGTTGTTCTAGCAAGAATCGGCCAACTTCAAAACAAAAGAAAAAGACGCTAATCGCATATTGAAGGGTGCGACTAAACAAGGCTTTTATAATGAGGTCAAGTGTATGCCAACAATTGATTTAATTGCACTAAAGCCTTTGCAATTTATTTCTTCAATTAAGTCCAATCCCATTTTAATTCCAATAATTACTTTTATGTGTGTGACCTATTAGGCCCTCCACATGTTGGCATTAAATATAAATTAATTCTTTTAAAAATTTTGTATTTATATTTATAGATTATGAGCGGCATCTAGCAATGCATCATGACCACCCAAATGTCGAGAGAATCAACAAGGTTTGACAAGCTTTTCAGTGTACAGTATGTAAGTGTAATTCAATCCCTTCATCAAATATCTCGGAATAGGAAAGAGCATGGTGCAGTGTCTACTCTTTAACCCTTTCCATATTAGTCCTGTAGCTTCTTTATTAACTCCTTAAGTATTGCCTTGTCCAAGGACTTCCATGAGTTAATATAAGCTAGGAACAAGTGAGATAAGTCCCCTCATATCACTTGGGGTGATGAATCCTCTCTGGACCACTCATCCATCTTCGTATTCTTCATGTCATACCCAAAACCACCATACCATAAACATCCCTTATTGGAACCCGTTCGTGATGAAATCAAAGTATGACAATTCACATACAAGATGACCTGATACCACAAGTCAAAGGATTATTTACACTACTGACACATAGAATATTACCATAGACACTTGAGTGAAATACCAAATGGAACTCTCATAGCAGGTCATGTTTAGTGAACTTGTTCAACTAACAAGCACCCATATGTTATCCTCAAGTATCTCCATACTTTAACCTATGAGATTGGTTGCATGCAACATATGCATGGAGGCTTAATGTATGCTAGTCTTTGTGCATTGTCAATGCCCTGTCTCGACAATACAATGACTAGGAATGTTTTTAGAAACACGACTTTGATGCATAAGGATCTCATAATTGTAACACCTTATAATTCCTTTGCAAGGCCATTATGTTTTATGGGCCTTATCCTCACAAGTTATTTATAACAAATTATAATAAGACTTATGGATAAAGAAATACCTCAGTTATAATTATATAAATCATAATGTATAATACATGAAATGAGAAATTAGTGCATTACAAGCAAATCACGATTGGCTTGTAGGGCTTACACTAACAGTATCAACGCTATTGCAGGCACAGGTAGGGACAAGTTCTTGTGGTAGAAAGGTTGTTGTGTATGTAAACTGTGGAATTGGCTGATATGGATAATAACCTTGAGAAACATTGTTTATGGTAGGTTAATATGGTTGATATGTTGGGTAAGGATAATGGGAAATAAAACTTTTGGATGGCTAATTTTCATAGATGACAACTTGTGTCACTCATTCGTTTTTACTTGTTTGCCCCCTTTCTTCGAGTTTTACTTATCCCCTCCTTCAATCTTTTCGCTTTTAATGTCATTTTCTACCATACCAACGAAGTTTTATGTGGCATGCTGCGACACTGATGAAAAGCAATTTTGTTTCTTTCTCCGTGTGGATGGGTTACACCGAAGCTTCCAAATCTCTCCATTGCTAGGCATACTCTTTGAAACTTTTATTGGGATTTTTCTCCACGATCTAGAGCCATATCAATCATATGCTTGTACTGTGTAGAGAAAGCTCTCCTCAAATCTCTCCATGTTTGGATATTAGCTCGATTCAGCTGGTTGTACCACTTTACTGCTAACCCTGTTAAGCTATCTTAGAGGTAAAGTACACACAACTTGTCATTGTGCATATGGCCAGTCATTTTATGACAGAGCATGGTGAGATGAGTCCATTTGGTCTTTCGTCTCATCATACTTTTCAAATTTTGAAACTTAGGTGAAATTACCAAATTTGGAACTAAGTTGAGCTCATTGGCGTCAACATTCCCAAGCTCTTTCATCCCTTCTATGGCTTTTAGCCTCTCATCTATTCGACTAAGTTTATGCTGGGATTCCTTAGCTTCAGCTTCTTTTGTTCTCAATTACTCTTACCCAAGATTGGGGACAATGATTGGGTTAGCAGGACCGACCCCTTGTCCTATCGCGTACTGCCCCCAATGCCCAAATTCGGGAAAGTGTGGCATTATCCCTAGCGGTAGGTTGTAAAGTTCTTGCCCATGATTGGAATCTGGGCTGCCTATCAGACCATTATTCCTTTAGGGTCAGATTTATTCTCTTGTGATCGGGCGCTCAATAACTTCTTTCCTTTTGGCCATCGTCACCATCATTCACATCATCTTTGTCATTTTCTCCCAGGATTCTTCTTAGGATTTAATTATTTGTTCTCTCAATTATTCTAGCATCTGCTCCATCTTCTCTATTCTGGCCAATTTTCCGTACTTCTAGCTTGTAACAGGTATTATGACGGTGCCGGACAATTCTTATACATCTAATTTGAAAGAGAAGTTTCCTTAGAAAGCTCTTAAAGCTAAGAAAACTTCTACTTTGCCTTCCATATTTACTGAATGTATGTTATAAATGAATGTATGCATGTATATCACAAATGCAACACAATGGAAACATGACACATATAAAGAAAAAAGAAGAGGAAACAAGTTAATACAAGACCATAACACAAAGAAATTACACAATAATCAGGAAAAATCAAAGGAACAAAAATTTTATTATCTAGAAATTTCGTTATTCTTCAAAATAGAAGTTAGTCACATGAAAATGAAATTTGGTCTAAAATTTTATTTTTCAAACATGGGTTTTCCCTACAAAAATCAAATTTTGAAAATTTATTCGGGCATTACGACACCCTTGGGATGGTACAAGTTGTCATAAAATGATTAGAAAGGTAAAGAGCGTTCTTTCATGTATCCTTAAATTTTGGTGACCGCTACAATTTTTTTTTTTTGGCATGACTCTACCTAGGCTAGCTCCTTATGGCTCATTATATACTAGTTGAGATTGACACAATTATAAAAGGTTCTCAAATTGCTCCTTACTGTTGTCCACACGAACTAGTAAGACACCATGATCATCACCAATCACAGGAAAGGTTCAGTTTGAATGAAATTATTTTCTCTAGCCATTGCGGAGGTTATCATCTCACGAGGGCGTAGATACTTCTACTTCCTCCAAAAAAAGGACGAAGCCTGGGTAACAAGTTCATGCAAGAAATGCTCGTGCTAAGTGTGTGTGAAGGAACAAGCAAACCTTTGATGACTTATTCTACAATCTCTACTCTTAATGCCCCCAACAGTTTATTAAAGAACAAATATTATAAAAGAAATAAAAGAATGTCAAAGATAATATGAACGCAAATGAACTTGTTCAAAAAACTTATTTTTTTCTTGCAAAAATATATATATTTTTTATTTTAAAAATGAGAATTATAATTAAATACCAATTATAACCGTCAAATCAAAATTTAAGATAACACATAATTAAAACCTAGTCAGACTCTCTAAAAAATGTTCCTAGTGGAATCGTCAGGCTGTCGTAATGGTTTTTTGGTCGCTAGGGCTTAAAAAACATTTTAAAAACCACGAAAGAGTCATCACAATCTTTTTGTCTAAGTGTGATTGGTCACCTATAAAAATTTATTTTTTAAAAAACCCTCAAACTAATTAAGATTTAATAAAAATAAAATTTTTATTCGGATAAAACCAGAGATAAACCAATGCAGGTTCAGGAGTACGATTATACATGAAGAAGGTATTAGCATCCCCTCGACGTCTGTTCAAAAATATGTAAGACTCTCGTAAGTACGAGATCAATTCGAGACAATCATAACATGCGGATGGCTCGAGGTTAAACTTTGAAATGCCTACAGAAAGGATGGGCTACCATGTGGTACACATGTTGTATGATAAATTGTAAAGTTGGGGGTTTAATCGAGTGATTAAGTGATTTAACCCCAAATTGACTAAAAGTCGGGATAGGAGAAAGTCTTTGAAATGTGATAAGTTAACTTCACATCGTGTTGATATGTGATATAACATTATTTGGGAATGTTAGAACATGAATCGACAGAAAAATCGATAAAATGTGAACAGGGGTATTTTGGTAATTTTACCAAAAATTTTGTTTTTAGTCCGTAAATGGTACCAATGGACTAAGTGATCCTATAGGATCATAATATGATGTCTAGATCAAAAATTGGACATTAAAATAAAATCCGATAGCTAAAATCGTCTAATTCGTCATTTAGTGAATTTGACGTAAATTGCCGTAAAAACATAGTTCGGAATTTTTTTGAAACTAATCGAACACATGGACATATGTTATAACATATGAGGATTATGAATATGACAAAAAAAGTCAAAAACGGAGTTGAAATCGGATTAGTCCTTAAGTAACCTAAAGGAATGAAAACCGAAAACTAACCGCGGGAAGGTCCGAAAAAGGTTTTAAATGGATCAATAGATTAATATAGACATAAAATGATGTTAGAAAGCTACTGGTGAAATCAGAACAAAAATCGGAGCTAAAACCGAAAAAGTCAAAATATTGACCCGTTGGCGCTCCGAGGCCCGGATTTGGGTTTCGGGATATCAACAAAATTATCCGAACATGTAGATCAGTATATTATCATATTTGGAACATATCCGTGTCAAGAAAAGTGAAAAACGGGCTTCCGAACGTTAAAATTTCATTTTGGCCTATTAAGGCACTAAAAGACAAAATGGGGGCAAAATGGTCATTTGACCATAGCCCACTTGTTAAGTCTGAAAATCAGACTTCTCCTCCCCCAATTTTCACGGGAGGAACCAGAAAAGTGTGAAAGAAAGAAAGGAAGCCATGGAAGCTTGCTTCCAAGCTTTCTCTCTCTTCCGTTTACTAGGCATATCACCAAAATCTTCAAAGATTTCACAAACCCAAAGGTAACTTCATGTTCTAAGCTTGATTTTGATGTTATATTTTGAAAATTTTGCCTTTAACTATGAGAAACCATGTCGAAAAAAAAAAAAATTGGTGGTGGTGAACCACCATGTTGCCACCATTTTTTTCGCCACAGGAGTTGTTCCTCTGCCTCCTTAATCCATAAATTAGTATCGAATAGCTTTGAATCAAAAGTTAGAGGCTAAAATGAGTTTGGTTGAAACCCTAGCTTACCTTGAGATGGTGTCGCCACGTTCCTTGGTTGTCCGAGGCCACCGTTAGCTTCATTGTTATTGTGTGAGCAACTTTTCAGTTGATTGTTGCTCCGAATTTTGACTCGAGCTAAGTGTAGGAATTTATTTGTAAAAATTTTTAAGCTGAAATTTTTTGGATAGCAGCTAACTATTATAAATAATGGGAATTTGAGTGTCCCGTAGTTGTAAAATATTTACAGAATATCCTGACGATGTCGTAGGTACCCGTATCGTGGAGTTCACCTGGGATCGCGACAAAGTCACGAAAGTGCCGCTTTAATACTCGAAATAACACTGTGAGTATTTAGGTTAATCTAGGAGGTAGTTATTGCCTTATATGCATTGTTGATTGATATGGATATTGAAACACGAAAGATTGCTCGAATCACGAAAATGGTGAGTTTCGAACCTTACGCGGATCAAAGGCGTAAGTGTGGTATTAGTATGGTTACATGAGGTAAGTGTTGTGGAGTTGAATAATAATGAATGTTAGCTATTTGTAATGCTTTGAGAAACATAAGTAGAAATATATTAGTGTAGAGATTGTTTCCTAGTACAGTATATATATATATATTACTCCACGATATAAGAGAGTTAATATATCATGTTGATATTATTATACGGACAGGGTGATGTCCGGGATGCTATTATTATACGGACAGGGTGATGTCTGGGATACTATTATTATACGGACAGTGTGAAGTCCGGGATACTATTATTATACGGACAGTGTGATGTCCGGGATACTATTATTATACGAACAGTATGATGTCCAGGATGTTATTGTTGTAAGGACAAGATGATGTCCGGAATGCTATTATTGTACGGACAAGGTGAAGTCCGGGATGCTATTATTATACGGACAGGGTGATGTCCGGGGTACTATTATTGTACGGACAGGGTGATGTCCGGGATGCTAATATTGTACGGACAAGGTGAAGTCCGGGATGCTATTATTGTACGGACAGGGTGATGTCCGGGATGCTAATATTGTACGGACAAGGTGAAGTCCGGGATGCTATTGTTGTACGGGCAAGATGAGTCCGGGATGATATGGACAAGATAGTCTAGGATGACAAATATTACAGACTGGTATAAGTCCGGGATGTTTTGATGATATAGACATGAGAAATTCTTCATTAATAATTGTGGAGGTATACACGTAAAATCGATTGTTAAATATTTTTGGCTATCAAGTTAGGCTAGCCAATGGCTTATTTATATTCAACACTCAGTATAGAAGATTTCATATGGGACAAATAATTTTTATAAGTCCCAGAACAATATTTAAATATTACTTTTCGGTTAATTAGTCGTACTTGATATGTCATGTTTATGCTTTAATGGTTAAGAAAGGAAGCATGAAATTTCCAAGTACTCTTCCTAGTTACCTTATGCTCACTGAGTTTTTCGACTCACTTTGTTATTTTCAATTTTTTTCAGATTCTAACAGACCTAGCTCTTCTCATATTCCGGATAGCTAGCTGCTCACATACTTGTGGTGAGCGAATTGACCCAAGATGTGTTAAGCAGTGGCGATGGTAGGGTACATTTTGCAGTCACTAGGGTATCATGGGTCCTCTGTATTTTTTGTATGTTGAATATGTTCTGTATATTTATAAGCGGATGTAATTAAGTGATGTATGATGTATATCAATCTTAGAGGCCTGGTATGACATGGTGATGTTCATTTTGTTATGATATAGTAAAAATGTGTGTTTGTGTATAAGATGTCATAAAGGTTGAGTCTGCTGCGGGGCATTTCGGTTACTCCCTATCGGAAGTGTCCAAACCGAGATGTCATGTGTTGATGCATTATTACATTGTGAATGTTGATGATTGAGCGGCAAACGCCCATGTAGGGCGAGATTATGCCAAAATTTTCTTTAATTTGGTTTAATAAATATAGTCAGGCTTCGGAGGCTGGGGCATACCTTGTCTCTAGCCGGTCACATGTCCTGAATTTGGGGTGTGACAAAATAGTACCAATTAATCATGTGCTACATTTTAATCATGAAAAAAATGGTTTAAATTTTTATATTTAAAAATAATTCTCTTAATCAATTTTTTAAAATTCACAATTTATTCATTGGAAAAACAAATTGATTTATTTTGAAATAAAATGGTTTTTTTTTCACGACAAAATTTCCTATATTTCCCAATAACTTGATGGAGTAAAGAAATGCCTTTTCTATATAAAAAATTTAATTTCATTTCTAAAAGAGTACTCCCTTATGAAGAATATACTGAGAAATTCAGGCTCATGCTTATACAAAATAAAACTATAACGCAGCGGAATTAATCAGAGAAGCACTTGGATCCCTTAGGATCTCTAGATTGTGATTTACATGGGTTTACAGGCAATTAAAATTTTAATCAATCATGTGATTAAGATCGTACCTACTCGAGAACTTGTAATCCCGAGTGTGTCGTTCCTTGCAAGATGATAGCAACGGTATGATCACTGGATGATCTCTCCGAGGCCACGAGCAACTCAGGTGACTTGCCTCCAACGGTGATCCACACGAACGGCTGTTGGCATCTTCACAAGGCTTGGGGATTCTCCTGTGCTAGCTGACTGATCTTATGATCAAAATCAAAAAGTTCACCTTCCTTATTATTCACACAAAGCCGAAAACACAAGAAGAATAATTCTTTCTTTTTGGTGAACAAGAAAAACAAAGAAGAAAAAGGAGGGGAAGGTTCGACAATATCAAATCTGCCTTGGATGAATTCTCTTAGTTTTCCTTAGAGAAGAAAAATGTTTTTCTCTCTAGATAAAACTCTCTCAAAAACATGATAATGCAAGTGAGAATTCTAATTACATTGAACACCCTTGGCCGGCCACTCCTTATGGGTTAGGATAGCGTTTTGTTTCAATTAAAACTCCCATCACAAAGAGAACTCTTCTCTTTCAAAAGACCTTTAGTTTAAACCTAATTCTTATACAATAAGAATGGATGAACCTAGCCTCATTTATGACCTCATTCGACCAGCAAGGTATAGGGAAGGGATAAATGTTTGATTTAAATCACAAAACCCTAGTTGAGGTGAAACTTTTTCAATCTCAAGCATCCCAATTCAACCAAAACTCTAACTCTTAAAACCGAGGTTGAACCTATCTCGGATTATGTCTATGTTAATTGCTCAATTTCACAGGGATAAGAGTTTAATTCTCAATCAAACTCTTAGAGTCCTAGTTGGACTCAACCAGCTCATGGTGCCGATGGTGCTCGAGTAACAAGGCCCTGATGGTGCCGATGGTGCCCGAGCACCAAAGCCCGATGGTGCCGATCGTCTGAAATGGGGACACTTTTTCAAACAGCCATAAAATCTAGGGTCTCGAGCACCAAGGCCCTGATGGTGCCGATGGTGCTCGAGCACCAAAGCCCGATGGTGCCGATGGTGCAGATGGTGCTCGAGCAACAAGGCCCTGATGGTGCCGATGGTGCCCGAGCACCAAAGCCCGTGGTGCCGATCGTCTGAAATGGGGACACTTTTTTCAAACAGCCATAAAATCTAGGGTCCCGAGCACCAAGGCCCTAATGGTGCCGATGGTGCCTGAGCACCAAAGCCCGATGGTGCCGATGGTGCTCGAGCACCAAGGCCCAGCTGGTGCCGATGGTGCTGGAGCACCAAAGCCCGATGGTGCCGATGGTTTCGATGGTGCCCCAGCACCAAGGCCCGATGGTTCCGATAATGCCCTAGCACCAAGGCCTTGATAGTGCCGATGGTGCTTGAGCCCCAAAGCCCGGATGGTGCCGATTGTTGAAACCCACAAATTCTAAGCTCTTGAAAAATTCTAAGTTCCGGACTTAAGCATTGAAGACGTCAGGGACGTTATTGTTTGTGTGATCAAGCTGCGTTAAAACTCGCTGTTTGGGTGTTAGATCCAACCCCAGTTAACAGAGTTTGATTCATAATCAAACTCCTTTTTGAAGTGAAACTCTTTTACTTAACAAGTGTTAGAGTCCTAGTCAAACACTAACTCTTAGTGCCGGACTCAGACATAGACATAATTGAAGCGATGTTCGGTTTAGTGAAATACGAGTTGATAGAAATTGATTCATAATCAAACTCCTCGAAAACTAGAAACTTTCTCTCATTTTGGACAACTTCTTATTTTCGACCAGGACAACTTATCTTAAGACATGTCTACATTTAGACATTGTCTACTTAAGACAAGCTTATCCACATTGTCTTGTTAAACATTCTTATTTGGATTTCCCAAATCCAAATTATGTCTTAACCTATCTAAATTGAATCTTATTCAATTAGGTCCTCCAAATTAACCTTTTAGTCAGTTAAGTTTTACTTAATCAAATCCCAAGTTTAAGCCAACATAACCGTCCTATTGTGTGTGACCCATTAGGTTCCCAACATGTTGGCAATGCGTATAAGTTAATCTCATTAACATATACTAATAGATCAAGAGCGGGATCTAGCAACCCATCATGACCACCCAAATATTGAAAAGTCAAAGTGGCCTCCTTGAAACATTTCAGTAACCAGCCTATCAGTTTAATTCATTTCTTTCACCAAATACCCCGAAAAGCCTATGAGCATGGTGCAGTGTCTACTCATGTTCAATCCATATTAGTTCTTGCAGCTTATGGTTAACCTTATGAATTTAGAGAAACGATTTCTCATAAATCCATCATGCTCTGGCTAGAGACTTCATCAAGTTAACCGAAGCGAAGGACATATGAGATATATCTTCGATGTCACTTGAGTGGTGAATCCTCTCTCGTTCACTCATCTTTCCTCACATGGTTCATGTCATACCTATCAATACGTGATCCGGGGACCCGTTCAAGATGAGGGGGGAAACACAAGCAGAGGAAAAGATGACTTAATTCCTCTTGATAAAAGGTCGAGGGTATGAAAATGCCTCAAAAAAAGAAATGGAGTCGCCACCAATCTTTTTGGCTAGGTGCGATCGACCACCTATTAAAATTGGTTTTTTTATAAAAACATTTTAAAATTAATTAAAATATTTTTTAAAACCAATTTTGAAGTCTGCGTTTTGAACTAGAGAAAAACAAGTGCGGGTTCCGGAGTCGGTTACGTGCGGGGAAGGATTAGCACCCCCACAACGCCCGTGTAAAATGGCACCTTATTAGTCGTGTGTTATCTTGAATCTCGGTAAAAAGTCGGATTTAAAATTTGGTGTTTTGAAATAATTCCCTTAAAATTTCAATTTTATTTGAAAATAATCCGAAACTTGCTAGCATAAACTTTCCCATATTTTTCGCAGACTCAGCAAAATATGGAAATTTTCCTTGATTTTAAAATTCTCCGAATCATTTTCATTTAAAAAGAATATTCCATTATTAATGATAATGGATGATATTCTCCCCGACATACCCAGCAGAGAATTCATGAATTATTTTAATTTGGGAATAATCTTGATTTATGAAAAATACCATTTGTTTTTCAATGTGTTATAAAAATCATAGAAAATGACCATGAATATGCAAAAATACTACTAAGATAAAAATTAAACAAACATGCTCATTTATCAAGATATAACAAACATTTTATTATGATCTAGTAAAAGAAATAATGACATGACAAATGATTGACATAGCATACAAAATGACATGTGAATAAAATTAACATGGCATATGGATGGCATGGCATATAGATGACATGGCATAAGAATAAATGTCATGTGAATGAAATCGACATGGCATACAAAATGACATGGCATATGGATGACAAGGCATAAGAACGAATATCATGTGAATGAAATCGACATGAAATGCAAGATGACATGGCATAAGAATGAATATCATGTGAATGAAATTGACATGACATGCAAGATGACATGGCATAAGAATGAATGTTATGTGAATGAAATTGGCATGGCATACAAAATAACATGGCATATGGTTGACATGGCATAAGAACGAATATCATGTGAATGGAATCGACATGACATGCAAGATGACATGGCATAAGAATGAATATCATGTGAATAAAATCGAAATGACATGCAAGATGAAGTGGCATATGGATGACATGGCATAAGAACGAATATCATGTGAATGAAATCAACATGACATGCAAGATTATATGGCATAAAATGCTGACATGGCATGAAATGATGACATGTGTAGGTGACATGGCATGAGATGATGACATGGCATAGGTGACATGGCATGAAATGATGACATGGCATAGGTGGCATGGCATGAAATAATGATGTGGCATAGATGGCATGGCATGAAATGAGGACGTGGCAAGGGTGACATGGCATGAAATGATGACGTGGCATATGTGGCATGGCATGAAAATGATGATGTGGCATATTAATGACATGGACAAATGTCACAGCATGAGGATGAATTTGTTTGAGAATCACTCAGAACTTATTAATAACAAAATCCTTTCATGTTCCTTGGGAAATCCGGTAAAACATAGAAAGTTTTATTTATTTCAAAATTTTCCGAATCATTTTTGTTTTAGAAAAGGGTATTCCTTTGTTAATAATTACTGATATCCTCTCCGGCAGACCCAGCAGAGAAAACCATGAATTATTTAAACTCGGGAAGATTGCCATATTTTTTTAAAATGTCATGAATGTGCAAACTGATATTAAGGCATGGATGATTACCAAAACATGATAAGCATTCTCATTATAATACGGAAGATGGGATGTTGACATGGCATAAAGTGATATAGCATTGTAATGAATGTCACGTGAATGAAATCGACAAGGAAAACCAAAATGAGACAATCACAATGACATGGCAAACCAAATGACATGGCATGAAAATATTGTGTCATGGAAATAGAATGACATGGATGAAAAGTCATGGTGATCGAATGGTCTTGGCTTGCTTAATCATGACATGAAATGGGCTCACACACTAAATGACTTGGCAAATGACGTGCTATATGAATGATATGGCATAAGAATACAGTGGCATGTATGAAGTATCTTGGTGGCTGAATAGTCATGGTAATGGCATCTGAATGGCCGAATGCATGGTGATGGCATGTGGATGACCGTATGGCATGAAATAATAAAATGGCATGAATGGCATGGCATGGAAATGCACCTAAACTATAAATGACATGGCATAGAATGATGATATGACATAAAATGACATAGCATAGATGACATAGCATATGACCTAATATGCATGACATAACCAAATCTTATGCAAGGCATGACCTAGACCTAAAATGCATGGGAAGGCCGAATGGTATGCAAGGTGACATATTATGGATGGCATGGCATAGATGTCATGACATGAAATGATGACATGGCATAGGTGACAAGGCATATAAAGATGACATGGAAAGTAACATGTTATATGAAGATGACATGAAAAGTGACCTAGGATTGCATGACATAGCTATATGACCTAATATGCATGATCTAACCAAATCTTATGCAAGGCATGACCTAGACCAAAAATGCATGGGAGGGCCGAATGGTACATGATCTTATACACAATGTAGAGCAAGCTAAAGATGGAAGATATGATACATGGCAAAAATGCAAGATGCAAAGCATGCTTAAAATGCAAGATATGATGCATGGAAAAAATGCAAGACATGGCCGAAAGCTACATGGCATTATGCATGATGCAAAACAGGCTTAAAATGCAATATATGATGCATGGAAAAAATGCAAGACATGGCAAGGTAAAAAATGCAAGAATAGCCGAATGTAACATAGCCTTATGCATAATGCAAAACATGCTTAAAATGCAAGATATGATGCATGGAAAAAATGCAAGATATGGCCGAATGCTACATGACATTATGCATGATTCAAAGCATGTTAAAATGCAAGATATGATGCATAGAAAAAATGCAAGACATGACAAAGTAAAAAAATGCAAGAACGGCTGAATGGTATAGGGGACTTATCACTACATTAAGATGATATAAAAACTAATATAGCATAAAAATGATGCCAAGAACATGACCAAAATATGCATAGGCATGCAAGGAAGTAATAAGAAAAACAAGTAAACAAAGAACAAGGAAAGTGGAGCTCTATGATTGGTATAAATGGGCATAGCCCTTCCCTAACCATAATCACTTGATATTATAATGATCATGAAGCCTTTCCAACTCACAAATCAGAAATAAACCAAGCCAAAAAGACAATGGAGGTGAGCTCCATAGTTGGTAAAATGGGCATAGCCCTCCCCTAACCATGGTCACTTGATTTTTATCAAGATCATGTAGCCTTTCAACCTCTTTTTCTTCATTTATTTTGAAAAATCAAAACATAAAAAAATAATAATAAACCTTCCACAATCATGTTTTCCACATCAAACATGCAAAACAAAAAAATCAAGACAAGCTAAGATGACATTCGGCTATGGTGAAAAATGTTTGTGAAAAATTATTTTCTTCTTTTTTTTTGATGAAAAGGACCACTTGCATGCTCCCTTGCTTGGCCGAACCTCTCCTCACCATTGGATGGATTGTGCTCATCTTTCTTCCACCAATCTTGGCCATTGGATGAGGATCTTTTCATGAAAAATAAAAATGTCATCTTGCAATTTGATCTTCTCCATTGAAGGGTGTACTCATCTCTTCTACAAGGCACCTAGGCCATTGGATGAGGAGGGACCATTTGCAAGGCAATAAAGATGGCATTTTTTAGCTTGATAGTGAGCATTGAATTAAATTGATCAGACCTCCCCTTCTCCCCTATGCATGGCTGGCCAAAACCTGGAATATTCAAGAATTTCCTCCATCTTTCATATTTTTCTTAATTGCAAATTGGCTCTTTTCGGTTTATTCAATGAAATTATCTTTTTGCCCCCGAACTTAATTTAATTGCAAACGGACCCCAATTTTGGATTTTTCTTTTCCAACTCATCCCGTTCAATTAAAAACTTGATTCTAGAGGTTTTCACATTTTTTCGAGCTCATTTTCTATTTCTCCCGGATTTATCTTTGAAATTTCGATTTAGTGCCTCCTAAATTTAGCCTTTTTCAAATGAGCTCTGATTCTAGATTTTTCAAATGAGCTCTGATTCTAGAGGTTTTCACATTTTTTCGAGCTCATTTTCTATTTCTCCCAGATTTATCTTTGAAATTTCGATTTAGTGCCTCCCAAATTTAGCCTTTTTCAAATGAGCTCTGATTCTAGATTTTTCTTCACCGATCTCTTCCAAAAATTATAAAACTCAGATCTGGAAGTTTTCATAATTTGTCGAGCTCGTTTGCTATTTTTCTCGAAATTATCTTTTGGAATTTTAGGTTAGTGCACCCGAACTTTTCCATTTTTCAAATGAGCTTCGATTCCAGAATTTTCTTTACTGATCTCTTCCAAAAATTATAAAAGTCATATTTGGAAGTTTTCATAATTTTCTGAGCTCGTTTGCTATTTTTCCCGGAATTATCTTTTGGAATTTCAGGTTAGTGCACCTATACTTTGCCATTTTTCAAATGAGCTCCGATTTTGGATTTTTCTTTATCGATCTCTTCAAAAAATTGTGAAACCCAGAACTGGAAGTTTTCATAATTTTTCGAGCTCATTTGCTATTTTTCTTGGAATTATCTTTGGGATTTTACAATATTGCCCTTCAACATTCGAAACCTCGATTTTACTCAGAATGGGTCCGATTTCCGGATTTTCTTTTTCCACTTCTTTTGTCCTATATTGAATTTGAGTTGGTATGAAAATGCCCAATTTTTACGACCAAATTCCATTCCGATTTAGTTTTCCCCAAATTTGCCAAATTAGGTTCTTTGCACTGAATTTCCGCAACCTATCTTTCGAACTCTATATCTTTCGTTGTAGACCTCGGATTGTCAAAATTCTTTCGCCATTACTCAATTCAACTTTGAATCTTGATTTTGACTAAGAGTTGACTTTTTTAGTGATTGGCTTTTTGGGGTTGACTTTTTTTCGAGTTGACTTTTTGTGCTGACCTCCGAAACAAAGTCTTGGAGACCCTTCTATGGAATGGTGGAAGTCTCTTTGTGTTTCGGGAAGTTGAAAAGGAGAATCTGCCTTATTAAGGGGGCCCGGACAAAATTATGTGTCTACAGCTGCCCCTCTTTGACTATTGCTGAGAATCAGGAATCAGGCAAAGATAAACTAGACAATAATTTTGTCCGGTTAGTGAAATCATATATGCAAGATAAGAAGGGGAATTTCCATTTTCTCATTTATTGATTTTCTTGCAAACTATAAAAAATGAAAATGAAATAAAAAGAAATTTGTTCTTAAATTGAGTTCCTTGACTAATCAAGGCTCGACCGTCTTAAGGAAATGAGTTCAATTTGCAAGAGAAGACAATACCTCGACGGAAATCCCGGGGCCTTACCTCATCTTGGTGCAGCTTTGAATGAAACAAAAATTTGTCCTTAACTTGAGTTCCCTGACTAATCAAGGCTCGACCCGTCTTAAGGAAACGAAATTGATTTCTAAAAGTTGGATGTCCTGTCCGAAAAGCCTGGTTGTCTTGTCCAGGAAAAAATTGGATGTCTTGTCCGAAATCTGGTTGTCCTGTCTAGGAAAAGTTGGATGTCTTGTTCGAAATCTGGTTGTCTTGTCCAAGAAAAGTTAGATGTCTTGTCTGAGAAATTTGGTTGTCTTGTCCAAGAAAAAGTTGGATGTCTTGTCCGAAATCTGGTTGTCTTCTCCAGGAAAAGTTGGATGTCTTGTCCGAAAAGTCTGGTTGTCTTGTCCAGGAAAATTTGGATGTTTTACTTCCTTTTGTGCCAGCTGTGTTGGACTTAAGAAAAAAACTTTCCATGATTTATGCAAGGTTAGTCAAATGGAATCATGCTGATGACAGGTTTTGCAATTGTTTGTAAGATGCACGTTCCATAGGGATGAATGCAATTACATGGTTGTGTTTTGAGTTTTAATCCATGATTTCATTGAGGTTCACGAATATTTTCAACTCCGCTGTTTGCTCTACTTGATGAGCTCTTCTCTATGTTTTCACCATGATCCACAAGTTTTGACTGGGTGATGGTGTCTTCAATCTATCTCTGATTTGCTCTACTTGATGTACTTTTCTCTATGGTTTCACCATGATCCACAAGTTTTGGCTTTGGCAGTGTCTCCAATCTATCTCTGATTTTCCCTTCTTGATGAGCTTTTCTCTATGTCTTGGATTGACGTGTTTAGCGCATCCAATGTTTGCTCTACTAGATGAGTTTCTCTCTGGGAGTCCATATCGGCATATAATCTCTTTTTTGACGAATCTACAAATCACTGACTTTGTCACATTGGCATAAGAGGCTACTTCTACCAATATTGTGAAGTAGTCTATGGCTACCAGGATGAAGCGGTGTCCATTCGAAGCTTTCGGGGTAATGGGCCCGATCATATCCATTCCCCACATTGAAAATGGCCATGAAGCTGCAATGACATGCAGCGACGATGGTGGCACATGAATCTTGTCGGCGTATATCTGGCATTTATGGCATTTCCGGGAATAATTGATGCAATCCCCTTCCATGGTTAGCCAATAGTATCTGATCCTCATAATCTTCTTAGCCAGCATGTGGCCATTCACGTGGGTGCCACATATCCCTTCATGGACCTCTTCGAGGATTCTCTAAGCTCTAGCAAAAACAACACAGCTCAACAAAACCTAGTTTTTCCCTTTCTTGGAAAAGATTTCACCGTCTGAGACAAAACCCATCGCCAATCTTCTTAAGGTTCTTTTATCTTTTTTCGTTGCTTGCTCAGGGTACTTTTGACTCTTGATGTACTGTAAGATGTCGTAATGCCAAGGGTGACCATCCGCTTCTTCTTCGATACTCAAACAGTGGGCAGGAGACTCGTATATGCTCATCTTGATTAGCACAACCTCGGCCCCTTCATTCACTTTAAACATTGATGATAAAGTGGCTAGAGCATCTGCCATTCGGTTTTCTTCTCAGGGCAAGTAATTGAAAATCACCTCTTCGAATTCCTCAATCAAGCTCAGTATAAGCTCTCGATATAGGATTAACTTTGCATCCCGGGTTTCCCACTCTACGTGCAATTGGTATATCACCAAGGCTGAATCTCCGAAGACCTCTAGTGTTTTGATCTTCCTTTCTATGGCGGACCGGAGACCCATGGTATATGCTTCATATTCAGCGATATTTTTGTACAATCAAAATCCAATCTAGCAGTGAAAGAATAGTAATCTTCCTCAGAGATATGAGCACCGCACCGATTCCGTGCCCCATGGCATTAGATGCGCCATCAAAATACATTTTCCAAGTTTTTTTCTCAGAGGAAGTCCCTCCTTCTTGCGAGACACACATTAGGTCTTCATCGGGGAAGTCAAAATCCAGAGGCTCATAATCTTCCACTGCTCGACTTGCTAGGAATTCGGCTACTGCGCTACCCTTTATAGCCTTTTGGCTTACATACACAATATCGTATTCGGAAAGCAATACTTGCCATCTTGCCGTTCTTCCTGACAATGAAGGCGTCTCGAATACGTATTTGAGGGATCTAGCTTCGCAGTCAGCCATGTCGTATGGTACAACATGTACTGTCTGAGCCTTCGGATGGTCTAGGCTAAGGCACAACAAAGCCTTTCTACCAATGAATACTTTAACTCGTACTCAGTGAACATTTTTGCTGAGGTAGTAGATGGCTTGTTCTTTCTTTCCAGTTTCATCATGTTTCCCTAACACACACCCCATGGACCTTTCAAATACTGACAAGTACAATATCAGCGACTTCCCTGGGACTGGTGGCATTAGTACTGGTGGTTTTGACATCTTTCATCCCATTCTCCTGGATCATGCTTTCGGAGTAACTTGAAGATGGTCGTACTTATCGGTCAGTTGAGAGATGAACTGAGCAATATAATTTAGCCTACCCAAAAAGCTTATTACTTTCTTCTGAGTACGAGGGGGAGACAGGCTCTGAATAGCTTTCACTTTATCAGGATCAATCTCAATTCCTTTCTGGCTAACAACAAAACCAGTAGCTTTCCCGAAGTGACTTCGAACGTAGACTTGTCCGGGTTGAGTTTAAGTTGAAATTTTCTGAACCTTTCAAAGAGCCTTTTAAGATTCACAATGTGTTCATCCTCTCTTTGCGACTTTGCGATCATATCATCGACATAAACTTCGATTCCTTTGTGCATCATGTCGTGGAAAAAAGTTACCATGGCTCTTTGATATGTTGCCCCAGCGTTTTTCAACCCGAATGGCATCACTTTATAACAAATGGTTCTCCACATCGCCACAAATGCGGTTTTCTCCATATCTTCTAGTGCTATCTTAATCTGATTATACCCTGAGAACCCATCCATGAAGAAAAACACAGAATTCTTTGAGGTATTATCGACTAGAGTATCAATGTGAGGCAAATGGAAAGTTGTCCTTAGGGCTTCCCTGTTCAGATCCCGGTAATCGATACACATCCGGACTTTGCCATCTTTCTTTGGAACTGGGACAATGTTTGCTACCCACTTCGAGTATTTTGCCACTTCCAAGAAACCGGCATCGAATTGCTTTTTTACTCCCCTTTCACTTTTAGCAGCATTTCGGGCCTCATTCTTCTGAATTTCTGCTGAACCGGCTTGTAATCTGGTCTCAATGGGAGTTTGTGAACCACAATGTTGGAGTCTAACCCAAGCATGTCTTGGTATGACCATGCAAATACATCCGTATATTCCCAGAGTAGACTTATCAAATTTTGCTTTATTGAGGGTGAAATGGTAGTCCCAATCTTGACTTCTCTTATTTCTTCTCCATTCCTCAAATTTACCACTTCCAACGGCTCTTTGTGAGGCAATACTTGCTTCTCCTCTTGTTCTATTATTCTCAACAAATCGGAGGCAAATCACAGTCCTAGACATCTTCGTTAGCATCGAAATCACCTGTACAGATGGGTTTTTCAAAATCAATTTCAGAATTATTGAAAAAACGGTCCTTATATTCCATATCCTGGCACCTGTAAATAGGTAGGGAAAAAACAATATAGGAAGGCATATAGACAATGAAAGAATGAAATAATGTGGACACATCAATATGAAGGAAATGCATCATGGTTGTTATTTATTAAATGATAAGTTTTAAACATAAGCCCGTACAAAGAACTCTTAATGCCTTCGGGAAAGGGCAATTAAGGTTGATTCGAGCATTACACTAGAGTAGACCTAAAAACTACCGGAAGTTCTGTCACGCTCCAATTGGTTAGATCATAACCCGGGGGGCAAGGGCGCACCATCCAACTAGTCCCATCCTCTCTCTGTTCTTCTATTTCAGCCATACTGATCATCATTTCATATGGTTGTTTGTCTCCAACTCCATAGAGCTTCTCAAAAGCCTGCTCCAGCAGGACCATCACATCCTCGAGATTCTTACTCCCAAACTCAAATCCGACTGAGCTGAAGATGTGAAGGATTGGCAGAAAAGTCATGGACTCCCACTCCATATCCATACTCGCAAGACGGGCCATCCTCTTTTTACGGTTCTTCTCAATCTGTTTCCTTTTCTTGTGAGCTTTAGGGCGATATCTAAGACCAAATCGGTCCTTCTTCCCAGCTCATCTGTTTCGACCATGCCGACCATCATTTCATGTGGCTGTTCATTCCCATTCTCTTAAAACTTCTCGAAAGCTTATTACAATATAACCATCACATCATCAAAATCTTTCTCTTGATTATCCCGTGTCCTTTTTGGGAATGAGGCTTGTCATGACATTCAGCTTTCCCTCATTCAAAACTGTGACCTTGTATTTCAAAGATGGGCAGTTCTCGGTTGAGTGGTCTTGGTTGCCAGAATGGTAATTACAATGTTCATTAGTGTTATACCAGCTTGGGTATGGGGGCTTCAAAGGCTCCAGTTTCTTGGGTGTTAAGAGGCGATTCTGGATAAGTTGAGGTAGCAGCTCATTGTATGACACAAGAATCGGGTCAACTTGACACCTTTCTTGCTTCATGAACCCATGTGTACCTTTCTTTCCCATCGCGACCTCTCCATTTGTCTTACCATGAACAAACACTGGCTTTTTCCCGTTATCTGATTTTTGTTTCTTTTCAAAACCTATCTGCCCCTTATTGATTATTGTTTGAATCTTTCGTTTTAAAGACAGACAATTCTCTGTGGAATACCTCGAATTTCGCAATGATAACTGCAAAATATATTTTCATTATACCAGTTCGGGTATAGGGGTTGGATGGGCTACACTAGTACTTGAGTGAGGAGTCGGCTTTCCACAACCTGGGGTAACAATTCAGAGTAAGAGATGGGGAGTGGCTCAAACTGATCTCTTTTCCGCATATTCTTTGACTTTCCCTAGCTGGCTTGAGGTTGAAGGTTTCTTAAATAATTATATTGAGCGGACATCGGGTATAAGTAAGAACCCTGCATTGTTCATGGAAAGGTAGAATAGTTGGTACATGGGTTGTGGAGGATATGGACAAAGCTTCCCCTCCGTTTCCCACCATAGGTCATAGATTGGATATCTTTTACTTTCTTTTGGGGTTCCCAATTCTGCTTGGTACCAGATATTGGTGTCAGATTTCACTATGCAAGTCCACGTATCGCAAAAAAGTAATAAAGTGAAAGTAAAGTGTCGAACCCACAAGGAATTGTTATTAAGTTTATTAAGTACTAAAATTAACACAGCTTAATCTTATCTAAACAACTAATTGAAGATGATAATTAAAAACTAAGTTAAAAGAAACTAATACTGAAAGCAAGTAAATTAAAAAGGATGAATTCAATTAATTATAAAAGCCTAGGATTACAACTTCCCTAAACACTTCGCTTGAATATCTCTCTACCTCTTCACTTGATTAATGATTTTGAATTGTTAACTTAGAGTTCTATCTTATTTATAAGTATCTGTCGATGGCCTCATAAAAATATCATTCTTAACCAATTAACTAACCAACTATGAAAATTGACTTAAAGAAGAACTCGTTAAGCTTAGGCTCTAACAATGGTTACACATGACAAGTAAGTATATTTCTACACTACCTACAGATCAACTCATCCTAATAAATGAATATGAAACATGTGTCATTCAATCCATGTCTAACACTAAACTCCCTATGTCTAGTTTTATTTAGGTTAACAAATCAATCTAATTGGTGATCAAGCAATTAGAAGCATTAAGAACAAGAATGAACAAACAACTCAACAAACCATTAAATCAAGCTAGAGAGAGAAAGTAAATTCAAACTATGTGTTGAGTTCCATCGAAATCCTAGTAAAAGAAAATTAGTTCATGATAATTAATGAAAACAAATATTCAAATAGTTTCACCATCATCAACAACACAAGAAAAATAAAGAAGAGAAAAGAGAAAACTAAGAGTAGTCAGTTCTTGAATCTTGAATCTTCCAATCTTCTTGAGAGCTTTTGATGGAAACTATCTTCTTGAGAGAATTAGGTTTCTAGGTATCCAATTCCTCTTATTTTAGCCTTAAAGAGTCCTATTAAAGTGCCCAAGGCCCCTAGAGTCCAAAACTTCGCGTGCAAGCAAACCAGGTAAGTGCAGGATTTTTAAAATTTTTTTTACGTGTTTTGGCACCGCGGCCTGTAGAGCCGCGGTGCCAACTCTCTGTTTCGTGCCTGCAGGTTCTGTCATCTTCTCGAACTTTGTCAACTGATGTGGATGGGAAAATCTTGTCCGATTTTGATAAGTAAAAAACCGTTGGAAAGGTATGAAAGTCAGCTTCAAAAGTCATGTATGAAGTTTTCTCAAATGAAGAAGTTAAGATCAGGTTTTCCTTGAAAGAAACTCTGGAGGTCGAATCTACCTGCTCATTGCTTTGCACTGTTTTTCATCATTTTGCACATCGAAGCTCCAGATCACCTTGGACCTATAAAAACACATAAATAATAACTAAATAACTATTTCAAATATAAAATGGATAAATAAAATAAATCTAAAAAATCTAAAACTAATCAAATCCTAAAAAAAGCCTCAAGGACTTAGCCAGTTTAAAGGCATAAAAGGTGGCAAAATAACTATATTTCCTAGAGTTATCACACCCCCAAACTTAAGATTTTGCTAGTCCTCGAGCAAAACAAAACAAACTAACTAAATAACCTGACACAAAACACCACTCAAGATAATTGCACTCAAACAATGATTTCTTAATTTTCCTCAAAAGTTACCTCAAAATCCTGATTTAAAGTAGAACATAAACATAATCCAAATCTATGATTCAATTCAATCGTAAACTTCATGCTTGAATGGGTTTTCAGTGTGTGTGTGAATAATCTCTTTGCAAATCATCACATGCAATCCAAATAAGTTTATATTAATGCAAAATACGAATCAGTACTAGATTCTCATATGTTTACTTTTCATCTCTCTCTCTCTCCACTAATGTAGACTAACACTTCGCCAAAGATCAAGTAGGTCTTTATGAAGCATGTAATGTAAGGCTAGGGTCAAGGTAGGATAAAGATATATTTCGGTTTAAGTTCACTCATAGACATTTTATATTTTTTTCAGGATTTTTGAGAGCCATAGTCTTTTCCTCAAATTACATTCTCCATTCTTTGAATACACTTCCTTTTTTGCTTCACCAATTTATTCACCTTTTTTTTTATTCTATTCTTCGTTTTCGGAGAACCATAAACATTTTTTTATTTTTTATATCACCATTTCACCCAAATTTGACATGGCTCATAATTATTTCCTGTAATATCATTACATGCCTATGTAGTGAGGGTTAATCATGGTTTTTCTTATTTCGCTAGGCTAAAAGAAGTGGCAATCAAAGAAAATAGATATATCAATAGGCACAAAGAGGTAGACTAAGGATAATCATATATAAAGGTAAGCTTGAAAGGCTCAAACGATCCAAAGATGGCCTAAATCACTTCCTTAACTTAACATTGTCTAGGATTTCGCCTCGAGAGATAATCAAATAAATTCTAGGTTCTAGATATAATTGCAATTCAAATCAACATATTCAGTCTTTAAATAAGCAATGCAAATCTAAGCAAGAGATTAACTGCTCAATTTGTTGAAAATCACATCCTAACATGAAACTAACAAAAGAATTTAACACAAATTCTTCTCATGCCTATGTTTTCCCAAGAATCAAGATAAACCAATAACTAAAATTCATCATTGGATAAGGATTCCATCATAATAAGTGCAATATATCTCAAGTAAATTTTTTTTTAGACTCCTAATAATAAAATTAAACAATCACACAAGCTAAAATAAATCTAAAGACACACCCGAAAACTTAAAACAAACATTGTCCTCAATGTTTGGAAATAAAAAGAGTAAGAACAAGAAAACTCCCCTATCGATGAAAGCAACGTAGGAGAAGCTTTAGTTTTCCTCTTAGACCTCATGATGCTTGTCCAAGTTGGGTGAGTAGTCAGTAAAAAAGAAAACAAAGTAAAAAGAAATTAATAATAAAAAAATACTCCAAAAAGAAAAAAAAAAGAAAAAAGAAGCGCTTGATTTATAGAACTCTCTGGTTGCTGCATGCAGGTTCTGTCATCTTCTCAAATTTTGTCAGATGATTTGGATGGGAGAATCTTGTCCGATTTTGACAAGTAAAATACCGTTGGAAAGGTATGGAAGTCAGAGTCAAAAGTCATGAAGGAAGTTTTCTCAAATGAAGATGTTAAGATCACGTTTCTCTTGAAAGAAGCTCCGGAGGTCGAATCTGCCTGCTTATTGCTTTGCACCGTTTTTCATCATTTTGCACCTTGAAGCTCCAGATCACCTTGGACCTATAAAAACACATAAATAATAACTAAATAACTATTTTAAACATAAAATGGATATATAAAATAAATCTGAAAACATCTAAAACTAATCAAATCCTAATAAAAGCCTCAAGGACTTAGCCAATTTAAATGCATAAAAGGTGGCAAAATAACTATATTTCCTAGAGTTATCACACCCCCAAACTTAAGATTTTGCTAGTCCTCGAGCAAAACAAAACAAAACAAACTAACTAAATAACCTGACACAAAACACCACTCCAGATAAATGCACTCAAACAATGATTTCTTAATTTTCCTCAAAAGTTACCTCAAAATCCTGATTCAAAGTAAAACATAAACATAATCCAAATCTATGATTCAATTCAATCGTAAACTTCATGCTTGAATGGGTTTTCAGTGTGTGTGTGAATAATCTCTTTGCAAATCATCACATGCAATCCAAATAAGTTTATATTAATGCAAAATATGAATTAGTACTAGATTCTCATATGTTTGCTTTTCATCTCTCTCTCTCCACTAATGTAGACTAACACTTTGTCAAAGATCAAGTAGGTCTTTATTAAGCATGTAATGTAAGGCTAGGGTCAAGGTAGGATAAATATATATTTCGGTTTAAGTTCACCCATAGACATTTTACATTTTTTCAGGATTTTTGAGAGCCATAGTCTTTTCCTTAAATTACATTCTCCATTCTTAGAATACACTTCCTTTTTCGCTTCACCAATTTATTCAACTTTTTTTTTTAATTCTATTTTTCGTTTTCGAAGAACCATAAACATTTTTTTTTATTTTTTATATCACCACTTCACCCAAATTTGACGTGGCTTATAATTGTTTCCTGTAATATCATCACATGACTATGTATTGAGGGTTAATCATGGTTTTTCTTATTTCGCTAGGCTAAAAGATGTGGCAATCAAAGAAAATAGATATATCAATAGGCACAAAGAGGTAGACTAAGGATAATCATATATTAAGGTAAGCTTGAAAGGCTCGAACGATCCAAAGATGGCCTAAATAACTTCCTTAACTTAATGTTTTCTAGGATTTCGCCTCGAGAGAGAATCAAACAAATTATAGGTTCTAGACATAATTGCAATCCACATCAACATAATCAGTCTTTAAATAAGCAATGCAAATCTAAGCAAGAGATTAAGTGCTCAGTTTGTTGAAAATCACATCCTAACATGAAACTAACAAAAGAATTTAACACAAATTATTCTCATGCCTATGTTTTCCCAAGAATCAAGATAAATCAATAACTAAAATTCATCATTGGATAAGGATTCCATCATACTAAGTGCAATATATCTCAAGTAAAAACAAGTTTTTTTAGACTCATAATAATAAAATTAAACAATCACACAAACTAAAATAAATCTAAAGACACACCCCCAAACCTAAAACAAACATTGTCCTCAATGTTTGGAAATAAAAAGAGTAAGAACAAGAAAACTCTCCTATCGATGAAAGCAACGTAGGAGAAGCTTTAGTTTTCCTCTTAGACCTCATGATGCTTGTCCAAGTTGGGTGAGTAGTCAGTACAAAAGAAAACAAAGTAAAAAGAAATTAATAATAATAAAAAAATACTCTAAAAATAAAAGAAAAGAAAAAAAAGCGCTTGATTTATAGAACTCTCTGGTTGTTGCCTGTAGATTCTGTCATCTTCTCAAACTTTGTTAGCTGATTTGGATAGACAAATCTTGTCCAATGTTGACGAGTAAAATACCATTGGAAAGGTATGGAAGTCAGTTTCAAAAGTCATGCAGGAAGTTTTCTCAAATGAAGACGTTAAGAACAAGTTTTTCTTGAAAGAAGCTCTGGAGGTCGAATCTGCCTACTCATTGCTTTGCACCGTTTTTCATCGTTTTGCACCTCGAAGCTCCAGACACCATGGAACTATAAAAACACATAAATAATAACTAAATAACTAGTTTAAACATAAAATGGATAAATAAAATAAATCTAAAACATCTAAAACTAATCAAATCCTAATAAAAGCCTCAAGCACTTAGCCGATTTAATTGCATAAAAGTTGGCAAAATAAGTATATTTCCTAGAGTATCAGATGTCTCACCTACTTTGAGCTTCCCATCCTTGGCTATCCTCTCCATCATCTCTTTTGGGATTACGATGTCCGTGGGGTCCTTCGTGGCATTACCAGCGAGTTCATCATAGCGTGGGGCCTGCAATGTATTTGCAAATAGGACAACAACTTCTTTCTCAGTTAAAGGCTGTTGTACTTGAGATGCTGTATCTCTCCATCTGCGAGAATACTCTTTGAGGATTTTAGTGGCCTTCTTTCTCATACTTTGCAAAAAGAGACAGTCCGGTGCCATTTCAGTTATATGCTTGTATTGGTCATAGAAAGCTTTAGCCAAATCATTCCAAGAACAAAATTGACCCCTAATTAGTCGATTATACCATATGTTTGTAGACCCATTGAGACTATCATGAGAACAATAGATCAATAACTCATCATTATCCACATGGCTCATCATCTTTCGGCAGAACATTTTGAGGTGGGTCATTGGGTCAGTTGTCCCGTCATATATCTCAAAGTTGGGGACCACGAATCGAAGTAGAATGGCTAAATCGGGAACCAAGCAACTTTTTTCGGATCCAATTTCCAAATATCTCTGTTTCCCTCTTTGTTTCCTGATTCTATTCCTAAGGCCAAAATTTTCTTTTTTTTTTCTTTTCCTTAAAAGCGGCAGACACTAGTTCTATCAACTTATTCATCTGATCTCTTGAGTCGGACTGAGATTTGGCCAACTGTTCCCTTAACTCATCCTGAGCCCTTTCCATTCTCTCCATTCGGGCCATTTGTTCATTCTCCATGATCCTGACTTGTGATCGAGTATTATACTGATATAGAGTGCTTCTCTCTGGGAGTTTCGGTGGGCACCCAATTTTTGAACCTTGGTGTAAATACCACGGATTAGAATTTCATGGCATATTATTCTTTTTGTTAATTAAATGTGTGCAAAGATGAATGAATAAATCAATGCATGACTGATCAAACAAATAGATGAATGAATGTATGCTTCTTTAATTGTATGAAATGAGATGATGCAAATAATTGTATTTGCCTTAAGATCAAACTCCAATACATAGATTTTTCGTTAATTCATGGAAACTTGTTACATATCCTCTCTCACTCTCGGGTTACATAAAAAGATCGTATTCGCTCATACTGATATTGAGCCTCCTCCAGGAAATTCAACAGGCGCTGTCCATGCTCCCTTGTCGGGTTGACATCACGCCTCAGAGTCTTTACCTTCTTCGACATCTCTCTGGCCTTGACCACGGCCTTGCAGATTTGCCTAGTCAGGTGGTCTATATGTGAATGAAATATGTATGTCTTGGAAGTAACTGACACTGGTGCAAGATCTCGGTGTTCCGTGACCATAGTGAAAACCCCTATGATTGGAATTTGGCTTAAGGCAAACACTCTTAAATGATCATGATGCATGCAACGAAAACAAAGAAAAACAAACAAAAAAAAGTGAAATGAGTTAGTACAAGGGTATAATAATCAAATCAATACGATATCGAAATAAATAGCTGAAGGTAAGAAAGGTTCCTCCAAGTGTCCCTAGCTTCGGTATCTCTAACGGAAATGTGGCATGGTCTCGCCTAGGTTCACTATATGAGGTTGCATTTGGTTCTAAAAAGGCTCCAAATTGCTCCTCACTATTGCCAGAGAAGTCTAGTAAGGCACCCCGATAAAAGCGGGTTCAACTTGTTAGAGTGTATTTCCCAAGCCTATACGGAGGTTATCACCTCACGAAAGCGTAGGTAGTTTACTATTTCGAAAGTGTTTCGCTAGCCAATGCGGACGTTAACACGTCACGAGAGCGTAGTTACTTTACGTCCACCTAAAGAATGGAACCCGGGTAGAGGGCTCATGTTATGCAAATGCAAGTATAGTGTGTGAGGAGGAACAAACAAATCTTTCACCATCTATTCTATACCCTTATTCTAAAACCCGAGCAATTTAATAAAGACAAATTAAATAATATAAAGCATTAATTAAACAAAGAATAATAATGACACAAAAAGTTAAATAACCAGAGAATAATAAAAATATGCATGCACATGAGAATGAGCACGTTATCTCGAATATCTGTAAAAAGTCGGTTTTAAAATTTGATGTTTTGAAATAATTCCCTTAAAAATTCATTTTTAATTGAAAATAATCCAGAATTTGCTAGCATAAACTTTCCCTATTTTTTGAAAGACTCAGCAAAATATGGAAATTTTCCTTGATTTTAAAATTCTCCGAATCATTTTCATTTAAAAAGAATATTTCGTTATTAATGATAACTGATGATATTCTCCCCGGCAGACCCAGCAAAGAATTCATGAATTATGTTAACTCAGGAATAATCTTGAGTTATGAAAAATACCATTTGTTTTTCAATGTGTTTTGAAAATCATAGAAATGACGACGAATATGCAAAAATACTACCAAGATAAATATTAAACAAACATGCTCATTTATCATGATATAACAAACATTTTATTATGGCCTAGTAAAAGAAATAATGACATGACAAATGATTGACATAGCATACAAAATGACATGTGAATAAATTCGACATGGCATATGGATGGCATGGCATAAGAATGAATGTCATGTGAATGAAATCGACATGGCATACAAAATGACAAGGCATACAGAGGACATGGCATAAAAGTGAATGCTATGTGAATGAAATCGACATGGCATACAAAATGACATGGCATATGGATGGCATGGCATAAGAACGAATATCATGTGAATGAAATCGACATGAAATGCAAGATGATATGGCATAAGAATGAATATCATGTGAATGTAATCGACATGACATGCAAGATGACATGGCATAAGAACGAACGTTATGTGAATGAAATCTGCATGGCATACAAAATGACATGGCATATGGATGACATGGCATAAGAACGAATATCATGTGAATGGAATTGACATGACATGCAAGATGACATGGCATAAGAATGAATATCATGTGAATAAAATCGACATGACATGCAAGATGATGTGGCATATGGATGACATGGCATAAGAACGAATATCATGTGAATAAAATCGACATGACATGCAAGATGATATGGCATAAAATGATGACATGGCATGAAATGATGACATGGTGTAGGTGGCATGGCATGGGATGATGACATGGCATAGGTGACATGGCATGAAATGATGACATGGCATAGGTGACATGACATGGAATGATGGCATGGCATGAAATGATGACGTGGTGTAGGTGGCATGGCGTGAAATGATGACGTGGCATAGGTGACATGGCATGAAATTGATGACATGGAATAAGTGACATGGCATATTAATGACATGGACAAGTGTGACAGCTTGAGGATGAATTTGTTTGAGAATGACTCAGAATTTATTAATAACAAAATCCTTTCATGTTCCCCGGCAAACCCAGCAAAACATAGAAAGTTTTATTTATTTCAAAATTTTTCGAATCATTTTTGTTTTAGAAAAGGGTATTCCTTTGTTAATAATTAATGATATCCTCTCCGGCAGACCCAGCAGAGAAAACCATGAATTATTTTAACTCGGGAATATTGCCATATTTTTTAAAATGTCATGAATGTGCAAATTGACATTAAGGCATGCATGATTACCAAAACATGATAAGCATTCTCATTATAATATGGAAGATGAGATGATGACATGGCATAAAGTGATATAGCATGGTTATGAATGTCATGTGAATGAAATCGACATGGAAAACCAAAATGAGACAATCACAACGACATGGAAAACCAAATGACATGGCATGAAAATATTGTGTCATGGAAATAGAATGAAATGGAAGAAAAGTCATGGTGACTGAATGGTCTTGGCATGCTTAATCATGACATGAAATGGGCTCACACACTAAATGACATGGCAAATGATGTGCTATATGAATGATATGGCATAAGAATACAATGACATGTATGAAGTATCATGGTGGCCGAATGGTCATGGTAATGGCATGTGAATGGCCGAATGCATGGTGATGGCATGTGGATGATCGAATGGCATGAAATAATAACATGGCATGAATGGCATGGCATGGAAATGCACCTAAACAATAAATAACATGGCATAGGTGACATGGCATAGAATGATGACATGACATAAAATGATATAGCATAGATGACATAGCATATGACCTAATATGCATGACATAACCAATTCTTATGCAAGGCATGACCTAGACCTAAAATGCATGGGAAGGCCGAATGGTATGCAAGGTGACATATTATGGATGACATATATGACATGACATGAAATGATGACATGGCATAGGTAACAGGGCATAGAAAGATGACATGAAAAGTGACATGTTATATGAAGATGACATGGAAAATGACCTAATATTGAATGACATAGCTATATGACCTAATATGCGTGACGTAACCAAATCTTATGCAAGGCATTGACCTAGACCAAAAATGCATGGGAGGGCCGAATGGTACATGATCATACACACAATGTAGAGCATGTTAAAGATGCAAGATATGATACATGGCAAAAATGCAAGATGCAAAGCATGCTTAAAATGCAAGAGATGATGCATGGCAAAATTGCAAGACATGGCCGAATGCTACATGGCATTATGCATGATGCAAAACATGCTTAAAATGAAATATATGATGCATGGAAAAAATGCAAGACATGGAAAAGTAAAAAATGCATGAATGGCCGAATGTAACATAGCCTTATGCATGATGCAAAACATATCTAAAATGCAAGATATGATGCATGGCAAAAATGCAAAATATGGCCGAATGCTACATGACATTATGCATGATGCAAAGAATGCTTAAAATGCAAGATATGATGCATAGAAAAAATGCAAGACATGACAAAGTAAAAAAATGCAAGAATGGCCAAATGGTATAGGGGACTTATCACTACATGAAAATGATGTAAAAACTAATATAGCATAAAAATGATGCCAAGAACATGACCAAAATATGCATAGGCATGCAAGGAAGTAATAAGAAAAACAAGTAAACCAAGAACAAGGAAAGTTGAGCTCCATGGTTGGTACAAATGGGCATAGCCCTCCCCTAACCATAATCACTTGATGTTATCAAGATCATGAAGCCTTTCCAACTCGCAAATTAGAAAATAAACCAAGCCAACAAGAAAATGGAGGTGAGCTCCATGGTTGGTACAATGGGCATAGCCCTCCCCTAACCATGGTAACTTGATTTTTATCAAGATCATGTAGCCTTTCAACCTCTTTTACTTCATTTATTTTGAAAAATCAGAACATAAAAAAATAATAAACCTTCCACAATCATGTTTTCCACATAAAACACGCAAAACAAAAAAAATCAAGACAAACTAAGATGACATTCGGCCATGGTGAAAAATGTTTGTGAAAATTTTTTTTCTTATTTTTTTTGATGAAAAGGAATAGATGAAAGATAAAAAAGCATTTCAAAACTTTTATTTTTGTAAGAAAAGAGATGGAATATCATAGAAAACAAAGAAAAACATATGAGAATGAAGAGGAAAATGATGCTAGAGCAAGGGAGGAATGGCTACCTTCTAAGCTTTCCTAGTGAATTCTCTCTTTCTTTTTTTTTTTTTTTCAAAAACCTTTTTCTTGCCAAATTAGCTACTGACCTCTCTCTTCAAATGACCAGCCCCTTAAGGAAAAAAACATTCCCCTTCCTCTCATTCATGCTTTGCCGGTTGGCCTCTCCACCGTTGGATGGATTGTGCTCATTTTTCTTCCACCAATCTAGGCTATTGAATGAGGATCTTTTCATGTCAAATAAAAATGTCATCTTTTAAATTGATCTTGGCCGTTGAAAGGTGTACTCATCCTTTACGAAGAACATAAGCCATTGGATGAAACAAGGACCACTTTCATGGCCGAACCTCTCCTCACCATTGGATGGATTGTGCTCATCTTTCTTCAACCAATCTTGGCCATTGGATGAGGATCTTTTCATGACAAATAAAAATGTCATCCTGCAATTTAATCTTGGCTATTGAAGGGTGTACTCATCTTTTCTATAAGGCACCTAGGCCACTGGATGAGGGGGGACCATTTGTAAGGCAATAAAGATGGCATTTTTTAGCTTGATAGGGACCATTGAATTAAATTGATCAAACCTCCCCTTCTCCCCTATGTATGGCTAGTCAAGGCCTGGAATATTCAAGAATTTCCTCCATCTTTCATATTTTTCTTAATTGCAAATTGGCCCCTTTCAGTTTCTGTGATAAAATTACCTTTTTGCCCATCGAACTTAATTTAACTGCAAACGGACCCCAATTTTGGATTTGTCTTTTCCAACTCATCCCATTCAATGTAAAACTTCATTCTGGAGGTTTTCACATTTTTCTGAGCTCATTTTCTATTTCTCCTGGATTTATCTCTGAAATTTCGGTTTAGTGCCTCCCAAATTTAGCCTTTTTCAAATGAGCTTTGATTCAGAATTTTTCTTCACCGATCTCTTCCAAAAATTATAAAACTCAGAACTGGAGGTTTTCATATTTTTTTGAGCTCATTTGCTATTTTTCCCGAAATTATCTTTGGGATTTTCCAATATTACCCTTCAACCTTCGAAACCTCGGTTTTACTCAAAATGGGTCCGATTTTTGGATTTTCTGTTTCCACTTCCTTTGTCCTATATTGAATTTGAGTTGGTCCGAAAATGCCCAATTTTATGACCAAATTTCCTTCCGATTTAGTTTTTCCCCAAATTTGCCGGATTAGGTCTTTCTTTGCACTGAATTTTCGCAACCTATCTTCTGAACTCTATATCTTTCATTGTAGACCTCGGATTATCAAAATTCTTTTGTCATTGTTCAATTCAACTTTTAATATTGATTTTGACTGAGAGTTGACTTTTTAGTGGTTGACTTTTCAAGGTTGACTTTTTTTTGAGTTGACTTTTTATGTTGACCTTCGAAACAAAGTCTTAGGGACCCTTCTATGGAATGGTAGAAGTCTCTTTGTGTTCCAAAAAGTCAAAAAGAGAATCTGCCCGGTTTAGGGGTCCCGAACATAATTAGGTGTCTACAATACCCAAAATCACCCTACCGTAAGCATCCATTTTTGGGACCCATTCAGATGAAATCAAAAGTATGACACTCCCCATACAAGATGACATGGTATCACAAGTCTGAGGACTAATTTACACTACTGGCACGTGTGAACATTTCCATAGACACTAGAGTGACAATACCAAATGGAGTTCTCACAGCGGGCCAGGTTTAGTGAACTTGTTCAACAGACGAGCACCTACATGTTATCCCAAGTATCGCTCATACTTCAACCTATGAGATTGGCTGCTTACTTCATAAGTAAGAAGGTTTAACATTTACTAGTCTTTGAGCATTGCCAATGCCTCGTCTTGGCAATACGATGACCAGGAACAATTTGAGGAATATGGCCTTGATGCATAAGGATCTCACAATTATAACTCTTTATAATTCCTTTGCAAGGCTTTTATATTCCATGGGTTTCATCCGATTAGTACTTAATAACTTTTATTATCGTAGTAACATGAAGGAAAACCTTTCATCACTAAAGTATAGTGTTGGGTTTGCTTTATTAACTATATATCCCTTGTCCAATCTGATTGGCTCATGGGCATACACTAACAATCTCTCACTTGCACTTGAGACAATCTTATTGCTTAAGCTCCACTAGTGAGAATATGCTTGGTCATATTCATGATAATCTTATTATTAAAGTTATTCAACAATTGAGATCACTGTAGACACCTAATTTTGTCCGGACTCCTAAACAAGGTAAATTTTCCTTCAATTTAGATTTTTTCTAAGCTTACCTCTTCTTCACGGCCTAGCAACTTAACATTTGGGTTTGGTGAAGTGGGCATGCCATTTTGACACTTCGGATTGAAAAGTCAAAGTTGAACAAAAGTCAAAGGTCAACTATGGAAAATCAAGATCAAAAAGGAAATTTAGGTGTTAAGGAAGTAATCTTGATGATTTTAAGGTCAACTTTGAATATTGAAGTGATAAAGATAAAATGGAAGTGAAGTGATTGAAAATTGTAGAGAGCTTAAGGTGGGTTTGGCCAAAGTTTAAAAAGCAAGGGAGAAGCCCATTATTTTTACCCAAGTGGATGACAATTTTTTATGGAAACATGGAAGCCCATTTTTCTAAGTGAATGGAAAATTATTGGTGGAAATATAGGAAGCCCATTTTTTTTTCTTAAGTAATGGAAATTTTGTGGGAAGCATGGAAGCCCATTTTCAATGACCAAGTGGTAGGTTTTGTTGGAAGAGAATGGCCCATTTCTCAAGACCAAGAAGAAGGAAGATGGTTAGGGTTAAGAGCCCAACTTGTGTAAAGAATATATAGGGAGCCCAACCTTAAGAGTCCATGTAGATTTTTTGTTGTTGGGAGGGCCCAACTTTAAGAACCCATGTAGTATTTTTTTTGATGGAGGGCCCAAACTTAAGGTCCATGTAGGAAATGGATGATAGGAAAATGAGGGTGAGTTTAGAAATAAATAAAATTTGTAAGGATCATTGTATAAATAAGTGAGGTATGATTGTAGTTAAAAAGGAAGAGTGGAAAGTGTCTTTGGAGGGGCTGAATGGCATTGTTTGGTAAATAAATGGATAAGTGATAAGAGCAAAGGACATGACTCATCCATTTAGTACATGAGTCATCTAATAATATTTGAAGACCATTGGTGGGTGAAAGAGAGGTGGACAAGTGGCTAAAAAATAGAAGAGTCTAGAAGGGTATTGAGAAAGCTAGAAGAAAAAAGAAAAAGACTAAGGGAGAGAAAAGAGATTTTCGGCCAAGGCTTAGGAGGAGGCTGGAAATTTTGAAAATACAGCAGTAAGGCATTAGCTAGGGGAGAAAAAAAAAGAAAGGAGAAAAAGGAGGAAGAAGGAGAAGGTTGAGAGGTCTGTTGGGATTCGGCTCATGCTCAAGCAGAGATAATGTATAATTTAATCAACAGTTAAACATACAACACAGCGGAATTAAATAAACCATATAGAATGCAAAATCCCTCCACGGATCTGCCTATGAATTCAAAATGATCAGGCTGTCAAGAACAAATAACAATCAAAATCTCATACCTCTGTAATGAAGATTGCCGAAACCACATCATAGATTCTTGATGTTTTTGTTCTTGTACACAATGCTCACTTGTCGAAAACCAAAGTCATCCAATTGTCCGACCTCTAACAAGAATCCACACAGGTGATCTGAAAGCTTTCACAAGGTTGAGATTATGTTTTTCCAAGACGATGCTAGTAGTCTAGGTTGTGAGAAACCTTCCTCCTTTATCTTATTTAGCCTCAAGAAAACAAAAGAATCGTATTCTCTTATTTCAATAGGTGTTTGGCTGATTCTCACTAATAGGGGAGAGAGGCGCCGGTTCTAATTCTTATAGGGGGGAGGCGGCAACAACATTAGCCTATTTATAAGTAGGTTTAGTGTATGCCAACCCTTGGACTAACTGCACTAAAGCCCTTATAAATATTATTAAATATTCACAATAAGCCCACAACACTTAATGAATATTTAATCTGGGCCAATCTTATTTTAATTTCATTAATAACCTTTTGTGTGTGACCCATTAGGTCCTTAACATGTTGGCAATAAATATAATTAATTCAATTAAGAATTTTTCCTTTTATATTTATAGATCATGAGCGACATCTAGCAATGCATCATGACCACCTAAATGTCAAGAGAGTCATCAAGCTTCGACTAGCCTTTTGTGTACAATATGTCTGTGTAATTCGATCCCTTCATCAAATATCCTAGCATAGGAAAGAGCAGGGTTCAGTTTCTACTCTTAACCCATTCCATATTAGATCTGCAGCTTTATAATAACTCCTTAAATATTGCCTTGGCCAAGGACTTCTATAAGTTAATATAAGTTAGATACATGTGAGATATGTCCCCTTAATCAGTTGGGGTGATGAATCCTCTCTGGACTACTCATTCATCTTCGTATGCTTCATGTCATACCCAATAACACCCTACTTTAAGCATCCTCGTGATTGGGACTCGTTCGTGATGAAATCTAAGTGTGACAGTTCACATAGAAGATGACCTAGTGTCACAAGTCAAAGGATTATTTACAATATTGACACATGAGAGTATTTACCATAGACACTTGAGGAAAATACCAAATGGAACTCTCATAGCGGGTCATGTTCAGTGAACTTGTTCAACAACCAAGCACCCATATGTTATCCCCAAGTATCTTTATACTTTCAACCTAGGAGATAAGTTGCATGCATCAAGTGCATGAAGGATTAACAATGCCAGTCTTTGAGCATTGTCAATGCCCTGTCTTGACAGTACAATGACCAGGAACAGTTTAGAAACACAACATTGATGCATAAGGATCCTCATAATTGTAACACCTTACAATTCTTTTGCAATGCCAATGTGTCTCATAGGCTTTATCTTCACAAGTCATTTATAACAATTATAACAATACTTATGGATAAAGAAATACCTCAATTATAATTAATAAACTATAATGTGCAATACATGAATATATAAATAGTGTTTTACAAGCCTAACTAGATTGGCTTGTAGGGCTTACACCAACAATCTCCCACTAGCACTAAAGCCAATCGACCATGTACTTAAGCCTATGTCTTTCCATGTGACGAATGTGTTTCTGCTGGGGCAGAACCTTAGTGGGTAACCTTTTTCATATTAATGTCACCTCTTTCAATGATTACACTAATCAGGTGGAACTGCCGTAATATGTGTATGAATCAACGATGAGACCTTGGTTCCTTAGCTTGCGCTTTGGCTCCATTATTATCATACTAAAGTGGTACTGGATAAACATTGCTCGAAACCAACCAAGTTCTTTAATGAACTTCTTGATCCAAAAAACTTCCTTCGTTGCCTCAAACGAGGAGATATACTCGGCTTTGGTTGTTGAATCTACAGTCATCTCTAGTTTGGAACCTTTCCAACTGACTGTTCCAAGATTCAAGGTAAATATATAATTACACTGCGATTTACTGTCATCCTAATCAGATTAGAAGTCAGCATCTGTATAACCCCTAACTTGGAGTTCAGCCCCTCCATAGACCAAGAAAGTATCCATGCTAAACATTTTAGCAACTTGTCTATGTAAACGGATTGGGATAGTCCAAGCAGCCTTTTTGATCTATCTCTATAGATCTTAATTTCTTGAATATATGCTGCTTCTCCCAAATCCTTCATGGAGAACTGTTTGGATAGCCAGACCTTGGTGGTCTGAAGCATAGGTACATCATTTCCTATGAGAAAAATGTCATCGACATATAGCACCAGGAACACAACTGCATGTCCGTTTACCTTCTTGTAAACACATGGTTCATCAAGATTCTTAATGAAACCAAATTCTTTAATTGTTTCATCAAAGCTGATGTTCCAACTCCAAGATGCTTGTTTTAGTCCATAAATGGACTTTTTTAGCTTGTATACCTTATTAGATGTGGCCTTGGTTTGGATGAAAAACCTTCAGGTTGTGTCATATACACTTTCTCTTGCAAATTCTCATTAAGGAATGCAGTTTTTACATCCATCTGCCATATCTCATAATCATGGTATGCAGCAATAGCAGGCATAATCCTAATGGACTTTACCATGGCAACTGGTGAAAATGTATCTTCAAAATCAATGCCTTCAACTTGATTATAACCTTTTGCAACCAATCTGGACTTATATGTTTGTATGTTGCCACCCATGTCTGTCTTGTTCTTATAGACCCATTTACACCCTATAGGTTTTATCCCTTGAGGTGGATCAACTAAAGACCAAACTTGGTTAACTTTCGTGGCATCCATTTCGGATTTCATGGCTTCTAGCCATTTCTCGGAATTGATGTCCAACATCGCTTCCTTATAGGTAGCAGGTTCATTATCAATGGGCAAACCATCTCTTTCCAAGAGAAATCCATATCTTATTGGAGTTTGCCTCTCCCTACTAGACCTTTGGAGTACTTGTGTTTCTTGAGCATTAGTTCGAGCATCCAATGTCTCGACCAATGGCTCAGGTTCTGAGGGAATATTAGGTTGTGGTTCTTGAACTTCTTCAAGATCTATTTTACTCCCACTGAATCCTTCTAGTAGAAACTCTTTCTCTAGAAAAACGTGTTTTGACACAAACACCTTTTGATCAGTAGGACTGTAAAAGTAATATCTAGCAGTCTCTTTAGGATATCCCACAAACTTACATTTTTCTGATCTAGCACCTAGCTTATTAGAAGGTACTTGCTTCACAAAAGCAGTATATCCCCAAATCTTTAGAAAAGATAAACATGGCTTCTTGCCATTCCATATCTAATATGGTACCTTATCTATCGACTTGCTTGGAACGCTATTTAGAAGGTAAGCTACAGTTTCTAAGGCATATCCCCAAAAGGATATCGGAAGGTCAGCCTTAGACATCATGGACCGAACCATGTCCAACAAGGTTCGATTTCTCTTTTCGGATACTCCGTTATGCTGAGGAGTTCCAGGTGGAGTCCATTGCAACAGAATTCCATTATCTGTCAAATGATCCAAGAAATCATGAGTTAAAATTATCCTCCTCGATCCGATCTAAGAGCTACAATAGCTTTCCCAGTCTGTTTCTCTACTTCAGCTCTGAACTCTTTGAACTTTTGAAAAGCTTCAGACTTGTATCTCATCAGATACACTTAACAATATCTAGAATTATCATCAATAAAGGTTATGAAGTATGAGAAATTACCTCTAACAGCTGTGTTTAGTGGCCCACATACATCTGAATGTATTAAGCCCAATAAAACACCAGCTCTCTCACCCTTTCCAGTAAAGGGAGTCTTAGTCATCCTACCAAGGAGACAACATTCACAAGTCCCATATGATTCATAATCAAAGGGTTCCAAATAACCATGTTTAAGCAATTTGGAAATCCTTGTCTCATTGATATGACCAAGTCTACAGTGCCAGATGTAAGTCTTACTTGGATCATCCTTTCTTGCTTTCTTGACATTTATATTGAACACAGGCATCTCTAGATCCAAAACATATAATCCATTATGTAATGTTGCCGATCTATAGTGAATGTCTTTAAGAATGATGGAGCAACTATTGCCCTTCATTCTTATCTCGAAACCATAATTAACAGTGAGGTATGAAACCGAAATGATGTTTCTAGACAATACTGGAACAAAGTAATAATCTTTCAGTTCCAATTTCATGCCCGACGGCAAAGATAAAGTACATGTTCCAACGGCCAATGCTGCAACTTTTGCACCATTGCCTACTCTAAGAACTACTTCATCTTTGCTCAACTTTCTACTTCCTTTCAACATTGCTATGTCATTACATAGGTGTGAACCGCATCCTGAATCAATTATCCAGGAATTTGATTTGACGGTAGAAAGATTCAGTTTAATCACAAACACAGTCAACCCAGAAACTTCTATAAGTTCTTCTTGACTTGTTAAGTGAGCAACCTTCCTTTCATTGAGAACGCTTCTCAATCTCATGTATCGATCCAATCATTTTGGACTAATGACATTCATAATGCCTTGCAGTACAGTTAATGTATAAACCATTTTCAACAACCTAATATGGAAAAAGTATATATATATCAGTTATATTCATGAATTTATACCAATTCAAGATGAGGTATTAAATCTCTTATTGGTTCTCCCACTATTTTTTTGAGATAATAGCCCTCACTATTATTCGAAAATCTCATCAAGGTATTTCCAGTGGGCTGGGATCCCTTTCAACATGTTGCAACCTTGAGTGACTCATTAAATTACAACAAGCCTAGTTGGGTAGATAACATAGCTTATCAATTGCATCTCTATGCAACTCCCAGATCAGTTAGGTGATAACTCTTTGTCTAAGCACATCATATGTACTTCGCCTAACTTTGCCTCTAACACTATGCGGTCAAGTTTGAAAGCATCAAGACAATATAGCATTAGTTGAGTAATACCAAATTTCATACCTCAAACAAATTCGTACAGTAGTTTGACCTTGAGTGACTCAACAAACCTCCTATTGGAAGATCTCTGGTTATCTTGTTATGATGATGGAAGGCAACTTTATCATGCGAAACCTGTGACTCAATATTGTAATGAGGGATTTCCTTGTTCTTTATAAGTCCCATCATAATAAACATTCATAGCATTTATAATATCGCATAAAATAAATCTATAACATGCTTTCTACTTGGATGATTATGGACTTTTCTAATCTAATTTCCTTGAGCCATCAAAGGATACTAGTTGGTCAAATTCCTAGGTGATTACATACATAGTCTTCAAAGCTTGCTTGTAATCTCCTTTTCTTGATGGCACCTTTCTTCATCTTCAAGTTACAAAAATTATTCCTAACTAATCCTAATTTTACACTTGGATGTAACTAATTACATTTTTAATAAAGAAACCTCAAGTTACATTTGAGGGGAGTTAGGTGAGGAAATAATTTTTACAACTCTAGAAAATGAGAGATAAGGTAGGGCACGCAGTCCCTATTTAATTTAATAAAAACCATAAAATTAAATTCAACCATCCACAATCATATTGGGTCTATTTCCATAATCATCCTATACATTCACAAACAATTTATAAACATATAAATCATGCTTTAATCTCTAATTAACATCATTGATTATATTGATCCATAATTTAATTCAAAGAAAATAATAAACATTTATTCTAATCTTATTAGGATAAATCCTAATCCAATTAGGATTATTTCCTTTAATTAAATTATTATCCAATTAAATCATTTAATTGAATATTCATGTAAATTTTTATTTTGGTGATTTAATTAATTTAACAATATTATCCCAAATACTAATTTTATTGTTGTATCTCAACTAGGATACTACAATATTAGTAATTTAATATTGCTAAAATTCATAAGCTGTGAGAATCTGATAGAACCAAAAAAGCCTAGCAAGGGAGGCGCAGCCCATGGATATTGCGAGTAGCCGCCACCCCCTAACCTCCTTAAGATTGTCTATCAGCTTTTCACAGCTTCCAATTTTTCAATGCTAAATCAGTTTTATGATTTTTCAAGCTTGCCAAGAACAATTCTAAGCAATTTTAAATCCTAAAAATATTAAAACATGCATTAAAAATCAGCCAAGAAAAATCTACAAGTTTTTCTCACTAAAATCACCAAATTTGCGCAAAGCAGGCAAAACATTTTTCAATCGCTCCCAAACTTTCGCCAGTTGCATTAATCAGTTTAAAACAATTTTAAACCAATTAATCAGCAAGAATTCACCATGATTAACTGCTGCCTTCACCGAAACACTACAAGTGCAAATTCTCACAAATTTGGTTAGTGACAATAGGATCAAAATAACTCAAAGAACAAAACAATTTTGTTAAAGGTAACAATCAAAGCATAGATCATATAGGAATAACATAAACCTAGCTCTGATACCACTGTTGGGATTCAGCTCATGCTCAAACAAAGATAATGTATAATTTAATCAACAGTTAAACATACAACGTAGCGAAATTAAATAAATGACAGAGAATACCGAATCCCTCCATGAATCTGCCTATGAATTCAAAACGATCAAGCTGTCAAGAACAGATAACAATCAAAATCTCATACCTCTGTAATGGAGATTGCCGAAACCACATCATAGATTCTTGATGTTCTTGTTCTTGTACATAATGCTCGCTTGTCGAAAACCAAAGTCGTCCAATTGTCCGACCTCTGACAGTAATCCACATAGGTGATCTGAAAGCCTTCACAAGGTTGAGATTATGTTTTGCCAAGACGATGCTAGTAGTCTAGGTTGTGAGAAACCTTCTTTGTTTATATTAATTAGCCTCAAGAAAACAAAAGAATTGTATTCTCTTATCTTAATAGGTGTTCGGCTGATTCTCACTAATAGGGGAAAGAGGTGCCGATTCTAATTCTCATAAGGGAGGAGGCGACAACAACATTAGCCTATTTATAAGTAGGTTTACTGTATGCCAACCATTGGACTAACTGCGTTAAACCCCTTATAAATATTGTTAAATATTCACAATAAGCCCACAACACTTAATGAATATTTAATCTGGCCTAATCTCATTTTAATTTCATTAATCACCTTTTGTGTGTGACCCATTAGGCCCTTAACATGTTGGCAATAAATATGATTAATTCAATTAAGATTTTTTCAGTTTATATTTATAGATCATGAGTGGCATCTAGCAATGCGTCATGACCACCCAAATGTCAAGAGAGTCATCAAGCTTCGACTAGCTTTTCGTGTACAATATGTCTGTGTAATTCGATCCATTCATAAAATATCCCAGGATAGGAAAGAGCATGGTTCAGTGTCTGCTCTTAACCCATTCCATATTAGATCTGCAGCTTTACATTAACTCCTTAAGTATTACCTTGGCCAAGGACTTCCATAAGTTAATATAAGCCAGATACATGTGAGATATGTCCTCTTAATCACTTGGGGTGATGAATCCTCTCTGGATCACTCATAACACTCTACTTTAAGCATCCTCGTGATTGGGACCCGTTCGTGATGAAAATCTAAGTATGATAGTTCACATACAAGATGACCTGGTATCAAAAGTCAAAGGATTATTTACACGATTGACACATGAGAGTATTTACCATAGACACTTGAGTGAAATACCAAATGGAACTCTCATAACGGGTCATGTTCAATGAACTTGTTCTACTAACAAGCACCCATATGTTATCCCCAAGTATCTCTATACTTTCAACCTATGAGATCAGTTGCATGCATCAAGTGCATGAAGGCTTAACATATGCCAGTCTTTGAGCATTGTCAATGCCTGGTCTTGACAATACAATGACCAGGAATAGTTTAAAAACACGGTATTGATGCATAAGGATCCTCATAATTGTAACACCTTACAATTCCTTTGCAATGCCATTGTGTCTCATGGGCTTTATCTTCACAAGTCATTTATAACAATTATAACAATACTTATGGATAAAGAAATACCTCAATTATAATTAATAAACTATAATGTGCAATACATGAATATATAATTAGTGTTTTACAAGCCTAACTAGATTGGCTTGTAGGGCGCTTACACCAACATGGTCTTTGATGAAGCTTACCTAGGTAGCTTCCTTTTCTTTTTCTTGTTCTTGGTTTTTCTATTAATTTCATGTTCTTTTTTTCTTATTCTAAGTATGATTTTATTTCCTTTTCTTCAAAACAAAAAGGTTTCAAAAAGGTTTTCAAATGAGTTCTTCTCTTCCTCTTCTCTTTTTCAAGAAAACAAAGTTTTCAAATTTTTTCCCCTTTTTTTCAAGGTGGCCGAAACTTGGTATGATCTTTGGTGGTATTTCCTTTGTTGTTTCATGATTCATCTTTGATATATAATGCTTGTTGGTCTATTGGTTTATTTGATGCCATTTTCTCCTTGTTTTTTTCATGAAATGTTAAGGTTATGAGCTTGATGATCTTGGTTTCCACCTAGTGATGGTTAGGTCGGATTAACATCCAAGTGGCCAACCTTGAGCCAACCTTTGTTCTTGTTGTTTATCTAGGTTTATTTTTTGCTTATATATTATCATCTTCATGTGTATATCTTGCTGAATATGAGTTGATTGTGGAGCATTCTCTTTGTTATATATTTATTTTCTATTTGAAAAGAATGATTATGAGCTTGATGACCTTGGTTTCTACCAAGTGATGGCTAAGCCGGATTTCCATCCAAAAGGCTAGCTTTGAGCCAATAATTTTTACTTGCTGCAAATCATGTTTTTAAACCATTTCCAGCATGATTTTGGTTAATATCAAGCAACAGTCTATAGCTAAAATCTTGATTTCAAACTAGTTGGAAAAAGCAATGTTTAAAAGTTGGAGTTA
The DNA here is from genome assembly GCA_030761205.1 of Fremontodendron californicum. Taxonomy (NCBI): domain Eukaryota; kingdom Viridiplantae; phylum Streptophyta; class Magnoliopsida; order Malvales; family Malvaceae; genus Fremontodendron; species Fremontodendron californicum. Next base: position 14,270,395 of record JAULJL010000013.1, on the reverse strand, counting down.
CTGATTTCGGGCAATATTTTTCCTATGCATTTTTCGTCCAAATAAGAAACTATTTTATCCTCATTTAATATACCCTTAGATGAGTCCATGGTTAAAATTTTAGTTTTTTCTAGCTCTCCTTAAGGGTTTAAAAAAAAGTCTTGGCAAAACTGGTTTTAGTGGCATATGCTGACTTTGGGGCCACTTGAGTCTATGCATTTCTTGTCCAAATAAAAAAAATGTTTCAACCTAAATTCATATACCTTTAGATGAGTCCATGGTTAAAATTTCATATTTTTTTTTGAAATTTTTTAAGGGTTTAAAAAATAGTTTAGTAAAACCGGGTTTTTGAAGTTAAAACAAGCTTTAAAACTAGCATAGGTTTCGATTTTTTGCACAAATAGGGAGAGGCTAGCCAAAACCCTTATGTACTGTTTAAAGGTTGTTTTCATGGTCTTTTAAAGTTTAAAAATAGTTTTTAAGAAAATCGGGTCATGGGTAGGTAAAGCGAACTTAAAAAACGAGCAAAAATTTTGACTTCCACACTAAAAACATTCGGCCACTTTGGCCTTTCTTTCAAAAATTGCATCAATTTAAACTTGTTTTGGCTTTCAAAATGTTTCCATTAAATCGTCTAGCAAAATTCGGATGTCCTCTTAATCCGAGCAAAAATTCGTGCCCAAAATCTTTTGATTTTGAAATTCAATTTAAGTTTCTTTCAAAGGTAGTCGGACATATTTTTAGGTGTTCGGGTATCCTCTCTTCAAGAAAGAAACACATTTTCAATTTTGGTTGTTTTGCCTTGTTTCATTTTAGTGTTCCGTATGTATACGATTGTGTTATTTTGAAATGGATTGCATGTGCTCTATTTACTCACGACCATAATTACATCATAGAGATGATTGCGGATTTTTGACGACGAAATTCGAAGGATGTCATAGTAGTGATTCCTAAGATATCCCAAGGTGAGGGAATTCGGTTAAATATCACCACAAGTAGTGGGAGTATTTGGCAATATTCTCAATATGAAAAATCGTGTTCATTTCAAATTGGAAATGATGGAAATAATAAATAAATAAAAGTGAATATGTACGTGCTTGATATTTTGACATGCTCGTGTGATGACACCTAATTTTGTCCGGACCACTAAAACAAGTATGTTTTCCTCCTAAATTGATGTTTCAGAATGCTAAAAGGCTTTTCTCATCCTGCAGGTGGTACTCTGAGACTTAGTCTAAGAAAGCATACAAAAAAAGTCAACCCCAAAAAAGTCAACCACTAAAAATGTCAACCCATTTTCAAAATCAAGATTTGAAGTTCAATTTAAAGATGGTGAAATAATTTTGACAATCCGAGGTCTACATTGAAAGATATGGAGCCACCTATTAAAACCGGTTTTATAAAATATTTTAAAATTAATTAAAACATTTTTAAAACCAATTTCAAGTCTGCATTTTAAACCAAAGAAATGAAAGAAGCGGATTCGGGACTCAGTTATGTGTAGGGAAGGATTAGCACCCCCAAAACGCCCGTATAAAATGGTACCTTATTAATCATGTGTTATCTCAAGTCTCGGTAAAGAGTCGGTTTTAAATTTAGTATTTCAAGTTAGTTCCCAATTTAAAGAAAAATAATTCCATTTTTAATTGAAAATGATCCGGAATTTATAAATTCAAAATTTTCCTATATTTCCCAATAAACGTGGCAAAATATAGAAAATTTTATTAGTTTGGAAAACTTTCCGAATCATTCTTATTTTAAAAAGATATTTCGTTGTTAATGATAATTGATGATATCCTCCCCAGCAAACCCGGCAGAGAACTCATGAATTATTTTAACTCGAGAATATCTTTATTTTATTGAAAATCATTACCTTTTCGAAAACATTTTAAAAATATGAATATGAATATGTATGACATAAATAAAATGACATAGAAAAGTCTAAATAATATAATACAACCTAAATGATATGATATAATTTAAATGTCTTAGCATATTCTAAATGAAATGAAATATCCTAAGTTATATGATATATTCTAAATGAAATGACCTAGGTAACATAATATATTCTATATGAAATGTAATATCCTAAGCCATATGATATATTCTAAATGAAATAAAATATCCTAAATGACATAATATATTCTAAATGAAATAAAATATCCTAAATGACATAATATATTCTAAATGAAATGAAATGACCTAGGTAACATAATATATTCTACATGAAATGAAATGACCTAGGTAACATAATATATTCTATATGAAATGAAATAATTTAAATGACATGGCAAATATGAATGATATGGCGTATAATTTAAATGACATGAAATATAAAATAATGCTATCATATAATATGCATGAAAATAAAAATGAAAATAATAATGCATGAACATAGTATATGCTAAATAATATGACAAAAAATGACTAAATAAAAAGCATAGGATATCATGAAATATTCAAAACCATATAATAAACAATATAATCATCAAAAATAGAAATCAAAATAATAACAATACCATAGAAATTATCATAGAAAAAATCACATATTATATAAAATGCATGAATATGGAAAATGCAATGCAAGAAAGTGTATTTTTTTTCTTTAATTAAGGAAATCCTTATATCTAAAAAGATATACGGCTACTTTAGGAAAATATATCAAATTAAATATTCTAAAATCAAAATACTTTGTGATTGTTTGAAAACAATTTTTTGAAAAGCTTAGATTAAAAATAAAAACTTGGCTAAACCCTTTTTAAATGGCTCTAATTTCCTAAGTTTAAAATCCTAGACTTGACCACCCTTAACCCGAGACTTAAAAAATCATTTTTAGAGTTTAAAAAGGCTTAAAAACTACCCTAAGTCAGTAGCTAAACTTCCTAATCAGCCCCCTTTAAGTAACTTAACCAAAACAGAAAAATGATTTTCCTTCAAATTCAATTCTGACTCCACTGTCCAGTTTTAAACCATGATTTTTATCCTATTTTTAAAAATTCTAAAAAATCTAAAAAAAGTATTGGAGACTCAGGACACGTAAAAATACACGAAAAAAAATCGGCTTAATTTTTTGATTAAAGATGACTGCCCAGAAAAATTGGGAAAGTACGAGTACTGGGTGAAAAAATTGTTTTGCCAAAACACATTTTTTTGCCTTTGATAAAATCATTTAAAAATCAAAGTAAAAATATTTGAGACTCTCTAAAAGACTTACAAACAGTAGCTAGCACTTTTAAAAAGTTAGGCAAAAATTGGCTTAAGTAAAAAAAAATCACAAAGGTAGAATAATCAATTTGACAACTCTTTAATTTTCCACAAGTATGCTCAAGAGAGCATGACTTTGAATCATTGATTGGCCTAAGTCATAAGTCTAGTGGCATGGACATGAAATGGATGAAAAATACAGCAAATATGATGCATGAAATGCATGATTTTAAACCTAAATGTCATGAAAAATGCATGGCATCAATAAAATGACCTAGACCTAAATGAACTTGCAAGGCATTTAATGCAACCTAAGTCTAAAATGCATGGATATGCATGGCAAAACAAACCAATCCTAGCATCTAAAATATGCATGGCAATAACACAAACACAAGGCATGCTTAAACCAAATACTCAACCAAATGTACATATCACCTAACATAACAAAAATGCACACACAAAGCAAAGAAAGTGAAGTGGTCGAATGGCCTTATGTTCAAAGTGAGCATGGCATTTTCACAAACACTTGATATACTAACATACTTAACTAAAGAATAACACTCAAATCATGCAAATATAAAGTAGAGGTATGAAAACTAACTAGCATTTTCAAAAACACATGGATTTCAAAATATAAAACATAAACAAACTTAAATATTTTGAAAACAGAAAATCAAAAATGCAAGAACATGATAATAAACTCATAAATGGAAATAAGCAAGCAATGAAATTAAAACAAGCTTCAAGTATATGTAGTAGAAGAAGATTTAAAGCATCAAGACTTATTTAATATAAAAAATAACATGAAATAACAAAGCAAATAGCAACTAAAATAAAAAAAAATTGGGCCATTCGGCCATGTCAAAGAATAAGGAGAAAAAAATATTTCAAGAGTTTTTTATAGGAAAGGATCAAGAAAGAACTTCAAGAAGAACATTAAAAACACTTATTTAAAAAGAAAAATAAAAAAGAAACTCACCAAAATAATAATCAAAAAAGCAAATCAAGAATGGAAAATCAAAGAAAGTGCAAGAGTATGGTGCTAAAAGCAACCTCTAAAAGCTATCTTTCAAGCTTTTTCTCTTCTAACTTTCTTTTCTTTTCTAAACTTTTCTTTTTGCTATTCAACAATGGAGACAAAATCTGCCAAAAGCAAGAGAGAATAGAGAATGAGAGTGTCCCCCCAAAAAAAAGAGAGAGTCATTTCCTTCATATGGCCGAATGCCCCCTTCCCCTAGGCTAGGATGTTGTCATTTTTCCATCAACCAATTTTCATCCAAGGGCTATTGATCCAAGATGTTTAAAACATGAAATTATCACCCTTAGATTAGGCCATCAGCTATCTACAATTACAACTATTCAAGAATCTTAAGCCATTATGTTAAAACTCCCCCTCTTCATGCATTGGTCCATGTGGCTTATTTTTTGCAAAGGCTTGATCAAAAAATCACTAACTAACTCTTCATTGTTGGCCTCTTGATTAAAAAATCAGAAACCTCCTACCCTTCTTTGGGCCTTGGCTGGCCAGCCCCTTTCCTTCCAGTCCATGTTTCATTTTTTTAAAAGGCAAGGAAAGAAGCCCTTTTCAGTTTCTTGGGTAAATGACCTTTTTGCCCCCCGAATGTAAATAAATGGCAAATAGACTCCAAATTCAAATTTTATTTTTTCAATATTTCAAAATAATAAAAAATTGAATTCTGGAGGTTTCCAAAATTTTCTGAGTCCATTTGCTATTTATTTGGATTTTTCTTCCAAAATTGCCCTTTTATGCCCCCAAACTTTACCATTTTTTAAACGAGCTCCAAATCAAGATTTTTCTTCACCAATCTCTTCCAAATAATTTACAAGTGTGATCTGGAAGTTTTCATAATTTTTGGAACTCATTTGGTATTTTTTCGAGATTTATTTGCTTGAATTACTGCATAGAGGGCCCGGGATTTGGCCATTTTGCAAACGAACTCCGAATCAAGATTTTCTTTCGCCAATCTCTTCCAAATAAATTAAAAATGAGATTTGAAAATTTTCAAAATTTTTGGAGTTCATTTGCTATTTTTTGGGATTTATCTTCTTGAATTTTTGCATAGGAGACCCGGGATTTGGCCATTTTGCAAACGAACTCTGAATCAAGATTTTCTTTTGCCAATCTCTTCCAAATAATTTAAAAGTGAGATTTGCAAATTTTCAAAATTTTTGGAGTTTATTTGCTATTTTTCCCAAATTTTCCAATTTTGCCTCCGAAACTCAGTTTTGCTCAAAACAAGTCCGATTTTTAGATTTTCTTCAAACTGAGCCTTGGGATATCCTTTTTTAATCACTCCTCATCCATTAGGGGCTTTAATACTACCGAGTCAGGCTATTTTTGTAATTCATCCCAATTTCATCGAAATCAACCAAAAATCCTAATTCTCGGTTTTCTTCCGGATTGACTTTTCTTTTAGTTTTTCTTTCAAGTGGCTTCTCCATTACCCGTAGTCAGTGCTTATCTTTCATTTGGAACCTTCAATTTCGACCAATTCGATCGTTTAAGCACTTTTCCCCAAATTTCCTGGATTAGGGTTTCCTTTCTACTGAATCACCATAACCCAAGTTCCGAACTCCATATCTTTCGATGTAGAACTCGGATTATCAAAATTCTTTCACCATTTTTCAATTGAACTTCAAATCTTGATTTCGAAAGTGGGTTGAATTTTCCAGTAGTTGACTTTTTGGAGTTGACTTTTTCAAGTTTGAGTTTTTATGCTCGCCCTCTTAAACTAAGTCTCGGAGTACCACCTGCAGGATGAAAAAAAGTATTTTTACATTTTGAAACATAAATTTAGGAAAAAAACATACCTGTTTTAGTGGTCTGGACAAAATTAGATGTCTACAGCTGCCCCTCTTTGGCTATTGCTGAGAATCAAGAATCAGGCAAAGATAAACAAACACTGATTTTGTCCGATTAGTGAAATCACATGTGAAGAGAAGGGAAAGGGGTTTCTTTTTCATATTTTCATTTTTTAAAAATGTTTTCAATTTTTCATTTTTCAATTTTTTTTTTGTTGAAAAAACTGTAAATAGAAGATATTGTCCTTAAATTGAGTTCCCTGAGTAATCAAGGCTCCACCCATCTTAAGGAAACGGGTTCAATTTGCAAGAGAAGGAAAGATCTCGACGATGGTCTCGGGGTCTTATCCTGTCTTGTGCTAACCTTACTGGCATGGGTGAAACCGAAAATTGAAAAAGATCTGGATGAAACCAAAAATTGGAAAGCATGTGTGAAACTAAAAATTTGAAAATGATCTGGATGAAACCAGAAATTGAAAAGCATTGGTGAAACCAAAATTAAAATCTGGATGAAACCAGAAATTGAAAAGCATGGGTGAAACCAGAAAAAGATCTGGATGAAACCAGAAATTGAAAAAAATGGGTGAAACCAGAAATTGAATAGCATGGATGAAACCAGAAAAAGATCTGGGTGAAACCAAAAATTGAAAAAGATCTGGATGAAACCAGAGATTAAAAAAGGCATGGGTGAAACCAAAAATTGAAAAAGATCTGGATGAAACCAAAAATTGAAAAGCATGGGTGAAACCAGAATTTTGAAAATGATCTGGATGGAACCAAAAATTAAAGTCATGGGTGAAACCAGAAATTTGAAAATGATCTGGATGGAACAGATTAAAGGCATGGGTAAAACCAGAAATTTGAAAATGATCTGGATGGAACCAGAAATTTGAAAAGCATGAAATTAACCTGAAGGATTTGGGAGAGGATGCAAATGCTTCATGGTGTAAATGCAAATATCTTAGATTGATGCAAATGCTTCTTGAAATGATACATATATCTTGGATTGATGCAAATGCTTCTAAATGCAGATGCAAATGTCCCTACGAATCATGTTCATGTAAGTGGTTCACGAATGGGGTAATTGCAGCTATAATGAAGATGCAATGTTCCTAGAAATGATGCACTTGCTTGAGATGATGCGAATGCAAATATCTATGAAGGATGTATTTGTAAAGATAGAATGCAGATGCTCATGGAATAGTGCAAATGCAAATATCCATAAATGATGCAAATGTTTGCTGACACGGTGTATATGCAAAGCTTAATAGAGAGATGAGTGTTTATGAATAATGCAAATACCCCCAATCGTTTTTCTAGACTTTGGCTTAGCCTTTCCCATTCATTTCTTCCTCTTTAAATCAGAGTATATTTTCAACTCCTTTTTCAATCTTTGGCTATTCTTTTTGCCCCAACAGTTTTCAAACTCTTATCAACAGAAATCTGCTTGCTAAGTTTTATTTCTTCTTCTCATATTTGGAAATCAAGATAAACTCTAGTAGTTCCACACCTTTGGGTTAGAAAAACCCTTATCTCATGTCAACATCAAAAATGGACATTTTCAAAAAATATCTTTATTTGTTTTCTCATTTTGAAAACTTCTGAACAAAAAATATTAACCCCACAGTGTGTGATGTACAAATCTTTTGAAGACTGATGATCATTGTTAAAAACTTCTCTAAGTGTCAATCTAGGTTTTTCAATTTGAATTGGCAATGCTTGGTATAACAAGATTTTGGTTGATCAAAGGAAATTTCATAACAAAAATGTATGTCCTTTCTAGGCTCACAAATGGAACAGGTTTTATAAATCATGAATTCACTGAAAATCAAACAAATTCAACATTCTTTTAGTTTTCATATCAAGACATTTTGATAAGCGTCAAGATTGGCTGGTATGTTTAAACTGGAAAGTTGATTTTGGAGAAAAAAGAGTTTCAGTTTTTGAAATCAATCATCCAAATGAGAGTTGACACTTTAGGAAGTTCAAGAATTCCTAGATGTTCCTTGATGACCGCTTCTTCAAGATGACCTTCTCTTTTGTGGTATCGACACTAATGTAAATGGCATCAAAAATTGCATTTTACTCTAGACCGCCAATTTTTGGGTTTTCGCCCTAGAGTCCCATTCTTTCCATTTTTTTTACCATGCACTTGAGGATTCTAAATTATTCCTTAGTGAAATGAGAATTCGATGAGATAGGATAAAATCTGAGGAAAAACCCTTCAAAATTAAATATTCATGCTTGATCAAAATGGACTTTTAAAGCGCGTAATGTAGGCCATGGTTTGGGGTTCAAAAAGAAAAGATAAATAAGCCCAAAATATGTGTTTGAGGGTAATCAGATCAAGTATCATTTCTTGAGGAGAATTCTCTTTGAAGCATTTGTCCCTTCTTGGACATTTCTTTCCTTTTTACTTTTGCTCTTTTTCTTATTTGCTTTTGGCTTTTATTTGCCATACTTTTTCACACTTTTTTTCTTTTTTTTTTTGGCTTCCATTTCGCCATCTTTTCCTTTTTCTTTTGACAGAGTGAACCCATATTCATTCGGGGCTCCATTTGCTTTGTATCTGTCTTTGAGCCAGGACTCATTCCTCCATGATCTTTAAAAAGATCTTTCCTCGCATTTGCCCCCCAGTGTAGAGGGTGATCCTTGATCAGGGTTCAAAGAAGAAAGAATTCTTTTGGCTCAAAAATGGGTGACTATGGATTTTTTTTTTTTTTTTTTTGCGAAAGGGATATGAAAGGTCGCTATTCATCATATTAAGCACAAATATTCTCATTGAAAAGCAATCCCCAGGGGAAATAGATAATCAAAATTTCATTTTGCACTTTGGAATCATCTGAATTCTCCTATGCATGATATCACAATTTTTCTTCATTTTTAATATTTTTCATCGCATGCCCTAATGATTCATGCATTAGTCCATCCTTATTCACCATGTATCCATCATTTCCACATATGATGCCCCAATTTGATTAACCATGAGAGTTTGTATCAACAAGGAACATAGCAAGTCTAGGTCTATTTTGAAAAGGCTGAGTTTCAAATCTGAGTTCTTTAAAGAGAAGAAAATTTGACTTAAAAATGGGTTTTCTCTGGGACATTGGATAATCTAGTTTAATCATTGTGCCCCAGGGTGTCAATCATGAAGTGAAGTTTGGGTAACTAGTGTTTTGTGGTTATTGGTAAAGTTCTTAAATGGTTTTAGCACAATCTTGACATACATCAAATTACCAAAATCTAGACTCTTGAAAGAATGTCTTATTTGTTTGAATTTCAAGGAATTCGAAAAAAATTTTCCAAAAAGTTCGTTACTTTGTTCATGGCCTAGACTAGGATTTACAACTTTGCTTATTCTGTGATGACAATGTTTTTTCTCTTTTTTTTTTTTTCCGAAGTTCCATCATTCATATTCCTTGAAGCATTAGGTCTTTCAAGTGTTCTCGATTCAAGGGGTTTAGGCATAAAGAAGCCCAAAAAAGAGGGGGAAGGGTATTGGGTCATTTCTAACAATGATCATCAATATTCTCCGTCCATTATTAAAGCTTCCTTAATGCCTTTTTTATTTATTTATTTATTTTTTTGCAAATTCAAATTATTGTTAAAACACAACAAGCATTTAAAAATCAAAATTCATTTAATTCATATGAATGTCACCATAAGACAAGTGTTTTCATCATGAGGTATGAAACTACATGCATAAAAAACTCCTTCTTGACATGTTCTCCCTAATTCAAACTGGCTATTCCTCGGTACTCTGTTCGACCTTTCCATCTACTTCTCCCATTATGGCATCCACAATTGTCTCATCATTCCCATTCAGTAGATTCTCCACACTATCTGACTTTCATTTTTTTTCACATCTAACTGCCCTTTATTGATGAGTGCTTGAACCTTCCGTTTCAGACATAGGCAATTTTTCGTGGAATGTCCTCGAATCCCAGAATGATAATCACAATATGCATTCTCGTCATACCAACTCGGATATAGGGGTTGGATAGGCTCCACTGGAACTTTAGTGAGGAGTTGCTCTTCGACCAGCTGCGGCAATAGTTCAGAGTAAGCATGGGGAGTGACTCAAACTGATCTCTTTTTCGGATATTCTTCGATTTCCTTTGACTGACAAAAGGTTGAAAATGTACTGGACCCTGAAAGGCCATTGGGTATATGTATGAACCTTGGGGTACATAGTTCATAGAAGGACAGGGTAGTGGGTATGAAGTAGCTAGAATATACGGGGCAAAGTCTCCCATGGCTTAGACATCTTTCTCTTTCTTTTTGGGCGACCTGTTTCTCTCTGCATTAAATGTTTTACCTCCTTCGAGTTTCACGGCCTTGATTGCATTTTCAATTATTTCCTCGGAGATTACCATATCCGAAAAATTCTTCGTGGTGTTGTGAACATGTCTATTGTAGTATGGGGCCTGTAATGTATTCACAAAAAGGAATGTGGTTTCCTTCTGAGTTAAGGGCAGTTGTACTTGGGTGGCCATGTTCCTCCACCTCTGAGCATACTCTTTGAAGCTCTCAGTAATCTTTTTCTCCATATTTTGCAAGGTGAGACGGTCAGGTGTCATGTCGATCACATGCTTGTACTGGTTTAGAAAAGCCCTAGCCAAACATTCCAAGAGCGAATCCGATCCTTGCTCAACTGACTATACCACCTAATTGCGGACCTGCTGAGGCTATCCTGAAAGTAGTGGATCAAAAGCTTATCATTATCTATAGAACTTGTCATCTTTCGGCAGTACATAGGGATATAGGCTGACGGATCAGTCGTCCCGTCATATTTCACAAAGTCAGGGACCTTGAATTTAGGAGGGATGACTAAATCAAAGACCAAGCATCGTTCTTTCGCCTCCACACTCCCGAATACGTCTGTATTTTCTACTGCCCGAAGCCTTTCATCTAGCAACTGATATTTCCCTTGGGAATCGGCCAACTCTACCTCATTAACCATTTTCAACTTTGCCTGTTCAGCTGGATCATCTGAATTTAAGATGTTGACGGGGTTAACTGTGTTCTGCGCATCCATCATTACGTCCTCATTCTGATCTTTTCATTCCTCTAACCCTTCTCTGGCGGCCAAGTTTTCAGTGTATCCCTTGATTACGGTGGACATTAGCTCTATCAATTTAGACATCTGATCTTTAGATTCTGCTTGAGACTTTGCCAGCTGTTCTCGTAATTCTTCCTGTACCCTTTCCATTCTTTCCATTCGGGCAACTTGTTCATTATCCATAGCACTAGCCTGTATTAAAAGGGTACTCAGTACTTCTTATACCTCTGATTTGAGATGAAAATTCTTTCAAAGACTCTTAAAGCCAAGCCAACTTCTGTTTTGTTCCCCCAAAGTGCGTGTCATGATGAAGGAGCCACAATTGCAATTTGATGCACGTGAAGCCTAAACAATATGATGTATGGACATGTACAATGGAAACATGCTGACCATATATGTAATAAATGCAATCACGATGCCAACATGTTTCAAGCAAAGAATAAACAAATCAACGCATGGATATATGCAATGAATGATCATGTACATTTCAGCGTATTTCCCAATGAATGATCATATACAATATGAATGCAACACAATGTCATTTATGATGCATGTAAACAATGAATGATTGATACAGAGTATATACAAAGAAAATCATGCTGACCATGTGTGTCATGAATGCATCCTGATGTTAATATGACAGATTAATGCATGAGCATATATAGAGAAATCATGCTGACTATGTTTGTCATGAATGCAACCCAAAGTTAACATGATGCATATAAAGAATAAGCAAATTAATGCGTGGATATATATAGAAAAATCATGCTAATTATGAATGCACGAATGCAACCTGATGCTAACATGATACATGTATGAATATATGACATGACAAATAATTGATCGGATGCAAAATGCAAAGGGGAAGATATCACAGAGGAAATAAGAATCGAAGGAACTCAATCATCAACATCTTATAAATTTGAAGCATAATCAATTCATTCCCACATCAACATTCACAGTGGTATAAACCATGTTTTACAAAATTTGAGCAGTGGTTAAAACTGTCTTTACAAGCACTTTATTCTTCCTAGCATCCTAAGGCTATAAAAGTAGGCTACTGAATAAGTGAAATCCTATTACATCATATAAGTCCGAAGCCTTTCCATCTCAATGCTGTAGATCTCCCAATCCTAATTACCCTTTTCTAGTCCTCTGTCAATCAGTGTTGTTGGATCCAACCACTTGGCATCTATAAGAGATTGTATTCTTGAGTGCATTGCAGTGTTGAATGCTATGCCCAACAGTTCCACGGTGATAATAACATTTTTCATTCTGGTTATACCACTTGGGCTATGGTGGTGACAGGGGTTTCAACAGCACATAGGCAACCAGGTGATTTCAGACCAACATTGGGAAAAGCTCTTGATAGCTGATTGGAAGGGGATCAAAATGCCTTTGGGTCTTATCCTAGGGTCGTTTCTTAGTCACACAGAGCCTAGGAGTTAGGGCACTTGGTGGTGGCACTAAGGTCTGAACCGGAGTGTTTACATAGGGAGATAGAGGAATAACAAGGCAAGGGTATGGATTTGGGCACGGGGCCTTTGGAGGTTGTACATAGCTCGAGGTTGCTATCCCAGATGTTTGATAAGGTGATTGATGAGGGAAATAGTACGAACTGGCAGTTGGTGGTGATGGAGTGAGATTCAGGAATCCCGTAGTGGTCATCCCAATGGACAATTGGACCATAGTAGGGTGGGGATATTGGTTTGGACCTAGGACCAATTGCAGGGACTATTTGGGATTTGAAGTTTCTATCCTTGGTATCAGGCTCTCGGGTTTAATCATTTTGATAATTTTGTCCACAATTTCATTAGGATTGCAACCTTTGTGGCATTGACATGCACAGGATCCAGCAAGGATTGTGTGTTATGGACTTAATGGTTTTGGTTGATCCGAAGGCGATGCAGAGCCATGAGAAAGTTCCCCTTTACTCTTACCCATATCCTCAAACATTTTCAGCAATTTGGCGAGTTGTTCTTTCGCTTCTCGGATTTCATGTCCAAATTCCTCTTGATTTCGTTCCACAGCACCCAATCGTTCCTCCAATTCTTTCCTCATATCTCGAACCCCTTTCATGCAAATGAAAATGTCATGAGATTAAAAATACAATTATGAAGGTACATGCTCTATTCCTATGTGCATGAATATACTGATGATTAATGCATGAACATATACAGAGAAATTATGATGACTATGTATGCTATGGATGCAATCTAATGCCAACATGATACATTAAAAAAATGAATAAATTGATGCACAGGTATATACAAATAATAACTATGCATGTCATAAACATATTCTACTATGAATGACCATGCATGCTATGACTGTAACATGATGTCAAAATGATACATGGAAAAAAAAATGAATTAACACAAAGGTACGTACAAAGAATGACCATGTATATCACAAATGTATTCTAAAATGAATAACCATGCATGTTAGGACTGTAATATGATGTCAAAATGATACAAATAAAGAATAAATGAATTAACACCAAGGTATATACAAAGAAATCAATGATTACATGAAATTGGTGGGACCTAAATCTTTGATTATTCAAAAATCTCATTATGCAAGATTTGCCTCCAAATTTATGATTTTTTTAAAACTTGTTTTTTTCTATGAAAAACCAATCATATAATTTTCAAAAACATTTCGGGGTAGTGGATCCCACTATGGTACAATGTGCAAATGTTCATGTACCACTACCAGTTTATAGAAACCATCAAATAAAATTATAATCACCATCCGTTTATTGCAAAAAAATGAGATCAACAATACAACCATAAATGTACATGCTCTATTCACACATGAATGAAATGTGCAAACATGCAAAAATGTTTGAAAAAGAATGTTTTGATATTTTCAATTTTAAAAAGTTTATGAACACTTGCCCCAACAGTATCGACTCACTTAGGCATCACGATGCCTTTGAGACAGGGTATTAAATTTATTACGGGCGATGTACGTACATCGTCGCACGATCTACAACACTTATTCAAGATTTTCTTTCGCCAATCTCTTCCAAATAATTTAAAAATGAGATTTGTAAATTTTCAGAATTTTTGGAGTTCATTTGCTATTTTTCCCAAATTTTCCAATTTTGCCCTTTTGCCTCCAAAACCCGGTTTTGCTCAAAACAAGTCCGATTTTTAGATTTTCTTCAAACTGAGCCTTGGGCTATCCTTTTTTAATCACTCCTCATCCATTAGGGGCTTTAATTCTACCGAGTCAGGCCATTTCTGTAATTCTTCCCAATTTCATCGAAATCCACCAAAAACCCTAATTCTCGGTTTTCTTCTGGATTGACTTTTCTTTTAGTTTTTCTTTCAAGTGGCTTCTCCATTACCTGTAGTCAATGCTTATCTTTCATTTGGAACCTTCAATTTCGACCAATTCGATCGTTTAAGCATTTTTCCCCAAATTTCCCAGATTAGGGCTTCCTTTCTACTGAATCTCCATAACCCAACTTTCGAACTCCATATCTTTCGATGTAGACCTCGGATTATCAAAATTCTTCCGCCATTTTTCAATTGAACTTCAAATCTTGATTTCGAAAGTGGGTTTACTTTTTCAGTAGTTGACTTTTTGAGGTTGACTTTCCGGGGTTGACTTTTTCAAGTTTGACTTTTTATGCTCGCCCTCTTAAATTAAGTCTCGGAGTACTACCTGCAAGATGAAAAAAGTCTTTTTACATTCTGAAACATCAATTTAGGAAGAAAACATACCTGTTTTAGTGGTTCGGACAAAATTAGGTGTCTACACTAACATGCTTAGCTAAAGAATAATGCTCAAATCATGCAAATATAAAGTAAAGGCATGAAAACCAATAGGAATTTTCACAAACACATGGATTAAAAAAATATAAAACATAAAAAAACTTAAACATTTTTAAAACAGAAAATCAAAAATGCAAGACAAGTAAAATAAACATGATAACAAGATAATAGACTCAAAAATAGAAACAAGCAAGCAACCAAATTAAAACAAGCTTCATATTTATGTATTAGAAG
Source organism: Fremontodendron californicum (assembly GCA_030761205.1). Lineage (NCBI taxonomy): Eukaryota > Viridiplantae > Streptophyta > Magnoliopsida > Malvales > Malvaceae > Fremontodendron > Fremontodendron californicum. The sequence goes on along the minus strand of JAULJL010000013.1, from coordinate 14,255,308 downwards.
AAGATTAAAGCATAAAAACTTGTTAAATATCAAGAATAACATGAAAATAAAAATGCAAACAGCAACCCTAAAAAACTAGGCCATTCTGCCATCTCAAAAACAAAGGGAAAAAAAATTTCAAGAGCTTTTTACAAGAAAGAATGAAGAAGGAACTTAAAGAAGAACATTAAAAACACTTATTTTAAAAGAAAAATCAAAATAAAATCACCAAAGTAGTGATCAAAACAGCAAATCAAGAATGAAAAATCAAAAAAAGGGCAAGAGTATGGTGCTTAAAGCAACCTCTAGAAGCTATCTTTCAAGCTTTTTCTCTTATAACTTTCTTTTCTTTTCTAAACTTTTTTCTTTGCTTTTCAACAATGGAGAGAAAAATCAGCCAAAACCAAGAAAGAATAGAGAGTGAATAACTGAAAATGAAAGAAAGAGTCCTCCCCTTGTAGTGTGGCCGAATGGCCCCTCTATGTTAGGATGTTGTCATTTTTCATTCAACCAATTTCCATCCAAAGGCTATTGATCCAAAATGTTTAAAACATGAAACTATCACCCTTAGATTAGGCCATCAGCTATCCACAATTATAGCTATTCAAGAATCTTAAGCCATTATGTTGACACTCTTCCTCTTCATGCATTGGTCCATGTGGCTTATTTGCAAAGGCTTGATCAAAAAAATAACCAACTTCCTCTTCATTGTTGGCCTTTTGATTAAAAATAAAAAACTATCTAGCTATCCTTGGGCCTTGGCCAGTCAGCCCCTTTTCTTCCAGCCCATGTTTCATTTTTAAAAGGCGAGAAAAGCCCTTTTCGGTTTCTTGATTAAAATAACCTTTTTGCCCCCTAAACATAAACAAATGGAAAACGGACTCCAAATTCAAATTTTATTTTTTCAATACTTTCAAAATAATAAAAAATTGAATTCTGGAAGTTTTCAAAAAATTTCGAGTCCATTTGCTATTGATTTGGATTTTTTCTTCCAAAATTGCCCTTTTATGCCCCCAAACTTTACCATTTTTTAAAAGAGCTCCAAATCAAGATTTTTCTTCACAAATCTCTTCCAAATAATTTAAAAGTGTGTCTGGTAGTTTTCATAATTTTTGGAACTCATTTGGTATTTCTTTCAGAATTTATCTACTTGAATTACTACATAAGGGGCCCGGAATTTGGCCATTTTGCAAATGAACTCTGAATCCAGATTTTCTTTCGCCAATCTCTTCCAAATAATTTAAAAATGAGATTTGAAAATTTTCAGAATTTTGGAGTTCATTTGCTATTTTTTTGGGATTTATCTTCTTGAATTTCTACATAAGAGACCCGGGTTTTGGCCATTTTGCAAACGAACTTTGGATCAAGATTTTCTTTTGCCAATATCTTCGAAATGATTTAAGAATGAGATTTACAATTTTTCTGAATTTTTGGAGTTCATTTGCTATTTTTCCCAAATTTTCCAATTTTGCCTTTTTGCCTCCGAAACCCGGTTTTGCTCAAAACAAGTCCGATTTTCAGATTTTCTTCAAATTGAGCCGTGGGCTATCTTTTCTTAATCACTCCTCATCCATTGAGGGCTTTAGTCCTACCGAGTCGGGCCATTTCTGTAATTCTTCCCAATTTCATCAAAATCCACCAAAAACCTTAATTCTTGATTTTCTTCCGGATTGACTTTTATTTCAGTTTTTCCTTCAAGTAGCTTCTCCATTACTCGTAGTCAGTGCTTATCTTTCATTTGGAACCTTCAATTTTGACCAATTTGATCGTTTAAGCATTTTTTCCCAAATTTCCCAGAATAGGGTTTCGTTTCTATTGAATCTCTGTAACCCAACTTCCAAACTCCATATCTTTCAATGTGGACCTAGGATTATCAAAATTCTATCGCCATTTTTCAATTGAACTTTAAATCCTGATTTTGAAAGTGGGGTTGACTTTTTTAGTAGTTGACTTTTTGAGGTTGACTTTTCGAGGTTGATTTTTTCAAGTTTGACTTTTTATGCTCGCCTTCTTAGATAAGTCCCGGAGTACCACCTGCAGGATCAAAAAAAGTCTTTTTACTTTCTGAAACATCATTTTAGGAAGAAAACATACATGTATTAGTGGTCCGGACAAAATTAGGTGTCTACATCCTTTTTAGTTTTGACTTTTGAGAAAATATGAAAAAAGAAAAATTTTCAAAAAAAGAATAGTTGTCAAGAGAATTCAAGAAAAATAGAAAGAAGAAATAATCAAAGAAATAAAAAGTGATATTAGGATCTCCTTTTCCTTGATCTTTTCATTGCATTTTGTATAACACTTATAAGCAGTAAATATGAAAATTCATTTCCTCAAGCATCTTTGCATTTTGCACAATACATGCATTAATCATTATTACATTCATGTACATGTGAATAGAGCATCTACATTTGTGGTTGCATTTTTTATTTCATCGATGGTAATAATGTTAATTCATTTGCATAAGGGGGTTAAAATATGGGGAAAGAAGTGGAGGAACAATTGCATGCCTTGGAGCGCAATAAAAAAGAATTTGGATATGAAATCCGAAAGGTGAAAGAACAGCTCGCCTAATTAATGAAAATGGTTGAGGTTCTTCGTAAGGTTAAAGGGGAATTTTCTCAAGGCTCTTCATGATCTTCGGAACAACCGAGATTATTAGGTCTAGATCATATGAAATCTACTGGATCCTACGCTTGTCAATGCCATAAAGATCTTAACGTTGGCAAAGTTATGGACAATGTTGTGAAAATGATTAAACCAGAGAGCCAGATGCCAAAGAGGAAAATCTTGGATACCATACACTCCTTGCAAACTGTTCCAGGTCCAAACCAATATCCTCACCTTACTATTCTCCAACCGCCCGCTGAGATGACCAACTCGGGTCTCACTCCATCGCCACAAATTGGCTTCAATTCGTACCTGTCGCAACCTAAAAAAAAAACAATGTCTCATCGCGAGACTTTGTTATTCGTTAGGCGTGACATTAAAAAACCGAGAAAAAGTAGACTTAATTCCTCTAGAAAAATGAAGGTTTTGAAAATAACCTTGAAAAAGACATGGAGTCGCCACCAATCTTCTTTGGCTAGGTGTGATCGACCACCTATTAAAACCGATTTTATAAAACATTTTAAAATTAATTAAAATATTTTTAAAACCAATTTCAAGTCTGCGTTTTAAACTAGAGAAATCAAGAATCGGGTCCGGGACTCGGTTACGTGCGGGGAAGGATTAGCACCCCCACAATGCCCGTATAAAATGGTACCTTATTAATCATGTGTTATCTCAAGTCTCGGTAAAAAGTAGGTTTTTAATTTAGTATTTCAAGTAAATTCCCAACTTTAAGAAAAATAATTCCATTTTTAATTGAAAATGATCTGGAATTTATTAATTCAAAATTTTCCTACATTCCCCGACAAAATATAGAAATTTTTATTTATTTGGAAAACTTTTCGAATTATTCTCGTTTTTTGAAAGAAAAATATTCCTTTATTAATGATAATTGATGATATTGCCTCCAGCAAACCCGGTAGAGAACTCATGAATTATTTCAACTTGGGAATATCTTTATTTTTATTGAAAATCATTATCTTTTTCAAAACATTTAAAAGAATATGAACATGAACATGTATGACATATATAAAATGACATAACAAAGTCTAGATAATATAATGCAACCTAAATGATATGACAAAATTTAAATGTCATAGTATATAAAAATGAAAAATCCTAAGTCATGGTATATTCTAAATGAAATAAAATGATTTAAATGACATGGCAATTTTAAATGATATGGCATATTTTAAATAACATGGCATATTCTAAATAATTAAACCTAGAAGACATGGAATATGATGAAAGGTCATGAAACATAAAATAATGCCATCATAAAATATGCATGAAAATGAAATAAAAATGCATGAGCATAGTATATGCTAAATAATGTGACAAAAATAAATGACTAAATAAAAAAAAATAAGGGATATCATGAAACATTCAAAATCATATGGCAAACAATATAATATCATAAAGTGTGAATCAAAATAATAATACCATGGAAAATATCAAAGCAAAAATCACACATTTAAATAAAATGCATGAACATGGAAAATGTGATGCATGAAAATGTATTTCTTCCTCTAAATAAAGAAATCTGTATATCTAAAAAGATATCCGGCTACCTTAGGAAAATATGTCAAATTATATTTTCTAGAGAAAACAAAACTTTGTGATTGTTTGAAAACAATTTTGAGGAAAAACTTGGATAAAAATTAAAACCCTTACCAAACCTTTTAAAATGGCTCTAATTCCTAAGTTTAAAATCCCGGATTTAACCACCCTTAACCCAAAATTTTTTAAAATCATTTTTAAAGTTTAAAAAGGCTTTGGAAACTACCCCAAGACAGTAGCTAAAGCTTCTAACCAACCCCCTCTAAATGCCTTAGCCAAATTTAACCGTTATTTCTCTTTTGATTTCAAATCTGCCTCTACTATCTGGTTTTACCACACAATTTTTTAGCCTATTTTTAAAAATTCAAAAAAATATAAAACAAATACTGGAGACTTAGAACATGTAAAACTACATGAGAAAACATTGGTTTAATTTTCTGATTAAATATGACTGCCCATAAAAATTGGAGATGTCTGAGTACTAAGTGAAAAAAACTGTTTTGTCAAAACACATTTTTTGCCTTTGATAAAGTCATTCAAAAATCAAAATAAAAATTGTTGGAGATCATCCTAAAGACCTAAGGACAGTAGCTAAACATTTAAAAACCTTGGAAACAATTGGCTAAGTAAAAAAAATCACAAAGGTAGAATAATCAATTTGACAATTCCTTAATTTTTCACAAGTATGCTCAAGAGAGCATGACTTTGAGCCATTGATTGGCCTAAGTCATAAATCATGTTACAATGACATGGAATGCATGAACATACAGAAAATGAAATGTATGAAATGCATGGTCTAAAGGTCTAAATGGTAAAGGAAATGCATGACAATTCAAGACAACCTAAATGCCTATCATGAGTTTGCATGGCAATAAATGCTATCCTAACTCAATATGCATGCAATGCTTGATAATGTAAATGTCACTTGGAACTAATATGTTATAAATATGCATGAAAATGCTAATGTAACCTAAGACCTAAATAGCATAGTAATGCATGACAATACCAATGTGATTTAAGACACAATATGCATGGCAATACCAATATGGCCTAGACCTAAAATGTAATGAACATGCATAAAAATACTATGAACATACAATGACCAATGAAACTGATGTCAGTTCTGGAACAAACAGAAACTAATACACAATTTCAAGTTATGATAATGCAAAGCATGTTACCTAAACAAAATGCAAATGAATGACAAGGCAAGGGATGCATGAAGAGGTTGAATGTGGCTACATGATGCTCTAATGCAATCCTATCTAGTAAATGACACAAGTACATGAAAAATCATATTAAGATGCATAATGTCATTACATTTTCATAAGCATATGACATACTAAAATCAAAACGCACAAGCTCTTGGCATGGAGATGCAAACAAGTCAAGAAGCAAGATGAAATGCACATGCAAGGCATATCAATATGGAGTAGCCGAATGGCCATGTAACAAAATGATGGCATTTTATCATAGCATTTTCATAAGCACCTGGCATACTAAAATCAAAATGTACAAGTTCATGGCATGGAGATGCAAACAAGTTAAGAAGCAAAAGGAAAATGCACATGCAAGGCATACTAAAATGGAGTGGCCGAATGGGCATGTAACAAAAAAAATGCAAACATGTTTATAATATAAGACATGATACATGAAAAAAAAATGCACAACATGAGCATATGAACATAATGGCCGAATATGCAAGGGAAAGTTATTAAGCATGGAATAGAAATATATAAGTAAATATAGCATAGAAAATAATGTAAAGAACATATAAAAAATTTAACATAGACATGAAAAACAAATAACAAGCAAAACTAGTAAATAAAACAAGGAAAGTTAAGCTCCATGGTTGGTATAAAATGGGCATAGCCTCTCACCTAACCATAATCACTTGGTCTTGCCAAGATCATGAAGCCTTTCCATTCCAAAAAATCAGAAAATAAACCATGCTAAATAGCAAAATTAAGGTGAGCTTCATGGTAGGTAAAAATGGGCATAGCCTCTCTCTTAACCATGGTCACTTGGTCTAGCCAAGATCATGTAGCCATTTCAACCTTTTTGCTTCATCTTTTGTAAAAAATCAGAACCTTAGAATACTCTAAAAAACCTTCTAAAAATCATTTTTCACAACAACATGCAAGGAAGAAAAAAAGAAAACCAAGACAAGTAAACATGCCATATTCGGCCATAGTATGAAACCATGTAAAAAAAAATTGTTTTCCACCATTTTAATGAAGAAGAAGAGATGAAAACATAAGTAAACATTAAAAAACTTTATTTATATGAAAAAGGTAGTAGGAAAACAAGATAGAAAATCAAGAAAACACCATGGAAAACAAGAAGAAAGCTATGCTAGAGCTTGGTAGAGATGACTACCTTCAAGCTCTCTATTGAAAACCTTTTTTTTTTATTTCTTTCAAAACCCTTTTCTTTGCCAAATTAGCTACTGTTTCCAGCCAAAAAACCTATGAAAAAATGAAACCAACCCCCCCTCTTTAGCCTTGGCCGAATGGCCTTTCACCCTTGGATGGGAATTGCACTTTTTTCTCCTCCAATCTTGGCCTTTAGATTAAGATATTTTGATGACAACATAAAAATGTCATCTTGCCAATTGATAGCAGCCCTTAAGATGTGTACTCAGCCCTTGTTGTAACCTCAGACTTTAGATGCAAAAGAGGACTAATCCTATGCACTCCCTTGCTTGCCCCCTTGAGTGCCTACTATTGGATGAGTTGTGTTCTTCCATTCTTGGTCATTGGATGAGGACAACATAAAAATGACATCTTGTAGATTAAATCCATCCCTCAACATATGTACTCATCCCTTGTAGATGGCCTAAACCATTGGATGAAAAGTGATAATCCCATGCACTCATTTGCTTAAACGAATGGATGCTCACCCTTGGATGAATTGTGCTCATCTTTTTTCTTCCATTCTTGGCCATTAGATGAGTGTTCTTTCATGACAAATAAAAATGTCGTCTTGGAAATTAAACTTGTCCATGGATGGTGCATTTAACTTTCCTACAAGGCACCTAAGCCATTAGATGAAGGGGGGACCATTTGCAAGGTGTTAGTGGTAGCATGTGGCTTGATAGTGACTAAGGAATTAAATTGTTCAAGCTTCCTTCTTCTCCTCTATGCTAACTAACCAAGGGAAGAAAAATCCTAGTAATTCATTCTTCTTTCATATTTTCATCAATTACAAATTTGCCCCTTTTGGTTTCTTCGGTGAAGTGACCTTTTTGCCCCCTGAACCTCAATAAATAGCAAACAGACTCCAAATTAAAATTTTCTTTTTTCAATACTTCTAAAATAATAAAAAATTGAATTCTGGAAGTTTTCAAAATTTTTCGAGTCTATTTGCTACATATTTCGGATTTATTTCCAAAATTGCCCCTTTTATGCATCCGAACTTTACCATTTTTAAACGAGCTCCGAATCCAGATTTTTCTTCATCAATCTTTTCCAAATAATTTAAAAATGTGATATGGAAGTTTTCATAATTTTTGGAGCTCATTTGCTATTTTTTCGGGATTTATCTGCTTGAATTACTACATAGGGGACCCGGGATTTGGCCATTTTGCAAACGAACTCCGAATCAAGATTTTCTTTTGCCAATCTCTTCGAAATGATTTAAGAATGAGATTTAAAAAATTTCAGAATTTTTGGAGTTCATTTGCTATTTTTCTGGGATTTATCCGCTTGAATTACTATATAGGGGTCCTGGGATTTGGCCATTTTGCAAACGAACTTCGAATCAAGATTTTCTTTTGCCAATCTCTTCCAAATGATTTAAGAATGAGATTTGCAAATTTTCAGAATTTTTGGAGTTCATTTGCTATTTTTCCCATATTTTCCAATTTTGCCTTTTTGCCTCTAAAACCCGGTTTTGCTCAAAACAAGTCCGATTTTCAAATTTTCTTCAAACTGAGCCTTGGGCTATCCTTGTTTAATCATTTCTCATTAATTAGGGGCCTTAGTCCTACTGAATCGGGCCATATCTGTAATTTCTCCAAATTTCACCGAAATGCTCTAAAAAACCCTAATTTTCAATTTTCTTCCGAATTGACTTTTCTATAAGTTTTTCTTCTAATGGCTTCTCCATTAGCCGTAGTCAGCATTCATCTTTCATTTGGAACCTTCAATTCTGACCAATTTGATCGTTTAAGAAGTTTTCCCCAAATTTTTCGAACTAGGGTTTCTTTTCTATTAAGATTCCCTAACCCAACTTTCGACCTCCATATCTTTCAAAGTAGACCTCAGATTATCAAAATTCTTTCACCGTTTTTCAATTGAACCTCAAATCTTGATTTTGAAAGTGGGTTGACTTTTTTAGTAGTTGACTTTTTTAGAGTCGACTTTTCTGAGGTTGACTTTTTTTGGGGTTGACCTTTTTCGGGGTTGACCTTTTTTTAAGTTTGACTTTTTCTATCTGCTTTCTTAGACTAAGCTTCGGAGTACCACCTGCAGGATGAGAAAAGCCTTTTAGCATTCTGAAACATCAATTTAGGAAGAAAATGTACCCGATTTAGGGGTCCGGACAAAATTAGGTGTTTACAGCTGCCTCTCTTTGGCTATTGCTGAGAATCAAGAATCAGTAAAAGATAAAGAAACACTAATTTTGTACGGTTAGTGAAATCATATGTGAAAGAAAAGGAAAGGGGTTTTCTTTTTTCATTTTTCCTCAAAATGTTTTTTTTTTTTTTTTTTTGAAAAAGCTGTAAATTGAAGATTTTGTCCTTAAATTGAATTCCCTGACTAATCAAGGCTCGACCCTTCTTAAGAAAACGGGTTTGATTTCGAAAGAAAAAATTATGCCCGAAGGTCTTAAAAATGGTACTCGAAGGTCTTAAAAATGGTGCCCGAAGGTCTTAAAAATGGTGCCCGGAGGCCTTACCGTGATTTGCAAAATTATGCTCGAAGGTCTTAAAAATGGTGCCCGAAGGTTTTTAAAATGGTGCCCGGAGGTCTTAAAAATGGTGCCCGAAGGTCTTTAAAATGGTGCCCGGAGGTCTTAAAAATGGTGCCCGGAGGCCTTACCTGTGATGAAAAATTATGCCCGAGGGTCTTAAAAATGGTGCTCGAAGGTCTTTAAAATTGGTGCCCGGAGGCCCTACCCGAGATTTGAAAAATTATGCCCAAAGGTCTTAAAAATGGTGCCCGAAAGTCTTACCCGTGATTTAAAATACCTTGACGATAGTCTCAAGGCTCGACTCATTTGATAAACAGAATGAGTTCGATTTAAAACAAAAGGAAATACCTCGACGGTGGTTTCAAGGCTCGACTCATTTGAGAAGCAGAACGAGTTCGATTTGGGAAGCCAAAGTTTTCTTGATTCCTGCAATGTTAGCTAAATGCAATGATGAGAATGACATGCTTTGCAAATGCTTATATCTTTCTGAGGATGAATGCAATCAAATGACTGTGTCATGATTTCTAATCCATGGTTTCTTTGAGGTTCACAGATTATCCAACTTCATGATGGAGTCTTCAATTGTTCATTGATGCTCCACTTAAAGAACCCTTTACTCGAGATAATTTGTCAAACAGTCCTAGTTTCTGACTTCGCTGAAATTCACAAATTTCTGACTTCATAAAGGAGTCTCCAACATATTCACTGTTTTCCTTCTCTTGGTGAATTTTCCATCAGGCTTAGTGGTTCCAAACTTTTTCTAAGATTTAGATCTATTCCTTAGTAATACTTTTAAACTCCCTTTTATTAAAAAATTTATGTTTACTAATCATCATTCAATTTAATAACAAACAAAATGCAATCTCAAAAATGTATAAAAGAAAGTATGAAACAGTCAATTGTCATAAAAGGGGTAACAAAAATTTATTGCAACAAAATGTTTTAATATGATAAAAATAGATATCAGGGATATAAGGAACAAATGTAAAGTTATAGGTTGTTGATGCCCTGGATGCGGAATATCTTGGACCCCTCCTTTTTCAAATTATCTGAAATTTCTCTCGAATAGTCAATTTACTTGGGTAATCCCTCGGCTTCCGTAGTTACGTCAGACTGAGTTGTTCATTTTTCTCTGATTTTCAAATACTTTCTCCCCCTTTACACGAACCATTGATTCAAACCTTAATCAGTACTTGAGCAGCCCTTTGTGGGTTTTCAACTCAAGTGTCCCCCATTCGGTATTAAGTCGCCCTTTGCGGGTTTTCGGCTTAAAACTCTCCTTTCCTCTTTTTTTATTTTTTATTTTTATATTCTACCACGTATCTGAGAATTCTAAATGCGTCCAAGGTAAAAATGTCAATTCAAAATATGGGATGAATTCTGAGAAAAACCTTTCAAATTAAATATCCGTGCTTGATCAAAATGGACTTTTAAAGTACGTAATGTAGGCTAAGGTTCGGGTTTAGAAGAAAAGGATAAAATAGGCCCAAAATGTGTTTAAGGGTAACTGGATCAGGGATCATTTCCTGAGGATAATTCATTCTTGAGACTTTTGTCCCCTTTTTGGACTTTTTTTTCATTGCTGGCTTTTATTTGCCATTCTTTGATTTCACATTTTCCAATGGCTCTCTTTTTTGCCATGATTTTGATTATTTTTCCTCGTATTTGCCCTCCACTGTAAACGGTGATCCTTGATCAGGGTTCAACGAAAGAAATAATTCCTAAGGCTCAAAGGGGTGACTAGGGATAATTTCTTTTCAGTGAAGGGAATATGAAAGATGGCCATTAATCATATCAAGCATGAATATTCTCTTTGAAAAGAAATTCTCAGGGGAAATAGATACATAGAATTTCCATTTCTACACTTGGAATCATTCGAATTCCCATGTGCATAGCATCATACTTTTTGTTTTAAGCATAATACTTCTTCAATTCATCAGTATTCACGGGATGTCTAAAATCATCCCTATCCATCCGAGTTAGAATCAATGCTCCTCCAGAAAAAGCTCTTTTTACCACATAGGGTCCTTCCCAATTTGGAGCCCATTTTCCTCATGGATCCTTCACTATGGGGAGAATTTTCCTCAGTACCAACTCTCCTTCTCGGAACTGTCTGGGTCGAACCTTCTTGTTGTGGGCTCGAATCACCCTTTTCTCATACAACTGCCCATGACAAAATCGCCTTCAATCTTTTCTCCTTGATGAGATTCAGCTGTTCATAACGAGCTCTAACCTATTCTGCCTCTTCTAGGGCAATCTCCATCAAGACCCAAAGTGAAGGAATCTCAACTTCAATAGGTAACATTGCTTCCATACCATATACCAAAGAAAACGGCGTTGCCCCTGTAGATGTGCGAAACGAAGTGCGATATGCGTGAAGAGCAAAAGGCAAGATCTCATGCCAATCCTTGTACACATCAGTCATCTTCTCGACAATGTTCTTGATATTTTTGTTGGCTGCTTCTACTGTCCCATTCATATTTGGACGATAAGGTGCCGAATTGTGATGCGTGATCTTGAACTGAGTACATACCTCTCTCATCATCTTAATATTCAGATTGAGAGCATTATCTGAAATAATTCATGCTGGAAATCTATATCGGCATATGAGTTCTTTCTTAACAAATCTGCATACCACCGACTTCGTTACATTCGTATAAGAAGCAGCTTCCACCCACTTTGTGAAATAGTCTATGAAAAAATGTCCATTTGAAGCTTTCAGGGTAATAGGCCCAATCATATCGATTCCCCACATTGAAAACGGCCATGGTGCGGTCATGACAAGCAATGGCGATGGTGGCACATGAATCTTATCTGCATAGATCTGGCATTTATGGTACTTCCGGGAATAACTGATACAATCTCCTTCCATCGTCAGCCAATAATACCCTGCCCTCATAATCTGCTTAGCAAACATGTAACCATTAGCATGGGTGCCACATATCCCTTCATGGACTTCCTCTATGATTCTTCGAGCTTCGACAGACCCGACACATCTCAATAGGACTTGGTCTTTCTCTTTCTTGTAGAGAATATCCCCATATAGAACAAAACCCATTGCTAGCTTTCTCAGAGTCCTCTTATCATTTTCTGTTGCCTATTCTGGATATTGTTGACTCTTGATGTACTGCAAGATGTCGTTATACCAAGGGAGACCATCTGCTTCTTCTTCGATACTCAAACCATGGGCAGGAGACTCATATATGCTCATTCTGATCGGCACAACTTTTGCCCCTTTATTCACTTTAAACATTGATGACAAAGTAGCCAAAGCATCCGCCATCCGATTTTCTTCTCGGAGGAAGTAATTGAAACTTACTTCTTCAAACTCCTCCAATAAACTCAATATGAATTCTCCATATCGGATTAGCTTTGTGTCCCGGGTTTCCCATTCTCCTCGTAACTGGTATATCACTATGACTGAGTCTCTAAAAACTTCCAAAACTTTGATTTTTCTGTCCACTGCTGCACGAAGGCATATAGTACACGCCTCATAATCAGCCGTATTGCTTGTACAATCAAAATCCAATCTGGCGGTGAAGGGATAATAATCTTATTATGGGGATATGAGCACTGCACCAATTTTGTGCCCCATGGCATTGGATGCCTCGTCAATGTACATCTTCCATACTTTCTTCTTCAAGGGAACCTCATCCGCTTGCGAAACATACATCAAATCTTCATCTGAGAAATCAAAGTTCAATGGCTCATAATCTTCCACTGCCCGACTTGCTAAAAATTCAGCCACTGCACTGCCCTTAATAGCTTTCTGACTCACATATATAATGTCGTATTCTGACAACAAAACCTGGCATCTTGCCTTCCTTCCTGACAAAGAAGGTGCTTCCAACATGTACTTGATTGGATATTGCTTGGCAATCACCACGTTGTGTGGTACAACATGTATTGTCTAAGCCTCAGAGCAGTTCAAGCTAAAGCATAGCACAGCTTTTCTACTGACGAATATTTCAACTCATAATATGTGAACTTCTTGCTGAGGTAGTAAACCGCCTGTTCTTTCTTTCTAGTCTCATCAAGCTGCCCCAAAACACAACCAATGGATCTCTCAAATACTGATAGATACAATATCATCGGTTTATCCTGAGCCAGTGGCATTAATACTGGTGGGTTTGATAGATAATGCTTAACCTTTTCAAAATCAATCTGACACCCTTCATCCCACTCTCCTGGATCACGTTTTCAAAGTGACTTGAATATTGGATCACATTTATCGGTTAACTGAGAAATAAACCGAGCAATGTAATTTAATCTCCCCAGAAAAGCTCTTACTTCTTTTTGAGTATGTAGAGGTGACAAATTCTGGATGGTCTTCACTTTATCCGGATCAATCTCAATTCCCTTTTTGCTAACAACAAAACCCAACAATTTCCCCGAAGTGACTCCAAAAGTGCATTTTGCCGGGTTTAGCTTGAGTTGAAACTTTCTTAGTCTTTCAAAGAGTTTCCTAAGATTTGCAATAGGCTTATCTTCTCCTTGTGACTTTGGAATCATATCATCAACATAAACCTCAATTCCTTTATGCAGCATGTCATGAAACAAGGTCACCATGGCTCTCTGATATGTTGCCCCAGCATTCTTCAACCCAAACGGCATTACCTTGTAGCAGAATGTTCCCCACATTGTAACAAATATGGTTTTCTCCATATCTTTCGGTGCCATTTTAATCTGATTATATTCCGAGAATCCATCCATGAAAGAAAACAAGGAACTCTTCGCCGTATTATCCACCAAATTATCAATTGGAGGCAAAGGGAAATTATCTTTTAGACAGGCCTTGTTCAAATCTCGGTAATCGACGCACATACGCACCTTGCCATCCTTCTTTGGTACTGGAAGAATGTTTGCCACCCATTTCGGATATTTTGCCACCTTTAAGAATCCAACATCAAATTGCCTCTTCACCTCCTCTTTTACCTTTATCAGCATGTCCGGCCTCATTTTTCTCAACTTTTGCTGAATTGGCTTGCACTCTAGTCTTAAAGGGAGTTTATGAAGCACAATGTCTGGGTCCAAACTCGGCATGTCTTGGTATGACCATGCAAATACATCTACATATTCCCAGAGCAAGGTTATCATTTCACCTTTAATTGATGACGATAATGTAGTCCCGATTTTAACCTCTTTTATCTCCTCACTACTTCCCAAATTCAACAATTCCAATAGCTCCTCATGAAGAAGTACTTGTTTCTCTTCTTGTTCTATTTTTCTTAATAATTTTGGAGGTAGACCATAATCCTCAATATCTTTGTCGACCTCAAAATCACCCGTGCAAATGGACCTCTCAAAATCAATTTCAGAATTACTGACAGGAAGGTCCTCATATTCCGCATCCGTACACCTGTAAATAGGTGGGGAAGAAACAATATAGGAAAACATATATACAACCAAAGCAAAATAAATATCATAAATGCAAGAATATGGACACATCAATATGAACAAAATGCGTCATGTTTGTTATTTATTGGATGAAAAGTTTTAGACAAAAACACATTACAACAGAAATTCTTAATATCTTCTGGCAAAGATATTTAAGATTTGTTTAAAAGCATTACGTTGGAATAGACCTAAAAACTATGGGTAGCTCGGTTGCACTCCAATTGGTCAGTCTATATCCTGGTGGACAAGGTCGCACCATCCAATTAGCATTATCCCCTTTCAATTCTTTCTTCCCCAGTCGTGCAAATCTCCATATCATACGTCTACTCATCCTATTCACCTGGAATCTCTCGTAGGCTTGCTTGATCATTACGAGCACATCATCATAATTTTTTTCTCCGAACAGAGAACCGGCTGAGCGAAAGCTGTGAAGGATAAGTGGAAATGTCATAGGCTCCCATTCAATATCCATACCCGCAAGACAGGCCATCTTCCTTTGTCGGTTCCTTTCAACTTGTTTCCTTTTCTCATGGGCCTTCGAAAGATACCCTAGGCCAAACCGATCTTTATTTCCCACTACTTCCATTGCTCGGGCCATCCCCTGAAGATATTTTTCGAGACCTTTTCCAGCCCTGTAGCTTTTTTCCACCGTAGTTCTTACCCCCAGCCTTGTGTTCTTGGACGGCCTAGGTTTTGGAATCTTTCTCTCTTCAGCGACGAAAACTGCATTTACAAATTCCAAAGATCGAATGAAACATTCTTCGACATCTTCATTGGGTTCAACATAAGGAGATTCAGTAGATGCAGACGCTATTATGTCCTCTTCTCCTGATACAGTGACCAAACGCCCCTCTATCACAAATTTTAGCTTTTAGTGGAGAGATAAAGGTATAGCCCCTGCTGAATGTATCCACGGCCTTCCCAACAAGCAATTATATGATGGATTAATATCCATGACCTAAAAGTTCACTGTATAGGTGCATGGGTCTATCTCCAGAGGAACCTCAATAGTTCCCATATATCTCTCCTGGTACCATCAAAGGCTCTGACCACCGTGCAGCTTGGCAGAATATAAGAAATATCCACTGGCAATTTGGACAGGGTTGCCAAGGGCATCATAATTTAATGAAGAACTATTATCCAAAAGGACCCTTGGTAATATGTGCCCCTTGCAAGTGGTAGTTATGTGGAGAGCTTTTGTTGACCCAATACCATTGGGTGGTATTTTCTCATAGCTAAAATATATATGGTCGTCTGCTGCGATGTTTCTCACCAACCTGTCTAATTTTTCTACCGATATGTTGTTAGCCACATATGCCGGATTCAACACTCTCAACAGGGCATTTCTGTGTGGGTTTGAGTTCAAAAGCAAAGATAAAAT
Source organism: Fremontodendron californicum (assembly GCA_030761205.1). Lineage (NCBI taxonomy): Eukaryota > Viridiplantae > Streptophyta > Magnoliopsida > Malvales > Malvaceae > Fremontodendron > Fremontodendron californicum. The sequence continues at coordinate 14,239,467 of JAULJL010000013.1, read as the reverse complement.
TGAAATTCTAGCTGGTTGACGTTGCAGTTGCTCAACCACACTATACTCACTATGCTTTATGAATTTTAAGAACTCGCAGGTTTTTTCTCACTCACTGGGTTTTTTATTCTGTTTACTGGGGCTGACCCCTTTTCTACTTCTTTTGACAAATCCATCTCAATATGGATTAGTTCATCTACTTTTTTCCCTTTGTCCGTTCCTCTATCTTTCCCTGTTAACCCCTGTTCAACAGCCTCACATTTGTGATATCCTGCTGACTCGAAGACCTAGCATAACTATGCTGCAGTCGTATTTCCATGGTGTAGCTTTGTTTTCCTTGTAAGAAAAGAAAACAGGTAAATCAATGATTAACTTAGGCGCACTCTCCTCAATGACTGGCATGACTTTATCCTCTGGTTCATCATATTAGATGATCAAGGATCTTTCTATCCCATAGCCAGCTATATTCTCAATAACCTCTATTTCCTCTTCTGTCTCCTCGTAAAACTGGGCCTCCCCATTATCCATCATATTTTGGACTTTAGCCAGAAAGTCGCTACAGTCCTGTATGATATGACCTCCACACTTATGGAACGGGTACTAATTCTGCACCCTCTTTGTGACCATTTTTAAATTTTTTGCATCCCTCACCATTCCTGCTTTAACCATCTCGACCCATACTGTCAACATTGGAGTCTTGACTTCCATGGCATCCCTTTTTACCCTTCTGACTTCCCTTGTCCATACTGCATTTACCCGGTTCTTCGCATGATCTGGCAATGGGTTTCCCGCTATATTCGGCCCATTCTTTGCCCCAAACTTCACAACTCCGGCGTTGATCGGGCTTTGGACTTTCCTTTTAAAGGCCAGGCTATCTTCAGTTGAATTTCCTTGAATTTTTGTGTGGTATGCGCAGTAAGTATTTGCATTGTACCACCTTGGTTATGGCGATGTCAGAGGTTTGAGGTACAAGGGGCAAAAAGTTGACCCTGCAACAGTTTGGGATATAACGCAGGTGGTAGGAATCAGATCAAATTAGGGTTTTTGATCATTCCTTGGTGAAAGTTGGTCATTGCGCCCGGCCATGGTGTTTGGATAGTGTTTCGGGGAAGGTTTATTTGTGGGGATATGCCAGTCGAAAACGGCTATTATGGTATAATGGTATAAGGAAAGGGATTTTGGGTAGGGTGGTTCACATTGGGGTAATAAAGATTATACCCCAGGTAAGGTGTGTAGGGTGTAAGAGGTGCATAAGATGTGGTAAGAGTATAGGGCCTTGGTGGTGTATGTGGTGTGGGAGGTGCATATGGGTATTGGTTGATACGAACTGCGTGGATCTCCTCTTTCTTCCTGGTAGGGAATACCTTTTTTGGAGTATAAGACTCTCCCTCTTCCATTTTCCCATTCTTAATGGCCGACTCTATCATCTCACCGGATATTACCATGTCTGCAAAGTCCTTGGTGGTACTCCCACCAATTTATCATAATAGGGTGCTTTCAAGGTATTGATGAAAAGCACTGTAGTTTCTTTGCTATTTAAAGGGGGTTGCACTTGTGTGGCCAAATCCCTCCACCTTTGCGAGTATTCTTTGAAACCCTCAGTGGTCCTTTTTTCCATGTTCTGTAGCGACAACCTATCAGGTACCATATCAGATACATGTTTATAATATTTCATGAAAGCCCTGGCTAAATCCGTCCATGAACAAATCTTGGTACGACTCAGTTGATTATCCCATCGGGTTGCAGACCCTGTCAAGCTATCTTGGAAATAATGGATAAGCAGTTTCTAGTTATCATCATGCCTCATCATTCTTCTGCAGTACATGGTCAGATGTGCTGATGGGTTGGTAGTTCCATTATATTTTTCAAAGTCTGGTACTTTGAACTTTGGAGGAATTACTAGGTCGTGTACTAAACTCATCTCTTTGGCATCCAAACTGCCAAATATCTCCGCCCCTTCAACGGCCCTCAGCCTCTTCTCCAGCAGTTGATATTTTTTCTGTGATTCTGCCATTTTGACCCTCTTCAGCTCAGTCATCTTTGCTTTTTTCTTTTTAGCTAGTTCCTCAAAGTCTGGAACATTAACATCATTTGGGTCAGCTTCGGGAACATAGTTCTGTGTCTCAGCAGCTGGCTGGATATAAACATAGGAGGTTGTCCCAATTGGCACCTCTTGGCCCTTTTGCTGTATGTTTTCAGGTTGATCCTCTTCAACTACCACCCTTTTCTCGGTGACCGGATTCTCTCCCGACCCTTTTTGTTTCATCATGGCACTCATCATTTCCATGAGTTTAGTCATCTGTTCTCGAGACTCCTCCTGAGATTTAGCTAACTGTTCTTGCAGTTCCCTTTGACTTCTTTCCATTGTTTCAATTCTAGCAAGCTGATCGTTTTCCATAGCTTTGGCTTGAGATCGAGTATTGTAAGGGAGTCGGAAATTCGATTCTTTCTGAGTGTGACCAATTGTTCCTTTAGTTTTGAAAACCATGAATTAGAAATTATTGACACAACTTTTTTATGTTTTATAAAAAATGAATGAATGAATGAATGAATGGCTAAATGTGAATGAATGGATCAAATAAAATGAATATGTACATGACTACATATATGAATACGAAAGAATAAATGAATGAACAAGTGAAATGATCAAATAAGTGGTTAAGTGTATGAATATGAATGAATGAACAAGTAAAAGTAATAAATAAGTGGTTAAGTGTATGAACATAAATGAATTTAAAAAATGAATGATTATAAATATGAGTAAATGTACAAATGAACAAACAAAATATATAAAATATGAATGCATTTGAATATATTGGCCCCGGGATAATTTCAATCGAACGATTTCTCATTGATTTCCTGGAACTAAATACATCACAGATAGAATAAAAAGATCACTGCCTAAGATAAATCCGTAATTCGTCTTTCAAAGTGCTATTACAAAATTAGTCCTGTAATGACTTTTGCGAATTTTGGGCTTTCTTTCACAGTCTCCTTTTGATTGCCTTGCTCTTCAATCTGACCCTTGCTTGTTCACGGCCCCTTAACGTGTTAGCAGAAGCATCACCGTGTAAGCTTTCCTTAGCTTTCTTCTCCAGTTGATTGGTTCAGGCTTCTTCATGCTTCGCTCTCTCTTTCCAGTAGTTATTCTCCTTCTTGAGGTTTTTGACCTCATGCTCCCATTCCTCGAAAGTCTTGAGGGTTCCCTCAAATCTGAGCTTGAAGCGGTACCTCTTGTTCTCCCTGTGTAATTCCTGAAGATCGCCCTTAGCAGTGTCCCTTTCTCTCTTGATCTTTTCCTTTTCTCTTTCTCAAGCTAATTCCCTATTTTTCATGTCCTCAAGCTCTTCTTGTAGTCGGGAAATCTCCTTGCTCATCTGGGCCTTTTCTTTTTCAAATTCCGCCCTTGCGATTTCTAACTCTGATGGCATTTCCCTCGGTAGTGGATTCATGAACTGGACCTCTTTCCCATCTGATGTCAATAGCCTATCATTAACCCTTAATTCCCTCCATACCAGGAATCAGGTGTGACGATGTCGGCATATCTGGCCACTTTATCCGCTGAGTTTTCTTCCATGCTTCAATCACTGCCCACACCTTTCCAGAATATCCATCTTCTCCATAAGTGAACTCTGATGATCCTAGATTATGAGTCACGGGTGTGAATTGCCGGGACTCAACCTGTCTTTGCACCAACAAAGACGTATAACTCACAGAACCCCAAATTTTGAGTAGTGGAACTCCCGAGTTGTCCCCATATTTGTACATAATCGACATAGGAACCATCCATGGAGCTCTCCAAGTTAGCATCTCCCCTTTTGGATTCTGGAACATGTTGATCCATTTCTCTTCATCTCCGTCTTCAGACCAATCATTTTGAAGGAATTCCCTAATCGAAACTAAAGACTTCATGTATTGAAGGAAACCTTTTCTATCTTCCAAAAGTGACTTTGAATACAAATATAAAGGAGTTGTACACACCCCTTGATTCTCCCTTGTCCTTCCCTTTTACAAAAATTCAAAGATCAGATAGTTTCAGCTATGATGGCCGGAGATGGGTTGATCTTCTGTTCCAACTTTTCAAAGAAATCAAACACGGCTATATCCACATGACCCAATATCTTCGAGAATATGATAAATCCTTAGATGGCTAGAGCGAAGATGTCCCTGGCTTTTTCTTTGTCGGAATAACCCAATATCAATTGTCGGGGAGTTTCCCACGGAATGCATCCATTTTCTGCTTTGTATCTACATGACTTTCAACCCATGTTGTATCCATTCCCGTGATCTTAGCCACTTTTCTCTTAAAACCTGAAGGTTTCACTTCCTTCAAATATACCCGATCAAAATTAGGATATTTGATACATAATAGTGCCGAATATTCTTCAATCAATGGGGTCATATCCTCTTTGATAAAAGTAAAACATCTATAAGCAAGATTCCAAAACTGTACCATAGCCTGAGTCAACCCACTATTGACCCGAATCAGAATTAAGAGTGCTATATCTCTATATTTTAAGTGAAGGCTTTTTTCTCTGATACATTCCATTGATTCCAAATGTCGGCTAACCCTCTAAGATTATTCTGTCTAGAATCCACTTTGACCCTTTTCGGCAGTACTGACACATAATCTTTCTTCAGGCAATCACCATCCTCCCTCTGATCTTTTTTCGATCGTGCCCTGACTACTGCATGATCTTCTATCATTGAAATAACCTGACACTCCATGAAAGTCCTTTGGGTTGATGACTATCTCGAGGCCAATAAACTCCAAGTGTATGATGATGTCTATGATGCATGTCAAAGAAAAGAAAACAGAAAGAAATAGATTAGTAAAAAAATTAATTCACAAATATAACATAAATAACAACATGCTTTTCAAAAATGTCTCGAAAAGTTTAACAGAGCTTCGGCATTACGACGTCTTTAGGACAAAATAATAAATTTATTACGAGCGATATGATGTTCGTTCTTCATCACCTAATTTGTAAAATCTAACATATAGAAAGATGGTAAAAGGTTGGAAATGTTCCTCCATGTGTTCTTAAACTTCGGGTATCTAATAGAAATCCGGCATGGCTTCACCTAGGTTCACTATATGAAGGTGAATCGGTTTTAAGGCCCTGAATTGTTCCTCACTGTCGCCTGTGAAGGCTAGTAAGACACCCCGATAAAAGCGGGTTCAATTTGTTAGAGTATATTTTCCTATGCCCGTACGGAGGATTATCACGAAGGCGTTAGGTACTTTAAACTCCGAAAGTGTTTCACTAGCCCATACGGAGGATCATCATGAAGGCGTAGTTACTTTACTCCCACTTGAAAGGACGGAACCCGGGTAGAGAGTTCATGTTATGCAATTGCAAATATAGTGTGTGCGGAGGAACAAAACAAACCTGTCACCACCTATTCTACACCCCTTATTCTAAATACCCTACTAAAATCAAACAATGTAAAGCATCAGTCAAGCAAACATATAAATATACGCAACAAAATAACCATAGAACAAATAATAATATGCATGCATATGAAGATGGACATATTTAAAACATTTTATTATTTTCAAAATTCTCTTTATTATTTTAAAAATATAGGAATTAAAATTAAATACCAATTAAACCAACAAAATCGAGACTTAGATAACACACGACTAATTCTAGGCTTGACTCTTTAAAAAAGTCCCCAGTGGAGTCGCTAAGCTGTCGCAACCTAAAAAAAATAACAATGTCTCATGGCGAGACTTTATTATTTGTTAGGCGTGACATTAAAAAACCGATGAAAAGTCGACTTAATTCCTCTAGAAAAATGAAGGTTTTGAAAATAACCTTGAAAAAGACATGGAGTCGCCACCAATATTTTTTGGCTAGGTATGATCGGCCACCTATTAAAACCGATTTTATAAAATATTTTAAAATTAATTAAAATATTTTTAAAACCAATTTCAAGTCTATGTTTTAAACCAGAGAAATCGAAGAATCGGGTTCGGGACTCGGTTACGTGCGGGGAAGGATCAGCACCCCCACAACGCCCGTATAAAACGGTACCTTATTAATCATGTGTTATCTCAAGTCTCGGTGAAAAGTTGGTTTTTAATTTAGTATTTCAAGTTAATTCCCAATTTTAAGAAAAATAATTCCATTTTTAATTAAAAATGATCAGGAATTTATTAATTCAAAATTTGTCTACATTCCCCGACAAAATCGGCAAAATATAGAAATTTTTATTTATTTGGAAAACTTTTTGAATTATTCCGTTTTTTGAAAGAAAAATATTCCTTTATTAATGATAATTGATGATATCCCCTCCAGCAAACCCGGTAGAGAACTCATGAATTATTTTAACTAGGGAATGTCTTTATTTTTATAGAAAATCATTATCTTTTTCAAAACATTTAAAAAATATGAACATGAACATGTATGACATAAATAAAATGACATAAAAAAGTCTAGATAATATAATGCAACCTAAATGATATGACAAAATTTAAATGGCATAGTATATAAAAATGAAAAATCCTAAGTGTCATGGTATATTCTAAATGAGATAAAATGATTTAAATGACATGGAAATTTTAAATGATATGGCATATTTTAAATGACATGGCATATTCTAAATAATTAAACCTAGATGACATGGAATATGATGAAAGGTCATGAAACATAAAATAATGCCATCATAAAATATGCATGAAAATAAAATAAATATGCATGAGCATAGTATATGCTAAATAATGTGACAATAATAAATGACTAAATAAAAAAAATATGGGATATCATGAAACATTCAAAATCATATGGCAAACAATATAAGATCATAAAATGTGAATCAAAATAATAATAATACCATGGAAAATATCAAAGCAAAAATCACACATTTAAATAAAATGCATGAACATGGAAAATGCAATGCATGAAAATGTATTTCTTCCACTAAATAAATAAATTTGTATATCTAAAAAGATATCCGGCTACCTTAGGAAAATATGTCAAATTATATTTTCTAAAAAAAAAAATTTTGTGATTGTTTGAAAACAATTTTGAGGAAAAACTTGAATAAAAATTAAAACCCTTACCAAACCCTTTTAAAATGGCTCTAATTTCCTAAGTTTAAAATCCCGAACTTAACCACCCTTGACCCGAGATTTATAAAATAAATTTTAAAGTTTAAAAAGTCTTATAAGCTACCCTAAGACAGTAGCTAAATCTTCTAACCAACCCCCTCTAAATGCCTTAGCCAAATTCAACCATTATTCCTCTTTTGATTTCAAATCTGCCTCTATTGTCCAGTTTTACCACATGATTTTTTAGCATATTTTAAAAATTTCAAAAAAATCTAAACTAAATACTGGAGACTCAACACATGTAAATATATACTATAAAAAATTGGCTTAATTTTTTGATTAAAAATGACTGCGTAGAAAAATTAGAGAAGTTCGAGTACTGAGTGAAAAAAACTGTTTTGTCAAAACACATTTTTTGCCTTTGATAAATTCATTCAAAAATCAAAGTAGAAATTGTTGGAAATCATCCTAAAGACCTAGGCCATTGTATGTTCATAGTATTTCTATGTATGTTCATAGTATTTCTATGAATGCTCATTACATTTTAGGTCTAGGCCATATTGCTATTGCCATGCATATTGAGTCTTAAATCACATTGGTATTGTCATGCATTACTATGCTATTTAGGTCTTAGGTCATATTAGCATTTTTCATGCATATTCATAACATATTAGGTCCAAGTAATATTTTCATTATCAAGCATTGCATGCATATTGAGTTAGGATAGCATTTATTGCCATGCAAATTCATGCTAGGCATTTAGGTTGTCTTGAATTGTCATGCATTTCCTTTACCATTTAGACCTTTAGACCATGAATTTCATACATTTCATTTGCTGTATGTTCATGCATCCCATGTCATTGCCACTTGATTTGTGACTAAGGCCAATTAATGGCTCAAAGTCATGCTCCCTTGAGCATACTTGTGGAAAATTAAGGAATTGTCAAATTGATTGTTCTACCTTTGTGATATATTTACTTAGCCAATTTTTGTCCAAGGTTTTTAAATGTTTAGCTACTGTCCTTAGGTCTTTAGGATGATTTCCAACAATTTCTACTTTGATTTTTGAATGAATTTATCAAAGGCAAAAAATGTGTTTTGACAAAACAATTTTTTTCACCTAGTACTCGAACTTCTCTGATTTTCTGGGTAGTCATCTTTGATCAGAAAATTAAGCCAATTTTTTCTAGTATATACTTACATGTTCTGAGTCTCTAGTAGTTTCTTTAGATTTTTTTGAATTTTGAAAAATAGGCTAAAAAATCATGTGGCAAAACCGGACAGTAGAGGCAGATTTGAAATCAAAAGAGGAAAAATGGTTGAATTTGGCTAAGGCATTTAGAGGGGGTTGGTTAGAAGATTTAGATACTGTCTTAGGGTAGTTTCTAAGCCTTTTCAAACTTTAAAAATGATTTTATAAATCTTGGTTCAAGGGTGGTTAAGTCCGGGATTTTAAACTTAGGAAATTAGAGCCATTTTAAAAGGGTTTGGTAAGGGTTTTAAATTTTTATTCAAATTTTCCTCAAAATTGTTTTTAAACAATCACAAAGTTTTGTTTTTTTTAGAAAATCTAATTCGACATATTTTCCTAAGGTAGCCGGATATCTTTTTAGATATACGGATTTCTTTATTTAGAGGAAAAAATACATTTTCATGCATTGCATTTTCCATGTTCATGCATTTTATTTAAATGTGTGATTTTTACTATGATATTTTCCATGATATTATTATTATTATTATTTTACTTCACATTTTATGATCTTATATTTGTTTTCCATATGATTTTGAATGTTTCATGATATCCTATGCTTTTTATTTAGTTATTTTTGTCATATTGTTTAGCATATACTATGTTCATGCATCATTATTTTTATTTTTATTTTCATGCATATTATATGTTAGTATTATTTTAATTTCATGTCATTTCTTGTCATTTAGATCATATTCCATGTCATTTAGGTTATTTTATTTATAACATGCCATGTCATTTAAAATATGCCATATCATTTAAAATTACCATGTCATTTAAATCATTTTATCTCATTTAGAATATACAATACTTAGGATTTTTCATTTTACTTTGAATATACTATGCCATTTAAATTATGTCATATCATTTAGGTTGCATTATATTATCTAGACTTTGCCATGTCATTTTATTTATGTCATACATGTTCATGTTCATAATTTTAAATGTTTTGAAAAAGATAATGATTTTCTATAAAAATAAAGATATTCCCGAGTTAAAATAATTCATGAGTTTTCTACCGGGTTTGCTCCATCATCAATTATCATTAATAAAGTAATATCGTTCTTTCAAAAAAAAAAAAAATGAGAATGATTCCGAAAGTTTTCCAAATGAATAAAAATTTCTATGTTTTGCCGATTTTATCGGGGAATATAGGAAAATTTTGAATTAATAAATTTTGGATCATTTTCAATTAAAAATGAAATTATTTTTCTTAAAATTGGGAATTAACTTGAAATACTAAATTAAGAACCAACTTTTTATCGAGATTTGAGATAACACACGATTAATAAGGTACTGATTTATACGGGCGTTGTGGGGGTGCTAATCCTTCCCTGTACGTAACCGACTCCCGAACCTGCTTCTTTGATTTCTCTGGTTTATAACGCAGACTTGAAATTGGTTTTGAATATGTTTTAATTAATCTTAAAATATTTTATATAACCGGATTTAATAGGTGGCCGATCACACCTAGCTAAAAAAAAATTGGTGGCGACTCTATGTCTTTTTACGAGGTTGTTTTCATACCCTCGACCTTTTATTTTTTTTTCTAGAGAAATTAAGTCATCTTTTCCTCTGCTTTTGTTTCCTCCCACTCGAACGGGTCCCTCGCGATTCAGGATCACGTATTGACAGCTTCGTTTTTTAGAGGAATTAAGTCAACTTTTCCTGGGTGTTTTTAATGTCACGCTTAACAAATAATAGAGTCTCGCGATGAGACTTGTTATGTTATTATTATTTTTTTATGTTGCGACAGCTCGACGACTCCGTTGGGGACATTTTTAGAGAGTCAGGCCTAGAATTAGTCGTGTGTTATCTAAGTCTCGGTTTTGTTGGTTTAATTGGTATTTAATTTTAATTCCCATATTTTTAAAATAATAAAGAGAATTTTAAAAATAATAAAATGTTTTAACTATGTCCATCTTCGTATGCATGCATATTATTATTTGTTCTTTGGTTATTTTGTTGCGTATATTTATATGTTTGCTTGACTGATGCTTTACATTGTTTGATTTTAGTGGGGTATTTAGAATAAGGGCTGTAGAATAGGTGGTGACAGGTTTGTTTTGTTCCTCCGCACACACTATATTTTCATTTGCATAACATGAATCCTCTACTCGGGTTCCGTCCTTTTAAGTGGGAGTAAAGTAACTACGCATTCGTGATGATCCTCCGTATGGGCTAGTGAAACACTTTCGGAGTATAAAGTACCTAATGCCTTCGTGATAATCCTCCGTACGGGCATAGGAAAATATACTCTAATGAATTGAACCCGCTTTTATCGGGGTGCCTTACTAGCCTTCACAGGCGACAGTGAGGAACAATTCGGGGCCTTAGAACCGATTCACCTTCTTATAGTGAACCTATGCGAAACCATGCTGGATTTCTGTTAGATAACCGAAGTTTAAAAACACATGGAGGAACATTTCCAACCTTTTACCATATTTCAATATGTTAGATTTTACAAATTGGGTGATGATGAACGAACACCATATCGCTTGTAATAAATTTATTATCTTGTCCAAAGACGTCGTAATGCCGAAACTTTGTTAAAATTTTCGGGACATTGTTTAAATAAAGCATATTGTTATTTATGTTATATTTGTGAATTAATTTCTTTACTAATCTATTTCTTTCTGTTTTCTTTTCTTTGACATGCATCATAGACATCATCATACACTTGGAGTTTATTGGCCTCGGGATAGTCATCAACCCAAAGGACTTTCATGGAGTGTCAGGTTATTTCAGTGATAGGAGATCATGCAGTAGGGCACGGTCAAAAAAAGATCAGAAGGAGGATGGTGATTGCCTGAAGAAAGATTATGTGTCAGTATTGTCGAAAAGGGTAAAAGTGGATTCTAGATAGAATAATCTTCGAGGGTTAGTCGATGTTTGGAATTAGTGGAATGTATCAGAGAAAGAAGCCTTCACTCAGAAATATGGAGATATAGCACTCTTAATTCTGATTCGGGTCAATAGTGGGTTGATTCAGGCTATGGTACAGTTTTGGAATCCTGCTTATAGATGTTTCACTTTTAACAAGGTGGATATGACCCCACTGATTGAAGAATATTCAGCACTGTTACGTATTGAATGTCCTAATCCTGATCGGGTATATTTGAAGAAAGTGAAACCTTCAAGTTTTAAGAGGAAAGTGGCTAGCATCACAGGAACGAATACAACATGTGTTGAGAGTCATGTGGATACAAAGCAGAAAAAAGGATGCATTCCGTGGGAAACTCTCCGACAGTTGATAATGGGTTATTCCGACAAAGAAAAAGCCAGGGACATCTTCGCTCTAGCCATCTACGGATTAATCATATTCCCGAAGATATTGGGTCATGTGGATATAGCAGTGTTTGATTTCTTTGAGAAATTGGAACAAAAGATCAACCTATCTCCGACCATCCTAGCTGAAACTATCCGATCTTTGAATTTTTGCAAAAAGAAAAGACAAGGGAGAATCAAGGGGTGTGTACAACTCCTTTATATTTGGATTCAAAGTCATTTTTGGAAGATAGAAAAGGTTTCCTTCAAGTCGTACATGAAGTCTTTAGTTCCGATTAGGGAATTCCTTCAAAATGATTGGCCTGATAACGGGGATGAAGAGAAATGGGTCAACATGTTCTGGAATCTAAGAGGGGGAGATGGTAACTTGGAGAGCTCCATGGATGGTTCCTATGCCGATTATGTACAAATGTGGGGACAACTCGGGAGTTCCACTACTCGAAATTTGGAGTTTTGTGAGTTATGCTCCTTTTTTGGTGCAAAGACAGGTTGAGTCTCTACAATTCACACCCGTGACTCATATCTAGGATCATCAGAGTTCACTTATAGGGAAGACGGATATTCTGGAAAGGTGCGGGCAGTGATTGAAGCATGGAAGAAGTCTCATCGGATAAAAATGGCCAGATATGCCGACATCGTCACACTTGATTACCTGGTATGGAGGGAATTAAGGGTTAATGATAGGCTACTGACATCAGATGAGGAAGAGGTCCAGTTCATGAATCCGCCACCGAGGGAAATGCCATCAGAGTTAGAAATCGCAAGGGCGGAATTTGAAAAAGAACAGGCCCAGATGAGCAAGGAGATTGCCCGACTGCAAGAAGAGGTTGAGGACATGAAAAATAGGGAACCAGCTAGGGAAAGAGAAAAGGAAAAGATCAAGAGAGAAAGGGACACTGCTAAGGGTGATCTTCGGGAATTACATTTGGAGAACAAGAGGTACCGCTTTGAGCTCAGATTTGAGGGGACCCTCAAGACTTCCGGGGAATAGGAGCATGAAGTCGAAAACCTCAAGAAGGAGAATAAGTACTGGAAAGAGAGAGCAACGCATGAGGAAGCCGGAGCCAATCAATTGGAGAAGCAAGCTAAGGAAAGCTTACACGGTGATACTTCTGCTGACGCGTCAAGGGGCCGTGAACAAGTAGGGGTCAGATTGAAGAGCAGGGCAATCAAAAGAAGACTATGAAAGAAAGTCCAAGATCCGAGAAAGTCACTATAGGACTAATTTTGTAATAGCACTTTGAAAGGCGAATTACGTACTTATCTTAGGCAGTGATCCTTTTATTCTATCTGTGATGTATTTAGTTCCAAGAAATCAATGAAAGATCGTTCGGTTGAAATTATCCCGGGGCCAATACATTCAAATGCATTCACATTTTATATATTTTGTTTGTTCATTTGTACATTTACTCATATTTGTAATCATTCATTTTTGAAATTCGTTTATGTTCATACACTTAACCACTTATTTATTTCTTTTACTTGTTCATTCATTCATATTCATACACTTAACCACTTATTTATTCCTTTTACTTGTTCATTCATTCATATTCACACATTTAACCACTCATTTATTCATTTCGCTTGTTCATTCATTCTTTCGTATTCATATACGTAGTCATGTACATATCCATTTTATTTGATTCATTCGTTCACATTTAGTCATATATTCATTCATTCATTTTTATAAAACATAAAAAAGGATGTGCCAATAATTTATAATTCATGGTTTTCAAAACTAAAGGTACAATTGGTCGCACTCAGAAAGAAACGGATTTTCGACACCCTTACAATACACGATCTCAAGCCATAGCTATGGAAAATAATCAGCTTGCTAGAATTGAAAGAATGGAAAGAACTCAAAGGGAACTACAGGAACAGTTAGCTAAATCTCAAGAGGAGTCTCGAGAACAGATGACTAAACTCATGGAAATGATGAGTGCCATGATGAAACAAAAAGGGCCGGGAGAGAACTCGATCACCGGGAAAAGGTGGTAGTTGAAGAGGATCAACTAGAAAACATACAGCAAAAGGGCCAAGATGTGCCAATTAGGGCAGCCTCCTATGTTTACATCCAGCCAACTGCAGAGAAAAAGAACTATATTCCCGGAAAGGGTAATGTGGGAGCTGACCTAAATGATGTTAATGTTCCCGACTTTGAGGAACTAGCTGAAAAGGAAAAAGCAAAGATGACTGAGTTAATGAGGGTCAAAATGGCATAATCCCAAAAAAAAAAAATTATCAACTGCTGGAGGAGAGGCTGAGGGCCGTTGAAGGGGCAGAGTTATTTGGCAGTCTGGATGCCAAAGAGATGAGCCTAGTACACGATCTAGTAATTCCCCTGATGGAAACTCAATTAAGAGTTGTAAACCCAAGTGCAGGTTATGTTCAAGTAATAAATTCTCGGGTGTCCGAGGTCGAACCACAGGGAAGCGTATTAGTAAGTATAAGTTTATAAATATATAAGAAAAAGAAAGTAAACAAGATATTAGGGAATCAACAACAAAACAAAATAAACAAGATATTAGAGAACAAAATAAATAAAATAACATAAAAGAAATTAAACAAAATATAAAAAACAATAAGAAAGGATGTTGAGGTTAGAGAATCCACTCTTGGTGTTATGCTAAGATTAATCTTGTTTTATTACACAATTGAAATCCACACATAAGGGAGGTTCCAATCGGAAGGTTTAGCAATTCAGTCCAAATTGTCCAACGTCCATAGCATATGATATTATGTTCATTTGGTGTCCTCAAAACTCAAAAAAAGAGTCCAAGCATTCCTTATGCCAAAGTATATGTCTACAACAAATCAAGGTTATGAAACCAAGCATTTACTGTGCCATTTTCATTGTCAATAATGAATCAAGATCTCTACTTTGCAAGTATGATTTTAAACCAAAAGAAAATATTATCTATACTAGTGCTTATAAATGATGATTCATTTTAGCTCATGTTTAAGAGACTAACCTTAGCATTTACCAAGAGCTTCACCTCATCACCTCAACAATATGATTAGAAACACATACTAGATATGAATAAAATGAAAAGAAATGTAAGAAGAAAAAGAAAACTAGAGAAAGGAAAGAAAAAGAAAACTTAGAGAATTTTATTACAATGGCTATCCTACCAATGTATCAATGTATCCCAATACTCATCCAAGGCCCTCTATTTATACACATTTTGGAGGGCTAAATGACAAGAGACAAGCTTTACAAATTTCAAAGGTAGGTATAATAGGTGGGTGCATTTTTCTAACAATTTTCGTCATATTGTATGACAATTCTGATCAGCCAGCTTGATGGTCGATTTTGTCAATGTTGGAGGCTCGATCTGATAAAATGGTCTTCTAGAAAAATATACCCCTATCAGTTACGGATCCATAGCCGTTGGAATCAGATCATTTGCGCACGTGGATCAGGAGATATGGTCAAAATACCAAAACGGTGCAGAACAGACGTCATTGCACATCAGCCAACTTGATGGTCGATTTCGCTAGGGAAAACGACTCCGTTTCAAGAAGTGTAAAACATGAAAAAGATAGATATGCCTCTTAGCTTTGCAGGGATACAAAGTTCAGCCTTATTGCTTCAGTGAAACTCGAGATATAGCTGATATGGCAAAAGGTGTCGGAACTGGAACTGAACTGGATTTGCCCTTAATTCTAGTAATCTGAAATCACTCAAAGAAACTTGTGAAAAACACCAAATTACATAAAAATATAAAAGATCATAAACACAATTAGACTAAACAATAATAACTCGTATTTGACACAAAACAATAATAAAACATAACTAAAAACTATATAATTATACGAGTTATCACACCCCCATACTTAGATTGTTGCTAGTCCCTAGCAACGACTCAATAAAAATAAAATAAGAAAATCTAATCTAATCCATTTTCGTAGGAAATCACGGTGGCACTTAGCATGTGACACAAGCCTTTAAACCCCTAGGTGTCCCTAGTGGACGAGTTTAGTCTCGTGAGGGTTTACTAGGACGATACCCACAAACATTGAAGACATAAGAAAAACTAAAAATAATAATTATAACTAATCCTTCCAATATAAATTAGAGATAATCATTGGATAAGTCTTAAAAACTAATCAATAGCTTAAAGAAATTCACAAAAAATCTTGCTTGAATGTAAATAGTTTGAGTTAAGCCAATATTAACATAACATATTTCAATCAAAATAGTGCATATTCAACTTAATCTCAACTTCTCACTATACTCTCATGATTTTCACTCTTTAAAGTAGTGGTAAAGTGTTTACACTCAATCAATCTCATGAAAACACTTCTACCATATGCTTGCTTGTCCACCTATTCTCCACTATTTAGATCATACAACTTCATAAATCAAGAGGTCTTTATTCAAGGTTGTAATGGGGCCAAAGGGTTATAATGTGGTTAAAGAACAAAAGGATAAAGATATCACAAAGGTTCCAAAGAGTTCATAGATTTTAGAGACATAATAAGATCATACAAATAAAACTTCTCAAAACTCTTATAAAGCACATAATAACATAGGCTAAATATTCATGTTGAGCCTTTGCATCATTCTAACCAACTTTGTAACATCTTTTTCTAGAAGTTCAAGAGAAGATTTTTTTTTTTTTTTTTTTTTTTAATATGGGAATGTATTTGACAATGATCCCTTTCTTTTTCTCTTGACTTTTTCTTTTCTTTTCTTCCCCCACACTTATCTTTTGTTTCTAACCCAAATTTTCAAATAAAAATATCCCTTGTTTTTTTGCAATATGTCTCAAAATATAAAATTCATCTTTAGAACAAGGGTAAGGATATAAGTATATTTAGGCTAGGTGTAAGTTGTGGTTACCAATAAAACATCATATTTAATGTAGGCTCAAATTGGCTCACTAGTGGGGATGTTCTCGTAGAACATTAATAATGGATGGCTGTTTGGCTCTGGTTATAATCCTAATGCCTCTATCATATTCATGTTGTCACATGTATCAATATAGTCTCAAACGGTTTAAAGCAAGTTCTAGAGAATCATGTAATCATAAGAGCACTCAAGAAAGAAATTAGATTGATTTGTATAATGCATCAATCATTATAGGCTCAAAAACTCACAAAGATGATTATACAAGTCAGATTAAGTCTAAACATGCTTCTTTCTCAATCAACATATCATATTAACATTGGCTCATAAAAAGGTTGACATCAAGCTCAATTCTCATGAAAATCTTCTCACTAATAAATCTGTTTTAGACTTATGCAATTCATATCTCATCATTGTATTGAAAGTAACTAAAAAAAAACACACTAAGTCTAAACATGCTTTTTTTTTTTTTTTTTTTTTTAAAGAAGAAGATTAAATCAAACTGACAAGGTATGTCTCAAGTCTCCCTTACTCAGACCTTGTTCAGAATGAATACTTCTAAATGTCTTAAAACACAAAAAATTTTTTTTTTTTTAGCAAAATATGTCCCTTACCCCCTACTAAAATATGACATTGTCCCCAATGTCAAATTTTAAAGGTAGAATTTAGGAGATATTACCTGCAGAGGTTGCTAACCACTTATTATAACTGAGACACAACAAACAAAATGTTAGATAATGTTGCCGAAAGTGTATTTGACCTGTCAGAAGAAAATGTTAACCTAACAAAAGATTTTTGCGTGATTTCAGGAAGAAAATCAAAAAGAGAAGAAAAATCAACCGTAAAAGTCCAATGCAAAAAATACGAGAATAATTACACAAATCGAACAAAAGTAAATTAAACCGAAATGAAATTATTGCAAATCAAACCAAAAGCTGAGAAGTCATTTATTGTAGTTGTGATTGTGGCTCACATCTTCCTCTGGTTTTACGTCCAGAAACGGCTTAAACGCCTTCTATGAGTCGAGGATATGCTTCCCATCCAGTTTTCTTACAAGCTGGCAAACAGGGTCTTTTAACATCAGATTCCCAAGATGTTGCCATTCCCTTTGGAATTGCGGCCATAAATCAAGAATTTCTCTTTGTACGTCTCCACTAGGATGCGTCTCAAGAGAAAGTTGGATATTACCCAAATTCTCCTTACTCAGTCCATCCTTAATGAATTCAATTTTATCATCTCGATTAGAGGACGGAATCCCAATAGAACGACATTTACCGTTACATGTCCATCGTGCACACTTGTGGCAATTTGAACTCATGCGCTTTGCTCGTCGCTTCTTTGCATAAGTGCTTCTACCTGTACCTGGTAAATGCAAAACAGGAAGATATTCATCTTCACGTACCTTGGCTTCAATTATCCAACGTATGTCTTCAGGAATCCCTTTGTTCATAAGCATTCTTAATCTTTCTAATCGAACTTGGTAAAGCTTCAGTAAAATATTCTGAGGAAAAGGAGGAAATCGTTTCTGCAATCTTTTGAGAATATCATCCATCCTGAAAAAAAAAAAAATGAAATAAAATAAAATGAAAGAGAAATTTATATACAATATCAGTTTTGTGGGTAGCTGATGGAACCGACTTAAATAATCACGGAGTACCGTTATCCGCCATTTAACCGGGGTAAAAAAAAATTATATTTACATCTAGTTATTTTCAAAACAAGGATCAGAAAGAAAAACAACCTCTTCTTGAGTAACATGATTTTCCAAAAAGAGTTTGAGTCTTTGTCCATTTACCTTGAATACGTTACCATTTTGCGGATTCTCAATGTCAACTGCTCCATAATGATACACATGCTTAACCACAAATGGGCCAGTCCATCTTGATCTCAACTTACCAGGAAATATGTGAAGTCTAGAATTATAAAGTAGAACTTTTTGCCCAACATTAAATGTTTTTCTTGAAATTAACTTGTCATGAAAGGCTTTAGTTCTTTCTTTATGAATTTTAGAATTCTCATATGCATCATTTCTGAGTTCCTCAAGTTCATTTATTTGTAATTTTCGTAAATTAGAAGCGTCATCAAGGTTTGAGTTGAACATTTTAATGGCCCAATATGCTTTATGCTCAAGTTCCACAGGTAAATGACAAGGTTTTCCATAAACTAGCCTATAAGGAGACATGCCCAATGCTGTTTTAAAAGCTGTTCGTTAGGCCCATAATGCATCGTTAAGTCTAAGAGACCAATCTTTGCGATTTGGATTAACTGTCTTTTCCAAAATTTGTTTAATCTCCCTATTTGCTAATTCTACCTGTCCATTTGTCTGCGGGTGATAAGGGGTTGCAACTTTGTGTGTAATGGCATATTTCTTCATTAATGTTTCAAAAACCTTGTTGCAAAAATGTGTTCCCCCATCGCTTATGATAGATCGAGGAATTCCAAATCGACTCAAAATATTTTCTTTTAAAAATTTAATCACTGTTTTGTGATCATTATTTCGACATGGAATTGCCTCTATCCACTTTGAAACATAATCTATTGCAACTAAAATGTATAAGAAACCAAAAGATGGTGGAAATGGTCCCATGAAATCAATACCCCAACAGTCAAAAATTTCAATTACAAGAATTGGGTTCAAAGGCATCATGTTTCTTTTCGAAATGGAACCTAATTTTTGACAACTTTCACATGACTTGCAAAAATTATGTGCATCTTTGAACAAAGTTGGCCAGTAAAATCCACACTGTAAAATTTTTGCAGCAGTTTTCTTTGATGAAAAATGACCACCACATGCCTCGGAATGACAAAACTTAATTACACTACTTACCTCATTGTCGGGAATGCATCTTCGAAAAATCTGATCAGGACAATATTTGAACAAGTAAGGGTCATCCCAATAGAACTTCTTTACCTCATTCAGAAACTTCCTTTTATCTTGTGTGCTCCATTGAGAAGGAATTTTTCCTGTAGCAAGAAAATTAGCAATGTCAGCAAACCAAGGTGTCGTGGAGACAATTAGAAGTTGTTCATCAGGAAAAGTATCATTTATTGGTGAGGTTCCAAAAGATTCATCACAAACAAGTCTTGATAAATGATCAGCCACCACATTTTCTACTCCTTTTTTATCTCGAATGGTGATGTCAAATTCTTGCAGCAAAAGGATCCACCTCAGCAACCTAGGTTTTGCATCCTTCTTAGAGAGAAGATATTTTAAAGCTGCATGATCACTAAAGACAACAATTGATGATCCAACAAGGTAAGATCTGAATTTATCCAATGCAAAAACAACTGCAAGTAATTCCTTTTCTGTAGTGGAATAATTCATTTGGGCTCTATTTAAAGTTTTACTTGCATAGTAAATTACATGTGGTTTATTATCTTTCCTTTGTCCTAACACAGCACCAACAGCATAGTCACTAGCATCACACATTATTTCAAATGGTAAAGACCAATCAGGAGATCTCATAATAGGAGCAGTAGTGAGCATATTTTTGAGTTTTTCAAAAGCATCTTCACAATCTTTAGTCCATTCAAATGCAGTGTCTTTCATTAAAAGATTACATAGAGGTTTAGATATCGTGCTAAAATCTTTTATGAATCTTCTATAAAAACCTGCATGTCCCAAGAATGACCTAATGTCCTTTACTGTCTTTGGTGTGGGTAGATTAGCAATCAATTCAAGTTTTGACTTGTCTACCTCAATCCCTTTTGCAGAAACAATGTGACCTAGTACAATACCTTTAGTGACCATGAAATGACATTTTTCCCAATTAAGAACAAGATTTTTTTCTTCACACCTAATCAATACATTTTTCAAATTGGCTAAGCAATCATCAAATGAATCACCAGAAACAGAAAAATCATCCATGAAAATCTCAAGATTACGTTCAATCATGTCACTAAAAATGCTAAGCATGCATCTTTGAAATGTGGCAGGGGCGTTACATAATCCAAATGGCATTCTACGATATGCAAAAGTACCAAAAGGACATGTAAAAGTGGTTTTCTCTTGGTCCTCAAGTGCAATGGCAATTTGATTATACCCAGAATATCCATCTAGAAAACAATAAAACTCATGCCCTGCAACTCTTTCTAAGATTTGATCCATGAAAGGCAAAGGGAAATGATCTTTCCTCGTCACTGAGTTAAGTTTCCTATAGTCAATGAACATGCGCCAACCAGTAACAGTCCTAGCTGGAATTAATTCATTGTTTTCATTTTTAACTACAGTAACTCCAGATTTCTTAGGTACGACTTGAGTAGGACTTACCCATTTGCTATCAGAGATAGGATAAATGATTCCATTATCTAGAAGTTTAATGACTTCATTTCTCACTACTTCTTTCATATTAGGATTAAGCCTTCGTTGCATTTGTCTAGAGGGTTTAGCATTTTCCTCTAAATAAATATTATGTGTGCAGATTAATGGGCTTATTCCCTTTATGTCAGCTAAGGTCCATCCTAATGCATTTTTGTGCATCTTCAAAAGTTGTAACAACTTACCTTCTTGTAGTTCGTCAAGATGTGAAGAAATTATGACTGGAAAAGTTTCACTTTCACCCAAAAAGGAATATTTTAGCTCGGATGGCAATGGTTTTAACTCCAGCTTGGGTGGTTCAATAGTTGATGGTACAGTGACATTTGTAAGTGATGGTAGTTCCTCAAACTTTTGTTTCCAACAATGCTTATCCTGAAAAGAATTTAACAAAGAATCAGTGTGTGAAATTTCTGAAGCATTATCAAACTCACATTCAATTAAATAAGCTTCTAAAGGATCATGGAATGTGGTAGTGGTGAGATGTTCATGAACAAGTTCTTCAATGAAATCCACTTCATGTACTTCTGAATTATCACCAGGTTGCTTACAAATGTTGAACACATTTAATTCTAAAGTCATATTTCCAAAAGAAATGTTCAACATACCATTCCTGCAATTTATCAGAGCATTAGAAGTTGCAAGAAATGGACGGCCTAATATAACAGGAATTTGAACATTTGGATTTGAAACAGGATGTGTGTCCAAAACAATAAAATCAACAGGGAAGTAAAAATTATCAATTTGAACCAAAACATCTTCAACTATCCCTCGAGGAATTTTTACAGAACGATCAGCTAGTTGAAGTGTAACAGGTGTTTCCTTGAGTTCACCTAAACCTAACTGTTGATAAACAGAAAAAGGCAAAAGATTAACACTAGCACCAAGATCAAGCAATGCACGTTCTATTCTAGTGTTTCCAATGATGCATGAGATTGTTGGACATCCAGGATCTTTGAATTTTGGTGGAGTAAGGTGCTGAATGATTGAGCTCACACTTTCCGTCAAAAATGCTTTCTTTTGTACATTATGTTTCCTTTTAACTGTGCACATGTCCTTCAAAAATTTAGCATAAGATGGAACTTGTTTGATTGCATCCAATAAAGGAATGTTAATCTTAACTTGTTTGAAAAGTTCATAAATTTCTGCATTTTGATTCAAATTCTTTATTGTTTGCAACCTTTGAGGAAAAGGAGCAGGATGCATACCTTTTTCTTTGTCCAAATTTTCAAGAAGTTCAGACTTACCATCATCCTTACCATTACTTTTCGGAGGGGAAAGAGGATCTTGGTCTTTTGATGGAATGTTTTTGTCAATTGCCTTTCCACTTCGAAGAGTTGTGATAGAACTGGCATTTTCCTGTTGAGTTTCATTGGAGCAAGAAACAAGACATTGAGTAGAAGGGTTAGGCTGAGGTTGAGCAGGAAACTTACCTTTTTCTTGAGTGCGTAATGAAGCTGTCAATGTGGACAAGGTGTTTTTGATCTCATTGATGTCCTGTGAAGTCCGGCTATTCACATTTGCTTGTGTTTGCATGAATGCTTGCAATGTCTCTTCCAAGGTTTGTACACGTGAAGGTTGATAGGAAAAAGTGTTGCCCGGCTTTTGAGATTGTGGTACCTGAACATGATTATTATTCCGCCAACTGAAGTTGGGATGATTTCTCCATTCAGGGTTATACGTTTCAGAGTAAGGAGAAGGAAAAGGCTTTTTAAATGTGTTTATGGAATTTACTTGATCATGCAACACTTCTTTAAGAATGGGAATGTTTGGACATTCAGAAGTGGGGTGTCCCATGATTTCACAAATTCCACAACTTTCTTCATTTTTAACCGTTTTGACTTCTTTTACTTCTCTAAGTTCCATGGCTTCAATCTTTCTAGCCAAATTAGCTACTTTAGCTTTTATCTCATCTTCTTGACTAAAATGATATTTTCCTCTGTTAGAAACAACATTAGATCTATTGGAACTTTCAGAGGAATTATCTGTGTGCCAGGCTTGAGAGTTATCTGCCAAATGGTCTAAGTAGTCAAAGGCTTCTTCAGGTTCTTTTTCTAGAAACTCACCGTTACACATTGTTTCAACAAATTGTTTAGTTTCGGGAGTTAAACTTTCATAAAAGAAACTAATAAGACGCCATTTTTCAAAACCATGATGTGGACAAGAACTTAACAAATCTTTAAAACGTTCCCAGCACTGAAAAAATGCTTCATTTTGATTTTGATTGAAATTTTGAATCTGTCTTTTCAAAGCAGTAGTTTTATGTGCTGGGAAAAATTTCTTTAGAAACTCAGTTTGTAATTCTTGCCATGTGCCAATTGACCTTGGTTTTAAATTATGAAGCCAAATTTTTGCTTTATCTTTTAAAGAAAAAGGAAATAATTTTAGCTTGACAATCTCATTTGTACATTGTTGGTCATTAAAGGTGACACATACATCTTCGAAGTCTTTTAGAAACGAGTAAGCACTTTCCGATTCTAACCCATGGAAATTTGGAAGCAAAGCTATCATACCTGGTTTAAAACAAAAGTTGTTTGCATTGAGAGGAAAAATAAAACAAGAGGGTGATGAGCTTCGAGTTGGTTGCAAGTAGTCACGCATGGTGCGTACTTGTCTGTTCTCATCTTCAGCATGAACACTTTCATTGTCAGCCATGGTCGGAGTTGTATTAGAAAGATTACCTGAAAAAGTTTCACAATAAAATCTAACTAAACGACGAGATCTAAAATCACGTCGCCAAACAAGCATAAAACAAAGTTAATAAATAGATTAGGCGGTATAACCAGCCAATAAAAATAAAACAAAGTTAATATACAATATAAATATAAATATATAGAAAATTAGGCGGTATAACCAGCCAATAAAAATAAATATAGGCGGTATAACCAGCCAATAAAAATAAATATACTTATAAACTTATATACTTAGTATTGCTTCCCCGGCAACGGCGCCAAAAACTTGATGGAAACTCAATTAAGAGTTGTAAACCCAAGTGCAGGTTATGTTCAAGTAATAAATTCTCGGGTGTCCGAGGTCGAACCACAGGGAAGCGTATTAGTAAGTATAAGTTTATAAATATATAAGAAAAAGAAAGTAAACAAGATATTAGGGAATCAACAACAAAACAAAATAAACAAGATATTAGAGAACAAAATAAATAAAATAACATAAAAGAAATTAAACAAAATATAAAAAACAATAAGAAAGGATGTTGAGGTTAGAGAATCCACTCTTGGTGTTATGCTAAGATTAATCTTGTTTTATTACACAATTGAAATCCACACATAAGGGAGGTTCCAATCGGAAGGTTTAGCAATTCAGTCCAAATTGTCCAACGTCCATAGCATATGATATTATGTTCATTTGGTGTCCTCAAAACTCATAAAAAGAGTCCAAGCATTCCTTATGCCAAAGTATATGTCTACAACAAATCAAGGTTATGAAACCAAGCATTTACTGTGCCATTTTCATTGTCAATAATGAATCAAGATCTCTACTTTGCAAGTATGATTTTAAACCAAAAGAAAATATTATCTATACTAGTGCTTATAAATGATGATTCATTTTAGCTCATGTTTAAGAGACTAACCTTAGCATTTACCAAGAGCTTCACCTCATCACCTCAACAATATGATTAGAAACACATACTAGATATGAATAAAATGAAAAGAAATGTAAGAAGAAAAAGAAAACTAGAGAAAGGAAAGAAAAAGAAAACTTAGAGAATTTTATTACAATGGCTATCCTACCAATGTATCAATGTATCCCAATACTCATCCAAGGCCCTCTATTTATACACATTTTGGAGGGCTAAATGACAAGAGACAAGCTTTACAAATTTCAAAGGTAGGTATAATAGGTGGGTGCATTTTTCTAACAATTTTCGTCATATTGTATGACAATTCTGATCAGCCAGCTTGATGGTCGATTTTGTCAATGTTGGAGGCTCGATATGATAAAATGGTCTTCTAGAAAAATATACCCCTATCAGTTACGGATCCATAGCCGTTGGAATCAGATCATTTGCGCACGTGGATCGGGAGATATGGTCAAAATACCAAAACGGTGCAGAACAGACGTCATTGCACATCAGCCAACTTGATGGTCGATTTCGCTAGGGAAAACGACTCCGTTTCAAGAATTGTAAAACATGAAAAAGATAGATATGCCTCTTAGCTTTGCAGGGATACAAAGTTCAGCCTTATTGCTTCAGTGAAACTCGAGATATAGCTGATATGGCAAAAGGTGTCGGAACTGGAACTGAACTGGATTTGCCCTTAATTCTAGTAATCTGAAATCACTCAAAGAAACTTGTGAAAAACACCAAATTACATAAAAATATAAAAGATCATAAACACAATTAGACTAAACAATAATAACTCGTATTTGACACAAAACAATAATAAAACATAACTAAAAACTATATAATTATACGAGTTATCATCCCCCAAAGTTCAAAGTACCAGACTTTGAAAAATATAATGGGACTGTCGCAACCTAAAAAATAACGAGTCTCATCGCAAGACTTTATTTTTCGTTAAGCGTGACATTAAAAAAACTGAGGAAAAGTTGACTTAATTCCTCTAAAAAATGAAGGTTTTGAAAATGACCTTAAAAAAGACATGGAGTCGCCACCAATCGTTTTTAGCTAGGTGTGATCGGCCACCTATTAAAACCGGTTTTATAAAATATTTTAAAAATTAATTAAAACATTTTAAAAACCAATTTCAAGTTTGCGTTTTAAAAACAGAGAAATCAAAGAAGCGGGTTTGGGAGTCGGTTACGTGCGGGGAAGGATTAGCACCCCTACAACGCCCGTATAAATCGGTACCTTATTAATCGTGTGTTATCTCAAGTCTCGGTAAAAAGTTGTTTTTAAATTTAGTATTTCGAGTTAATTCCCAATTTAAAGAAAAATAATTCCATTTTTTATTAAAAATGATCCGGAATTTATAAATTCAAAATTTTCCTATATTCCCCAACAAACGTGGCAAAATATAGAAATTTTTATTAGTTTTGGAAAACTTTTCAAATCATTCTCTTTTTTGAAAGAAAGATATTCCTTTATTAATGATAATTGATGATATTCCCTCCAGCAAACCCGGTAGAGAACTCATGAATTATTTTAACTCGGGAATATCTTTATTTTTTATTGAAAAATCATTATCCTTTTCAAAACATTTTAAAAGATATGAATATGTATATGCATGACATAAATAAAATGACATAGCAAAATCTAAATAGTATAATGCTTCCTAAATGATATGATATAATGTAAATGCCTTAGTATATTCTAAATGAAATAAAATATCCTAAGTTATATGACATATTATAAATGAAATGAAATGACCTAGGTAACATAGTATATTCTATATGAGATGCAATATCCTAAGTCATATGATATATTCTAAATGAAATAAAATAACCTAAGTAACATAACATATTCTATATGAAATGAAATAACCTAAGTAACATGATATTTTCTAAATGAAATAAAATAACCTAAGTAACATAACATATTCTATATGAAATGAAACAATTTAAATGACATAGCAAACATGAATGATATGGCATATAAATTAAATGAGATGGAATATGAAATAATGCTATCATATAATATGCATGAAAATAAAAATGAAAATAATAATGCATCAACATAGTCTATGCTAAATAATATGACCAAAAAAAATAACTAAATAAAAAGCATAGGATATCATGAAATATTCCAAATCATATAACAAACCATATAACATCAAAAAATATAAATCAAAACAATAACAATATCATAGAAATTATTATAACAAGAATCACATATTATATAAAATGCATGAATATGAAAAATGCAATGCATGAAATGTATTTTTTTCCTTTTATTAAGGAAATCCGTATATCTAAAAAGATATCCGGCTACCTTAGGAAAATATGTCAAATTAAATATTCTAAAACCAAAATACTTTGTGATTGTTTGAAAACAATTTTGAAAAGCTTGAATTAAAAATAAAAACTGGGCTAAATCTTTTTTAAAATGGCTCTAACTTCCTAAGTTTAAAAATCTGGACTTGACTACCCTTAACCCGAGACTTGAAAAACCATTTTTAGAGTCTAGAAAGGCTTAGAAACTACCCTAAGTCAGTAGCTAACCCTCCTAATCAGCCCACTCTAAGTAACTTAACCAAAACAGAAAAATGATTTTTCATCAAATTCAATTCTGACTCCACTGTCCAGTTTTAAGCTACGATTTTTTATCCTATTCTTAAAAATTCAAAACATTCTGAAAAAAATACTGGAGACTCAGGACATGTAAAAATACACGAAAAAATATCGACTTAATTTTATGATTAAAAATGAATTCCCAGAAAAATCAGAGATGTACGAGTTTTGGAATAAAAAAAAAAACTGCTTTGCCAAAACACATTTTTGCCTTTGATAAAATCATTTAAAAATCAAAGTAAAAATATTTGAAACTCATAAAATGACTTACAAACAGTAGCTAGAACTTTTTGAAAGTTAGATAAAAATTGGCTAAGTAAAAATGATCACAAAGGTAGAATAATCAATTTGACAAACTTAATTTTCCACAAGTGTGCTCAAGAGAGCATGACTTTGAACCATTAATTGGCTCAAGTCATTATTCAAGTGGCATGAACATGAAATGCATGAAACAATACAGCAAACATAGTGCATGAGTTTAAACCTAAATGTCATGAAAAAATGCATGGCATTCATATAGTGACCTAGACCTAAATGAACTTGCATGGCATTTAATGTAACCTAGACCTAAAATGCATGAACATGCATGGCAAATGAACCAAACCTAATAACTAAAATATGCATGGCATTTTGACAAACACAAAGCATGCTTAAACCAAAAACTCAATCAAATATCATGCAAATGCTAACCTATCAACTAACATGGCAAGAATGCACATAAAATACAAAAATTCCTAGGATGGCCGAATAGCATAATGTAACTAGCAAGCATGGCATTTTCACAAACACTTGGTATACTAGCATGCAAAACTAAATCAAATGTCATGTAAATGCAAAAACCCTACCAACTAACATGGCAAAAATGCAACACACAATGCAAAACACATGGAGTAGCCAAATGGCCTCAAGCTCCAAGAAGCATGGCATTTTCACAAACACTTGGTATACTAACATGCTCAACTAAAATATAACACTTAAATCATGCAAAAACCACACAAGCATTTTCACAAACACTTAATATACTAACTCTAAAACATGCTCAACTAAGATATAAAACTCAAATCATGCAAAGACCACACAAGCATTTTCACAAACACTTGATATACTAAATCTAAAACATGCTCAAATTTAAACATCATGAAAACAGAAAACTAAAAATGCAAAAACATGATATTTAAAACATAAATGGCAACAAACAAAGCAACCAAATTAAAATATAACTCAAGAATATAAAGTAAGATAACATTTAAAACACCAAGATCAAAGAAAATAACATAAACAATATGGTAAAACAAACCAAAACAGCAACTTAAAAAAAATAATGTAGGCCATTTGGCCATGGTGAGTTTATTGTAAAAATAAAATGTAAAAAATATACTTAAGAAAGAGATGAAGGAAGAACTTAAAAAGAACAATAAAAAACATTTATTTAAAATGGAAACTCACCAAATAGAAATCAAAATAGCAAAAACAAGAATGGAAAATCAAGAAAGTGCAAGAGTTGGTGCTCAAGAGCAACCTCAAGAAGCTATATTTCAAGCTTTATCTCTTTAAACTTTCTTTTCTTTTCTAAACTTTTCTTTTTTGCTTTCAACCAAGAAGAGAAAAACTAAGAAAAACTAAGAGAAATCAGCCAAAATGAAGTTGAAAATTCGAAATTCTGACCTCCCCTTAATGTTGGCAGAATTTTACCTCTCTCCTCCCCTAGAATGTTGTCATTTTTTGTGTAACCAATTTTCCATCAAATGGCTAATAATTCAAGGTGAAAATTCATGAAATTACCACCTTTAGATTAGCATCTCATCTCTCTCAAATTACAGCTGTTAAAGAATAATGTTGGCATCTCTCTTGGCCTATGTGGCTTAATCACCATGGCTTGATCAAAGAGAATCTCTAACTAACTCTTGATTTTTAGCCATTTGATTGAAAAATCAGAAGCTTCCTCCTTCCTTTGGGCTTGGGCAGGCCAACACTTCTCTTTTCCAGCCCAACTCTGATTTTTTGAAAGGCCAAAAGAAGCCCTTTTCGGTTGCTTGGGTGAAATAACCATTTTGCCCCCCGGATGCAAATAAATATCAAACGGACTCCAAATTCAATTTTTATTTTTTTAATACTTCCAAAATAATAAAATATTGAGTTCTGGAAGTTTTCAAAATTATCCGAGTTTGTTTGCTATTTATTTGGATTTTTTCTTCCAAAAATGCCCTTTTATGCCCCTACATTTTACCATTTTTTAAACGAGCTCCAAATCAAGATTTTTCTTCACCAATCTCTTCCAAATAATTTAAAAATGTGATCTGGAAGTTTTCATAATTTTTGGAGCTCATTTGGTATTTTTTCGGGATTTATCGGCTTGAATTACTACATAGGAGGCCCGTGATTTGGCCATTTTGCAAACGAACTCCGAATCAAGATTTTCTTTCGCTAATCTCTTCCAAATAATTGAAAAATGAGATTTGCAAAATTTCAGAATTTTTGGAGTCCATTTTCTATTTTTCCCAAATTTTCCAATTTTGCCCTTTTGCCTCCGAAACCCGGTTTTGCTCAAAACAAGTTCGATTTTCAGATTTTCTTCAATCTGAGCCTTGGGCTATCCTTTTTAATCATTCTTCATCCATTGTGGGCTTTGGTATTACCAATTCGGGCCATTTCTGTGATTCTTCCCGATTTCACCGAAATCCACTAAAAACCCTAATTCTCGGTTTTCTCTCGGATTGACTTTTCTTTCGGTTTTTCTTGCAAGTGACTTCTCAATTACCCGTAGTCAGTGCTTATCTTTCATTTGGAGCCTTCAATTTTTACCAATTTGATCGTTGAAGCACTTTTCCCCAAATTTCTCGGATTAGGGTTTCCTTTCTACTGAATCTCCAAATCCCAACTTCCGAACTCCATATCTTTCAATGTAGACCTCGGATTATCAAAATTCTTTCGCCATTTTTCAATTGAACTTAAAATCTTAATTTTGAAAGTGGGTTGACTTTTTCAGTAGTTGACTTTCTGGGGTTGACTTTTTTGGGATTGACTTTTTTTCGGGGTTGACTTTTTCAAGTTTGACTTTTTGTGCTCGCCCTCTTAAACTAAGTCTCGGAGTACCACCTTCAGGATGAAAACAGTCTTTTTACACTCGGAAACATCAAAATAAGAAGAAAACATACCTGTTTAGTGGTCCAGACAAAATTAGGTGTCTACAGCTGCCCCTCTTTGGCTATTGCTGAGAATCAGGAATCAAACAAAGATAAACCAACACTAATTTTGTACGGTCAGTGAAATCACATGTGAAGGAAAGGGAAAGGGGTTTTCTTCTTCATTCTTCTATCATTTTTTCATTTTTCATTTTTCATTTTCTATTTTTTTCTTTTTTCATTTTTCCTTTTTTCATTTTTTTTACCATACAGTAAATTGAAGATTTTGTCCTTAAATTGAATTCCCTGACTAAACAAGGCTCGACCTGTCTTAAGGAAACGAATTGGATTTGCAAGAAAGGAAATGACCTCGACGATGGTCTCGGGGCCTTAACCTGTCTTGTTCTCAGCTGTGTTTAAAATTCTGGATATCTCCTCCAGAAGCTTCGGCTATCACCACCAAAGTCTTGCTCATTTTTAAAATGTAAAAATTCTGGGTATCACCTCCAAAAGCTTCAGCTATCACCACTTACCTTTTCAAAGGATTTTAAAACTCTGGATATCTCCACCAGAGGCTTCAGCTATTACCACCAAAGACTTGTTCATAATAATAATAATAAAAAGTACCTCGACGATGATCTCGGGGCTCGACTCGTCTTAAGAAAATGAATTCGATTTGCAAGGAAGGAAATGACCTCGACGATGGTCTCGGGGCCTTAACCTGTCTTGTTCTCAGCTGTGTTTAAAATTCTGGGCATCTCCTCCAGAAGCTTCGGCTATCACCACCAAAGACTTGCTCATTTTTAAAACTGTAAAAATTCTGGGTATCACCTCCAGAAGCTTTAGTTATCACCACCGAAGACTTTTTACCTTTTCAAAGGATTTTAAAACTCTGGATATCTCCACCAGAGGCTTCAGCTATCACCACCGAAGACTTGTTCATAATAATAATAAAAAGTACCTCGACGATGATCTCGGGGTTCGACTCATTTGAGAAGCAAAACGAGTTCAATTATACCTGACAGCTTTAAGAGATGATGCAAATGCTTCATGATGCAAATGCAAATGTCTTTAGTTGATGCAAGCGCTTCTTGATGTAAATGCAAATGACTTAGATTGGTGCAAATGTCTTTGATGCAAATGTAATTGACTTGATTTGATGCAAACTTTCTTGATGCAGATTCAACTAACTTAGATTGATGCAAATGCTTCTTGATGTAGATGCACATGTTGAATAAAATTCTGGATAACTCCTCCAAAAGAAGATTTCTCATTTTTCAAAATTATAAAACCCTGGATATCTCCACCAGAGGCTTCAGCTATCACCACCGAAGACTTGTTCACTTTTAAAACTGTAAAATTCTGGATATCACCACCAGAAGCTTTGGCTATCACCACCAAAGACTTGCTCATTGTAAAATTCTGGGTAACTCCTTCAGAAGAAGATTTCTCATTTTTCAAAATTATAAAACCCTGGATATCTCCACCAGAGGCTTCAGCTATCACCACCGAAGACTTGCTTATTGTAAAATTCTGGGAACTCCTCCAGAAGAAGATTTCTCATTTTTCAAAATTATAAAACCCTGGATATCTCCACCAGAGGCTTCAGCTATCACCACCGAAGACTTGTTTACTTTTAAAACTGTAAAATTCTGGATATCCCCACCAGAAGCTTTGAGAAATGATGCAGATGCACATGTCTTTTTATCATGGTGCTCATGCTTCATGGTGCAAATGTAAATACTTGGATTGATGTAAATGTTTCTTAGTGCAAATGCAAATGGCCTGGATTGATGCCCATGTTTCGTGATGCAGATGCCCCTACTAATTGTATTCATGTAACTGGTTTATAAATGGTGTAACTATAATTACCACACAATAATGAAAATGCAATGATTCTAGAAATAATGCAATTGCTTGAGATGACGCAAATGCGAATTCCATAAAGAATGTAAATGTAAAATGCAGATGCTTATGGAATAATGCCAATGCAAATACCCATGATTGATGCAAATGCTTGTCGACAATGTGCAGATGCAAAAGCTCGATAAAGAGAAGAGTGCTCATGAGTGATGCAAATGCCCCCGGTTGTTTTTCTAGACTTTGGCTTAGCCTTTCAAATTCATTTTTCCTCTTCAAATAAGAGTATATCTTCAATTCATTTTGGCTATTCTCTTTGCCCCAACAGTTTTCAAACTTTCATCAACAGAGATCTTAATCGGGTTTTATTTCTTCTTCTCATATCTGGAAGTTAGGACCTATCTTGGCAGTTCTACACCTTTGAGTTAGAAAAAATCCTTGTCTCATGTCAACATCAAAATGGGTATTTCAAAAAATCTCTTTATTTGTTTTCGCATTTTGAAAAATTCTGAACAAAAATATTAACCCCACAATGTGTGATGTACAAATCTTTTGAAGACTGATGATCATTGTTAGAAATTTCTCTAAGTGTCAATCTGGGTTTTTTAACTGGGATTGGCAAGGCTTGGTATAACAAGATTCTGTCTTTTCCAGGAAAACTTCATGACAAAAATGTATATCCCTTCTAGGCTCACAAATGGAACAGGTTTTATAAATCATGAATTCATTGAGAACCAAACAAATTCAACATTCTTTTAGTTTCCATATCAAGGCATTTTGACAAGTGTCAAGATTGGCCGAAATGTTTAAATCGAAAAGTTTAATCTTGGAGAAAAAGTTTCAGTTTTTTGAAGACAATCCTTTGAATGAGAGTTGACAATTTGGGGGTTCAAGAAATCCTAGATATTCCTCGATGACCACTCCTTTAATAAGATCTTTTCTTTTGTGGTATCGGCACTATCATTGATGGCATCGAAAATTCCCATTCTACTCTAGACCGTCCATTTTTGGGTTTTCGCCCTAGAGTCCCTTTTCTCTCCAATTTTCTTTCTCATTTTTTTCGTTCTACCATACACTTGAGAATTCTAAATTCTTCCTTAGTGAAATGATAATTCGATGAGATGGGATAAAATCTGAGGAGAAAAAACCTTTCAAATTAAATATTCATGCTTGATCAAAATGGACTTTTAAAGCACGTAATGTAGGCCATGGCTCAGGGTTCAGAAAGAAAGGATAAATAGGCCCAAAATATGTGTTTGAGGGTAATCAGATCAAGGATCATTTCTTGAGGAGGATTCTCTTTGAAGAATTTGTCCCTTCTTGGACATTTCTTTCCTTCTGACTTTGCTCTTTTTCTTCTTTGCTTTTGGCTTTCAATTTGCATGTCTTTCACACACTTTTTTTTTTGTTTCTTGGCTTTCATGTCGCCATCTTTTCCTCTTCTTTTTCTTTGACAGAGTGAGCCCGTATTTATTCGGGGCTCCATTTGCTTTGTGTCTGTCCTTGAGCTGTCACTCTTTTTTCAATGATCTTTGAAAAGATCTTTCCTCGCATTTGCCCCCCAGTGTAGAGGGTAATCCTTGATCAGGGTTCAAAGAAGAAAGAATTATTTTGGCTCAAAAGGGGTGACTATGGATAATTTCTTTTTGTGTGAAAGGGATATGAAAGATGGCCATTCCTCATGTCAAGCACGAATATTCATATTGAAAAGCAATCCCCAGGGGAAATAGATATTCAGAATTTCATTTTGCACTTAGGAATCATCCGAATTCTCATATGCATGATATTACAAATTTTTTCATATTTTCATTTTTCATCGCATGCCCCACTAATTCATGCGTTAGCCCATTCTTCTTCACCGTGTATCCATCATTTCCACATATGATGCCCCAATTTGATTAACCATGAGAATTTGTATCAACGAGGAACATAACAAGTCTAGGTCTATTTTGAAAAGGCTGAGTTTCCAATCTGAGTTCTTTGAAGAGACAAGGAAAATATGACCCAAAAATGGGTTTTCTTTGGGACAAGGGATAATCTAGTTTAATCATTGTGCCGCAGGGTGTCAATCATGAAGTGATGTTTGGGCAATTAGTGTTTTGTGGTCATTGGGAAAGGTCATGAATGGTTTTAGCACAATCTTGACACACACCAAATTATCAAAATCTAGATTCTTGAAAGAATGTCTCATTTGTTTGAATTTCAATGAATTTGAAAATTTTCAAAAAGTTTGTTCCTTTGTTCATAGCCTAGACAAAGATCTACGTCTTTGCTTATTCTGTGATGACAATGGTTTTATGAAGTCAAATCATTAATATTCCTTGAAGCATTAGGTCTTTCAAGTGTTCTTGGTTTAAGAGATTTAGGCTTAGGAAAACCTAAAGAGAAGGGAGAAGGTATTGGGTCATTTGTAACACTGATCATCAATCTTCTTGAGACTATCCATTATTAAAAATTCCTTAATGCTTGTTTTTGGAAATTCAAGTTATTGTTAAAACACAACAAACACAAAGCATTTAAAATTCAAAAGTCATTTAATTCATGTGGATGTTAACATGAGACAAGTGCTTTCATCATCACAGTGTATAGAACTACATGTGTTAAAAACCTAATATGATCATGCACAATGTTTCTTATGACACTTGGCTTTCCCATCTTCAAAACTTATCGAACTAGCCTTGATGAGATCCCTGACCTTGTACTTCAAAGCGAGGCAGTTCTCTGTTGAGTGACCTTGATTGCCAGAATGATACCCACAACACTCATTAGCATCATACCAGCTCGGATAAGGGGGCTTCAGAGGCTCTATTTGCATGGGTGTTACAAGGTGATTCTGGATGAGTTGAGGTAGTAGCTCACTGTATGTCACAGGAATCGGGTCAACCTGATTTCTTTTTCTCTTTTTATGCCGCTTCGATTATTCCCAAGGGTGTTCGATTGATAGACAGATGTAAATTCTGGTGTAGTTGCAGTCATTGGTTGGTAGGGATAAAAATCTTGAGAGACATTGTTCAGGGTAGAGTAAAATGGCTGATACGAGGAGAATTGGGGAGGTGGGGCAAAGTCTTCCATGACTTGGGTATCTTTTTTTTTCTTTTCAGATGCCCCTTTTTCCTTGGTATTGGATGTTCTTTCTCCTTCAATTTTCCCATCCTTGATAGCATTCTCAATCATCTCCCCTGAAATTATCATGTCCAAAAAATTCTTCGTGGTGTTGCCGACAAGTTTATCGTAGTATGGGGCCTGTAGTGTATTCACAAAAAGGACAGTGGTTTCCTTCTGAGTTAAAGGCGGTTGTACTTGGACGGCCAGGCTCATCCACCGTGGCGTATATTCTTTGAAGTTCTCAGTAGCTCTTTTCTTCATATTTTGCAAGGTGACACGGTCAGGCGCCATGTCGGTCATATGCTTGTACTGGTTTAGAAAAACCCTAGCCAGGTCATTCCAAGAGCGAATCTGATCCTTGCTCAACTGGCTATACCACCTAATTGTGGATCCGCTGAGGCTATCCTGAAAGCAGTGAATCAAAAGCTTATCATTATCTATATGACTTGTCATATTCCGGCAGAACATAGTGATGTGGGCTGATGGATCAGTCGTCCCGTCATATTTCACAAAGTCAGGGATCTTGAACTTGGGAGGAATGACTAAATCGAGGACCAAACATCGTTCTTTCACATCTTAACTCCCAAATACATCTGTACTTTCTACCGCCCGGAGCCTTTTATCTAACAATTGATATTTCCCTTGGGAATCTGCCAACTCAACCTCATTTACTGCAACCTTTTTCAACTTTGCCTGTTCAGCTGGATCATCTGAGTTTAGGACATTGACGGGGTTCTGGGCATCAATCATTACGACCTCATTCTGACCTTTTTGTGCATCTAACCCTTTCCTGGCGACAAAGTTTTCTGTATATCATTTTCCCTTGATTACGGCAGACATTAGCTCCATCAATTTAGTCATCTGATCCTTAGATTCTGCTTGAGACTTTCCCAGCTGTTCTCGCAATTCTTTATGTACTTTTTCCATTCTTTCCATTCGGGCAACTTGTTCATTCTCCATAGCACCAGCCTGTATTAAAAGTGTACTCAGTATTTCTTATACCTCTGATTTGAAATGGAAATTCTTTCAAAGACTCCTAAAGCCAAGCCAACTTCTGTTTTATTTCCCCCAAATGTATGTCATGATGAATGAGCCATGAATGCAATTTGATGCATGTGAAGCCTAAACAATATGATGTATGGACATGTACAATGGAAACATGCTGACCATGTATGTAATAAATGCAATCACAATGCCAACATGTTGCAAGCAAAGAATAAACAAATCAACACATGGATATATGCAATGACTGATCATGTACATTTTAGCGTATTTCCCAATGAATGATCATATATCCTATGAATGCAACACGGTGTCAATTATGATACATGCAAACAATGAATGATTGATACAGAGTATATACAAAGAAAATCATGCTAACCATGTGTGTCATGAATGCGACCTAATGCTAATCATGATGTATGTAATCAGAAGATTAATGCATGAACATATACAAAGAAATCATGCTGACTATGTTTATTATGAATGCAACCCAAAGTCAACATGATGCATGTAAAGAATAAGCAAATTAATGCATGGATATATACAGAAAAAATCATGCTGATTATGAATGTATGAATGCAACCTGACAAATAATTGATCGGATACAAAATGCAAAGGGAAAGATATCACGGAGGAAATAAGAATCGGAGGAACTTAATCATCAACATCTCATAAATTTGAAGCATAGCCAATTCATTCCCATATCAATGTTCACAATGGTATAAACCATGTTTTACAAAATTTGAGCAGTAGTTAAAACTGTCTTTTACAAGAACTTTATTCTTCCTAGCATCCTAAGGCTGTAAGAGCCGGCTACTGAAAAAGTGAAATCCTATTACATCATATAAGACTGAAGTCTTTCCACCTCAATGCTGTAAATCTCCCAATCCTAATGGCGTTTTCCCAGTCCTTTATCAATCAGTGTCGTTGGATCCAACCACTTGGCATCTATGAGAGTTTGCACTTTCTTTTTGAAGGCCATACAGTCTTCAATGCTATGGCCAACAATTCCACAGTGATAATCACATCTTGCATTGGATTATACCCCTTTGGATATGGTGGTAACAGGGATTTCAATGGGACACAGGCAACCATGTGATTTTGGATCAGTATAGAGAGAAGCTCTCGGTAGCTGATTGGAATAGGATCAAAAGGCATTTGGGTCTTATCCTGGGGTCGTTTCTTAGTCACACATGGCCTAGGAGTTGGGGTACTTGGTGGTGGCACTAAGGTTCGAACCAGTGTGTTTACATGGAGATGTGGCGAAATAGCATGGTAAGGGTATGGATTTGGACACGAGGCCTTTGGAGGTTGTACATAGCTCGAGGTTCCTATCCCAGGTACTGGATAAGGTGATTGATGAGGGAAATAGTATGAACTGGCAGTTGTTGGTGATGGAGTGGGATTCAGGAATCCCGTAGTGGTCATCCCAATGGACGATTGGACCATGGTAGGGTGGGGATACTGGCTTGGACCTCAAACAGTTTGCAGGTATGGTATTGGATCCGAGGTTTTTATCTTTGGTATCGAG
The DNA here is from genome assembly GCA_030761205.1 of Fremontodendron californicum. Lineage (NCBI taxonomy): Eukaryota > Viridiplantae > Streptophyta > Magnoliopsida > Malvales > Malvaceae > Fremontodendron > Fremontodendron californicum. The sequence goes on along the minus strand of JAULJL010000013.1, from coordinate 14,201,897 downwards.
CTCTCAGGTTTAATAAATTTCATGATTTTGTCCACAATTTCATCAGGATTGCAACCTTTGTGGCATTGACAAGTGCAGGATCCAGCAAGGGTTGTATGTTCTGGACCTAATGGTTTTGGTTGATCCGAAGGCGATGCAGAGCCTTGAGAAAGTTCCTTTTTACTTTTACCCATATCCTCAACCATTTTCAGCAGTTTGGCAAGTTGTTCTTTCACTTCCCGGATTTCATGTCCACATTCCTCTTGGTTGCATTCCAAAGCACCCAATCGTTCCTCCGATTCATTCCTCATATCTCGAACCCCATTCATGCAAATGAAAATGTCATGAGATTAAGAATACAATTATGAATGTACATGCTCTATTCTTATGTGCATGAATATACTGATGATTAATGCATGAATATATACAGAGAAATTATGATGACTATGTATGCTATGGATGCAATCTAATGCCAACATGATAGATGTAAAAAATGAATAAATTGATGCATGGGTATATACAAATAATGACCATGTATGTATTCTACAATGAATGACCATGCATGCTATGATGTCAAAATGATACATGCTAAGACTAAATGAATTAACACAAAGGTATACACAAAGAATGACCAAGTATATCACAAATGTACTCTACAATGAATAACCATGCATGTTAGGACTGTGACATGCTGTCAAAATGATACAAATAAAGAATAAATGAATTAACACCAAGGTATATACAAAGAAATCAATGATTACATGAAATTTGTGGGACCTAAATCTTGATTATTCAACAATCTCATTATGCAAGATTTGCCTCCAAATTTATGATTTTTTTTTTAAACATGTTTTTTTCTGTATGAAAAACCAATCATATTATTTTCAAAAGAAATTCGGGGTAGTGGATCCTACTATGGTACAATATCCAAATGTTCATGCAACACTACCGGTTTATAGAAACCGTCAAATAAAATTACCAACTGTTTATTGCAAAGAATGAGATCAATAATACAACCAAAAATGTACCTGCTCTATTCACACATGCATGAAATGTGCAACATGTAGGAATGCTTGAAAAAGGATTTATTTTTTTAAAAATAGCTAATGAACGTCTGCCCCAACAATATCTGTTTATTTAGGCATCACGATGCCTTTGAGGCGGAGTATCACATTTATTACGGGCGATGTACGTACATCGTTGCCCGATCTACCACACTTATTGAAGTGTAAAATAGGTAACAAAAGGTTTAGAAATGTCCCTCCATGTGTTCCTATTTTCGGTATATCTAACGGAAATCCGGCATGGCTTTGTCTAGGTTCACTATATGAGGGTGAATCGGTTCTAAGGCCCCGAATTGTTCCTCACTGTCTGCCGGTGAAAGCTAGTAAGGCACCCCGATAAAAGCGGGTTCAATTCGTTAGAGTATATTTTCCTAAGCCCATACGGAGGATCATCACGAAGGCTTTAGGTACTTTATACTCCGAAAGTGTTTCACTAGCCCATACGGAGGATCATCACGAAGGCTAGTTACTTTACTCCCACTTAAAAGGATGGAACCCGGGTATAGGATTCATGATATGCAAATGCACGTGTAGTGTGTGTGGAGGAATAACAAACCTTTCACTACCTATTCTACAAACCTTATTCTAAATGCCCTAGCAATTAAAACATTCAAGAATAATGTAATGCATTAACCAACAAGCAATTATAATATACAACCTTAAATAACTAGAGAACAATAATAAAATGCATGCACATGAGTATGAACATATTTAAAAATATTTTATTATTTTCAAAATTCTCCTTATTAAAAAAAATGTGGGTATTAAAATTAAATACCAATTAAACCAACAAAACCGAGACTTTGATAACACACGACTAATTCTAGGCCTGACTCTCTAATATTCCCCAGTGGAGTCGCCAAGCTGCCGCAACCTAAAAAATAACGAGTCTCATCGTAAGACTTTATTATTCGTTAAGCGTGACATTAAAAAAACCGAGGAAAAGTCGACTTAATTCCTCTAAAAAATGAAGGTTTTGAAAATGACCTTAAAAAAGACATGGAGTCGCCACCAATCCTTTTTAGCTAGGTGTGATCGGCCACCTATTAAAACCGGTTTTATAAAATATTTTAAAAATTAATTAAAACATTTTAAAAACCAATTTCAGGTCTGCGTTTTAAAACTAGAGAAATCAAAGAAGCGGGTTCGGGAGTCGGTTACATGCGGGGAAGGATTAGCACCCCCACAACGCCCGTATAAATCGGTACCTTATTAATCGTGTGTTATCTCAAGTCTCGGTAAAAAGTTGGTTTTAAATTTAGTATTTCGAGTTAATTCCCAATTTAAAGAAAAATAATTCCATTTTTTATTAAAAATGATCCGGAATTTATAAATTCAAAATTTTCCTATATTCCCCAACAAACGTGGCAAAATATAGAAATTTTTATTAGTTTTGGAAAACTTTCCGAATCATTTTCTTTTTTGAAAGAAAGATATTCCTTTATTAATGATAATTGATGATATTCCCTCCAGCAAACCCGGTAGAGAACTCATGAATTATTTTAACTCGGGAATATCTTTATTTTTTATTGAAAAATCATTATCCTTTTGAAAACATTTTAAAAGATATGAATATCTATATGCATGACATATATAAAATGACATAGCAAAATCTAAATAGTATAATGCTTCCTAAATGATATGATATAATGTAAATGCCTTAGCATATTCTAAATGAAATAAAATATCCTAAGTTATATGACATATTATAAATGAAATGAAATGACCTAGGTAACATAGTATATTCTATATGAGATGCAATATCCTAAGTCATATGATATATTCTAAATGAAATAAAATAACCTAAGTAACATAACATATTCTATATGAAATGAAATAACCTAAGTAAAATGAAATAAAATAACCTAAGTAACATAACATATTCTATATGAAATGAAACAATTTAAATGACATGGCAAACATGAATGATATGGCATATAAATTAAATGAGATGGAATATGAAATAATGCTATCATATAATATGCATGAAAATAAAAATGAAAATAATAATGCATGAACATAGTATATGCTAAACAATATGACCAAAAAAATAACTAAATAAAAAGCATAGGATATCATGAAATATTCCAAATCATATAACAAACCATATAACATCAAAAAATATAAATCAAAACAATAACAATATCATAGAAATTATTATAACAAGAATCACATATTATATAAAATGCATGAATATGAAAAATGCAATGCATGAAATGTATTTTTTCCTTTTATTAAGGAAATCCGTATATCTAAAAAGATATCTGGCTACCTTAGGAAAACATGTCAAATTAAATATTCTAAAACCAAAATACTTTGTGATTGTTTGAAAACAATTTTGAAAAGCTTGAATTAAAAATAAAAACTGGGCTAAATCTTTTTTAAAATGGCTCTAACTTCCTAAGTTTAAAAATCCGGACTTGACTACCCTTAACCCGAGACTTGAAAAACCATTTTTAGAGTTTAAAAAGGCTTAGAAACTACCCTAAGTCAGTAGCTAACCCTCCTAATCAGCCCACTCTAAGTAACTTAACCAAAACAGAAAAATGATTTTTCTTCAAATTCAATTCTGACTCCACTATCCAGTTTTAAGCCACGATTTTTTATCCTATTCCTAAAAATTCAAAAAATTCTGAAAAACATACTGGAGACTCAGGACATGTAAAACTACACGGAAAAAAATCGGCTTAATTTTATGATTAAAGATGAATTCCCAGAAAAATCAGAGATGTACGAGTTTTGGATGAAAAAAAAAAAAACTGCTTTGCCAAAACACATTTTTGCCTTTGATAAAATCATTTAAAAATCAAAGTAAAAATATTTGAAACTCATAAAATGACTTACAAACAGTAGCTAGGACTTTTTGAAAGTTAGATAAAAATTGGCTAAGTAAAAAAAATCACAAAGGTAGAATAATCAATTTGACAAACTTAATTTTCCACAAGTGTGCTCAAGAGAGCATGACTTTGAACCATTAATTGGCTCAAGTCATTATTCAAGTGGCATGAACATGAAATGCATGAAATAATACAGCAAACATAGTGCATGAGTTTAAACCTAAATGTCATGAAAAAATGCATTGCATTCATATAGTGACCTAGACCTAAATGAACTTGCATGGCATTTAATGTAACCTAGACCTAAAATGCATGAACATGCATGGAAAATGAACCAAACCTAATAACTAAAATATGCATGGCATTTTGACAAACACAAAGCATGCTTAAACCAAAAACTCAATAAAATATCATGCAAATGCTAACCTATCAACTAACATGGCAAGAATGCACATAAAATACAAAAATTCCTAGGATGGCCGAATACCATAATGTAACTAGCAAGCATGGCATTTTCACAAACACTTGGTATACTAGCATGCAAAACTAACTCAAATGTCATGTAAATGCAAAAAACCTACCAACTAACATGGCAAAAATGCAACACACAATGCAAAACACATGGAGTAGCCAAATGGCCTCAAGCTCCAACAAGCATGGCATTTTCACAAACACTTGGTATACTAACATGCTCAACTAAAATATAACACTTAAATCATGCAAAAACCACACAAGCATTTTCACAAACACTTAATATACTAACTCTAAAACATGATCAACTAAGATATAAAACTCAAATCATGTAAAGACCACACAAGAATTTTCACGAACACTTGATATACTAAATCTAAAACATGCTCAAATTTAAGAATCATGAAAACAGAAAATTAAAAATGCAAAAACATGATATTTAAAACATAAATGGCAACAAACAAAGCAACCAAATTAAAATATAACTCAAGAATATGAAGTAAGATAACATTTAAAACACCAAGATCAAAGAAAATAACATAAACAATATGGTAAAATAAACCAAAACAGCAACTTAAAAAAAAATAATGTAGGCCATTTGGCCATTGTGAGTTTATTGTAAAAATAAAATGTAAAAAATATACTTAAGAAAGAGATGAAGGAATAACTTAAAAAGAACAATAAAAAACATTTATTTAAAATGGAAACTCACCAAATAGAAATCAAAATAGCAAAAACAATAATGGAAAATCAAGAAAGTGCAAGAGTTGATGCTCAAGAGCAACCTCAAGAAGCTATATTTCAAGCTTTATCTCTTCAAACTTTCATTTCTTTTCTAAACTTTTCTTTTTTGCTTTCAACCAAGAAGAGAAAAACTAAGAAAAACTAAGATAAATCAGCCAAAATGAAGTTGAAAATTCGAAATTCTGACCTCCCCTTAATGTTGGCAGAATTTTACCTCTCTCCTCCCCTAGGATGCTGTCATTTTTTGTGTAACCAATTTTCCATCAAATGGCTAATAATTCAAGGTGAAAAATCATGAAATTACCACCTTTAGATTATCATCTCAGCTCTCTCAAATTACAGCTGTTAAAGAATAATGTTGACATCTCTCTTGGCCTATGTGGCTTAATCACCATGGCTTGATCAAAGAGAATCTCTAACTAACTCTTGATTTTTAGCCATTTGATTGAAAAATCAGAAGCTTCCTCCTTCCTTTGGGCTTGGGCAGGCCAACACTTCTCTTTTCCAGCCCAACTCTGATTTTTGAAAGGACAAAAGAAGCCCTTTTCAGTTGCTTGGGTGAAATGACCATTTTCCCCCCGGATGCAAATAAATATCAAACGGACTCCAAATTCAATTTTTCTTTTTTTAATACTTCCAAAATAATAAAATATTGAGTTCTGGAAGTTTTCAAAATTATCCGAGTTTGTTTGCTATTTATTTGGATTTTTTCTTCCAAAAATGCCCTTTTATGCCCCTACATTTTACCATTTTTTAAACGAGCTCCAAATCAAGATTTTTCTTCACCAATCTCTTCCAAATAATTTAAAAATGTGATCTGGAAGTTTTCATAATTTTTGGAGCTCATTTGGTATTTTTTCGGGATTTATCGGCTTGAATTACTACATAGGAGGCCCGAGATTTCTTTCGCCAATCTCTTCCAAATAATTGAAAATTGAGATTTGCAAAATTTCAGAATTTTTGGAGTCCATTTGCTATTTTTCCCAAATTTTCCAATTTTGCCCTTTTGCCTCCGAAACCCGGTTTTGCTCAAAACAAGTTCGATTTTCAGATTTTCTTCAATCTGAGCCTTGGGCTATCCTTTTTAATCATTCTTCATCCATTGGGAGCTTTGTTCTTACCAAGTCGGGCCATTTCTGTGATTCTTCCCGATTTCACCGAAATCCACTAAAAACCCTAATTCTCGGTTTTCTCCCAGATTGACTTTTCTTTCGGTTTTTCTTGCAAGTGACTTCTCCATTACCCGTAGTCAGTGCTTATCTTTCATTTGGAGCCTTCAATTTTGACCAATTTGATAGTTGAAGCACTTTTCCCCAAATTTCTCGGATTAGGGTTTTCTTTCTACTGAATCTCCAAATCCCAACTTCCGAACTCCATATCTTTCAATTTAGACCTCGGATTATCAAAATTCTTTCGCCATTTTTCAATTGAACTTAAAATCTTAATTTTGAAAGTGGGTTGACTTTTTCAGTAGTTGACTTTCTGGGGTTGACTTTTTCGGGGTTGACTTTTTTATTTTGGGTTGACTTTTTTCAAGTTTGACTTTTTGTGCTCGCCCTCTTAAACTAAGTCTCGGAGTACCACCTGCAGGACGAAAACAGTCTTTTTACACTCGAAAACATCAATATAAGAAGAAAACATACCTGTTTAGTGGTCCAGACAAAATTAGGTGTCTACAGGGACTACCAACCCATCAGCACATCTGACCATGTACTGCAGAAGGATGACGGGACATGATGATAATGAGAAACTGCTTATCCATTGTTTCCAAGATAGCTTGACAGGGTCAGCAACCCGATGGTACAATCAATTGAGTCGTACGAAGATTCGTTCATGGACAGATTTAGCCAGGGCTTTCATGGAATATTATAAGCATGTGTCTGACATGGTACCTGATAGGTTGTTGCAATAGAACATGGAAAAGAGGACCAATGAGAGTTTCAAAGAATACTCGCAAAGGTGGAGGGATTTGGCCACACAAGTGCAACCCCCTTTAACTAGCAAAGAAACTACTATGTTTTTCATCAATACCTTGAAAGCACCGTATTATGATAAATTGGTGGGGAGTGCCACCAAAGACTGTGCAGACATGGTAATATCTGGGGAGATGATAGAGTCATCCATTAAGAATGAGAAAATGGAAGGGGGTGAGCCTTCTATTCCGAAAAAGGTATTTCCTACCAGGAAGAAAGAGGAGACCCATGCAGTTAGTATTAACCAATACCCATATGCACCTCCCACACCATATACACCACCAAGGCCCTAACTCCTACCATATCTTATGCACCTCCTACACATTACACACCTTACCGAGGGTATAATCCTTATTCCCCAATGTGAACCCCCTTACCAAAAATCCCTTCCCTTATACCAATATACCACAACAGCCGTTTCCAACTGGCATATCCCCACAAATAAACCTTCCCCGAAACACTGTCCCAAACACTCGGGGAGCCGGGCGCAATGACCAACGTTCACCAAGGAACGATCAAAAACCCCAATTTGATCCGATTCCTACCACCTATGGTGAGCTATATCCCAAACTGTTGCAGGATCAACTTGTTGCACCAATGTACCTCAAACCTATGACACAACCATATCCACTGTGGTACAATGCACAAATACTAACTGCGCGTACCACGCAGGAATTCAAGGACATTCGACTGAAGATTGCCTGGCCTTTAAAAAGAAAGTCCAAAGCTTGATCAATGCTGGAGTTATGAAGTTTGGGGCAAAGAATAGGCCGAATATAGCGGGAAACCCATTGTCAGATCATGTGGAGATCCGGGTAAATACAGTATGGACAGGGGAAGTCAAAAAGTTAAAAAGGGATGCCAGAGAAGTCAAGACTCCAATGTTGACAGTATGGGTGGAGATGGATAAGGAAGGAATAATGGAAGATACTGACAGTTTAAAATTGGTCGCATAGAGGGTGCAGAATTGGTGCCCGTTCCATAAGTGTGGAGGTCATGTCATACAGGACTGCGAAGACTTTTTGGCTAAAGTCCAAAAGATGATGGATGATGGGGAGGCCCAGTTTTACGAGGAGATAGAAGAGCAAATAAAGGTTATTGAGAATGCAGCTGGCTACGGTATAATAGGACCCTTGATCATCTATTATGATGAACCAAAGGAGAAAGTTCTGCCAGTCATTGAGGAAAGTGTGCCTAAGTTAATCATTGATTTTCCTGTTTCCTTTTCGTACATGGAAAACAAAGCTGCACCATGGAAATACGATTGCAGCATGGTTATGCCTGGGTCTTCGAGTCAGCAAGATATCACAGGTGTGGGGCATTTAACATGAAGTGGAAGGTGTTATGCTCCTGAGGCTGTTGAACAGGGGTTAACAGGGAAAGATAGAGGAGCAGACAAAGGAAAGAAAGTAGCTGAACCAATCCATATTGAGATGGATTTTTCAAAAGAAGTAGAAAGGGTTCAGCCCCGGTAAATAGAATAAAAGAGCCGATGAGTAAGAAGGAAGCCTGCGAGTTCTTAAAATTCATAAAGCATAGTGAGTATAGCATGGTTGAGCAACTGCAACCTCAACCAACTAGAATTTCAATCTTATCTTTGCTTTTGAATTCGGAGCCACACAGAAATGACCTATTGAGAGTGTTGAATCAGGCATATGTGGCTAACAACATATCGGTAGAAAAATTGGACAGGCTGGTGGGAAACATCGCGGCAGACGACCATATATATTTTAGTTATGAGGAGATACCACCCAACGGTATTGGGTCAACAAAAGCTCTCCACATAACTACCACTTGTAAAGGGCACATATTACCAAGGGTCTTTTTGGATAATGGTTCTTCATTAAATGTGATGCCTTTGGCAACCCTATCCAAATTGCCAGTGGATATTTCTTATATGCTGCCAAGCTGCACTGCGATCAGCACCTTTGATGGTATCAGGAGAGATATAATGGGAACTATTGAGGTTCCTCTGGAGAGAGGCCCATGCACCTATACAGTGAACTTTCAGGTCATGGATATTAATCCTTCTTATAATTGCTTGTTGGAAAGGCCGTGGATACATTCAGCAGGGGCTGTACCTTCATCTCTCTACCAAAAGCTAAAATTTGTGATAGAGGGGCATTTGGTCACTGTATCAGGAGAAAAAGACGTGATAGCCTCTACATCTACTGAATCTCCTTATGTTGAACCTAATGAAGATGCCGTAGAATGTTCCTGTCGGTCTTTGGAATTTGTAAATACAGTTTTCGTCGCTGAAGGACGAAAAATTCCAAAATCGAGGCTGTCCAAGAACACAAGGCTGGGGGTAAGAACTACCGTGGGAAAAAGTTGCAGGGCTGGAAAAAGTCTCGAAAAATATCTTCAGGGGATAGCCCAAGCAATGGAAGTAATGGGAAAGAAAGACCGATTTGGCCTGGGGTATCTTCCGAAGGCCCATGAGAAAAGGAAACAAGTTGAAAGGAAGCGACAAAGAAGGATGGCCCGTCTTGCGGGTATGGATATTGAATGGGAGCCTATGACATTTCCACCTATCCTTCACAGATTTCGCTCAGCCGGTTCTCTGTTCGAAAAAAAGAATTCTGATGATGTGCTCGTAATGATCGAGCAAGCCTTCGAGAGATTCCAGGTGAATAGGGATGAGCAGATGTATTATATGGAGATCTGCACGACTGTGGAAGAAAGAATTGAAAGTGAGAATGCTAACTGGATGGTGCGACCTTGTCCACCAGGATTTAGACTAACCAATTGGAGTGGGACTGAGCTGCCCATAGTATTTAGGTCTATTCCAATGTAATGCTTTTAAACAAATCTTAAATATCTTTGCCCGAAGATATTAAGAATTTCTTTTCTAATGGGCTTTTGTCTAAAAGTTTTCATCCAATAAATAACAAACATGATGCATTTCCTTTATATTGATGTGTCCATATTCTTTCATTTATGCTATTTATTTTGCTTTGATTGTGTATATGTTTTCCTATATTGTTTCTTCCCCACCTATTTACAGGTGTACGGATGCGGAATATGAGGACCTTCCTGTTAGTAATTCTGGAATTGATTTTGAAAGGTTTATTTGCACAGGTGATTTTGAGGCCGACAAAGATATTGAGGATTATGGTCTACCTCCGGACTTATTAAGAAAAATAGAACAAGAAGAGAAACAAGTACTTCCTTATAAAGAGCTATTGGAATTGTTGAATTTGGGAAGTAGTGAGGAGATAAAAGAGGTTAAAATCGGGACCACATTGTTGTCCTCAATAAAGGGTGAATTGATAGCCTTGCTCCGGGAATATGTAGATGTATTTGCATGGTCATACCAAGACATGCCGGGTTTGGACCCAGACATTGTGGTTCATACTTTAAGGCCAGAGTGCAATTGAATTCAGCAAAAATTGAGAAGAATGAGGCCGGACATGCTATTAAAGGTAAAAAAAGAGGTGAAGAGGCAATTTGATGCTGGATTCTTAGAGGTGGCGAAATATCCGGAATGGGTGGCAAACATTGTTCCAGTACCAAAGAAGGATGGCAAGCTGCGTATGTGCGTCGATTACCTAGATTTGAACAAGGCCAGTCCCAAAGATAATTTCCCTTTGCCTTACATTGATACTTTGGTGGATAATACGACGAAGAGTTTCTTGTTTTCTTTCATGGAAGAATTCTCGAGATATAATCAGATTAAGATAGCACCGGAAGATACGGAGAAAACCATATTTGTTACAATGTGGGGAACATTCTGCTACAAGGTAATACTATTTGGGTTGAAGAATGCTGGGGCAACGTATCAGAGAGCCATGGTGACCTTGTTTCATGACATGATGTATAAGGGAATTGAGGTTTATGTTGATGATATGATTGCAAAGTCACAAGGAGAAGATAAGCATATTACGAATCTTAGGAAACTCTTTGAAAGACTAAGAAAGTTTCAACTCAAGCTAAACCTGGCAAAATACACTTTTGGAGTCATTTCGGGGAAATTGTTGGGTTTTATTGTCAGCAAAAGGGGAATTGAGATTGATCCGGATAAAGTGAAGGCCATCCAGAATTTGCCACCTCCACGTACTCAAAAAGAAGTAAGAGGTTTTCTGGGAGATTGAATTACATTGCTCGATTTATTTCTCAGTTAACCGATAAATGTGATCCAATATTTAAGTTACTTTGAAAACGTGATCTAGGAGAGTGGGATGAAAGGTGTCAGATTGCTTTTGAAAAGGTTAAGCATTATCTATCAAACCCACCAGTATTAATGCCACCGGCTCCAGATAAATCGATGATATTGTATCTATAGTATTTGAGAGATCCATGGGTTGTGTTCTGGGATAGCTTGATGAGACTGGAAAGAAAGAACAGGCGATTTACTACCTCAGCAAGAAGTTCACAGACTATGAGTTGAAATATTCGTTTGTAGAAAAGTTGTGCTGTGCTTTAGCTTGGGCTGCTCAGAGGCTCAGATAGTACATGTTGTACCACACGACATGGTTGATCGCCAAGCTAGATCCGATCAAGTACATGTTGGAAGCACCTTCTTTGTCAGGGAGGACGACAAGATGGCAGGTTTTGTTGTCAGAATATGACATTGTATATGTGAGTTAGAAAGCTATCAAGGGCAGTGGCTGAATTTTTAGCAATTCGGGCAGTGGAAGATTATGAGCCGTTGAACTTTGATTTCCTAGATGAAGATTTGATGTATGTTTCGCAAGCAGATGAGGTTCCTTTGAAGAATAAGATATGGAAGATGTACTTTGATGGGGCATCTAATGCCATGGGGCACGGAATCCGTGCAGTGCTTATATCCCCAGAAAAATATTATTATCCATTCACCGCCAGATTGGACTTTGATTGTACAAACAATACGGCTGAATATGAGGCGTGTACTATGGGCTTTCGTGCTGCCGTAGACAGAAAGATAAAAAAACTAGAAGTTTTCAGAGACTCAGCCTTAGTGATATACCAGTTACGGGGAGAATGGGAAACCCGGGATACAAAGCTAATCAGATACAAATAACTCATACTGAGTTTATTGGAGGAGTTTGAAGAAATAAGTTTCAATTACTTCCCTCGAGAAGAAAATCGGATGGCAGATGCTCTGGCTACTTTGTCATCAATGTTTAATGTGAATGAAAGAGCGGAAGTTGTGCCGGTCAAGATAAGCATATATGAATCTCTTGCCCACTGCTTGACTATTGAAGAAGAAGCAGATGGTCTCCCTTGGTATAACGACATCTTGCAGTATATCAAGAGTCAACAGTATCCAGAACAGGCAACAGAAAACGACAAGAGAACTCTAAGAAGGCTAGCAATGGGTTTTGTTCTGGATGGGGAGATTCTCTATAAGAAAGGGAAATATCAAGTCCTGTTGAGATGTACCGGGTCTGCCGAAGCTCGAAGAATCATAGAGGAAGTCCATAAGGGGATATGTGGCACCCATGCTAATGGTTACATGCTTGCTAAGCAGATTATGAGGGCAGGCTATTATTGGCTGACAATGGAAGGAGATTCAGTTATTCTCGGAAGTGTCATAAATGCCAGATATATACAGATAAGATTCATGTGCTGCCATCACCATTGCATGCCATGACCGCACCATGGCCGTTTTCAATGTGGGGAATGAATATGATTGGGCCTATTAGCCCGAAAGCTTCAAATGGACATCGTTTCATCCTGGTGAGACTATTTCATAAAGTGGGTGGAAGATGTTTCTTATACGAATGTAACGAAGTCAGTGGTATGCATATTTGTTAAGAAGGAAATCATATGCCGATATGGATTGCCAGCAAGAATTATTTCAGATAATGCTCTCAATCTGAATAATAAGATGATGAAAGAGGTATGTACTCAGTTCAAGATCACGCATCACAATTCGGCACCTTATCGTTCGAAGATGAATGGGGTAGTAGAAGCAGCCAACACAAACATTAAGAAGATTGCTGAGAAGATGATTGATGTGTACAACGATTGGCATGAGATCTTGCCCTTTGCTCTTCATGCATATCGCACTTCGGTTCGCATATCTACAGGGGCAACGCCGTTTTCTTTGGTATATGGTATGGAAGTAGTGTTACCAATTGAAGTTGAGATTCCTTCACTTCGGGTTTTGATGAAGGTTGGCCTAGAAGAGGCAAAATGGGTTAGAGCTCGTTATGAACAGCTGAATCTCATCGAATAGAAAAATTGAAGGCAATTTGTCACGGGTAGTTGTATCAAAAAAGGATGATTCGAGCCCATAATAAGAAGGTTCGACCCAGACAGTTCCGAGAATGAAAGTTGGTACTGAGAAAAATTCTCCCCATAGTGAAGGATCCTTGAGGAAAATGGGCTCCAAATTGGGAAGGACCCTATGTGGTAAAAAAGCTTTTTCTGGAGGAGCATTGATCCTAACTCGGATGGACGGGGATGATTTTAGACATCCCGTTAGTGCTAACAAACTAAAGAAGTATTATGCTTAAAAAAATGTGATGCTATGCACATGGGAATTCGAATGATTCCAAGTGTAGAAATGGAAATTCTATATATCTGTCTCCCCTGAGAATTGCTTTTCAAAGAGAATATTCATGCTTGATATGATGAATGGCCATCTTTCATATTCCCTTCACTAAAAAGAAATTATCCCTAGTCACCCCTTTGAGCCTTAGGAATTATTTCTTTCGTCGAACCCTGATCAAGTATCACCTTCTACCCTGGAGGGAAAATACAAGGAAAAATAATCAAAATCATGGCAAAAAAAGAGAGCCATTGGAAAATATGAAATCAAAGAATGGCAAATGAAAGCTAGCAATGAAAGAAAAAGAGATTTAAAAAAAATAGGGAAAAGTCCGAAAAGGGGACAAATGTCTCAAGAATGAATTCTCCTCAGGAAATGATCCTTGATCCAATTACCCTTAAACACATTTTGGGCTTATTTTATCCTTTCCTTCTAAACCCGAACCTTGGCCTACATTACGTACTCTAAAAGTCCATTTTGATCAAGCATGGGTATTTAATTTGAAAGGTTTTTCTCAAAATTCATCCCATCTTTTGAATTGACATTTTTACCTTGGAAGCATTTAGAATTCTCAGATGCATGATAGAATACAAAAAAAGAAAGAGAGAGAGAGAGGTTTAAGCCGAAAACCCGTAAAGGGTGACTTAATACCGAATGGGGAACACTTGAGTTGAAAACCCGCAAAGGGCGGCTCAAGTACTGATTAAGGTTTGAGTCAATGCTCCGTGTAAAGGGGGAAAATTATTTGAAAATCAGAGGAAAGGGGAACAACTCAGTCTGACGTAACTACGAAAGTCAAGGATTACCCAAGTAAATTGACCGTTCAAGAGAAATTTCAGATGATTTGAAAAATAAGGGGTCCAAGATATTCCTCATTCGGGGCATCAACAACCTATAAGTTTACATTTGTTTCTTATATCCTTGATATCCACTTTTATCATCTTAAAACATTTTGTTGCAATAAATTTTGTTACCCCTTTTATGACAATTGCTTGTTTCATACTTTCTTTCATACATTTTTTAGATTGCATTTTGTTTGTTATTAAATTGAATGATGATTAGTAAACATAATTTTTTTTAATAAAAGAGAGTTTAAAAGTATTACTAAGGAATGGATCTAAATCTTAGAAAAAGTTTGGAAACCACTAATCCTGATAGAAAATTCACCAAGTAAAGGAAAACAGTGAATGTGTTGGAGACGCCGTCATGAAGTCAGAAATTTGTGAATTTCAGTGAAGTCAGAAACTGGGACTGTTTGACAAATTATCTTGAGTAAAGGGTTCTTTAAGTGGGGCATCAGTGAACAATTGAAGACTCCATCATGAAGTCGGATAATCTGTGAACCTTAAAGAAACCATGGATTAGAAATCATGACACAATCATTTGACTGCATTCATCCTCAGGAAACATATAAGCATTTGCAAAGCATGTCATTCTCATCATTGCATTTAGCTAACATTGCAGGAATCAAGAAAACTTTGGCTTCCCAAATCGAACTCTTTCTGCTTCTCAAATGAGTAGAGGCTTGAGACCATCGTCGAGGTATTTCCTTTTGTTTTAAATCGAATTCATTCTGTTTTATCAAATAAGTCGAGCCTTAAGACCACCGTCAAGGTATTTCCTATTGTTTTAAATCAAATTCATTCTGTTTTATCAAATGAGTCGAGCCTTGAGACCGTCGTCAAGGTATTTTAATCACGGGTAAGACCTTCGGGCTCCATTTTTAAAGACCTTCGGGCACCACTTTTAAAGACCTTCGGGCACCATTTTAAAGACCTTCGGGCACCATTTTTAAAGACCTTCGGGCACCATTTTTAAAGACCTTCGGGCACTATTTTTGAAGACCAACGGGCACCATTTTAAAGACCTTCGGACACCATTTTTAAAGATCTTCGGGCACCATTTTAAAGACCTTCGAGTGCCATTTTTAAAGACCTTCGGGCACCATTTTAAAGACCTTCGGGCACCATTTTTAAAGACTTTCGGGCACCATTTTAAAGAATTTCGGGCACCATTTTAAAGATCTTCGAGCACCATTTTTAATGTCCTTCGGGCACCATTTTCAAGACCTTAGGGCACCACTTTTGAAGACCTTCGGGCACCATTTTTAAAGACCTTCGGCACCATTTTCAAGACCTTCGGGCACCATTTTTAAAGACCTTTGGGCACCATTTTTGGGACCTCCGGGCACCATTTTAAAGACCTTCAGGCACCATTTTTAAACCCTTTAGGCACCATTTTTAAGACCTTTGCGCATCATTTTCAAGACCTTTGGGCACCATTCTTAAGACCTTCGGGCACAATTTTTAATTTTGAAATCGAACCCGTTTCCTTAAGATGGGTCGAGCCTTGATTAGTCAGGGAATTCAATTTAAGGATAAAATTTTCAATTTACAGCTTTCTCAAAAAAAAAATTTTTTTGAGGAAAACATGAAAAAACGAAAGAATGAAAAAAATGAAAAAAGAAAACCTTTTCCCTTTCCTTCACATGTGATTTCACTAACCATACAAAATTAGGGTTTGTTTAACTTTGCCTGATTCCTGATTCTCAGCAATAGCCAAAGAGGGGCAGCTATAGACACTTAATTTTGTTCGGACCCCTAAATCATACATTTTCTTCCTAAATTGATGTATCAGAATGCTAAAAGGCTTTTCTCATCCTGCAGGTGGTACTCCGAGGCTTATTCTAAGAACGTAGATAGAAAAAGTGAAACTCAAAAAAAGTTAACCCCAAAAAAGTCAACCCCAAAAAAGTCAACCTAAAAAAGTCAACTACTAAAAAAGTCAACCCACTTTCAAAATCAAGATTTGAGGTTCAATTGAAAACCATTGAAAGAATTTTGATAATCCGAGGTCTACATTAAAAGATATGGAGGTCGAAAGTTGGGTTACGGGATTCAGTAGAAAGAAAACCCTAATTCGGGAAATTTAGGGAAAAGTGCTTAAAAGATCAAATTGGTCAGAATTGAAGGTCTCAAATGAAAGATAAGCACTGACTTGGGGTAATGGAGAAGCCATTTGGAAGAAAAACTGATAGAAAAGTCAATTCGAAAGAAAACCGAGAATTAGGGTTTTTTTGGTGGATTTTGGTGAAATTTGGAAGAATTACAGAAATGGCCCGATTCGAGAGATCTAAAGCCTTTAATTGATGATAAATGATTAAACAAGGATAGCCCAAGGCTCAATTTGAAGAAAATCTGAAGATCGGACTAGTTTTGAGCAAAACCAGGTTTCGGAGGGAAAATGGCAAAATTAGAAAATGTGGGAAAAATAGCAAATGAACTCCAAAAATTCTGACAATTTGCAAATCTCATTCTTAAATCATTTCGAAGAGATTGGCGAAAGAAAATCTTGATTCAGATTCATTTGCAAAATGGCCAAATCTCGGGTCCCATATGTAGTAATTCAAGCAGATAAATCTCGAAAAAAATAGTAAATGAGCTCCAAAAATTATGAAAACTTCCAAATCACATTTTTAAATTATTTGGAAGAGATTGGTGGAGAAAAATCTGGATTCGAAGCTCGTTTAAAAAATGGTAAAGTTTGGGTGCATAAAAGGGGTAATTTCGGAAATAAATTCGGAATAAATAGCAAATGGACTCGAAAAATTTTGAAAACTTCTAGAATTAAATTTTTTATTATTTTGAAGTATTGAAAAAATAAAATTCAAATTTGGAGTCCATTTGTTGTTTATTTAGGTTCGGGGGGGCAAAAAGGTCATTTCACCAAAGAAACCAAAAAGGGCAAATTTGTATTTGATGAAAATATGAAAGAATAAGGAATTCCTGAGATTTTTTCTTCCCTTGGTCAACCAACATAGAGGAGAAGAAGGAAGCTTGAACAATTTAATTCCCTAGTCACTATCAAGCCACATGCTACCACTAACACCTTGCAAATGGTCCCCCTTCATCCAATGGCTTAGGTGTCTTCTAGGAAAGTTGAATGCACCATCCAATGGCCAAATTTAAATGACAAGATGACATTTTTATTTGTCATAAAAGAACCCTCATCTTATGGCCAAGAATGGAAGAAAAAAGATGAGCACAATTCATCCAAGGGTGAGTATCCATTCGGTTGAGCAAGAGAGTGCATGGAATTATCTCTTTTCATCCAATGGCTTAGGCCATCTACAAGGGCTGAGTACACATGTTGAGGGATCGATTTAATCTACAAGATGTCATTTTTATGTTGGCCTTATCCAATGACCAAGAATGGAAGAGCATAACTCATCCAAGGGTAGGCACTCAAGAGGGGCAAGCAAGGGAGTGCATGGGATTGGTCCTCTTTTGCATCTAAGGGCTAAGGTTACTACAAGGGCTGAGTACACATCTTAAGGGATGCTATCAATTGGCAAGATGACATTTTTATGTTTTCATCAAAATATCTTAATCTAAAGGCCAAGATTGGAGGAGAAAAAGTGCAATTCCCATCCAAGGGTTAGAGAGTCATTCAGCCAAGGCTAAAGGGAGGGGGATGATTTCATTTTTTCAGAGGTTTTTTTGGCTGGAAGCAGTAGCTAATGTAGCAAAGAAAAAGGTTTTGAAAGAATAAAAAAAAAGGTTTTCAATAGAGAGCTTGAAGGTAGTCATCTCTACCAAGCTCTAGCATAGTTTTCTTCTTGATTTCCATGGTGTTTTCTTGATTTTCTATCTTATTTTCCTACTACATTTTTCATAGAAATAAAGTTTTTTAATGTTTACTTATGTTTTCATCTCTTATTCTTCATTAAAATGGTGGAAAACAATTTTTTTTTTTTTTTTTATGGTTTTATGCTATGGCTGAATATGGCACATTTACTTGCCTTAGTTTTTTCCTCTTTTTTTTTTCTTCTTTGCATTTTGTTGTGAAAAATGATTTTTACAAGGTTTTTTAGAGTATTGTAAGGTTCTGATTTTTTACAAAAGATGAAGCAAAAAGGTTGAAATGGCTACATGATCTTGGCTAGACCAAGTGACCATGGTTAGGAGAGAGGCTATGCCCTTTTTTACCTACCATGAAGCTCACCTTAATTTTACTGTTTTGCATGGTTTATTTTCTGTTTTGTTAAGATGGAAAGGCTTTATGATCTTGGCAAGACCAAGTGATTATGGTTAGGTGAGAGGCTATGCCCATTTGATACCAACCATGGAGCTTAACTTTCCTTGTTTTACTTACTAGTTTTGCTTGTTATTTATTTTGCATGTCTATGTTAAATCTTTTATATATATGTTCTCTACATTATTTTCTATGCTATATTTACTTATGTATTTCATTTCCATGCTTGATATTGTATCCTTGCAAATTCGGCCATGGTTGTTCATATGCTCATGTTGTGCAATTTTTCATGTATCATGACATGTTTGCATTTTCATCATTTTTTTTCATGACCATTCGGCACTTCACTTTTTGTATGCCTTGCATGTGCATTTTCCTTTTGTTTCTTAACTTGTTTGCATCTCCATGGAATGAACTTGTACATTTTGATTTTAGTATGCCATGTGCTTATGAAAATGCTATGATAAAATGCCATCATTTTTTTTATGACCATTCGGCACTTCACTTTTTGTATGCCTTGCATGGGCATTTTCCTTTTGTTTCTTAACTTGTTTGCATTTCCATGCCATGAGCTTGTGCATTTTGATTTTAGTATGTTATATGCTTATGAAAATGTCATGACATTATGCATCTTAACATGATTTTTCATGTACTAGTGCCATTTACTAAATAGGATTGCATTAGAGTCTCATGTGATCATTTGGCCTCTTCATGCATCCCTTGCCTTGTCATGCATTTGCATTTTGTTTAGGTAACATGCTTTGCATTATCAGATCTTGAAATTGTGTATTAGTTGCTGTTTGTTCCAGCATTGACATTAGTTTCATGGGTCATTGTATGTTCATAGTATTGCTATGCATGTTAATTACATTTTAGGTCTAGGCCATATTGGTATTGCCATACATATTGAGTCTTAAATCACATTGGTATTGTCATGCATTACTATGCTATTTAGGTCTTAGGTCATATTAGCATTTTCATGCATATTCATAACATATTAGGTCCAAGTCATATTTCCATTATCAAGCATTGCATGCATATTGAGTTAGGATAACATTTATTGCCATGCAAATTCATGCTAGGCATTTAGGTTGTCTTGAATTGTCATGTATTTCCTTTACCATTTAGACCTTTAGACCATGCATTTCATACAGTTAATTTGCTTTATGTTCATGCATCCCATGTCATTGCCACTTGATTTGTGACTTAGGCCAATTAATGGCTCAAAGTCATGCTCCCTTAAGCATACTTGTGGAAAATTAAGGAATTGTCAAATTGATTGTTCTACCTTTGTATTTTTTTACTTAGACAATTTTTGTCCAAGGTTTTTAAATGTTTAGCTACTGTCCTTAGGTCTTTAGGATGATTTCCAACAATTTCTACTTTGATTTTTGAATGAATTTATCAAAGGCAAAAAATGTGTTTTGACAAAACAGTTTTTTTCACCCAGTACTTGAACTTCTCTGAGTTTTCTGGGTAATCATCTTTAATCAGAAAATTAAACCAATTTTTTCTCGTATATATTTACATGTTCTGAGCCTCCAGTATTTTATTTAGATTTTTTTGAATTTTTAAAAATAGGCTAAAAAATCATGTGGCAAAACTGGACAGTAGAGGCAGATTTGAAATCAAAAGAGGAATAATGATTGAATTTGGCTAAGGCATTTAGAGGGGGTTGGTTAGAAGATTTAGCTACTGTCTTATGGTAGTTTCTAAGCCTTTTTAAACTTTAAAAATGATTTTATAAATCTCGGGTCAAGGGTGGTTAAGTCTGGGATTTTAAACTAAGAAATTAGAGCCATTTTAAAAGGGTTTAGTTAGGGTTTTAATTTTTATTCAAATTTTCCTCAAAATTGTTTTTAAACAATCACAAAGTTCTTTTTTTTTTTTTTTAGAAAATCTAATTTGACAGATTTTCCTAAGGTAGCCGGATATCTTTTTAGATATACGATTTTCTTTATTTAGAGGAAAAAATACATTTTCATGCATTGCAATTTCCATGTTCATGCATTTTATTTAAATGTGTGATTTTTGCTATGATATTTTCCATGATATTATTATTATTTTACTTCACATTTTATAATCTTATATTTGTTTTCCATATGATTTTGAATGTTTCATGATATCCTATGCTTTTTATTTAGTTATTTTTGTCATATTGTTTAGCATAACTATGTTCATGCATTATTATTTTTATTTTCATTTTCATGCATATTATATGTTAGCATTATTTTAATTTCATGTCATTTCTTGTCATTTAGATCATATTCCATGTCATTTAGTTATTTTATTTATAACATGCAATGTCATTTAAAGTATGCCATATCATTTAAAATTGTCATGTCATTTAAATAATTTTATCTCATTTAGAATATACCACGATACTTAGGATTTTTCATTTTACTTAGAATATATTATGTCATTTAAATTATGTCATATCATTTAGGTTGCATTATATTATCTAGACTTTGCCATGTCATTTTATTTATGTCATACATGTTCATGTTCATAATTTTAAATGTTTTCAAAAAGATAATGATTTTCTATAAAAATAAAGATATTCCCGAGTTAAAATAATTCATGAGTTCTCTATCGGGTTTGCTAGAGGGAATATCATCAATTATCATTAATAAAGGAATATCTTTCTTTCAAAAAAAGAATGATTCGGAAAGTTTTCGAAATGAACAAAAATTTCTATTTTTTGCCGATTTTGTCAGGGAATATAGGAAAATTTTGATTTAATAAATTCCGGATCATTTTCAATTAAAAATGATATTATTTTTCTTAAAATTGGGAATTAACTTGAAATACTAAATTAAAAACCAACTTTTTACCGAGATTTTAAATAACACACGATTAATAACGTACCGATTTATACGGGCGTTGTGGGGGTGCTAATCCTTCCTCGCACGTAACCGGCTCCCGAACCCGCTTCTTTGATTTCTCTGGTTTATAAGTCTGACTTGAAATTGGTTTTAAAAATGTTTTAATTAATCTTAAAATATTTTATAAAATCGATTTTAATAGGTGGCCGATCACACCTAGCTAAAAAAAGATTGGTGGCGACTCCATGTCTTTTTACGAGGCTGTTTTCATACCCTCGACCTTTTATTTTATTTCTGAGGAATTAAGTCATCTTTTCCTCTGCTTCCATTTCCCCCCACTCGAACGGGTCCCTCGCGATTTGGGATCACGTATCGACAGCTTCATTTTTTTAGAGAAATTAAGTCGACTTTTCCTTTGTGTTTCTTAATGTCACACTTAACAAATAATAAAGTCTCGCGATGAGACTTGTTATATTATTGTTATTTTTTTAGGTTGCGACAGTACCACCTGCAGGATGAGAAAAACATTTTAGCATTCAGAAACATCAATTTAGAAAGAAAATGTAGTTGATTTAGGGGTCCGGACAAAATTAGGTGTCTACAGCACCCATGCCCTCATCCAGCCAACTTTCAACCATCTTATCGAGCATCTAGGATAGGAACCTCAAGCTGTTTGCAACCTCTAGGGGCCCCATATCCAAATCCATACACTCACCCTTATACCATTCAACCACCTTTCCATTCAAATATTTCGATTCGAATCTTTGTACCACCATCAAATACCCTAACTCCTAGTCCACAGGTTACCAAGAAACAATCCAAAAACAAGACACATAGACATTTTGATCCCATTCTAATCAGCTACCAAGAGCTTTTTCCTATGTTGATTCAAGATCGTCTTGTTGTTTGTGTGTCGTTAAAACCCCTGTGACCATCGTACCCCAAGTGGTAAACTCGAATGCAAGATGTGACTATCATGATGGAATTTTCGGGCACAATATTGAAGACTGTGAGGCCTTCAAGAATAAAGTGCAGTCTCTTATAGATGCCAAGTGGTTCAACCCAGCAACGCTGATTGTTTGAGGATTTGGGAAGGAAAATTAGGATTGCGAGTTTGATTGATGATGATAATGTAGTAGGATTTTTTCTTCTTTTAGTAGCCGGTTCTTATGGCCTTAGGATGCTAGGAAAAAAGTGCTCACAAAGACAATTTTTACCAATTTTTAGATTTTGTAAATATGGTTTATGTCTTTTAAACATTGGCATGGGAATGAATTAATTATGCTTTGAATTTATGAGATGTTGACGTTTAAGTTCCCCCGATTCTTGTATCCTCTATGTATTTGCCCCTGCATTTGCATTCAATTCGTTACTTGCCATACCACACATGTCATCAATCCATTCATTGGCATTAAGTTCATGTACAAATAATAAGGGCTCTTTAAAAATTGCTTTGGTTTTCTTTTTCTACCTAGAAAAGAGAAATGGGAGAGGATAATACTACCCGATTGGATAAGATGGAACAAGTGCTGAATAAGATAGCTGAACAAGTTTTGTAGATGATTAAGATGACTACTCAAGATATTGGACAACTGATAGGAACCATGGGAGAACACTTTACACAGAAAAGCAGTCAACTTCAAAAGTATGGCAATCTGGAAAGAATGTTCAAAAATGGGTTTCTGATCAGGTTCACTTACAAAGTCAAGGGGCAAGTCTTTTCAATTCTATTGGAACTCTTAATATAAAACCATCAAAAAAAGGTCGATCAGGATTGGTTTTGTGTTTGTAGATACCTCAAGAGTACGACCTATTAGAGGAAAAGATTCGAGTTGTTGAAGGTGGAGATGAATTTAGTTTAAAGAAGTTACTTTTGATCCCCGATGTGGTTATCTCGTCGAAATTCAAAGTTTCGGAGTTTGAAAAATATGATGGACTTAAGTGCCCTGAAACACACTTGACCGCATATTGTAATAAAATAGTGCTCATAATAAGAAACTGCTTATCCATGTTTTTCAAGAAAGCCTGACAGGGGCAGCATCTAAATGGTATTATCAGTTGGAAAAAGGCTAGGTGTGCACATGAAGAGACATAGCTCGGGTATTCCTGGAACAATACAAGTACATGTTGGAAACAGCTCCAGATTGATTGACCCTCCAAAACATGAAGAATGGGCCCAATAAGAGCTACAAAGAGAAATGAATGCTTTGTTTGTGGATACTCTCCCATATCCATA
The DNA here is from genome assembly GCA_030761205.1 of Fremontodendron californicum. NCBI lineage: Eukaryota > Viridiplantae > Streptophyta > Magnoliopsida > Malvales > Malvaceae > Fremontodendron > Fremontodendron californicum. Next base: position 14,178,256 of record JAULJL010000013.1, on the reverse strand, counting down.
TTATAACAAGTTGATTGGCAATGCTTCTTTGGATAAAAAAAAAGGAAAATTATGGATACTGATGCAAGAATTGTTATCGAGAAGAAGGATGGTGTTGCCAAGGAGCATGATCAAGTCATAACCATCTAAGGCAGAAAAAAAGAAGGTTATGTGCAATACAAGAAGATCCTTTCGGTGTTTATTGTCATCCTCGACCCTATGTTGACCATTGGCCTCAACACGGTCATCATCATGCTTCAATGCCTTTCACACCACTGTTAGTATATGCCCTAGAGCCAATCAGATTGGACAAGGGATATACAGTTAATAATGCAAACCCATCACTAAACATTAGTGATACAAGGTTTTTCTTCATGTTAGTATGATGATAAAGAGTTATTAAGTACTAATTGGATGAAGCCCATGGAACATAATGGCCTTGCAAAGGAATTATAAAGAGGTATAATTGTGAGATCTTTATGCATCAAAGACTTGTTCCTGAAACTGTTCCTGGTCATCATACTACCAAGATGGGGCATTGGCAATGCTCAAAGACTAGTACATGTTAAGCTTTCTTACTTGTGAAGTAATGAACCGATCTCATGGGTTGAAGTATGAGGGATACTTGGGATAACATATAGGTGCTTGTCTGTTGAACAAGTTCACTAAACATGGTCTACTGTGAGAACACCATTTGGTACGGTCACTCAAGTGTTTATGGAAATGTTCTCATGTGCCAGTCGTGTAAATTAGTCCTCGGACTTGTGATACCAGGTCATCTTGTATGGAGAGTGTCATACTTTGATTCCATCTAAACAGGTTCCAAATGAAGGGATGCTTATGGTAGGGTGGTTTTGGGTATGACATGAACCATACGAAGATGGATGAGTGATCTAGAGAAGATTCACTACTCCAAGTGACATCGGAGACATATCTCATTTGTTCTTGGCTTCGGTTAACTTAATGAAGTCTCTGGCCAGAGCATGATGGATTCAGGAGAAATCATTTCTCTAAATTCATAAGGTTAACCATAAACTGCAAGAAATAATATAGATTGAACATGAGTAGACACTGCACAATGCTCATGGGCTTTTCGAGATGTTAGGTGAAATGACCGTATTACACTGATAGACTGGTTACTGAAAGGTTTCAATAAGGTCACGTTGACTTCTCAACGTTTGGATGGTCATGATGGGTTGCTAGATCCCACTCTTGATCTATGTGTATAAATTAATGAGATTAATTTATACACATTGCCAACATGTTGGGAACCTAATGGGTCACACACAAAGACGGAATTGTTGGCTAAAGCTTGGGATTTAATTAAGTAATGAATTAATTGAGTAAAAGGTTAATTTGGAGGTCCTGATTGAATAAGATTCAAAATAGGAATGTTAAGACATACTTTCCATTTGAGACATCCAAATAAAGATGTCTTAACAAGACAATGTGGATAAGCTTGTCTTAAGCAGACCATGTCTTAATTTAGACATGTCTTAACAAGACAATATGGATAAGGTTGTCTTAAGCAGACCATGTCTTAATTTAGACATGTCTTAAGATAAGGTTGTCTTGATAAAACAATATGGATAAGCTTGTCTTAAGCAGATCATGTCTTAATTTAGACATGTCTTACGATAAGGTTGTCCTGGCCAAAAATAAGTTGTCAGAAATGAGAAAAAGTTTCTTGTTTTAGAGGAGTTTGATTACGAATCAAATTTTGAATTCTCGTATTTTACTAAACCGACCATTGCTTTGATTATGTCATGTCCGAGTCTAGGACTAAGAGTTAGTGTTTGACTGGGACTCTAACACTTGTTAAGTGAAAGAGTTTCACTTTAACAAATATTCTGTTAATCCAAGCTGGTTGAGTTCGATTAGGACTCTAAGAGTTTGATTTGGAATCAAACTCTTATCCTTGTGAAACTGAGCCATTAACGTAAGACATAATCCGGGATAGGTTCGACCTTGGCTTTAAGAGTTAGAGTTTCAGTCGAACAAGGATACTTAAAGGTGAAACCTCAACTAGGTTGTTTGATTTTATTCAAACTCCTATCCTATCCTATACTACGCTAGCCGAATGGAGGCATGTTTAAGGCTAGATTCATCCTAGCTTTATAAGGAAGAGTTTGGCTGAAATTTAAATACTAGTAATTATCTATCAAAGTGTTTAAACAGAAAGCAAACTCTATCCTATCCCCTAAGGAGTATGGCCGGCTGAGTGAAGTATTGTGATTAAATTCTTTTTGTTTTTACGCTAAGAAGAACTAAAGAGAATCCAAGAGTTGAATTACGGTTTAGAGAGTTTGAAACTTAAGAAAAATTTGATTTTTACTTGAGTGAAGAACAAGAGATTCGGCCAAGGCAATTGTAACATTGCCGAATTGCTTCCTCCTTTCTTCTTGTTGTATTCTTGATCGTCGAATAAGAGAAGTTGTTCTTATTATTGTTTCGGCCAAAGAGAAAAGTAAGAACAAAACCTTTTGATTATTGATCATCCGATCAACCTGCTAACATAGAGGAATCCCCGAGACCTTTCGAAGGTGCCAACAGTCGTCCGTGTGGATTACCGTTGAAGGCAAGACACCTGTGTTGCTCGTGGCCTCAGAGAAGCCGTTCGATAACTGTTCATTTGCTAACTTGCTGCAGGGACCGGCATACTCGGGATTACGAGTTCCCGAGTAGGTAATATTTTGATCTTGATGGTGTTTTTAAAGTTTTAAATGCCATGAAACCCATGTATATCATGATCCAAGATCCTGTGATAGTCCGGGTGTTCGTATGTTTATTTTCGCTACGTTAATTTTGTATAAATCTATTTATGCATGAGCCCAGACTTTCCCAACAACCACCACAAGTGTTCTCTATGCCAAATGACCCGGAGGTTAACTCAGCTTATTCTTAGAGCAATAAGAGAAAGAAGGAAAAAGTGTACCATTCACTTCCGATGACCTACACAGAACTTCTCCTATTTCTTGTCCAAAGTCATATGATCTTTATTGTACCCGCAAAGCCTTGGAAATCTCCTTTCCTGAAATGGTATGATTTCAATGCCACATGTGAGTATCATAATGGGGTTAAAGGGCATTCCACGAAGAACTACATTGCATTCAAGGACAAAGTTTGAGATGTAGTTGATGCAAACTCAACAAAGTTCAAAGAGTTCATTGATGCTTATTAGGGACGACAGGGCTAAGGGTCATTTGTTCTCAGGGTAGCATGCCAGTCAGGGGCAATCCTTAACCTTGGTTTAAATTTTGTACATATTTCCACTTTGTTTGTAATGAATGAACTTTAAATTGCAAGCATCATACATCATATCTCATTCGAAGTTTGGATTCTTCTTGAGCTTTGTTTTTCGGATTTTTGAAGAAAAAAACAACAACAAAAATAAAAGGGTCAAAAACAAAATTCATACGGGTAATTTATCGTAATGGAAATAATAAAATTTGTTTCTTTGAAAAGTGAAAAGAGTTTCAAAGAATTGGTGATCATCATGAGGAATGGACTAATCCTAGAAAACACCTTTATCTCTACATGTACCCAGATCATAAACCAGTTCAATAAAGATTACTAAAAAATCCCCAAAGAGTAACCTTTATCAAGGTAGTTAGTAATGGAAAATTTGGAAAATTCTTTCGTGGATTCCTTGAAAGTCAAGCAAACATGAAATCTTCCAAAAGATCTAGATTTGGTAGTTTGATACGTGTTAAGATTATGCCATACTATCAAACATAGCAAAACTTCTTGAATCCCTCTACAAGATTTCAAAATGCCAAATTCCTAGGCCTTTTCCTAAGACCTTGATTCATGAACCAAAGAATCAACCAAAACACCTTTTCTCTCCCCATTTGATTGGAAACACTTTGAATAAATTGAAATTCGAATGAGTTCTTTTAGCAAGATGCTCAAAGATGAAACATGAGATGTTCCTTCATAGAAAGATTCCCATAAACCAAATGACTTTCACTGAATGGAAAATCAAAATGGGGCATCATTTGTGGTTGATGAATTATGCATAAATTTTTTGGGGTAGCAAAAAAAAAAAGTGATATCATGCATATGAGGAATTTGAATGATTCCAAGTGATAAATGAAATTCTGATTATCTATCCCATGAGGATTGCTTTTCAATAAGAATATTCGTACTTATTATGAGAAACGACCTTCTTTCATATTCCTTTCACAAAAAGAAATTATTCATAGTCACCTCTTTTGAGCCTAAGAAAATCTTTTTTCTTTTATTTGAACCTTGATCAAGGATCACCCTCCACACTGGGGGCAAATGCGAGGAAGGATCTTTTTCAAAGATCATGGTGAAATGAGTCCTAGCTTGAAGACAGAAACAAAGCAAATTGAGCTCCCAAATAAGTATGGGCTCATTCTGTCAAAGTGGAGATGCAAAAGAAAAAAAGAAAAGAAAAATGTAGAAAAGAAGGTGAAATGAAAGCCAAGAAAGAGAACAAAAAAAAAAGAAAATGTGAAAAGGGTGGCGAAATGAAAGCCAAGAGCGAAAAAGAAGCAAAAGTCAAAGAATGAGAGAGAAGTCCAAAAGGGACAAAAGTTTCGAAGGGGATCCTCCTCATGAAATGATCCTTGATTTGATTACCTTCAAACACATATTTTTGGCCTATTTATCCTTTCTTTCTAAACCCCGAACCTTGGTATACATTACATGCTTTAAAAGTCCATTTTGATCAAGCGTGAATATTTAACTTGAAGAATTTTTCTTCAGATTTTATCTTATCTTTTTGAATTATCATTTCACTATGTAAGAATTTAGAATTCTCAGATGCATGGTCGAACAATAAAAAAAGAGAAAAGGAAAAAGGAAATAAAATGAGGCTCTAGGGTGAAAACCCAAAGATGGGAGGTCTAGAGCAAAACAAGAAGGAATTTTTGATGCCACGCATGGTATTGCCGAAGCAATGACAAGAGAGAAAGTCATTTTGAAGAAATCAAGGAAAATCGAGAAACGCCTTAATCTCCTAAAAGAACAACTCTTTTGGGAATTGACTTGGGAAGCTAAACCCGTTTTCTCTTCCAAATGGATCTTCCAACGTTGAACATACCAGGGCTAAGGCTAACACCTATCAAAATGCTACATTTAGAGATTGAAGGATTGTTGAGATTTAAAGCTCTTTCGGAAAAACGTTTGTTTTTACAGAATTCATGTTTTGAGAAAACTTACTCACAAGCTGAGATAAAGAGACATTCACCTTCTTTTCTTTGTCAATTTGGGAAGCTTCCTTAGACAAATCCAGACCTTATGGCATCAGCTAATTGACCTTGTTGCATTAAACCATCCAAATAACTAAAACAAAAAGGTTTGTTTTCTCGCCTCACTTAGAAATGTCTTTAATGGTGATCACCAATTTTTGGAAGACTTCAATGTCACATGTTTTGGAAGAAATTAAATTGACATGTTTGGAGAAGAACAAACTGAAATTGAGATATGGATGAGGTTTTGTAAGAAATAAGAGTTCATATTGCACAGGGGCATGAAATTTTGAATTTATACTTACATGAAGTTTGACTTTGTGTTTTGATATTGGCCAGGAAACCAAAAAAAAAAAAGAATTCGTTGGGGCAAGGAAAAGATTGGAAATACAAAAATCATATGATTTCCAACAAGATGAATGGGAAAATACAGATGGGGAGTAGAGACCATTCCCTCCAGTATGGTAAGAATGAGACATAAAACGAGAAAACCTTGCCAGGACACGAGGAAAAAGGGAGATGATCAAGTCTCTCAACATTCTCCTAATATGAAATGATGTCATGCATCTCCATAAGCATCCATGCATCATATAATGAACATTTGCATCTACATCCTCGTAGGTTGCATCAATATAGTTGATTATTGCATTTGTCGAGCATTTAAAAGATGAGAAGGAAAAGAAGATAGGTTTCCTAGAGAGAGGGAAGAGTTTTCTTTAGAATTAGAAGAAAAAATGTGATGAAAATGAAAAAGAGTTTTTCTAAAAATGAGAAGATTGGAGTCTTGATATTTTTTGGAACGATGAAATCGAAAAAGTGTTGAGAATATAAAATGATGAAAATTTTCAAAAAAAAATGGAAACAATTTTTTTCAAAGTGTTGAAACTTTTATGGATGAGAAATTTTAAAGTTGTAGAGCCTCTGATTAGAGAAGCTTTCAAGTTTTTAAAGTTGTGGACCCTCTTTTGAGACGAGCTTTTAGGTTTTTAAAGTTGTGGAGCCTCTTTGAGAATGAGCTTTTAAGTTTTTTAAGTCGTGGAGCCTCGAAGGAGGAGTTTTTCAAAAGAAATGATTATTAAGCCCAATGTAGCTGGCACCAAGAGGAAGTAAGCCCAGTGAAGTTGACATTTTAGATGTGGTTAAGCCCAATGTAGCTAGCACCAAGAAGAAGTAAGCCCAATGAAGTTGATATTTTAGATGTGGTTAAGCCCAATGTAGCTAGCACTAATAAGAAGTAAACCCAGTGAAGTTGGCATTTTACATATGGTTAAGCCCAATGTAGCTGGCACCAAGAGAAAGTAAGCCCAGTGAAGTTGGCATTTTAGATGTGGTTAAGCCCAATGTAGCTGGCACCAAGAAGAAGTAAGCCCAGTGAAGTTGGGATTTTAGATGTGGTTAAGCCCAATATAGTTGGCACCAAGGAAGTAAGCTCAATGAAGTTGGCATTTTAGATGTGGTTAAGTCCAATGTAGCTGGCACCAAGAGGAAGTAAGCCCAATGAAGTTGGCATTTTAGATGTGGTTAAGCCTGATGTAGATGGCACAAGAGGAAGTAAGCCCAGTGAAGTCGGCATTTTAGATATGGTTAAGCCCAATGTAACTGGCACGAAGAGGAAGTAAGCCCAGTGAAGTTGACACATAAGATGAGGAAAAGCCCAATGTAGCTGGCACAAGAGGAAGTAAGCCCATTAAAGTTTGTACAAGACAAGATAAAACCTCCGACTATCAATCTTTAAAAATGGTTTTTTCCAAGATCTTCAGGCATCTTTTATCAAAACCTCAAGGTATAATTTTCAACCCATTTTCAAAAATCATGGATATGACCTTTGGGCACCATTTTCAAAAATCATGAATATGAAATTTCTAAAGTTGTGGAGCCTCTGATGAGAGGAGCTTTTAATTTTTAAAGTTGTGGAGCCTCGAAGGAGGAGCTTTTTAAAAGAAAATATTTTTAAGCCCAATGTAGACAATTAGGGTTCCGCCCAGGTTATCTCATTGGAAATTATCTATGGTTCTGCCTAGATAACTTTTCGACTTTTGGTTCCGCCTAGGTCATGTCGTAGAAAACATTTTTGGCTTCACCAGATCTCTTTTCGACTTTTGGTTCTGCCCAGGTCATCTCGTAGAAAACAATTATGGCTTCAACCATATCTCTTTTCGACTTTTGGTTTCGCCCAGGTCATCTCGTAGAAAATATTTTTGGCTTCACCCACATCTCTTTTCAACTTTTGGTTCCGCCTAGGTCATCTCGTAGAAAACATCTCTGGCTTCACCCGGGTCTCTTTTTGACCATTGGTTCTACACATGTCATTTCATAAAATATATTTCTGACTTCGCCCATATCACTTTTCGACTTTTGGTTCAACCCAGGTCATCTCATTCAAATTATTTTTTGCTTCACCGAGATCATTTCTCGATTTTTGGTTTTGCCTAGGTCGTTTCAATTTTTGGTTCCACCTAGATCACTTTTCAACTACTGGTTCACCCAGGTCATTACCTGACTACTGGTTTCACCCAAGTTGTTTCAGTTTTTGGCTTCGCCAGAAAGGTTAGCACCAGATAAGATAAGGCCTCAGAATGTTAATCTCATTAATATATACTCATAGATCAAGAGCAGGATCTACCAAACCATCATGACCACCTAAATATTGCAAAGTCAAAGTGACCTTCTTGAATTGTTTCAGTAATCAACCTATCAGTGTAATTCGGTCCTTTCACCAAATATCCCAAAAAGCCCATGAGCATGGTGCAGTGTCTACTCATGTTCAATCCATATTAGTTTTTGCAGCTTATGTTTAACCTTATGAATTTAGAGAAATGATTTCTCCTAAATCCATCATGCTCTGGCCAAAGACTTCATCAAGTAAACTGAAGCCAATAAGAGATGAGATATATCTCCGATGTCACTTGGAGTGGTGAATCCTCTATGGATCACTCATCCATCTTCGCATGGTTCATGTCATACCCAAAATCACCCTACCATAAGCATCCTTTTTTGGGACCCGTTCAGATGAAATCAAAGTATGACACTCCCCTACAAGATGACCTGGTATCACAAGTTCGAGGACTAATTTACATGACCGGCATGTTTTAACATTTCAATAGACACTAGAGTGACAATACCTAATGGAGTTCTCACAGTGGGCCATGTTCAGTGAACTTGTTCAACAGACAAGAACCTACATGTTATCCCAAGTATCCCTCATACTTCAACCTATAAGATCGGCTGCTTACTTCATAAGTAAGAAGGCTTAACATGTACTAGTCTTTAAGCATTGCCAGCCGTGTTGGCAATACGATGACCAGGTTCAGTTTGAGGAACATGGCCTTGATGCATAAGGATTTCATAATTATAACTCTTTATAATTCCTTTACAAGGCCTTTATGTTCCATGGGCTTCATCAGATTAGTACTTAATAACTTTTTATTGTCGTACTAACATGAAGGAAAACCTTTCATCACTAAAATATAGTGATGGGTTTGCTTTATTAACTGTATATCCCTTGTCCAATTTGATTGGCTCTAGGGCATCTACTAACAATCTCCCACTTGCACTTGAGATAATCTTATTTCTTAAGTTCCACTAGGGAGAATATGCTTGGTCATGTTCATGATAATCTTATTATTAGAGTTATTCAACAATTGAGATCACTGTAGACACCTAATTTTGTCTAGACTCCTAAACAAGGTAAGTTTTCCTTTAATTTAGATTTTTTCTAAGCTTACCTCTTCTTCATGGCCTAGCGACTTAACATTTGGGTTTGGTAAGTGGGCATGCCATTTTTGACACTTCGGATTAAAAAGTCAAAGTTGACCAAAGTCAAAGTCAAAGGTCAAAAAGTCAACTTTGGAAAATCAAGATCAAAAAGGAAATTTAGGTGTTAAAGAAGTAAGCTTGATGATTTTAAGGTAACTTTGAATATTGAAGTGATTGAAAATGGTAGAAAGCTTAAGGTGGGTTCAGCCAAAGTTTAAAAAGTAAGGGAGAAGCCCATTATTTTTATCCAAGTGGATGACAATTTTTAAGGAAATATAGAAGCCCATTTTTCTAAGTGAATGGAAAATTTTTGGTGAAAATATGGGAAGCCCATTTTTTTTCTTAAGTAATGGCAATTTTGTTGGAAGCATGAAAGCCCATTCTCAATGACCAAGTGATGGGTTTTGGTGGAAGAGAATGGCCCATTTCTCAAGACCAAGAAGAAGAAAGATGGTTAGGATTAAGAGCCCAAATTGTGTAAAGAATATATGGGGAGCCCAACCATAGGAGTCCATGTAGATTTTTTATTGTTGGAAGGGCCCAACTTTAAGAAATCATATAAGTTTTTTTTTTTAATGAAGGGCCCAAACTTAAGGTACATGTAGGAAATGGATGATAGGAAAATGGGGGTGAGTCTAGAAAAAAAACTATAAGGATCATTGTGTAAATAAGTGACGTATAATTGTAATTAAAAAGGAAGAGTGGAAAGTATCCTTGGAGAGGTTAAATGGCATTGTTTAGTAAATAAATGGATAGGTGATAAGAGCAAAGGACATGACTCATCCATTTAGTACATGAGTCATCTAATAATATTTGAAGACCATTGGTGGGTGAAAGAGAGGTGGACAAGTGGCTAAAAATAGAAGAGTGTAGAAGGGTGTAGAGAAAGCTAGAAGAAAAATGAAAAGACTAAGGGAGAGAAGAGGGATTTTCAGCCAAGGCTTAGGAGGGGGCTGAAAATTTTGAAAATACAGCAGCAAGGCATTAGCTAGGGGAGAAAAAAAATAAAAAAAAAAAGAAGGGATAAAAAAGAGGAAAGAGGAGAAGGTTGAGAGGTCTTTGGTGAAGCTTACCTAGGTCGCTTCCTTTTATTTTCTTGTTCTTGGTTTTTCTATTCATTTCATGTCATTTTTTCTTATTTTATGTATGATTTCACTTCCTTTTCTTCAAAACAAAAAGTTTTCAAAAAGATTTCAAATGAGTTCTTCTCTTTCTCTTCTCTTTTTCAAGAAAACAAAATTTTCACAACAAAAAAAAAAAAATTCCATTTCTTTCAAGGTGGCCAAAACTTGGTATGATCTTTGGTGATATTTCTTTTGTTGTTTCATGCTTCATCTTTGGTATATAATGCTTGTTGGTCTATTGCTTTATTTGATGTCATTTTGTCCTTGTTTTCTTCATGAAATGTTAAGGTTATGAGCTTGATGATCTTGGTTTCCACCAAGTGATGGTTAGGCCAGATTAACATCCAAGTTGGCCAACCTTTGTTCTTGTTGTTTATCTATTTTTTTGCTTATATATTGGCATCTTCATGTGCATATATTGTTGAATATGATTTGATTGTGGAACATTCTCTTTGTTATATAAGTATTTTCTCTTTGAAAAGAATGGTTATGAGCTTGATGACCTTGATTTCTACCAAGTGATGGCTAAGCCGAATTTCTCTCCAAAAGACTAGCTTTGAGCCAATCATTTTTGCTTGCTGTAAATCATGTTTTCAAACCATTTCCAGCATGATTTTGGTTAAGATCAACCAATGGTCTATAGCAAAAATCTTTATTTCAAACTAGTTGAAAAAAGCAATGTATAAAAGTTGGAGTTGTTGATTTCAGGCAATATTTTTCCTATGTATTTTTTGTCCAAATAAAAAAACTGTTTTAACCTCATTTAATATACCCCTAGATGAGTCCATGGTTAAAATTTTAGATTGTTTTGAGTTTTTTTTAAGGATTTATAAAAATAGTCTTGACAAAACTGGTTTTAGTGGAATATGTTGATTTTGGGGCCACTTGAGTCTATGCATTTCTTGTCCAAATAAAAAATTGTTTCAACCTCATTTCATATACCTTTATATGAGTCCATATTTAAAATTCCATATTTTTTTGAATTTTTTTTATGGGTTTAAAAAATAGTTTAGTAAAATCAGGTTTTTGAAGTTAAACAAGCTTTAAAACTAGCAAAGGTTTCGATTTTCTGCACAAAGAGGGAGGGGTTGGCCAAAACCCTTAGATACTGTTTAGAGGTTATTTTCATGGTCTTTTAAAGTTTAAAAATAGTTTTAATAAAATTCGGATCATGGGTAGGTAAAACGAGCAAAAACTTTGATTTCCACAGTAAGACCATTTGGCCACTTTGTCCTTTCTTTCAAAAGTTGCATCATTTTTAACTTGTTTTGGCTTCAAAATGTTTCCATTAAAGGCTCATCTAGAGAAATTCAGATGTCAAACAATTGCATTCGGACGTCCTCTTACTCCGAGCAAAAATTCATGCTCAAAATCTTTTAATTTTAAAATCCAAATTAAATTTCTTTCAAAGGTAGTCGGACATCTTTTCAGGTGTTTGGATATCCTCTCTTCAAGAAAGAAACACATTTTCAGTTTTGCTTGTTTTGCCTTGTTTCGTTTTAGTGTACAGTATGTATATGATTGTGTTATTTTGAAATAGAATGCATGTGCTCTATTTACTCATGAAAATAAGTACATCGTAGAGATGATTGCAGGTTTTCGACGTTGGAATTTGAAAGATGTCATTGTAGTGATTCCTAAGATATCCCGAGGTGAGGGAATTTCATCAAATATCACAAGTAGTTGAAGTATTTGGTGATATTCTCAATACGAAAAATTCGTATTCATTTCAAAAATGGAAATGTTGAAAATAATAAATAAATAAAAGTAAATCTGTACGTGCTTGATATTTTGCCATGCTCATGTTTGCGAATGACATGCTTTGTATACTTAATCATATGATTATGTATTTAATCACATGTCTTATATGCTTAACCATATGCATCCAATACTTAAATACTTGCATCATATGCATTTAAATAAAAAAGGGGTGAATGGAAATTACTGACGACGGAATTGGAAGGATGTCATAGTAGTGATTCCTAAGATATCCCGAGGTGAGAGGATCTCGTTAAATACCACAAAAAATATTGGGAATATTTAATGAGTATTCTCGATAAAGATTTATGTTCAATTTCATTTTCAAAAAAAAAAATAATGACAATTCCTTTCTTTAATCAATAAACATGTTTTAGAAAAGAGATAAAAAGAGAATTAATTTTAAATACCGATGTCGAGTCCTTTAAATCGAGGTTTAGGATAACACATGATTAATTGGTACCATTTATTAACGGGCGTCATGGGGGTGCTAATACCTTTCCCATTCGTAACCGTACTCCCAAACCCGTCATGATTTTTCTCTGGTTTTCAATCGCAAACTTTAAAATTGTCTTTTTAAAAGATTTTAATTAATTTTAAATTTCTTTTTCAAAGATAGATTTTAATAGGTGGCCAATCGCTCCTAGCTAAAAAAGATTGGTGGCGATTCCGTGTTTTTATGTTTTATTTTATTTTCCCCAAACGTCATTTAGCGATCGCGAGATGGTTATGACAATCACAACGAGGCTCAGATTCCAATCATATGGCTCAGTTGTTGCTTTAACAACCATTGGAATCTATTATTAGCTAGTAGCTAATGATATAAATATAACTCCTTTCGCAAGCCAAAAGCAAAAGAGCTTGTTTCATAACCTTTGGGGTATAAACATGCAATCCTCTTTAGTTTGGAACGTTTCCAAATAATTGCAATTAACATAATGGAAATTTTATCACTAAGTTCAATTATGATCTTTGACATTTAAGGAGTCATTAATAGCTCCAGTAAATCCTACATGTGTAGAAGTTAAGGGATATAATTCAAAACTCTTTTGAATCCTAAATTACTAGGCCCATTTAGTATTCTCAATACTATTTGCAAGTTTGTATAAAAAGAGAATGAAAAACCATGATATATTCGTTAAGCGTGACATTAGAAAAAGCCGAGGAAAAGTCGACTTAATTCCTCTTGGAAAATGAAGGTTTTGAAAATGACCTTGAAAAAGACATGGAGTCGCCACCAATCTTTTTTTAGCTAGTGTGATCGGCCACCTATTAAAACCGGTTTTGTAAAAAAATTTAAAATTAATTAAAATATTTTTTAAAACCAATTTCAAGTCTGCATTATAAACCAGAGAAAATTGAAAAATAGGGTTTGGGACTCGGTTACGAGCGGGGAAGGATTAGCACCCTCACAACGCCCGTATAAAGCGGTACCTTATTAATCGTGTGTTATCTCAAGTCTCGGTAAAAAATTGGTTTTAAATTTGGTATTTTAAATTAATTCCTAATTTGAAGAAAAATAATTCCATTTTTAAATGAAAATAACCCATAACTTATTAATTCAAAATTTCCTATATTCCCCGACAAAATCGGCAAAATATAGAAACTTTTATTTATTTGAAAATTTTTTCGAATCATTCTCATTTTTTTGAAAGAAAGGTATTCCTTTACTAGAGATAATTGATGACATCCTCTCCAGCAAACCCGGTAGAGAACTCATTAATTATTTTAACTCGGGAATATCTTTATTTTATTGAAAATCATTATCATTTTCAAAATATTTTAAAAAATATGAATATGTGTGACATAGTAAAAATGATATAACAAAGTCTAGATAATATAATGCAACCTAAATGATATGATATAATTTAAATGGCATAGCATATTCTAGATGAAATGAAACATCCTAAGTAACATGATATATTCTAAATAAAACGAAATAACCTAAGTGACATGATATATTCTAAATGAAATGAAATATCCTAAGTGACATGATATATTCTAAATGAAATAAAATATCCTAAGTAACATCATATATTCTAAATGAAATGAAATAACCTAAATATCATGATATATTCTAAATCAAATGAAATATCCTAAGTGACATAACATATTCTAAATGAAATAATATGATTTAAATGACATGGTAAATTTAAATGACATGGCATATTTTAAATAATATAATCTATATGACATGGAATATAATCTAAGTGACATGAAATGATATGAAACATAAAATAATGTTATTATGAAATATGCATGAAAATAAAAATAATAATGCATGAACATCGTAAATGCTATATGATGTGAAAACAATAAAATGACTAAATAAAAAGCATAGGATAGCATGAAATATTAAAAACCATATAACAAACAATATAACATCATAAAATATAAATCAAAATAATAACAATACCATAGAAATTATCATAGCAAAAATCACATATTATATAGTATGCATGAACATGGAAAATGCAATGCATGAAAATATATTTGTTCCTTTAAATAAGGAAATCCGTATACCTAAAAAGATATCCGGCTACCTTGGGAAAATATATCAAATTAAATTTTCTAAAATAAAAAATACTTTGTGATTAGTTTGAAACCAAATTTGAAAATTCTTGGATAAAAATGATCCATAGCCGAACCCTCCTTTTAAATAGCTCTAATTTCCTAAATTTGAAAACACGGACTTGACCACCCTTGACCCGAGCTTTATAAAATCATTTTTTAAGTTTAAAATGGCTTAGAAACCACCCTAAGACAGTAGCTAAAGTTCCTAATCAGCCCCCTATAAGTAACTTAGCCAAAACAGAAAATTAATTTTCCTTGAAATTCAAATCTGACTCTACTGTCCAGTTTTAAAGCACAATTATTAACCTACTTTTAAAATTTCAAACAAATCTACAAAAAATAATGGAGACTAAGAACATGTAAAACTACAAGGAAAAGAATTGGCTTAATTTTCTGATTAAAGATAACTTCCCAGAAAATTCGGGAAAGTCAAAACACTGGGTGAAAAACTATTTTGCTAAAACACATTTTTTTGCCTTTGATAAAGTCATTCAAAAATAAAAGTAAAAATATTGGAGACTCTTCTATGAACCTACAAACAGTAGATAAATTTTCTAAAAAAATGGACAAGATTTGCCTAAGTAAAAAAAAATCACAAATGTAATAAAATCAACTTGACAACTCTTTAATTTTCCACAAGTATGCTCAAATGAGCATGACTTTGAACCATTGATTGGCCTAAGTCAAAAATTATGTGGCATGATATGATATGCATGAACATACAGCAAGTTAAATGCATGATATGCATGATTTAAAACCTAAATGGTATGAAAAATGCATGGCATAAAGAATATGGCCTAGACCTAACATGAATTTGCATGGGAATAAATGCAACCTAGGACTAACACGCATGAAATGCATGGCAATGCAAATGAAACCTAGACCTAAAAAATGCATAGCAATAAAACAAACACATAGCATACTAAATCATAATACACAAAAACATAACATGGAAATACAAACATGTCAACAAGCAAGATGAAAATGCATATACAAAGCATTGAAAATGGAGGAGGCAGAATGGTCACATGCTCACAATGATGGTATTCTAGCATGGCATTTTCACAAACACATGACATACAAAATCAAGATACATAAAAATCATAATATGTAAATACAACCTATCAACAAACAAGATGAAAATGCACATATAAAGCATAGAAAATGGAGGAGGCCGAATGGTCACATGCTCACAATGATGGTATTCTAGCATGGCATTTTCACAAACACATGGCATACTAAATACAAGGCTAAAGAAAAAACATGTTAAAACATGCAAACATGAAGTAAAGGCATGAACACAACTCGACATTTTCACAAACACATAGTATAGTAAAATGTAAATCATGTACAAGTCAAACATGTTGAAAACAGAAAACTTAGAAAATGTAAACAAGGAAAGTAAACATGGAAGTAAAATGATAGAATAAAGAATGGAGGTAAGTAAGTAAAAAGATTAAAACAAGCTCCATGCTTTGTTATTTGAAGAAAATATAAAATATCAAAAACATGCTAGACATCACAAACAACATGAAATAAAAATCAAACACCAACCATTTCTCAAAAACAGTCCATTCGACCACCATTAAAAAGTGTAAAAAAAATTTGTTTTTTCAAAGTTTTTCAAGAAAGCATGATAAAGAAGATTGAGGAGAAAGCTTAAAAACACTTATTTCAAAACTAAAATCAATAGAAATTCACCAAAATATAAAATGAAAACAACAAATTAAGGATGAAAATGTAAAAAAAGTGCAAGAGAAAGGTACTTTTAGCTACCTCTAAAAGTTATATTGCAAGCTTTTTTCTCTTCTTACTTTCTTCACCTTTCTAAACTTTCTATTTGCTTTCAACAATGGAGAGTAATCAGCCAAGAAAGAGTAGCTAAAATGAAAATATCCTCCCTCCCCATAAGGTGGCCGAATGGCCCTAGAATAGTGTAGGAGGTTCTAGAATTTTTTTAAAACCAATTTTGACCCTATGGCCTTTAATCCAAGATGCTTTCTATATAGAATTCTCACCCTTAGATTTGAATAATAAGCTCCTAAATATGATGTCATGAAGATGATGTCATAAATAGGATGTCATAAATATGACATCATCCCTCTCCATCCATTAGTCCATGTGTCACAATTTCAAAGGCTTCATCAAGAAAAATAACTACCTTCCTCTTCACTCTTAGCCTTTTGATCTAAAATCTCAGCAACATCACTCTCCATTATGGGCTTGGCTGATTGCCCTTTTAAAATCCAGCCCAATCTCCAATTTTTTAAAAGCCTTCTTCAGTTTCTTCGGTGAAATGACCTTTTTGACCCCCAAACCAAATTGAATAGAAAACCGACTCCAAATCCAAATTTTTCTTCACCAATCTCTTTCAAATAATTTAAAAGTGAGATCTAAAAATTTTCATAATTTTTGGAGCTCATTTGCTATTTTTATTAGATTTATCTGCTTGAATTTCAACATAGTGGGCCCGGGATTTGCCATTTTTAAAACGAACTCCGAATCCATATTTTCTTTCACCAATATCTTCCAAATAATTTAAGAATGAGATCTGCAATTTTCAAAATTTTTGGAACTCATTTGCTATTTTTTTCGGGATTTATCTTCTTGAATTTCAGCATAATAGGCCCGAGATTTGCCATTTTGCAAACGAACTTCGAATCCAGATTTTTCTTCACCAATCTCTTCCAAATGATTTAAGAATGAGATCTGCAAATTTTCATAATTTTTGGAGCTCATTTTCTATTTGCCCCAAAATTTCCAATTTTGCCCTTTTATCTGCCCCAGTTTTGCTCAAAACAAGTTCGATTTTTAGATTTTCTTTTTCTGTGCCTTTTTCATATATGGAATTGGAGTTGGTCCAAAAATGCCCAATTTTTACAATCAAATTCCCTTTGGTTCTGATTTTTTCTTTTTTTAGTATTGGGAATTTCCTCGTTTTTTCGTTTTTCCTCCAATCGACTCTTTTCTCGAAATTACTTCAAACTCAGCCTTGGGCTATCCTTTTTTTACTCACTCCGCATCAACTAGGGGCTTTAGTTTTACCGAATTAGGCCATTTCTGTAATTTTCCCCAATTTCACCAAAATCCACTAAAAACCCTAATTCTTGGTTTTCTTCCGAATTGACTTTTCCTTCAATTTTTCTTCCAAGTAGCCTCTCCATTACCCGTAGTCAGTGTTTATCTTTCATTTAGAACCTCCAATTTCGACCAATTTGATTGTTTAAGCACTTTTCCCAAAAAATTTTGAACCAAGGTTTCTTTTCTAATGAATCTCCGTAACCCAACTTCCGAACTCCATATCTTTCATTGTAGACCTCGGATTATCAAAATTCTTTCACCATTTTTCAATTGAAATTTGAATCTTGATTTTGAAAGTGGGTTGACTTTTTTAGTAGTTGACTTTTTAGGGTTTATTTTTTTGGGGTTGACTTTTCAAGATTGACTTTTTATGTCTTCTTTCTTAAACTAAGTCATGGAGTACCACCTGGAGGATAAGAAAAGCCTTTTTGCATTCTGAAACATCACTTTAGGAAGAAAACATACCTGATTTAGTGGTTTGAACAAAATTAGGTGTCTACAGCTGCACCTCTTTGGCAATTGCTGAGAATCAGGAATCAGGCAAAGATAAACAAACACTTATTTTATCCGGTTAGTGAAATCA
The DNA here is from genome assembly GCA_030761205.1 of Fremontodendron californicum. Taxonomy (NCBI): domain Eukaryota; kingdom Viridiplantae; phylum Streptophyta; class Magnoliopsida; order Malvales; family Malvaceae; genus Fremontodendron; species Fremontodendron californicum. Next base: position 14,160,182 of record JAULJL010000013.1, on the reverse strand, counting down.
CATGTGAAGAAAAGGGAAAGAGGTTTTCATTCATTTCCATTTGTTTTTCTTTTTGAAAAGCTGTAAATTGAAGATTTTGTCCTTAAATTGAATTTCCTGACTAATCAAGGCTCGACCCGTCTTAAGGAAACGGGTTAGATTTTAAAACAAAATATTTGACTCATTTGCGAAGCAGAACGAGTTTGATTTTAAAACAAAAGGAAATACCTCGACGATGGTCTCGGGGCTCAACTCATTTGAGAAGTAGAACAAGTTCGATTTAAAACAAAATAAAATACCTCGACGATGGTCTCGGGGCTCGACTCATTTGAGAAGCAGAATGAGTTCGATTTAAAACAAAAGGAAATACCTCGCCGATAGTCTCGGGGCTCGACTCATTTGAGAAGCAGAATGAATTCGATTTAAAACAAAAGGAAATACCTCAACGATGGTCTCGGGGCTTGACTCATTTGAGAAGCAGAATGAATTCGATTTATAACAAAAAGAAATACCTTGACGATGGTCTCGAGGCTTGACTCATTTGAGAAGCATAATGAATTCGATTTCAAAAACAAAAGGAAATACCTCGACGATGGTCTCGGGGCTCGACTCATTTGAGAAACAGAATGAATTCGATTTTAAAAACAAATTGAAAATACTAAGAATGATCCTTGGTTTGATTCATTTGGAAAAATAAATTTAACTTGAACATGAAAAAAACATACCTCGACGGCGGTCTCGGGGCTCGACTTATTTAAGAAGCAGAACGAGTTCGATTTAAAAAAAAAGCATACCTCGGCGGTGGTCTTGGGGCTCGACTCATTTGAGAAGCAGAACGGGTTCAATTTAGGGAAGCCAAAATTTTCATGATTCCTGCAATGTTAGCTAAATACAATGATGAGAATGACATGCTTTACAAATGCTTGTATGTTTCTTAAAGATGAATGCAATCAAATGATTGTGTCATGATTTCTAATCCATAGTTTCTTTGAGGTTCACAGATTATCTAACTTCATGATGGAGTCTTCAATTGTTCACTGATGCCCCACTTGAGGAACTTTTCACTCAAGATAAATTGTCAAACAGTCCCAGTTTCAGACTTCACTGAAATGCACAAATTTTCTGATTTCATGATGGAATCCCCAACACATTCGTTGTTTACCTTTACTCGATGAATTTTCCAAACCTTTTCTAAGATTTAAATCTACTCCTTAGTAATACTCTGAAATCCTTTTATTTAAATATTTTTATGTTTACTAATCATCATTCAATATAATAACAATAGAGATGCATCCCAAAAATGTATGAAAGAAAATATGAAACAAGCAAATGTCATAAAAAGGATAACAAGAATTTATTGCAACAAATGTTTTAAAATGATAAAAGTGAATATCAGGGATATAAAAGACAAATGTAAAGTTATAGGTTGTAGATGCCTCGGATGCGGAATATCTTGGACCCCTCTTTTTTCAAATCATCTGAAATTTCTCTTGAACGAGCAATTTACTTGGGTAATCCCACGGCTTTCGTAGTTACGTCAAACTGAGTTTTTTCCCTTTCCTCCGATTTTCAGATATTTTCTCCCCCTTTACACGAAGCATTGATTCAAACCTTAACCAGTACTTGAGTCGTCCTTTGCAGGTTTTAAACTCAAGTGTCCCCCATTCGGTATTAAGTCGCCCTTTGCGGGTTTTCGACTTAAACCTCACCTTTTTCATTCTTTTTCATTTTTTTGTTTTCTCTTTTTTCTTGAATTCTACCATGCACCTGAGAATTCTAAATGCTTCCAAGGTAAAAAATGTCAATTCAAAAGATGGGATGAATTCTGAGAAAAACCTTTCAAATTAAATATCCATGCTAGAACAAAATAGACTTTTAAAGCACGTAATGTAGGCCAAGGTTCGGGTTTAGAAAGAAAGGATAAATAGGCCCAAAGTGTGTTTAAGGGTAATTGGATCAAGGATCATTTCCTGAGGATAATTCATTTTTCAAACATTTGTCTCCCTTTTTTTTGGACTTTTTTTTCTTTTTTTTTTCAATCTTTTTCTTTCATTCCTGGCTTTCATTTTCCATTCTTTGATTTTACATTTTCTGATGGCTCTCTTTTTTTGCCATCATTTTTGATTATTTTTCCTCGCATCTGCCCTCCATTGTAGAGGGTGATCCTTGATCAAGGTTCAAAGAAAGAAATAATTCCTAAATCTCAAAGGGGTGACTAAGGATAATTTCTTCTTAGTGAAGGGAATATGAAAAATAGCCATTCATTTTATCAAGAAAGAATATTCTCATTGAAAAGCAATCCTCAGGGGAGATAGATATATAGAATTTCCATTTTTACACTTGGAATCATTCAAATTTCCATGCGCATAGCATCACACTTTTTTTCTTTTCTTTTATTTTTTCTTTCTTTTTTCTTTTTCTTCAAGCATAATACTTCTTCAATTCATCAGCATTCACAGGATTTCTCAAATCATCCCCGTCCATCCGAGTTAGAATCAATGCTCCTCCAAAAAAATCTCTTTTTACCATATAGGATCCTTCCCAATTTGGAGCCCATTTTCCTCGCGGATCCTTCACTATAGGGAGAATTTTCCTATGTACCAACTCCCCTTCTTGGAACTGTCTAAGACGAACTTTCTTGTTGTGGGCTCGAATCATTCTTTTTTGATACAACTGCCCATGACAAATTGCCTTCAATCGTTTCTCCTCGATAAGATTCAGCTGTTCATAACGAGCTCTAACCCATTCTGCCTCTTCTAGGCCAACCTCCATCAAAACACGAAGTGAAGGGATCTCAACCTCAATAGGCAACACTGCTTCCATCACGTATACCAAAGAAAATGGTGTTGCCCTTATAGATGTGCGAACCGAAGTACGATATGCGTGAAGAGCAAAAGGTAAGATCTCATGCCAATCCTTATACACATCAGTCATCTTCTCAACAATCTTCTTGATTTTTTGTTGGCTGCTTCTACTGCCCCATTCATCTTCAAACGATAAGGTGCCAAATTATGGTGTGTAATCTTGAACTGAGTGCGCACTTCTCTCATCATCTTATTATTCAGATTAAGAGCATTATCTAAAATAATTCTTGCTGGTAATCCATATCGACATATGATTTCCTTCTTAACAGATATGCATACCACCAACTTTGTTACATTCGCATAAGAAGTAGCTTCTACCCATTTTGTGAAATAATCTATAGCCACCAGGATGAAACAATGTCCATTCCAAGTGTTCGGAGTAATAGGCCTGATCATATCCATTCCCCACATTGAAAATGGCCATGGTACGGTCATGACATGCAATGGTGATGGCGGCACATGAATCTTATCTGCATATATCTAGCATTTATGGCACTTTCGGGAATAACTGATACAATCTCGTTCCATCGTCAGCCAATAATATCCTGCCCTCATAATCTGCCTAGCAAGCATGTGACCATTAGCATGGGTGCCACATATCCCTTCATGGACCTCTTTTATGATTCTCCGAGCTTCGACAGATTCAACACATCTCAGTAAGACTTGGTTTTTCCCTTTCTTGTAGAGAATCTCGTTATCTAGAACAAAACCCATTGCAAGCCTTCTCAGAGTCCTCTTGTCGTTTTCTGTTGCTCGTTCTGGATACTGTTGACTCTTGATGTACTGTAAGATGTCGTTATACCAAGGGAGGCCATCTGCTTCTTCTTCGATACTCAAGCAGTGGGCAGGAGACTCATATATGCTTCAGTCCCTTCATTCACTTTAAACATTGTTGGCAAAGTAGCTAGAGCATCCGCCATTCGATTTTCTTCTCGGGGGAAGCAATTGAAATTTACTTCTTCAAATTCCTCTAACAAATTCAGTATGAGCTCTCGATATCGGATTAACTTTGCATCTCGTGTTTCCCATTCTTCGCGCAATTGATATATCACTAAAGCTGAGTCTCCAAAAACCTCCAGTTTTTTTTATCTTTCTATCTACGGCAGCACAAAGGCCCATAGTACATGCTTCATATTCTGTAGTATTATTTGTACCATCAAAATCCAATCTGGAAGTGAAAGGATAATAATCTTCTTTTGGGGATATGAGCACTACACCGATCCTGTGCCCCATGGAGTTAGATGCACCATCTAAGTACATTTTCCATATTTTCTTCTTCAGGGAAACCTCATCCGCTTGCGAGACGCACATCAAGTCTTCATTCACGAAATCAAAGTTCAGAGGCTCATAATCTTCCACTGCTCGACTTGCTAAGAATTTAGCTATAGCACTGCCCTTTATAGCTTTCTGACTTACATATACAATGTCGTACTCTGACAACAAAACTTTCCATCTTGCTGTCCTCCCTGACAAAGAAGGTGCTTCCAACATGTACTTGATTGGATCTAGCTTGGCAATCAACCACGTCGTGCGATACAACATCTACTGTCTGAGCCTCCGAGCAGTCCAAGCTAAGGCACAACACTACTTTTCAACCGATGAATACTTCAGCTCATAGTCTATGAACATCTTGCTGAGGTAGTAAATCACCTGTTCTTTCTTTCCAGTCTCATCCGAAAACACAACCCATGGATCTCTCAAATACTGATAAATACAATATCATTGGTTTATCCGAAATAGGTGGCATTAATACAGGTGGGTTGGATAGATAATGCTTAACCTTTCAAAGGTGATCTGACAACCTTCATACCATTCTCCCGGATCACGTTTTCGAAGTAGCTTAAATATTGGATCACATTTGTCGGTTAACTGAGAAATAAACGAGCAACGTAATTCAATCTTCCCAGAAAACCTCTTACTTCTTTTTGAGTACGAGATGGTGGAAAATTCTGGATGGCCTTCACTTTATCATGATCAATCTCAATTCCCCTTTTGCTGATAACAAAACCAACCAATTTCTCCGAAGTGACTCCAAAAGTGCATTTTGCCAGGTTTAGCTTGAGTCGAAACTTTCTTAGTCTTTCAAAGAGTTTCTTAAGATTCACAATATGCTCCTCTTCTCCTTGTGACTTTGCAATCATTTCATCAACATAGACCTCAATACCCTTATGCATCATATCATGAAACAAGGTTACCATGGCTCTCTGATATGTTGCCCCAACATTCTTCAACCCAAACGGCATTACCTTGTAGCAAAATGTTCCCCATATTGTAACAAATTTTCTCCATATTTTTTGGTGCCATCTTAATTTGACTGTATCCCGAGAATCTGTCCATGAAGGAAAACAAAGAACTCTTTGCCGTATTATCCACCAAAGTATCGATGTGAGGCAAAGGGAAATTATCTTTGGGACTGGCTTTGTTCAGATCTCGATAATCAACGCACATCCGCACCTTGCCATCATTCTTTGGTACTGGAACAATATTTGCCACCCATTCCAGATATTTTGCCACTTCTAACAAACCAGCATCAAACTGCTTCTTCACCTCTTCTTTTATCTTTAACAGCATGTCCTGCCTTATTCTTCTCAATTTTTGCTAAATTGGCTTGCACTCTGGCCTTAAAAGGAGTTTATGAACCACAATATCTGGATCCAACCCTGGCATGTCATGGTATGACCATGCAAATGCATCTACATATTCCCAGAGCAAGACTACCAATTCACCCTTTACTGATGATGAAAATGAGGACCCAATTTTAACCTCCTTTATTTCCTCATCACTTCCCAAATTTAACATTTCTAATAGCTCCTTATGAGGAAGTACTTGTTTCTCCTCTTGTTCTATTTTCCTCAATAAATCCAGAGGTAGACCATAATCCTCAGTATCTTCGTTGGCCTCAAAATCACCCATGCAAATGGGTCTTTCAAAATCAATTTCAGAATTACTGATAGGAAGGTCCTCATATTCCGCATCCGTACACCTGTAAATAGGTGGGGAAGAAACAATATAGGAAAATATATAGGTAATGAAAGAAAAATAAATAGCATAAATGAAAGAATATGGATACATCAATTATGAAGGAAATGCATCGTGCTTGTTATTTATTGAATGAAATTTTTTAAACAAAAGCCCATTACAAAAAAAATTCTTAGTATCCTTCGGAAAAGATAATTAAGATTGTTTTAAAGTATTACTTTGGAATAGGCCTAAAAACTATAGGCAGCTTGGTCGCACTCCAATTTGTCGGTCTATATCCTGGTGGACAAGGTCGCACCATCCAGTTTGCATTCTTACTCTCAATTCCTTCCTCTCCAGTCATGCAGATCATCATATCCTGTGTCTTACCCCTATCCATATGTAACTTCTCGAAATCTTGTTCAATCATTATGAGTACATCATCAAAATCCTTTTCCCCAAACAAAAAATTGGCTGAGCGAAAGCTGTGAAGGATTGGTGGGAAGGTCATAGGCTCCCACTCAGTATCTATACCCGCGAGACGGGTCATCCACCTTTGTCGGTTCTTCTCCACTTGTTTCCTCTTCTCCTGAGCCTTCAGAAGATATCCTAGACCAAACCGATTCTTCTTTCCAACCATTTCAATTGCTCGAGCCATTCCCTGAAGATACTTTCCAAGACCTTTTCCTATCCGACAACCCTTTCCCACAGTAGTCCTTACTCCCAGCCTTGTATTCTTGGACAACTTTGGCTTTGGAATTCTTCGTCCTTCAGTGACGAATACTGCATTTACAAACTCCAAAGACCAGAAGGAGCATTCCACGACATCTTTGTTTGGCTCAATATAAGGGAAACCAGTAGATGCAGAGGCTATGATATCCTCTTCTCCCGACACAGTAACCAAATGTTCCTCTATCACAAACTCCAGCTTTTGGTGGAGAGATAAGGGTATAGCCCTAGCAGAATCTATCCAAGGCTTTCCTAACAAGCAATTGTAGGACGGGGTAATATCCATGACTTGGAAATTCATCTTATAGGTACAAGGACCTATCTCTATCGGGACCTCGATAGTTCTCATTACCTCCTGTCTAGTTCCATAAAAGGCTCTAACCACCGTGCAACTTGGCAGCATATAAAAAATATCAACTAGCAGTTTAGATAGGGTTGCCAAGGGCATCACATTTAACGTAGAACCGTTATCCAAAAGCACCCTTGGTAATATGTGCCCTTTGCAAGTGGTCATTATGTGAAGAGCTTTTGTTGACGCAATACCACTGGGTGGTATTTCATCATAACTGAAATATATGTCATCATCTGCTGCAATATTCCCCACCAACCTATCTAATTTCTCCACCGATATATTATTGGCCATATATGCCTGATTCAGAACTCTTAACAAGGCTTTCTGTGCAGCTCCGAATTCAGCAGCAATGATAGAATCAAAATTATCGCTGGTTAACGTTGTAATTACTCCACCATGCTATATTCGCTATGCTTTATAAACTTCAGAAACTGACAAGCTTATTTTTCATTTACCAGTTCTTTCACCGGGACTGAATTTTTCTCCATTCTTTTCGAATGATCCATCTCAATATGGACCGGTTCAACTATCTTCTTCCCTTTATCTACTTCCCCTCCCTTTCCTGGTAGACCTTGTTTAACAGTCTCAAGGGCATGGCATCTCCCACTGTGAGTTAAGTGCCCCATTCTTGTTATGTCGGTGATGGAGACTCAATTAAGAGTCGTAAACCCAAGTGCAGGTTATGTTCAAGTAATAAATTCTCGGGTGTCCGAGGTCGAACCACAGGGAAGCGTATTAGTAAGTATAAGTTTATAAATATATAAGAAAAAGAAAGTAAACAAGATATTAGGGAATCAACAACAAAATAAGATAAACAAGATATTAGAGAACAAAATAAACAAAATAACATAAAAGAAATTAAACAAGATATAAACAAAACAATAAGAAAAGATGTTGAGGTTAGAGAATCCACTCTTGGTGTTATGCTAAGATTAATCTTGTTTTATTACACAATTGAAATTCACACATAAGGGAGATTCCAATCGGAAGGTTTAGCAATTCAGTCCAAATTGTCCAACGTCCATAGCATATGATATTATGTTCATTTGGTGTCCTCAAAACTCATAAAAAGAGTCCAAGAATTCCTTATGCCAAGGTATATGTCTACAACAAATCAAGGTTATGAAACCAAGCATTTACTGTGCCATTTTCATTGTCAATAATGAATCAAGATCTCTACTTTGCAAGTATGATTTTAAACCAAAAGAAAATATTATCTATACTAGTGTTTATAAGTGATGATTCATTTTAGCTCATGTTTAAGAGACTAACCTTAGCATTTACCAAGAGCTTCACCTCATCACCTCAACAATATGATTAGCAACACATACTAAAAATGAAAAGAATTGTAAGAAGCATAAGTAAATAAAGAAAAAGAAAACTAGAGAAAGGAAAAAAGAAGAAAACTTAGAGAATTTTTTTACAATGGCTAATATCCTACCAATGTATAATGTATGCTCATCCAAGGCCCTCTATTTATACACATTTTGGAGAGCTAAATGACAAGAGACAAGCTTTATAAATTTCAAAGGTAGGTATAATAGGTGGGTGCATTTTTCTAACAATTTTCGTCATATTGTATGACAATTCTGATCAGCCAGCTTGATGGTCGATTTTGTCAATGTTGGAGGCTCGATCTGATCAAATGGTCTTCTAGAAAAATATACCCCTATCAGTTACGGATCCATAGCCGTTGGAATCAGATCATTTGCTCATGTGGATCGGAAGATATGGTCAAAATACCAAAACAGGTCAGCACAGACGTCATTGCACATCAGCCAACTTGATGGTCGATTTCGCTAGGGAAAACGACTCCGTTTCAAGAAGTGTAAAACATGAAAAAGATAGATATGCCTCTTAACTATGCACTGTAAAAATTTCAGCCTTAATGCTTCAGTGAAACTCCAGATATAGCTGATATGGAAAAAGGTGTCGGAACTGAATTGGATTTGCCCTTAATTCTTGATTTAACCTAGTAATCTGAAATCACTCAAAGAAACTCGTGAAAAACACCAAATTACATAAAAATATAAAATATCATAAAACACAATTAGACTAAGCAATAATAACTCGTATTTGACACAAAACAATAATAAAACATAACTAAAAACTATATAATTATACGAGTTATCACACCCCCACACTTAGATTGTTGCTAGTCCCTAGCAACGACTCAATAAAAATAAAATAAGAAAATCTAAACTAATCCATTTTCGTTGGAAATCACGGTGGCACTTAGCATGTGACACAAGCCTTTAAACCCCTAGGTGTCCCTAGTGGACGAGTTTAGTCTCGTGAGGGTTTGCTAGAACGATACCCACAAACATTGAAAAACTAAAATATAAGTAAACTACATACACTAAAAATATTTACTCCTAATCCTTTCAATATAAATTAGAGACAATCTTTGAACAAGTCTTATAAACTAATCAATAGCTCAAAGAATTTCACAAAAATTCATGCTTGAATGTAAATAAATGAGTTAAGCCAATATTAACATAACATATTTCAATCAAAATAGTGCATATTCAACTTAATCTCAACTTCTCACTATACTCTCATGATTTTCACTCTTTAAAGTAGTGGTAAAGTGTTTACACTCAATCAATCTCATGAAAACAGTTCTACCATATGCTTGCTTGTCCACCTATTCTCCACTATTTAGATCATACAACTTCATAAATCAAGAGGTCTTTTTTCAAGGTTGTAATGGGGCCAAAGGGTTATAATGTGGTTAAAGAACAAAAGGATAAAGATATCACAAAGGTTCCAAAGAGTTCATAGAGTTTAGAGACATAATAAGATCATACGAATAAAACTTCTCAAAACTCTTATAAAGCACATAATAACATAGGCTAAATATTCATGTTGAGCCTTTGCTTCATTCTAACCAACTTTGTAACATCTTTTTCTTTACTTTAACTAGAAGTTCAAGAGAAGATTTTTTTTTTTTAATATGGGAATGTATTTGACAATGATCCCTTTCTTTTTCTCTTGACTTTTGCCTCTCTCCTCCCCCACACTTATCTTTCGTTCTAACCCAAATTTTCAAAAAGTATCCCTTGTTTTTGCAATATGTCTCAAAATATATAATCCATCTTTAGAACAAGGGTAAGGATATAAGTATATTTAGGCTAGGTGTAAGTTCTGGTTACCAATAAAATAGCATATTTAATGTAGGCTCAAATTGGCTCACTAGTGGGGATGTTCTCTTAGAACATTAATAATGGATGGCTGTTTGGCTCTGGTTATAATCCTAATGCCTCTATCATATTCATGTTGTCACATGTATCAATATAGTCTCAAACGGTTTAAAGCAAGTTCTAGAGAATCATGTAATCGTAAGAGCACTCAAGAAAGAAATTAGATTGATTTGTATAATGCATCAATCATTATAGGCTCAAAAACTCACAAGGATGATTATACAAGTCAGATTAAGTCTAAACATGCTTCTTTCTCAATCAACATATCATATTAACATTGGCTCATAAAAAGGTTGACATCAAGCTCAATTCTCATGAAAATCTTCTCACTAATAAATCTGTTTTAGACTTATGCAATTCATATCTCATCATTGTATTAAAAAGGAACTAGAACACATTAAAATAATAATAATAATAATAAAGACTCATAAAAAAAAATAGTAGACAAAAATAAAAGAAATCCTAAATCGTTCCCCCCACACTTAATTCTTACATTGTCCTCAATGTAAGTCTATTAACCCAAATGAAAGAATCATGTGTAAGAGAAAAGAACTAATAACATAAGAATAGGAATAACTAAGACTCAAAACAAAACAAACTCATGCAACCTAATTAATCCTAAAATACTAAACAAAAATTAACAAGTAAACATAAAAAGATTAAAATCAAACTGACAAGGTATGTCTCAAGTCTCCCTTACTCAGACCTTGTTCAGAATGAATACTTCTAAATGACTTAAAACACATCAATTTTTTTTTTTTTAAATTAGCAAAATATGTCTCTTACCCCCTACTAAAGGTAGAATTTAGGAGATATTACCTGCAGAGGTTGCTAACCACTTATTATAACTGAGACACAACAAACAAAATGTTAGATAATGTCACAAAGACAGAGTGCAATCCACTCCTTGCTCGTCCATATCTCTTTTTCTTTTTCCGAGCGTTTGCGAAACAACCGTAGCAGATAAATACTCATAAGCTTGGAGCTTTTTGAGTAAATCTTCAATGGTTGTAGCAGAAATTATGGTTCTCCTTGCCTCTGAAAACATGAATCCATTATCCACAGCATTATCTAAATATGAAAGCAAATTACTAAAATAACCATTAATATTAAGCAAACCAATGGGTTTCTTATTTGTGACCAAAGATGACCAAGAAGCCACGCAAGCTATTTCTTCCAATGTACCCAGACCTCCTGGTAAAGCAATGAATGCATCGGCAGAATGGTACATGATTGTCATCCGTTCAGGGATACTCCAGACTTGTATTTCCTTACCCACGGTAGGTCCACAAAAATCTGTGAATAGTTTTGGCACGATTCCTAGAACTGGACTTCCTCCGGCGTGTGCTGCTGTAGCGACTGCTCCCATTAAACCCGTACTACCGCCTCCATAAATCAACTGGATCTTTTGTTGGGCAAGTATTACTCCAACTCTTATGGCTTCATCAGCGAATATTTTATTTTTCCCTGGATAAACACCTCCAAAGATACAAATTTTTTCAATGCGCTGGGACGAAGTACTTTCCATTTTTTTTCGAGTGCCTGAAAGAGAATGAGTACATGGTGTAATATATAGAGGACTGAGTAGTGAATCAGACAAGAGTAATAATGTCGCCGAAAGTGTATTTGACCGGTCAGAAGAAAATGTTAACCTAACAAAAGATTTTTGCGTGATTTCAGGAAGAAAATCAAAAAGAGAAGAAAAATCAACCGTAAAAGACCAATGCAAAAAAAAAACGAGAATAATTACACAAATCTAACAACACGTAAATTAAACCGAAATGAAGTTATTGTAAATCAAACCAAAAGTTGAGAAGTCATTTATTGTAGTTGTGATTGTGGCTCACATCTTCCTCTGGTTTTACGTCCAAAAACGGCTTAAACGCCTTCTATGAGTCGAGGATATGCTTCCCATCCAGTTTTTTTACAAGCTGGCAAACAGGGTCTTTTAACATCAGATTCCCAAGATGTTGCCATTCCCTTTGGAATTGCGGCCATAAATCAAGAATTTCTCTTTGTACGTCTCCACTAGGATGCGTCTCAAGAGAAAGTTGGATATTACCCAAATTCTCCTTACTCAGTCCATCCTTAATGAATTCAATTTTATCATCTCGATTAGAGGACGGAATCCCAATAGAACGACATTTAACGTTACACGTCCATCGTGCACATTTGTGGCAATTTGAACTCATGCGCTTTGCTCGTCGCTTCTTTGCAAAAGTGCTTCTACCTGTACCTGGTAAATGCAAAACAGGAAGATATTCATCTTCACGTACCTTGGCTTCAATTATCCAACGTATGTCTTCAGGAATCCCTTTGTGCATAAGCATTCTTAATCTTTCAAATCGAACTTGGTAAAGCTTCAGTAAAATATTTCGAGGAAAAGGAGGGAATCGTTTCTGCAATCTTTTGAGAATATCATCCATCCTGAAAAAAAAAATAAAAAAAATGAAAGACAAATTGAAAGAGAAATTTATATACAATATCAGTTTTGTGGGTAGCTGATGGAACCGACTTAAATAATCACGGAGTACCGTTATCCGCCATTTAACCGGGGTTAAAAAAAATTATATTTACATCTAGTTATTTTCAAAACAAGGATCAGAAAGAAAAACAACCTCTTCTTGAGTAACATGATTTTCCAAAAAGAGTTTGAGTCTTTGTCCATTTACCTTGAATACGTTACCATTTTGAGGATTCTCAATGTCAACTGCTCCATAATGATACACATGCTTAACCACAAATGGGCCAGTCCATCTTGATCTCAACTTACCAGGAAATATGTGAAGTCTAGAATTATAAAGTAGAACTTTTCGCCCAACATCAAATGTTTTTCTTGAAATTAACTTGTCATGAAAGGCTTTAGTTCTTTCTTTATGAATTTTAGAATTCTCATATGCATCTTTTCTGAGTTCCTCAAGTTCATTTATGACTGGAAAAGTTTCATTCTCACCCAAAAAGGAATATTTTAGCTCGGATGGCAATGGTTTTAAATCCAGCTTGGGTGGTTCAATAGTTGATGGTACAGTGACATTTGTGACTGATGGAAGTTCCTCAAACCTTTGTTTCCAACAATGCTTAACCTGAAAAGAATTTAACAAAGAATCAGTGTGTGAAATTTCTGAAGCATTATCAAACTCACATTCAATTAAATAAGCTTCTAAATGATGATGGAATGTGGTAGTGGTGAGATGTTCATGAACAAGTTCTTCAATGAAATCCACTTCATGTACTTCTGAATCATCACCAGGTTGCTTGCAAGTGTTGAACACATTTAATTCTAAAGTCATATTTCCAAAATAAATGTTCAACATACCATTCCTGCAATTTATCAGAGCATTAGAAGTTGCAAGAAATGGACGGCCTAATATAATAGGAATTTGAACATTTGGATTTGAAACAGGATGTGTGTCCAAAACAATAAAATCAACAGGGAAGTAAAAATTATCAATTTGAACCAAAACATCTTCCACTATCCCTCGAGGAATTTTTACAAAACGATCAGCTAGTTGAAGTGTAACAGGTGTTTCCTTGAGTTCACCTAAACCTAACTGTTGATAAACAGAAAAAGGCAAAAGATTAACACTAGCACCAAGATCAAGCAATGCACGTTCTATTCTAGTATTTCCAATGATGCATGAGATTGTTGGACATCCAGGATCTTTGAATTTTGGTGGAATAAGGTGCTGAATGATTGAGCTCACACTTTCCGTCAGAAATGCTTTTTGTTTGTACATTATGTTTCCTTTTTAACTGTGCACATGTCCTTCAAAAATTTAGCATAAGATGGAACTTGTTTGATTGCATCCAATAAAGGAATGTTAATCTTAACTTGTTTGAAAAGTTCATAAATTTCTGCATTTTGATTCAAATTCTTTATTGTTTGCAACCTTTGAGGAAAAGGAGCAGGATGCATACCTTTTTCTTTGTCCAAATTTTCAAGAAGTTCAGACTTACCATCATCTTTACCATTACTTTTCGGAGGGGAAGGAGGATCTTGGTCTTTTGATGGAATGTTTTTGTCAATTGCCTTTCCACTTCGAAGAGTTGTGATAGAACTGGCATTTTCCTGTTGAGTTTCATTGGAGCAAGAAACAAGACATTGAGTAGAAGGGTTAGGCTGAGGTTGAGCAGGAAACTTACCTTTTTCTTGAGTGCGTAATGAAGCTGTCAATGTGGACAAGGTGTTTTTGATCTCATTGATGTCCTGTGAAGTTTGGTTATTAACATTTGCTTGTGTTTGCATGAATGCTTGCAATGTCTCTTCCAAGGTTTGTACACGTGAAGGTTGATAGGAAAAAGTGTTGCCCGGCTTTTGAGATTGTGGTACCTGAACATGATTATTATTCCGCCAACTGAAGTTGGGATGATTTCTCCATTCAGGGTTATACGTTTCAGAGTAAGGAGAAGGAAAAGGCTTTTTAAATGTGTTTATGGAATTTACTTGATCATGCAACGCTTCTTTAAGAATGGGAATGTTTGGACATTCAGAAGTGGGGTGTCCCATGATTTCACAAATTCCACAACTTTTTTCATTTTTAACCGTTTTGACTTCTTTTACTTCTCTAAGTTCCATGGCTTCAATCTTTCTAGCCAAATTAGTTACTTTAGCTTTTATCTCATCTTCTTGACTAAAATGATATTTTCCTCTGTTAGAAACAAGATTAGATCTATTGGAACTTTCAGAGGAATTATCTGTGTGCCAGGCTTGAGAGTTATCTGCTAAATGGTCTAGGTAGTCAAAGGCTTCTTCAGGTTCTTTTTCTAGAAACTCACCGTTACACATTGTTTCAACAAATTGTTTAGTTTCGGGAGTTAAACTTTCATAAAAGAAACTAATAAGACGCCATTTTTCAAAACCATGATGTGGACAAGAACTTAACAAATCTTTAAAACGCTCCCAGCACTGAAAAAATGCTTCATTTTGATTGAAATTTTGAATCTGTCTTTTCAAAGCAGTAGTTTTATGTGCTGGGAAAAATTTCTTTAGAAACTCAGTTTGTAATTCTTGCCATGTGCCAATTGACCTTGGTTTTAAATTATGAAGCCAAATTTTTGCTTTATCTTTTAAAGAAAAAGGAAATAATTTTAGCTTGACAATTTCATTTGTGCATTGTTGGTTATTAAAGGTGACACATACATCTTCGAAGTCTTTTAGAAACGAGTAAGCACTTTCCGATTCTAACCCATGAAAATTTGGAAGCAAAGCTATCATACCTGGTTTAAAACGAAAGTTGTTTGCATTGAGATGAAAAATAAAACAAGAGGGTGATGAGCTTCGAGTTGGTTGCAAGTAGTCACGCATGGTGCGTACTTGTCTGTTCTCATCTTCAGCATGAACACTTTCATTGTCAGCCATGGTAGGAGTTGTATTAGAAAGATTACCTGAAAAAGTTTCACAATAAAATCTAACTAAACGACGAGATCTAAAATCACGTCGCCAAACAAGCATAAAACAAAGTTAATAAATAGATAATATATAAATATAAACTTTACAATATAAATATAAATATATAGAAAATTAGGCGGTATAACCAGCCAAAAAATATATATACTAAATTAGGCGGTATAACCAGCCAATAAAACAAAGTTAATATACAAATTAGGCGGTATAACCAGCCAATAAAAATAAATATACTTATAAACTTATATACTTAGTATTGTTTCCCCGGCAACGGCGCCAAAAACTTGATGGAGACTCAATTAAGAGTCGTAAACCCAAGTGCAGGTTATGTTCAAGTAATAAATTCTCGGGTGTCCGAGGTCGAACCACAGGGAAGCGTATTAGTAAGTATAACTTTATAAATATATAAGAAAAAGAAAGTAAACAAGATATTCGGGAATCAACAACAAAATAAGATAAACAAGATATTAGAGAACAAAATAAACAAAATAACATAAAAGAAATTAAACAAGATATAAACAAAACAATAAGAAAAGATGTTGAGGTTAGAGAATCCACTCTTGGTGTTATGCTAAGATTAATCTTGTTTTATTACACAATTGAAATTCACACATAAGGGAGATTCCAATCGGAAGGTTTAGCAATTCAGTCCAACGTCCATAGCATATGATATTATGTTCATTTGGTGTCCTCAAAACTCATAAAAAGAGTCCAAGCATTCCTTATGCCAAGGTATATGTTTACAACAAATCAAGGTTATGAAACCAAGCATTTACTGTGCCATTTTCATTGTCAATAATGAATCAAGATCTCTACTTTGCAAGTATGATTTTAAACCAAAAGAAAATATTATCTATACTAGTGTTTATAAATGATGATTCATTTTAGCTCATGTTTAAGAGACTAACCTTAGCATTTACCAAGAGCTTCACCTCATCACCTCAACAATATGATTAGCAACACATACTAAAAATGAAAAGAATTGTAAGAAGCATAAGTAAATAAAGAAAAAGAAAACTAGAGAAAGGAAAAAAGAAGAAAACTTAGAGAATTTTTTTACAATGGCTAATATCCTACCAATGTATAATGTATGCTCATCCAAGGCCCTCTATTTATACACATTTTGGAGAGCTAAATGACAAGAGACAAGCTTTATAAATTTCAAAGGTAGGTATAATAGGTGGGTGCATTTTTCTAACAATTTTCGTCATATTGTATGACAATTCTGATCAGCCAGCTTGATGGTCGATTTTGTCAATGTTGGAGGCTCGATCTGATCAAATGGTCTTCTAGAAAAATATACCCCTATCAGTTACGGATCCATAGCCGTTGGAATCAGATCATTTGCTCATGTGGATCGGAAGATATGGTCAAAATACCAAAACAGGTCAGCACAGACGTCATTGCACATCAGCCAACTTGATGGTCGATTTCGCTAGGGAAAACGACTCCGTTTCAAGAAGTGTAAAACATGAAAAAGATAGATATGCCTCTTAACTATGCACTATAAAACTTTCAGCCTTAATGCTTCAGTGAAACTCCAGATATAGCTGATATGGAAAAAGGTGTCGGAACTGAATTGGATTTGCCCTTAATTCTTGATTTAACCTAGTAATCTGAAATCACTCAAAGAAACTCGTGAAAAACACCAAATTACATAAAAATATAAAATATCATAAAACACAATTAGACTAAGCAATAATAACTCGTATTTGACACAAAACAATAATAAAACATAACTAAAAACTATATAATTATACGAGTTATCAGTCGGTTGCTACCTACTGACTAGAAGTGCTCGGCATAACCATGCTGCAATCATACTTCCATGGTGCAGCCTTGTTTTCTTTATATAAAAAAGAGGATGATAGTTATATGATCAGTTTAGGCATGACTTCTTCAATAACTGGAGCAACCTTCTCCTTCGGCTCGTCATAGTAAATGATCAGAGGTCTACCTATACATATCCAGTTGTATCCTCCGTAGCACCCACTTCTTTTTTTGCTTCCTCGTAGAATTGGCCCGGCCCTCATCCATCATCCTTTGAACTTTAACCAAGAAATCCCCACAATCCTATATGGTATGTCCTTTGTATTTATGGAAAGGACACCAATCTTCTATTCTGCTTGCCACCAATTTCAAACTGCCTCTATCCTAAACTATACCGGCTTTAACCGTTTCGACCCATACTTTTAACATTGGAGTCTTCACTTCACTGATACACTTCTTTACTCGACTAAATTTCCCCGATATCACTGCATTCACCTGGTTCTCAGCATGATTGAGCAATGGATTACCCACTACATTTGGCCTATTCTTTGACCTGAATTTCACAACCTAAAGTTGATCAAACTTTGGACTTTCCTTTTAAAGGCAGCAATACTTGATTGAATGCCCCTAAATCCTCGCATGGTACGCATAGTTAGCATTTGCGTTGTACCACCTTGGGTATGGCGGTGTCAAAGGTTTAAGGTATACAGGTGCAACAAGCTAACCCTACAACAATTTGGGATATAGTTCACCATAAGTGGTAGGAATCGGGTCAAATGGGGGTTTTTTATCATTCTTTGCTGAACGTTGGTCATTGCGCACGGTACTCTAGGTGTTTGGGATAGTGTTTCAGGGAGGGGTTATCAATGGGGACACGCTAGTTGGAAATGGCTTTTGTGGTATATTGGTATAAGGGAATAGATTTTGAGTAAGGTGGTTCACAGTGGGGTAGTAAGGATTATACCCCGGGTAAGGTGTGTACGGTGTAGGAGGTGCATAGGATATAGAAGGAGTATAGGGCCTAGCGGGTGTATATGGTGTAGGAGGTGCATAGGGATATTGGTTGATGCTAACTGCGTGAGTTTCCTCTTTCTTCTTAGCAAGAAATACCTTCTTCATAGTGGAAGACTCACCCCTTCCATTTTTCCATTTTTTGATGGCAGTCTCAATCATTTCGTCGGATATAACCATATCCACGAAATTCTTAGTGACACTCCCCACCAGTTTGTCATAATACGGTGCCTTTAAAGTATTGATAAAAAGCACCGTTTTTTTTTTGCTGGTTAAAGGGGGTTGCACTTGAGTGGCCAAGTCCCTCAACATTTCAGAGTACTCCTTGAAACTCTTAGTAGTCTTCTTTTCCATGTTCTGCAGTGGCAGCCTGTCAAGTACCATATCATATACATGCTTATAATGCTCCATAAAGGCCCTGGCTAAATCCATCCAAGAACGGATCTTAGTCCGAGTCAGTTGATTATACCATCGGGTTACAGAGCTCATCAAGCTATCCTGAAAGCAATGGGTTAGCAGTTTTTCATCATCATCATGTCTTGTCATTTTTCTGTAGTACATGGTCCGGTTTGCTGATGGGTTGGTAGTCCTATTATATTTCTCAAAATCGGGTACTTTAAACTTGGGAGGAATCACCAAGCCATGTACCAAGCTCATTTCTTTGGCATCCAGACTACCAAATAACTCTGCCCCCTCTATTGCTCTTAATCTCTCTTCCAGCAACTAATACTTTTTTTGAGATTCTGCAGTTTCCATATTTTCCAGCTCAGACAACCTTGCTTTTTCTTTCTCAACCAGTTCCTCAAAGTCCGGAACATCAATAATATCACTTGGGTCAGCCCAAATGTTACCTTTTCCAGAAGCATAATTCTGTGCTTCAGCCGCTGGTTGGATATAAACATAGGAGGCTGCCCCAGTTGGCAGCTCATTTCCCACATGCTGGGATGCTTGGCCCTTCAGCTACACGATTTCAAGTTGATCTTCTTCATTTACCACCCTTTTTCCTGTGACCGAATTCTCCCCCGGCCCTTTCTGTCTCATCATGGCATTCATCATTTCCATGAGTTTAGGCATTTGTTCCCTTGATTCCTCCTGAGACTTAATCAACTATTCATGTAGTTCCCTTTGAACCCGTTCCATCCTCTCAATACGAGCAAGATGATCATTCTCCATGATCCTAGCTTGAGATCTAGTGTTGTAGTGGTGTAGAAAATCTGTTTCTTTTGGAGTGCGCCCAATTTTACCTTAAGTTTTAAAAAACCACGGATTAGAATTTATTGACACATTTTTTTTATATATTTTATTAAAAATGAATGAATGACTAAATGTGAATGAATGAACAAATAAAATGAATAAATAAATGACTAAGAATATGAATATGAAAGAATAAATGAATGAATGAACAAGTAAAATGAATAAATAAGTGGCTAAGTATATGAATATGAATGAAAAATCATAAAAAATAAATGAATGATTATAACTATGAATAAATGTACGAATGAACAAACAAAATATATAAAAAGTATGAATGCATTTGAAAGTATTGGCCCCGAGATAATTCCAACCAAACGGTCTTTTATTGATTTCTTGGAACTAAGTACATCAAAGATAAAATAAAAGGATCACTGCATAAGACAAATCCATATTCGCCTATCTATTTCAAAGTGCTGTTACAAAATACTAGTCCTATAGTAACTCCCTCGGATCTTGGACTTTCTTTCACAGTCGTCTTTTGATTGCCTTGCCTTTCAATCTGACCCCTACTTGTTCATGGCTCCTAGACATGTCAGTAGAAACATCACTATGTAAACTTTCCTTAGCTTGCTTCTCCAGTTGATTGGCTCGGGCTTCTTCATGCTTCGATCTCTCTTTGTAATAGTTATTCTCCTTCTTGAGGTTTTTGACCTCTTGCTCCCATTCCCTAGAAGTCCTGAGGGTCCCTTCAAATCTGAGCTCTAAGCGGTACCTTTTGCTTTCCAAGTGCAAATCCCTGAGATCTCCCTTGACAGTGTCCCTTTCTCTCCTGATCTTTTCCTTTTCTTTTTCCTGAGCTAATTCCCTATTTTTCATGTCCTCAATCTCTTCTTGCAGTCGGGCAATCTCTTTACTCAGTTGGGCCTTTGCTTTTTCTAATTTCACCCTTGCAATTTCTAACTCTGATGGCACTTCTTTTGGTGGCGAATTCATGAACTGGACCTCTTCCCCATCTGATGACAACAACCTATCATTAACCCTCAATTCCCTTCATACCAGGTAGTCAGGTGTGACGATCTCAGCATATCGAGCCACTTTTATCCGATGAGTTTTCTTCCATGCTTCAATCACTGCCCGCACCTTTCCAGAATACACATCCTCTCCATAAGTAAACTCTGATAATCCTAGTTTATGAGTCGCGGGTGTGAGTTGTCGAGACTCGACCTGTCTTTGCACCAACAGAGGTACATAACTCACAGACCCCCAAATTTCGAGTAGTGGAAGCCCCGGGTTGTCCCCACATTTATACATAATCAGCATAGGAACCATCAATGGAGCTCTCCAAGTTACCATATCCCCTTTTAGATTCTGAAACATGTTGACCTATTTCTCTTCATCTCTGTCTTCAGGCCAATCTTTTCTAAGGAATTCACTAATCGAAACTAAAGATTTCATGTACGTTTTGAAAGAAACCTCTTCTATCTTCTTGACTTTGTATCCAAATATAAAAGAGTTGTACACACCCATTGATTCTCCCTTACCCTTCCCTTTTACAAAAATTCAAAGATCAGATAATTTCTGCTATGATGGCTGGAGATTGGTTGATTTTTTGTTCCAACTTTTCAAAGAAATCAAACACGGCTATATCCACATGACCCAATATCTTTGGGAATATGATTAATCCGTAGATGGCTAAAGCAAAAATGTCCTTGGTTTTTTCTTTATCGGAATGACCCAATATCAATTGTCATAGAGTTTCCCACGGAATACATCCATTTTTTTTGCTTTGTATCCACATGACTCTCAACCCATGTTTTATCCATTCCCGTGATCCTAGCCACTTTCCTCTTAAAACCTGAAGGTTTCACCTCCTTCAAATATACCCGATCAGGATTAGGACACTCAATACATAACAGTGTTGAATATTCTTCAATAACTAGGGTCATATGCTCCTTGTTAAAAGTGAAACATCTATAAGCAGGATTCCGAAACTGTGTCATAGCTTGAATCAACCCACTATTGATCCTAATCAGAATTAAGAGTGCTATATCTCCATATTTCTGAGTGAAGGCTCCTTTCTCTGATACATTCCATCGATTCTAAATATCGGCTAACCCTCGAAGATTATTCTATCTAAAATCAATTTTTACTCTTTCCGGCAATACTGACACATAATCTTTCTTCAGGCAATCACCATCATCCCTCTGATCTTTTTCCGATCGTGCCCTAACTACTGCATGATCTTCTATCATTGAAATAACCTGACACTCCATGAAAGTCCTTTGGGTTGATGACTATCCCGAGGCCAATAAAATTCAAGTGTATGATGGTTTCTATGATGCATGTCAAAGAAAAGAAAACAAAAAGAAATGAATTAGTAAAGAAATGAATTCACAAGGATAGCATAAATAACATGCTTAAAAAAATGTCCTGAAGTTTTAACAGAGTTTTGGCATTACGATGCCTCTGGGACAAAATAACAAACTTATTACGAGCGATATGATGTTCGTTCCTCATCATCCAATTTGTAAAATCTAACATATAGAAAGATGGTAAAAGGTTGGAAATGTTCCTCCATGTGTTCTTAACTTCAAGTATCTAACGAAAATCCGGCATGGCTTCGCCTAGATTCACTATATGAAGGTGAATCGGTTCTAAAGGCCCTGAATTGTTCCTCACTGTCGCCTGTGAAGGCTAGTAAGGCACCCCGATAAAAACGAGTTCAATTCGTTAGAGTATATTTTCCGATGCCCATACGGAGGATCATCACAAAGGCGTAGTTACTTTATTCCCACTTAAAAGGATGGAACCCAGGTAGAGAGTTCATGTTATGCAAATGCAAATGTAGTGTGTTCGGAGGAACAAAACAAACCTATCACCACCTATTCTACACCCCTTATTCTAAATACCCCACTAAAATCAAACAATGTAAAGCATCAGTTAAGCAAACATATAAATATACATGACAAGATAACCAGAGAACAATAATAGTATGAATGCATATGAAAATGGACATATTTAAAACATTTTATTATTTTCAAAATTCTCCTTATTATTGAAAAAAATGTGGGAATTAAAATTAAATAACAATTAAATCAACAAAACCGAGACTTTGATAACACACGATTAATTCTAGGCCTGACTCTCTAATATCCCAGTGGAGTCGCCAAGCTGTCGCAAACTAAAAAATAACAAGTCTCATCGTGAGACTTTATATTCGTTAAGCATGACATTAAACAAGGCCGAGGAAAAGTCGACTTAATTCCTCTTGAAAAAGAAGGTTTTGAAAATGACCTTGAAAAAGATATGGCGCCTCCAATCTTTTTTTAGCTAGGTGTGATCGGCCACCTATTAAAACCGGTTTTATAAAACATTTTAAAATTAATTAAAATATTTTTTAAAACCAATTTCAAGTCTACGTTATAAAACAGAGAAAATCGAAGAATCAGGTTCGGGACTCGGTTACGTGCGGGGAAGGATTAACACCCTCACAGCGCCCGTATAAAACGATACCTTATTAATCGTGTGTTATCTCAAGTCTAGGTTTAAAGACGGTTTTTAATTTAGTATTTTAAATTAATTCTCAATTTGAAGAAAAATAATTCCATTTTTAATTGAAAATAACTCGGAATTTATTAATTCAAAATTATCCTATATTCCCCGACAAAATCGACAAAATATAGAAATATTTATTTATTTGGAAAATTTTTCGAATCATTCTCGTTTTTTGAAAGAAAGGTATTCCTTTATTAATGATAATTTATGACATTCTCTCCAGCAAACCCGATAGAGAACTCATGAATTATTTTAACTCGGGTATATCTTTATTTTATTGAAAATCATTATCTTTTTCAAAACATTTTAAAAAATATGAATATGAATATGTGTAACATAGTAAAGATGATATAACAAAGTCTAGATAATATAATGCAACCTAAATGATATGATATTATTTAAATGGCATAGCATATTCTAGATGAAATGAAATATCCTAAGTAACATGATGTATTCTAAATGAAATGAAATAACCTAAGTGACATGATATGTTCTAAATGAAATAAAATATCCTAAGTGACATGATATATTCTAAATGAAATGAAATATTCTAAGTGACATGATATATTCTAAATGAAATAAAATATCCTAAGTGACATAATATATTATAAATGAAATGAAATAACCTAAATATCATGATATATTCTAAATGAAATGAAATATCCTAAGTGACATAACATATTCTAAATAAAATAATATGATTTAAATGACATGGAATATTTTAAATAATATAATCTATATGACATGGAATATAATCTAAGTGACATGAAATGATATGAAACATAAAATAATGTTATTATGAAATATGCATGAAAATAAAAATAATAATGCATGAACATAGTATATGCTAAATGATGTGACAACAATAAATGACTAAATAGAAAGCATAGGATAGCATGAAAAATTCAAAACCATATAACAAACAATATAACATCATAAAATATAAATCAAAATTATAACAATACCATAGAAATTATCAGAGCAAAAATTACATATTATATAGTATGCATGAACATGGAAAATGCAATGCATGAAAATGTATTTTTTCCTTTAAATAAGGAAATCCGTATACCTAAAAAGATATCCGGCTACCTTAGGAAAAGACATCAAATTAAATTTTATAAAATTAAAAATACTTTGTGATTGGTTTGAAAACAAATTTGAAAATTCTTGGATAAAAATGATCCATAGCCGAACCCCCTTTCAAATAGCTCTAATTTCCTAAATTTGAAAACCCGAACTTGACCACCCTTGCCCCGAGCTTTATAAAATCCTTTTTTAAGTTTAAAATGACTTAGAAACCACCCTAAGACAGTAGCTAAAGTTCCTAATCAGCCATCTCTAAGTAACTTATCCAAAACAGAAAATTAATTTTCCCTCAAATTCAAATCAGACTCTACTATCCAGTTTTAAAGCACAATTTTTGAACCTATTTTTAAAATTTCAAAACAATCTACAAAAAATACTAGAGACTTAGAACATGTAAAAATACAAGGGAAAAAATTTGCATAGTTTTTTGATTAAATACAACATCCCAGAAAAATAGGGAAAGTCAGAACACTGGGTGAAAAACTATTTTGCCAAAAAATATTTTTTTCCCTTTGATAAAATCATTCAAAAATCAAAGTAAAAATATTGGAGACTCTTCTATGAACCTGCAAACAGTGCTAAATTTTTTAAAAAAAGGGACAAGATTTGCCTAAGTAAACAAAATCACAAAGGTAGTAAAATCAACTTAACAACTCTTTAATTTTCCATAGGTATGCTCAAATGAGCATGACTTTGAACCATTGATTGGCCTAAGTCAAAAATCATATGGCATGATATGATATGCATGAACATACAACAAGTTAAATGCATGAAATGCATGATTTAAAGCCTAAATGGCATGGAAAATGCATGGCATAAAGAATATGGCCTAGACCTAACATGAACTTGCATGGCAATAAATGCAACCTAGGACTAACATGCATGAAATGCATGGCAATGCAAATGAAACCTAGACCTAAAAAATGCATGGCAATAACACAAACACATGGCATAATAAATCATAATACACAAAAACATAGCATGGAAATACAAACATGTCAACAAGCAAGATGAAAATGCACATACAAAGCATAGAAAATGGAGGAGGCCGAATGGTCACATGCTCACAATGATGGTATTCTAGCATGGAATTTTCACAAACACATGACATACCAAATCAAGATACACAAAAATCATAATATGGAAATGTAACCTATCAACTAACAAGATAAAATTCACATACAAAGAAAAGAAAATGGAGGAGGCCGAATGGTCACATGCCCACAATGATGGTATTCTAGCATGGCATTTTCACAAACACATGACATACTAAATGCAAGGCTAAAGAAGAAACATGCAAACATAAAGTAAAGGCATGAACACAACTAGACATTTTCACAAACACAGTATAGTAAAATATAAATCATGAACAACTCAAACATGTTGAAGATAGAAAATTTAAAAAAAGTAAACAAGGAAAGTAAACATGGAAGTAATATGATAGAATAAAAAATGGAGGTAAGTAAGTAAAAAGATTAAAACAAGCTCCATGTTTAGTTATTTGAAGAAAATATAAAACATCAAAAACATGCTAGACATCACAAACAACATGAAATTAAAATCAAACACCAACCATTTCTCAAAAACAGTCCATTCGGCCACCCTTAAAAAGTGTAAAAAAAATTGGTTTTTTCAAAGTTTTTCAAGAAAGCATAATAAAGAAGCTTGAGGAGAAAGCTTAAAAACACTTATTTAAAAACTAAAATCAATAGAAACTCACCAAAATATCAAATGAAAATAACAAATTAAGGATGGAAATGTAAAAAAAAAAGTGCAAGAGAAAGGTGCTTTTAGCTACCTCTAAAAACTATATTGCAAGCTTTTTTCTCTTCTTACTTTCTTCACCTTTCTAAACTTTATATTTTCTTTCAAAAATGGAGAGTAATCAGCCAAGAAAGAGTAGCCAAAATTAAAATATCCCCCCTCCCCTTAAGGTGGTCGAATGGCCCTAGAATAGTGTAGGAGGTTCTAGAAT
Source organism: Fremontodendron californicum (assembly GCA_030761205.1). NCBI lineage: Eukaryota > Viridiplantae > Streptophyta > Magnoliopsida > Malvales > Malvaceae > Fremontodendron > Fremontodendron californicum. The sequence goes on along the minus strand of JAULJL010000013.1, from coordinate 14,134,099 downwards.
TTTTCTTAACCAATTTTGATCCCATGGCCTTTAATCCAAGATGCTTTCTATGTAAAATTATCACCCTTAGATTGGAATAATCAGCTCCTAAATATGATGTCATGAAGATGATGTCATAAATAGGATGTCATAAATATGACATCATCCCTCTCCATCCATTGGTCCATGTGTCACAATTTCAAAGGCTTGATCAAGAAAAATAACTACCTTCCTCTTCACTCTTAGCCTTTTGATCAGCAACATCACTCTCCATTATGGGCTTGGCTGATTGCCCTTTTAAAATCCAGCCCAATCTCCAATTTTTTAAAAGCCTTCTTCAGTTTCTTCGGTGAAATGACCTTTTTGACCCCCAAACCAAATTAGATAGCAAACAGACTCCAAATCCAAATTTTTCTTCACCAATCTCTTCCAAATAATTTAAGAGTGAGATCCGAAAATTTTCATAATTTTTGGAGCTCATTTGCTATATTTTCGGGATTTATCTACTTGAATTTCAACATAGTGGGCCCGGGATTTTCCATTTTGCAAACGAAGTCTGAATCCATATTTTCTTTCGCCAATATCTTCCAAATAATTTAAGAATGACATTTCCAAATTTTCAGAATTTTTGGAACTCATTCGCTATTTTTTTGAGATTTATCTTCTTGAATTTTAGCATAGTGGGCCCGAGATTTTCCATTTGGCAAACGAACTTCGAATCCAGATTTTTCTTCGCCAATCTCTTCCAAATGATTTAAGAATGAGATCTAAAAATTTTCAAAATTTTTGGAGCTCATTTTCTATTTCCTGAATTTTCCAATTTTGCCCTTTTGTCTCCAAAGCCCGGTTTTGCTCAAAACAAGTTCAATTTTCAGATTTTACTTTTTTGTGCCTTTTTCATATATGGAATTGGAGTTGGTCCAAAAATGCCCAATTTTTACTTTGAAATTCTCTTTCGTTTTGATTTTTTCTTTTGTCAGTATCGGGAATTTCCTTGTTTTTTCTGTTTTTCCTCCAATCGGCTCTTTTCTCGGAATTACTTCAAACTGAGCCTTGGGCTATCCTTGTTTACTCACTCTTCATCAACTAGGGGCTTTAGTTTTACCGAATCAGGCATTTCTGTAATTTTCCCCAATTTCACCAAAATCCACTAAAAGCCCTAATTCTCGGTTTTCTTCCGAATTGACTTTTCCTTCAATTTTTCTTCCAAGTAGTCTCTCCATTACCTATAGTCAGTGCTTATCTTTCATTTGGAACCTCCAATTTTGATCAATTTGATCGTTTAAGCACTTTTTCCCAAATTTTCTGAACTAGGGTTTCCTTTCTACTGAATCTCCGTAACCCAACTTCCGAACTCCATATCTTTCATTATAGACCTCGGATTATCAAAATTCTTTCACCATTTTTCAATTGAACTTTGAATCTTGATTTTGAAAGTGGGTTGACTTTTTTAGTAGTTGACTTTTCAAGGTTGACTTTTTTGAGGTTGACTTTTTCAAGATTGACTTTTTATTTTTGCTTTCTTAAACTAAGTCACGGAGTACCATTTGCAGGATAAGAAAAGCCTTTTTTGCATTTTGAAACATCACTTTAGGAAGAAAACATACCTGATTTAGTGGTCCGAACAAAATTAGGTGCCTATAGATTTATTTAAGAGGAATTAAATAAGTATAGCATCCATATACCAGCAAAACAATATGTTCAATAACATAAAATAAACATCCTCAACATTGGCCCATAATGCCAAAATAAAACCTCAAATGTTTAGAAACAAATCATAAATGTTTCATAAATATTAAATATAAAGGCAAGCTCTAATCCAGCATCAAACAGGGTTGCCATCTTCATAGTCCATCTTCACTGCTCCTCCTTTCCTTTGGTCCCTAAAATATGTCAAACATATTTAGTACCAAATATAAGGTATCATATACCAAGAGAAGTGAATTAATCTCAAATTATACCTGAAGTTGAAACACCTTTTAGCTTTTTTCCCTTGACTGATTCAAGGTACTCCTTGCAGTTGCGCCTTCAATGACTAGTTTTACTACAGTGATGGCATGTTCCCTTGTCATGGACCTTATCTATCTTCACACTACCATCGGGCTTTAAATTATTTGAAGCAGGAGAGACTTCCCATCTAGTCTTCCTCTTCTTCTTGTTCTTTGATTTAGAAGAAGAAACTAAATGGATAGATGACTTGTCCTTTATGATGGTTTGCTCAGTCTGTGTGAGCATATTCAGCAACCCAGCAAGGGTGGCCTCAATATGGTTCATGTTGAAGTTCAACACGAACTATGAAAAGCTCTTAGGAAATGGAGATAGTATTAGGTCAATGCTTAGATCATGATCCATGACCCATCCAAGTTGCTCCAAGCAGGTTATATACCCTATAATCTTTAGCACATGAGGCATCACTGGGCTACCTTCTGACATCTTCATTTGGAACAATTCCTTCAAGATGTCGGACCTCTCAATGTGGTTCTCTTTAGCGAACAATTCTCTAAGGTTAAGGATGATATCCTGAGCAATCATGGCCTCGTGCTGCTTTTAGAGATTGGGTGCCATGCTAGCCAACATCACACATGTGGCTTGAACGAGATCATCTTTATGAACTCGATAGGCAGCCCTTTCCTTCTCAGTTGCATCAGTAGCAGGCTCATCTGGAACGGGCTCATCAAGAACATAAGCCTTCTTTTCCTGTGTCAAGACAATCTTGACATTGCGAAACCAGTTTATGAAGTTTAGAAAGGTTAATTTATTAGCATCAAGTATGCTTCTTAGCAATAGATTCCAGCCATGGTTTATATCTATATGAACCAATACATTTTAATAGTTAATAATTGCAAGTGGTAATCATTAATGTAAGGTTTTGTAACTTTAATGATTATTCTCATTAATTTAATAGAATAATAGCCCTCAAATACTATTTCGAGAAATTTAACATTTAAACTTCTTAATGAGCTAGGACCCCTTTCATCCTAATCATCACCCTGATCGTCACAATGACCATGATGAAACTAATTGAGTAGGTAACTTATCTTACCAATTGCATCTCTATGCAACTCCTAGATCAATTATGGGACAACTTTTTGCCTAAATGCATTGTATGCATTTCGCCTAACCATTGCCTTTAAAGTCATGCGGTCAAGTTTCGTGCATCTGGACAACATAACTATTAGTTGATTAAGACCCACCTTCAATAACTCAAACATGCTCGTACGTTAGTTTTTCCTTGAGCGACTTAACAAGCCTCATACGGTAGGAACTCAGGTTATCTTGTTAAGATGGTGGAAGGCAACTTATCATGTGAAGCATGGAGTCAATATTTTAATGAGGGATTTCAATTAATTATTAGGTCTCATTGCTTTGCTTGTTTGATTGGCATGCATAGCATTTATTTCAATTGTATATATCACATATATATTTTAGACACATAATTTTGTCTGGCCCCCCTAAACAAGGCAAATTCTTCTTTCAACTTCCTGGAATGCAAAGAGACTTCCACCATTCCATAGATGGGTCTCCAAGACTTTCTTTCAGAGGTCCACATAAAAAGTCAACTTCAAAAAAGTCAACTACTAAAAAAGTCAACTCTCAGCCAAAATCAAGATTCGAAGTTGAATTGAACAATGGTGATGGATTTTTGATAATCCGAGGTCTACAACAAAAGATAGAGAGTTTGAAAGACAGGTTGCAAAAATTCAGTGTAGAGAAAATACCTAATTTTGCAAATTTGGAGAAAAGTGCGTAAACGATCAAATTGGATGAAATTGGAGGTTCCAAATGGAATAAAATCAATAAATACAGATATTGGAAGGTCCAATTTTGAAGCGGAGTTGAAGGAAGAATTGATTTGAGGAGAAAAAGGAAAATAAGGATTTAATCATTAAATAAGAAATTCACAAATTTGGGGAAAACTGCAGAGATGGCCCGATTTGGTGAAATTGAGGCCCCAGTTGATAAAGGATAAATAAATAAAAATATCTTAAGTTGCAGTTTGAAATGGATCCCAAGGAAAAGCCGGTTTGATTGAAAAAAAAAGAGAGAAAATTCCAATATTGTGAAAAGGGGAAAACTAAATCGGAGAGAAATTCGGATGTAAAAATTGGGCTATTCGGACCAACTCCAATTCAATGTAGAACAAAGGTAGTGGAAAAATAAAATCCAAAAATTGAGCCCGTTTTGAGTAAAACTGAGGTTTCGGGGGTTCTAGGGCAATTTTGGAAATTTCGGGAAAATAGAAAATGAGCTCAGAAAATTATGAAAACTTCCAGATCTGAGTTTTGTATTTGATGTAAGTGATTGGAGAATAAAAATCCATAATCGGAGCTCAAAAGAAAAAAGACAAAGTTCGGGTGCACTAATCCAAAATTCCAAGAAAAAATTACAGGAAAAATAGAAAACGAGCTCGAAAAATTATGAAAACTTCCAGATCTGATTTTTATATTTTATGGAAGGGATTGGAGAATAAAAATTCAAAATCGGAGCTCAAATGAAAAAAGACAAAGTTTGGATGCACTAATATGAAATTCCAAGAGAAAATTCCGAAAAAAATATAATCCGAGCTTGAAAAATTATGAAAACTTCCAGATATGAGTTTTATATTTTATGGAAGGGATTGGAGAAGTAAAATCCAGAATCGGAGCTCAAATGAAAAAGGACAAAGTTCGGGTCCACTAATCCAAAATTCCAAGAGAAAATTCTGAGAAAAATAGAAAACGAGCTCGAAAAATTATGAAAACATCTAGATCTGAGTTTTATATTTTATGGAAGGGATTGGAGAAGAAAAATCTAGAATCCGAGCTCAAATGGAAAAAGACAAAGTTTGGGAGGCACTAAACCGAAACTTTAGAGAAAAATCTGGAAAAAATAGAATCCGAGCTCGAAAAAAATATGAAAACCTCCAGAACTGAGTTTTATATTGGATGGAATGAATTGGAAAAGAAAAATCCAAAATTGGGGTCCATTTACAATTAAAATAAGTTTGGGGGCCAAAATAAAATTTTATCAAAAAAAATCAAAAAGGACCATTTTGCGAATAAATTAAAAATGAATGGCCTGGAAATTTCCAGGCCATTTTTGGCCAGCCTACTAATTAGAGAGAGGGGTGTGATCATCTTGAATCAAATGGCCAAGGTTGAATAGCAGGATGACATTTTTAAAAGGATAAGATTCTCCACTACTTTGCCTACAAGGCATTTTAGGCCAATGGGAGGTCTCCAAATTGCAAAGCCATGTGAAGGCCATGCAAAGAGAATGTGAAGGCTATGAGATGATGCCAAGTAGGATTAAAAATGCCATCTAGGAAGATATTTTAATAGTACTTCATATGATCAGGACAAATGACTTAGATATTTTGTAGAGATAGGAGACAAGAATAATCTAGGTGGCATTGTTGGCCAATGAGAGGCTAGAAAACCCTTCATTTAAGGGAAGCATAATGCAAATAGGGGACAAGCACCCTTAATTTAAGGAAAGCATCATGTAAGGAGGGGACATTTTTTAGCCATGTCGCAAGGGATGTTAGGAGGGCATGCAAAGCACGACTAAGGGCAAAAAAATAAAAACACACTCCCTATAGAAATATGAAGGGTTGGCCAACACAAGAGGAAGGGGATTCATTTTTTTCTCAAGGCATTTTTTCACTACACTCCTGGAGGAGAAAAGGATAAAAATAAAAAGAAAGAAAGAGGGAGAAGAAAGGAGAATTTTGAGAGCTTGATTTGGAAAGCAATTGCTAGGTAGCTATTCCCTCTCTTCTCCTTCAATTTTTTTCTTTGATATCATGTTCTTTTTCTTCTCTTTTTCTATGTGATTTGATAACTTTTTGTTGAATAAAAGGTTTTTAAAAATAAATTTTAAAGGTTTTCTTTCCTTTATTCTTCATTCTTTACAAAATAATCAAGTTGACAAATTTTTTTACACATTTTGGCCTTAGCCGAAACCTAGCAGAAGTTTTTGTGCTTGTTCTTGCTTGATTATTCTTGCTTGTTTGTTTGTTCATATTTTTAGCTCATGGTTGTTCATTGTCATATGTTTGTTGGCTGTAAAATCATGCATTTCATGCCATCTTCAACTAGGTTTTGGTTAAGATCAACCAATAATCTCTAGCCAAAAACCCCTTGTCTATGCTAGTTGAAAGAGTGATAGTTTAGGTTGGATATTATGACAGTGGGATTTTTTTCCACTACTCATTTTTTGTCAAAATAAAATGCTTTTTTTACCACATGTAGTAGACCTTTGGATGATGCCTTTGTATTTTTTCCAAGAGTTTTAGATTTTTTTATCAAGGTTGGAAAAATGGTCTTCGATAAAACAGTTTTTAGCTCACTATTCTGACTTTGGTTAAAATTCGGTCAAGGCACCCTTGGTCCAAAACTTAAGCTAGTTTTTCCCATGGAGACCATTATGTTCTAAGTCTGCATTAATTTTTCCAGAATTTTTTATTTTTTTATGAAGGGTAAAATAATAGTTTTTCAAAACTGGTTTTAAGATTCATAATTGTTTTTTTAAAACTGATAATTTTCTGTTTTTATTTGTATACAAAAAGGGGGCTGATTTGGGTCATTAGAGACTGTTCTAGGTTTATTTCCATGTCATTCTAAGGATAAAAATTGATTTTGCAAAAATCAGGTCAAGGGTGGTCAACCCGAGTTTCAAAAACATAGGGAAACTAGAGCTTTTTTAAGGGGTATTCGGCCATGAGGCCTTTTTCATCCAAAAAATTCCAAATTTTTTTTATCCGAGCCCAAAGTCTTTCATTTTTGAAAATCCAATTTAAGTTTCTTTCAAAGGTAGTCGAATACCTTTTTAGGTATACGGATGTCCTTACTTCAAGAAAGAAATACACCTTCATGGATTGCATGTTTTAAAATGTTTTTTTATTTTAATTTGACATAAAACGTATGTTTCGGTCTCCTAAACATTTGGTAAGAATCAGTTCCTAATCTTTGCCAGGTTGCCGGAGAGGCTAGGAAATTGTTCAACGCACGTGTTTATGGAATTGAAAGATATTGGATTTTGTATGATTCCTCACATGAAAATTCTATGTCTATATTCATGTTGCCATGAATATTCCATGTTGATGTCATTTTATATTCATTTTGTCATAATTAGATTTTGCCATGTCATTCATACGCCAAGTCATCCATTCACATGCCATGTCATCTAGATTATGCCATGCTATGTCATTTGATAACTCGTATAACTATATAGTTCTTAGTTATGTTTTATTATTGTTTTGTGTCAAATACGAGTTATTATTGCTTAGTCTAATTGTGTTTATGATATTTTATATTTTTATGTAATTTGGTGTTTTTCACGAGTTTCTTTGAGTGATTTTAGATTACTAGGTTAAATCAAGAATTAAGGGAAAATCCGATTCAGTTCCAGTTCCGACACCTTTTGCCATATCAGCTATATCTGGAGTTTCACTGAAGCATTAAGGCTGAAATTTTTACAGTGCACAGTTAAGAGGCATATCTATCTTTTTCATGTTTTACACTTCTTGAAACGGAGTCATTTTCCCTAGCGAAATTGACCATCAAGTTGGCTGATGTGCAATGACGTCTGTGCTGACCTGTTTTGGTATTTTGACCATATCTTCCGATCCAAATGAGCAAATGATCTGATTCCAACGGCTATGGATCCGTAACTAATAGGGGTATATTTTTCGAGAAGACCATTTGATCAGATCGAGCCTCCAACATTGACAAAATTGACCCTCAAGCTGGCTGATCAGAATTGTCATACAATATGACGAAAATTGTTAGAAAAATGCACCCACCTATTATACCTACCTTTGAAATTTATAAAGCTTGTCTCTTGTCATTTAGCTCTCCAAAATGTGTATAAATAGAGGGCCTTGGATGAGCATTGAAGATAGATTGGTAGGATATTAGCCATTGTAATAAAATTCTCTAAGTTTTCATTTTCTTTCCTTTCTCTAGTTTTCTTTTTCTTTATTTACTTATGCTTCTTACATTTCTTTTCATTTTATTCATATCTAGTATGTGTTGCTAATCATATTGTTGAGGTGATGAGGTGAAGCTCTTGGTAAATGCTAAAATGAATCATCATTTATAAACACTAGTATAGATAATATTTTCTTTTGGTTTAAAATCATACTTACAAAGTAGGGATCTTGATTCATTATTGACAAGGAAAATGGCACAGTAAATGCTTGGTTTCATAACCTTGATTTGTTGTAGACATATACCTTGGCATAAGGAATGCTTGGACTCTTTTTATGAGTTTTGAGGACACCAAATGAACATAATATCATATGCTATGGACGTTGGACAATTTGGACTGAATTGCTAAACCTTCCGATTGGAACCTCCTTTATGTGTGGATTTCAATTGTGTAATAAAACAAGATTAATCTTAGCATAACACCAAGAGTGGATTCTCTAACCTCAACATCTTTTCTTATTGTTTTTTTATATCTTGTTTAATTTCTTTTATATTTTGTTTATTTTGTTCTCTAATATCTTGTTTATCTTATTTTGTTGTTGATTCCCTAATATCTTGTTTACTTTCTTTGTCTTATATATTTATAAACTTATACTTACTAATACGCTTCCCTGTGGTTCGACCTCGGACACCCGAGAATTTATTACTTGAACATAACCTGCACTTGGGTTTACAACTCTTAATTGAGTCTCCATCAAGTTTTTGGCGCCGTTGCCGGGGAGGCAATACTAAGTATATAAGTATATAAGTTTATAAGTATATTTATTTTTATTGGCTGGTTATACCGCCTATATTTATTTTTATTGGCTGGTTATACCGCCTAATTTTCTATATATTTATATTTATATTGTATATTAACTTTGTTTTATTTGTATTGGCTGGTTATACCGCCTAATCTGTATATTAACTTTGTTTTATGCTTGTTTGGCGACGTGATTTTAGATCTCGTTGTTTAGTTAGATTTTATTGTGAAACTTTTTCAGGTAATCTTTCTAATACAACTCCTACCATGGCTGACAATGAAAGTGTTCATGCTGAAGATGAGAACAGACAAGTACGCACCATGCGTGACTACTTGCAACCAACTCGAAGCTCATCACCCTCTTGTTTTATTTTTCCTCTCAATGCAAACAACTTTCGTTTTAAACCAGGTATGATAGCTTTGCTTCCAAATTTCCATGGTTTAGAATCGGAAAGTGCTTACTCGTTTCTAAAAGACTTCGAAGATGTATGTGTCACCTTTAATGACCAACAATGTACAAATGAAATTGTCAAGCTAAAATTATTTCCTTTTTCTTTAAAAGATAAAGCAAAAATTTGGCTTCATAATTTAAAACCAAGGTCAATTGGCACATGGCAAGAATTACAAACTGAGTTTCTAAAGAAATTTTTCCCAGCACATAAAACTACTGCTTTGAAAAGACAGATTCAAAATTTCAATCAAAATGAAGCATTTTTTCAGTGCTGGGAGCGTTTTAAAGATTTGTTAAGTTCTTGTCCACATCATGGTTTTGAAAAATGGCGTCTTATTAGTTTCTTTTATGAAAGTTTAACTCCCGAAACTAAACAATTTGTTGAAACAATGTGTAACGGTGAGTTTCTAGAAAAAGAACCTGAAGAAGCCTTTGACTACCTAGACCATTTGGCAGATAACTCTCAAGCCTGACACACAGATAATTCCTCTGAAAGTTCCAATAGATCTAATCTTTTTTCTAACAGAGGTAAATATCATTTTAGTCAAGAAGATGAAATAAAAGCTAAAGTAGCTAATTTGGCTAGAAAGATTGAAGCCATGGAACTTAGAGAAGTAAAAGAAGTCAAAACGGTTAAAAATGAAGAAAGTTGTGGAATTTGTGAAATCATGGGACACCCCACTTCTGAATGTCCAAACATTCCCATTCTTAAAGAAGCGTTGCATGATCAAGTAAATTCCATAAACACATTTAAAAAGCCTTTTCCTTCTCCTTACTCTGAAACGTATAACCCTGAATGGAGAAACCATCCCAACTTCAGTTGGCGGAATAATAATCATGTTCAGGTACCACAATCTCAAAAGCCGGGCAACACTTTTTCCTATCAACCTTCACGTGTACAAACCTTGGAAGAGACATTGCAAGCATTCATGCAAACACAAGCAAATGTGAATAACCAAACTTCACAGGACATCAATGAGATCAAAACCACCTTGTCCACATTGACAGCTTCATTACGCACTCAAGAAAAAGGTAAGTTTCCTGCTCAACCTCAACCTAACCCTTCTACTCAATGTCTTGTTTCTTGCTCCAATGAAACTCAACAGGAAAATGCCAGTTCTATCACAACTCTTCGAAGTGGAAAGGCAATTGACAAAAACATTCCATCAAAAGACCAAGATCCTCCTTCCCCTCCGAAAAGTAATGGTAAGGATGATGGTAAGTCTGAACTTCTTGAAAATTTGGACAAAGAAAAAGGTATGCATCCTGCTCCTTTTCCTCAAAGGTTGCAAACAATAAAGAATTTGAATCAAAATGCAGAAATTTATGAACTTTTCAAACAAGTTAAGATTAACATTCCTTTATTGGACGCAATCAAACAAGTTCCATCTTATGCTAAATTTTTGAAGGACATGTGCACAGTTAAAAGGAAACATAATGTACAAAAGAAAGCATTTCTGACGGAAAGTGTGAGCTCAATCATTCAGCACCTTACTCCACCAAAATTCAAAGATCCTGGATGTCCAACAATCTCATGCATCATTGGAAACACTAGAATAGAACGTGCATTGCTTGATCTTGGTGCTAGTGTTAATCTTTTGCCTTTTTCTGTTTATCAACAGTTAGGTTTAGGTGAACTCAAGGAAACACCTGTTACACTTCAACTAGCTGATCGTTCTGTAAAAATTCCTCGAGGGATAGTTGAAGATGTTTTGGTTCAAATTGAAAATTTTTACTTCCCTGTTGATTTTATTGTTTTGGACACACATCCTGTTTCAAATCCAAATGTTCAAATTCCTGTTATATTAGGCCGTCCATTTCTTGCAACTTCTAATGCTCTGATAAATTGCAGGAATGGTATTTTGAACATTTCTTTTGGAAATATGACTTTAGAATTAAATGTGTTCAACATTTGCAAGCAACCTGGTGATGATTCAGAAGTACATGAAGTGGATTTCATTGAAGAACTTGTTCATGAACATCTCACCACTACCACATTCCATGATCCTTTAGAAGCTTATTTAATTGAATGTGAGTTTGATAATGCTTCAGAAATTTCACACACTGATTCTTTGTTAAATTCTTTTCAGGATAAGCATTGTTGGAAACAAAAGTTTGAGGAACTTCCATCACTCACAAATGTCACTGTACCATCAACTATTGAACCACCCAAGCTGGATTTAAAACCATTGCCATCCGAGCTAAAATATTCCCTTTTGGGTGAGAATGAAACTTTTCCAGTCATAATTTCTTCACATCTTGATGAACTACAAGAAGGTAAGTTGTTACAACTTTTGAAAATGCACAAAAATGCATTAGGATGGACCTTAGCTGACATAAAGGGAATAAGCCCATTAATCTGCACACATAATATTTATTTAGAGGAAAATGCTAAACCCTCTAGACAAATGCAACGAAGGCTTAATCCTAATATGAAAGAAGTAGTGAGAAATGAAGTCATTAAACCTCTAGATAATGGAATCATTTATCTTATCTCTGATAGCAAATGGGTAAGTCCTACTCAAGTCGTACCTAAGAAATCTGGAGTTACTGTAGTTAAAAATGAAAACAATGAATTAATTCCAACTAGGACTGTTACTGGTTGGCGCATGTGCATTGACTACAGGAAACTTAACTCAGTGACGAGGAAAGATCATTTCCCTTTGCCTTTCATGGATCAAATCTTAGAAAAAGTTGCAGGGCATGAGTTTTATTGTTTTCTAGATGGATATTCTGGGTATAATCAAATTGCCATTGCACTTGAGGACCAAGAGAAAACCACTTTTACATGTCCTTTTGGTACTTTTGCATATCGTAGAATGCCATTTCGATTATGTAACGCCCCTGCCACATTTCAAAGATGCATGCTTAGTATTTTTAGTGACATGATTGAACGTAATCTTGAGATTTTCATGGATGATTTTTCTGTTTCTGGTGATTCATTTGATGATTGCTTAGCCAATTTGAAAAATGTATTGATTAGGTGTGAAGAAAAAAATCTTGTTCTTAATTGGGAAAAATGTCATTTCATGGTCACTAAAGGTATTGTACTAGGTCACATTGTTTCTGCAAAAGGGATTGAGGTAGACAAGTCAAAAATTGAATTGATTGCTAATCTACCCACACCAAAGACAGTAAAGGACATTAGGTCATTCTTGGGACATGCAGGTTTTTATAGAAGATTCATAAAAGATTTTAGCACGATATCTAAACCTCTATGTAATCTTTTAATGAAAGACACTGCATTTGAATGGACTAAAGATTGTGAAGATGCTTTTGAAAAACTCAAAAATATGCTCATTACTGCTCCTATTATGAGATCTCCTGATTGGTCTTTACCATTTGAAATAATGTGTGATGCTAGTGACTATGCTGTTGGTGCTGTGTTAGGACAAAGGAAAGATAAGAAACCACATGTAATTTACTATGCAAGTAAAACTTTAAATAGAGCCCAAATGAATTATTCCACTACAGAAAAAGAATTACTTGCAGTTGTTTTTGCATTGGATAAATTCAGATCTTACCTTGTTGGATCATCAATTGTTGTCTTTAGTGATCATGCAGCTTTAAAATATCTTCTCTCTAAGAAGGATGCAAAACCTAGGTTGCTGAGGTGGATCCTTTTGCTGCAAGAATTTGACATCACCATTCGAGATAAAAAAGGAGTAGAAAATGTGGTGGCTGATCATTTATCAAGACTTGTTTGTGATGAATCTTTTGGAACCTAACCAATAAATGATACTTTTCCTGATGAACAACTTCTAATTGTCTCCACGACACCTTGGTTTGCTGACATTGCTAATTTTCTTGCTACAGGAAAAATTCCTTCTCAATGGAGCCCCCAAGATAAAAGGAAGTTTCTGAATGAGGTAAAGAAGTTCTATTGGGATGACCCTTACTTGTTCAAATATTGTCCTGATCAGATTTTTCGAAGATGCATTCCCGACAATGAGGTAAGTAGTGTAATTAAGTTTTGTCATTCCGAGGCATGTGGTGGTCATTTTTCATCAAAGAAAACTGCTACAAAAATTTTACAGTGTGGATTTTACTGGCCAACTTTATTCAAAGATGCACATAATTTTTGCAAGTCATGTGAAAGTTGTCAAAAATTAGGTTCCATTTCGAAAAGAAACATGATGCCTTTGAACCCAATTCTTGTAATTGAAATTTTTGACTGTTGGGGTATTGATTTCATGGGACCATTTCCACCATCTTTTGGTTTCTTATACATTTTAGTTGCAATAGATTATGTTTCAAAGTGGATAGAGGCAATTCCATGTCGAAATAATGATCACAAAACAGTGATTAAATTTTTAAAAGAAAATATTTTGAGTCGATTTGGAATTCCTCGATCTATCATAAGTGATGGGGGAACACATTTTTGCAACAAGGTTTTTGAAACATTAATGAAGAAATATGCCATTACACACAAAGTTGCAACCCCTTATCACCCGCAGACAAATGGACTGGTAGAATTAGAAAATAGGGAGATTAAACAAATTTTGGAAAAGACGGTTAATCCAAATCGCAAAGATTGGTCTCTTAGACTTAACGATGCATTATGGGCCTATCGAACAGCTTTTAAAACAGCATTGGGCATGTCTCCTTATAGGCTAGTTTATGGAAAACCTTGTCATTTACCTGTGGAACTTGAGCATAAAGCATATTGGGCCATTAAAATGTTCAACTCAAACCTTGATGACGCTTCTAATTTACGGAAATTACAAATAAATGAACTTGAGGAACTCAGAAATGATGCATATGAGAATTCTAAAATTCATAAAGAAAGAACTAAAGCCTTTCATGACAAGTTAATTTCAAGAAAAACATTTGATGTTGGGCAAAAAGTTCTACTTTATAATTGTAGACTTCACATATTTCCTGGTAAGTTGAGATCAAGATGGACTGGCCCATTTGTGGTTAAGCATGTGTATCATTATGGAGCAGTTGACATTGAGAATCCTCAAAATGGTAACGTAATCAAGGTAAATGGACAAAGACTCAAACTCTTTTTGGAAAATCATGTTACTCAAGAAGAGGTTGTTTTTCTTTTTGATCCTTGTTTTGAAAATAACTAGATGTAAATATAATTTTTACTAATCTTCAAAAAAAAAAAAAAATACATTTTTTTAACCCCGGTTAAATGGCGGATAACGGTACTCTGTGATTATTTAAGTCGGTTCCATCAGCTACCCACAAAACTGATATTGTATATAAATTTCTCTTTCAATTTCTTTTTCATTTTTTTTCAAGATGGATGATATTCTCACAAGATTGCAGAAACGATTTCCTCCTTTTCCTCGAAATATTTTACTGAAGCTTTACCAAGTTCGATTTGAAAGATTAAGAATGCTTATGCACAAAGGGATTCCTGAAGACATACGTTGGATAATTGAAGCCAAGGTACGTGAAGATGAATATCTTCCTGTTTTGCATTTACCAGGTACAGGTAGAAGCACTGTTGCAAAGAAGCGACGAGCAAAGCGCATGAATTCAAATTGCCACAAATGTGCACGATGGACGTGTAACGGTAAATGTCGTTCTATTGGGATTCCGTCCTCTAATCGAGATGATAAAATTGAATTCATTAAGGATGGACTGAGTAAGGAGAATTTGGGTAATATCCAACTTTCTCTTGAGACGCATCCTAGTGGAGACGTACAAAGAGAAATTCTTGATTTATGGCCGCAATTCCAAAGGGAATGGCAACATCTTGGGAATCTGATGTTAAAAGACCCTGTTTGCCAGCTTGTAAGAAAATTGGATGGGAAGCATATCCTCGACTCATAGAAGGCGTTTAAGCCGTTTCTGGACGTAAAACCAGGGGAAGATGTGAGCCACAATCACAACTACAATAAATGACTTCTCAGCTTTTGGTTTGATTTGCAATAACTTCATTTCGGTTTAATTTACGTGTTGTTCGATTTGTGTAATTATTCTCGTTTTTTTTTTGCATTGGTCTTTTACGGTTGATTTTTCTTCTCTTTTTGATTTTCTTCCTGAAATCACGCAAAAATCTTTTGTTAGGTTAACATTTTCTTCTGACAGGTCAAATACACTTTTGGCGACATTATTACTCTTGTCTGATTCACTACTCAGTCCTCTATATATTACACCATGTACTCATTCTCTTTCAGGCACTCGAAAAAAAAATGGAAAGTACTTCGTCCCAGCGCATTAAAAAAATTTGAGTCTTTGGAGGTGCTTATCCAGGGAAAAATAACATATTCGCTGATGAAGCCATAAGAGTTGGAGTAATACTTTCCCAACAAAAGATCCAGTTGATTTATGGAGGCGGTAGTTTGGGTTTAATGGGAGCAGTCGCTACAGCAGCACATGCCGGAGGAAGTCCAGTTCTAGGAATCGTGCCAAAACTATTCACAGGTTTTTGTGGACCTACCTTGGGTACGGAAATACAAGTCTGGAGTATCCATGAACGGATAACAATCATGTACCATTCTGCCGATGCATTCATTGCTTTACCAGGAGGTCTGGGTACATTGGAAGAAATAGCTTGCGTGGCTTCTTGGTCATCTTTGGTCACAAATAAGAAACCCATTGGTTTGCTTAATATTAATTAATGGTTATTTTAGTAATTTGCTTTCATATTTAGATAATGCTGTGGATAATGGATTCATGTTTTCAGAGGCAAGGAGAACCATAATTTCTGCTACAACCATTGAAGATTTACTCAAAAAGCTCCAAGCTTATGAGTATTTACCTGCTACGGTTGTTTCGCAAACGCTCGGAAAAAGAAAAAGAGATATGGACAAGCAAGGAGTGGATTGCACTTTGTCTTTGTGACATTATCTAACATTTTGTTTGTTGTGTCTCAGTTATAATAAGTGGTTAGCAACCTCTGCAGGTAATATCTCCTAAATTCTACCTTTAGTAGGGGGTAAGGGACATATTTTGCTAATTTTTAAAAAAAAAAAATTGATGTGTTTTAAGCCATTTAGAAGTATTCATTCTGAACAAGGTCTGAGTAAGGGAGACTTGAGACATACCTTGTCAATTTGATTTCTTCTTTCAAAAAAAAAAAGTTTGTTGTGTTTTAAGCAATTTAGAAGTATTCATTCTGAACAAGGTCTGAGTAAGGGAGACTTGAGACATACCTTGTCAGTTTGATTTTAATCTTTTTATGTTTACTTGTTAATTTTTGTTAAGTATTTTAGGATTATTTAGGTTGCATGAGTTTGTTTTGTTTTGAGTCTTAGTTATTCCTATTCTTATGTTATTAGTTCTTTTCTCTTACACATGATTCTTTCATTTGGGTTAATAGACTTACATTGAGGACAATGTAAGAATTAAGTGTGGGGGGAACGATTTAGGATTTCTTTTATTTTTGTCTACTATTTTTTTTATGAGTCTTTATTATTATTATTATTTTTTTAATGTGTTCTAGTTCCTTTTTAATACAATGATGAGATATGAATTGCATAAGTCTAAAACAGATTTATTAGTGAGAAGATTTTCATGAGAATTGAGCTTGATGTCAACCTTTTTATGAGCCAATGTTAATATGATATGTTGATTGAGAAAGAAGCATGTTTAGACTTAATCTGACTTGTATAATCATCCTTGTGAGTTTTTGAGCCTATAATGATTGATGCATTATACAAATCAATCTAATTTCTTTCTTGAGTGCTCTTATGATTACATGATTCTCTAGAACTTGCTTTAAACCGTTTGAGACTATATTGATACATGTGACAACATGAATATGATAGAGGCATTAGGATTATAACCAGAGCCAAACAGCCATCCATTATTAATGTTCTAAGAGAACATCCCCACTAGTGAGCCAATTTGAGCCTACATTAAATATGCTATTTTATTGGTAACCAGAACTTACACCTAGCCTAAATATACTTATATCCTTACCCTTGTTCTAAAGATGGATTATATATTTTGAGACATATTGCAAAAACAAGGGATACTTTTTGAAAATTTGGGTTAGAACGAAAGATAAGTGTGGGGGAGGAGAGAGGCAAAAGTCAAGAGAAAAAGAAAGGGATCATTGTCAAATACATTCCCATATTAAAAAAAAAAAAAAAAATCTTCTCTTGAACTTCTAGTTAAAGTAAAGAAAAAGATGTTACAAAGTTGGTTAGAATGAAGCAAAGGCTCAACATGAATATTTAGCCTATGTTATTATGTGCTTTATAAGAGTTTTGAGAAGTTTTATTTGTATGATCTTATTATGTCTCTAAACTCTATGAACTCTTTGGAACCTTTGTGATATCTTTATCCTTTTGTTGTTTAACTACATTATAACCCTTTGGCCCCATTACAACCTTGAAAAAAGACCTCTTGATTTATGAAGTTGTATGATCTAAATAGTGGAGAATAGGTGGACAAGCAAGCATATGGTAGAACTGTTTTCATGAGATTGATTGAGTGTAAACACTTTACCACTACTTTAAAGAGTGAAAATCATGAGAGTATAGTGAGAAGTTGAGATTAAGTTGAATATGCACTATTTTGATTGAAATATGTTATGTTAATATTGGCTTAACTCATTTATTTACATTCAAGCATGAATTTTTGTGAAATTCTTTGAGCTATTGATTAGTTTATAAGACTTGTTCAAAGATTGTCTCTAATTTATATTGAAAGGATTAGGAGTAAATATTTTTAGTGTATGTAGTTTACTTATATTTTAGTTTTTCAATGTTTGTGGGTATTGTTCTAGCAAACCCTCACGAGACTAAACTCGTCCACTAGGGACACCTAGGGGTTTAAAGGCTTGTGTCACATGCTAAGTGCCACCGTGATTTCCAACGAAAATGGATTAGATTAGATTTTCTTATTTTATTTTTATTGAGTCGTTGCTAGGGACTAGCAACAATCTAAGTGTGGGGGTGTGAGAACTCGTATAATTATATAGTTCTTAGTTATGTTTTATTATTGTTTTGTGTCAAATACGAGTTATTATTGCTTAGTCTAATTGTGTTTATGATATTTTATATTTTTATGTAATTTGGTGTTTTTCATGAGTTTCTTTCAGTGATTTCAGATTACTAGGTTAAATCAAGAATTAAGGGCAAATCCAATTCAGTTCCAGTTCCGACACCTTTTGCCATATCAGCTATATCTGGAGTTTCACTGAAGCATTAAGGCTGAAATTTTTACAGTGCACAGTTAAGAGGCATATCTATCTTTTTCATGTTTTACACTTCTTGAAACGGAGTCGTTTTCCCTAGCGAAATCGACCATCAAGTTGGCTGATGTGCAATGACGTCTGTGCTGACCTGTTTTGGTATTTTGACCATATCTTCCGATCCACATGAGCAAATGATCTGATTCCAACGGCTATGGATCCGTAACTGATAGGGGTATATTTTTCTACAAGACCATTTGATCAGATCGAGCCTCCAACATTGACAAAATCGACCATCAAGCTGGCTGATCAGAATTGTCATACAATATGACGAAATTGTTAGAAAAATGCACCCACCTATTATATCTACCTTTGAAATTTATAAAGCTTGTCTCTTGTCATTTAGCTCTCCAAAATGTGTATAAATAGAGGGCCTTGGATGAGCATTAAAGATAGATTGGTAGGATATTAGCCATTGTAATAAAATTCTCTAAGTTTTCTTTTTCTTTCCTTTCTCTAGTTTTCTTTTTCTTTATTTACTTATGCTTCTTACATTTCTTTTCATTTTATTCATATCTAGTATGTGTTGCTAATCATATTGTTGAGGTGATGAGGTGAAGCTCTTGGTAAATGCTAAGGTTAGTCTCTTAAACATGAGCTAAAATGAATCATCATTTATAAACACTAGTATAGATAATATTTTCTTTTGGTTTAAAATCATACTTACAAAGTAGGGATCTTGATTCATTATTGACAAGGAAAATGGCACAGTAAATGCTTGGTTTCATAACCTTGATTTGTTGTAGACATATACCTTGGCATAAGGAATGCTTGGACTCTTTTTATGAGTTTTGAGGACACCAAATGAACATAATATCATATGCTATGGACGTTGGACAATTTGGACTGAATTGCTAAACCTTCCGATTGGAACCTCCTTTATGTGTGGATTTCAATTGTGTAATAAAACAAGATTAATCTTAGCATAACACCAAGAGTGGATTCTCTAACCTCAACATCTTTTCTTATTGTTTTTTTTATATCTTGTTTAATTTCTTTTATATTTTGTTTATTTTGTTCTCTAATATCTTGTTTATCTTATTTTGTTGTTGATTCCCTAATATCTTGTTTACTTTCTTTGTCTTATATATTTATAAACTTATACTTACTAATACGCTTCCCTGTGGTTCGACCTCGAACACCCAAGAATTTATTACTTGAACATAACCTGCATTTGGGTTTACAACTCTTAATTGAGTCTCCATCATCATTCATTCATGTGCCATGTCATTCATTCATGTGCAATGTCATTCATATGCTGTGTCATTCATTCACATGCCATGTCATTCATATGCCATGTCATTCATTCATGTGCCATGTCATTCATTCACATGCCATGTCATTTAGATTATGCCATGTCATTGATTCACATGCCATGTCATCTAGATTATGACATGTCATTCATTCATGTGCCATGTCATTCATATGCCATGTCATCCATTCACATGCCATGTCATCTAGATTATGCCATGTCATTCATTCATATGCCATGTCATCTAGATTATGCCATGTCATTCTATGTCATTTAAATTTTGTCATGTTATAATAAATTGTTTGCCATGCTTTGTTAATTATGCTTATTTTTATACTCATGTTTTAATGATAGTTTATACATTCATGATCATTTAAATTTTTGAAAATTGATGTTTTTAATAAATAAGGCAATATCCCCGAGTTAATATAATTCATGAATCCTTCTCCGAGTTGTCGGGGAGTCTTCATCAATTATTATTAACGAAGGAAATCCCTTCTAAAAAGAGAATGATCCAGAGAATTTTCAAAATAAGATAAATTCTATATTTTACCGTTTTGCCGGGGGAATGTAGAAAATTTTTGCAATAACAAATTTTGGATCATTTTTGAACAAAAATAAGATTGTTTTTAAAATGGGAATTATTTTCAAATACCAAATCTAAAACGGACTTTTCACCGAGACTCGAGATAACACATGACTAACAAGGTACCATTTAATACGGGCATTGTGGGGTGCTAATCCTTCCCCACGCGTAACTGATAACTCTAGGAAATATAGTTATTTTGCCATCTTTTATGCTTTTGAATCGGCTAAGTCCTTGAAGATTTTATTAGGATTTGATTAGTTTTAGATTTTTTATATTTATTTTAATTATCCATTTTATGTTTAAAATAAGTTATTTAGTTGTTATTTATGTGTTTTTATAGGTCCAAGGTGATCTGGAGCTTCGAGGTGCAAAACGAAAAAAATCGGTGTATTCCAATGAGCAGGCACATTCGACCTCCGGAACTTCTTTCAAGAAAAACTCGATCCTAAATACTTTATTTGAGAAAACTTCCTTCCTTACTTTTGAATCTGACTTCCATACCTTTCCAAAGACGTAAGGCTCGTCAAAATTGGACAAGATTTTCCCAGTCAAAACAGCTGACGAAGTTCGAGAAGTCGACAGAAACCAGTTCGGACAAAATGAGGAGAAACACCGAGGCAGTAGTAGTGGCGTCGCGGCGTTGGGAGATCGTGAACAGTACCACAAAAATGGAAAAAAACTGCAAAAATGTAAATTTTACATGTTTTGCTTAGGAACGAAGTTTCGGACTCCAGGAGGCCTTGGACACTTTAAATGGGACTCTTTTAGGTCAAACCAGGATTAGACACCAAGAAACCTAATTCTCTCTCAAGAATATAGCCACCATCAACTTTTCTTAAGAAGATTGGAAGCTTGAAGATTGAAGACTCAAGAATTGACAACTCTTAGTTTCTTCTTTTCTCTTATTTATCTTTCTTGTATTGTTGATGATGGTGAAATTATTTTATTATTTGTTTTCATTAATTATAATGAACTAAATCTCTTTTACTAGGATTTCAATGGAACTCAACATGTAGTTTGAATTTACTTTCTCTCTCTAGCTTGATTTAATGCTTTGTTGAGTTGTTTATTCAATCTTTTTCTTAATGCTTCTAGTTGATTGGCCACCAATTAGATTGATTTGTTAATCTAAATACAACTTGGAAAAGGGAGTTTAGTGTTAGACTTGGATTGAATGACACATGTTTCATATTCATTTATTAGGATGAATTGATCTGCAGGTAGGGTAGGAATACACTTACTTGCCATGTGTAACCATTGTTAGAGCCTAAGCTTAATGAGTTCTTCTTTAATTCAATTATCATAGGAATATAGTTAATTGGTTAAGAAGGATATTATTATGAGACCATCGGAAGATCCTTATAAATAAGATAGAACTCTAGGTTAACAACTCAGGATCATTAATCAAGTGAAGAGGTAGAGAGAGATTCAAGCGAAGTATCGAGGGAAGTTGTAATCCTAGGCTTTTATTAATTAATTGAATTCATCTTTTTAATTTACTTGTTTTTAATATTAGTTTCTTTTAATTTAGTTTTTATTATCATCTTTAAGTAGTTGTTTAGATAAGATTAAGTTTGTTAAATTTAGTACTTAGCAAAATTTAATAACAATTCCTCGTGGGTTCGACACTCTACTTTTCATTATATTACTTGTCAACGATACGTGCACTTGCATGGTGTAAATCTGACAACAAGTTTTTGGTGCTATTGTCGGGGAATTGTTTGTTATTTTTGTTAATATTAATACCAAGAAACCTTAGTCTTAATTTAAACTTTCTTTTTCTTTCTTATTTTCAGGTACAATGGCTGAAGCTGACGAAACAAAGACTTTGCGAGAGTATGGGGTTCCTCTCATGCAACATCTTCAGACTAGTATTCAGAGGCCTGCCATCCAAGCCAATACGTTCGAGATAAAGCCAGCCATCCTTCAGATGATCAATACATCAGTTCAGTTCAGCGGCTTACCAAATGATGACCCGAATGATCACATCGTGAATTTCCTGGAAGTTTGCGATCTTTTCAAACAGAATGGTGTTACTGATAATCCCATTAGATTGAGACTCTTCCCTTTCTCACTTCAAGATAAGGCCAAGAGTTGGTTGAACTCTCTTCCTGCTGTCTCCATTACCAATTGGGCTGATCTTGCCCAGAAATTTCTTGCCAAGTATTTTCCTCCTGCAAAGACAGCTAAGATGCAGAATGATATCACATATTTTATGCAATATGACTCAAAATCATTATATGAAGCTTGGGAAAGGTACAAAGATCTGCTTCGACGATGTCCTCATCATGGGATACATGACTGGCTTCAGGTAAACATCTTTTACAATGGGTTAATGGGTCATACTAGAAGTTCTATAGATGCTGCAGCAAGTGGATCACTCATGGGCAAAAAAATTGATGAGGCTTATAATTTAATTGAGGTGATGGCATCTAATAATTATCAATGGTCCACTGAGTGAATTTTGCCAAGGAAAGCTCCAGGCAGTTATCAGTTGAATGAAATCAGTGCTTTATCAGCACAAATGGAAGCATTATCCAAGAAAGTTGAAACCTTGAGTGTACAAGCAGTCCAAAGCCCGTTTATATCATGTGAATTATGTGGTGAAGGACATACCAGTGATAGATGCCCAACCAATGCCGAATCAGTTCAATATGTTGGAAACTACAATAGACAACAAAACAATCCTTATTCCAACAATTACAATTCAAGTTGGAGAAATCATCCAAACTTTTCTTGGAATAATAATCAAGGGCCTACTTCCGCCACTAAGCAAGCATCCCCTTTTGGGTTTTCTTCACAACAAGCCCGTGCTCCTATCCCAGAAAAGAAGCCATCTATGGAAGAAATGCTTATGCAATACATGGCATCAAACAATGCCACACTTAGAAGTCTTGAGACAGAACTAGGCCAGCCTGCTAATTCAATTAACAATCATCCCCTGGGAACTCTTCCAAGTGATACTGAAATCAATCCTAAGGGCCATGGGAAAGAGCAATGCAATGCCATTACATTAAGGAGTGGGAAAGAAGTAGAAGTGGGTAGCCAAAAGCATAATGAAAGAATTCAAGAGAAGACACCTCGAGGTTACCCACCACCACTTTTTCCTCAACGTCTTCAAAGAAAAGTGCCAGAATTGCCGCCCAAGCCTTTTGAAGTGGAAATTTTGGGGGAAAAAGAAATTAAAAAAGCACAAGAAGAAGAGAAAAAGCCTCTAGTCTATCCACTGCTACCCTTTCCTCAACGCCTTCAAAAGAATAAGCTTGACAAACAGTTTCAGAAGTTTCTTGAGGTATTCAAAAAGCTCCATATTAATATACCTTTTGCTGAAGCTTTAGAACAAATGCCTAAGTATGTCAAGTTTATGAAAGAAATTTTGTCTAAAAAGAGGAAATTGGATGAGACTGAGACAGTTGCACTTACTGAAGAGTGCAGCGCTATTCTTCAAAAGAAACTCCCGCCCAAACTCAAAGATCCGGGAAGCTTCGCCATTCCATACGCCATTGGTGATAAATTTTTTGGTAAAGCTTTATGTGATTTGAGGGCAAGTATCAATTTAATGCCTCTTTCTATCTTTCACAAGCTCGATTTGGGGGAAAAAAAGCCCACTACAGTGATGTTGCAACTTGTTGATAGATCCATCAAACATCCAAGAGGCATGGTTGAAGATGTGCTAGTCAAGGTTGACAAATTCTTCTTTCCTACTGATTTCCTTGTGCTTGACATGGAGGAGGATAGTGAAATACCCATAATTCTTGGGAGACCATTCTTAGCCACCGGTAGAACTCTCATTGATGTGCAAAAAGGAGAACTTACCATGAGAGTTTTAGACCAACAGGTAACTTTTAAAGTTTTTAAGGCTATGAAGTTTCCTAACGAATTTGATGAATGTTTCGCAGTTAAAGTGGTGAATAGTGATTCCAAAGAAGCATTCAATGAAAGTTGTTCCACCATACCACTTAAGGCAATTTCACATTCTATTTCCAAGATGCATGGAAGCCATAATTTTGTAAATGCAAGGCCTCATAAAGCAAAGAAAAAGGGGGGGCAATGGATCAAGTTGTTGGATACCGGCTAATAAATAATGAGATAGTTAAGCCAATGACTATAAATCAAGCACTTCTTGGGAGGCAACCCAAGTTCTAAACTTTTTATTTTTTCTTTTAATTTTTAGAGTATTTTTATTATTATTAATTTTTTTTTATTTTGTTTTCTTTTGTAGTGACTACTCACCCAACTTGGACAAGTATGATGAAGTCTAAAAGGAAAACTAAAGATTCTCCTGCGTTGCTTTCATCGATAGGGGAGTTTTCTTGTTCTTACTTTTTTTAGTTCTAAACATTGAGGACAATGTTTGTTTTAAGTTTGGGGGTATGTCTTTAGATTTATTTTAGTTTGTGTGATTGTATAATTTTTAGGAGTCTAAATTTTTTTATTTTTTTATTTTATGTTTTTGCTTGAGATGCATTGCACTTAGTATGATGAAATCCTTATCCAACGATGAATTTTAGTTATTGATTTATCTTGATTCTTGGGAAAACATAGGCATGAGAAGAGTTTGTGTTAAATTCTCTTGTTAGTTTCATGTTAGGATGTGATTTTCACAAATTGAGCATTTGATCTCTTGCTTAGATTTGCATTGCTTATTTAAAGATTGCTTATATTGATGTGAATTGCAATTATGTCTAGAACCTAGAATTTTTTTGATTCTCTCTCAAGGCGAAATCCTAGACAACACTAAGTTGAGGAAGTGGTTTAGGCCATATTTGGATCGTTTGAGCCTTTCAAGTTTACCTTTATATATGATTATCCTTAGTCTACCTCTTTGTGCCTAATTGATATATCTCTTTTCTTTGATTGCCATATTTTAGCCTAGCCAAATAAGAAAAATCATGATTAACCCTCACTACATAGGCATGTGATGATATTACAGGAAATAATTATGAACCATGTCGAATTTGGGTGAAATGGTGTTATAAAAAAAAGTTATGGTTCTTCGAAAATGAAGAACAGAAAAAAAAATTTAAAAAAAAATAAAAAAAAAAATTGGTGAAGCAAAAAGGAAGTATATTCAAAGAATAAAGTATGTAATATGAGGAAAATACTATGGCTCTCAAAAATCCTGAAAAAAAAATGTAAAGTGTCTGTGGGTGATTTAAACAGAAATTTATCTTTATTATACCTTAACCCTCGCCTTATATTACAAGATTAATAAAGACCTACTTGATCCTTGATGAAGTGTTAGTCTACATTAGTGGAGAGAGAGATGAAAAGCAAACATATGAGAGTCTAGTACTAATTCGTATTTTTCATTGATATAAACTTATTTGGATTGCATGTATTGATTAGACAAGAGATTATACACACACACACTGAAAACGCATTCAAGCATGAAGTTTACGATTGAATTGAATCATAGATTTGGATTATGTTTATGTTCTAACTTGACTCATGATTTTGAGATAACTTTTGAGGAAAATAAAGAAATCATTGTTTGAGTGCATTTATCTTGAGTGATGTTTTGTGTCAGGTTATTTACTTAGTTTGTTTAGTTTTGTTTTGCTCGAGGACTAGCAAAATATTAAGTTTGGGGGTGTGATAACTCTAGGAAATATAGTTATTTTCCACCATTTATGCTTTTGAATCGGCTAAGCTCTTGAAGATTTTATTAGGATTTGATTAATTTTAGATATTTTTATATTTATTTTAGTTATCCATTTTATGTTTAAAATAATTTATTTATTTGTTATTTATGTGTTTTTATAGGTCCAAGCTGATCTGGAGCTTCGAGGTGCAAAACGACAAAAATCAGTGTATTCCATAAGCAGGCAGATTCGACCTCCGGATCTCCTTTCAATATAAACTCGGTCTTAAAGACTTAATTTGAGAAAACTTCCTTCTTTACTTTTGAATATGACTTCCATATCTTTTCAACGGTGTAAGTCTCGTCAAAATCGGACAAGCTTTGCTCAGTCAAAACAGCTGATAAAGTTCGAGAAGCCGACAGGAACCAGTTCGGACAAAATGAGGAGAAACACCAAGGAGGCAGTAGCAGTGGTGCCGTAGCACCCAAAGCTGGCACCACAGTGCTGGGAGATCATGAACCGTACTGCAAAAATGGAAAAAAAATCGCAAAAACGCAAATTTTACCTGTTTTGCTTGGGAACGAAGTTTCGGACTCCAAGAGGCCTTGGACACTTTAAATAGGACTATTTAAGGTCAAAATAACCAGGATTAGACACTATGAAACCTAATTCTCTCTCAAGAATATAGCCACCATCAACTTCTCTCAAGAAGATTGGAAGCTTGAAGATTGAAGACTCAAAAACTGACAACTCTTAGTTTCTTATTTTCTCTTTTCTCTTCTTTATCTTTCTTGTATTGTTGATGATGGTGAAACTATTTTATTATTTGTTTTCATTAATTATCATGAACTAAATCTCTTTTACTAGGATTTCAATGGAACTCAACATGTAGTTTGAATTTACTTTCTCTCTCTAGCTTGATTTAATGCTTTGTTGAGTTGTTTGTTCAATCTTTTTCTTAATGCTTCTAGTTGATTGGCCACCAATTAGATTGATTTGTTAACCTAAATACAACTTGGAAAAGGGAGTTTAGTGTTAGACTTGGATTGAATGACACATGTTTCATATTCATTTATTAGGATGAATTGATTTGCAGGTAGGGTAGGAATACACTTACTTGTCATGTGTAACCATTGTTAGAGCCTAAGCTTAATGAGTTCTTCTTTAATTCAATTATCATAGGAATATATTTAATTGATTAAGAAGGATATTTTTATGAGCCATCGGAAGATCCTTATAAATAAGATAGAACTCTAGGTTAAAACTCAGGATCATTAATCAAGTGAAGAGGTAGAAAGAGATTCATGCGAAGTGTTGAGGGAAGTTGTAATCCTAGGCTTTTATTCATTAATTGAATTCATCTTTTTTAATTTTCTTGTCTTTAATATTAGTTTCTTTTAATTTAGTTTTTGATTATCATCTTTAATTAGTTGTTTAGATAAGATTAAGTTTGTTAATTTTAGTACTTAGCAAAATTTAATAACAATTCCTCGTGGGTTCGACACTCTACTTTTCATTATATTACTTGTCAACGATACGTGCACTTGCGTGGTGTAAATCCGACAACAGTAACCGACTCCCGAACCCGCACTTGTTTTCTCTGGTTCAAAGCGCAAACTTCAAAATTGGTTTTAAAATATTTTAATTAATTTTAAAATATTTTTCAAAACCGATTTTAATAGGTGGCCGATCACACCTAGCCAAAAAAGATTGGTGGCAACTCTATTTCTTTTTCGAGGTCATTTTCATACCCTCTACCTTTATTTCAAGAGGAATTAAGTCGTCTTTTCCTCTAGTTTTTTTAATGTCACACTCTTAACAAATGGGCTGATTGTCTCGCAATGGGGCAAGAATTTTTCAGGACCTCGTTTTAAAAAGAGGTTGCGACAACTTGGCGACTCCGCTGGGGACTTTAGAGAGTCAGGCCTAAAGATAGCCGCATGTTATCAAAAGTCTCGATTTGGTCGATTTTAATTGGTATTTATTATAATTCCCATTTTTGTAAAATAAAAAGAAATTTGAAAATAATAAAATTTTTCTTTTTATATTCATCTTCATGAGCATACATATTATTATTGTGCTCCGTTTATTCAAGTGTTATGTATTGTCATTATTCTTTGATTGAATAATGCTTTCTCTTATTTGATTCAAATTTTTTTTAATTGTTGGGGTTTTTAAATTATGGGTTGTAAAATAAGTGGTGAAAGGTTGTTGTTCCTCTTCACACACTACACCTGCATTTGCTTAACATGAGCCTTCAACCTGGGTTACGTTCTTTTAGGTGGAGTGAAGTACCTACGCTTCGTGAGGTGATAACCTCTGCATAAGCTAGCGAAACACTCTTGGGGTACAAATTACCTATGCTTCATGAGGTGTTAACCTTCGCATAAGCCTGGGAATGTATTCTAACAAATTGAACCCGTTTTGATCAGGGTACCTTACTAGCCTTCACCAGCTACAGTGAGGAGCAATTTGGAGCCTTTTTTAGAACCTAATGCAACTCCATATAGTAAACCTAGGCAAAGCCATGCCCGTTTTCTGTTAGATATCCCGAAGTTAAGAAACACTCAGAGGAACATCTCTCACCTTTTACTATTTATTTTATACCAATGTTATGATTGTTTTTATCCCCGTACTGACTTGTGTTCTATTTTGTTTTGGTTTCTATCCCATTGATCATGATCATTTAGGGGGTTTTCCTTAAGTCGGGTTCCAACCGAAAAGGTTTCATTACAATCATGAAATGTCAAGACCTTCTATCGGTATCAGTTATTAGCAAGACAAATCAAGAGGTCAGAATTGAGTGCGAGGAAAATCAAGCTGTCATAGGAGACTATTTGGCCGCTGGTTTTGTGTCTGCACTTCCCGAGTGAGTTCACTTGGATTTTGTTCAAAATGATTTAGCAGAGTTAGAGGAGATTTGGAGACAGTGGGGAGTTGCAAGGAAAGATGAGTTCATCGGAAAATATGGTGACATAGCACTACTCCTTCCGATTAAGATAGATGAGCAGTTGATCAGGGCAATAGTGCAGTTTTGGGATCCGTCGTACCGATGCTTCACTTTTAACCATGAAGATATGGTGCCTACCATTGAATATTATTCTATCTTGCTCCGTGTTGAGTCAGCAAATCAGAATAAAATCTATTGGAAAGAGCAGAAAACATCTAGCTGTCAGAAGAAGCTTCCCAAAGTGATTTGGTATAGAGTTTTCGATTGATTCTCCACACATAAAGAGGAAGGGTTCGAGTGACTGCATTCCTTGGGTATTCTTGCGAAACTATATCAAGAACAACCCGGATGATGACCATGTCATAGATGTCTTTGCCCTGGCAATTTATGGTTTAGTCCTATTCCCGAAGGTGGAAGGTCACGTCGAAGTAGCCGTTGTAGACCTCTTCAATCGTATGGACAAACAAATTGACCCTTCCCTTGCAATTCTTGCTGAAATGATCAGGTCACTTAGTTACTGTAGAAGAAGAGGTAAGGGACGTTTCGAGGGTTGTGTACAGCTTCTATATGTCTGGATTCAGAGCCACTTTTGGGGTGATGATGGTGGAAGACTTCGCCCTTGCATAAAGACTTTTAGTCCCCTTCGAGAATTCAACAAGGAAAAATGGTCAAAGTTAGGGGATAAAAAGCAATGGATCAGGACTCTCCGTCACTTAGGTAGAGAACATATAACTTGGAGGGCTCTGTGGATGCCATTTAGGTCGATCTTATACTGTTGTGGTGAGAATTTATGTTTCGCATCCTAAAAAAAATAACATAACAAGTCTCATCGCAAGACTTTATTATTCGTTAAGCGTGACATTGGAAAAACAGAGGAAAAGTTGACTTAATTCCTCTTGAAATAAAATGAGGGTTTGAAAACAACCTCGAAAAAAGACATGGAGTCGCCACTAATCTTTTTTGGCTAGGTATGATCGGCCACCTAATTAAAACCGGTTTTGTAAAATATTTTAAAATTAATTAAAACATTTTTAAAACTAATTTCAAGTCTGTGTTATAAACCAGAGAAAATCGACGAATCAGGTTCGGGACTCGGTTACGTGCGGGGAAGGATTAGTACCCTTACAACGCTCGTATAAAACGATACCTTATTAATCGTGTGTTATCTCAAGTCTCAATAAAAAGTCGGTTTATAATTTAGTATTTCAAGTTAATTCCCAATTTTAAGAAAAATAATTCTATTTTTAATTGAAAATGATTCGGGATTTATTAATTCAAAATTTTCCTATATTAAAAAATCGGCAAAATATATAAATTTTTATTTGGAAAACTTTTCGATCATTCTCATTTTTTGAAAGAAAGATATTCCTTTATTAATGATAATTGATGATATCCCCTCTAGCAAACCCGATAGAGAACTCATGAATTATTTTAACTTGGGAATATCTTTATTTTTATTGAAAATCATTATCTTTTTCAAAACATTTTTAAAAATATATGAACATGAATATGTGTGACATAGTAAAGATGATATAATAAAGTCTAGATACTATAATGCAACCTAAATGAGATGATATAATTTAGATGGCATAATAGCATATTCTAAATGAAATGAAATATCCTAAGTAACACGATAAATTCTAAATGAAATGAAATGATTTAAATGACATGGCAAATTTAAATGATATGGCATATTTTAAATGACATGGCATATTCTAAATAATATAATCTATATGACATGGAATATAATCTAAGTGAAATGAGATGACTTGAAACATAAAATAATGCTATCATGAAATATGCATGAAAAATAAAATAAAAATAATAATGCATGAACATAGTATATGCTAAATGATGTGACAAAAATATATGAGTAAATAAAAAGCATAGGATAGCATGAAATATTCGAAACCATATAACAAACAACATATCACCAAAAAATATATATCAAAATAATAACAATACCATAGAAATTATCAAAGCAAAAATCACATATTATATAGTATGCATGAATACGGAAAATGTAATGCATGAAAGTGTATTTTTTCCTTTAATTAAGGAAATCCGTATATCTAAAAAGATGTCCGGCTACCTTAGGAAAATATATCAAATTAAATTTTCTAAAATCAAAATACTTTGTGATTTGTTTGAAAACAATTTTGAAAATCTTGGATGAAAATGAACACTAGCCGAACCCCCCTTTTAAATGGCTCTAATTTCCTAAGTTTGAAAATCCCGGACTTGACCACCCTTAACCCGAGGTTTATAAAATCTTTTTTAAAGTTTAAAATAGTCTAAAAACCAAGCTAGGAAAGTAGCTAAACTTCCTAACCAACCCCTCTAAATGCTTTAGACAAATTTAGCAATTGTTTTTCTTTTGAATTCAAATCTGCCTGTATTGTCCAGTTTTAAATCACAATTTTTTTTTACATATTTTTAAAAATTCAAAAAAAATATAAAAACAATAATGGAGACTCAGATCATGTAAAACCACACAAGAAAAAATTGGCTTAATTTTTTGATTAAAGATGACGGCCTAGAAAAATCGGGAAAGTCCAAGTACTAGATGAAAAATTGTTTTGTCAAAACACATTTTTTTGCCTTTGATAAGATCATTTAAAAATCAAAGTAAAAATGTTGGGGACTCTCCTAAAGACCTACAAATAGTAGATAATACTTCTAAAGAGTTAGACAAAAATTGGCTAAATAAAAGAAATCACAAAAGTAGAATAATCAATTTGATAACCTTTTAATTTTCCACAAGTATGCTCAAATGAGCATGACTTTGAGCCATTGGTTGGCCTAAGTTATAAATCATGTGGCATGACATGATATGCATGAACATACAGCAAGTTGCATGCATGAAATGCATGATTTAAAACCTAAATAATGAAGGAAATGCATGGCAATTCAAAATGACCTAAATGCCTAGCATGAGTTTGCATGGCAATAAATGCTATCCTAACTTAAGATGTATGAAATGCTTGATAATGCAAATGTGACTTAGACCTAATGTGTTATGAATATGCATGACAATACTAATGTGACCTAAGACCTAAATAGCATAGCAATGCATGGCAATACCAATATGATCTAAGACCTAATATGCATGGCAATACAAAGATGGCCTAGACCTAAAATGTGATAAGAATGCGTGGGAATGTCATGAACATATAATGACCAATAAACCTAATACTGATGCATGAACAAACAGCAACTAATACACAATCTCGAGGCATAATAATGCAAAGCATGATACCTAAACAAAATGCAAATGCACACACAAGGCAAGGAATGCATGAAGAGGCCGAATGGCCACTAGATAACCTAAGGCAATCCTATCTAGCAAATAACACAAACACATAGCATTTTAAACCAAAATACATAAAATCATGGCATGGAAATGTAAACCTATCAACTAGCATGATGAAAATGCACATACAATGTATAAAAAATGGAGGTGACCGAATGGTCCTAAACCTAAATGAGCATGGCATTTTCAAAAACACATGGCATACTAAATCAAGATACACAAACTCATGGCATGGAAATGCAATCCTATCAACTAGTATGATGAAAATGCACATACAAAGTATAAAAACTGAAAGTTGCCGAATGGTCACATGACAAAATATAAGATGCAAACATGGCAATATACAAGGTATGATACATGATGAAAAATACAAAATATAATCAAGAAAAACAAAAGGGCCGAAACCTACAAGGAAATATCATTTCATAAAAAAATATTAAAAAAAAATATAGCATAAAAAAATGTAAAGAACATGATTAAAATAAACATCGACATGCAAAGAAAATAACAAGAAAAACTAATAAACCAAACAAGGAAAGTTAAGCTCCATGGTTGGTACAAAATGGGCATAGCCTCTCCCCTAACCATAATCACTTGATCTTGTCAAGATCATGAAGCCTTTCCATTTCAAAAATTCAAAAAATAAACCATGCCAATCATAACATTAAATACTTAAATAAAACCTTCCAAAATCATGTTTCTCACAACAACATGCAATTTAGAAAAAAAGAAAAATCAAGCAAGCATTCATGTCAAACTCGGCCAAGCAAAAACCTTGTAAAAAAATTGATTTCAACCATTTTTTTAATGAAGATGAAAAGATGAAAACTTAAGTAAACATTTTAAAACTTTGATTTCTATGAGAAATGTAGTAGGAAAACAAAATGGAAAATCAAGAATTCAACATGGAAAATAAGAAGAAAACCATGCTCGAGCTAGGTAGAAATGACTACGTTCAAGCTCTTTTTAGAAAACCTTTCGTTCCTTTTCTTTCAAAAACCTCTTCTTTGCTAAATTAGCTACTGCCCTCCTCCATCAAATGACTTAGCCTATATGGAAAGAAAAAAAACATTCCCTCTTTCTTTTCCTCTTGGCCGGTTGGCATCCCTCACCCTTGGATGATTTTTGCATTTTTTCTCCTCCAATTTTGGCCCTTAGATTATGATCTTTTGATGAAACAATAAAAATACCTTCTTGCCAATTGATAGCAGACCTTAAGATGTGTACTCAGCCCTTCTAATAACCTCAGCCCTTAGATGAAATAAGGATACAATCCCATGCTTTCCCTTGCTTGGCCGAATGAAACTCTACCCTTGGATGAGTTGTGCTCATCTTTCTTCTTCCATTCTTGGCCATTGGTTGAGGATTCTTTCATGACAACATAAAAATGTCATCTTGGCATTTAATCCCAGCCCTTAAAATATGTACTCATCCCTTGTAAATGACCTAAGCCATTGGATGAAAAGGACCAATCCCATGCACTCCCTTGCTTGGCCGAATGAATGCCAACCCTTGGATTCATTGTGCTTATCTTTCTTCTTCCATTCTTGGCCATTGGATGAGGGTTCTTTCATGACAAACAAAAATTTCATCTTGGCATTTAATCTTGGCCATTGAATGGTGCATTCAACTTTTCTACAAGGCATCTAAGCCATTGGATGAAGGGGGGACCATTTGAAAAGTACTAGATTTTGAGCTTTATAGTGACTAAGGAATTAGATTGATCAAGCTTCCTTCTCCTCCTCTATGCTAACTGACTAAGGGAGGAATTATCTCAACAATTCCTTCATCTTTCATATTTTTCTTAATTACAAATTGGCCCCTTTTGGTTGCTTCGGTAAAATGACCTTTTTGACCCTCGAACCTAAATAAATAGAAAACGGACTCCAAATTCAAATTTTCTTTTTTTTCAATACTTCGAAAAAAAAACTGGATTCTGGAAGTTTTCAAAAAATTTCGAGTCCATTTGCTATTTTTTTAGATTTTTCTTCCAAAATTGC
The DNA here is from genome assembly GCA_030761205.1 of Fremontodendron californicum. Lineage (NCBI taxonomy): Eukaryota > Viridiplantae > Streptophyta > Magnoliopsida > Malvales > Malvaceae > Fremontodendron > Fremontodendron californicum. The sequence continues at coordinate 14,100,102 of JAULJL010000013.1, read as the reverse complement.
CTTTTTGTGCACCCAAACTTTTACCATTTTGTAAACGAGCTCCGAATCCAGATTTTTCTTCACCAAACTCTTCCAAATAAATTAAAAGTGTGATCTGGAAGTTTTGGTAATTTTTGGAGCTCATTTGCTATTTTTTCGGGATTTATCTGCTTGAATTTCTACAAAGTGGGCCCGGGATTTGGCCATTTTGCGAACGAACTCCAAATCCAGATTTTCTTTCGCCAATCTCTTTCAAGTAATTTAAGAGTGAGATCTACAAATTTTTAGAATTTTTGGAACTCGTTTGTTGTTTTTTCGGGATTTTTCCTTTTGAATTTCTACATAGTGGGCCCGAAATTTGGCCATTTTGCAAACGAACTCTGAATCCATATTTTCTTTTGCCAATCTCTTTGAAATGATTTAAGAAGGATATCTACAAATTTTCAGAATTTTTGGAGCTCATTTGGTAATTTTACTGAATTTTCCAATTTTGCCCTTTTGCCTTTCAAGCCCGGTTTTGCCCAAAACAAGTCTGATTTCCAGATTTTCTTTTTTCGTGCCTTTTTCATATACTTAATTGGATTTGGTCCAAAAAGCCCAATTTTTACAATCAAATGCCATTCAGGACTGTGAAGAGTTTTTAGCAAAGGTTCAAAGGATGATGGATATGGGCAAGGCCTAGTTTTCTGAAAAGATAGAAGATCCTGAAGTCAGTATGAATGAAACCGATTATGGGGTGGATAGACCTCTAATCATATATTATGATGAGCCAGAGGTAAACGCTATCCAAGTGGTTGAAGGACCCGCTCCGAAATTGATCATAGAATTGCCATCACCTTTTTCCTTACAAAGGTGACAAGATGATTCCATGGAACTACGAATGCAGTATGACAATACCGGGAGCCTTGAATCATCAGAAAGCTGCCGTGGATGTGACTGGAGTGGGGCATCTAACCAGAAGCGGTAGATATTATGTCTCGGGAACAGTTGAGTATAATCAAATGAGAAAGACATGAGGACCAAATAAAGGGAAAAGAACAATGGAACCAGGCCCAATGGAGGTAGAACAATCTGGGGAAGTAGAGAAGGATCTGTCCCCAAGTAATAAGATAAAATAACCGGTGAATGAGAAAGAAGCCTGCGAATTCTTAAAGTTCATCAAACACAGTGAATACAGTGTAGTAGAACAATTGCACCGCCAACTAGAGAGGATTTCAGTTCTTTCACTACTGTTAAACTCAAAGCCACACTGAAACGCTATACTGAGAATTTTGAACCAGGCTTATGTGGCTAACAACATATCAGTGGAAAAGTTAGACCGATTGGTGGGGAACATCACAGCGGATGACTACATCTCTTTCAGTTATGATGAGATACCGTCAAATGGAATACGATCCACCAAGGCTCTTCATATCAACACTACCTGTAAAGGGCACATTCTACTACAAGTACTCCTCGAAAATGGATCCAATCTGAATGTGATGCCATTGGCAACCTTGTCAAAACTGCCAATTGATATGACCTACATGCTGCCAAGTCATATTGTTGTCAGAGCCTTTGATGCGAGAGGTGATGGGAAATATTGAAATCCCGCTTTAGATAGGTCCCTGTACCTATGAGGTTACTTTTCAAGTGATGAACATCATCCTGTCTTACAATTGTTTGCTGGGGAGGCCATGGATTCACTCTGCCAAGGCTGTGTCGTTATCTCTCCATCAAAAGCTGAAATTTGTAATGAAAGAATGCCTAATCAATGTATCAGGAGAAGAAGATATTATAGCTTCTGCATCCACCAATATTCCTTATATAGAAGTGAATGAGGATGCCATAAAGTACTCGTTCAGGTTACGGAATTTTAGTAGGCCAAATGATCACATTAGCATGCATGACTCCGTCTTGTTGTGGGTAGGATAATTACAGGTTGTAAAATTAATCAATTATAATCAATTCGATTATTATGAATTATTAAAAAGTAAAAACCTGACGAGAAAGAAGTCAAAATCTGATCAAGGTTTGGAGTACACTATTTATTTATTAAATCTTTAATCACAAAAAATAAAGTCCTACTTTACGATTGACCGGACAAAAGCTAAAATCCTCGTTCACACTGACAGAATTGTAACTACCCTCTTAATTTTTCAGTTATTATAACAAGCTTCAGCCGTATTCTTGTAAATAAATATTCAAAGGATCACTTAATTTGTGTTTATAGGGTATCGATTAAAAGTTATTTAATTATCAAATTAACAAAGTTTTTTATATTTAATAAATTAAATTTATTGAATATAAAAAAATAAATATTAATTATAATTTTTTTTTATATAAATATCATCTTAACATTTGTTAACATTTTCTGTATTGAAAACATACAGATTCTCGGAAACAAAAAAGAAAAGCACACGGCATCATCAGCTCAGCTGTATCAGTAATCAGCCTTGAGTTGAGACTTGACCAATTGCTGCAATAATTGTGGAATCCTTGTTAATGGAGCCATCTATTTCGGTCTTATTTTGATTTTTATTTTTATTTTGTCAACAAAAAGTAAAGAAAAGTTGGGTTCGAAGAGGATAAGGTTTAGCTAGCGTTTGGACTTGGTCCTGATTATCCTGCCATCCCCAACTTTCCATGTCATTTTACCACCTGTCACATTCTATTTTAGTGTTAATACACTTTGATTGCACTTAAAATTAAGTGCACTTTTACCAAATAGCCCTCCATTTTTTGAAGCGCCAAAATGCCATTTGTGAACACCCGAGAGGCTAGCACTATTCATGGGAACTCTGCCCTTTTAAGTCTTAAAGTCAAGTCAATTAGCGACTGACCTTGCTTTTTATATAAACGGCCAGAAAAGAAAAGCCAAAGCTTCTTCACCATTAACGTTAGACAGACAGACAGGAAGTTTTTCTAAAAGAGATGGTGCGGCAGTGGAAAGAAGTGGTTAGAACGGACGACGGAGGGGCAAGCAGTCAAGACTTAAGCAGTGTTGGTTTTATGTTTTGGGCAGGTTTAGCCACCCTTTTTCTTATTACAGCAATCATATTCTCATGTGCCGGTGGCGCATCAAAAGATAAAGCCTCCGCCACCCATGCAGATGCCTATGGTTCCAACTGCGCTGCTGGATGCGGCGCAGGCTGCGGTGGATGAACTCAATTCTTCTTCGCCAACAGTTAGCTGCTTCATGCATGCAGGAGAATGAAAAGAAGAAGGCATTGAATTAATTTCCTATGTTAGTTGTAAATTATGCAAGGGGCTTGCTAAAGTTGAACGAAATATTAGTGCAGTAATATTGTACAGCGTTGATCATTCATCGATCGACTTTCATGTTTTTGTAATAACCTTTTGACATGCTATTGCTAATGAAGGGAATAGGGATTAGATTCATCACAACCACAACTTCCTTCCTTATCTACTTTTTCAGTAGTCACGTTGTAGTTGGTTGAAGATTTTGCTCAACAAATTAAAAAGCGTAAATAAGTTGCATAATTATTATTAATTTCAAAAATGTCTCACAGATGTAATTACAATTACAATCTTATTGCAGACAGTTCAGATGAAGTAGATATTGAAAAACATATCTAGTTAAGTGGAGGATATATCCATGGCTTTTCCTTATTTGAGTGGAGGATATATCCATGCCCAACCTTTCTGCTTCTGCTGGTATTGAGACAAACCTATCTCTTAACACTTCAGGAATGTTAAAATCCTCAGAACCTGTAGGAATAACACAAAGTTAGTTAAAAACTTTAAATAAAAATATGATAAACAAGCAGGTTTTTCACACCTTTCTGATGGTTAAAGTACAGATTTGACCCTTAGCAAAATTATGGATTTTGGTCGCTCTTCTATAATTTGGAGAATGTTAATTGTACTTTTTTTTTTTTAATTTGAGTTTACAAGGTTTTGATCCTTAGTCACTACAACTAAAAGTCTAACATTCTACCAACATAATTTAATGTGGATTTTGATCTCTCCGTCAATAAGCACCATTTAGTTGATGATCTCGACCATTAAATTGCTGACCTAGCTATTCTTTGGCTGACCTGGCAAGTTACATATCATTTTTTAGCTAACATGGCTGTTTTTAGAATAAAAAATTCCAAAAAGAAAATATTTATAAAAAATTGAATAAATTTTATAAAAACAGAATTTTTTTTTTTAAATAATAGTGTCGATACGTGATCCCGGTTCGCAGGGAACCCGTTCGAGTGAATGGGGGAAACAGAAGTAGAGGAAAAGACAACTTAATTCTTCTAGATTGAAATAAAAGGTCGAGGGTATGAAAACGGCCTCGTAAAAAGACATGGAGTCCCCACCAATCTTTTTTAGCTAGGTGTGATCGGTCACCTATTAAAAACGGTTTTATAAAATATTTTAAAATTAATTAAAATATTTTTTAAACCAATTTCAAGTCTGCGTTATAAACCAGAGAAATCGAAGAAGCGAGTTCGGGAGTCGGTTACGTTCGGAGAAGGATTAGTACCCCCACAACACCCATATAAATCAGTACCTTATTAATCGTGTGTTATCTCAAGTCTCGGTAAAAAGTTGGCTTTTAATTTAGTATTTCAAGTTAATTCCCAATTTTTAAAAAAATAATTCCATTTTTAATTGAAAATGATCCAGAATTTATTAATTCAAAATTTTTCTATATTCCCCGACAAAATCAGCAAAATATAGAAATTTTTATTCATTTGGAAAACTTTCTGAATCATTCTCGTTTTTTTTAAGGAAAGATATTACTTTATTAATGATAATTGATGATATTCCCTCCAGCAAACCCGGTAGAGAACTCATGAATTATTTTAACTCAGAAATATCTTTATTTTTATTAAAAATCATTATCTTTTTTCAGAACATTTAAAAATATTAACATGAACATGTATGACATAAATAAAATGACATGGCAAATTCTAGATAATATAATGCAACCTAAATGATATGACATAATTTAAATGACATAGTATATTCTAGGTAAAATGAAAAATCTTAAGTATCATGGTATATTCTAAATGAGATAAAATAATTTAAATGACATGGCAATTTTAAATGATATGGCATATTTTAAATGATATGGCATGTTATAAATAAAATAACCTAAATGACATGGAATATGATCTAAATGACAAGAAATGACATGAAATTAAAAAAAATGCTAACATATAATATGCATGAAAAAATGAAAATGAAAATAATAACGCATGAACATAGTATATGCTAAACAATATGACAAAAATAACTAAATAAAAAACATAGGATATTATGAAACATTAAAAATCATATGGTAATCAATATAAGATCATAAAATGTGAATCAAAATAATAATAATACAATGGAAAATATCATAGCAAAAATGACACATTTAAATAAAATGCATGAACATGGAAAATGCAATGCATGAAAATGTATTTTTCCCTCTAAATAAAGAAATCCGTATATCTAAAAAGATATCCTATTACCTTAGGAAAATATGTCAAATTAGATTTTCTAAAAAATAAAACTTTGTGATTGTTTAAAAAACAATTTTGAGGAAAACTTGAATAAAAATTAAAACCCTTACCAAACCCTTTTGAAATGGCTCTAATTTCCTAAGTTTAAAATCCCGGACTTGACCGCCCTTAACCCGAGATTTATAAAATCATTTTTAAAGTTTAAAAAGACTTAGAAACTACCCTAAGACAGTAGCTAAAGCTTCTAACCAACTCCCTCTAAATGCCTTAGCCAAATTCAACCATTATTCCTCTTTTGATTTCAAATCTACTTCTACTATCCGGTTTTTCCACACGATTTTTTAGCCTATTTTTAAAAATTCAAAAAAATCTAAAAAACATACTGGAGACTCAGAACATGTAAAAAAATATGAGAAAAAATTGGCTTAATTTTCTGATTAAAGAAAGTAGCCCAAAAAAATCGGAGATGTTTGAGTACTAGGTGAAAAAAAAAAACTATTTTGTCAAAACACATTTTTTGCCTTTGATAAAGTCATTCAAAAATCAAAGTAAAAATTGTTGGAGATCATCCTAAAAACCTAAGGACAGTAGCTAAACATTTAAAAACCTTGGACAAAAATTGGCTAAGTAAAAAAAATCACAAAGGTAGAATAATCAATTTGACAATTCCTTAATTTTCCACAAGTATGCTCAAGAGAGCATGACTTTGAGCCATTGATTGGCCTAAGTCATAAATCATGTGGAAATGACATGGGATGCATGAACATACAGCAAATGAAATGTATGAAATGCATGGTCTAAAGGTCTAAATGGTAAAGGAAAATGCATGACAATTTAAGACAACCTAAATGCCTATCATGAATTTGCATGGCAATAAATGCTATCCTAAATCAATATGCATGCAATGCTTGATAATGTATGTCATAACGTGCCAAATACGAATTCAGCATGCTAGACGCAAATCAATGGAGTCGCCACTAATCATCTAATCTAGGTGTGATTAGTCACCTTTATGAATCTATTCTATTTAAAGTAATCCTAAGCTTGACTAAGGCACCTTAAAAAGAATAGGTTCTGGTCTACTTTATCAGAACTAGGTTCGGGAGTACGGTTACGTGTGAGGAAGGATTAGCACCCTCACAACGCCTATCTAAGAGATAGTACCTAATTAGTCTTGTGATACTTAAAAAGTCTTAATTAACTGGTCTTGTCTATCCTATTTCATTTTAATTGTTAAAATTAGAAATATCGGAGATTATTTTTTAGATCTTCCTTCCATTCATTCTGGAGAAATTACTAAAAAATATTTCCTCACCTCGAGAGTATTCAAAAGAAACCATTCGTTCTATTGAAGAGGCTCCGTCGTCGGAAAAATTAGAATTATTTAGCCAAGTTATTTCTCTTAAATTAATCTTCCAAAATTAATCCACATTTTATTAATGTTTGTTTGAAAAATAAATTCTGATTTTTAATATCGAAAATCATCCCTTAAAATATTCTTCCATTCATTCTGGATAATTTTTAAGAGAATTTTTCTCACCTAGAAATTTCTTAAAAGTCAACCATTCGCAACTTTCTTGAATTTCATCATCGAAAAAATCTTAATTTATTCTTCAATTTTAATTAAGCATTTATTATGGAAAATAAATTTTGAGAAAAAAAAAAAGATATTGAAAATTAATTATTCTTAAAAAAATAAATTTTTGATTTTTGTTGGTATTGAAATTAATCTCTTAAAATATCCTTCCATTCATTCTGGAGAATTTTTAAGAGAAATTTCTCACCTAGAAATTTCTCAGAAATTAACCATTCGTAATTTCTTTGAATTTCATCATTGGAAAAAATCTCAATTTATTTATTTAAAAATAACTATTCTTCAATTAAATTAATCTAATCTAATAAATTAATAATTAATAATGTTAAAAATATACAATTATTATAAAAATATAAAATATGAAATATAATATATAATATAATATAATATACTAATATATATAAAAAAATATAATATAATATAATAATATAATAATAGTTTTCTTAAAAATAATAGTAGTTTTTTTATAAAATATATATATATATATGGTTAGTAAAATATTAATAAACAACAACTAATAATAGTAATATACAAATAAAAAATCTGCAAAAAATTAAAAGAAACAATTAGTAAATAAATAATAAAATTAAACAAATTAAAGAAATAAAACAAATAAGACAAAACACACAAAAAAAAAAATGAAAAAAGCAAAACGTAAAATGCAAAGCAAAGAAAAACAAATGAAATAACATACCAAACAGCAAGGGGGGCCAGCCCAAGCGCGGGCCTGCTGGCCCGGGCCCCTGCTGTCTCTTAAATTTTTTTTTTTTTTTTTTTATACTTTACCTTTTATTCCACCAAAAATTCTTCTTTTTCTCTAAAATTATCCAAGAACACTAAAAACACCAACCCAGATTTTTTCAGATTTTGGTGAGATGCTACTGCCGCCGCTGCCGCCGTCGGTGCCGGTGTGGGTGGTCAAACAATTCCCAAAAAATCACCAAAAATTCCTTTCGATCTCCTTTTTTCAAATATCAAATTAGTTTTTTTCGAATCTCTCTAGAATTTCCTAGATCTGAAATTGAAGTTCGAAACTTCACCTCCTCCGATCTACTCCGTCGGTCGTCGAATGGCCACCAACTTTTAGTATGTGCTTCCTCTAATTAAAACACAACTTTTCTTTCTCAAGAATTTTTTTCGAAACAAACTCTAACTCTCATTTTTGAATTTTCGAATTTTTTTCTCTCAAAAAATAATTTTTTTTATTTCGAAAAAAATCTATAATTGCTTCTAACTCTCCTTGATTTCTGATGTGTTTTTGATTGTGGTGCTTGGGTTCTTTTTATAGAGAAGAGATTTAGTTCCACTAGGATTAGGAATTTCAATTTAATCTCATTTTTTAGAGTCTCATTTCAATCCAAAGAGGTGGTTTGTTTCAACCAAAACTTGTTTTTTTCTTTTTTTTTTTTATTAATTCCGAATTTCTTTGATTTTTCCTTTAATTTTCGGAATTATCCAATTTTTTTTTTTTGATTTTCTGATTTTTTCCTTTTTTTTTGTTTTTTCTTTTAATAATAAAAAATTATACCCGGATAAAATCCGGTGTCTACAGTTGCCCCTCTTTGTGCATTCCCTGAGAAACAGGGGATGTGCAAAGACGTAGACACCCTACTAAGTCCTATGTACTTAAAGAAAATCCTATTGTAGAAAAGCTCCTCTAAACGAGGCATAAACTTTAAATAAACTCACCGTAAAAACATACTCCTCCACCGAGGCATCAACTTTAAACAAAAAACACTCCTCCACCGAGGCATCAACTTTAAACAAAAATACTCCTCCACCGAGGCATCAACTTTAAACGAAAATACTCCTCCACCGAGGCTTCAACTTTAAATAAAAACTCCTCCACCGAGGCTTCAACTTTAAATAAAAACTCCTCCACCGAGGCTTCAACTTTAAATAAAAACTCCTCCACCGAGGCTTCAACTCTAAATAAAAACTCCTCCACCGAGGCTTCAACTTTAAATAAAAACTCCTCCACCGAGGCTTCAACTTTAAATAAAAACTCCTCCACCGAGGCTTCAACTTTAAATAAAAACTCCTCCACTGAGGCTTCAACTTTAAATAAAAACTCCTCCACCGAGGCTTCAACTTTAAATAAAAACTCCTCCACCGAGGCTTCAACTTTAAATAAAAATAAAAAAAATTTGCAAAATTCTCAAATGTAAATGTAGACTTCAAAAATCTTACCTTGAGTCCCGAAAGAAATCGCTGACCTAGCAAATTAGCATTCCAAACCCATGTCCAAATCAATAATGAATACCTGAAATAAACTTTCTTGTGTGCAAATAAATGCAATGCAGTACATGAATGCCGATGCATATCGTGCAAATGGATGTGATGAATGCTCCGTAAATCAACTCCCTGAATTTCTTGATAAAAGGCACTTAAACTCATCATTCATCTCTGTTTGCATTTGGCTTTAAACTGATAGAACGAATCTTATTGTCTCTTTCAATTTTCAAAATCTGCTGAATATAAATTTTTTTCTTCAAACATTCTATATCTCATCTTATGCCAGCTTAACTGGGCTTCACATTCCATCCCGGAAATTCTCATCTTCACGGATTCTCACTTTTAAAAATCAGATCTCATCTCACCTCCTGACTTTTCTGTTCGATTATCCATAGATTTCTCATAAAAATAAATGCAGGAATCTCTTAAGATCATATTCTAATTTATCAATCATTATTCTAATTTCATAGCAAGCGCAATGCATGATGCATTCCCTCTATTCAATGCAAAGGTATAAAGTTGAGAATAACAAATGGAATAACAAATGGAAGGCAAAAAGATAGACTGGGTAAGCTGGAAAAAAATATCTTTATTATCAAAATAAGGAAAAGAATTCATCTCAAGGAATAAAGGAATATCTCAAAAAGGTTTATCAAAAAGGTGTTAGGATAACAAAACAATATCCAAACAATGAATACTTAGACAATCTTAACAGTTCATTCAAAATTCAATTCCAATCGATGTCTTCAATTCTTCAGAGTTCATTAAACTAAACATTGTCCCCATCTTCATGAAATTTTCTGGACGACGCTGATTGATAACTCGTATAATTATATAGTTTTTAGTTATGTTTTATTATTGTTTTGTGTCAAATACGAGTTATTATTGTTTAGTCTAATTGTGTTTATGATCTTTTATATTTTTATGTAATTTGGTGTTTTTCACAAGTTTCTTTGAGTCATTTCAGATTACTAGAATTAAGGGCAAATCCAGTTCAGTTCCAATTCCGACACCTTTTGCCATATCAGCTATATCTGGAGTTTCACTGAAGCAATAAGGCTGAAATTTTAAAAGTGCAAAGTTAAGAGGCATATCTATCTTTTTCACGTTTTACACTTCTTGAAACGGAGTCGTTTTCCCTAGCGAAATCAACCATCAAGTTGGCTGATGTGCAATGACGTCTGTCCTGAGCAGTTTTCGCATTTTGACCATATCGTCCGATACACATCAGCAAATGAGCTGATTCCAACGACTATGGATCACTAACTGATAGGGGAACATTTGTCTAGAAGACCATGTGATCAGATAAAGCCTCCAATATTGAAGAAATCGACCATCAATTTGGCTGATGTGCAATGACGTCTGTGCTGACCTGTTTTCGTATTTTGCCCATATCTTCTTCTCCACATCAGACAATGAGCTGATTCCAACGGCTATGCATCAGTAACTCATAGGGGAACATTTTTCTAGAAGACCATGTGATCAGATCAGGCCTCCAAGATTGACAAAATCGACCATCAAGTTGGCTGATCAAAATGGTCATACAATATGACGAAAATTGTTAGAAAAATGCACCCACCTATTATACCTACCTTTGAAATTTGTAAAGCTTGTCTCTTGTCATTTAGCCCTCCAAAATGTGTATAAATAGAGGGCCTTGGATGATTGTAGAGGATCATATTGTACATAGGTAGGATATTAGCCATTTTAATAAAATTCTCTAAGTTTTCTTCTTCTTTCTTTTCTCTAGTTTTCTTTCTTTTCTCTAGTTTTCTTTTTCTTTAGAGAGAGCAAGAGGTCGGATAATTAATATTCTTCCTCTTCTTCTTTCTTTCTTTTATTTTCTTCTTAGATTTTCTTTAATTTTATGTTTATGTTTATAATGCCTATGCTAGGCTAAACTTCTATTTGGTTAAGGGTGATTTCAAAGCCCTAGACATGTTTTGTGATTGATTTTCAGATTCTATCTATCATTAATTTTCTATCAAAGTTGCTTATGTTCTTCTACAAGAATTGTTCATGATGTTGTCTAGATTTGTTTAGGTGTACAACTAGATAGATCTTGATAATTATCTATTGCTAGTTTAGGAGTCTTGATCCGTGTAATTGTCTTGATTTCCTATTCATAAGTGGCAATTTGTGATTAATGATTATGGTCAAGTTTTCAATAATTGCAAAGTGGAACATAACCTAAGTTGAACAATCCGAGCTTATGTGTTTGTTGCTTAGATCAACCTATCTTTCTCATCATAAAGCTGCCATTAAATTGAATTTAGAGAGCTTATTCTAGGTTGTTTAATGGTTAGAGATTAAATAGAGAGCTTGTTCTATTTAACGACAAACTAAGGAAAGATTGGGGTAACAGAGCTTGTTGTTATCTACGGTTGTTAACTTTGATAGTTGGTTGATATTGATAGATCTGAAATTGATTCTTAATGATGTCTAGTGGTGGAGAATGAAACCTTAACCATATTTTTCATATTTGATTCTTCTTACTTATTTGTTTTCTTACTTTTAGTTTGCTTATTTTTTATATTTATTTTTATTGGCTGGTTATATCGCCTAATTTGTATATTAACTTTGTTTTATTTTTATTGGCTGGTTATACCGCCTAATTTAGTATATATATTTTTATTGGCTGGTTATACCGCCTAATTTAGTGTATATATTTTTATTGGCTGGTTATACCGCCTTGCATCTTATTCTTATTATTTACTTTAGTTTAAATCTGGCTTCAAAAACCCCTTTTCTTTTATTGTTTTCTTTGAACGTAAGTTTTAAACTATTAACTTATAAACTAAAACCCAATCCCTGAGGACTCGACCCTTGCTAACTACTATACTTACAATTTATCTTTTTAGTGCAAGGTTAAATAAGATACACTCTTTTGGGTGCATCAAATTTTTGGCGCCGTTGCCGGGGATTGTTTTCTTTAGTCTATTTGTTACTTGGTTTATTCTTATTTTCAGTTCTAATTAGTTTTATTTTCTTGTACATACAAGTTTTTCTTATCAAATTTTGAAAAAAAAAAAAATGATGGAGTTGAGCAATCTAACACTTGAAGAGTTGGTGGCATACATGAACATGGAGAATCAACAAGCCAATCTCACTTCCCTAGTTCAACAATTGGCCATGGGAGGATGTCAAGGCCATCAAGTGTTCCAAGACCAACAGTATGATCATTACTCAAACACTTACCATGAGGGATGGTGGGATCATACTACTTATGGCTATTCGGAAAATTACCAAGAAGTAGATCCTTATGCCAATTACACTCATCCATCTAGCTTCAATCAATCATGGTCCCAAGAACCAGATCTTTTTCAACCACCACATATGACTCAAAACTCAGGTACTTCTTTAGAAGATCTTGTCTATTCTCTTGTTACTGATACATTGCAATTTCAACAGGAAACAAGGGCAAGCATCCAGAGTTTGGAAAAGCAAATGATCCAATTGACTAGTAGTATGGTGGGATGGGTAGCACAAAGATCTGAAGAACTCCCTGCCCAAACAATGATTAACCCAAAGGAGAATGCTACGATTGTGACCTTGAGGAATGAGGAACAAGATGAGGATGAGACAAAATTAGAGATGGATTCTATTCTTGAGGATAATGAAGCCACAAATCCAAATAAGAGTATTTCGGCACCTGAGGTAACGTTTAAGGTTCCACTTTTTACTAATGTTTCTTCTCCACCTTTTCCTAGTAGATTTGCAAAGTTCATGGAGGAAGAACATGAACAACACATGCCAGAAACCTTAAACAACTTGTTTGTGGATGCCATTCAACAAGTATCAAAATATGCTCCATTCCTCGATGAGATATGCACCACAAAGGATGATGGAATAATACTTGTAATGGAGAATGCATCCACTGTTGTGCAAAGAAAGCTTCCTCTCAAACGCATTAATTTGGAAAATTTCATGTATGAGCCTGACAAGCCTAAAAAGCCAAGAAGGGGTGTTGGTTAGGTTCAAAACATTAACTCAAGTGTTAATTGGGAAGGCAACCCAATTAAAGAAGAAATTGCCAACCTTCCATATTCAGATTTGCTTTCTCTTTCTCTTTCTCTTTCTTTTCCTTTTTCTTTTCTTTTATTATTTTTATTTTTATTGTTTTTATTTTTATTTTTTATGTTTACTTGTTAATTTTTGTTTAGTATTTTTGGATTATTTAGGTTGCATGAGTTTGTTTTGTTTTGAGTCTTAGTTGTTCCTATTCTTATGTTATTAGTTCTTTTCTCTTACACATGATTCTTTCATTTGGGTTAATAGACTTACATTGAGGACAATGTAAGAATTAAGTGTGGGGGGAATGATTTAGGATTTCTTTTATTTTTGTCTACTATTTTTTTTATGAGTCTTTATTATTATTATTTTAGTGTGTTTTAGTTCCTTTTTAATACAATGATGAGATATGAATTGCATAAGTCTAAAACAGATTTATTAGTGAGAAGATTTTCATGAGAATTGAACTTGATATCAATCTTTTTATGAGCCAATGTTAATATGATATGTTGATTGAGAAAGAAGCATGTTTAGACTTAATCTGACTTGTATAATCATCCTTGTGAGTTTTTGAGCCTATAATGATTGATGCATTATACAAATCAATCTAATTTCTTTCTTGAGTGCTCTTATGATTACATGATTCTCTAGAACTTGCTTTAAACCATTTGAGACTATATTGATGCATGTAACAACATGAATATGATAGAGGCATTAGGACTTTTTAACTAGGGCCAAACAGCCATCCCTTATTGATGTTCCAAGAGAACATCCCTCTAGTGAACCAATTTGAGCCTACATTGAATAAGCTATTTATTTGGTAACCACATCTTACACCTAGCCTAAACACATTTATATATTTACCCTTGTTCTAAAGATGGACTAGAATGTTTGAGACATATTGCAAAAACAAGGGATATTTTTTGAAAATTTGGGTTAGAACAAAAGATAAGTGTGGGGGAGGAGAAAGGCAAAAGTCAAGAGAAAAATAGAGGGAATATTGCCAAATACATTCCCATATGAAAAAAAAAAAAATTTTTTTTTGAATAATCTCTTGAACTTCTAGTTAAAGAAAAGAAAAAGATGTTCGAAAGTTGGTTAGAATGAAGTAAAGGCTCAACATGAAATATTCAGCCTATGTGATTATGTACTTCTAAAGAATATTGAGAAAGTTTTATCTGCAAAATCTTATTTTGTCTCTAAATTCTATGAAGTCTTTGGAATGTTTGTGATATCTTTTCCTTTTTATTCTTTAACCACATTATTACCTCTTGGCCCCATTACAACATTGATTAAAGACCTCTTGATTTATGAAGTTGCATGATCTTTTAGTGGAGAATAGGTAGACAAGCAAGCATATGGTAGAACTATTTTCATGAGATTGATTGAGTGTAAACACTTTACCACTACTTTAAAGAGTGAAAATCATGAGAGTATCCCATATGAGTAGTTGAGATTAAGTTTGAATGTGCACTATTTTGATTGAAATATGTTATGTTAATATTGGCTTAACTCAAACAATTTACATTCAAGCATGATTTTTTGTGAAATTCTTTAAGCTATTGATTAGTTTATAAGACTTGTTCAAAGATTGTCTCTAATTTATATTGAAAGGAATAGGAGTAAATATTTTTAGTATATGTAGTTTATTTATATTTTAGTTTTTCAATGTTTGTGGGTATCGTTCTAGTAAACCCTCACGAGACTAAACTCGTCCACTAGGGACACCTAGGGGTTTAAAGGCTTGTGTCACATGCTAAGTGCCACCGTGATTTCCTACGAAAATGGATTAGATTAGATTTTCTTATTTTATTTTTATTGAGTCGTTGCTAGGGACTAGCAACAATCTAAGTGTGGGGGTGTGATAACTCGTATAATTATATAGTTTTTAGTTATGTTTTATTATTGTTTTGTGTCAAATACGAGTTATTATTGTTTAGTCTAATTGTGTTTATGATCTTTTATATTTTTATGTAATTTGGTGTTTTTCACAAGTTTCTTTGAGTCATTTCAGATTACTAGAATTAAGGGCAAATCCAGTTCAGTTCCAATTCCGACACCTTTTTCCATATCAGCTATATCTGGAGTTTCACTGAAGCAATAAGGCTGCAATTTTAAAAGTGCAAAGTTAAGAGGCATATCTATCTTTTTCATGTTTTACACTTCTTGAAACGGAGTCGTTTTCCCTAGCGAAATCAACCATCAAGTTGGCTGATGTGCAATGACGTCTGTCCTGAGCAGTTTTCGCATTTTGACCATATCGTCCGATACACATCAGCAAATGAGCTGATTCCAACGGATATGGATCACTAACTGATAGGGGAACATTTGTCTAGAAGACCATGTGATCAGATAAAGCCTCCAATATTGAAGAAATCGACCATCAATTTGGCTGATGTGCAATGACGTCTGTGCTGACCTGTTTTCGTATTTTGCCCATATCTTCTTCTCCACATCAGCAAATGAGCTGATTCCAACGGCTATGAATCAGTAACTCATAGGGGAACATTTTTCTAGAAGACCATGTGATCAGATCAGGCCTCCAAGATTGACAAAATCGACCATCAAGTTGGCTGATCAAAATGGTCATACAATATGACGAAAATTGTTAGAAAAATGCACCCACCTATTATACCTACCTTTGAAATTTGTAAAGCTTGTCTCTTGTCATTTAGCCCTCCAAAATGTGTAT
The DNA here is from genome assembly GCA_030761205.1 of Fremontodendron californicum. NCBI lineage: Eukaryota > Viridiplantae > Streptophyta > Magnoliopsida > Malvales > Malvaceae > Fremontodendron > Fremontodendron californicum. The sequence continues at coordinate 14,084,144 of JAULJL010000013.1, read as the reverse complement.
AAATAGAGGGCCTTGGATGATTGTAGAGGATCATATTGTACATAGGTAGGATATTAGCCATTTTAATAAAATTCTCTAAGTTTTCTTCTTCTTTCTTTTCTCTAGTTTTCTTTCTTTTCTCTAATTTTCTTTTTCTTTAGAGAGAGCAAGAGGTTGGATAATTAATATTCTTCCTCTTCTTCTTTCTTTCTTTTATTTTCTTCTTAGATTTTCTTTAATTTTATGTTTATGTTTATAATGCCTATGCTAGGCTAAACTTCTATTTGGTTAAGGGTGATTTCAAAGCCCTAGACATGTTTTGTGATTGATTTTCAGATTCTATCTATCATTAATTTTCTATCAAAGTTGCTTATGTTCTTCTACAAGAATTGTTCATGATGTTGTCTAGATTTGTTTAGGTGTACAACTAGATAGATCTTGATAATTATCTATTGCTAGTTTAGGAGTCTTGATCCGTGTAATTGTCTTGATTTCCTATTCATAAGTGGCAATTTGTGATTAATGATTATGGTCAAGTTTTCAATAATTGCAAAGTGGAACATAACCTAAGTTGAACAATCCGAGCTTATGTGTTTGTTGCTTAGATCAACCTATCTTTCTCATCATAAAGCTGCCATTAAATTAAATTTAGAGAGCTTATTCTAGGTTGTTTAATGGTTAGAGATTAAATAGAGAGCTTGTTCTATTTAACGACAAACTAAGGAAAGATTGGGGTAACAGAGCTTGTTGTTATCTACGGTTGTTAACTTTGATAGTTGGTTGATATTGATAGATCTGAAATTGATTCTTAATGATGTCTAGTGGTGGAGAATGAAACCTTAACCATATTTTTCATATTTGATTCTTCTTACTTATTTGTTTTCTTACTTTTAGTTTGCTTTTTTTTATATTTATTTTTATTGGCTGGTTATACCGCCTAATTTGTATATTAACTTTGTTTTATTTTTATTGGCTGGTTATACCGCCTAATTTAGTATATATATTTTTATTGGCTGGTTATACCGCCTAATTTAGTGTATATATTTTTATTGGCTGGTTATACCGCCTTGCATCTTATTCTTATTATTTACTTTAGTTTAAATCTGACTTCAAAAACCCCTTTTCTTTTATTGTTTTCTTTGAACGTAAGTTTTAAACTATTAACTTATAAACTAAAACCCAATCCCTGAGGACTCGACCCTTGCTAACTACTATACTTACAATTTATCTTTTTAGTGCAAGGTTAAATAAGATACACTCGTTTGGGTGCATCACTGATCCTCCTCATATCTAAGCCGCCCCTTCGGGTTTTCAACTTAGACAACCCCCATTGACCCAAACCGCCCTTTTCGGGTTTTCAATTTGAGTCCTCCTTTTTCTTTTCTCTTTTTTTTCTTTTCTCTTTTTTTTTTTCTTTTCTTTTTTTTTCTTTTATTTTTTTTTCATTTTTTCATTTTTTTTCCTTCAAAGAAACATTTCTCCACAATATTTGGCAAATCATCTTCATTTGTCTTTCTCAAAATAATGCTTCCTTCGAAAAAGCGTTTCACTTCATAAGAACTCCACAAATAGTTGTGTACTATCTCCAATGGCCATGTGACTTAAGAGTAATTTCTTCAAAACTAATTATTTCTCAAAGTATCAAGAAGAACCTTCCCTCATCATGTGTTTGTCTCAATCTTCTCGGAGGCAATTAAGCATATCAAAGTGTAACAAGCCCTTTCCCTTTTTTTTTTTTTTTAGTTGTCTTCATGCATCTAAGCTTCATTGTCTCTTGATAATACCACAAGCGTGTCCTAATTCAATACATGATTTCCAATTCAAACATTCACATTTGATCAAAATGGACTTTTCCAGGTACGTAATGTAGGCCAAGGTTTTGGGGTTGTGAAAGAATGGATAAAATAGGCTCAAAAATATGTTTAAGGGTATTCAAACCAATGATCTTTTTATCTCAAAACACTTCATATCTTTCTTTCCATTTCTAAGATAATCGAGCCATGGATCATTTCTTTTTCAATGAGGATTTTCAAAACTTTGCGCATCTATCTTTTCATTTCTTTTCTTTCTTTTTTCTTTTTTTTTTCACTTTTTTTTTTTCACAAAGAGAGTTCAAAGTTTTGGAACTCAATCCATCTCATCATTGCCTCTATGACATAAGGCATTCTTTACATGGCGTAGAAATATGATCCAATCCTTTGTTCTCCTCTAGAAAGATATCTTTCCATACTTGCCCCCTGGTGTGGCGGGTGATCCTTAGTTGGGTTTATTCGAAAAAAAATCCAATAGGTCAAAAGGGGTAGCAAAGGATAATTTCTCATTTTGTGAAAGGAATATGAAAGATGGCCATTATCATCTCAAATGTGAATATTTTCATCAAAGAACATTTATTGAAAAATGACAAGCTTATAGAAATTCACCCCAAAGAGTCTACATGCTTGTAAAGGAATTCAACAACCATTAATATACTTGTGAAGCAATTCTGCCAATTTTCTTCCAATCATGCCAAAACTGCTTATCAACTTTCATCTTTTTCACAATAATCTCCACAAAATCAAATGACAAAGTATGGTCATATATGTTCAAGTTCACCAAGGCGGAAATAACTTTCAAAATTGAATCCCAAATTATTATTAAGATTGTCTTTGTATTCATTACTTGGAATCCTAAAATTGAATTGAATCGAAAGAAAGAAAGGCAACAATGAAAGAAAGGAAAAATGACAACCATGAATGAAAGAGGGAATGAAAATGCATCTTGTTCCTAATTTACTAAAATAATGAGAAATAAACTAGCCCATACATAAAAGACTATCCCTAATGCTCTTGGGCATGAGCAACTAGGGACTTGACTCACTGCATTATATTTTATGAGATTCAAGGATAACCGACAGCTTCGTCACTTTCCAATTACCCAACTCCATTTCAGGTGAGCATGGGTACACCAACAACTCTTCCTTGGCATCAGATTTCATTCCTGCTTTCTCCACCATTTGAATAGACAGCTTAGAGAATGCTTCTTCTAAATTTGGTGGAGGTGCATCGGGATAAATACATGCCCCCAAACGAAAAGTGGAATAAAGATGAGGAAAAACCATCTTCCTCAGCTCCCACTCGTACCCTTTCACACGAGCCAATCTTTTCTTCCTCTTCTCGAACTCGACTATCTTTTTCTCATCAAAGAATGTGATCGGTTCCACAACAGGCACTGAAGATTCTCCAATTACCATATCAATTTCATCTGCCCCAAACTCTGTGTAAAACTCAACCCGAGAGAGATCCATTAGTTTCTGTAACTCCTGTCGAAATTCAACACAACCTTGCACCGAATGGCCCACTATACCTTGGTGATATTTGTAAATCTTGCTTGGATCATATTCACCAAGATAGCTACCTAAATTAGCCTGTATAGGACTAATCATGCTAGCTTTAACCAGGACATTGAAAATGTAATCCATTGAGGTCGTAACCTCATCCACTTTCCGCTTGATTATGGTGATCTTGCCGTCTCCCAAAGCATTTACCGCCGGCCTTGCATGGTTTGGTAGCGGATTACCGTCGACGTTCGGGCCACCTTTCTCCTCAAAATTTATCAACCCGGCCTTAATCAAACCTTGCACTTTGTACTTCAGAGCTGTACAATTTTCGGTGGAGTGTCCCACGTTTCCCGAATGGTAGTCACATCGGGCATTAGGATGATACCACCTAGGGTATGGAGGTTTCAAAGGTTCCAAGTGTACAGGTGCAACCAGATGGTTCTTGATAAGATCTGGAAGCAAGTCTGCGTAAGCCATGGGAATCGGATCAAACGATATTCTTTCCTGGTTGGCTCGTGGTCCCCTTGTGGGTTGATTGGCTTGTAGAGATGGCCCAACTGGAGGAGCCAATGGTCTGGGGCGGAAATTAGGTTGGAATATCTGTGGAGGTGCGGTTGGATAAGCATATGAACCCGGATTAATGGCATTGATATTCGGGTAGTATGGTTGGTACACGGACTGAGGGAAATGCGGGATATAACCTCCCGTTTGTTGCCCCCCATATGCAACAGTCTGGACATCAGCTTCCTTCTTCTTTGTCATACTATTCTTCTTTACAATGGATTCTTCCCTTTCAATCTTGCCACTCTTGATGGAATTTTCTATGATTTCACCGGAGATCACCATATCAGCAAAGTTCTTTGTGGCTTTCCCAATCATCCTGTCGTAGTACGGAGCCTTAAGAGTACTAACGAACAGTACCGTAGTCTCTTTCTCAGTCAGAGGTGGCTGGATCTGGGTAGCAATATCTCTCCATCTCTGGGCATAGTCTCTAAAACTTTCGTAAAATTCTTCTCCATATTTTGTAGAGACAAACGGTCAGGAGCCATATCAACAATATTCTTATATTGGCTGATGAATGCCTTGGCCAATTCTTTCCAAGTACGAACCCGATTCCTGTCTAGTTGAACATACCATCTAGCGGCGGACCCCGTAAGACTATCCTGAAATACATGGACCAGTAGCTTGTCATTTCTGGTGTGGGCTGCCATTTTTCGGCAGTACATGGTGACATGAGATATGGGACACTTGGACCCATCAAACTTTTCAAAGTCAGGAGTCTTGAACTTAGGCAGGATTACTACATCCGGCACTAAACAAAGCCCCTCAGCATCCATAGAACCATAGCAGTCTAGCCCCTCAACAGCTTGAAGCCTTTCTTCAATCATCTTCATTTTATGAGACTCGATCTCTTCTGCCACTTTCAGCTTCTCTAACTCTTTAGGATCGTCCAAATCTGGAACTTGGACTGGGTCTATCTTTGTTCCAGGAACAGGAAAAGTGAACCCCGGGATTTGAGGTTGGCCGTGTGGATAAGTGAATCCTTCCATGTAGGGCATCTGCTGCAATTGTTCATGTTGTGCTTGAGGTCGAAAACCGGGCGGATATAAGGATTCACCCACATTCTGCTCTTTCCCCTGAGAACCAGATTCATCATCCTTATTCTTCCCTTTCAGACTTCTCATCATTTCTAGCAAAGAACTTAACTGCTCTCTAATCTCATCCTGAGCTTGTTCTACCTTATCTATCCTTGAAGATTGTTCTTGGCCATTTCTTTAACTTTTGATCTGGTGTTGTAAGAGTGACGAGAAGACTGTCTCGAAGATTCTGATTGTTGAGCTATCCTTGAACCTTTAGCAAAGTTTCTTAAATTAGGATGATATGATTAAAACTTTAAATCTAAATTGATGATGTTTATGCACATATGGATGAAATGCTATGAAAGAACACCAGCCACATAACAAATGTAGATAAAAAGAATTTTATAAATGAAATTACCAAATCCATAGAAATCCTAAAAACCAAAGCGATCCTAAAAACATAAAAAATAAAAAAAAAATAACAACTTCAACTGGTCATAAAATATAAAAAATGAAAAGTTCTTACAAAGAATCCTAAAATCATAAATCTAAAAAAAATCCTAACGCCTCCAAAGGAACTTGACAATCTGACGGTAGTGAGACTGAGCTTCGTCCAAAAGTTCATATATGAGATGGCCGTTTTCATGGAACGGATGTACTTTCGCCTTAACCTCCATGATCCTATCATACATGTCTTCTGCCTTGCGGGATGCCACATCGAAATGGTCAAACATATTCTCCAGAAGATTCTGCTTTTTAGAGTCCGTATCTCGGAGTTTGGAACATTCTTCCCTAAAGTTCATTAATTCGGTAACCAATTCCTAGCAATCAGCTATTCTTCTTTCTTGGTCAAACAATAACTCCCCATTCTCATCTTTTAGGCGTCCGACCTCAGTAATCAAAAGCGAATATTTATTTTCCATAATTGTCAAGGATTCTTTCAAAGTGTCGCCATCCTCGGTGAGTTTCTGAACAATACCATCTCTTTCCACTAAACCATCCCCCAACTTTCGAACCTTCAATCGAAGCTTCTTGGCCTTGCTTTTTTCTTTGTTCAATACTTTTTCTAACTCTTCTACCCTTGATTGCAGCTTTTGGTTTTCTTCTCCCAATCCATCTTTCTCTTCTTGTAGCTTTTTTTTAGCCTTTTCTATCCTTAGCATAGGATCCGAAGCTATAACCTTGGCCGAACCGTCTGAACTTCTTTTTCAAGGAATCACAATATCTTTGGTTCTCCTGGCCTGCCACACAGAGTATTCAGGAGTAGTGTTCCATGAGATACTACCCCCTTCAACTCTAACCGTTAATTTCCAAGCCTTTGTGAGTTCTTCTATCCTGGTGATAACCCCCTTGTTTGAATAGGAGAAGTCCACCTGGTTAAGTCCATGGGTCATCGGTATGAACTGCTTATACCTCGCCTGTCTCCGTACCATGATGGGAGAGTAGCTAACGACACCCCAAAGTCCCAAGAGAGGAACCCAAGGTTGATCACCACGGCTAAATAACATAGGTCCATGAGGCATCCATGGTGCTTTCCAGATCACTTGTCGGCTTGTAAGTTCTCGTAACATCACTATCCATTCTTCTTTTGATCTTGACTCAGGCCATGTGCTTTCACAAAACTCCTTGATAGGGATGCTAGTGGTGAAGTACGGTTTTCGGAACTTCGACTCTTGGCACTCAAAATGACTTTTTCATCCAGATGTAGAGCAACTGTAAACATCCGATGAAACACCCTTTTCCATTTCTCCTGCAGTGATTCAGTGACCTAATAGACTCGGCTAATATAGCTGGAGCTGTATTGATCTGATGTCGAACTTGGTCCATGAAATTCACCACAGTTGTTTCAATATGTCTTAATATCTTCGGGAAAACCACAAGTCCGTAAATAGCCAAAGCCATCACCTCCAAACCTTTATCATCATCCGGGTTTTTGCCAATGAAGTTTCGAAGAACATTCCATGGAATACCAGTGCTTTTACCCTTTGTCTTCACAATCTTGTCAACTTCTGTCAAGCTGATTCCCATGATCTTTGCTACTTTATTCCGATAACCTATCTTGTTCTTCCAGTAGACTTTGTCTGGATTAGGAGGATCCAAATGAAGCAATGCTGAATACTCTTCTATAGTTGGAACCATATCTACTTCGTTGAACACGAAGCACCTGTATGATGGGTCCCAAAACTGCATCATGGCTCTTACCAGGTTATTATCAACTTCAACAGATAGGAGCAAGGCCAGGTCCCCATACTTTCGTCTGAATGTTTCTTGTCGAGTTCCATTCCAGGAATGCCAAATGCTGATCAAATCTTCAAGGTTGTTCTGTGCCAGATCCATGTGAACTCTCTCGGGAAGAGTAGAGACATACCCGACTGGAAGACAATCTCCTGTACTTTGCTGGATTGCTTCAGACCTAAGCTTCAAACTACTGGCAGACTCACGCTTGGCGACTGTCAGGTTTTCCATGGATTCAGTAGACATTCTTTTTATCTAGACCATTATGTGGCAAGATGACTTTATGAAGATGCATGATGTATGAAAAGAAAGAAACAAACAGTTAGATGTTATGTCAACAAACTTATGAAAAGATAAAAATACAACATGTGTAAGCACTACATCATCATGGTAAACATTTCAGCAAAACAAACGTGTTAGGTAAACAAAGCATCATGTTAATGATAAGAGTATAGAGTAAGAAGTGTCCCTTCATGTGTCCTAAATTCGGGTTCTCCTCTATATAAGGTTGGATATGGCTCTATCTTAAAGTTTGGCCACTTAAGTATTGTTTATATGCTGGGTTAGGATACTTGACCAAGCTAAAAAGGTCCCCAAATTGCTCCTTAACATCATCCATGTAGGATGAGTAAGGCACCCCATTCCTCACCCATTACAGGCTCCAACCGGAAGGGTTCAATTCGGGTGAGAGTATTTTCCAAAGTTATGGTGGAGGTTTATCACCTCTCAAAGACTTTGGTACTTTACACTCTGAAGGTGTTTCGCTAGCCGTTGCGAAGGTTTTCACCTCTCGAGGCGTAGGTACTTTACCCCCTCCTAAAAGGGACGAGTCCGGGTATAGGACTTTATGATATGCAATGTGTCGTGTGTGCGAAGGGACATTCAAACCTTCCTTTACCCATAAATGTACAATGAAACAAAATTTGTTAGTGCAAATAACAAAAATAAAAACACAAAAAATAAAAATAAATAAACAAATAAATAAACAAATAAATAAATAAATAAATACATAAAAATTAAACACTTAAAGACCAATTTTTAAAACCTAAAGTATCACAAGACTAATCCATGGCTCGACTCTCTAATGTCCCCATTGGAGTCGCCAAACTGTCATAACGTGCCAAATACGAATTCAGCATGCTAAACGCAAATCAATGGAGTCGCCACTAATCATCTAATCTAGGTGTGATTAGTCACCTTTATGAATCTATCCTATTTAAAGTAATCCTAAGCTTGACTAAGCCACCTTAAAAAGAATAGGTTCTAGTCTACTTTATCAGAACTAGGTTCAGGAGTACGGTTACGTGTGAGGAATGATTAGCACCCTCACAACGCCTATCTAAGAGATAGTACCTAATTAGTCTTGTGATACTTAAAAAGTCTTAATTAACTGGTCTTGTCTATCCTGTTTCATTTTAATTGTTAAAATTAGAAATACCGGAGATTATTTTTTAGATCTTCCTTCCATTCATTCTGGAGAAATTACTAAAAAATATTTCCTCACCTCGAGAGTATTCAAAAGAAACCATTCGTTCTATTGAAGAGGCTCCGCCGTCGAAAAAATTAGAATTATTTAGCCAAGTTATTTCTCTTAAATTAATCTTCCAAAATTAATCCACATTTTATTAATGTTTGTTTGAAAAATAAATTCTGATTTTTAATATCGAAAATCATCCCTTAAAATATTCTTCCATTCATTCTGGATAATTTTTAAGAGAATTTTTCTCACCTAAAAATTTCTTAAAAGTCAACCATTCGCAACTTTCTTGAATTTCATCATCGAAAAAAATATTAATTTATTCTTCAATTTTAATTAAGCATTTATTATGGAAAATCAATTTTGAGAAAGAAAAAAAAGATATTGAAAATTAATTATTCTTAAAAAAATAAATTTTTGATTTTTGTTGGTATTGAAATTAATCTCTTAAAATATCCTTCCATTCATTCTAGAGAATTTTTAAGAGAAATTTCTCACCTAGAAATTTCTCAGAAATTAACCATTCGTAATTTCTTTGAATTTCATCATTGGAAAAAATCTCAATTTATTTATTTAAAAATAACTATTCTTTAATTAAATTAATCTAATCTAATAAATTAATAATTAATAATGTTAAAATATACAATTATTATAAAAATATAAAATATGAAATATAATATAATATACTAATATATAATATAATATAATAATAATAGTTTTCTTAAAAATAATAGTAGTTTTTTATATAAAAATATATATATATATGGTTAGTAAAATATTAATAAACAACAAATAATAAACAAATAATAATAGTAATATACAAATAAAAAATTTGCAAAAAATTAAAAGAAACAATTAGTAAATAAATAATAAATAATAAAATGAAACCAAATAAAACAAATAAGACAAAACACACAAAACACAAAAAAAAAATGAAAAAAGCAAAACGTAAAATGCAAAGCAAAGAAAAACAAATGAAATAACATACCAAACAGCAGGGGGGCCAGCCCAAGCGCGGGCCACGCGAGCCGCGCGCGGGCCTGCTGGCCCGGGCCCCTGCTGTCTCTTAAATTTTTTTATTTATTTATACTTTACCTTTTATTCCACCAAAAATTCTTCTTTTTCTCTAAAATTATCCAAGAACACCAACCCAGATTTTTCCAGATTTCGGTGAGATGCTACTGCGGCCGCCGCTGCCGCCATCGGTTTCGGTGTCAGTGGTCAAAAAATTCCCGAAAAATCACCAAAAATTCCTTTCGATCTCTTCTTTTCAAATATCAAATTAGTTTTTTTTCGAATCTCTCTAGAATTTCCTAGATCTGAAATTGAAGTTCGAAACTTCACCTCCTCCGATCTACTTCGTCGGTCGTCGAATGGCCACCAACTTTTAGTATGTGCTTCCTCTAATTAAAACACAACTTTTCTTTCTGAAGATTTTTTTTCGAAACAAACTCTAACTCTCACTTTTGAATTTTTGAATTTTTTTCTCTCAAAAATTATTTTTGATTGTGGTGCTTGGGTTCTTTTTATAGAGAAGAGATTTAGTTCCACTAGGATTAGGAATTTCAATTTAATCTCATTTTTTAGAGTCCCATTTCAATCCAAAGAGGTGGTTTGTTTCAACCAAAACTTGTTTTTTTTCATTTTTTCTATTAATTCCGAATTTCTTTGATTTTTCCTTTAATTTTCGGAATTATCCAATTTTTTTTTAATTTTTTTTTTATTTTCTGATTTTTTCCTTTTTTTTTGTTTTTTCTTTTAATAATAAAAAATTATACCCGGACAAAATCCGGTGTCTACAATGTAAATGTGATTTAGACCTAATATGTTATGAATACGCATGAAAATGCTAATGTAACCTAAGACCTAAATAGCACAGTAATGCATGATAATACCAATGTGATTTAAGACCCAATATGCATCGCAACACCAATATGGCCTAGACCTAAAATGTAATGAACATGCATAGCAATACTATGAACATACAATGACCAATGAAACTAATGTCAATGTTGGAACAAATAGCAACTAATACACAATTTCAAGATATGATAATGCAAAGCATATTACCTAAACAAAATGCAACTGCATGACAAGGCAAGGGATGCATGAAGAGGCCAAATGTAGCTACATGAAGCTCTAATGCAATCCTATCTAGTAAATGAGAAATCATGTTAAGATGCATAATTTCATGACATTTTCATAAGCATATGACATACTAAAATCAAAAAGCACAAGCTCGTGGCATGGAGATGCAAACAAGTCAAGAAGCAAAGTGAAAATGCACAAGCAAGGCATATCAATAATAGATTTGCCGAATGGTCATGGAACAAAATAATGGCATTTTATCATAGCATTTTCATAAGCACATGGCATACTAAAATCAAAATGTACAAGTTCATGGAATGGAGACGCAAACAAGTTAAGAAGCAAAAGGAAAATGCACATGCACATGCAAGGCATACAAAAATGGAGTCGCCGAATGGTCTTGGAACAAAATAAAGAAAATGCAAACATGTTTACAATATAGGACATGATACATGAAAAAAATGCACAACATGAGCATATGAACACCATAACCGAATATGCAAGGATACAATATCAAGCATGGAAATGACATATAGAAACAAATATAGCATAGAAAATAATGTAAAGAACATATAAAAAAAAATAACATAGACATGCAAAACAAATAACAAGCAAAACTAGTAAATAAAACAAGAAATTAAGCTCCATGGTTGGTATCAAATGGACATAGCCTCCCACCTAACCATAATCACTTGGTCTTGCCAAGACCATGAAGCCTTTCCATCTCAATAAAATAGAAAATAAACCATATTAAACTAAAAAATTAAGGTGAGCTTAAGTAAAAATGGGCATAGCCTCTCTCCTAACCAAGGTCACTTGGTCTAGCCAAGATCATGTAGCCATTTCAACCTTTTTGCTTCATCTTTTGTAAAAAATCAGAACCTTAGAATACTCTAAAAAACCTTCTGAAAATCATTTCTCACAACAGCATGCAAGGAAGAAAAAAAGGAAAACCAAGGCAAGAAAATAAGCCATATTCAGCCATAGCATGAAACCATTAAAAAAAATTTATTTTCCACCATTTTAATGAAGAAGAAGAGATGAAAACATAAGTAAACATTAAAAAACTTTATTTCTATGAAAAATGTAGTAGGAAAACAAGATAGAAAATCAAAAAAAACACCATACAGAAAAAGAAGAAAGCTATGCTTAGAACTCGGTAGAGATGACTACCTTCAAACTCTCTATTGAAAACTTTGTTTTTCTTTCTTTCAAAACATTTTTCTTTGCCAAATTAGCTACTGTTTCCAGCCACAAAACCTATGAAAAAAGACACCAACCCCCCCTCTTCAGCCTTGGCCGAATGGCCTCTAACCCTTGGATGGGAATTGCACTTCTTTATCCTCTAATCTTAGCCTTTAGATTACGATATTTTAATGACAACATAAAAATGTCATCTTACCAATTGATAGCAGCCCTTAAGATGTGTACTCAGCCCTTGTAGTAACCTTAGCCCTTAGATGCAAAAGAGGACCAATCCCATGCACTCTCTTGCTTGCCCCGTTGAGTGCCTACCCTTGGATGAGGCATTTAAACTTGGCCATTGGATGATGCATTCAACTTTCCTACAAGGCACCTAAACCATTGGATGAAGGGGGACATTTGCAAGGTGTTAGTGGTAGCATGTGGCTTGATAGTGACTAAGGAATTAAATTGTTCAAGCTTCCTTCTTCTCTTCTATTTTGGTTGACAAAAGGAAGAAAAATCCCAACAATTCCTTCTTCTTTCATATTTTCATCAATTACAAATTTGCCCTTTTTGGTTTCTTTAGTGAAATGACCTTTTTGTCCCCCGAACCTAAATAAATAGCAAACGGACTCCAAATTTGAACTTTTTTTTTCAATACTTCCGAAATAATAAAAATTGAATTCTGGAAGTTTTCAAAATTTTTCGAGTCCATTTGCTATTTATTTCGAATTTATATTCGAAATTGTGCCTTTTATGCACCCGAACTTTACCATTTTTTAAACGAGCTCCGAATCCAGATTTTTCTTTACCAATATCTTCCAAATAATTTAAAAATGTGATCTGGAAGTTTTTATAATTTTTGGAGCTCATTTGCTATTTTTTCGGGATTTATCTGCTTGAATTACTACATAGGGGATCCGGGATTTGGCCATTTTGCAAACGAACTTCGAATCAAGATTTTATTTAGCCAATCTCTTCCAAATAATTTAAAAATGAGATTTGCAAATTTTTAGAATTTTTGGAGTTCATTTGCTATTTTTTCGGGATTTATCCTATTGAATTTTTGCATAGTGGGCCCGGTATTTGGCCATTTTGCAAACGAACTCCGAATCAAGATTTTCTTTCGCCAATCTCTTCAAAATGATTTAAGAATGAAATTTGAAAAATTTCAGAATTTTTGGAGTTTATTTGCTATTTTTCCCATATTTTCTAATTTTGCCCTTTTGCCTCCGAAACCCGATTTTGCTCAAAACAAGTCCAATTTTCAGATTTTCTTCATACTAAGCCTTGGGCTATCCTTGTTTAATCATTTCTCATCAATTAGAGGCCTTATTCCTACTGAATCGGGCCATTTCTATAATTCCTCCAAATTTCACCGAAATCCACCCAAAAAAACCCTAATTCTCGTTTTTCTTCCAAATTGACTTTTTAATCAGTTTTTCTTCCAAGTGGCTTCTCCATTACTCGTATTCAGTGCTTATCTTTCATTTGAGACCTTCAATTCTGACCAATTTGATCGTTTAAGCACTTTTCTCCAAATTTTCCAAATTAGGGTTTCCTTTCTACTGAATCTCGTAACCCAACTTCCGAACTCTATATCTTTCAATTTAGACCTCGGATTATCAAAATTCTTTCACCGTTTTTCAATTGAACCTCAAATCTTGATTTTGAAAGTGGGTTGAATTTTTTAATAGTTGACTTTTTTGCAATTGACTTTTTCGGGGTTGATTTTTTTTGGGGTTGACTTTTTTCGGGGTTAACTTTTTTTGAGTTTGACTTTTTCTATTTGTTTTCTTAGAGTAAGCCTCGAAGTACCACCTGCAGGATGAGAAAAGCCTTTTAGCATTCTGAAACATCAATTTAGGAAGAAAATGTACCTGATTTAGGGGTCCGGACCAAATTAGGTGTCTACAGCTGCCCCTCTTTGGCTATTGCTGAGAATCAGGAATCAGGCAAAGATAAACAAACACTAATTTTGTACGGTTAGTGAAGTCACATGTGAAGGAAAGGGAAAGGGGTTTTTCTTTTTTCATTTCTTCTTTTTTCGTCATTTTTTCATTTCATTTCATTCATTTTTTTTTTTTGGAAAAAGCTGTAAATTGAAGATTTTGTCCTTAAATTGAATTCCCTGACTAATCAAGGCTTGACCCGTCTTAAGGAAACAGGTTTGACGGGTTTGATTTTAAAAGAAAAAAATTGTGCCCGAAGGTCTTAAAAATGGTGCCCAAAGGTCTTAAAAATCACTAAAATCAAAATGTACAAGTTCATGGCATGGAGATGCAAACAAGTTAAGAAGCAAAAGGAAAATGCACATGCAAGGCATACAAAAATGGAGTTGCCGAATGGTCATGGAACAAAATAAATAAAATGCAAACATGCTTACAATATAAGACATGATACATGAAAAAAATGCACAACATGAGCATATGAACACCATAACTGAATATGCAAGGATACAATATCAAGCATGGAAATGACATATAGAAACAAATATAGCATAGAAAATAATGTAAAGAACATATAAAAAGAATTTTAACATAGACATGCAAAACAAATAACAAGCAAAACTAGTAAATAAAACAAGGAAAGTTAAGCTCCATGGTTGGTATCAAATGGATATAGCCTCTCACCTAACCATAATCACTTGGTCTTGCCAAGATCATGAAGCCTTTCCATATCAATAAAATAGAAAATAAACCATGTTAAACAAAAAAAAAATTAAGGTGAGCTTCATGGTAGGTAAAAATGGGCATAGCCTCTCTTCTAACCAAGGTCACTTGGTCTAGCCAAGATCATGTAGCCATTTCAACCTTTTTGCTTCATCTTTTTTTTTTTTAAATCAGAACCTTATAATACTATAAAAAACCTTCTAAAAATCATTTTTCACAACAACATGCAAGGAAGAAAAAAAAGAAAACCAAGGCAAGTAAATAAGCCATATTCGGCCATCGCATGAAACCATAAAAAAAAAAATTGGTTTCCACCATTTTAATGAAGAAGAAGAGATGAAAACATAAGTAAACATTAAAAAACTTTATTTCTATGAAAAATGTAGTAGGAAAACAAGATAAAAAATCAAGAAAACACCATAGAAAACAAGAAGAAAGCTATGCTTAGAACTTGGTAGAGATGACTACCTTCAAACTCTCTATTGAAAACTTTTTTTCTTTCTTTCTTTCAAAACCTTTTTCTTTGCCAAATTAGCTACTATTTCCAGGCAAAAATCCTATGAAAAAATGACACCAACCCCCCCTCTTTAGCCTTAGCCGAATGGCCTCTAACCCTTGGATGGGAATTGCATTTTTTCTCCTCTAATCTTGGCCTTTAGATTAAGATATTTTGATGACAACATAAAAATGTCATCTTTCCAACTGATAGCAGCCCTTAAGATGTGTAATCAGCCCTTGTAGTAACCTTAGCCTTTAGATGCAAAAAAGGACCAATCCCATGCACTCCCTTGCTTGCCCCCTTGATTGCCTACCCTTGGATGAGTTGTGCTCTTCCATTCTTGGTCATTGGATGAGGACAACATAAAAATGAAATCTTGTAGATTAAATCCAGCCCTCAACATGTGTACTCAGCGCTTGTAGATGGCCTAAGCCATTGGATGAAAAGAGGTAATCCCATGCACTCATTTGCTTAACCGAATGGATGCTCACCCTTGGATGAATTGTGCTCATCTTTTTTCTTCCATTCTTGGCCATTAGATGAGGGTTATTTCATGACAAATAAAAATTTCACCTTGGCATTTAAACTTGGCCATTGGATGGTGCATTCAACATTCCTACAAGGCACCTAAGTCATTGGATGAAGAGGGGACCATTTGCAAGGTGTTAGTGGTAACATGTGGCTTGATAGTGACTAAGGAATTAAATTGTTCAAGCTTCCTTCTTCTCCTCTATGTTGGCTGACCAAAGGAAGAAAAATCCCAGCAATTCCTTCTTCTTTCATATTTTCATCAATTACAAATTTGCCCTTTTTGGTTTCTTTGGTGAAATGACCTTTTTGCCCCCCGAACCTAAATAAATAGCAAACTGACTCCAAATTCGAACTTTCTTTTTTCAATACTTCCAAAATAATAAAAAAATTGAATTATGGAAGTTTTCAAAATTTTCCGAGTCCATTTGCTATTTATTTCGAATTTATTTTCGAAATTCCCCTTTTATGCACCCGAACTTTACCATTTTTTAAACGAGCTCTGAATCCAAAATTTTCTTCACCAATCTCTTCCAAATAGTTTAAAAATGTGATCTGGAAGTTTTCATAATTTTTGGAGCTCATTTGCTATTTTTTCGGGATTTATCTGCTTGAATTACTACATAGGGGACCCGGGATTTGGTCATTTTGCAAACGAACTCCGAGTCAAGATTTTATTTAGCCAATCTCTTCCAAATAATTTAAAAATTTTCAGATTTGCAAATTTTCAAATGAGATTTTTGGAGTTCATTTGCTATTTTTTCGGGATTTATCCTATTGAATTTTTGCATAGTGGGCCCAGTATTTAGCCATTTTGCAAACGAACTCCGAATCAAGATTTTCTTTCGCCAACCTCTTCGAAATGATTTAAGAATGAGATTTGCAAATTTTCAGAATTTTTGGAGTTCATTTGCTATTTTTCCCATATTTTCCAATTTTACCCTTTTACCTCCGAAACCCGATTTTGCTCAAAACAAATTCGATTTTCAGATTTTCTTCAAACTGAGCCGTGGGCTATCATTGTTTAATCATTTCTCATCAATTAGAGGCCTTATCCCTACCGAATCGGGCCATTTCTGTAATTCCTCCAAATTTCATCGAAATCCACACACAAAAAACCCTAATTCTCGGTTTTCTTCCAAATTGACTTTTCTATCAGTTTTTCTTCCAAGTGGCTTCTCCATTACTTGTATTCAGTGCTTAACTTTCATTTGAGACCTTCAATTCTGACCAATTTGATCGTTTTAGCACTTTTCCCCAAATTTTCCAAATTAGGGTTTCCTTTCTACTGAATCTCGTAACCCAACTTCCGAACTCCATATCTTTCAATGTAGACCTTGAATTATCAAAATTCTTTCACCGTTTTTCAGTTGAACCTCAAATCTTGATTTTGGAAGTGGTTTGACATTTTTAATAGTTGACTTTTTTGGGGTTGACTTTTTTCGGGGTTGACTTTCTTTGAGTTTGACTTTTTCTGTCTGCTTTCTTAGACTAAGCGTTGGAGAGGATGAGAAAAGCCTTTTAGCATTCTGAAATATCAATTTAGGAAGAAAATATACTTGATTTAGGGGTCTGGACAAAATTAGGTGTCTACAAATAGAATTGAAGAGACATGGTAAAAAAAAGGTCATTTAACTTGCCATGTCCAGTCAAAAAAAAAAGTCTAGCCAAAAAAAAAAAAGTCACGAGATCAAATCGAATGATCCATGTTACCAATTTGACAGTATTTATTAACCGAGATAACAAAATCCACATTTAATAAAAGTATGAAGATCGAAACCCTCGAAATAAAAGAGGAGGGCTAAAATCTATAATTTGGATAAGTATACAAATCTGTGCTATAACCATTTCTGATGCTTGGCAAACCTTAAAAGCACCATCTGCATTTGGACCAGCCACAATGAAGGTGTCATTAGCATCCTATCATAGCTCCCATCATAGTATTTAGGCTGCAAAGTAAGAGATATAACTAGCAAATTGATAACTCGTATAATTATATAGTTTTTAGTTATGTTTTATTATTGTTTTGTGTCAAATACGAGTTATTATTGCTTAGTCTACTTGTGTTTATGATCTTTTATATTTTTATGTAATTTAGTGTTTTTCATGAGTTTCTTTGAGTGATTTCAGATTACTAGGTTAAATCAAGAATTAAGGGCAAATCCAATTCAGTTCCAGTTCCGACACCTTTTGCCATATCAGCTATATCTGGAGTTTCACTGAAGCAATAAGGCTGAAATTTTAACCGTGCAAAGTTAAGAGGCATATCTATCTTTTTCATGTTTTACACTTCTTGAAACGGAGTCGTTTTCCCTACCGAAATCAACCATCAAGTTGGCTGATGTGCAATGACGTCTGTTCTGCACCGTTTTGGTATTTTGACCATATCTTCCGATCCACATAAGTAAATGATCTGATTCCAACGGCTATGGATCCGTAACTGATAGGGGCATATTTTTCTAGAAGACCATTTGATCAGATCGAGCCTCCAACATTGACAAAATCGACCATCAAGCTGGCTGATCAGAATTGTCATACAACATGACGAAAATTGTTAGAAAAATGCACCCACCTATTATACCTACCTTTGAAATTTATAAAGCTTGTCTCTTGTCATTTAGCTCTCCAAAATGTGTATAAATAGAGGGCCTTGGATGAGTATTACAATATACATTGGTAGGATATTAGCCATTGTAATAAAATTCTCTAAGTTTTCTTCTTTTTTCCTTTCTCTAGTTTTCTTTTTCTTTATTTACTTATGCTTCTTACATTTCTTTTCATTTTTAGTATGTGTTGCTAATCATATTGTTGAGGTGATGAGGTGAAGCTCTTGGTAAATGCTAAGGTTAGTCTCTTAAACATGAGCTAAAATGAATCATCATTTATAAACACTAGTATAGATAATATTTTCTTTTGGTTTAAAATCATACTTGCAAAGTAGAGATCTTGATTCATTATTGACAATGAAAATGGCACAGTAAATGCTTGGTTTCATAACCTTGATTTGTTGTAGACATATACCTTGGCATAAGGAATGCTTGGACTCTTTTTATGAGTTTTGAGGACACCAAATGAACATAATATCATATGCTATGGACGTTGGACAATTTGGACTGAATTGCTAAACCTTCCGATTGGAACCTCCCTTATGTGTGGATTTCAATTGTGTAATAAAACAAGATTAATCTTAGCATAACACCAAGAGTGGATTCTCTAACCTCAACATCCTTTCTTATTGTTTTTTATATCTTATTTAATTGCTTTTCTGTTATTTTGTTTATTTTGTTCTCTAATATCTTGTTTACTTTCTTTGTTATTGATTCCCTAATATCTTGTTTATTTTCTTTTTCATATATATTTATAAACTTATACTTACTAGTACGCTTCCCTGTGGTTCGACCTCGGACACCCGAGAATTTATTACTTGAACATAACCTGCACTTGGGTTTACAACTCTTAATTGAGTCACCATCAAGTTTTTGGCGCCGTTGCCGGGGAAGCAATACTAAGTATATAAGTTTATAAGTATATTTATTTTTATTGGCTGGTTATACCGCCTAATTTGTATATTAACTTTGTTTTATTTTTATTGGCTGGTTATACCGCCTAATTTTCTATATATTTATATTTCTATTGTATATTAACTTTGTTTTATTTTTATTGGCTGGTTATACCGCCTAATCTGTATATTAACTTTGTTTTATGCTTGTTTGGCGACGTGATTTTAGATCTCGTCGTTTAGTTAGATTTTATTGTGAAACTTTTTCAGGTAATCTTTCTAATACAATTCCTACCATGGCTGACAATGAAAGTGTTCATGCTGAAGATGAGAACAGACAAGTACGCACCATGCGTGACTACTTGCAACCAACTCGAAGCTCATCACCCTCTTGTTTTATTTTTCCTCTCAATGCAAACAACTTTCGTTTTAAACCAGGTATGATAGCTTTGCTTCCAAATTTCTATGGGTTGGAATCGGAAAGTGCTTACTCGTTTCTAAAAGACTTCGAAGATGTATGTGTCACCTTTAATGACCAACAATGTACAAATGAAATTGTCAAGCTAAAATTATTTCCTTTTTCTTTAAAAGATAAAGCAAAAATTTGGCTTCATAATTTAAAACCAAGGTCAATTGGCACATGGCAAGAATTACAAACTGAGTTTCTAAAGAAATTTTTCCCAGCACATAAAACTACTGCTTTGAAAAGATAGATTCAAAATTTCAATCAAAATCAAAATGAAGCATTTTTTCAGTGCTGGGAGCGTTTTAAAGATTTGTTAAGTTCTTGTCCACATCATGATTTTGAAAAATGGCGTCTTATTAGTTTCTTTTATGAAAGTTTAACTCCCGAAACTAAACAATTTGTTGAAACAATGTGTAACGGTGAGTTTCTAGAAAAAGAACCTGAAGAAGCCTTTGACTACCTAGACCATTTGGCAGATAACTCTCAAGCCTGGCACACAGATAATTCCTCTGAAAGTTCCAATAGATCTAATCTTGTTTCTAACAGAGGTAAATATCATTTTAGTCAAGAAGATGAGATAAAAGCTAAAGTAGCTAATTTGGCTAGAAAGATTGAAGCCATGGAACTTAGAGAAGTAAAAGAAGTCAAAACGGTTAAAAATGAAGAAAGTTGTGGAATTTGTGAAATCATGGGACACCCCACTTCTGAATGTCCAAACATTCCCATTCTTAAAGAAGCGTTGCATGATCAAGTAAATTCCATAAACACATTTAAAAAGCCTTTTCCTTCTCTTTACTCTGAAACGTATAACCCTGAATGGAGAAATCATCCCAACTTCAGTTGGCGGAATAATAATCATGTTCAGGTACCACAATCTCAAAAGCCGGGCAACACTTTTTCCTATCAACCTTCACGTGTACAAACCTTGGAAGAGACATTGCAAGCATTCATGCAAACACAAGCAAATGTGAATAACCAAACTTCACAGGACATCAATGAGATCAAAAACACCTTGTCCACATTGACAGCTTCATTACGCACTCAAGAAAAAGGTAAGTTTCCTGCTCAACCTCAGCCTAACCCTTCTACTCAATGTTTTGTTTCTTGCTCCAATGAAACTCAACAGGAAAATGCCAGTTCTATCACAACTCTTCGAAGTGGAAAGGCAATTGACAAAAAGATTCCATCAAAAGACCAAGATCCTCCTTCCCCTCCGAAAAGTAATGGTAAGGATGATGGTAAGTCTGAACTTCTTGAAAATTTGGACAAAGAAAAAGGTATGCATCCTGCTCCTTTTCCTCAAAGGTTGCAAACAATAAAGAATTTGAATCAAAATGCAGAAATTTATGAACTTTTCAAACAAGTTAAGATTAACATTCCTTTATTGGATGCAATCAAACAAGTTCCATCTTATGCTAAATTTTTGAAGGACATGTGCACAGTTAAAAGGAAACATAATGTACAAAAGAAAGCATTTCTAACGGAAACTGTGAGCTCAATCATTCAGCATCTTACTCCACCAAAATTCAAAGATCCTGGATGTCCAACAATCTCATGCATCATTGGAAACACTAGAATAGAACGTGCATTGCTTGATCTTGGTGCTAGTGTTAATCTTTTGCCTTTTTCTGTTTATCAACAGTTAGGTTTAGGTGAACTCAAGGAAACACCTGTTACACTTCAACTAGCTGATCGTTCTGTAAAAATTCCTCGAGGGATAGTTGAAGATGTTTTGGTTCAAATTGATAATTTTTACTTCCCTGTTGATTTTATTGTTTTGGACACACATCCTGTTTCAAATCCAAATGTTCAAATTCCTGTTATATTAGGCCGTCCATTTCTTGCAACTTCTAATGCTCTGATAAATTGCAGGAATGGTATGTTGAACATTTCTTTTGGAAATATGACTTTAGAATTAAATGTGTTCAACACTTGCAAGCGACCTGGTGATGATTCAGAAGTACATGAAGTGGATTTCATTGAAGAACTTGTTCATGAACATCTCACCACTACCACATTCCATGATCCTTTAGAAGCTTATTTAATTGAATGTGAGTTTGATAATGCTTCAGAAATTTCACACACTGATTCTTTGTTAAATTCTTTTCAGGTTAAGCATTGTTGGAAACAAAAGTTTGAGGAACTTCCATCACTCACAAATGTCATTGTACCATCAACTATTGAACCACCCAAGCTGGATTTAAAACCATTGCCATCCGAGCTAAAATATTCCTTTTTGGGTGAGAATGAAACTTTTCCAGTCATAAATGAACTTGAGGAACTCAGAAATGATGCATATGAGAATTCTAAAATTCATAAAGAAAGAACTAAAGCCTTTCATGACAAGTTAATTTCAAGAAAAACATTTGATGTTGGGCAAAAAGTTCTACTTTATAATTCTAGACTTGACATATTTCCTGGTAAGTTGAGATCAAGATGGACTGGCCCATTTGTGGTCAAGCATGTGTATCATTATGGAGAAGTTGACATTGAGAATCCTCAAAATGGTAATGTATTCAAGATGGATGATATTCTCACAAGATTGCAGAAACGAGTTCCTCCTTTTCCTCGAAATATTTTACTGAAGCTTTACCAAGTTCGATTTGAAAGATTAAGAATGCTTATGCACAAAGAGATTCCTGAAGACATACGTTGGATAATTGAAGCCAAGGTACGTGAAGATGAATATCTTCCTGTTTTGCATTTACCAGGTACAGGTAGAAGCACTTATGCAAAGAAGCGACAAGCAAAGCGCATGAGTTCAAATTGCCACAAATGTGCACGATGGACGTGTAACGGTAAATGTCGTTCTATTGGGATTCCGTCCTCTAATCGAGATGATAAAATTGAATTCATTAAGGATGGACTGAGTAAGGAGAATTTGGGTAATATCCAACTTTCTCTTGAGACGCATCCTAGTGGAGACGTACAAAGAGAAATTCTTGAT
Organism: Fremontodendron californicum; assembly: GCA_030761205.1. NCBI lineage: Eukaryota > Viridiplantae > Streptophyta > Magnoliopsida > Malvales > Malvaceae > Fremontodendron > Fremontodendron californicum. The sequence goes on along the minus strand of JAULJL010000013.1, from coordinate 14,061,673 downwards.
TTATGGCCGCAATTCCAAAGGGAATGGAAACATCTTGGGAATCTGATGTTTAAAGACCCTGTTTGCCAGCTTGTAAGAAAACTGGATGGGAAGCATATCCTCGACTCATAGAAGGCGTTTAAGCCGTTTCTGGACGTAAAACCAGAGGAAGATGTGAGCCACAATCACAACTACAATAAATGACTTCTCAACTTTTGGTTTGATTTGCAATAAATTTATTTCGGTTTATTTTACGTGTTGTTAGATTTGTGTAATTATTCTTTTTTTTTTTTGCATTGGTCTTTTACGGTTGCTTTTTCTTTTCTTTTTGATTTTCTTCCTGAAATCACGCAAAAATCTTTTGTTAGGTTAACATTTTCTTCTGACAGGTCAAATACACTTTCGGCGACATTATTACTCTTGTCTGATTCATTACTCAGTCCTCTATATATTACACCATGTACTCATTCTCTTTCAGGCACTTGAAAAAAAAAATGGAAAGTACTTCGTCCCAGCGCATTAAAAAAATTTGTGTCTTTGGAGGTGCTTATCCAGGGAAAAATAACATATTCGCTGATGAAGCCATAAGAGTTGGAGTAATACTTGCCCAACAAAAGATCCAGTTGATTTATGGAGGCGGTAGTACGGGTCTAATGGGAGCAGTCGCTACAGCAGCACACGCCGGAGGAAGTCCAGTTCTAGGAATCGTGCCAAAACTATTCACAGATTTTTGTGGACCTACCGTGGGTAAAGAAATACAAGTCTGGAGTATCCCTGAACGGATGACAATCATGTACCATTCTGCCGATGCATTCATTGCTTTACCAGGAGGTCTGGGTACATTGGAAGAAATAGCTTGCGTGGCTTCTTGGTCATCTTTGGTCACAAATAAGAAACCCATTGGTTTGCTTAATGATGGAGACTCAATTAAGAGTTGTAAACCCAAGTGCAGGTTATGTTCAAGTAATAAATTCTCGGGTGTCCGAGGTCGAACCACAGGGAAGCGTATTAGTAAGTATAAGTTTATAAATATATAAGACAAAGAAAGTAAACAAGATATTAGGGAATCAACAACAAAATAAGATAAACAAGATATTAGAGAACAAAATAAACAAAATATAAAAGAAATTAAACAAGATATAAAAAAACAATAAGAAAAGATATTGAGGTTAGAGAATCCACTCTTGGTGTTATGCTAAGATTAATCTTGTTTTATTACACAATTGAAATCCACACATAAAGGAGGTTCCAATCGGAAGGTTTAGCAATTCAGTCCAAATTTTCCAACGTCCATAGCATATGATATTATGTTCATTTGGTGTCCTCAAAACTCACAAAAAGAGTCCAAGCATTCCTTATGCCAAGGTATATGTCTACAACAAATCAAGGTTATGAAACCAAGCATTTACTGTGCCATTTTCATTGTCAATAATGAATCAAGATCTCTACTTTGCAAGTATGATTTTAAACCAAAAGAAAATATTATCTATACTAGTGTTTATAAATGATGATTCATTTTAGCTCATGTTTAAGAGACTAACCTTAGCATTTACCAAGAGCTTCACCTCATCACCTCAACAATATGATTAGCAACACATACTAGATATGAATAAAATGAAAAGAAATGTAAGAAGCATAAGTAAATAAAAAAAGAAAACTAGAGAAAGGAAAGAAGAAGAAAACTTAGAGAATTTTACTACAAAGGCTAATATCCTACCAATGTATAATGTATCCCAATACTCATCCAAGGCCCTCTATTTATACACATTTTGGAGGGCTAAATGACAAGAGACAAGCTTTACAAATTTCAAAGGTAGGTATAATAGGTGGGTGCATTTTTCTAACAATTTTCGTCATATTGTATGACAATTCTGCTCAGCCAGCTTGATGGTCGATTTTGTCAATGTTGGAGGCTCGATCTGATAAAATGGTCTTCTAGAAAAATATACCCCTATCAGTTACGGATCCATAGCCGTTGGAATCAGATCATTTGCGCACGTGGATAGGAAGATATGGTCAAAATACCAAAACGGTGCAGAACAGACGTCATTGCACATCAGCCAACTTGATGGTCGATTTCGCTAGGGAAAACGACTCCGTTTCAAGAAGTGTAAAACATGAAAAAGATAGATATGCCTCTTATCTTTGCAGGGATACAAAGTTCAGCCTTATTGCTTCAGTGAAACTCGAGATATAGCTGATATGGCAAAAGGTGTCGGAACTGGAACTGAACTGGATTTGCCCTTAATTCTAGTAATCTGAAATCACTCAAAGAAACTTGTGAAAAACACCAAATTACATAAAAATATAAAAGATCATAAACACAATTAGACTAAACAATAATAACTCGTATTTGACACAAAACAATAATAAAACATAACTAAAAACTATATAATTATACGAGTTATCACACCCCCATACTTAGATTGTTGCTAGTCCCTAGCAACGACTCAATAAAAAAAAAATAATAATAAAATAAGAAAATCTAATCTAATCCATTTTCGTAGGAAATCACGGTGGCACTTAGCATGTGACACAAGCCTTTAAACCCCTAGGTGTCCCTAGTGGACGAGTTTAGTCTCGTGAGGGTTTACTAGGACGATACCCACAAACATTGAAGACATAAGAAAAACTAAAAATAATAATTATAACTAATCCTTCCAATATAAATTAGAGATAATCATTGGACAAGTCTTAAAAACTAATCAATAGCTTAAAGAAATTCATAAAAGATCTTGCTTGAATGTAAATAGTTTGAGTTAAGCCAATAATAACATAACATATTTCAATCAAAATAGTGTATATTCAAACTTAATCTCAACTTCTCACATGGGATACTCTCTTGATTTTCACTCTTTAAAGTAGTGGTAAAGTGTTTACACTCAATCAATCTCATGAAAACACTTCTACCATATGCTTGCTTGTCCACCTATTCTCCACTATTTAGATCATACAACTTCATAAATCAAGAGGTCTTTATTCAAGGTTGTAATGGGGCCAAAGGGTTATAATGTGGTTAAAGAACAAAAGGATAAAGATATCACAAAGGTTCCAAAGAGTTCATAGATTTTAGAGACATAATAAGATCATACAAATAAAACTTCTCAAAACTCTTATAAAGCACATAATAACATAGGCTAAATATTCATGTTGAGCCTTTGCATCATTCTAACCAACTTTGTAACATCTTTTTCTAGAAGTTCAAGAGAAGATTTTTTTTTTTTTTTTTTTTTTTTTTAATATGGGAATGTATTTGACAATGATCCCTTTCTTTTTCTCTTGACTTTTTCTTTTCTTTTCTTCCCCCACACTTATCTTTTGTTTCTAACCCAAATTTTCAAATAAAAATATCCCTTGTTTTTTTGCAATATGTCTCAAAATATAAAATTCATCTTTAGAACAAGGGTAAGGATATAAGCATATTTAGGCTAGGTGTAAGTTGTGGTTACCAATAAAACATCATATTTAATGTAGGCTCAAATTGGCTCACTAGTGGGGATGTTCTCGTAGAACATTAATAATGGATGGCTGTTTGGCTCTGGTTATAATCCTAATGCCTCTATCATATTCATGTTGTCACATGTATCAATATAGTCTCAAACGGTTTAAAGCAAGTTCTAGAGAATCATGTAATCATAAGAGCACTCAAGAAAGAAATTAGATTGATTTGTATAATGCATCAATCATTATAGGCTCAAAAACTCACAAAGATGATTATACAAGTCAGATTAAGTCTAAACATGCTTCTTTCTCAATCAACATATCATATTAACATTGGCTCATAAAAAGGTTGACATCAAGCTCAATTCTCATGAAAATCTTCTCACTAATAAATCTGTTTTAGACTTATGCAATTCATATCTCATCATTGTATTGAAAGTAACTAAAAAAAACACACTAAGTCTAAACATGTTTTTTTTTTGTTTTTTTGTTTTGTTTTTTTTTTTTTTTTTGTTTTTTTGAAGAAGAAGATTAAATCAAACTGACAAGGTATGTCTCAAGTCAGACCTTGTTCAGAATGAATACTTCTAAATGTCTTAAAACACAACAAATTTTTTTTTTTTTTAAGCAAAATATGTCCCTTACCCCCTACTAAAATATGACATTGTCCCCAATGTCAAATTTTAAAGGTAGAATTTAGGAGATATTACCTGCAGAGGTTGCTAACCACTTATTATAACTGAGACACAACAAGTAAAATGTTAGATAATGTCACAAAGACAAAGTGCAATCCACTCCTTGCTCGTCCATATCTCTTTTTCTTTTTCCGAGCGTTTGCGAAACAACCGTAGCAGATAAACACTCATAAGCTTGTAGCTTTTTGAGTAAATCTTCAATGGTTGTAGCAGAAATTATGGTTCTCCTTGCCTCTGAAAACATGAATCCATTATCCACAGCATTATCTAAATATGAAAGTAAATTACTAAAATAACCATTAATATTAAGCAAACCAATGGGTTTCTTATTTGTGACCAAAGATGACCAAGAAGCCACGCAAGCTATTTCTTCCAATGTACCCAGACCTCCTGGTAAAGCAATGAATGCATCGGCAGAATGGTACATGATTGTTATCCGTTCAGGGATACTCCAGACTTGTATTTCCTTACCCAAGGTAGGTCCACAAAAATCTGTGAATAGTTTTGGCACGATTCCTAGAACTGGACTTCCTCCGGCGTGTGCTGCTGTAGCGACTGCTCCCATTAAACCCGTACTACCGCCTCCATAAATCAAGTGGATCTTTTGTTGGGCAAGTATTACTCCAACTCTTATGGCTTCATCAGCGAATATGTTATTTTTCCCTGGATAAGCACCTCCAAAGACACAAATTTTTTTAATGCGCTGGGACGAAGTGCTTTCCATTTTTTTTTCTTTTTCGAGTGCCTGAAAGAGAATGAGTACATGGTGTAATATATAGAGGACTGAGTAGTGAATCAGACAAGAGTAATAATGTCGCCGAAAGTGTATTTGACCTGTCAGAAGAAAATGTTAACCTAACAAAAGATTTTTGCGTGATTTCAGGAAGAAAATCAAAAAGAGAAGAAAAATCAACCGTAAAAGTCAAAAGTAATAATGTCGCCGAAAGTGTATTTGGCATCTTCCTCTGGTTTTACGTCCAGAAACGGCTTAAACGCCTTCTATGAGTCGAGGATATGCTTCCCATCCAGTTTTCTTACAAGCTGGCAAACAGGGTCTTTTAACATCAGATTCCCAAGATGTTGCCATTCCCTTTGGAATTGCGGCCATAAATCAAGAATTTCTCTTTGTACGTCTCCACTAGGATGCGTCTCAAGAGAAAGTTGGATATTACCCAAATTCTCCTTACTCAGTCCATCCTTAATGAATTCAATTTTATCATCTCGATTAGAGGACGGAATCCCAATAGAACGACATTTACCGTTACACGTCCATCGTGCACACTTGTGGCAATTTGAACTCATGCGCTTTGCTCGTCGCTTCTTTGCATAAGTGCTTCTACCTGTACCTGGTAAATGCAAAACAGGAAGATATTCATCTTCACGTACCTTGGCTTCAATTATCCAACGTATGTCTTCAGGAATCCTTTTGTTCATAAGCATTCTTAATCTTTCTAATCGAACTTGGTAAAGCTTCAGTAAAATATTCCGAGGAAAAGGAGGAAATCGTTTCTGCAATCTTTTGAGAATATCATCCATCCTGAAAAAAAATGAAATAAAATAAAATGAAAGAGAAATTTATATACAATATCAGTTTTGTGGGTAGCTGATGGAACCGACTTAAATAATCACGGAGTACCGTTATCCGCCATTTAACCGGGGTTAAAAAAAATTATATTTACATCTAGTTATTTTCAAAACAAGGATCAGAAAGAAAAACAACCTCTTCTTGAGTAACATGATTTTCCAAAAAGAGTTTGAGTCTTTGTCCATTTACCTTGAATACGTTACCATTTTGAGGGTTGTCAATGTCAACTGCTCCATAATGATACACATGCTTAACCACAAATGGGCCAGTCCATCTTGATCTCAACTTACCAGGAAATATGTGAAGTCTAGAATTATAAAGTAGAACTTTTTGCCCAACATCAAATGTTTTTCTTGAAATTAACTTGTCATGAAAGGCTTTAGTTCTTTCTTTATGAATTTTAGGATTCTCATATGCATCATTTCTGAGTTCCTCAAGTTTTTGTTTCCAACAATGCTTATCCTGAAAAGAATTTAACAAATAATCAGTGTGTGAAATTTCTGAAGCATTATCAAACTCACATTCAATTAAATAAGCTTCTAAAGGATCATGGAATGTGGTAGTGGTGAGATGTTCATGAACAAGTTCTTCAATGAAATCCACTTCATGTACTTCTGAATCATCACCAGGTTGCTTGCAAATGTTGAACACATTTAATTCTAAAGTCATATTTCCAAAAGAAATGTTCAACATACCATTCCTGCAATTTATCAGAGCATTAGAAGTTGCAAGAAATGGACGGCCTAATATAACAGGAATTTGAGCATTTGGATTTGAAACAGGATGTGTGTCCAAAACAATAAAATCAACAGGGAAGTAAAAATTATCAATTTGAACCAAAACATCTTCAACTATCCCTCGAGGAATTTTTACAGAACGATCAGCTAGTTGAAGTGTAACAGGTGTTTCCTTGAGTTCACCTAAACCTAACTGTTGATAAACAGAAAAAGGCAAAAGATTAACACTAGCACCAAGATCAAGCAATGCACGTTCTATTCTAGTGTTTCCAATGATGCATGAGATTGTTGGACATCCAGGATCTTTGAATTTTGGTGGAGTAAGGTGCTGAATGATTGAGCTCACACTTTCCGTCAGAAATGCTTTTTTTTGTACATTATGTTTCCTTTTAAATGTGCACATGTCCTTCAAAAATTTAGCATAAGATGGAACTTGTTTGATTGCATCCAATAAAGGAATGTTAATCTTAACTTGTTTGAAAAGTTCATAAATTTCTGCATTTTGATTCAAATTCTTTATTGTTTGCAACCTTTGAGGAAAAGGAGCAGGATGCATACCTTTTTCTTTGTCCAAATTTTCAAGAAGTTCAGACTTACCATCATCCTTACCATTACTTTTCGGAGGGGAAGGAGGATCTTGGTATTTTGATGGAATGTTTTTGTCAATTGCCTTTCCACTTCGAAGAGTTGTGATAGAACTGGCATTTTCCTGTTGAGTTTCATTGGAGCAAGAAACAAGACATTGAGTAGAAGGGTTAGGCTGAGGTTGCGCAGGAAACTTACCTTTTTCTTGAGTGCGTAATGAAGCTGTCAATGTGGACAAGGTGTTTTTGATCTCATTGATGTCCTGTGAAGTTTGGTTATTCACATTTGCTTGTGTTTGCATGAATGCTTGCAATGTCTCTTCCAAGGTTTGTACACGTGAAGGTTGATAGGAAAAAGTGTTGCCCGGCTTTTGAGATTGTGGTACCTGAACATGATTATTATTCCGCCAACTGAAGTTGGGATGATTTCTCCATTCAGGGTTATACGTTTCAGAGTAAGGAGAAGGAAAAGGCTTTTTAAATGTGTTTATGGAATTTACTTGATCATGCAACGCTTCTTTAAGAATGGGAATGTTTGGACATTCAGAAGTGGGGTGTCCCATGATTTCACAAATTCCACAACTTTCTTCATTTTTAACCGTTTTGACTTCTTTTACTTCTCTAAGTTCCATGGCTTCAATCTTTCTAGCCAAATTAGCTACTTTAGCTTTTATCTCATCTTCTTGACTAAAATGATATTTACCTCTGTTAGAAACAAGATTAGATCTGTTGAAACTTTCAGAGGAACTATCTGTGTGCCAGGCTTGAGAGTTATCTGCCAAATGGTCTAGGTAGTCAAAGGCTTCTTCAGGTTCTTTTTCTAGAAACTCACCGTTACACATTGTTTCAACAAATTGTTTAGTTTCGGGAGTTAAACTTTCATAAAAGAAACTAATAAGACGCCATTTTTCAAAACCATGATGTGGACAAGAACTTAACAAATCTTTAAAACGCTCCCAGCACTGAAAAAATGCTTCATTTTGATTTTGATTGAAATTTTGAATCTGTCTTTTCAATGCAGTAGTTTTATGTGCTGGGAAAAATTTCTTTAGAAACTCAGTTTGTAATTCTTGCCATGTGCCAATTGACCTTGGTTTTAAATTATGAAGCCAAATTTTTGCTTTATCTTTTAAAGAAAAAGGAAATAATTTTAGCTTGACAATTTCATTTGTACATTGTTGGTCATTAAAGGTGACACATACATCTTCGAAGTCTTTTAGAAACGAGTAAGCACTTTCCGATTCTAACCCATGGAAATTTGGAAGCAAAGCTATCATACCTGGTTTAAAACGAAAGTTGTTTGCATTGAGAGGAAAAATAAAACAAGAGGGTGATGAGATTCGAGTTGGTTGCAAGTAGTCATGCATGGTGCGTACTTGTCTGTTCTCATCTTCAGGATGAACACTTTCATTGTCAGCCATGTTAGGAGTTGTATTAGAAAGATTACCTGAAAAAGTTTCACAATAAAATCTAACTAAACGACGAGATCTAAAATCACGTTGCCAAACAAGCATAAAACAAAGTTAATATACAGATTAGGCGGTATAACCAGCCAATAAAAATAAAAAAAAGTTAATATACAATATAAATATAAATATATAGAAAATTAGGCGGTATAACCAGCCAATAAAAGAAAATTAGGCGGTATAACCAGCCAATAAAAATAAATATACTTATAAACTTATATACTTAGTATTGCCTCCCCGGCAACGGCGCCAAAAACTTGATGGAGACTCAATTAAGAGTTGTAAACCCAAGTGCAGGTTATGTTCAAGTAATAAATTCTCGGGTGTCCGAGGTCGAACCACAGGGAAGCGTATTAGTAAGTATAAGTTTATAAATATATAAGACAAAGAAAGTAAACAAGATATTAGGGAATCAACAACAAAATAAGATAAACAAGATATTAGAGAACAAAATAAACAAAATATAAAAGAAATTAAACAAGATATAAAAAACAATAAGAAAAGATGTTGAGGTTAGAGAATCCACTCTTGGTGTTATGCTAAGATTAATCTTGTTTTATTACACAATTGAAATCCACACATAAAGGAGGTTCCAATCGGAAGGTTTAGCAATTCAGTCCAAATTTTCCAACGTCCATAGCATATGATATTATGTTCATTTGGTGTCCTCAAAACTCACAAAAAGAGTCCAAGCATTCCTTATGCCAAGGTATATGTCTACAACAAATCAAGGTTATGAAACCAAGCATTTACTGTGCCATTTTCATTGTCAATAATGAATCAAGATCTCTACTTTGCAAGTATGATTTTAAACCAAAAGAAAATATTATCTATACTAGTGTTTATAAATGATGATTCATTTTAGCTCATGTTTAAGAGACTAACCTTAGCATTTACCAAGAGCTTCACCTCATCACCTCAACAATATGATTAGCAACACATACTAGATATGAATAAAATGAAAAGAAATGTAAGAAGCATAAGTAAATAAAAAAAGAAAACTAGAGAAAGGAAAGAAGAAGAAAACTTAGAGAATTTTACTACAAAGGCTAATATCCTACCAATGTATAATGTATCCCAATACTCATCCAAGGCCCTCTATTTATACACATTTTGGAGGGCTAAATGACAAGAGACAAGCTTTACAAATTTCAAAGGTAGGTATAATAGGTGGGTGCATTTTTCTAACAATTTTCGTCATATTGTATGACAATTCTGATCAGCCAGCTTGATGGTCGATTTTGTCAATGTTGGAGGCTCGATCTGATAAAATGGTCTTCTAGAAAAATATACCCCTATCAGTTACGGATCCATAGCCGTTGGAATCAGATTATTTGCGCACGTGGATCGGAAGATATGGTCAAAATACCAAAACGGTGCAGAACAGACGTCATTGCACATCAGCCAACTTGATGGTCGATTTCGCTAGGGAAAACGACTCCGTTTCAAGAAGTGTAAAACATGAAAAAGATAGATATGCCTCTTAGCTTTGCAGGGATACAAAGTTCAGCCTTATTGCTTCAGTGAAACTCGAGATATAGCTGATATGGAAAAAGGTGTCGGAACTGGAACTGAACTGGATTTGCCCTTAATTCTAGTAATCTGAAATCACTCAAAGAAACTTGTGAAAAACACCAAATTACATAAAAATATAAAAGATCATAAACACAATTAGACTAAACAATAATAACTCGTATTTGACACAAAACAATAATAAAACATAACTAAAAACTATATAATTATACGAGTTATCACTTAATATTAATGGTTATTTTAGTAATTTGCTTTCATATTTAGATAATGCTGTGGATAATGGATTCATGTTTTCAGAGGCAAGGAGAACCATAATTTCTGCTACAACCATTGAAGATTTACTCAAAAAGCTCCAAGCTTATGAGTATTTATCTGCTACGGTTGTTTCGCAAACGCTCGGAAAAAGAAAAAGAGATATGGATGAGCAAGGAGTGGATTGCACTTTGTCTTTGTGACATTATCTAACATTTTGTTTGTTGTGTCTCAGTTATAATAAGTGGTTAGCAACCTCTGCAGGTAATATGTCCCTTAGCCCCTACTAAAAAAAAAAAATTTGTTGTGTTTTAAGACATTTAGAAGTATTCATTCTGAACAAGGTCTGAGTAAGGGAGACTTGAGACATACCTTGTCAGTTTGATTTTAATCTTTTTATGTTTACTTGTTAATTTTTGTTTAGTATTTTAGGATTATTTAGGTTGCATGAGTTTGTTTTGTTTTGAGTCTTAGTTATTCCTATTCTTATGTTATTAGTTCTTTTCTCTTACACATGATTCTTTCATTTGGGTTAATAGACTTACATTGAGGACAATGTAAGAATTAAATGTGGGGGGAACGATTTAGGATTTCTTTTATTTTTGTCTACTATTTTTTTTATGAGTCTTTATTATTATTATTATTATTATTTTTTAGTGTGTTTTAGTTCCTTTTAATACAATGATGATATATGAATTGCATAGGTCTAAACTGGTTATTAGTGAGAAGATTTTCATGAGAATTAAGCTTGATACTAATTTTTATGAGCCAATGTTAATATGATATGTTGATTGAGAAAGAAGCATGTTTAGACTTAATCTGACTTGTATAATCATCCTTGTGAGTTTTTGAGCCTATAATGATTGATGCATTATACAAATCAATCTAATTTCTTTCTTGAGTGCTCTTATGATTACATGATTCTCTAGAACTTGCTTTAAACCGTTTGAGACTATATTGATACATGTGACAACATGAATATGATAGAGGCATTAGGATTATAACCAGAGCCAAACAGCCATCCCTTATTAATGTTCTAAGAGAACATCCCCACTAGTGAGCCAATTTGAGCCTACATTAAATATGCTGTTTTATTGGTAACCACAACTTACACCTAGCCTAAATATACTTATATCCTTACCCTTGTTCTAAAGATGGATTTTTATATTTTGAGACATATTAAAAATAAAAAATAAAAAAATAAAAAATAAGGGATATTTTTTGTTGAAAATTTGGGTTAGAAACAAAAGATAAGTGTGGGGGAAGAAAAGAAAAGAAAAAGTCAAGAGAAAAAGAAAGGGATCATTGTCAAATACATTCCCATATTAAAAAAAAAAAAAAAAAAAAGAATCTTCTCTTGAACTTCTAGAAAAAGATGTTACAAAGTTGGTTAGAATGATGCAAAGGCTCAACATGAATATTTAGCCTATGTTATTATGTGCTTTATAAGAGTTTTGAGAAGTTTTATTTGTATGATCTTATTATGTCTCTAAAATCTATGAACTCTTTGGAACCTTTGTGATATCTTTATCCTTTTGTTCTTTAACCACATTATAACCCTTTGGCCCCATTACAACCTTGAATAAAGACCTCTTGATTTATGAAGTTGTATGATCTAAATAGTGGAGAATAGGTGGACAAGCAAGCATATGGTAGAAGTGTTTTCATGAGATTGATTGAGTGTAAACACTTTACCACTACTTTAAAGAGTGAAAATCAAGAGAGTATCCCATGTGAGAAGTTGAGATTAAGTTTGAATATGCACTATTTTGATTGAAATATGTTATGTTAATATTGGCTTAACTCATTTATTTACATTCAAGCAAGATTTTTTGTGAATTTCTTTAAGCTATTGATTAGTTTTTAAGACTTGTCCAATGATTATCTCTAATTAATATTGGAAGGATTAGTTATAATTATTATTTTTAGTTTTTCTTATGTCTTCAATGTTTGTGGGTATCGTCCTAGTAAACCCTCACGAGACTAAACTCGTCCACTAGGGACACCTAGGGGTTTAAAGGCTTGTGTCACATGCTAAGTGCCACCGTGATTTCCTACGAAAATGGATTAGATTAGATTTTCTTATTTTATTTTTATTGAGTCGTTGCTAGGGACTAGCAACAATCTAAGTGTGGGGGTGTGATAACTCGTATAATTATATAGTTTTTAGTTATGTTTTATTATTGTTTTGTGTCAAATACGAGTTATTATTGCTTAGTCTACTTGTGTTTATGATCTTTTATATTTTTATGTAATTTAGTGTTTTTCATGAGTTTCTTTGAGTGATTTCAGATTACTAGGTTAAATCAAGAATTAAGGGCAAATCCAATTCAGTTCCAGTTCCGACACCTTTTTCCATATCAGCTATATCTGGAGTTTCACTGAAGCAATAAGGCTGAAATTTTAACCGTGCAAAGTTAAGAGGCATATCTATCTTTTTCATGTTTTACACTTCTTGAAACGGAGTCGTTTTCCCTACCGAAATCAACCATCAAGTTGGCTGATGTGCAATGACGTCTGTTCTGCACCGTTTTGATATTTTGACCATATCTTCCGATCCACATAAGTAAATGATCTGATTCCAACGGCTATGGATCCGTAACTGATAGGGGCATATTTTTCTAGAAGACCATTTGATCAGATCGAGCCTCCAACATTGACAAAATCGACCATCAAGCTGGCTGATCAGAATTGTCATACAACATGACGAAAATTGTTAGAAAAATGCACCCACCTATTATACCTACCTTTGAAATTTATAAAGCTTGTCTCTTGTCATTTAGCTCTCCAAAATGTGTATAAATAGAGGGCCTTGGATGAGTATTACAATATACATTGGTAGGATATTAGCCATTGTAATAAAATTCTCTAAGTTTTCTTCTTTTTTCCTTTCTCTAGTTTTCTTTTTCTTTATTTACTTATGCTTCTTACATTTCTTTTCATTTTTAGTATGTGTTGCTAATCATATTGTTGAGGTGATGAGGTGAAGCTCTTGGTAAATACTAAGGTTAGTCTCTTAAACATGAGCTAAAATGAATCATCATTTATAAACACTAGTATAGATAATATTTTCTTTTGGTTTAAAATCATACTTGCAAAGTAGAGATCTTGATTCATTATTGACAATGAAAATGGCACAGTAAATGCTTGGTTTCATAACCTTGATTTGTTGTAGACATATACCTTGGCATAAGGAATGCTTGGACTCTTTTTATGAGTTTTGAGGACACCAAATGAACATAATATCATATGCTATGGACGTTGGACAATTTGGACTGAATTGCTAAACCTTTCGATTGGAACCTCCCTTATGTGTGGATTTCAATTGTGTAATAAAACAAGATTAATCTTAGCATAACACCAAGAGTGGATTCTCTAACCTCAACATCCTTTCTTATTGTTTTTTATATCTTATTTAATTGCTTTTCTGTTATTTTGTTTATTTTGTTCTCTAATATCTTGTTTACTTTCTTTGTTATTGATTCCCTAATATCTTGTTTATTTTCTTTTTCATATATATTTATAAACTTATACTTACTAGTACGCTTCCCTGTGGTTCGACCTCGGACACCCGAGAATTTATTACTTGAACATAACCTGCACTTGGGTTTACAACTCTTAATTGAGTCACCATCACAAATCTTAACATATTATTCAATGCTTCCAACCAAACTAGAACATGTTGCATCCAAATGCATGTACAATCCCGAATGCATTCAACATTAATTGTATAGGTCACAATCTAAAGACTCTAAAGATATTATATTTTACTATTTTATACAGCAAATTCATCACAATTTTGAGGAATATAATGGGGTTCCACAAGATTTGGCTTTTAAAAAGAAGCAATTGCAATCAGGATTTCATCCTCACTGTTGCCAACAGCAATATTCACGAATGGCAAAAGGATAAATTGGAGCAGTAGCGCAACCTGAAAATAAAGTTCTGTTTTATCTTCTCTATCTGATACCATAGTATCGACCCTAAAACATGCCCAGAAGAACAACTATGTATCCAGTTTGCTGCAATATTTTCGTTTAATTATATATCCCTTATAGCTACTTTAACATCCAAGAATGCAAAGCAAACATTTATCTTTCCTTGTTTTTACAGCAATGATAGCCAATCTTTTGATGAGAATCTCTTAAAGTATAATTATGCAAACAACCATTTTGTGCCTAAGATTTGCTAGTATTCTCTTATTACAAAGGTGCTTCACCAGCAGCTCCAGCTAGAAAATATAATAGGGTAATATTTCTCTCATCAAAGTACAGTAATTATACTTGATTTCTAGCATCATTTTCTCCAAAGTTTCTCAAATAAGTTTCACTGCAAAAGATTTATGTATGATGTATGTGAATATTTACACATTTTAGTAGATAACAAAAAGGAAGTCCAGTGACAGACAGGGACAATACATAATGAGATCAAAAGGTAGCCAATTTCAGTAAGTCATCTATATAAAATGAAATGATAACTGAAGCTGTGATCGAGATAATCCAAAATCCATCTTCTATTGTTTATTTAGCTCAAATATGACTGTAAGAGTATTAAGTGTTCCCATAACAGTCAGGTCTTGCGCCTTAATTATCAAAGTAGAGACACATATTATACTATATGTTAGAGCTTTGAAGGAAAGAGGTTTATTCTCCATGAAGATCTCAAATGAAAATTTTATGCATAAATATTTTAACAGAAACTTTGAACTATAAACCTTTTATTAAACAATCCCATGACTCAACATCTACCAAGCTTTGCATAAAAGATC
The DNA here is from genome assembly GCA_030761205.1 of Fremontodendron californicum. NCBI lineage: Eukaryota > Viridiplantae > Streptophyta > Magnoliopsida > Malvales > Malvaceae > Fremontodendron > Fremontodendron californicum. Next base: position 14,046,633 of record JAULJL010000013.1, on the reverse strand, counting down.
ATTATGTAATGCCAAAAATTTGAAGGAATTCAAAGTTTCATACATCAATAAGCCTCACTGTAGTGACAATTACAAAAACACTACCTGGAAAACAATCAGCTTTCTTATAGAAATAAGGCCGATCGAAAAATATTACCGTCTTTCCTACCATTAGAGAAACACAAGCATCTTTTTAGTTCTTACAAAAAGTTGTAAGATCAAAATGGTAGCAGCTAAGAAAAACCAACCTTGCAAATTGTGTATGACCAAGGATGCAAGCAAAAAGTGATACGACATACTTTAATTTAAAAAATCCAAATTGCCAAAAGAAAGAAATTAAAAAAAAAAAACGAAAACAAAAACATAATGCAGACTATCAAACACCTCCAAGTGTCACGGGTCCGAAACTTTAGCCTTGCGAACCGTGCGGCCTTAGGCTAGAAATCGCTTCCTTGTATGCCTAAGTCAGCCTGCTAACATTCAAGAAAAGAGTCCGTCTAAACGAACACTCCAAGGCACTGGTAACTAAAAGTTACTGAGGCTAAGCAGAAAAACAGAACTAGAGAACTAGAGAAGAATGCTCAGTGTATTTGATTACTCAAGTGTTGAATGATACAAATGAGGCTGGAGGCCTCTATTTATAGTTCAGTTCCCTTACATCAACGGTTCAGATCTTTACAAATGAACAGCTAAGATTACATTATCTAGAGGCCTAAAGAATTTAAACTCTAACTCTAGAGTTCTAGATAAGCTGGAACTTTGGGCAGTAACTATCTTTTACTGCTTCTAGAACCTCCAGGTAAACTCTGCCTTCTAGGGCCTTCTAGAATGCTCCAGGGACTGGGCCTGTTCTGGTGGGTCAAGATGCTCCCTGTAACTCATATAATGGGCTTAGACCTGCTGTATGCGTAATGAACCCGAGCCGGCTCGCACGGGCCGTGACATTCTCCCCCACCTATTCCAACGACGCCCTCGTTGTATCCTGTGCATGGAACTGCTCAATCTGTTCCTGGAACTGCCACAATGCCTCAACTGGTTCCCAACTAGCTTCACTGTTGGGTAGTCCCTTCCACTGGACAAAGTACTCATGCATTGGCCTGTAATTCTTTTGTCGTACCACTAGGTATACACTGTATATCTCTGTCGTAGGAGGCCTTCACTCCTACTGGTGCGCGTTGAGACTCGCCTTTGGCCGAATACTCCTGATCAACCTGAAAAGGATTAACAAACATGTATGCTGCTGGATTTGGTCCAATGTAACCTGTTGCAACAGCACTGAGTGTAAGTGGCTGCTGCCCGATCACCATCTCGAACCGACTACAGTTTGTAGCCTTACTCCGTCTACAAGTTGTAAGAAATCTGCGCACATCCAACAGCTTTGGCCAGTCTCGCTGCATTGCAATCACATTGTGCCTGAGATATACCTTCAGTAAAGAATTCACTCTCTCGGTCTGCCCATCTGTTTAGGGATGCACACTGGTGGAAAATTTCAAGTCTGGCCTCAACAGCTTGAACAACTCTGTCCACACCACTACCATAGTGCTCCCAAACCCATTCGCTTTAGGCAAACCTGTAATAAAATCAACGAAGTCGTTTTCACCTTGGCGCTCAAGTATGGACAATGGCTGTAAGAGTCCAACTGGTGTCTTAAGCTCAACCTTATCTTGTTGGCACACTAGACAAGTTTCCACATAGGCCTCAACATCTTCCTGCATATGTTGCCAGTAATAACGGTCCTCCATTAGTGCCCTCTCGTGGACCATGCAACACTGCTCTATCCCTTCAAGCTTCTGACTCTCTAATGCCATTGTTTGTCTATCTTGCATCAACACTTCTCCTCTAGCAAGGTCTGATGCATTAGTTTTATCCACCCCTCTCTTGGGTGGCTGCTCCTCGGGCAACTCGGCAGGCATACCATCCTCAAAGGATTGCTGCACCTCTAGCACCTCCATGGGGTCTCATCCTTGGGCTCCTGAGGCTCGTCAAACTTCAGGGCTGCCAAGTAGGTGTCTTCATTTCTGGGCACACCCTTGGCAAGTTGGATTGCCGATAATACCCTGGCTCCAACACCTGTCTCTCGATTCACCGGCACAACACATTGATAACGGGCATCCATGATACATATGCAATCAGAAAAAAGTACAAGGTACAAAGAGAGCATTAATCTAGTCAAGGAAATTTAAACCAAGTACAAAATCATAGTCATCGAGCGGTATTACCTCGATAGTTTCCTTGCCTTTCCAGTCTCCAAGTTGTAAATCAACTTCTTTTGCCACACCCATGGTTGGGACATCCTTTGAGTTAACTGTCTTGGTCCATCCGGTTGTCTTCTCAACCTTGAGACCAAGTTTTCTGGTAGCCTTTTAGGACATGAATAGGTCAGATGCTCCTGCGTCAACTATAGCACTCTTTCGTCTGCCTGCGATGGTGATGTCCACGAACATCAGCCCCTTCTGCTTTCGACACCTCCCGGCCTTCACAGAACTAAGTATAATGGAACCAAGCTTTAGAGTCTCATCCTCTGGCTCATCATCCTCCTTGTTGATGGCAAACAGCATGGCTCGCTGTGGGCAGTCTCACATCCAGTGCGAACCTGCACATAAGAAGCACTCCACTAGCTCCTTGTCCTTTTTATTGTCAGACTGTTTGTTGGACTTCCACCTCTCGGTCGGTGGCTTCCCATCGCCATCTTTGGACTGTCGCTCATTGTCTCCCCTACCATTGCTCTTGCCCTTGGAAGACTCGAACTTGTCCGGCTTCTTAGAACTGAGGTCGAGCAAGGACTAAGCTATAGCCATGGCTTTGGTCAGATTCTGGACATTTTTCCTCTACAACTCTTGCTTTGCCCAGGGTTTAAGTCCATCCATGAATGAGAAGAATGCATCCTCCCCTAGATCTGAAATCTGGAGCATGAGTTCACTGAACTCCCGCACATACTCCCGATTGGTGCCTTGTTGCGTAAGCTGTCGCAACTTGGCACGTGCCTTATCCTTGTCATACTCAGGGTAAAACTGCTTCCTGAATTCAGTTTGGAACACCTCCCATGTTCCAATAGCAATGCCTACACGCTTCTCATAGCTGCACCTACAACGCCACCATAAAAGAGCAACATCAGTAAAATACATAGAAACAGTATTTACCTTAGTAGCATCATTCTCAATGCCCATTGCACGGAAGTACTGCTCCACCCCCATAAGAAGTTGTCCACATCCTTCACCGACCTGGTTCCCTTGAATTCCTTTGGCTTAGGAATCTCATCCTGTGCTTGGGTGTCATAGCTAGCACACCACCCCCCATGGCTGCTTTGGATGAAGTGAGCTCTCCCTTGACCTCCTCCATCTCATTCCTCATGACCACTATCATGGCCTCTAGAGCATCATTCTTTTGAGTGATCATGTCCATCGCTTCGTTGAGAGCAACCTACATCCCGTCCTTGAGCCCCTCCCCCGCTGAGTCTAGCTCTTCGATGCGACCCTCAATGATCTCAAGGTTGTCCCGCATGTCTCCAATGGTCACCTCGAGCTTGGCCACCCTACCATCCATGGATGATAGAACATCCCTCGAACTATTTTCTTCTTAAAGTGTTGTTTCAAAATGCAAAAAGACTTTTCTCATCCTACAGGTGGTACTCCGAGACTTAGTTTAAGAAAGCAGACATAAAAAGTCAAACTTGAAAAAGTCAACCCCAAAAAAGTCAACTACTGAAATATTCAACCCACTTTCAAAATCAAGATTTGAAGTTCAATTGAAAAATGGTGAAAGAATTTTGATAATCTGAGGTCTACATTGAAAGATATGGAGTTCGAAAGTTGGGTTATAGAGATTCAGATGAAAGGAAATCCTAGTTCGAGAAATTTGGAAAAAAGTGCTTAAACGATCAAATGGGTCAGAATTAAAGGTTCCAAATGAAAGATAAACACTGACTACGGGTAATGAAGAAGCCATTTGGAGGCAAAATCGAAGGAAAAGTCAATTTGGAAGAAAATCGAGAATTAGGGTTTTTGCTGGATTTTGGTGAAATTAGGAAAATTTTCAAAAATGGCTCGATTCGGTAAAACTAAAGCCCTTAATTGATGAGCAATTAGTAAACAAGGATAGCCCAAGGCTCAGGTTGAAGTAATTCTGAGAGAAGAGCCCATTGGAGGAAAAACGGAAAAATGAGGAGATTCGCGATACTGAAAAGAGGAAAAATCAAAACGGAAGGGAATTTGATCGTAAAAATTGGGTGTTTTTGGACCAGATCCAATTCAATATATGAAAAAAGATCCAAACACAGAAATTTGAAAATCGGACTTGTTTTAAGCAAAATCGGGCTTCGGAGGCAAAATGTCAAAATTAGAAAATTTGGGAAAAATATCAAATGAACTCCAAAAATTCTAAAAATTTGCAGACCTCATTCTTAAACCATTTCGAAGAGATTGGTGAAAGAAAATTCGGATTCGGAGTTCGTTTGTAAAATGGCCAAATCCCGGGTCCCCTATTCATAAATTCAAGAAGATAAATCTCGAAAAAAATACCAAATGAGCTCCAAAATTTCAAAAAAAATTCAGATCTCATTATTAAATTATTTGGAAGAGATCGGAAAAAGAAAATCCAGATTCGGAGTTCGTTTGCAAAATGGCCAAATCCCGGACCCACTATGCAGTAATTCAAGCAGATAAATCCCAAACAAATATCAAATGAGCTCCAAAAATTATGAAAACTTCCATATCATACTTTTAAATTATTTGGAAGAGATTGGTGAAGAAAAATCTGGATTCGCAGCTCGTTTAAAAAATGGTAAAAGTTCGGGTGCACAAAGGGGAAATTTTGGAAGAAAAATCCAAAAAAATAGTAAATGGGCTCCAAAAATTATGAAAACTTCCAGAATTCAATTTTTTATTATTTAGGAATTATTAAAAAAAAAAGAAATTTTTAATTTGGAGTCCGTTTTCTATTTAATTTGGTTTGGGGGTCAAAAAGGCGAAGAAACCGAATAAGGGCTTTAAAAAATTGGAGATTGGGCTGGATTTTAAAAAGGGCAACCAGCCAAGCTCATAATGGAGAGTGATTTTGCTGAGTCTTTAGATCAAAGGGCCAAGAGTGAAGAGAAAGGTAGTTATTTTTCTTGATCAAGCCTTTGAAACATGGACCAATGGATGGAGATGGATGATGTCATATTTATGGCATCCTATTTATGACATCTTCATGACATCATATTTAGGAGCTGATTATTCCAATCTAATGGTGGGATTTTACATAGAAAGCATCTTGAATTAAAGGTCATTGGATCAAAATTGGTTAGGAAAAAACTACAACATTCTACAGAATTCTATACACCATTTGGCCAAGGCATTTGGGAAGGAGGGGAATTCAGATTTTTGTTGGAGCTTTAAGGGCTGAATAGAGTCAGTAGCTAAGGGAAAAAAGAGAAAAAAAAAAAAAGAAAGGAAAAAGAGAGGAGAAAAAAGGAGAAGAAAAAAGAAAGGTTTGGCTTGCTACTTCTTGATTTGGAAAGCTAGAGCAAGGTAGCTATGTTCTTTCATGGTTTTCTCTTACTTTATTGACATGATTTTGATATTTCGATTGTCATTTTATTCTCTTTTATGAAATAAACTTGTTTTTTAAAATAAGTTCTAAGGAGCTTCCACTTTGTTTTTTAAAAGAAATCAAGAAAACAAGTTTTTCTCTATTTTTCATAATGGTTTAATGAATCACTTTTGTTAAATGCTTTTTTGTTTGATCTTGTTTATGTGATTTGTTGTGGTAAGTTAGCTTACTTGTGGTAGATTAGCTTGTTGTGGTAGTTTAGCTATAGACCATGCCATGTGTTTGTGAAAATGTCTAGCTATATTCATGCATTTGCATTATGATTGCTTAGTTTAGCATGTTTCCTTTTTAGTCTTGTATTTAGTATGCCATGTGTTTGTGTTATTGCCATGCATTTTTTAGGTATAGGTCTCATTTGCATTTCCATGCATTTCATGCATTTTTGACATAAGTTGCATTAAATGTCATGCAAGTTCATTTTAGGTCTAGGCCATATTCTCTATACCATGCATTTTTCATGTCATTTAGGTTTTAAATCATGCATTCAATTTGCTGTATGATCATGCATTTCATGTCATGCCACATGATTTATGACTTAGGCCAATAATGGTTCAAAGTCATGCTCACTTGAGCATAATTGTGGAAAATTAAAGAGTTATCAAATTGATTATTCTACCTTTGTGATTTTTTTTTACTTAGCCAATTTTTGTCTAACTTTTTAAAAGTGTTAGCTACTATTTTTGGGTCTTTAGGAGAGTCTCCAACATTTTTACTTTGATTTTTAAGTGATTTTATCAAAGGCAAAAAAATGTGTTTTGGCAAAACAGTTTTTTCACCCAGTACTCAGACTTTCTCGATTTTTCTAGGAAGTCATATTTAATTAGAAAATTAAGCCAATTTTTTCTCGTGTACTTTTACATGTTCTGAGTCTCCAATATTGTTTTTAGATTTTTTTGAATTTTTAAAAATATGTTAAAAAATTGTGTTTTAAAATCGGACAGTAGAGGCAGATTTGAATTGAAAAGAAAAGCAATTGTTAAATTTGGCTAAGGCATTTAGAGGGGATTGGTTAGAAACTTTAGCTATTGTCTTAGGGTAATTTTTAAGCCTTTTTAAACTCTAAAAATGATTTTATAAACCTCGGGTTAAGGGTGGTCAAGTCCGGGATTTTAAACTTAGGAAATTAGAGTCATTTTTAAAGGGTTTGGCTAGGGTTTCAATCTTCATTCAAGTTTCTTTCAAAATTGTTTTCAAACAAATCACAAAATATTTTGATTTTAGAAAATTTAATTTGATATATTTTCCTAAGGTAGCCGGATATCTTTTTAGATATACAGATTTCCTTAATTAAAGAAAAAAATACACTTTCATGCATTGCATTTTCCATATTCATGAATTTTATATAATATGTGATTTTTGCTATGATAATTTCTATGATGTTGTTATTATTTTTTATTTATATTTTTGATGTTATGTTGTTTATTATATGGTTTTGAATATTTCATGATATCCTATGCTTTTATTTAGTTATTTATTTTTGTCACATTATTTAGCATATACTATGTTCATGCATTATTATTTTTATTTGTATTTTCATGCATATTATATGATAGCATTATTTTATGTTTCATGTCATTTAGATTATATGCCATCTCATTTATATTTGCCGTGTCATTTAAATCATTTTATTTCATTTAGAATATATCATGTTACCTAGGTCATTTTATTTCATATAGAATATATTATGTCACTTAGGATATTTCATTTCATATAGAATATATCATATTACCTAGGTTATTTCATTTTATTTAGAATATATCATCTGACTTAAGATATTTCATTTCATTTATAATATGCTATGACATTTAAATTATATCATACCATTTAGGTTGCATTATATTATCTAGACTTTGCTATGTCATTTTATTTATGTCACACATATTCATATATTTTTTAAATGCTTTGAAAAAGGTAATGATTTTCAATAAAATAAAGATATTCCTAAGTTAAAATAATTAATGAGTTCTCTGCCGGGTTTGCTAGGGAGGATATCATCAATCATCATTAATAACGGAATATCTTCTTTAAAACGAGAATGGAAAATTTTTCGAAATAATAAAAATTTCTATATTTTGCCACGCTTGTTGGGAAATATATGGAAATTTTGAATTAATAAATTCTGGATCATTTTCAATAAAAAAATGGAATTATTTTTCTTTAAATTGAGAATTAACTTGAAATACTAAATTAAAAATCGTCTTTTTACCGAGACTTGAGATAACACACGATTAATAAGGTACCGTTTTATACGGGCGTTGTGGGGGTGCTAATCTTTCCCCACACGTAACCGATTCCCGAACCCCTTTTTTTGATTTCTCTGGTTTAAAACGCATACTTGAAATTGGTTTTACAAAAATGTTTTAATTAATTTTAAAATATTTTATAAAACCGATTTTAATAGGTGGACGATCACACCTAGCTAAAAAAGATTGGTGGCGACTCCATATTTTTTCAAGGTTATTTTCAAAACCTTTGTTTTTCTAGAGGAATTAAGTCGACTTTTCCTCGGCTTTTTTTAATGTCACGCTTAACGAATAATAAAATTTTGCGATGAGATTTGTTATTTTTTAGGTTGCGACACAAGGAAGAAGAGATTCATAGAAATTCTTGAGGATTGGGAGGTTCAATACGGGCCTCAAAGATTCTCTTATAAAGATCTATTCAAAGCCACAAAGGGCTTTAAAGAAAAGGAAGTTCTAGGGAGAGGAGGATTTGGCAGGGTATATAAGGGTGAGTTACCATCATCCAATATACAAATTGCTGTCAAAAGAATTTCTCATGATTCAAGACAAGGGACGAGAGAATTTGTGGCTGAGATTGCAACCACTGGCCGCCTCAGGCATCCGAATTTGGTTAGACTCCTTGGTTATTGCAGGCGCAAGAATGAATTGCTTTTGGTTTATGACTATATGCCAAATGGAAGCCTTGACAAGTTTCTTTATCACCAACCTAATTGCAATCTTAATTGGACACAAAGGTTCAAGATCATCAAAGACGTGGCATCTGCGCTGTTCTATCTGCACCAGCAATGGATACAAGTTATCATTCACAGAGATATCAAGCCTGCCAATGTGCTAATAGACAGTGATATAAACGCCAGATTGGGGGATTTTGGCCTTGCAAAGTTATGTGACCTTGGAAATGATCCTCAAACCTCCCATGTAGCAGGCACTTTTGGTTATATGGCACCTGAGCTTGCAAGAACTGCAAACACAAGCACTGATATGTATGCTTTAGGAGCATTTATGCTTGAAGTTGCTTCTGGTAGAAGGCCGATTGAACCACGAGCGCCACCAGATGAAAGGTTTCTGGCTGACTGGATAATGGATTGCTGGGATAGAGGAGACATTTTAGAGACTGTTGATAGGAGGTTGGAAAATAGATTTGTGGTACAAGAAGCAGAGTTGGTATTGAAGCTTGGCTTGCTTTGCTCGTACCCGGTGGCTGCAGCTAGGCCTAGCATGTCTAGCATGCGATCTTATTTGGACGGTTTTGCTTGCTTTCCTGATAACTTGAGCTCTATTATCAAAGCTCGAGAATTCCCTGGAGGATCAAATGAAGTGGGTGCTCCTGATGAGTTAATAACTGAAACAAATTCCCTTGCTCCATTAACAATTAAAGAGTCGTTTGTTTCTCACGGTCGGTGAAGTGTAAAGATATCTCAAATTGGTAGTGTAGTGTTTGATAATATATTCAGAGAAGCAAACGGCACTGCAGATTCTTTAGCAAAGACGGTGTGGACAGGTCTGAAATGTTCTGTGCCTGCTGTAATTTCGGTGGGTTCCCAGTTTTGTTGTAGTTATACCCACTCTCTTCGCTTGGTGTTTGTCTGCAAGACCTTGTGATTCTGCTTTGTTGATCTGTTATGTTCTGCTTGTATCTTGTACTTGAGTCTTCGTGACTCTTACTTTAATAAAATTTCCATGGCTTAGCAAAAAAATGGTTTTTTGCTCAAATGGAATGAGAGGGAATTGAATAGTTATTTGGTGAAAATGGAATAGAGGATGAATAAGTATTACGTAGTTTAATTGGTTGAATAAAATAGATAAGGAATGGTATTACATTATTTGGTTGGTTAAAATGATGTTAAAGAATATGTAAGAAATAGATAAAAAAAATGTCAATTTTACCTTTGAATTAAATAAAAATATTTTATTTATAAAAATTAAACTTATTTCTTAAATCTCTTATAACTTGTTGTAATAAAATATTTAAATTTATTTAATAATAAATTATTAAATTTTAAAAAGTAATATTTAAAAAAAATCAATTATATTATATTAATATTTAAAAAATATTATTGATCTTATATTATTATATTATATTAATATTTATACATAATATTATTTTAAAAATATTATATAAAAAGTAAAATCTAAAAATATTTTAATAGGTTATATTTAAAAATAAGTTAAAATAATAATTAGAAATATTATTAAAAATAAAATTTAAAAAATATTTTTATATTTTATTTATTATTTTTTCATATTATATAAATACTATAAAAAAAAAATTTCATTTTTCCTCTCATCTCTACAACCCCACTGTCTCTCTCTAAACCATCATAAGTTCAACCGCTAAATTCCTAAAAACCCAGATTTCGACTAGTCACTGCCGCTTGCATCGTCGCCGGCCGTCGTCCATCACAGCCGACCAACCCGGAAATAAGTCAAAATTTATCCAAATCTTCCTCTTTCTTATTTCTTACTCTGTTTTTTCTAAAAATTTCCAAAAAAGCCTAGATCTACAAAGTTGTCCCTCGACTTCCTCCCTATTTTCCGCTATCCTCCGCCGCTCCAAATCACTTGTTGTTCTCTTCCTCCTCCCGAAATTTGGAGTCCCAAATCACTCTATAAGTAGCCTAACCCTCAGAGAGAGAGAAAGTTTCTCTCTCCTCCACTTTTTTGTGTTTTTGTGCATTTTTGTGTTGGTTCCCCTCTTGGGGATGTGTTGAAACAATTTTTTATTTGATTTTTCTTCTTGACATGGCTTGTTTGTGCATTGGCAAAATTGTCAAAAAAAAAAAATTGGGCTATTCGGTGTTACATAGAATTGGCTGTAATAACCATTCTTGGGGGAGCCAAGAATGACTATTCAGTGAATGGGTGGAATAGTTCATTCCACCGAATCACTATTCATGTGAACCAAATTGTGGAATAGAAGGGAAACTTGAAATAGCATCTTATTCGATGGGATATTACAGCCAACCAAACATGGTTTTGGTGATAGATTTCTTTGCATTAGCTAAAGATATTGTTTGATGAAACAAATCTATTGGTTTTGGAACTATTTTGTACTTAGGCAAGTGCCAATTACTCGACACAAAAATGATTCCACAAATGAAACTAGGATCATATCATAGGTTGTACTTGATTGAAAGTTATTAATATCATTAAACTCTCCGAAAAAAAAAAAAAAAAAACTGGTTAGGCCTAGGAATTTTGGTATTACTACTTGCAGCTGATGCACATGATGTTTACAATAGCCAAAGAGTTTTTTTTTTTTTTTATCACATTCGACTAAATATTGAAGGTTTTACTGATTATGTAAATCAATAGAAATAATGGGAATAATTACATCATTCCTACAGTGATTATTAGTCCAAGATTGATCTTTTTTTTTTAATATGATAAACCCTCATAATTTTTTTTTTAATACAAAGAAAGCCATAACCTAAAAAAAAAATTGAAGATATTGGAATTTGAATTCCTACAGTGATTATTAGTCCAAGATTATTAGTCCAAGATTGTTTTTGTACTGGTCACAGGCTCTAGGCAAGTTTGGCATCATTTGTGGGGTCTCATTTAAAGGAGGCCAACTACTTCCTCTGGCCATTTAAGCTAAAGGCACCATTGGATGGTCTGAACAAGAAGAAAAGAAACCACAATGTTGAAGGATAAGATGCTGGTAAATTTCTCTTTTCATACGATTCGTTTCATCTCAAATTTCAGTTATTTTTTTATCTTGATTATTGTTAATTTTGATTACAACTTCTTTGGGTCTATAAATACTTGCCACCTTTTGGGTATTATGCAAACTTTTCTTTGTATATCAAATGTTCTCCTAATTTCAGTTTGGGTTTCTACTATACAATAGGTTACTTTTCTTAAATTGATTTTGATTTATTCCCCTGTTGCTTTGGAAATTATTTATAAATATTAGTTCGTTTATAAATTTATAAAAAGAAACCAAATCTCTGCAAATGGTACGAGTCTCTCTAGGATTAGGTTTCTGTGGGAGGTTTAGTAAGAGTCTTGTCCTGTACAAGAGTTTTATCTTCTCAAGGTCTCTCTTGGAGTGATTTTTGGGGTTGAGTTAGTTATTAGTAGTTAGTAATTTTTGCAGTCAGTGAAATGGCAGATGAATTGGAAGAAGTTTGGCGAAATCTAAAACTCACGGATGAGGAACGGGTATGCTTAGATACTGAAGAAGATCAAGATCTTGTTGACCCTTTAGAAGGAGAATCCTGGTTAGTGGGGAAACTCTTAAAAGACAGACCTTTCAATAAAGAAGCAATGGTGAACACTTTTAAAATGGTTTGGAAATTATTGAAAGTGTTAACCGTGGCCTTCATAGAGGATAATCTGTTTATCTTAAAGTTTGGTGTCAAAAAAGATAAAGAGAAGGTCCTAGATGGGTCACCATGGTCATTTGATAAGCATTTGCTGTTGTTAAAAAACTATGATGGGAATTTGCGGCCCAGTGATTATCTTTTTAACAAAACAACCTTCTGGATCCGAATTTATGACCTACCATTGAAATGGATGAACACAAGGTTTGTGGAGATAATAGGATGGCAGATTGCGACGCTTCTCAATGTTGACACTAATTTAGAGAGCTTTGGCTGTGCAAGGTTTCTTCGGATCCGAGTGGAGATAGATGTACACAAGCCCCTTTGTAGAATTGTCTCCCTGACCACAGGTAAAGCAGGTGAAGAGAATCAAGCCAGGTTGAAATACGAAAGATTGCCCAGGTTTTGCTATGACTGTGGGCGAATAGGGCATAATGATCTTGATTGTCAGTATAATATTTCCAAAGTGATCGAGGATGATGCAGGAAAGCAGTATAGGGACAGGCTTCGAGGCTCTCCTATACATAGGGGTCCAAGAGCTTTTGTGGGAACGTCGAGGCCCTACAAACAATAGGATAATGGTGGCTGGCCTGGCATAGGACAGAGAAGTTCAAAGGGAAAGATGACAGCCATGGGAGATACCACACCACACAGAACAGAAATGGAAAGCGAAGGTAATTCAAGGAAGGTCAATGCTGAAAGCTGCAAAGATGGAAACTTAGTACTGAATAACGTAATCTTAATCAAAGACATTGAAGGGACAGAGAAAAATCAGGACCAAATTCCAGAAATTACAAATAAGGAAGGTACTAGTAAGAGTCAACAACAGACTAGAGACAAGTCCATTTTTTCTGGGAAAATTGTCGGGTTGACAGTTGGGCTAAAGCAAAAATGTTGATGTGGAAAAACAGTTGGGCAGGGACATGAACAAGCAAAACGTGAAGGGTTGTCGAGAACCGACGCATCTCCTGATTTGGACTCACCTTCTTCCTAGAATTATGGAACTATTGACGAGACTATTAACATCTCTGGTTTTGCGAGTAGCACCATTGAATAGAGGAGCACTGAGCAGATGGTAGAGGGTAAGACAAAATAGAAGAAGAAAGCCAGAGCCAATGGGTCCAGCACCCAATTACATGCAGAACTAGGAAAAAGGAAAGTTGGAGAATTATTGGATAACCAGGATGCTATGGAGATAGATGAGCAAGGAAAATGACACAGGAATGAGGGGGGCCTCTACTGGAGGACTTCTTAACATCAGCGGCGGAGATTGGCTACCAGTCCCGTTGAGCACAATGAGGTGCCTGGCATGGAACTGTCGTGGGCTTGGGAACCCACGTGCAGTTCGAGCTCTTCAACATTTGTTGAGGAAAGAAGATCCCCATGTAGTCTTTCTGAGTGAAACAAAGCTACATGAAAGGAAGCTAGACAGAATAAAAAGGAAATGTGGAATGCTATCATGTTTCGGGGTTAGTGCGGAAGGGGCCAGTGGGGGTTTAGCTATGATGTGGAAGGGTGATATCTCAGTTTCTCTACTTAGCTACTCAAAAAATCATATTGACATGGAGGTGGATGAAAAAACAGACTATGACACATGGAGGATTACCGGGTTTTACGGGGAGCCTGACCATCGTAAGAGAGGAGAATCATGGGATCTTTTGTGAACATTGTCCATTCTTTCTTCGAAGGCATAGTTGTGCTTTGGCGACTTTAACGAAATAATGTGGACACATGAAAAGTCGGGACCATGTTTAAGGAGAGAAAACCAAATGGAGAAATTTCGAGCAGCTCTTGATGATAGCGGACTAGAGGATCTTGGTTTTGTTGGTGCTTGGTTTACATGGGAAAGAGGTAACACAGTCCGTAACAATGTGAGGGAAAGGCTTGACAGGGGGGTTGCAAATAAAAGCTGGTGGGATTTATTTCCACATTCTTTTTTACAACACTTGTCTACTCCAACATCTGATCATAGTCTGATTCTGGTGCATATGGAGAACATTCAGAGCAAGACAGCATCTAAACAGAAGCAAAGACGAAATTACTTTGAAGCACTATGGGTCAAGGAACAGGGGGTCGAGGACATAATCAGTGAGAGCTGGAACTCATCGACGGCTAATACATTCACAGAAAAAATAAAAAATACAGGGGCCAAGCTTCGTGGATGGAACAAAGTGCATTTTCAGTCCAGGAGAGATACTATTAACAAACTCACATTGGAGTTAGAGCGTCTCAAAAGTGAAGAAATGAATGATGATGTTTTGGAATGTGAGCATAAGGTCCGATTAGAATTGAACTTGTCTTTGGAGCAAGAAGAGTTTTTTTGGATGCAAAGGTCAAAAACTAATTGGTTGCGTGATAGGGATAAAAACACAACATTTTTCCATGCTAAGGCTAACTAAAAGAAGGCAACATAATGTCATTAGAGGGTTGGAAAATAATTCTGGTGTGTGGTTTGATGATGAGAACATGATTCAAGAGATAGCCACTAGTTATTTTCAGAAACTCTTTCAATCCCAAGAATCACTCCAATATGATGCTATCATTGAGACTATTGAAACCTGGGTTACAGGCGATATGAACACTTTCCTCCTAACAGAATTCCAACCTGAGGAGATTCGAACTGCTCTCAAACAGATGCACCCAACAAAAGCTCCCGGCCCTGATGGTATGCCTGCTCTCTTTTTATCAATAATTTTGGCATATTATTGGGGGAGTTATAGTTAAATATTTTCTTGATTTTTTTAATGGAAGGGTTGATCTTTCTATTGTTAATTTTACTTACATTGTTCTTATCCCCAAAACCAAAAATCCAAAACACATTATCCAATTTTGCCCTATTAGCCTTTGTAATGTTATATACAAAATCATTGCCAAAGTGCTAGCAAATAGGCTTAAGAGAGTTTTACCCCAAGGTATTAGTGACACACAAAGTGCCTTTGTTCCGGGTAGGCTGATCACTGATAACATCCTAGTGGCCTATGAACTTTTGCACTCCATGAAGTCAAAAAGGAGAGGAAATGAAGGTTTTTTTGCTCTTAAATTAGACATGAGTAAAGCAGCCTATGATAGGGTTGAGTGGGATTTCTTATGAGCAGTGATGGTAAAATTAGGCTTTCATAACCATTGGATTTCTATTATTATGAAATGTGTTTCCACTGTCTCCTACTCGATAATTGTTAATGGTTCTATAACTAATGTGTTTCGTCCAGATAGGGGGCTTGGCCAAGGCGATCCACTTTCGCCTTATTTGTTTTTTATTTGTAGTGAAGGTCTCTCAGCATTACTTGCTAGATCTCAGATGGAGGGCTTGTTGACGGGAGTTAGAGCTAGTCGAATTGGACCCAGAATCACACACCTTTTTTTCGCGGATGATAGCTTACTATTTGCTAAGGCAAACTGAAGTGAAAGCGAGAGGGTGCAGGACTTGCTACAGAGATACGAGGAAGGTTCTGGCCAAAAGATTAACTATGATAAATCGGCTTTGTTTTTCAGCAACAACACTGGGGAGGCAAAGAAAGCAGGGATTGTGAGTTTGTTTAAGATTCGGGCAACTACAAATCTGGACAAATATCTTGGATTACCATCTATGGTTGGACCAGACAAGCAAAGAGCATTTCGTGATTTGAAGGAAAAGATAAAAGCAAGGATGAAAGGCTGGAGTACTAGATGCTTATCTTCAGGTGGGAAAAGATAAAAGCAAGGATGAAAGGGTGGAGTACTAGATGCTTATCTTCAGGTGGGAAGGAGATCTTCATAAAATTTACACTGCAAAGCATCCCAACTCATGTTACCAAAGTCTCTTTGCAAAGACATAATCAGTATGATTAGCAATTATTGGTGGAGCCAAAAAGCTAATGGTAGAGGCATTCATTGGTTATCATGGAGAAAGATGTGCTATCTGAAATCAGTTGGTGGAATGGGATTTCGAGACATGGAGAAATTTAATAAGGCTCTTGAAAGAGACGAACACACTGGCTTATAGAGTTCTCAAGGCCAGGTATTTTTCGACCAATTCCTTTATGGAAGCTCAGCTTGGAAGCAATCCTTCTCTAACCTGGAGAAGTATCTGGTCCTCCAAACATGTTCTCGAAGAGGGAGTGTGCTGGAGGGTCGGTAATGGCCACACCATCAGGATATGGAAGGATAAATGGGTGCCATCATCACAAACCACTTTGACTTATTCTTCTCAAGGACACTTGGCTGAAACTAGTTTGGTTCATGAACTCATAGATACGGATACTAAGCAATGGAAGTGGGACCTAATTTATGATACTTTTGAAACAACAGTGGCAGAAGAGATCTGTGCAATGCCAATTAGTCATTTGGGATTGGAGGATATCCGGGTGTGGAAATACGAGCACAAAGGGGTATACACGGTGAAGAGCAATTATAAAATGTTATGCAATGGTGAGCTTATGGGGAACCAAGAAGCATGATCCAAAATGATGCATTAAGGAGCAGGATATGGAAAAGAGTCTGGACAGCTAAGGTCCCGAATAAAATCAAAGTTTTCTTCTGGAAAATTCATCACGGGATACTTCCAGTAATGGTCAACCTGGAAAAGAGGAAACTTAATGTAACCCAAGTTTGCTTCAGATGTGGAGAAGCAGCAGAAACGATATTACATTCTTTGAAGGAGTTTCCTGTTGCTGACTCAGTGTGGCGCAATGTTAACATAGGGAGGGACTTTGAGGTTGATGAAGATCTGGGAGCAGGAAAATGGATTGACCAAATATGCACTTATGCAGGGCAGGAGGAGCTGCAACTAATTATGATAACAACATGGACCATTTGGAATGCAAGAAATGGGGAACTACATGGTGACCAAAGCAGAGATCCCATGCAGCTAGTATCTTCATACGAAAGTACCAAGTTGAATTCAATGGGGCTCAGATGCAGAATGCGAGTGAAACTAATCATTTACCGCATCAATGGCTACCCCCAAACAGTGATGAGTTCAAAATCAATTTTGATGGGGCCTTGGACTTAACGAACAGAATAAGAGGGATTGGAATAGTTATCAGAGATTGTAACGGTGCAGTAATGGGGGCTCTGGCTGCGAAATTGAACCATGTAGTAAATCCATTTATGGTGGAAGCTAAGGCCGCTTGTAAGGCTATGGAATTTGCAATTGATTTGGGCCTCACACGTGTTGTCCTAGAAGGAGATGCCTTGGCCATAATCAAGAGTCTACGAACGGTGGATGTTGACTTATCTCCCATAGGTCCAATTATTTTAGAAGCTAGAGCAAGATTATCTTGCTTCCAGAAATGCTCCATAGAACATATTAATAGGAATAGAAATAATGCTGTTCATGTGTTAGCTAAATATGGCCTTCAGGTTCTGGAAGACACAATCTGGGTTGAGGAGTGTCCAGACCTTATCAGTCATATTGTTCTCACAGATTGTAACACTTAAGCATCCAATGAAGTTCACTCATTCCAACCAAAAAAAAAATTATAAAAAGAAAAATTATCAGTTCTTAAATTATTAACTTATCTGAAGTTTTATGTATATGATTTTTAATTCGATTGAAACTAAAATCTAATTCATTTTTAACTTTATAGAATTTATAAATTGAATCTTTTTGTGTAAGATTTCATCTTGATTATCTAATTTGTTGTATTTTTGTTTTTTAGAATTGTGGAGTCAAATTTAGCATTAGGAGTGTATGGATATTGAATGCTTTAATCATAGGAAATTAGGAGTTCTAATGAAACTTTTTTTTTTTTTTTCATTTTTCATTTTTCATTTATTTCATTTATACTATTATTGGTGTTTGAATATATTACATGTATTTTATCATGCAAGATGCTTTGCTTGCCAATATAAATGAAAGTGAGAAGCAAACTAAATTGGATTCTCGAGTTTCATCATGAAAATAGAAATTTGAGCACAACTTGAAAGAGCAGGTAAATATATTTTGTATCTTCAATTCCATGTATTAAATTCAATTTTGGTTTTACATTATTAAAACTAATAATGGTACATGGTCCAATTGAACTTGCAGTTTAGAGTGGTACAAGGGTTGTGACTTGTGAGCTAGAATTTTAAGTAAATAAGGATATTTTTTCAAATTCTTATTATGGTGTGTTTCATTGTTTCAAACATTTTTTGTGTAATCTGGAAATTTTTTAAGAGGTATACCTATTTTCTTTTTTTAATTTTATTACTATATTTTAATTTAATTAATTATACTTTATATATTATTTTCATTGTCAGTTAAATTGTTTTAAATTCTTTTTTGAAGTTACAATTTTATATTTTTTTAATTTTCTTAGAGGTTACAATCTTTTTATTGTATGTATAGTCATTCTTTAATTTTTTTTATGGTAATTTCAGTTTAACACTTTGAATTTGTATAAAAAAGAGAGAATTAACTAGGGCATACAGAGTGAACATAATATGAGTTTTAAAACCAGGTTCTTAGGAATTTTTTTTATTATTAATTAATTACCATTTTTATATCTTAATTTTATAATATATTTACTAAAAATGGATTTTGTATTTTATGAGAATTAAAATCACTTTAAAGTACATGTCTAAGATAATTTAATTTTGTATCAGATGAGTTTTCAGACCATCTTAAACTAGAAGTTTATGAGTATTTAATTCTAAATATTAGAGAATTATAATCTTTAAAAAATAAATTGTCAGATCAAATTAGAGGTGCTCATGGGCCGGGCTGCGGCCGCGGCCCTTTTTTTTTTTTTTTGCCCAAGCCCGGGCCTGGATCGTCCAGGCCCGCCCGTTTAGGCCCGAATCACTGTTCATTGGAATAAAAAAATAAATTTTTTATTTTTTTAATTAAAATTAAATAAAAATAATATTATAATAATAATAAAACACTGTTCCGGGCCGGCCCGGAACATGAATTTGCCTGCCCAGGCCCGGCCCGTATTGGGCCGGGCCTGTCGGGCCGGGCGGGCTGCCCGGCCCGTGAGCAGGTCTAGATCAAATATAACTTTGAAATATATACTAAATGGTATAATGAGAAAAGAAATTTTATTGACTTGATCTTAATTCTTGGCACAAATAATAACATTTGGGAAATAAATTGAATAATAAGATATGGTATGATATAGTGAGGATTTTACCTCATATAAAAAAAGGTTGAAGCATTTGTAAACATATTCTTTATATACACATGGTTAGTTTTTATTACATTTTACAATTATGTTATTAGAATTTGAAATTATAACTCCACAAGTTTATCAGAGCTAACGTCAAATTAAGAAATGAAAATAAAAATAGTTATATATCAACTTTAACATTAAACTAATTGATGTCTTTATATTAACCATGCATGTACTTCAAATTAATTTATTCATTTCAACCATTTAATTTCGATAAAAAAAAAAATTTCTCTTTCATGCCTTATTAATCATCTTTGCTTTTGGCTACATTTGATTTCGTATATTGATATTCATTTCCTCTATCCATTCTCAAGAACGGGGCATTATGTAAGAACAACACTTCTATTTGAGTAAATAAAGATAATTTAAGTATAGTAACATATTTCTCATTCATTTAAAAGCCACACAAAATGTAACTTCCAAAAAAACAAAAACAATGAAAGAAAATACAATTATTTCAATTAAATTGTTACGACAAAAACTGTTTCTTACATTACACTTTCACATTTACGAAATTTATAGTAATTATCATATAAGGTTATCTTATTTATGAAATTTAATTATGCTCTAAATATATTTTAATGATGTCTTCATTGTAATGATTCTATATTAATGGTCCATTCTCAAACTACCCTGTCCCTATTTATTCCAAATTATATCATTTGAGTTGTATATTATTTTTATACTTGGGACTTGGGAGTTATATACAAATTGATTGCTTTTAAAATATAATAACTATGCATTCAAATTTGTAACCATTTTCCACGTTTTTATTTTTATTCCTTACCATATTGAATATTATTTGTTTAATTGTCTTTACAGTTACAAATTGATATTTTATATAAATAGTTATTCCAAAATGAATTAATTTAGGAAATAATCAAATATTTACATATCTGAATTACTCAATATTAAAAATGGGCATTTATTGAGGTTATGGAATTTCAAGCAATTTTTTTCTTTCTAAATTGGTCATGGATCTCAAGGAAATGATAGTAAAATATGATAAGGATATTATGAAAAATACAGAGATTGGTGACGCATGGTTTTAAAGTAAGAAATAGAGACGACAAAGAAAACATGTTCTCTATAGTAAAATAATTCTCAATGATGTAAAATAATTTGTAAAAAAAATGAAAAAATAAAAAATTATTTTTAAAAATATTGTAAAGATAAATATACCTTAAATGAAATAAACCTATTAACAAAAACAAAAACTTTCCCTCCATCATATAACCCCTCCCCTTGCCCCTTATCCCATTTTCCATCCCGTTCCGTCCCTTCCCTCCTTCCCGACCCTTCCCTCGTTCTATCTTCCTTCCTTTTTTTCTTTACAAATTTTGTTGACAAATAACCCTTTTCCCAAATTTATTGACAAATAACCCTTCTAATATACTAATTAAAAGAGAATCAAAGTTTAATTCTTTCACTTTCAAATCTCATGATCCAACCGAAATGAAAAGATCCATCTTTTTTTCTTCTCCAATTTGATTCATTTCTCAAAGGTAAGCAATTTTCTTCCTAACCCAATCTTTTTGAGATTCTAAGATTTGGATGTTGTTGATGGACTGATTTCTTATTGCTTTCTTTGTGGGTTTAGGTTTTTTTTTTTTTTTGTGTGTTGGCTTTTGAAAGTTATAGCTTTTCTTTCATGTTCACGGAAAATGTTTGGAGAAAAAAAATGAAATTCATAGACTTTAAAACGTTGCTCCTTGTAGTTATTTGGTTTGAGACTTCTTTCAGTTATTTGAACCAATTGTATCTACTTTCTTTTCCACATTGTTGTTTGAATTGGAATTCTCCTTGGTTGGTTTTGCATTTATTTCCCTGGTATTGAATGTTAGAACCTATGTTTACTGCTTTGCAACCTGGAATGGGGCCTTTTGAGTTTTGAGCATATTGGAATATCATTATCAGTATTTGCCTTAGTATTTTTCTACATGATACCCATCGCTTTCGTGCAATCTCTTGCAAATTTAGAGGGTCTTGAAATAGTTTCTCCTTTCCTTAGGCCAGTTATAGAACTGTAAGTTAGCTTATAGATGCTACAATTGTGATTTACCTATATGCATTTATTTTTTAGATGCTCTTAACATTTTGGGCAAAAATTCATCCTTAGATAGTGCTCACTTTTCATATTTATCTCTTTAGATCACTTACAAAATGAAAGTTTATGTTCTTTTATATACATTGTGTTGTATACGGGGCAAGAAGCTTTTCTTTCATTCCATTTAGGGGGCTGGGGGCTTTACTATTATTGTTTTTGTTCTTTGATCATTGTCTAAATTACATGGAAGTGCAAAGTCATTGGAAGCTAAATAAAAGTCCTACGTTTGAAAAGTCGCTAATTTATATATCATTAATTTTTTGTTGTTAAGCTAAAAAATTGTAGGACTTCTTCTGTAATATGGCTTGTTGGCCCCATTTAACATTTTCATAGTCTCTGCAACTTAGGAGACTTTCCCATGATGATATTATCACCATTATAGCAACTTTCAGACTATAAATTATTATTTAATCAAAGAATGGATTAGTATTTTGAAATTTTGTATATTGTTTTAGTATCCTCACAAATTGTTCATGAAATATTATTTTATTTATGTACTTCTTTGTTATGTAAATATATAGTTATCCTTATATTGTCATTGTGCTTTCAGGACATTGTCATCCAAGAACTTTTCTGGCACCTTGTCCCCTATAATAGGAGTTCTGACGACTCTTTCATCACTGAACATATGGAACATATTCAAGCAAACAATAGATTTCAATAATATATGTTCTTCATGTGTAGAATTTTGCTAAGGCCATTTATCTTGATTTTCAAATAATTAATTTATGTATATCTTACCTAATAGTGATGAAAACTCTTTTCTTCATTATAGATAATCCTTAATCTGCTTTAGGGTTAAATTAGGTTTATTCTATGGTGTAATTTGTTAGTTCTATGGGTGCCATAAATAGAGGCATCAAAAAACATCAATAACAAGCATGAGAATTACTAGAAAAAGAAAAAGGAAAATAAAAAAGGAAGCAATCTGACATCTCTAATTAGTTTGTCTAAACCAGTTCTGATATGACATTTTAAAAATGCATTTATAGATATCTTTGGTACTTTTGTCATCCTTGGTTTTTATTGTATAGGGACGAAAGTGTTGTGTCCCCACTTTTTTTATATAAATAAAGATAATTTGTATATAGTTAGTAAGTACGTATGCAAAGTAAGATGTAATTTTTTACTTTTTATGTGGTGGTAGTATCATGAATAGTTTTCAAAGAATGCCTAAATAAGATTCAGATCTTAAACCTTAAAGATGCCTTAGTAGATAACAATTGTCGCTGGTGTATTGGAATAGAAAAAAGTTCAGAGATGTTATGTTGAACTCCACATTCAAATCTCTTTATTGCTAATGCTACACAAACACTAAGCTTGAAGTTAATATTAAAACCCTTATATTTTCAATTTCTTAGGATTAACAACAAAATCTCCTTGCTTATAGTGCGTGAACCTTTCCTTTCCTTTCTTATCATTATCATCATGTCATGTTTCATACTGTCTATTGATTTATATTGTACAACATTATCATCATGTTATTTTGTATGAATCGTTATATTTTTGTTTCATTAGTCATTTTAAGGAAGGGGGACGTGTAAGAGCTTTAATTATTGGGGTTTAGGATAGAAATTGTCAGTATCTAAAAAAAGTACATATAGTTTGGAAGAATATACATATAGTTATGCTACATGTACATATTATTATGCTATATGTAAATAATGTTATGCTATATGTACATATACTTATTTTGTTGAAGCATTCTTATAAATTGTGTTAGTTTGTAGTCGTTTCAAATGACAAAAACGACATCTACATTGATTATGGTTAAGAGTTTGGCTTTAGGGAGAAGATGTTTTGTTGCAGGTGCTATATTTTTTGTTGGAGCACCGAATCGATGTCTACTACGTTCAACCTGGCGTGATGCTGCATACTTTATGCCTTACATTTGTCATTAAACTTTTTGTACAACTATGTATAGGTTTTATAGTTATTAATGATGGTGTGATGTATAGATTGACATTTCTCGGATGTATAGATCAAACTTTATGCCTTAGTCTTATATCAGATACACTTTTGTATTAAATCAATGTATATAACCTTATAAACATTTGTATATGAATATATTTCATACTTTTAAATGCTTATAACCTTATGACTCCAAATGGGGGAATGAATGTATATAAATGAGAATAACCTTTTCATAAAGGTTAGATCCTTTTCATATTTTAAATGCTTCTAAGCTTATGACTTTAAAGTTCCATACTAGACATTGATAACTCCAAATCAATCCATTTCATTAAGGTTAGGTCAATTGTGCTTGTGGAGTTTTTTAATAAAGGATCAATCCTTTTTAATAAAGAATAGGTCCTTTTCATCCATTTATAGTGAGCCTAGAAATTCTAAAATTGATCCGTTATATATGGATCGATCCCCACAAGCTTTTAAACTGTGATTAGCATACTGGGTAAAATAAAGATTGTTCCGTTAAAAGAGGATCGATCCCTTCAATCCTTAAAATTGTGAAATGCATATTGTACATATTGCAACTAAATAATGGATTTTTTTCTTGATTTTAGGATAAAGCTGGAGAAAAGATTAAGGAAAGCTTTATAAAAGGAACCATTTGAGGGATAAGAGTTTAACATTTTCTTTCATAAAAGGATCTTAGGTACATATTTTCTTTCATAATAGAATTTTTATATGTAAATATTTCTACCAAATGAGCAAAAGTAGTAAATTATAATACTCTTGCTCTCTAAAGCTAAACCCTTAACTATAACTCCTTCGTCTAATCGTTTTTGGCTTTTAAAACGACTAAAAACTAACAAATTTGATAAAAAAAAATGCTTCAACAAAATAATCCCACTTATATGTACAACATAACTATATGCACATATAGTTTTACTATATGTACATATAGCACAACTGTATGTACATTCAGAAAAACTATATATACATTTTTATATCTGTGAGAATTCTACTCTAAACTCAAATATGTGTTCTCTTTCATTCAAATGAACAAATTAGTAAAAATATAATGATTCATGAAAATTTTAAGAGTGATAAATATATAACATTTACTAATCTATTATAGAGGAACCCTAAACCCTAACCATAATCTCTCCCCCTTATCATTTTTGTCAGTTAAAACTATTGAAAAATAACAAAATTGATAAGAAATTATTCAAGAAAATAAGCTCACTTATATATACAAATAGCAAAACTATATGTACATTCAGTAAAATTATATGTATATTTTTATATTTGTATCAAATTCATCATATATACAAATGATAGCAAGAATGAGCTAAATGCCGTATGCCACAAAATCACACAAGAGTACCAATTGAGTATTCTCATTTATTGCATTATCCATATTGATTAAGAGGAACTACCAAGAGAAATAATTCAATGAAGCTATTTTTTCAAACATCAGATTAAAAAAAGATTAAAGGATTTCATAATGTACATAACCAACTAAATGCTTATAAGTGTATTAACAATGAATAAAGAGACATCTTTCTGCTATAATCCTATCTCTGACCCCTGCAAGAGCGTTAATAGGTATTGTTTCTTGAAGATCTGGATATGAAGCTACTGAAAATCGCTAGAATGGAGCAGAGGCACCCATTTTTTCCCTTTTAAAGGCAATCTAATAGGAGATATAGAATAAACATATAAACATAATATTCTTTAACTAATAATGAAGTTGACTAGTGGAAGACTGTACTAATTAGAAAATTTTCATCAAGTAATTTATAGGAAAGCTCATTCTTTTCTGTTCTAGCAATTTTTTTGATCCCAAACTTGCTTAAATTTCTTTGCACAGCAACCATCTTCCCAGGATCTCTTGTTACCTGGTTCAATGTTGTCAGATTTATCACGCAAGTGCACGTATCGTTAACAAGTAATATAATGAAAAGTAAAGTGTCGATCCAACGAGGAATTGTTACTAAATTTGTTAAGTACTAAAATTAAAACAACCTAATCTTATTCAAACAATCAATTAAAAGTTGTAATTAAAAAACTAATAAAAGAAAGCAAATTAAAAGGTGAATTAAATCAATTGAGAAAAGTTTAGGATTACAATTTTCCTCAGCACTTTGTATGAACTTCTATTTCCCTCTTAACTTGGCTAATGACATTGAGATGTTAACCTAGAGTTCTAATCTATTTATAAGTATCTTCCGATTGTCTTATAAAAATATCCATCTTAACCAATTAACTATATTCCTATGATAATTGAATTAAAGAGAAACTCATTAAGCTTAGACTCTAAAATTGATTACACATGACACGTAAGTGTATTCGTACCCTACATGCAAATCAATTCATCATAATAAATGAAAATGAAACATATGTTATTCAATCCATGTCTAACACTAAACTCTCTTTTTCAAGTTGTATCTAGGTTACCAAATCAATTTAATTGATGGCCAAACAATTAGAAGCATTAAGAACAAGATTGAATAAACAACTCAAATATCATTAAATCAAGCAAGAGACTCAAATAATCCAAACTACATGTTGAGTTCTATTGCAATCCTAGAAAAATAAATTAGTTCATGCTAAATATTGAAACTAATTAATAAAGGAGTTTCACCATCATCAATATTACAAGAAAGATAAAGAAGAGTAAGGGAAAATAGAAAACTAAGGTTTGTCAGGTCTTCAGTCTAGTCTTCAATCCTCCAAAATCTCCTTAGCTCCTTGAAATCTTTTGATGGCTACTCTCCTCTTAATAAAATTAGGTTTAGAGGTCTTGATTTTTCTTTATTTGAGTCTTAAAAGGTCTTATTTATAGAGTTTTAGACATTTGGAGTCAGAAACTTCGCGTGCAAGTAACATGTAAGTCTTTTTTTTGTTATTTTTTTCCAGGCAGCCGCACGGGTGCCATGGCGCTGGTTTTGGGCGCCACGGCACCTGCCCCTCGAACTGCTACACTTCGCTTTTGTCGTCTTCTCGCACTTCCTCGACTGATTTGGATAGGCAAATCTTGTCCGATTTGGACAAGTGATATACCGTTGAAAAGCTATGGAAATCCGCTTCAAAAGTCAATAAAGGAAGTTTTCTTGAATAAATATTTGAAGATCATATTTTCCTAGAAACAAGCTCCGGAAGTCAAATCTGCTCATGCATTACTTTGCACTTTTTTTGTCTTTTCGTACCTCGAAAATTCTCCTCACTTTGGACCTATAAAAATACAGAAACACTAAATTAATAACTAATTTAAATATGAAATAAATAAATAAAACTAATCTAAAAACAATTAAAACTAATAAATTTTTTTTATCGAAAAACATACTTAACAAAAAAAGAAGAACACGTTAAGAGAGAAATAACAAGAGAAAAGAAAGCTAAAGAAACAAATTACGTAACTTAAGTCTTATCTTTCTTCTTTCAAGGTCCCAAGATATTCAAGTGAGTAATTATTTTCTTCTTTTTTTAGTTTTTATAATTTGTACATGTAATAAAGTATTTATTTATTTACTATTTAAAAGTAATTCCACACATAATTTTTGTAGTCAATGTGTGTTGGACCATGTTTCCTAAAATAAAATCAAAGATTTTTTTATCATCGATTGCATATTTCAATTATGTATCTTAACTTTTTCTCCCCTTTGCTGGGCACAAGCTTGTTTAAAAATATATTTAATTAGTGAAGTGCTTTAGTTTTCTTAAGAGATTTGTTTCTTTTTGTACCCTTTCTGTCTCTATTTGGGCCAGGCAGCCCTGCAGGCTGCAGTCACTAACTCCACATTATAAAACAAATTAAAAATGTCGCTAAATAATTCAAAAACAAAAAAAGAATTTTAAACGCGCTTTTTAGTTTGCTGTTAACTGAAACTCTGTTCGTCTCTTGGATCGTTAAAGTTCAAAAATTTCCGACGGGTTAGTTCATATTCAGCCACAGTTTCTTCTTTTCTTTTTTGAGTTTTTTGTTTGGTTTCTGTGAAAATTGAAGGCAAATACAGGTAAAAACCAAAATGGAGTTTGTTTGATTTACTTCTCTGGATTGAACATAGTTGAGTGCGAGAAATTGTTTGTTTGTTTGTTTGTTTATTCCTTTTGCTTTCTTATTTTGGATTTTTCTTTCTAATATTAAAACAACTGCTTCAACAAAATCTTGATTTATGTTGTTTTCTTGGAATTTTTGTTTAATCGATTAAATTGTAAGGCAATAATCCTTTTGATGTTCGGACTAAAATTGAATCCGAACTTTCCGTTAAAATTAAAATTAATATTTACCCTTTCTTAACAAGGTTAATCACTTAGAGTTTTAGCTAAATCTGGTTACTCCTTTTTTTTTTAAGTTACGGATCAAGTCGAAAGCTGTGATTTTTGTTTCAGCGGCTGAAAAGGGTATACGTGTGGTTGTAGAGTTAGCTTTGCAATTGTTGGATGATGGTGTTTACTCCAATTAGCACTACTTGGGATTTATGAAGGTCCTTTTTGTAAGAGGGACATCCAATTTTGTAGAAATGCCCGAAGCCGAGTGCCTTTTGTTGAAGCAAAATAACCAGCATTGAACTGTGCTGAACAACCTTTTCATTTCCATCATCTCCTTACTACGTTCACATTTAGATAAACGTTGCCTCTGCATCTGTGTTGTGTCTGTGTACATGATATAGTTTTATTAGTATCAAGACAAGATTGATTTTAGTTGTAATAGCACTTGATTTCTCTTCTGCACTGCAAGCCGATACTGGTTTGGGGCTCCTTCACCGTTCTTTGCAAGACCAAACCTTTACTGATTTATTAGGCATCTTTCATCCCTGTATGAGGACCACTGAATTGTGATTTCTGTGAAACTATCCGTCCCTTCTTCATCATTTATAGAGATATTATACATCCACTCAACACATGTACTTTCTGCACCCCAAGAAACTTCCATGTTACAGTTAGTGAGTAGAAGCATAGTAAGAATAAAGGTTTTTTTTTTTTCTTTCTAAGTTCCTCTTTGATTTAAAAAAGTTGTTTTGCTTCATTTTTTTTCTTCTATATTAACCCTCTCTGTACCATAAATTATGATTTTTGCTTCCTTACAAAGTTCCAATGCATCTATTATTTGTTATAAGATTCTATGAGATATTCTTATATTATTTGACCTTTACTTCCTGCAAAATTAGCATTTTACGTTGTTGTTGTAGCTAGTTTATGGTTTGCTATTATTATGACTACTTGTGCTCATGATCCTTTTTTTTTTCTGTCTTGGAAATTGTAGTCTTTACTTTTATTCTTGTATCATCCTTTGTTTTGTCATCACACATCAATTTCTTTCTGTTTTCATGAATTAACCATTTCATATTTTTAAAATCAGAGAAAATGCCAGAGATACAGTTGGGTGCTCACACTGTAAGGTCCCATGGGGTTAAAGTTGCAAGGATTCACATGCATGACTGGCTCATTCTTTTGCTTCTCGTTGTGATAGAGGTCATTTTAAATGTTATAGAACCATTTCACCGCTTTGTCGGAGAGGATATGATGACTGACCTGAGATACCCCTTGAAAGACAATACTGTTCCCCTTTGGGCTGTTCCTGTATGTTCTAGCTTTGAGGATATATTGCCATACTGGAATTACTTTCTGGCAAGAGAGTTTGTTCAGATTCATTCAATGACAACACTAAAGTATAATGCTTATGTTCTTCCTTGTAACAGATGCTCGCGATAATACTGCCATTTTTTGTCATTCTTGTCTACTATTTCATCAGAAGGGATGTTTATGATCTACACCACGCCATACTGGGTAATACGACTTCTCCCTTGAGATTCTGAAAGTTACTGACCTTTTGTCTGTTTGTAATTGCATCTAGTAACAGTTGGTGCGTTTCATTAATATTCAGGCCTTCTGTTTTCTGTGCTTATCACTGGTGTTATAACTGATGCTATTAAAGATGCTGTTGGTCGACCTCGTCCAGACTTCTTTTGGCGCTGTTTTCCTGATGGAAAAGGGGTTAGCCTCCTATTTTCCCTAATTTTAGTTTAATTTCTTGTTGAGAATATAAGTTTACATAATCAAGAGTCTTGATCAGTCCTGTACTTTGCCAACATTCAATCAGTGCATCATACATGCAGGTGTTTGACTCTGTGACAAAGGATGTTATGTGTACTGGATTAAAGAGTGTCATTAAGGAAGGACACAAAAGTTTCCCCAGTGGCCACACTTCTTGTATGCATTCTAGTTATTTCCAGTATTATGGCTTTTTTGCTTGAGTTTTGGTCCTCAACGCGTGATGTAGTATTTTATGTTTAGTTTGCATGTAATACATGTAAGTCCGTATCAGTACTTTCTCTATTTTGATATTATAATAAGCATAAAAACGCATTTGTTAACCATTTTCACTTTCCCTCTTCTTTCTTTCTTTTTGCTTCCTGGATTTTTGAAAACTCACTGTCTATACTCTGAAGATAATGCCCCAGCAATGTAATCAACCAAAACTATTTCATGTTTTTTATTAAAATTACCTTGAAACAGTTTGATTTTATTCAACAACACTTTCATTCCCCTGTAAACCATTTGGGGAATTCAAAAAAAGAAGAGCATTAAAATTCTTATTTCTTCTATGTTTATAGTAGTTGAGATGGATGTTTTAGATCTTGAAATTTGAAACAATTAGATTGAAGAACAACAGCATGACCTTTTTGCACTCTGTCGAGTTGATTACATGGATCATATTGAACTATATTCTCAGTGAGCCCTTGATTGTTTCCCTCCATGTCTTCTTCAGTTTACCCCACCCCTATTGAACAAACTGCTCTAATAAGTCCTAGCTTAAGCACTACCTGTAAGCTTTCTCTTAACAATACCCTTACTGCCTCAAACCTGTCTCCCAATTTCCGTCATCAATTGGTGTGTCCCTGCCTTTTCTTGAATGCACTTATTTTTAATCTTATCTTTTCTTGTAGACCCACATCCATTACAGCATTCTCATTAACATAGTTGTATTAAAAGGAAAGCAAAATTCTGATTGCCTACAAATAGTATCTGGATGTGCCTTTATGACTTTCAACATGGTTGTACTTTACCAATTAGCAAAGATTGAAAACATAATGCTATTTTATTTATTTATTATTATTATTATTATTATGTTTTGAAGATGAAAGCCTAATGCTATTTAGATAAATAGAAGGACTAAATAGTTGATAATACCAAAGAGAAAAGAAGATTTTCTGTGGGTATTATGATGTTCGTTATGATTGGATTTTTTGGATCGAGTATAGCTAAGTTCCTAGAAGGCTAAATTTTCAGTGGAGCAAAGTTGAGTTGAACTGTTCACGTGAGTCCTGGAACTGTTCAGTTATATTACATGACATTTTTATTTTTATTTTTATTTTTATTCTTGTTCTTGTTTTTATTTGTTTTCTTCTGTTTATCTGCTATTTATTCTTGGGTATGCTTGAAAGTGTGCTGGTTTAAATATGAGCTCTCCCCTGTTGTTTCTTATGTATTTGCATTTATTTACCTTGAGTTTATTGCAAAACTAGAAAAATGACTTTGGAGGAACTTTGTTCTTCAATATGCAGGGTCCTTCGCAGGTCTTGGTTTTCTTGCATTGTACTTGTCTGGAAAAATTCGGGTATTTGATTGCAGGGGCCATGTGGCAAAGCTATGTATTGTCTTCCTACCGTTACTTATTGCTGCTTTAGTGGGAATTTCTCGAGTTGATGATTATTGGCATCACTGGCAAGATGTTTTCGCTGGGGGTCTTTTAGGTTTGTCTTTTGGCACTTCCATATTTCGTTTTATTAATTTTCTCTTTAAATTCCATACTTAAGTCACTTTCCCTTTGTGTGGTTACCTCTTTTTACAGGGATAACAGTTTCATCATTTTGTTACTTGCAATTCTTTCCACCCCCGTACGATGTAGATGGTATGTTCCTTAGGGCACTTTTCTCAACTTTTATTACTCTATGACTATTTTCCCCAATTCTACATGATCTTTTGACTACCTGTCCTACTGGATAATTATTCATAAATTGACATTGAAACATGTAGGAATCTAATGAGCATAAAATCATGTCCCTCTCTGCACTTTTTAAGTACTGCTTCTTTCTTTCCAGCCTTATAACATTTATGCACTGCTGGATTGAATATTTCTGCTGTGTTGTTTTTCTCATGTGGACAATGTCTAGTTTGCTTCTGAATTTAGGATTTCAGTCTAGTTATGTCATTTCTTTGCTCAAGAGAGCTAAGTATTAGTGCCCCCCTTTGGAAGGTTTTTTGGTGTAAATTATAGTTAATTGTATTTTGAATTGGTACATTAAAATGGTGAAAGGACAATTAAATATCATTTGCCGAACTCCTGGGTCATGCGGCAGGATGTAAATAAGATATTTGTCTCCTCGTCTGTCCGGAAGAAAGGGGAAAATAAGGAGGAAGAGGAGTAGGGTAAGGAGGGAGAGAGCTAGGGAAAGTCAGCAACATGAAGAAACCTGTATATGCTTCCATTACCTGCTTGTCATACAACCAAACATAAACGCTAAAAATTAGGTCAGAACTCAGAAGTAGTTTCCATTTGTTCGCTGCCATCGGGTTCTTCACATAATGACACCATTCAGCTTGTAAGAATTTTCAACTGTCATTGTCCTTGAACTCCCTGGAAACCCTTTAGAGTATGCAGTCATATCGAAGAAAGAAAAAGGATCATAGAATGTAACTCCATATTCTAATTACATTTAAATGTTCATTTTCGAGTTTCTTATTTCTTCGTAATGGACCGTGCAGGTTGGGGACCTCATGCGTATTTTCAGATGTTGGCAGAGTCTGAAAATGGCAATCCATCCAACACCATCAATGGTTCAAATGTACAACAATCAGAGCTTGAGAGTGTATATGTGGATTCGCAGCACGGCAGGGAACTATCAAGAGCCAATACTCACGACTCGCCCTATTATTGACAGAACGAACGGCCTGAGGAGATATTGATTTACTGAAGTTTGTGTAGAGGAGTAGACATAATCAAACTACAGATGTCCATGAACCTGGGACTTAGTTCGGTTGGTTCATACAGTCACCCTTAAGAGCTGACATTCAGTAGGTTCAGAGTTCGAATCTTATCATCTGCAACTTCTATTTTTAAGCTGCAACTTCCTTTATAACAAAAAAAAAAAAAAACCTATACATGTCCATAGTGTTTGAGATTAGTACAATGTTTGCATATGGATTTGCTTCTTCTCCTAGGAAGTCAAATTTGTTAATTCATTTTTAAGATTGTGTTGTTTATGTGTTGATAAACAGACCATGTTCGCTTTATTTCACAACTGAATCAAATCCTCTTCACCAATATTATTAAAATTAACGTTAGTTACAATGTTTTACTTTTACTACCCTTTTTTTAATCACCTAATGCTTTTATTATTCTATATTTTGTATTAATTTTCAAGATTATTATTTACTTTTTATTTTAAAAATTATGGAACACCATCAATTTTGTTAAAAATTTCATAATATACAATTTCCATAAAATTATGGAACACCATCAATGTTTGCATATGGATTTGCTTCTTCTCCTAGGAAGTCAAATTTGTTAATTCATTTTTAAGATTGTGTTGTTTATGTGTTGATAAACAGACCATGTTCGCTTTATTTCACAACTGAATCAAATCCTCTTCACCAATATTATTAAAATTAACGTTAGTTACAATGTTTTACTTTTACTACCCTTTTTTTAATCACCTAATGCTTTTATTATTCTATATTTTGTATTAATTTTCAAGATTATTATTTACTTTTTATTTTAAAAATTATGGAACACCATCAATTTTGTTAAAAATTTCATAATATACAATTTTCTTTTTTTAATTTTTGTGAAAGCAAAAAAGGAACATACAAAAGGGATTGGAGAAATGTTATATTTTAAAATACAAAAATATATAAATATAAAATTTTCATACATAATTTTTAAATAATAACTATATCAGTAAAAAATCAAATAAAAAGAAAAAAAAAATTATATACTGACTTAACTTTTTAGTTACGAAGTTTTTAGATGAAAATTTAATTGCTAAAAAATTTCATTTCAATTTTTTGTTTCCTTTTCTTTTTCTAATGACGAGAATTTCAGACGAAAATTTTCGTCGAAAATACTAGTTTCGATGAATTTTTTTATCAAAAATTTCATCGGAATAAAACTTTTGACGAAAAATTTGTAGAAAATTTTGTTTACCCTACAAATTTAATTTTTAAATTAATTTCAAATAATTTTTGGAAAAAATTTTATGGAAGGATTTTTTCGTCGGTAAAACATTTCACTCACCTGTCAGTAATTCTATTTTCACAGTTAATTTTTCCCTTTTTTTTTTTTTTTTTTAGTTTTCAACAAAATTTTCGTAAAAAATTCTTAAAAATTTCGTCGAAATATTTCGCAAGTGAAAAATTACTCTCACCATTTTCTTAACGATAGATTTTCAACGATTTTCGTCTCCGTCACAAATTTCAGTAAAAAATTTCGTCGTTAAAAACAGGGCATTTTCAAGTAAAAATACCGTCATAATTATTCTATTAGAAAATTTCTCTTTTCTTGTACTGCAACGCAAAAGATTCCATTGTTACTAACATCCATTTATATTCGGGTAAATATGAAAAAATACCCTCAATAAGCAAGTTATTGTTAAATAGTTTAATGAATAAAACTTATTTGAAAAAAAAAATGAATAATTAAAAATTATTATAAAAGATATTGTAAAGACAAAATTACCCTTAATGAAAAAACTTACTTTTCCTTTCTCTTTCATTAAGGAAATATTATTTTTTAAAAATTTTAATTGAAAATAAATTTTAAAAATAAAATATTTAAATATTTATTTTTTTAAAATTTAAAAAAATAAAGAAATATTATTTTTAGGAATATTATTTTTATTTTTTAAAATTTTTTAATTAAAAAAAGTAAATAAAAAATTTTAAAATTTATTTTTTAAAATAAAAAAATTTTTATTTTTAGAATATTTATTTTTTAATTAAAAAATAAATTAAAAAATAAAAGAAAAAAGGAGTAGAAAGTTTTTTTATCAAGGATAATTTTGTCTTTACAATATCCTTTATAACAATATTTAATTGTTCATTTCTCTTTTTCCAATAACTTTTATTCATTAGACTATTTAACAATAACTTGCTTATTGAGGGCATGTTTTTCATATTTACCCTTTATATTTTATATTTTAATTAATTAATGAAATTTATTTTTATTTAAAATTATAGAAATTGAATTCTATCATTTATTAAGAGTTCAACAATTTATCAACGAACCACTTAACTTGTTACAAGAGGGGGAATTCTTGTATTGAATTGTGTAAAGAGTCTATACAGGAGTGTCTTATTTATACATGAGAGTTCTCACCAACTAAGAAAAGAATAACTACAGTAATAATTACAATATTAGAATCGTAATTTGAATAATATCATAATCGTAATCATAATCCCTAAGATTACTCTAATAACCTAATTACAGTTGACTATACAATTAATACCTTAACACTCCCTCAAACTCAAGGTGGTATTGTAGATGATATCAGCTTTGAGTTTGGAAACCAAATCTTGAAAACGGGTATAAAAATGTGTTTTTGTGAAGATATCAGTTGGTTGATCTAAGGAAGACATAGAAGTCAGAAGAATAGCTCTTTGTGTAACATGATGACGGATAAAATGACAGTCAATCTCAATATGTTTGGTGTGTTCATGAAACACATCATTATAGGCAATCTAAATGGCACTACGATTATCACAGTGAAGTTGGGTGCCAGAAGATAAGGAAATACACATATCAACAAGTAATCGACGAAACCAAAGTAACTCTGAAATGGCATCAGCAAGAGCACGGTATTCAGATTCAGTACTGGATCGAGCAATAACAGTTTGTTTCTTGCTTCGCCAAGAGATGAGATAATCTCCTAGGAAGAAACAATATCCAGTAATGGAACGACGATTTGTAGGATCTCCGGCCCAATCAGCATCAGAATACCCCGATAGTACCAAAGATGTATGGGTAGAGAAGTGAAGCCCATGAAACAATGTACCTTTGATATATCGAAGAATCCGAAGAACAGCTAAAAAATGAGTAGATCGAGCAACGGCCATAAATTGGCTAACAAGATGAACAGCATAAGCAATACCAGGCCGAGTCACTGTGAGATAGACCAAACTTCCAACGAGTTGACGATATAATGTAGGATAAGTGAGCAATGTACCATCCATTGGAGTAATTTTAACATTAGCTTCCAACGGAGTAGAGACAGTTTTACTGTCAGTAATGCTAGCTCTAGAAAGCAAATCAGAAGCATATTTAGCCTGAGAGAGATAATAATCATCAGAATTAGAAGATACCTCAAGCCCCAAGAAATAGTTAAGAGTACCAAGATCCTTCATTTCAAACTGCGTATGAAGAAACTCCTTTAATTTAGCAATGCAAGACTGGTCATCACCAGTGATACTATGAATTGTTTGTCGAATGAATAATGCTGAATCATGAGGAATAGAAGTAAAACCAAGTTGTGCAATGGTCGAATTGAATTTTGCAAACCAAGCTCTGGGTGCCTGTTTCAAACAATATAAGGCCTTTTGAAACTTACAAAGCTTCGTGAGGAGGATGAGGATAACCAGGTGGGGGTACCATATATACTTCTTCCTGTAGTTCACCATTGAGAAAAGCATTTTTAACATCCATCTGAAGAAGTTCCCACTGTTTAACAGCAGGAATGGCTAATAAACTACGCACAGAAGTAATCTGAGCCACTAGAGCAAAGGTTTCCTCATAATCGATCCCATATTCTTGTTTATACCCCTTGGCTACAAGACAAGCTTTGTACCTTTCAATAGAACCATCAAAACGGATTTTGATTTTGTAGACCCATTTGCAACCAATAGTAGTCTTGCCATGAGGAAGATCAACTAAATCCCAAGTATGAATTTTCTCAAGAGCCTGAAGTTCTTCAGCCATAGCTTGCTGCAAATGAGTGTCAGTACTAGCCTCAAAATAAGATTGAGGTTCATGCAAGTTAACAATAGCAGAAAAGCAATGATAGTCATTAAGATGATGGAGAATTTCTCTTACCCGGGTAGACCGACGAGGAGCAGGTACATTATCAACAATCAGATAAGATTCAACAGGAACAGGAGCAAGAGTAGAAGCTTGATTTGGCTCATCAGATGTAGGTGTCTCTGAACTGGGAAATAACTCAATAGATGGATCAGTAAAGAACTAAGAGGAAGTGGACAAAGAAGAATGAAACTTGGACAAAGAAGAGAACATAGTATCCTCCCAAAAAATGACATGTCTAGAGATTCGTAATCTATTAGAAATAGGATCCCAACAACAATAACCTTTGTGTTCAATACCATAACCAAGAAAACAACAAAGACGAGCACATGGTTCCAACTTATTGTATTCATGTGGCTGAAGTAGAACAAAACAGGCAGACCCAAAAGGTATAAGAGCAGAATAATCAGGAATTTTACCAAACAGACGTTCAGAAGGAGAGAGATTATGAAGAATCTGAGTTGGAGTACGATTTATTGTATGCACAACTGTTAATGCATCCTTACCCCAAAATTTTTCAGGACAGTTGATAACTCTATAAAATAGAGTTATTTTACCATATTTTATATAGCTAAGTCCTTATAGTTTAAACTATTAATTAATTATTTTTAGTTATTTTTAATTTAGTTTTATTTATTTATATTATGTTTAATTTATTTATTTATTTACTGACTTTTGTATTTTTATAGAGTCCTAAAGCAATAAGGAGAATATCAGTTCATATATGGAAAGTCAAAGCTGAAAGTTGTTACTTGCCTACAAAGTTTTTCTACTTCAAGCTTTTGGAGTTCTATAAATAGGAACCCTTTAGGACTTTATAAAGGACTTCTCCCTAGTTGTCAAATCTGAAACTTGTAAATAACCTAATTTTCTTAAGAGGGGAGCAGCCACCACAAGTTTGCAAGGAGCAATAGAGAGTTTGAAGGATTGAAGACTGAAGATCTGACAACCCTTTAGTTTTCTTTTATCCCTTATCTTCTTTATCTTTCTTGTATTATTTATGATGGTGAAACTCCTTTGTTTTATATTTTTATTAATTAGTATGAACTAATTTACTTTTTTTAGGATTGCAATGGAACTCAAGACGTAGTTTGGATTATTTTACTTTTTTGCTTGATTTAATAATATTTGATGTTGTTTATTCAATCTTGTGCTTAATGCTTCTAATTACTTAGCTGCCAATTAGATTGATGTGGTAACCTAAATACAACTAGATATAGGGAGTTTAGTGTTAGACATGGATTGAATAACATATGTTTCATATTTATTTATTATGATGAATTGATCAGCATGTAGGGTAGAAATATACTTACGTGTCATGTGTAATCACTTTTAGAGTCTAAGCTTAAAGAGTTTCTCTTTAATTCAAATATCATAGACATATAGTTAATTGGTTAGGAGAGATATTTTTATAAGACCATCAACAGATACTTATAAATAGATTAGAACTCTAGGTTAACAACTCAAGATCATTAGTCAAGTTAAGAGGGTAAGAGAAGTTCAAGCGAAGTGTTGAGAGAAATTGTAATCCTAGGCTTTTCTTAATTGTTTAATCTATCTTTTAATTTGCATTATTTTATTATTATTATTTTTTATTTTCAATCTTTAATTAATTGTTTGAATAAGATTAAGTTATTTTAATTTTAGTACTTAACAAAGTTAGTAACAATTCCTTATGGGATCGAAACTCTATTTTTTACTTTATTACTTGTTAACGATACGTGCACTTGCGTGATTAAAATCGACAACAAGTTTTTGGCGCCATTGTCGGGGAATTATTTTACTATTTTTGTTAATATTAATACCAAGCAACTTAGTCTTAATTCAAATTTTTTATTTATTTAATTTAATTTATTTTTCTTTTCAAGTTTTATTGCCAGTTGAATGCAAAAGGGGTGCACTATGTGGGGTCATGAACAAGATGCAATCATTGCTTTATCTGTACAGGTGGCTGCACTTAATAAGAAGCTTGACAATTTGGGTGTACATGCCGTCCAAAGTTCGTTTGTGATTTGTGAATTATGTGGGGAAGGACATCATAGTGATTGTTGCCAATACGTTGGAAACTACAATATGCATCAAAATAGTTTCTATTCCAACAACTACAATCCAGGTTGGGTAGATCACCATAATTTTTTCTGGAATAACAATCAATAGTCCTCCTATTCAGACAATCAAGCATATCCTTTTGAGTTTCCACCATATGCACAAGCACCTATCCCAGAAAAGAAACCATCATTGAAAGAGGTGTTTATGCAATTCATGGCAAGCCAAGCAGTGATCAATCAGAATCATTTAGCATTACTTCAAAGTCAAGCAACTGTTCCAGAAACGAATCCTTCATTGGAAGCGGTGTTCATGCATTACATGGCAAGCACCGATGCTATCATTCAGAGTCAAGGCCAAGCACCTGTCCCAGAACAAAAGCCATCGATATTGGAAGAGATGATCATGCACTACATGGCGGAACAGGAAGCTATCAATCAGAGTCAAGAAGCGACACTTAGGAATCTTGATATACAAATAAGCCAACTTGCTAATGCCATTAACAACCAACTTCAAGAAACTTTTCCAAGTGATACTGAACTTAATCCTATGAGCGAAGAACAAGAGCATTGTAACGCCAATACACTTGGGATTGGAAAAGAGATAGAAGAGGATGGCAAAGAGCCCGAATTGCCAATCGTTCTTATTGAAGAAGTATTAGTGGGTGAAAAATAAGTTGAAAAAGTGTGAATAGAGGAGATTCATTGTAACCCACAACCACCACTTTTCCCTTAATGCATCCAATAGCCTAAGCTAATCAATGTGATAGATAATGCTACTAAAGAGGAATTCATAAAAATTTATCCCATTGATCCGCTTAAGGCATTCTTGAATTCTACCACTAAAAGGGATGAATTTCGCTTTCAAGCCTGCAAGAAAGCGAAATTGTTCAAAGAAAGAACAACTAAATGGCATGAACCGAAAATCATCAAGTGGTTGGATACAAGATGATGAACAATGAGATAGTCAAGCCGATGACTATAAATCAAGTGCTTCTTGGGAGGCAACCCAAGTTCTAATTATTTTTTCTTTTCTTTTCTTTTCTTTAATTTTGAATTTTAATTTTTTTAGGATATTCTTATTAATTTCTTTTTACTTTGTTTTCTTTTATAGTAGGTACTCACCCAACTTGGACAAGCATAATGAGGTCTAAGAGAAAAACTAGAGCTTCTCCTACTTTGCTTTCATCGATAAGGGAGTTTTCTTGTTATTACTCTTTTTAATTTTTAAACATTGAGAACAATGTTTGTTTTAAGTTTGGGGGTATTGGTTGTTAGTTTTCCATTTCTTTTATTTAGTGTGATTTTTTTTTTTTTAGTTAGTTTGTGTGTTTTCTTTTTAGTTTATTTTCTATATTTATGTTTTAGGTGTCTTAAATAAATTTTTTTTTTTTAAAAATTGCTTGAGATGTTTTGCACTGATTATGATGGAATCCTTATCCAATGATGAGAATTAGTTATTGATTTATCTTAATTCTTGGGAACAACATAAGCATGATTTGATTTTATGTTAAATTCTTTTGTTAGTCTCATTATTAGGATGTGATTTTGACCAAATTGAGCACTTGATCTCTTGCTTAGATTTGCATTGCTTATCAAAGACTGATTATGTTGATGTGAATTGCGATTATGTTTAGAGCCTAGAATTTGTCTGATTCTCTCTCGAGGCGAAATCCTAGACAACACTAAGTTGAGGAAGTGATTTAGGCCATATTTGGATCGTTTGAGCCTTTCAAGCTTACCTTTATATATTAATATCCTTAGTCTACCTCTTTGTGCCTATTGATATATCTATTTTCTTTGATTGCCACATCTTTTAGCCTAGCCAAATAAGAAAAACCATGATAAACCCTCACTACATAGGCATGTGTATGATATACAGAAAAAAAATTATGAGCCATGTCAATTTTGGGTGAAATGGTGATGTGAAAGAAAAAAAAAAGATTATGGTTCTTCGAAAACGAAGCAACGAAAGAAAAAAAAAGAATAAAGTGGTGAAGCAAAAAGGAAGTTCATTCAAAGAAGAAAGTATGTAATATGAGGAAAAGACTATGGCTCTCAAAAATCTTGATAAAAATATAACGTGTCTATGGGTGACTTAAACCAAAATATATCTTTATCCTACCTTGACCCTAGCCTTACATTACAAGCTTAATAAAGACCTACTTGATCCTTAACAAAGTGTTAGTCTACATTAGTGGAGAGAGAGATGAAAAGCAAATATATGAGAATCTAGTACTAATTTGTATTCTGCATTGGCATAAACTTATTCGAATTGCATGCAATGATTTGTAAAGAGATTATTCACAAACACACTGGAAATTCATTCAAGCATGAGACATACGATTAAATTGAATCATAAAGTTGGATTTTGTTTGTGTTCTACTTTGAGTTGAGATTTTGAGATGACTTTTGAGGAAAATTAAGGAAATCATTACTTAAGTGCATTCATCTCTAGCTATGCTTTGTTTTGTTTCGTTTGTTTTGTTTTGCTCGAGGACTAGCAAAATCTTAAGTTTGGGGGTGTGATAACTCTATAAAATAGAGTTATTTTACCATATTTTATATAGCTAAGTCCTTATAGTTTAAACTATTAATTAATTATTTTTAGTTTAGTTTTATTTATTTATATTAAGTTTAATTTATATATTTATTTAATGACTTTTGTATTTTTGTAGAGTCCTAAAACAATAAGGAGAATATCAGTTCATATATGGAAAGTCAAAGCTAAAAGTTGTTATTTGCCACAAAGTTTTCCTACTTCAGGCTTTTGGAGTTCTATAAATAGGAACCCTTTAGGACTTTATAAAGGACTTCTCCATAACTGTCACATCTGAAACTTGTAAATAACCTAATTTTTTTAAGAAGAGAGTAGCCACCACAAGTTTGCAAAGAGCAATAGAGATTTTGAAGGATTGAAAACTGAAGATCTGACAACCCTTTAGTTTTCTTTTATCCCTTATTTTCTTTATCTTTCTTGTATTATTTATGATGGTGAAACTCTTTTGTTTTATATTTTTATTAATTAGTATGAACTAATTTACTTTTTCTAGGATTGCAATGGAACTCAAGATGTAGATTGGATTATTTTACTCTTTGCCTTGATTTAATGATATTTGATGTTGTTTATTTAATCTTGTGCTTAATGCTTCTAATTACTTTGCTACCAATTAGATTGATGTGTAATCTAAATATAACTAGACATAGGGAGTTTAGTGTTAGACATGGATTGAATAACACATGTTTCATATTTATTTATTATGATGAATTGATCAGCATGTAGGGTAGAAATATACTTACGTGTCATGTGTAATCACTTTTAGAGTCTAAGCTTAATGAGTTTCTCTTTAATTCAATTATCATAGACATATAGTTAATTAGTTAGGAGAGATATTTTTATAAGACCATCGACATATACTTATAAATAGATTAGAACTCTAGGTTAACAACTCAAGATCATTAGTCAAGTTAAGAGGATAAGAGAAGTTCAAGCGAAGTGTTGAGGGAAATTGTAATCCTAGGATTTTCTTAATTGTTTAATCTATCTTTTAATTTGCATTCTTTTTTTATTATTATTTTTTATTTTCAATCTTTAATTAATTGTTTGAATAAGATTAAGTTATTTTAATTTTACTACTTAACAAAGTTAGTAACAATTCCTTGTGGGATCGACACTCTACTTTTCACTTTATTACTTGTTAACGATACGTGCACTTGCTTGATTTAAATCGACAACAACAGTTGGCAGAAAGAAGAAAAGCACGATCGGAATCAAGAATGTGACGGTGTTTACGTTCTGCTCTACCATTCTGCTGAGATATACGAGGACAAGACCGTTGAACTAAGGTACCCTATTGATCAAGGAACTGAAGAAGAGAAGTTTCTTTATATTCCATGGCATTATCAGTTCGAAGTTTTTTAATGATACAGGAAAACTAGGTTTTAATCATGGTGGCATATTTAATGTATATTTGGAGTAACTCAGATTGCTGTTTAAAGAAATAAATCCATGTGAATCGAGAATAATCATCAATAAATATAACAAAATACTGAAAACCATTGACTGATGAAATAGGGGAAGGACTCCAAATGTCTATAGACAAGATCAAAAGGAGACTGGGAAATAGAATGACTATTATTAAAAGACAAAGCTGGTTGTTTAGCAAGTTGACAATGCAAACAATTAAAAAACTCAAATTTAGTAGATCCTAATAACTCACGAGAAACCAGAGGACGTAATTTACTTACGAAAACATGACCAAGACGAAGATGCCACTTGTATAAGGAAGAATCAGTTGTGGCAGCGGATACTTGTTTAACAGGAAGATGTAGAGAGACAAGCTCAAATAAGCATCCTGTCTTACGTCCCATCCCAAGAATCTTCCCCGTTTGTGGATCTTGTACCTGACAACCAGAAGAAGAAAAGATAACAGTGAGACCAAGATCACATAACTGTCATACATAAAGAAGATTTAAGGCTAAAATGGGAACACAATAGGTATCAGGAAGAGTAAGGTGTGTATCAGAAACATGACCAATATGGGTGATATTCATTTTTGTATCATTAGCAGTATGGATAGGAGGAAGGCAGGGGGTAGACATTTCAGTAGAGAAAATAGAAGAATCAGGAGTCATATCAGAATCAAGAAGCCAAGAAGAATTACCCAGGGTGACAGAGAGTGCAGTGTTAGAAGAAGAACTGGAATATATAACCTGTTTGAAAAGAGCCTCAATATCATTAATAGTGAGACTAGCATTTCCCTCAGGACCAGAAGTAGCAATGGATGAGGAAGATATGGATGTATAAAACTTTTCTTGAATTTTAGGGTTCCCCTCCCTAGGCCATGATGGGCGCTTAGGACAATTATCAAAAATATGGCCGGTCTCATCACAGTAGCGGCATTCAATTGTTGGAGAATTTGGAAGAAGATAGCCTGTTTTACGATAAGATTTACAGAACTTGTCGTCTGATCTCTGAAATGAGGAATCTGGTTTCTGGTATACTGGCTTCTGATATGATGGCTTTTGGTAAGATGGTTTTGGTCTCTGGTAAGAAGGCTTGGAATG
Source organism: Fremontodendron californicum (assembly GCA_030761205.1). Lineage (NCBI taxonomy): Eukaryota > Viridiplantae > Streptophyta > Magnoliopsida > Malvales > Malvaceae > Fremontodendron > Fremontodendron californicum. The sequence goes on along the minus strand of JAULJL010000013.1, from coordinate 14,003,159 downwards.
AGTTGCAAGAGCAACTTCAGGCTATGACTTTTTATCCAGTCCAAGGCGAGTTTCTTCAAATAGAATCTCCCGAATAGCAGTATCTAATGATGGAAGTGGATTCTGATGTAACAGTGAGGCCCTGACAGATTCATATTCTGGACGAAGAGCCATGAGCACCTGAATAAGATGAAGATGATCTTCACTGATCTTGGCTTGAGTAAGTTGATTCCATAAAGGCTGAACTTTAGCTAGAAAAACATTCACTGATTGACCAGGTTCTTGTTTGAGATTACGAAGAGTTGTCCACAATTGGTAACAATGAACGAGTCCAAAAGTTTTATACCGGATGGCCAGAAAATCCAAAATCTCTTTTGCTGCCTCAAAATCAGCAAACTGAACATGAATGTCTTCAATAGAAGAGTTGTTAAACCATGTTAAGATCTGATGGTTTTTTCTATCCCAGTCTTCAAGACAATTTGCAAAATTTTCTTTCGATTCATCAGTTGCACGAGAAAGCTGAACAATATCTTCAGTGACAATACGCCATAGTTTTTGTCCAATCAGAAAATTTGATGCCTTGAACCGAAAGATTATAATTGGATCCATTGAGAACAGTGGTAATTGGTCTAGAAATATCATATTTTTCCATTTTAGAAGCAAAATTAGCAAAAAAATGGAGGCCGAAATCGGAATCAGGACGTCGAAATTAGCTGGAAAGGTGGTCTGTCAAAAATGATGACGTGGTAGGGTGACATGGCAGTGATGATGTGGCATATTGACATGGCAGGGTACTGATGTGACACGTGGCAGGCTGATGTGGTAGGGTAGTGATGACATGGCAGGATACTGGTGTGAGACATGGCAGGCAGTGATTGGCTAGCTGTGTTCTGGTCAACACCACTTTCAGAAAGGAGATTTTGGTCGGAAAACTTTGATCGGAGAGTGTGGGCGAGTGCGAGCTCGGATTTAGGTGAGGTTGACGGCGATGGAAAGAGGAGATCACAAGGAGTCTTTTGGTGGTGTAGGTGTCGATGTTGGGTGTGGGGAAGTGTAGGAAAAGTTGATGGAATTTGAGATTTTAGACCGGAGAGTGCAAGAGTTTTCAGAGGTTTCGGACGACGAAAATTTACCAGAATTCTCGTATTGAGATGGGGGATAGGTATATTGGGTGGTGTAGGTGAAGGTGATGTTTATCTCGGATTTTTCTAAGACACAGATCCCTATGTAGGGTTTCAGACAGATCCCTAAGCAGGGTTTCAGACAGAAACTAGACCGAAAAGCTCTGATACCATGTTACAAGAGAAGGAATTCTTGTATTGAATTGTGTAAAGAGTCTATATAGGAGTGTCCTATTTATACATGAGAGTTCTCACCAACTAAGGAAAGACTAACTACAGTAACAATTACAATATCAATTTCGTAATCTGCATAAGATCAGAATTGTAATCTGAATAATATCAGAATCGTAATCATAATCTCTAAGATTATTCTAATAACCTAATTACAGTTGACTATACAATTAATACATTAACATAACTATTGAACTCTAACTTTTTTTTTTTCATTTTGTTATCTACCGTTGATATTTTGAAAACATCTATGTAATATTTTTTTTGGCATTAGGTAGAGAACTTGAACAATGAACATGCATAATATTGTTTGCATATGTTGGACAAATTGCCTACTTCCAAAAATCCACTACAAAACGTAGAGATTATAAAAATGCAAAATCGTAAAAAGCAATTATTAAACTTGAACTTCCAAACAAACCTAGTTTTGATGCACACTAAAAAAATTAAGCTTAAGTTTCAAAATAAATTCCATCTCCCATACTAGTGTTTAAACCTATGAAACACCCTTTTTTTCAATTTAATGAATTGAACTTCAAGGAGAATAATCCTTAATTATGTAAAAAAAGTCAAAAGAAATTAAATTATAATTAAGTTGAGGACTAAAAAATGTTAACGAACTATAAAATATATCATATCAATAACAAAGTTTTATAAAGGTGAAGGGGCCGCCATGTTAAAAATTCTTGGGTGTAGGGACACAAATTCAAAATTTCCCCATTTTTCTTGAGAATAACTAACTACCCCCTGCACCAAGTATTTCAAAAGCCAAGCCCTCGCCCTGCTTCTAGCAAATTAAGGATGTTCATTAATTATTTCCAAGCATAGCTTCCTTTAGCCATTCGCAGAATTGATCAATCTCACCTGGATCAGGATGTGGTTCAATGGCAGCCTCTTCTTCATCAAGAACTTTCAACAAATCAACCAACTCTGGTGACTGTAATTGGTTCCAATTTTCTGAAAACATTGCTGAAGTAACCGCAACATCTGGATTCCCACCACTGATCTCTGTCAGAGATTTGTCTGCATCTATCCCTTGTGTTGTTTGAGTATATGACACCAAAACTTGATTCTGATTTACCAAAATGCTAGTAGAAGTTGAATCTGGTTTAAAATTTAGCTTCTGATACATAGATTGAGACATGTTTGGCAATTCTAGAGTTTGATTCATTGAATTGATGGGATCAAAACCTAACTGTTGAGTCTGATTCAAAGAAGTAATTGAATCTAGAGGATTAACATGTAGCTTTTGAGGCGTGTCCTGAGGCACATTTGGAAGCTTTTCTTTCTGATATCGTGAACTCAAATGAGTAGTTGAATCTTGAGGCAGATTTGGAAATTGACAAGTATCTGCGGGAAAATAAGAGTCATATAATCCCAAACTTAATAACTTCATTAACTCAGATATATATTCAGCATTAATGCCTCTATTGCAAAAGGCTGTTTCTCACTACCAGTTTTCATTTCATATATATATATATATATATATATATATATTATCAGTAATTAGAAAAAATGGTGTATTAATTACCTCCAATTGAGAAGTTGAAATTTTTGTGTGGTAGATGATCCAAGACTGACTGGTTCTTCTGTAGCATGTACAAGAATCCTGGTTTGACATAAATGCTTGTAGATGCATTGGCAACCGAGGATAAATTACTGGGGCTAGCTGCGGAAATACGCTGCACTTGTGCTTTATGTTTCTGAATGGAATTTTTTTAAAAAAAGAAAAGAAAAACAAAAGCATAGTCAACGATCTTATACCCACACATAATAGCATGCAGCTGGAGAAATATCTTACATAGTATATATAGCTTGTACCTATTGTGTTTTATAGTTTTTACACAAAACCTATAAGGTGAAAGCACAAAAATCAGTGAAAGGTAATTAAGAGTAGTACATGGAGTCTAAATTCACAAATCTGTGATTGTGAACTATTTGGAATAGCATGTTTTTAAGCTAAAATCCTGAAATAATGGAATGGAATTACTTGACCTATCCTATCCTAGTTGCACATCTATAGTTAATTATGAATCCTTTACCCCCAATCTTTCAAAAGATATATTTAACTTAGGGATGACAATGAAAATGGTCGAAGATTGCTTTATTTATTTCAGTCTCATTTTTGCATAGGTGTTGAAAACATCTACCTCCATGGATGTCGGTATATCCATAATCACTCCACACTGCTTCATGTTGTTCCATCTCACTTTTTTATTAATTATTTTTAATTTAATATTGTAAAAAAAATTATAATTTATTCATGAATATAATTTTAGTATATATATATCAAGGTAATCAGTTCCGTACCGGTGGACGTACTATTTTTGTACTAGTATTGGTACGTACAGGTACCGGTAGCGGTGTGTTTCGGTGTACTGTTTCGAGTTTATCGATATTTTTCAAATGCTTTTTCATATATTTATATGTATAACCTATTTTCAAATTTTTTAATAAAATATATATTATATATACATCCATTACATGCATATATATGTTTTTATGCAAATATAAATTTTAAATATTTAATATTTGAAATTTGAAATTTTTAAACATCAAATAGGTAAAATAAATATTAAAATATTAAAAAAATAGTAAATTATTATTAATTATGTTCACTAGCCTAATTTAATGAACATGTTTTATTTTTAAATATAATCATAAAAAATAAAAATAATCATGATAAAAAAAATATTAAAACTGGTTTAAGAAATCAAATAAGTGATTTTTTTTTTAAATCAAAAATCAAAATCTTGTACCAACCGATACTGATCGGTACGGACCAATACGTACCGGTATTGATCGGTACGGGCGGTACAGGACGAAACCACAACCGAAACGGAATTAAAAATTGAGTGTACCAGTTTAATTGAAAAGTGGGACATTCCGGCCGGTACCACCTATACCAGAACGGAACGGACCACCATGATATATATAATGTACATATACATAAAGTATATATAATATTAGTATACATATTATATATATATATATAGTAAAAACATAAAAGAGATATATAGAATATTTTAAAGGTAAAATAATAATTTTAAAAGGCAAGACGGAACGGAGTAAACATTTATCAAAAAAAAAAATCTTCCCATTCGAAACGTAACGATGCGAACCCGAGAAACGAATCGAATTTTACCATTTAACTAAACAACAATTCTTGGAAAAAGAGACAAACAAAGAAAAAAAATATACTAAGTAATTGATAAGTGATAGAAAGGAACCTGCAGATGGCTAGCAACCTGACGATGTGTCAAATTAGGCTCATTCATCATCTTTAATATTAATTTTGGACGAGCATCTGGATCCAGAAAAAAAAAAAGTATATATTTATATTAATACTTATTAAGGTAGATAAGGAGGCAAAAAGGAATGAAAATTTTAGATTGCTTTTAGAGAAAGCAATGTTAGTTGTTTTACTCTCATCGCCTAATGCAGTAAGCACTGCTGTAAACTTGTGGTGGAGCTCCTGATTCCAAACAAGACGTGACTTCCTCACCCTGGGCCTGGACGACTTACTTTGGTTGTTCTTCTTTTCTTTCCCAGCTCCCTCTTCAGTAGTTCTCTTGCCATTTCTTTTGTCTTCTTTCTTTGTCATGGATTTGGATGAGGATCCAGCTCCATGTTTTAGATCCTCTATGGCTAGCATCTGTTCAATGCGGGTTTTCTTCAATCTCGTAGTAATGCAATTGGCCTCAACAATGCCACTATCTGTCTGATCAGTTACTTTCTTGTTCTTCCCTTTTGGATCATTTGTTTTCAAATCAATGCCATGGAAATATTGATCACTTTTAGCAGCGAATGCAGGCCTTCGATACACATGTTGCCAAAGGTATTTAAGATCATTCATGGAAATCGGTTTCTCAAGATGTAAACATGCCCCACAAGCAATAGCTTTTTCGGCAACTTTCTCACTTCTTTCAGAGGACATCACTGCATGCAATGCATGTATATATAGAGAGAGAGAGAGAGAGTAGCCAAAATTAATTAAAAGATAATTCACTTGAGTTAATCAAAGAACTCTATAGATATAAACTTAGCAATTAAGTAGATTTACAAAAAAAATTTGATCAAGTTGAAACTCACATATGACAGGGATATCCTCCTTAAGCAATATGCGCAAAAATGAAAGACTGTTCATGTCATCCATGTTAATATTAGCCATAACAAGTTTAAATCTGTCCTTTGCTTCCTGAATCATGGAAATTGCAACCGATGCTAGTTCAGTAGTTGTCACTGCAAAATAATATATTAACAATTTTAATTAATTAAGCAGTATTTGGAATTTAAATCAAGATAAGTAAGATTCAAGAGAGAGACTACTTTCCTCTACTATAATATATACAATATTTTTGAAAAAAATTACTTTCTCTTTTTAGTCAAGACAGCTTAATTATCATAGTAGCTTTCCTAACAGATTTAGGTGAATATCATATAGTAATTACTTAAGGCTAATTACAAGCTTGGAAAGGAAAATATACAAACTAAAACATGAAAACATTGGAACAAAGTCACACATTTATGTTTAAACCCAAGCTTGTAATTAGCCTTAAGTAAATTTTGAGAATGATTAGTAACAAAACAAAGTCATCCAGAGAGAAATACTGTTATGCTATGTTTGAAAATATGAATTTGAAAAATTAGATTAGAATTTCATTTGCTATATAAATTTTGAGAATGAAATGCATACATCATGTATAAAGTAGTTAAGATTCAATATGAATATATATTTGAAAGGTATAAAAATATGAATTTTAAATTCACAAATATCTATAGGTATTTCAAATTCATCACTAAATAGGCATCCAACAAATTCATGAATTTGAAAAATAATCATGAATGTTACATTTACATATGTTTTATTATACAATTTATACTATTTTTGAAATTCAAATCTATTTTTTGAAATCCAAGTTTTCAAACGCAATTTTAAATAATATCATACGTATATCTAGACTTTACAAGCGAACTCCAAGAATTAAACAGAAAAAGAAAAGAAATATATATAATTATAAGATATGTGAAAATAATAAGATGGTGTTAAAATTATTTTTGATGATATATAGACACGTTACTCTTTTATATGTATGTTGCTTGAGAATGACAAGAGTCATTTTAGGGTTCCTATATAGAATTTAATTAGTTTAGACATTAATGAAACAAACTAATTAGATTTAAAAATAAAATTCCAGATATTAGTTATTTATACATATATATAACTTAATGTAGTAAGATAAACAGATTGGACAAACCATTTATCGCATACAACAAAAATGGAAGAACTGTGATAAACCCGAAATGTGTGGTCATCTATGTTTTCATAAACTTTTGAGGTCTATGTATGGCTTAGAATTTAAATCAGTTTGATTTAGAGTTGTTAAAGTTGACTCTAACCCAAAAATTCGTCCCAACTTAAATCTAATTCAACCGAGTTTGATTTGAAAATTTTAATAATCGGAATAGAAAACGTCCAAACTCAAAATGATTTGAATCTAAAATAACTCAAAGCCGAAATAACAAAAATTCAAAACATTCTGAACTTAAATTGACCCCAAACCAAATGACCGTAAAAATATCCAAACTTGAATTAAGTATATATATATTTTAAATTATTAATTTAATAAAAATAATAAATATAACACATATCAATAGTCTACTAAGATTCAATAACTTTATCTTTTAAATTTTTTTTTTTTTATATTTTTGTAACCTTTAAAGATTATTTTTCTTAATTAGTTAATTACGAGTAGAAAAGATTGAAAAATAAATTTGTTTCATTATTATACTAAATTCAATTATACAATTATACACAAAAGATATATATATATTTTTAATTTTTTACAGTTATATATATCATAAATAATTTTTTTATGAAATAAAAAATCAAAATTGAAGATATGTTAAAATCTGATGAAAATGTAATTTTTTTTTTAATAATTTAATTATAGTAGATAAAATCCAATTTTATTTAAACAATTTATTTAAGATCCAATTTTGTTTGATTTTAAAAATTGTTTGGTTTAAAAGTCAATAACTTAAACATGAAATTATCCAAATAACAAAACCTAAGATGACCTAAATTTGAAAAAAAATAAATTTCTTTTAACTTAAAATATTGATCCAACTTAAATCCGACCCGACCTATCATTTACCACCTCTAATTCACTTAGTTCGTCAACTTGACCCCATCTCAAAAAGGAAAAAAAAAAAAGAAAAGGCTCTTGAGACACAACCTTCCTATATACGGTTGGTTATATTTTTCTAGATTTTTATTAAACTCATGGTTCAATTTTTAGGGACAAAAGATAAATATGTGATTTTTAACTTCTAGTAGCTATAAATTGATGTCAAGTTTTTTATATAATATATTGACCCTCAAATTTAATTTTAGTGAGTTAATTTGTAAACTACGTTAAACTATACAAGAATTATTAAATTTCAATGGAATCAAGTGACTTCACTCGTTATATTTTGATCACAAACACTTACAAACGTGCAATGCAAATGAAGATTTATAATATTATTGACGTACAATATTAAAGATTGCGTATATCTTTACATGAACTCAGATTTTTGTTACCAATTAGTATATATAATCAATGAAGACGTTCAAAAATCAAAGTTTGTTTTCTCATATAGATATATATAAGGAAAAAAGTGTTTGAAAAGAAAAGCGGTTATATAATTAGTGGATTGGTACATATAAACGGAATTACCCTTGTAGGAAAATTGTTCTAGCATGGATGCTAAGTACATGAGAGATGTTGTGTCATGATCCACCACCAGAATTGAAAGGCCACGACCACATGTGGGGACCTTGCTGCTTCTCCTCAACTCCTCCATGGCTTCCCATACTCCTTCCATTCCTTATTTCTGATAGAAAATGAGCAAGAAAATGATGAGATAAGGAAGAATTAATAACAGACAAGAGGGAAAAAGAAAGTAGTGAAGAAGAGGATTAGAGCAAAAGGATTGAACCCAAACAAGAAAATCATAAATTGAGTAACACTTTGCACTATAAGTATTAAGTAGCAAGCATGCACTTCGGCCGGGGCTGCCTTGAAAGCACACTAAAACAACAACATATTCCATTTTTGTAGTTATTGTGGGACACATCTAGCTAGTAGCCAATGGTTGAGCAACGCGTAGCGGAATCAGCCAATGGAAATGACTGTGACAAAGCCAGGTTGTGATTTTAGCATTGCTGCTTTTCCTTTTGAGAATAGAGTCAGCAGTATGTTAATAGCTGTTGACCGTTTTAATAAGCAGGAGCCCACAGAAATGGAAAGAAAACTATCTACCATTTGTAGACGGGTCTTTGTTACGTTACACTGTGAGTTTAAAAGTTAAGACTTTCATGTTTTACAAAAAAATTTGCTAACTTACTTCAACTAAATGTAATTAGGATTTCAGACATTCATAGTTTCTCTAACACTATTCTTTCCTACAAAAATGTTGTATAGAACGAGACATGAAAGGAAGCTCTTCCTCTGTCTCAAATTCAAACTTGGGGACAACCATGTCCACTGTACTCGTTAAATTAAGGCTTCATTTGAATAAGCGATGAGATTGATTTCGATGAGATTAAAAACAGCGATAAAGGTAAAATTAGTTACTGTAGAGATGAGATTGGATACTGTAGCGGTGAGATTAAAATCAGTGTTGGGATATATGTTTGGATATAAAAGCAGTGGTAGAGGTGAGGTGAATTATAATGAGAAAGAAAAATGACCATTAAAGACATTAAATTTAAATGTGTATTTAATAAAATTTTTAAATTATTTGGTATTTATAAAATTAATAAATAATTAAAAATGATCAAATTATATTTTTGTGAAATAATTATTTTATTAATAGATAATAAAAAATAATAATATATATTAAATAATATTTTTTATTTATATTTTATGTAATTTCTTATGTTTAATTAGTTCTTATTATTATATAATAAATTAATAAATATATTATATAATAATAAAATTTATCATATATTTATTATATAATAACAAAAAAAAAAAATCAAATAGAATTAAAATATAAAAGATCCTCCAACTGGAGGGTTTTCTTCTCCACTGGAGCTTGTAACTCTAGTGGGGGAAAAGGGAGTCAGACAGCACGGTCCACCGTGCAGGCCCCTTTTATCCAAATGCACTAATAATGCGATTGGAACACAAAAAGTATCCCAATCGTACCTAATTGAGGATTCGTAAACTCCCATGATCTGGTTCTCTTGGTCATCTGTTCAAGGTTCAAATTTTTTAATTAAATGATAATTATAAAAATATTAAAACATTTTTACTATTCAAAACAAATACTTTGAATTCACATTTGAAAATATCTCATACTTACGATCATAATACTAGATGTTTAAATATTATATAATATATAATGAGTAGCAAAATGAATTTAAACAATTGATATAATATAATTAAATTAGATAAAAGAATTATCGTTTATTTTCCTCTTTTATTTTTCTGAAATTCTTTTATGAGGTATCCAATTTAAAAATAATTAAGAATAAGTAGAGAGTCTCTTGCAGCATACTATTTTGTGTAATTATTTTTCATCATGATGAGTATATTCAAAAGTAATGGGTAAAAAATAATTATGAAGAGGATTTCAACCATATTTTATATAGGTAATACCTTAAAATCAAAATATGATAAGTATTTCATAACATGAATGATGTGATTTATACCTTTATATTAATATGAATTAGATGATGGATTATTTTTCTTTTCTTTTTCTAGATGACATATATTGGATGATTTATCATTGTTTGTCAATTAAAGAAATTAATTTATTCTAATTAAAAAGAAAATTTTAAATATTAAAGATACAATTCATTATCGATTTTAATTCAAAAAAAGTTTAATACCAATTACTTTGGAAATATAAAAATATTCTTTAGAAAGTTGTTGAAAAGTGACGTATTTTATTAATTTTAAAATTTTGGATATTTCATTCTTTAATTAATAATAAAATGTATAAAGAACTTTAGTTGACTTTATAATATATATAATGCTTATATATGAAGTTAGAATGGTAAAACTAATGCAGGTAACTTCAAATTATCCATTATTTGGATAAAAATCTTCATTCACTTTGATTGCTAAATTTGAGAAAATATCTAATTAATAGCTCAAGTTGTTATAATAAATTCATTATGAGTTCAAAAATTTTATTAGATATGAAAATTGATAATGCATCGTGATTTTTCAAGAATAATTTTTTATTTAAGTGATATATGATTTTTTTTCATCCATACATATAGTTAACCTAAGAAGCTAGGATGTAAATTGATTTTGGATTTTTTTTTTAATTTTCTTTCTATTAAATTCATATTATGTAATTTTGGTATCTTTTTGGTAATATTTGATATAATTTTGGTATACTTCTTCAAATATCTTCGTCTTTGAAACACGTAACTATAAATATACATTTATGTTTTGAAATTATATCAACTTAATGAGTTAACTCATAAATTACAATTAAATTATCAAGTTATACGCTTCTAGATTAAAAATCTTATTAAAGTTAATACTTTTGTTCATTGACCATAATTAACTTGTAATATCATGGCCTATAAGCCACAACTATCATGTTGTAGTTAACTTTGATAATTGATATTATACCAAATAATTATGAAAAAAACTAAATATTGGACCATATATATATATATATATATATATATATATATATATAAAGAACTTTTACTTCAAATTTTGATAAACTAATTATTAGAGCATATAAGAAGTTTTAATTCTTGAAAGGATGTTTATATTTTGAAATAAAGATAGAATTATTTCAATGTGGAGTTGTTCATACAGTTATTGATTGAATTAATTATTTTAATTTCATAAATATTATTAATATTAATTATATGTTTTTAATATTTTCATTGTTACATTCTTCAAAAAATAACGTATACATTATTATTAATTATATGTTATTAATTTTATTATTTTTATTAATTACATATTATATCATTCACGTGCAACGCACGTGTAGGTAAAACTAGTTATTTTAAAAGCATAACTGAAATGCCTATTAGTGAAAATTAAGTGGATAGATGAACGCTCACTAGTCATTGAATTTTAGATTTTTGTCCAAAGATAAATCTTTTATTCTATGAATAGTGAGCATGATTGAGATAAATTAATATTTTGGTCAAATATATATTTTTGTAGCCAAAGATAGCATGAATCTTTGATTTGAAATATTTAATTTCCTGATAAATTTTGATCTTGGCATTTAATTAATTTTTAATGATAGTATATCATAGTATGTACCCAAACGAGAACTATGTTATGCTTGATTGTTATATTTGAATCCATGAAGTAAATGTATTTTGATTTTGAGCATTTATGTATTATTTGCAGCTGTTTGACTTCATTCGCATGCTTCATCTATTGTCCTGTTTAATGGTTTAAACTTCTTTGAATGGTACGAACAAGTCAAGTTTCACTTAGGTGTTTTGGATATTGACTTAGTACTATTGGAAGATAAACCTGCTGCTATTACGGATTTGAGCAATGAGGAAGAGAAGTTACACCATAAGGCATGGGAATAATCTAATAGATTAAGCGTATGTTTTTGTGAATGACTATTGCCAACAATATTAAGACCATTATTCCACAAACGTAAAGTGCAAGGGAATACCTTAAGTTTGTGGAAGAACGTTTTCATTCAGCAGACAAGTCACTTGCTGGTACTCTAATGGTAAACCTCACAACCATGAAGTTTGATGGGTCGAGAGGCATGCAAGAGCACATTATTGAGATGACAAATATTGTAGCAAGGCTAAAATCCTTGGGGGTGACGGTGGATGACTCATTCTTAGTTCAATTTTTTCTGAACTCATTGCCTCCTGAATACGAGCCTTTTCAAATTAATTATAACACTATTATGGACAAGCGAAATATTATTGAATTGGCCAGTATGCTTGTTCAGGAAGAAACAAGACTGAAAAATCAAGGGAGCCATTCCATTAACCTCCTGGGTCAAAGAGCTGGTAAAGGACTTAAGGTCAAGACCAACAAGTTTAAGAAGATGAAAGTGCCTATTAAAGATTCTGAGGCTGATAAGAAGGAACAAATGGCAGATAGATTCTTATCAAACTTAACTAAAGTTCCTTATAATACTTGGTGGCTTGATTCTGGTGCTACTACTCATATATCCAACATGATGCAGAGATTCCTTACGATTCAAACCACAAACCCAACTAAGAATTTTCTATTCATGAGGAATCACATAAAGGCTCGGATTAAAGGCATAGGGACTTATCCTTTGGTCATAGACACTAGCTATTATCTAGGCCTATTATAGACTCTCTATGTACCTTTAGTATATAGGAATTTAGTTTCCCTTTCAAAACATGATGTTTCTGGGTTTGATGTTAAGTTTGGACATGGTTGTTTCGGTTTGTTTAAGAATACTGATTTTGTTGGTTCTGGATTCTTACAGGTTTATATAAAATGAAACTTGATCATAATTCTGTTGAATCCTTATTGTTCATAGTGTTGGGTTATGCTACTCTCGTGCTAATGCTTAAACATAATAATCAAAGTGCAGCGAAAGTAAACAAAGAAGCACCCGAAGTACAACAGGATCTTAGGCTTGTGTTTAACAAGGTTTATAGCATTCAAAACAAAATAAATCACCCACATGATTTAGAAGTTACCTACTTAAGATATTGTAACCTTAAGTTGCAGATCTAAAATCCCAAATTGCTCTCAAATCTAAGATCCAATTCGAATAAGATCACAAGAAGCACAATTGTCCTTCATCTAGAGCTAGTCCACACGAATAGCTGATGGATCCTTCTCTAAGGTATGGTGATTCACTTGTGCTAGCAAGTTGATCCTAAGATCACAACCAAAAGATCTATCTATTGTTTTTATCTTTCTAAATCAATCTTGTAGACACCTAATTTTGTCCGGACCCTTAAATCAGGTACGTTTTCTTCCTAAATTGATGTTTCAGAATGCTAAAAGGCTTTTCTCATCTTACAGGTGGTACTCCGAGGCTTAGTTAAGAAAGTAGACAGAAAAAATTCAAACTCAAAAAAGTCAACCCCGAAAAAAGTCAACCCCAAAAAAAGTCAACTACTAAAAAAGTAAACCCACTTTCAAAATCAAGATTTGAGGTTCAATTGAAAAACAGTGAAAGAATTTTGATAATCCAAGGTCTAAATTGAAAGATATGGAGTTCGAAAGTTGGGTTACGAGATTCAGTAGAAAGGAAACCCTAATTCGGGAAATTTGGGGAAAAGTGCTTAAACGATCAAATTGATCGAAATTGAAGGTCTCAAATGAAAGATAAGCACTGACTATGGGTAATGGAGAAGCTACTTGGAAGAAAAACTGATAGAAAAGTCAATTCGAAAGAAAACTGAGAATTAGGGATTTTTGGTGGATTTCGGTGAAATTTGGAAGAATTACAGAAATGGCCCGATTTGAAAGATCTAAAGCCCTTAATTGATGATAAATGATTAAACAAGGATAGCCCAAGGCTCAGTTTGAAGAAAATCTGAAAATCAGACTTGTTTTGAGCAAAACTTGGTTTCAGAGGCAAAAGGGCAAAATTGGAAAATATGGGAAAAATAGCAAATGAACTCCAAAAATTCTGAAAATTTGCAAATCTCATTCTTAAATCATTTGGAAGAGATTGGCAAAATAAAATCTTGAATCGGAGTTCGTTTGCAAAATGGCCAAATTCCGGGTCTCCTATGTAGTAATTCAACAGGATAAATCCCGAAAATATAGCAAATGAACTCCAAAAATTCTGAAAATTTGTAAATTTGATTTTTAAATTATTTATAAGATATTGGAGAAAGAAAATCTTGATTGGTGTTCGTTTGCAAAATGGCCAAATCCCGGGTCCCTTTTGTAGTAATTCAAGCAGATAAATCCCGAAAAAATAGTAAATGAGCTCCAAAAATTATGAAAACTTCCAGATCACATTTTTAAATTATTTGGAAAATATTGGTGAAGAAAAATCTGGATTCAGAGCTCGTTTAAAAAATGGTAAAGTTCGGGTGCACAAAAGGGGTAATTTCGGAAATAAATCCAAAATAAATAGCAAATGGACTCGGAAAATTTTGAAAACTTTCAGAATTCATTTTTTATTACTTTGGAAGTATTGAAAAAAGAAAATTCAAATTTGGAGTCTGTTTGCTATTTATTTAGGTTCGAGGGGCAAAAAGGTCATTTCACCAAAGAAACCAAAAAGGGCAAATTTGTAATTGAGGAAAATATGAAAGAAGAAGGAATTGCTGGGAATTTTTATTTCCTTGGTCAGCCAACATAGAGGAAAAGAAGGAAGCTTGAACAATTTAATTCCCTAGTCACTATCAAGCCACATGCTACCACTAACACCTTGCAAATGGTCCCCCCTTCATCCAATGGCTTAGGTGCCTTGTAGGAAAGTTGAATGCACCATCCAATGGCCAAGTTTAAATGCCAAAATGACATTTTTATTTGTCATAAAAGAACCCTCATCTAATGGCCAAGAATGGAAGAAAATGAGCACAATTCATCCAAGGGTGAGCATCCATTCGGTTGAGCAAGTGAGTGCATGAGATTATCTCTTTTCATCCAATGGCTTAGGCCATCTACAAGGGCTGAGTACACATGTTGAGGGCTGGATTTAATCTACAAGATGTCATTTTTATGTTGGCCTCATCCAATGACCAATAATGGAAGAGCACAACTCATCCAAGGGTAGGCACTTAAGAGAGGCAAGCAAGGGAGTGCATGGGATTAGTCTTCTTTTGCATCTAAGGGCTAAGGTTACTACAAGGGATGAGTACACATCTTAAGGGCTGCTATCAATTGGCAAGATGATATTTTTATGTTGTCATCAAAATATCTAAATCTAAAGGCCAAGATTGGAGGAGAAAAAGTGCAATTCCCATCCAAGGGCTAGGGGGCCATTCGGCCAAGGCTAAAGGGAGGAGGATGTTTTCATTTTTTAAGAGGTTTTTTGGCTGGAAATAGTACCTAATTTGGCAAAGAAAAAGGTTTTGAAAAAAAGAAAAAAAAGGTTTTCAATAGAGAGCTTGAAGGTAGTCATCTCTACCAAGCTCTAGCATAGCTTTCTTCTTGATTTCCATGGTGTTTTCTTGATTTTTCTATCATCTTTTCCTACTAAATTTTTCATAGTAATAAATTTTTTTAATGTTTACTTATGTTTTCATCTCTTCTTCTTCATTAAAATGGTGGAAAACATTTTTTTCTTATGGTTTCATGCTATGGCCGAATATGCCACATTTACTTGCCTTGTTTTTTTTTTTTTTTTTTTTTTTTCTTCCTTGCATGTTGTTGTGAAAAATGATTTTTACAAGGTTTTTAGAGTATTCTAAGGTTCTTAGTTTTTACAAAATATGAAGCGAAAAAGGTTGAAATGGCTACATGATCTTGGCTAGACCAAGCGACCATGGTTAGGAGAGAGGCTATGCCCATTTTTACTTACCATGAAGCTCACCTTATTTTCTGTTTTACATGGTTTATTTTCTGTGTTATTGAGATGGAAAGGCTTCATGATCTTGGCAAGACCAAGTGATTATGGTTAGGTGAGAGGCTATGCCCATTTGATACCAACCATGGAGCTTAACTTTCCTTGTTCTACTTACTAGTTTTGCTTGTTATTTGTTTTGCACGTCTATGTTAAATCTTTTATATATATGTTCTTTACATTATTTTCTATGCTATATTTACTTATATATTTCATTTTCGTGCTTGATATTTCTTCCTTGCATATTCGGCCATTGTTGTTCATATGCTCATGTTGTGCATTTTTTTATGTAGCATGTCTTACATGTTTGCATTTTCTTGGTTTTGTTTCATGACTATTCGGCAACTCCATTTTGTATGCCTTGCATGTGCATTTTTATTTTGCTTCTTAACTTGTTTGCATCTCTATGCCATGAACGTGTACATTTTGATTTTAGTATGCCATGTGCTTATGAAAATGCTATGATAAAATGCCATCATTCTTATTGTTCCATGACCATTCGACAATCCCATTTTTTGTTTGCCTTGCATGTGCATTTTCCTTTTGTTTCTTAACTTGTTTGCATTTCCATGCCATGAGCTTGTGCATTTTTTATTTTAGTATGTTATATGCTTATGAAAATGTCATGACATTATGCATCTTAATATGATTTGTCATGTACTTATGTCATTTACTAAATAGGATTGCATTAGAGTCTCATGTGATCATTTGGCCTCTTCATGCATCCCTTTCCTTGTCATGCATTTGCATTTTGTTTAGGTAACATGCTTTGCATTATCATATCTTGAAATTGTGTATTAGTTGCTGTTTGTTCCAGCATTGACATTAGTTTCATGAGTCATTTTATGTTCATAGTATTGCTATGCATGTTCATTACATTTTAGGTCTAGGCCGTATTGGTATTGCCATGCATATTGAGTCTTAAATCACATTGGTATTGTCATGCATTACTATGCTATTTAGGTCTTAGGTCACATTAGCATTTTCATGCATATTCATAACATATTAGGTCCAAGTCATATTTGCATTATCAAGCATTGCATGCATATTGAGTTAGGATAGCATTTATTGCCATGCAAATTCATGCTAGGCATCTAGGTTGCCATGAATTGTCATGCATTTTCTTTACCATTTAGACCTTTAGACCATGCATTTCGTACATTTCATTTTCTGTATGTTCATGCATTCCATGTCATTTCCACTTGATTTGTGACTTAGGCCAATTAATGGCTCAAAGTCATGCTCTCTAGAGCATACTTGTGGAAAATTAAGGAATTGTCAAATTGATTATTCTACCTTTGTGATTTTTTTACTTAGCCAATTTTTTTCCAAGGTTTTTAAAATGTTTAGCTACTGTCCTTAGGTCTTTAGGATGATTTCCAACAATTTATACTTTGATTTTTGAATGAATTTATCAAAGGCAAAAAATATGTTTTGACAAAATAGTTTTTTTCACCCAGTACTCGAACTTCTTTAATTTTTCTGGGCAGTTATCTTTAGTCAGAAAATTAAGCCAATTTTTTCATGTAGTATTACATGTTTTGAGTCTCCATTATTTGTTTTAGATTTTTTTTATTTTTTAAAAATAGGCTAAAAAATCGTGTGGCAAAACCGGACAGTAGAGGCAGATTTGAAATCAAAAGAGGAATAATGGTTGAATTTGGCTAAGGCATTTAAAGGGGGTTGGTTAGGAGATTTAGCTACTGTCTTAGGGTAGCTTCTAAGCCTTTTTAAACTTTAAAAATGATTTTATAAATCTCGGGTTAAGGGTGGTTAAGTCCGAGATTTTAAACTTAAGAAATTAGAGCCATTTTAAAAGGGTTTGGTAAGGGTTTTAATTTTTATTCAAGTTTTCCTCAAAACTTTTTTTAAACAATCACAAAGTTTTGTTGTTTTTAGAAAATCTAATTTGACATATTTTCCTAAGGTAGCCGGATATCTTTTTAGATATACGGATTTCTTTATTTAGAGGAAAAAATACATTTTCATGCATTGCATTTTCCATGTTCATGCATTTTATTTAAATGTGTGATTTTTGCTATGATATTTTCCATGATATTATTATTATTTTAATTCACATTTTATGATCTTATATTTGTTTGCCATATGATTTTGAATGTTTCATGATATCCTATGTTTTTTTATTTAGTTATTTTTTTTTTTCATATTGTTTAGCATATACTATGTTTATGCATTA
This sequence comes from Fremontodendron californicum, assembly GCA_030761205.1. NCBI lineage: Eukaryota > Viridiplantae > Streptophyta > Magnoliopsida > Malvales > Malvaceae > Fremontodendron > Fremontodendron californicum. Next base: position 13,985,108 of record JAULJL010000013.1, on the reverse strand, counting down.
TTATTTTTATTTTTATTTTCATGCATATTATATGTTAGCATTATTTTAATTTCATGTCATTTCTTGTCATTTAGATCATATTCCATGTCATTTAGGTTATTTTATTTATAACATGCCATGTCATTTAAAATATGCCATATCATTTAAAATTGTCATTTCATTTAAATCATTTTATCTCATTTAGAATATACCATGATACTTAGGATTTTTCATTTTAACTAGAATATACTATGTCATTTAAATTATGTCATATCATTTAGGTTGCATTATATTATCTAGACTTTGCCATGTCATTTTATTTATGTCATACATGTTCATGTTCAAATTTTTTTAAATATTTTGAAAAAGATAATGATTTTCAATAAAAATAAAGATATTCCCGAGTTAAAATAATTCATGAGTTCTCTACCGAGTTTGCTGGAGGGAATATCATCAGTTATCATTAATAAAGGAATATCTTTCTTTCCAAAAAAAAAAAACGAGAATGATTCGGAAAGTTTTCCAAATAAATATAAATTTCTATATTTTGCCAATTTTGTCGGGGAGTATAGGAAAATTTTAAATTAATAAATTTCGGATCATTTTCAATAAAAAATGGAATTATTTTTTTTTTAAATTGGGAATTAACTTGAAATACTAAATTAAAAACCAACTTTTTTATCGAGACTTGAGATAACACAAGATTAATGGTATCGATTTATACGGGCGTTGTGGGGGTGCTAATCCTTCCCCGCATGTAACCGACTCCCGAACCCGCTTCTTTGATTTCTCTGGTTTATGACGCAGAATTAAAAATTGGTTTAAAAATGTTTTAATTAATTTTAAAATGTTTTATAAAACCGGTTTTAATAGATGGCCGATCATACCTAGCTAAAAAAAGATTGGTGGCGACTCCATGTCTTTTTACGAGACCGTTTTCATACCCTCAACCTTTTATTTCAATCTAGAGGAATTAGGTTGTCTTTTCCTCTACTTCTGTTTCCCACTCACTCGAACGGGTCCCCCGCGATCTAGGATCACTTATCGATAGCTTCGTTTTTCTAGAGGAATTAAGTCGACTTTTTCTCGTTTTTCGTTAAATGTCACGCCTAAGGAAAACGAATAATAAAGTTTTGCGATGAGACTTGTTATTGTTTTATTTTATTTAGGTTGCGACAAATCTCACTCAACAAGGTGAAGTTGAGGCAAGAAAACACAAAGAAAAAGAGGAATGGCAAGCACAATTCTTGCAGGGAGGTGGCGATATCACTATTTTGCTAGGTTAGGGTTCTCTTCTTGAAACCAAACTTTTTATCAAGAAAAATCAGAATATCTCAAGCAGAACTGCAAGCTTAGGTTCCGGCTACAATCTCTATATCTGATATGCAAGTAGGTGCAAACCCTGACCCCCTCTCCCTAAGCTTGGCCGGCCCCTGTAGCTTGTTGCATAAGATTTTCATTAATCTACTTGGACTTAAACTATTTAAATCTAAGATGGATCAATAGGCCTAATATATTATCTAATAATATTAATGGTCCATTAACCTTAATGCCTTAAGTTGGGCCAACCATCCTTAGTGGACAGTCTTAAATTAGAATAGTCACTTTGCACCCATTCTAATTTATCATGCTTATTTATTGGATAGATTAATTTCCAAACGAAAGTAATTTAATTCTCAATTAAATTTCTTTCTCCTCATGAACAATTCATGTCATTAATCTATTAATATCATCTCATGGCATTATTCCAATATAACATAGTCATTCGAAATTCACCTTGTACATCACTATGTCAAAGTCGACTATACAAGATAAGACTTCTTGATTCCTCTTATCTCATTAAGACATTGTCTTTGGATTTCTCAAATCTCAATTATGTCTTAATCTCTCTCAATATAGATCTTTTATTCCATTAAGTTTTACCTTAATAGAATACTATGTTTAATCCATACAAATCTGTTCTTATGTGTGTGACCCTCTAGGTTCCCAATATGTTGGCAATGAACATAAGTTAATCTCATTAACTTTTTTTCATAGATCATGAGCGGGATCTAGCAACCCATCATGACCACCCAAATATTGTGAAGTCAGCGTGACCTTTTAGAACCTTTCAGCAACCAGCCTGTCAATGTAATACGGTCCTTTCACCATATATCCCGGATAGTGCATGAGCATAGTGCAATGTCTACTCATGATCAATCCATATTAGTTCTTCACAACTTATGATTAACCTTATGAATTTAGAGAAACAACTTTCTCCTAAATCCATCATGCTTTGGCTAAAGACTTAATCAAGTTAATCTTAGTCAAGAACAAACGAGATATGTCTCCATTATCACAGGGAGTGGTGAATCCTCCTGGATCACTCATTCATCTTCATATGGTTCATGTCATACCCAATAACACCCTACCATAAGCATTCTCGTGTTTGGGACCCGTTCGTGATGAAATCTAAGTATGACACTCTCCATAGAAGATGACCTGGTATCACAAGTCTGAGGACTAATTTACACGACTGGTACTAAGAGAACATTATCATAGACAGCAAAGTGATTTTACCAAATGAAGTTCTCTTGGCGGGCCATGTTCAGTGAACTTGTTCAATAGACAAGCACCTATATGTTATCCCAAGTATCCCATACTTCAACCTGTATAAGATCGGTTGCTTACTTCATAAGTAAGAAAGCTTAACATATACTAGTCTTTGAGCACTGCCAATGCCCCGTCTTGGCAATATGATGACCAGGAATAGTTTGAGGAACAAGGCTTTGATGCATAAGGATATCATAATTATAACTCTTTATAATTCCTTTGCAATGCCATTATGTTCCATGGGCTTCATCCGATTAGTACTTAATAACTCCTTATTATTGTACTAACATGAAGGAAAACCTTGTATCACTATCTTCATAGTGAAGGGTATGCTTTATTAACTGTTTATCCCAAGCTCAATCTGATTGGCTCTAGGGCATACACCAACAATCTTCCACTTACACTAAGCCTATTACTAACGCATCCAATGTCGAACTCTTTCGATTAGCAATTGTGTCTCTACATGGACATTGCTTAAGTGCATCGAGAATATGCTTTGTCATATTCATGATAATCTCATTATCAAGGTTAATAATTCAGATTACAACGAGACCAAGATTCCATTCAAATGGCTCAGTTGTTTCTATAACAAATATTGGAATCTACTTATTAGCAAGTAGCCAATGATCCAAATATAACTACTTTTGCAAGCCAAAACAAAAAGAGTTAATCTTAAAAACCTTTAATATAAACGTGTAATCCTTTTAAGCTTGGAAAGTTTCCAACCAATTGTATTTTTTTAAAAATGGCAATTTATCATAACCTTTTATCATTCAAAGAGTTATTAATAGCTCCCACTAAATCCTACATATGTAGATGTTAAGGGATTAATTCAATAACATTTCGAATTCCATATCACTAAGCTAAATAGTATTCATAATACTTTGCAAGTTGTATAATATATAAGACTATGTTATAGAACAATTCTATAACTGATTTATTTAAGAGAAAATTAAATAAGCATGGCATCCAATGCCAGCAAAACAATATGTTTCGAAAACATAAATTAAATATCCTCAAGATTGGCCTATAATGCCAATAAAACAACAAATATTTCTAAAAAATCATAAATAAATGTCTTATTAAAAATCCATAAGATCGGCAAGCTCTGATGTAGCATCAAACTCGGTTGCCATCTTCATGGTCCAACTTCACTGCTCCATTACTTTGGTCCCTACAATATGTCATACATATTTAGTACCAAATGATATGTATCATATACCAAGAGGAGTGAATCATATTATACCTGAAGTTGAAACTCCTTTCAGCTTCTTTCCCTTGTTAGACTCAAGGTACTTCTTGCAATTGCGCCTCCAATAACTAGTTTTCCCACAATGAAAGCAAGCTTTGTAGCATTATCCTTATCCTTTGCTTCCTTCACAACACCATCATTGGGCTTCAAACTCTTTGAAGCAGGAGGTACATCCTATCTAGTCTTTATTTTCTTCTTACCTTTTGCTTTAGAGGAAGAGACTAGATGGACAGATGACTTGTCCTTAACAATGGTTTGTTCGGCCTATGTGAGCATATTCAGCAACCCAGAAAGGGTAGCCTCCAAGTGGTTCATGTTGAAGTTCAACACAAACTACGAATAGCTCTCAGGTAGTGAGTAAGGATTAGATCAATGCTTAGATCATGATTCATAACCCATTCAATCTGCTCCAAACGGGTAATATACCCTATCATCTTAAGCACATGAGGCCTCACTGGGCTTCCCTCTGACATCTTTGTTTGGAACAATTCCTTTGAGATGTCAAATCTCTCAGTGCGATTCTCCTTAGCAAACAATTCTCTAAGGTTAAGGATGATATTCTGACCATTCATGGCCTCATGCTCCTTTTGGAGATCGGGTTCCATACTAGCCAACATCACACATGTTACTTGTACGAGATCATCGCTATGAACTCTATAGGCCACCCTCTCCTCCTCAGTTGCACCAGCAGCAGGCTTATCTAGAATGGGCTCATCAAGAACATAAGCCTTCTTTTCCTGTGCCAAGACAATCTTGACATTGCGAAACCAGTCAACGAAGTTTGGCCCAGTTAATTTATTAGCATCAAGTACGCTTCTCAGTGATAATGCATTTGTCATTTTAGCGTTTATATCCTATATGAATCAAAACATTTAATAGTCAATAAATAGCAAGCAGTAATCATTTATGTCAGGCTTTAATACTTAAATGAGTATTCTCATTATTTTAACAAAATAATAGCCCTCAACTACTATCTCGAGAAATTTAACTCTTAAACTTCTTAATGAGCTAGGAACCCTTTCATTCCAGCATAACCTTGAGTGTCTCAACAAGCTATGTTGAAACTAATTGAGTAGGTAACTTAATTTACCAACTACATCTCTATGCAACTCCTAGATCCAATTAGGTGACAACTCTTTGCCTAAATACATCATATGCATTTCACCTAACTTCGCCTCTAAATGTCATGTGATCAAGTTTGACGCATCCGGATTGCATAACACTTAGTTGAGTAAGACCCACCTTCTATAACTCAAACATCTTCGTACATAACTTTGACCTTGAGTGACTCAACAAGCCTCCGAATGGAAGTGTCGCAACCTAAAAATAACTAGTCGCATCGTAAGACTTTATTATTCATTAAGCATGACATTAAAAAAAACGAGGAAAAGTTGACTTAATTCCTCTAGAAAAATGAAGGTGTCGATACGTGATCCTGATCGCGGGGACCCTTTCGAGTAAGGGGGAAACATAAGCAGAGAAAAAGACGACTTAATTCCTCTAGATTGAAATAAAAGGTCGAGGGTATGAAAACGGCCTCGTAAAAAGACATGGAGTCGCCACCAATCTTTTTTTAGCTAGGTGTAATCAGCCACCTATTAAAACTGGTTTTATAAAACATTTTAAAATTAATTAAAATATTTTTAAAACCAATTTCAATTCTGCGTTATAAACCAGAGAAAATCGAAGAATCGGGTTCAGGACTCGGTTACGTGCGGAGAAGGATTAGCACCCCCACAATGCCCGTATAAAATGATACCTTATTAATCATGTGTTATCTTAAATCTCGGTAAAAAGTTGGTTTTTAATTTAGTATTTCAAGTTAATTCCCAATTTTAAGAAAAATAATTCCATTTTTTATTGAAAAGGATCCGGAATCTATTAATTCAAAATTTTTCTATATTCCCCGACAAAATCGGCAAAATATAGAAATTTTTATTCATTTGGAAAACTTTTTGAATCATTCTCGTTTTTTGAAAGAAAGATATTCCTTTATTAATGATAATTGATAATATTCCTTCCAGCAAACCCGGTAGAGAACTCATGAATTATTTTAACTCCGAAATATCTTTATTTTTTTTTGAAAACATTTTTAAAAAATATGAGTATGAATATGTATGACATAAATAAAATGACATAGCAAAGTCTAAATAATATAATGCAACCTAAATGATATGATATAATTTAAATGACTTAGCATATTCTAAATGATATGCAATATCCTAAGTTATATGATATATTCTAAATGGAATGAAATGACCTAGGTAACATGATATATTCTTTATGAAATGTAATATCCTAAGTCATATGATACATTCTAAATGAAATAAAATATCCTAAGTGACATAATATATTCTAAATGAAATGAAATGACCTAGGTAACATAATATATTCTAAATGAAATGACCTAGGTAACATAATATATTCTATATGAAATGAAATGAAATAATTTAAATGACATGGCAAATATAAATGATATGGATAATAATCTAAATGACATGAAACATAAATAATGCTATCATATAATATGCATGGAAATAAAAATAAAAATAATAATGCATGAACATAGTATATGCTAAAACCTAATTTTGTCCGGACCACTAAAACAGGTATGTTTTCTTCCTAAATTGATGTTTCAGAATGTAAAAAGACTTTTTTCATCCTGCAGGAGGTACTCCGAGACTTAGTTTAAGAGGGCGAGCATAAAAAGTCAAACTCAAAAAAAGTCAACCTCGAAAAAAGTCAACCCCAAAAAAGTCAACCTAGAAAGTCTACTACTGAAAAAGTCAACCCACTTTCAAAATCAAGATTTGAAGTTCAATTGAAAAATGGTGAAAGAATTTTGATAATCTGAGGTCTACACTGAAAGATATGGAGTTCGGAAGTTGGGTTATGTAGATTCAGTAGAAAGGAAACCCTAATCCGGGAAATTTGGAGAAAAGTGCTTAAACGATCGAATTGGTCAAAATTGAAGGTTCCAAATGAAAGATAAGCACTGACTACGAGTAATGGAGAAGGCACTTGAAAGAAAAACTGAAAGAAAAGTTAATCCGGGAGAAAATCGAGAATTAGGGTTTTTGGTGGATTTCGGTGAAATCGGGAAGAATTACAGAAATGGCCCGACTTGGTAAGAAAAAAGCCCCTAATGGATGAGAAATGATTAAAAAGGGATAGCCCAATGCTCAGTTTGAAGAAAATCTGAAAATCGGACTTGTTTTGAGTAAAACCGGGTTTCAGAGGCAAAAGGGAAAAATTGAAAATTTTGGGGAAAATAGCAAATGAACTCCAGAAATTCTGAAAATTTGCAAATCTCATTCTTAAATCATTTGAAGATATTGGTGAAAAAAAATCTTGATTCGGAGTTCGTTTGCAAAATGGCCAAATTCTGAGTCTCTCATGTTGAAATTCAAGAAGATAAATCCCCGAAAAATAGCAAATGAACTCCAAATCTCCTAAAAATTTGAAAATATCATTGTAAAGTTATTTTAAAGAGATTGGAAAAATAAAATCTTGATTTGGAGTTCGTTTGCAAAATGGCCAAATCCCGGATCTCTTATGCTGAAATTCAAGAAGATAAATCCCGAAAAAATAGCAAATGAACTCCAAATCTTCTGAAAATTTGCAAATATCATTTCTAAATTATTTGAATTATATTGGAGAAATAAAATCTTGATTCGGAGTTCGTTTGCAAAATGGCCAAATCTCGAGACTCCTATACAGTAATTCAAGCAGATAAATCCCAAAAAAGACCAAATGAGTTCCAAAAATTATGAAAACTTCCAGATCACACTTTTAAATTATTTGGAAGAGATTGGTGAAGAAAAATCTTGATTTGGAGCTCGTTTAAAAAATGGTAAAATGTGGGGGCATAAAAGGGCATTTTTGAAAAAAAAAATCCAAATAAATAGCAAACAGACTCGGAAAATTTTGAAAATTTCCAGAATTCAATATTTTATTATTTTTAAAGTATTAAAAAAGAAAATTTGATTTTGGAGTCGGTTTGTCATTTATTTGCATTGGGGGGGCAAAACGGTCATTTTACCCAAGCAACCGAAAGGGCTTCTATTGCCTTTCAAAAAAATCAGACTTGGGCTAGAAAAGAGAGTTCTAGCCTGCCAAGGCCCAAGGAAGGGAAGAAGCTTATGATTTTTCAATCAAAAGGCCAAGAATTAAGAGTTAGTTAGTGATTTTTTTGATCAAGCCATTGCAAATAAGCCACATGGGCCAATGCATGAAGAGGGAGAGTGTCAACATTATTCTTGAACAACTGTAATTATGGACAGCTGATGTCCTAATCTAAGGGTGATAATTTCATGATTTTTCACCTTGAATCACTAGCCCTTGGATGGAAATTGGTTGGAGTAAAAATGATAACATCCTAGGAGGAGAAAGGGGGAATTCGGCCAGCCTTAAGGGAAGGGCAGAGAATTCATTTTTACTACTTCATTTTCAGATTTCTCTCTTGGTTTTTGCTTAGTTTTCTCTCCTTGGTTGAAAGCAAAAAGAAATGTTTAGAAAAGAAAATAAAGTTTGAAGAGAAAAAGCTTGAAAGATAGCTTCTTGAGGTTGCTTTTAGCACCAACTCTTGCACTTTCTTGATTTTCCATTCTTGTTTTTGCTTGTTTTGATTATTATTTTGGTGAGTTTTCTTTCTATTTTCCTTTTAAATAAAGTGTTTTTTTAATGTTCTTTTTAAGTTCTTTCTTCATCTTTTTCTTAAACAAGTTTTTACAATTTTGTTCTTATTTTCTTACCATGGCCGAATGGCCCAGACTTTCTTTTATTATTGTTGCTATTTTGCTTTGATTTGTCATGTTATTTTTGTTATTTTTTTAGTCTTGATGCTTGAAATATTCATCTACTACATATACTTGAAGCTTGTTTTAATTTGGATGCTTGTTTATGGCAATTTATGAGTTTATTATCATGTTTTTACATTTTTAATTTTCTGTTTTCATAATGTTTAAATTTGTTGATGTTTTATATTTAGTATATCAAGTGTTTGTGAAAATGCTTGTTAGTTTTAATACCTCTACTTTGTATTTGCATAATTTGAGTGTTATATTTTAGTTGAGCATGTTAGTATATCAAATGTTTGTGAAAATGCCAAGCTTACTTGGAACTTGAGGCCATTCGACCACCTCACTTCCTTTGCTTTGTGTGTGCATTTTTGCTATGTTAGTTGATAGGTTTGCATTTGCATGACATTTGATTGAGTATTTAGTTTATGTATACCAAGTTTTTGTGAAAATGCCATGTTTTTTTGGAGTTTGAGGCCATTCGGCCACCTCATGTATTTTGCTTTAAATGTGCATTTTTGTTATGTTAGATGATAGGTTTGCATTTTCATGACATTTGGTTGAGTTTTTGGTTTAAGCATGCCTTGTGTTTGTGTTATTGCCATGCATATTTAAGTTGTTCGGTTTGGTTTATTTTGCCATGTATGTCCATGCATTTTAGACCTAGGTTGCATTAAATGTCATGCAAGTTCATTTAGGTCTAGGTCACTTTATTGATGCCATGCATTTTTTCATGACATTTAGGTTCAAAACTCTTGCATCATATTTGCTGTATTTTTTTTCATGCATTTCATGTCCATGCCACTTGACTAATGACTTAGGCCAATTAATGGTTCAAAGTCATGCTCTCTTGAGCATACTTGTGGAAAATTAAGGTTTGTCAAATTGATTATTCTACCTTTGTGATTTTTTTTACTTAGCCAACTTTTGTCTAACTTTTCAAAAGTCCTAGCTACTGTTTGTGAGTCATTTTTTGAGTCTTAAATATTTTTTACTTTGATTTTTGAATGATTTTATCAAAGGCAAAAAATGTGTTTTGGCAAAATAGTTTTTTCACCCAGTACTCGTAATTTCCCGATTTTTCTGGGCATTCATCTTTAATCAAAAAATTAAGATGATTTTGTCTTGTGTAGTTTTACATGTCTTGAGTCTCCAGTATTTGTTTTAGATTTTTTTGAATTTTTAAAAATAGGATAATAAAATCGTGGCTTAAAACTGGACAGTGGAGTCATAATTGAATTTGAAGAAAAATCATTTTTCTGTTTTAGTTAAGTTATTTAGAGAGGACTGATTAGGAAGTTTAGCTACTGACTTAGGGTAGTTTCTAAGCTTTTTTAAACTCTAAAAATGATTTTTTAAGTCTCGGGTTAAGTGTGGTCAAGTTCGGGAATTTAAACTTAGGAAATTAGAGCCATTTAAAAAAGGGTTTAGCTAAGTTTTTATTTTTAATCTAAGCTTTTCAAAATTGTTTTCAAACAATCACAAAGTATTTTGGTTTTAGAATATTTAATTTGACATATTTTCCTAAGGTAGCCGAATATCATTATATATATATATATATAATGATTTCCTTAATTAAATGAAAAAATACATTTTCATGCATTGCATTTTCCATATTCATGCATTTTATATAATATGTGAATTTTGCTATGATAATTCCTATGGTATTGTTATTATTTTGATTTATATTTTTTGATGTTATATTGTTTATTATATGGTTTTGAAAAATTCATGATATCCTATGTTTTTTTATTTAGTTATTTTTTGTTATATTATTTAGCATATACTATGTTCATGCATTATTATTTTCATTTTTATATCCATGCATATTATATGATAGCATTATTTTATATTCCATGTCATTTAAATTATATGCCATATCATTCATATTTGCCATGTCATTCAAATTATTTCATTTCATATAGAATTTATTATGTTACTTAGGTCATTTCATTTTATGTAGAATATATTATGTTACCTAGGTCATTTCATTTCATTTAGGATATATTATGTCATTTAGGATATTTTATTTCATTTAGAATATATCATATGACTTAGGATATTACATTTCATATAGGATATATTATGTTACCTAGGTCATTTCATTTTATTTAGAATATATCATATAACTTAGGATATTTCATTTCATTTAGAATATGCTAAGGCATTTAAATTATATCATATCATTTAGGTTGCATTATATTATTTAGATTTTGCTATGTCATTTTATTTATGTCATGCATATACATATTCAGTTCTTTTAAATGTTTTCAAAAAAAAGGTAATGATCTTAGGATATTTCATTTCATTTACAATATGCTAAGGCATTTAAATTATATCATATCATTTAGGTTGCATTATATTATTTAGATTTTGCTATGTCATTTTATTTATGTCATGCATATACATATTCATTTCTTTTAAAATATTTTCAAAAAAAAGTAATGATTTTCAATAAAATAAAGATATTCCCGAGTTAAAATAATTCATGAGTTCTCTGCCGGGTTTGCTGGGGAGGATATTATCAATTATCATTAATAACGGAATATCTTCTTTAAAATGAGAATGATTCAGAAAGTTTTTCCAAATTAATAAAAATTTCTATATTTTGCCACATTTGTTGGGGAATATAGGAAAATTTTGAATTTATAAATTCCGGATCATTTTCAATTAAATTGGGAATTAACTTGAAATACTAAATTTAAAACCAACTTTTTATCGAGACTTGAGATAATACACGATTAATAAGGTACCGTTTTATACGGGCGTTATGGGGGTGCTAATCCTTCCCCGCACGTAACCGAGTCCCGAACCCGTTTATTTGATTTCTCTGGTTTAAAACGCATACTTGAAATTGGTTTTAAAAGTGTTTTAATTATTTTTTTAAAATATTTTATAAAACTGGTTTTAATAGGTGGCCGATCACACCTAGCTAAAAAAGATTGGTGGCGGCTCCATGTCTTTTTCAAGGTCATTTTCAAATCCTTCATGTTTCTAGAAGAATTAAGTCGACTTTTCCTCGATTTTTGTTTTTAATGTCACGCTTAACGAATAATAAAGTCTTGCGATGAGACTTGTTATTTTTTAGGTTGCGATAGCTTGGCGACTCCGCTGGGGACAATTATAGAGTCAGGCCTAGAATTAGTTGTGTGTTATCAAAGTCTCGGTTTTGTTGGTTTATTTGGTATTTAATTTTAATTCCCACATTTTAAAAAAAATAAGGATAATTTCAAAAAATAATAAAATGTTTTTAAATATGTCCATATTCATGTGCATACATATTATAATTGTTCTCTGGTTATTTTGGTGCATATATTCATTTATTGATTAATTGATGATTTATGTTGTTTAATCTTGTTGGGGCATTTATAATAAGGGATATAGAATAGGTGGTGAAAGGTTTGTTATTTCTCCTCACACACTACACGTGCATTTGCATATCATGAGCCCTATACCTTGGTTCCGTCCTTTTAGGTGGGAGCAAAGTAACTAAGCCTTCGTGATTAACAATCTGCATGGGCTAGTGAAACACTTCCAGAGTACTAAATTACCTCGTGATTAACAATCCGCATGGGCTAGGGAAATAGACTCTAACGAATTGAACCTGTTTTTATCGGGGTGTCTTACTAGCCTTCACCGGCGACAGTGAGGAACAATTCGGGGCTTTTAGAACTAATTCACCTTCATATGGTAAACCTAGGTGAAGCCATGCCGGATTTCCAATTAGATATCCTGAAGTTAAGAACACATGGAGGAATATTTCCAATCCTTTTACCTTCTATTCTACTTTTCGAATAAGTTTATTTTTGAAAATCGGACAATGATGAACGTACATAACGATGCCCGTAATAAATGTTGATATTTCATCCCAGAGATGTTATAATGCCGAAATTTTGTTGGCATCCTTAGGGATAATTATTGTTTTGAATTATATTTTTTTGTATTATTTGTATTTATTCTCGTTACTAATTCATTTTCTTTTTGTTGTTGTTTTTTGTTTTTTGCATTCTTGTCATCGTTTTAGCACATTTGAAGGTTATTGGTCTCGGGATATTATTCAACCAAAAGGGCTTTCATGGAGGGTCAGAGTGTCTCAGTGGTCGAGAAACATTTAGAGGTTAGGAAACAGTCCGAGAAAGGCCAGCAGGATAATGGGGACTGTTTGAAGATGGGATATGTGTCAGCATTGCCAGTCGAGGTTGATCTTACTATCAAGAAAAATGATCTCCGGGAATTGATGGATATATGGAATTAGTGGAACATATCGAAAAAAGAAGCCTTCACTTAGACATATGGGGACATAGCACTGTTAGCTCAGGTTAAGGTCAGTGGTGAGGTAATCCGGGCTATGGTGCAATTCTGGAATCCAGCTTATCGGTGTTTTACCTTCAACCGAGAGGATATGACTACAACTATAGAGGAATATTCGACCTTGCTACATATTGAGAATGTTATTCCCGACCGTATTTATTTGAAGGATATAAAGACGCCGAGTTTCAAGAAAAAAGTGTCTAAAATTCTGGGAGTGGAAAGAAATTGGGTAGAAAGCCATGTTGTCCGAAAAGGGGTAAGCTACTGTATATCATGGGACACTTTATGGACCTTAATCCATAGCTATTCAAGCAAAGAGACAGTTAGGAAAATTTTTGCTTTGGCTATCTATGGTTTAGTTATCTTCTCGAAGACATTAGGGTATGTGGATATGGCAATATTTGATGTTTTCGAGAGGCTTGAGCAAAGGATAAACCCAGCCCCAGCAATTATAGCAAAAACAATCTGATCCCTGAATTTCTACAGACGGGAAGGAAAAGGGCGTTTTCTAGGTTGTATACAGCTCCTTTACATATGGGTTCAGAGTCATTTTTGTAAACAAGAGAATTTCCCTCTTCGTTCATACTGGAAATCTTTTGCACCCATTGGTGAATTTCTTAAGAGAGATTGGCTTGAAAATAGGACTGAGGAACAATGGATCAACATATTCTGGAATATCAGGGCTGAGATGATAATTTTGAGAGCTCCATGGATAGATCCTATGCCGATATTGTACAAATGCGGAGATAAAGCTTCCGTTCCATTAATGGGAGTATGGGGAGGAGTGAGTTATGCACCACTACTAGTACTGAGGCAATCAGAATCCTGTCATTTTACTCCTATGACCCATGACCTTAGTAATTTGGAATTTTCTTATGGAGAAGATGGGTATTCGGGAAAGGTCCGTGAGATTATAGTAGCATGGAAGGAAACTCATCGAGTGGAGGTAGCTAGATATGCCGACATCGTCACACCTGATTACCTGACATAGAGGGAATTGAGAGTTAATGATAGGTTGTTGATATCAGATAGGGAAGAAGTTTGGCATTTGAGTTCGCCGCCCAAGGAAGCGCCATCGGAGTTAGAAATCGCAAGGGCAGAATTTGAAAAAGAAAAGGCCCAAATGAGCAAGGAAATTGCCCGATTGCAAGAAGAGCTTGAGGATATAAAAATAGGGAATCTGCCCGAGAAAGAGAAAAGGAAAAGATTAAGAGAGAGCGGGACACTGTTCAAAACGATCTTCAGGAATTACACTTGGAGAACAAGAGGTACCATTTCGAGCTCAAATTCGAGGGGACTCTTAAGACTTCCGGGGAATGGGAACAAGAAGTCAGAAACCTCAAGAAGGAGAAGAACTATGGGTAGAAAAAGCAAAGCATGAGGAAGCCCGAGCAAATCAGCTGGAGAAACAAGCTAGGGAAAGCTTACATGGTGATGCTTCTGCTGACACATCAAAAGGTCGTGAACAAGTAGGGATCAGATGGAAGAGCAAGGCAATCAAAAGAGGACAGTGAAGAAGGTCCAGGATCCGAGGGAGTTATTATAGGACCAATATTTTGTAATAGTTTTTTTAGGAGAGACAGATTATCATATTGTCTTAAGTAGGGATCTTTTCTTTGATGTATTTAGTTTCAGGAAATCAATGAAAGACCGTTTGGTTGGAATTATCCTGGGGCCAATACATTTAAATGCATTCATCATTCATTTTTTATTTCTTTTATATATTTCATTTTATTTGTTCATTCATTTATATTCATAATCATTCATTCATTTTTTCTTTATAAATTGTTCATACACTTAGTCATTTATTTATTTGTCCATTCATTTATTCTTTATAATTAGTCATTTAAGTTCATACACTTAGTCATTTGTTTAGTTGTTCATTCATTAACATTTGTTCATTCATTAACATTTGTTCATTCATTAATTCATTCGTTTTTTATAAAATAAAATAAGAACTGTGTCAATAATTTCTAAACTATGGTTTTTAAAACTAAAGGTACAATTGGTTGCACTCAGAAAAAATCAGACTTTCGACACCCTTACAATACTCGATCTCAGGCAAGAGCTATGGAGAACGATCAGCTTGCCAGAATTGAAAGGATGGAAAGAATTCAGAAAGAACTGCAGGAACAGTTAACTAAGTCTCAAGAGGAGACACGAGAACAGATGACAAAACTCATGGAGATGATGAGTACTATGATGAGGCAGAAGTGGCCAGGAGAAAATTCTATTAACGGAATGTGGGCAGTGAACCAGGAAGATCGACCAGAAGTGGTACAGAAAAATGGCCAGACATCCCAACCTGTGGGAAATGAACTTGCAACTGGGGCAGCATCCTATATTTACATCCAACCAGCAGCCGAAGCACAAAATTTCGGTCCTAAAAGGGGTAATATCAGAGTTGATCCAATTGAGGTCGAGGTTCCAGACTTCGAAGAAATTGCACAAAAGGAAAGGGCCAAAATGACTGAATTAAAAAGGGTCGAAACTGCTGAATCTTAGAAAAAATATCAGCTGCTGGAAGAAAGATTAAGGGCAGTTGAAGGGGCAGAGTTATTTGGCAATCTGGATGCCAAAGAGATGAGCCTGGTACACGATCTAGTAATTCGCCCAAAGTTCAAAGTACCAGACTTTGAAAAGTATAATGGAACCACCAACCCATCAGCTCATCTGACCATGTACTGTAGAAGGATGACGGGGCATGATAATAATGAGAAATTGCTTATTCATTGCTTCCAAGATAGCTTAACAAGGTCAGCCACCCGATGGTACAATCAACTGAGTCGTACCAAGATTCGTTCATGGACGGATTTAGCTTCATGGAATATTATAAGCATGTGTCTGACATGGTACCTGATAGGCTGTCTTTACAGAATATGGAAACGAGGTCCAATGAGAGCTTCAAAGAATATTCGCAGAGGTGGAGGGATCTGGCCACACAAGTGCAACCCCCTTTAACTAGCAAAGAAACCACAGTGCTTTTCATCAACACCTTGAAAGCACCCTATTATGACAAATTGGTCGGAAGCGCCACCAAGGATTTTGCAGATATGGTGATTTCTGGGGAAATGATAGAGTCAGCTATTAAGAATGGGAAGATGGAAGGAGGTGAGTCTACTACCCCAAAGAGAGTTTTTCCTGCAAAGAAGAAAGAGGAAACACATGCAGTAAGATTCAGTCAATACCCTTATACACCTCCTACACCATACACACCACCAAGGCCCTAAACCCTAAACCCTAAACCCTAAACTATACTCCTACCACACCTTATGCACCTCCAACACTTTACACACCATACCCAAAACCCATTCCCCTATACCAATATACCGTAACAGCCGTTCTCAACTGGTATATCCCCATAAATAACCCTTCTTAGAAATACTATCCCAAACACTCAAGGAACGATCAAAAACCCCACTTTGATCCGATTCCTACTACTTATGGTGGGCTATATCCTAAACTATTGCAGGGTCAACTTGTCGCACCTGTATACCTCAAACCTCTGACACCTCCATATCCAAGGTGGTATAATGCAAACACTAACTGCGCATACCACGCAGGGATTCAAGGACATTCGACTGAAGATTGCCTGGGCTTTAAAAAGAAAGTCCAAAGCCTGATTAATGCAGGAGTTGTGAAGTTTGGGTCAAAAAATAGGCCAAATATAGCAGGAAACCTGTGCCCGATCATGCTTGGAATCGGGTAAATGCAGTATTAACAGGGGAATGCAGAAGTTTAAAAAGGAATGTCAGGGAAGTCAAGACTCCGATGTTGACAGTAAGGGTTGAGATGGTCAAGGCAGGAATGGTGGAAGATGCGGACAGTCTGAAAATGGTGGAAAAGAGGGTGCAGAATTGGTGCCCGCTCCGTAAGTGTGAAGGTCCTGTCATACAGGACTGCGGAGACTTTCTGGTTAAAGTCCAAAAAATGATAAATAATGGGGAAGCCCAGTTCTATGAAGAGACAGAGGAGGAAATAGGAGTTATTGAAAATGCAGCTGGATACGGGATAGGGAGACCCTTGATCATCTACTATGATGAACCGGAGGAGAAAGTTATGCCAGTCATTGAGGAAAGTGCACCCAAGTTAATCATTGATTTACCTGTTTCTTTTTCATACAAGGAAAACAAAGCTGCACCATGGAAATACGACTGCAGCATGGTTATGCCTGGGTCTTCAAGTCAGCAGGATATCACATGTGTGGGGTATTTAACCCGAAGCGGAAGGTGTTATGCTTCGGAGGCTGCTGAACAGGGGTTAACAGAGAAAAACAGAGAAGCAGATAAAGGGAAGAAGGTAGTCGAGCCAATCCATATTGAGATGGATTTTCCAAAAGAAACAGAGAGGGGATCAGCCCCAGTTAACAGAATGAAAGAATCGGTATGTGAGAAGGAAGCCTGTGAGTTCTTAAAATTCATAAAGCACAGTGAGTATAGCGTGGTTGAACAACTGCAATGTCAACCAACTAGAATTTCAATCTTATCCTTGCTTTTGAATTCAGAACCACACAGAAATGCCCTGTTAAGAGTATTGAATCAGGCATACGTGACTAATAATATATCAGTAGAAAAGTTGGACAGGCTAGTGGGAAACATAACAGCGGACGACTATATATTTTTCAGCTATGAGAAGACACCACACAATGGTATTGGGTCAACGAAAGCTCTCCATATAACTACCATTTGCAAGGGGCACATATTACCAAGGGTCCTTTTGGACAATGGTTCTTCATTAAATGTGATGCCTTTAGCAACCCTATCCAAGTTGCCAGTGGATATATCTTATATGATACCGAGTTGCACAGTAGTCAGGGCTTTCGATGGAACAAGGAGAGAGGTTATGGGAACTATTGAAGTTTCTCTTGAAATAGGCCCATGCACTTATAAGGTGAACTTCCAGGTCATGGATATTAATCCGTCTTATAATTGCTTGTTGGGAAGGCTATGGATACATTCAGCTGGGGCTGTACCCTCGTGTCTCCACCAAAAGCTGAAATTTGTGGTAGAAGGCCATTTGATCACTGTATCAGGAGAAGAAGACATAATAGCCTTCGTATCTACTGAATCTCCTTATGTCGAGCCCAATGAAGATGCCGTAGAATGTTCTTTTCGGTCTTTGGAATTCGTAAATGCAGTTTTCGTCGCTGAAGGACGGAAAATTCTGAAACCAAGATTGTCTAAGAACACAAGGCTGGGAGTAAGTGCCACAGTAGGAAAAGGTTGCAGGACTGGAAAAGGTTTGGGGAAATATCTTCAAGGGATGGCTCGAGCAGTGGAAGCAGTGGGAAAGAAAGATCGGTTTGGCTTAGGGTATCTTACGAAGGCCCATGAGAAGAGAAAACAGATCGAAAAGAACAGACAAAGGAGAATGGCCCGTCTCACGGGTATGGACATTGAATGGGAACCCATGACTTTCCCATCAATCCGTCATAACTTTCGCTCTGCTGGTTTCCTATTCAGAGAAAGGAATTCAGAGGATGTGCTTGTAATGATCGAGCAAGCTTTTGAAAAATTCCATGTGAATAATGGGGGGCAGATTCAGGATATGGTGATTTGCATGATCGAGAAAGAATGGATGAAAAGTAGCAGTGCAAACTGAATGGTGCTACCTTGTCCACCAAGATATAAACTAACCAACTGGAGTGCGACTGAGTTGCCCATAGTTTTTAAGTCTATTCCAACGTAATACTTTTAAAAAAGCAACCTTAATTAGCTTTACCCAGAGATATTAAGAGTTTTTTTTTTTTGTAATGGGCTTTTTGTTTTAACATTTTCATTCAATAAATAAAAAGCACAATGCTTTTATTCATATTGATGTGCCCATATTCTTTCATTTTTGTTATTTATTTTGTTTTCATTATATATTTTCCTATATTGTTTCTTCTCCACTTATTTACAGGTGCACGGATACGGAATATGAAGACCTTCCTGTCAGTAATTCTGAGATTGATTTTGAAAGACCCATTTGCACGGGTGATGTTGAGGCTAACAAAGATACTGAGGATCATAGTCTACCTCCGGATCTATTAAGGAAAATAGAACAAGAGGAGAAACAAGTACTTTCTCATAAGGAATTATTGGAAATGATAAATCTGGGATATGGTGAAGAGATAAAGGAAGTCAAAATCGGGACTTCATTGTCATCACCAATAAAGGATGAATTGATAGCCTTGCTCTAGGAATATGTGGATGTATTTGCATAGTCTTACCAAGACATGCCAGGGTTGGATCCGGATATTGTGGTTCATAAACTCCCTTTAAGGCCAGAATGCAAGCCAATTCAGCAAAAGTTGAGAAGAATGAGGTCGGACATGCTGTTAAAGATAAAAGAGGAGGTGAAGAAGCAATTTGATGCTGGGTTCTTAGAGGTGGCAAAATATCCAGAATGGGTGGAAAATATTGTCCTAGTACCAAAGAAGGATGGCAAAGTGCGGATGTGCGTTGATTACCGAGATTTGAACAAGGCCAGCCCCAAAGATAATTTCCCTTTGCCTCATATTGATACTCTGGTGGATAATACAGCGAAAAGTTCTTTATTTTCTTTCATGGACGGATTCTCAGGATACAATCAGATCAAGATGGCACCATAAGATATGGAGAAAACCACATTTGTTACAATGTGGGGAACCTTCTGCTACAAGGTAATGCCATTTGGATGGAAGAATGCTGGGGCAACATACCAAAGAGCCATGGTGACCTTGTTTCATGATATGATGCATAAGGGAATTGAGGTCTATATTCATGATATGATCGCTAAGTCACAAGAAGAAGAGGAGCATATTGCGAATCTTAAGAAGCTCTTTGAACGACTAAAGAAGTTTAGACTCAAGCTAAATCCGGCAAAATGCACATTTGGAGTCACCTCAGGGAAATTGTTGGGTTTTGTCGTCAGCAAAAGAGGAATTGAGATTGACCCAGATAAAATGAAGGCCATTCAGAATTTGTCACCACCTCGCACTCAAAAAGAAGTAAGAGGCTTTCTGGGGAGATTGAATTACATTGCTCGGTTTATTTCACAGTTAACCGACAAGTGTGATCCAATATTGAAGTTACTTCGAAAACGTGATCCAAGAGAATGGGATGAAGGTTGTCAGATTGCATTTGAAAAGGTTAAACATTATCTATCCAATCCACCAGTATTAATGCCACTTATTCCGGATAAACCAAAGATACTGTATTTATCAGTATTTGAGAGATCCATGGGTTATGTTTTGGGGCAGCTTGATGAGACTGGAAAGAAAGAACATGCAGTTTACTACCTCAGTAAGAAGTTCACAGATTATGAGTTGAAATATTCGTCGGTAGAAAAGTTGTGTTGTGCCTTAGCTTGGACTGCTCGAAGACTCAGATAGTACATGTTGTACCAAACAACGTGGTTGATTGCCAAGCTAGATCCAGTCAAGTACATGTTGGAAGCACCTTCGTTGTCAGGGAGGACGGCAAGATGGCAGGTTTTATTGTCAGAATACGACATTGTATATGTAAGTCAAAAAGCTATCAAAGGCAGTGCAGTGGCTGAATTCTTAGCAAGTCAGGCAGTGGAAGATTATGAGCCGTTGAACTTTGACTTCCTGGATGAAGATTTGATGTATGTGTCGCAAGTAGACGAGATTCCCTGAAAAAGAAAGTATGGAAAATGTACTTTGATGGCACATCTAATGCCATGGGCATGGAATCGGTGCAGTGCTTATATCCCAGAAGAAGATTATTATCCTTTCACTGCCAGATTGGATTTTGATTGTACAAACAATACTGCCGAGTATGAAGCATGTACTATGGGCCTTCGTGCTATAGTGGACAAAAAGATCAAAGTATTGGAAGTTTTCGGAGACTCAACCTTAGTGATTTACCAGCTACGAGGAGAATGGAAACCCGAGATACAAAACTAATACGATACCGAGAAATCATACTGAGTTTATTGGAGGAGTTTGAAGAAGTGAATTTCAACTGCTTTCCTCGAGAAGAAAATCGAATGGCAGATGCTCTGGCTACTTTGTCATCAATGTTTAAAGTGAATGAAGGGGCTGAAGTTGTGCCAATAAAGATGAGTATATATGAGTCTCCTGCCCACTGTCTGAGTATTGAAGAAGAAGCAGATGGCCTTCCTTGGTATAACGACATCTTGTAGTACATCAAGAGTCAATAGTATCCAGAACAAGCAATAGAGAATGACAAGAGGACTCTGAGAAGGCTAGCAATGGGTTTTGTTCTAGACAGTGAGATTCTCTAGAAGAAAGGAAAAGACCAAGTCTTATTGAGATGTGTCGGATCTGCTGAAGCTCGGAGAATTATAGAAGAGGTCCATGAAGGGATATGTGGCACTCATGCTAATGGTCACATGCTTGCTAAACAGATTATAAGGGCAGGGTACTATTGTTTGACGATGGAAGGAGATTGCATCAGTTATTCCCGGAAGTGCCATAAATGCCAGATATATGCAGATAAGATTCATGTGTCGCCATCGCCATTACATGTCATGACTGCACCGTGGCCTTTTTCAATGTGGGGAATGGATATGATAGGGCCTATTACCCCGAAAGCTTCAAATGGACATCGTTTCATCTTGGTGGCCATAGATTATTTCACAAAGTGGGTAGAAGCTGCGTCCTATGCAAATGTAACAAAGTCGGTGGTATGCAGATTCGTTAAAAAAAAATCATATGCCGTTACGGGTTGCCAGCAAGAATTATTTCGGATAATGCTCTCAATTTGAACAATAAGATGATGAGAGAAGTATGTACTCAAATCAAGATCACATATCATAATTCAGCACCTTACCGTCCGAAGATGAATGGCGCAGTAGAAGCAGCTAACAAGAATATCAAGAAGATTGTTGAGAAGATGACCAATGTGTACAAAGATTGGCATGAGATCTTGCTTTTTGCTCTTCATGCATATCGTACTTCGGTCCGTAAATCTACAGGGGAAACACCATTTTCTTTGGTATATGGGATGGAAGCAGTGCTACCTATTGAAGTTGAGATCCCTTCACTTCGGGTTTTGATGGAAGTTGGCCTAGAGGAAGCAGAATGGGTTAAAGCTCGTTATGAACAGTTGAATCTTATCGAGGAGAAAAGATTGAAAGCAATTTGTCACGGGCAGTTGTATCAGAGAAGGATGATTCGAGCCCACAACAAGAAGGTTCGTCCCAGACAGTTCCGAGAGGGGGAGTTGGTACTGAGAAAAATTCTCCCTGTAGTGAAGAATCCGAGAGGAAAATGGGCTCCGAATTGGGAAGGACCCTATGTGGTAAAAAGAGCTTTTTCTGGAGGAGCATTGATTTTAACTAGAATGGAAGGGGAGGATTTCAGAAATCCCATGAACGACGATGAACTGAAGAAGTATTATGCTTGAAAAAAAAATGTGTGTGATGCTGTGCACATGGAAATTCGAATGATTCCAAGTGTAAAAATGGAAATTCTATATATCTATTTCCCCTGTGAATGGTTTTTCAAAAAGAATATTCATGCTTGATATGATGAATGGCCATCTTTCATATTCCTTTCACTAAGAAGAAATTATCCTTAGTCACCCCTTTGAGCCTTAGGAATTATTTCTTTCTTTAAACCTTGATCAAGGATCACCCTCTATACTGGAGGGCAAATGCGAGGGAAAATAATCAAAAAAAATCATGGCAAAAAGAAAGCCATCGGAAAATGTGGCAAATGAAAGCCAACAAAGCAAAAAAGAAGAAAAAAAAGTCCAAAAAGGGACAAATGTTTCAAGAATGAGCTCTCCTCAGGAAATGATCCTTGATCCAATCACCCTTAAACACACCTTGGGCCTATTTTATCATTTCTTTCTAATCCTAAACCTTGGCCTACATTACGTGCTTTAAAAGCCCTTTTTGATCAAGCATGGATATTTAATTTGAAAGGTTATTCTCAGAATTCATCCCATCTTTTGAATTGATACCTTGGAAGCATTTAGAATTCTAAAATGCATGGTAAAAAAAAATGGAAATGAAAAAAGAATGTAAAAGGAGAGGTTTAAGCCGAAAACCCGTAAAGGATGACTTAATACCGAATGGAGGACACTTGAGTTGAAAACCTGCAAAAGGTGGCTCAAGTACTAATCAAAGTTCGAATCAAACTCAATCTGATGTAACTACGAAAGCCGAGAGGTTACCCAAGTAAATTGCTTGTTCAAGAGAAATTTTAGATGGTTTGAAAAAGGAGGGGTCCAAGATATTTCGCATCCGGGGCATTTACAACCTATAACCTTACATTTGTTTCTTATATCCTTGATATTTATGTTTACTATTTTAAACATTTCTTGCAATAAATTTTTGGTATCCTTTTCATGACAATTTTTTCTTTCTTTTATACATTGTTGAGATGCATTATGATTGTTATTAAATTGAATGATGATTAGTAATAAAAATTCTTTAACTAAAAATATTTCAAAGTATTACTAAGGAATAGATTTAAATCTTGGGAAAGGTTTGGAAAGTTCACCAAGAAAAGAAAACAGTGAACGTGGTGGGAACTCCATCACGAAGTCAAAAAAAAAATTCTGTGAATTTCAGCGAAAGTCAGAAACTGAGACTGATTGACAAGATATCTTGAGTGGGGCATCAATAAACAAATTGAAGACTCTGTCATGAAGTCGGATAATCTGTGAATCTCAAAGAAACCATGGATTAGAAATCATGACACAATCATTTGATTGCATTCATTCTTAGGAAACATACAAGCATTTGCAAAGCATGTCATTCTCATCATTGCATTTAGCTAACAGTGCAAAAATCAGGAAAGCTTGGACTTCCCCAAATCGAACTCGTTTTGTTTCTCAAACGAGTCAGACTCCGAGACCGCCGTCGAGGTATGTTCCTTTCATCTTCAAGTTAAATTTATTTTCTCCAAATAAACCAAACCCATAATCATTCTTAGTATTTCTTTTTGTTTTAAATCGAATTCATTTTGTTTTATCAAATGAGTCGAGCCTTGAGACCACCATCGAGGTATTTCTTTTTGTTTTAAATCGAATTCATTTTATTTTATCAACTGAGTCGAGCCTTGAGACCGTCATCAAGGTATTTTAATCACGGGTAAGACCTTCGGGCACCATTTTAAAGACCTCCGAGCACCATTTTAAAGACCTTCGAGCACCAGTTTTAAAGACCTTCGGGCACCAATTTTAAAGACCTTCGGGCACCAATTTTAAATACCTTCGGGCACCAATTTTAAAGACCTTCGGCACCAGTTTTAAAGACCTTCGGGCACTAGTTTTAAGGACCTTCGGGCACCAGTTTTAAAGACCTTCAGGCACTAGTTTTAAAGACCTTCGAGCACTAGTTTTAAAGATCTTCGAGCACCTTTTTTAAATACCTCCGGCATAATTTTTTGTTTTGAAAATCGAACCCGTTTCCTTAAGACCGATCGAGCCTTGATTAGTAAGGGAATTCAATTTAAAGACAAAATCTTCAATTTACAGCTTTTTCAAAAAAAAAAAAAAATTATGAAAAAATGAAAAAAAATGAAAAAAAATGAAAAAGAAAGAATAAAACCCCTTTCCCTTTCCTTCACATGTGATTTCACTAACCGTAAAAAATTAGTGTTTGTTTATCTTTGCCTGATTCCTGATTCTCAGCAATAGCCAAAAAGGGGCAGCTGTAGACACCTAATTTTCTCCGGACCACTAAAACAGGTATGTTTTCTTCCTAAATTGATGTTTCAAAATGTAAAAAGACTTTTTTCATCCTGCAGGTGGTACTTTGAGACTTAGTTTAAGAGGGCGAGCATAAAAAGTCAAACTCAAAAAAAGTCAACCTCGAAAAAGTCAACCCCAGAAAGTCTACTACTGAAAAAGTCAACCCACTTTCAAAATCAAGATTTGAAGTTCAATTGAAAAATGGCGAAAGAATTTTGATAATCCGAGGTCTACATTGAAAGATATGGAGTTCGGAAGTTGGTTTATGCAGATTCCGTAGAAAGGAAACCCTAATCCGAGAAATTTGAGGAAAAGTGCTTAAACAATCGAATTGGTCGAAATTGAAGGTTCCAAATGAAAGATAAGCACTGACTACGAGTAATGGAGAAGCCATTTGAAAGAAAAACTGAAAGAAAAGTCAATCCGGGAGAAAACCGAGAATTAGGGTTTTTGGTGGATTTCGGTGAAATCGGGAAGAATTATAGAAATGGCCCGACTTGGTAAGAAAAAAGCCCCTAATGGATGAGAAATGATTAAAAAGGGATAGCCTAAGGCTCAGTTTGAAGAAATTTTGAAAATCGGACTTGTTTTGAGCAAAATCGGGTTTCAAAGGCAAAAAGGCAAAATTGGAAAATTTGGAAAAAATAGCAAATGAACTCCAAAAATTCTGAAAATTTGCAAATATCATTATCAAATCATTTGGAAGAGATTGACGAAAGAAAATCTTGATTCGGAGTTCGTTTGCAAAATGGCCAAATCTCGGGTGTCTTATGCTAAAATTCAAGAAGATAAATCCCAAAAAAATAGAAAATGAACTCCAAATCTTCTGAAAATTTTCAAATCTCATGTTTAAATTATTTTAAAGAGATTGGAAAAATAAAATATTGATTCGGAGTTCATTTGCAAAATGGCCAAATCCCGGGTCTCTTATGCTGAAATTCAAGAAGATAAATCTCGAAAAAATAGCAAATAAACTTCAAATCTTCTGAAAATTTGCAAATATCATTTTTAAATTATTTTAAAGAGATTGGCTAAATAAAATCTTGATTCGGAGTTCGTTTGCAAAATGGCCAAATCCCGAGCCTCCTATACAATAATTCAAGCAGATAAATCTCAAAAAAATATCAAATGAGTTCCAAAAATTATGAAAACTTCTAGATCAAAATTTTAAATTATTTGAAATAGATTGGTGAATAAAAATCTTGATTTGGAGCTCGTTTAAAAAAAGGGTAAAATGTGAGGGCATAAAAGGGCATTTTGGGGGAAAAATCCAAATAAATAGCAAACGGACTCGAAATTTTTTGAAAACTTCCAGAATTCAATATTTTATTATTCTGAAAGTATTAAAAAAAGAAAATTTGAATTTGGAGTCCGTTTTCCATTTATTTGCATTTGGGGGCAAAACGGTCATTTTACTCAAGCAACCGAAAAGGGCTTTTCTTGCCTTTCAAAAAAACTCAGACTTGGGCTGGAAAAAAGAGTGCTGGCCTGCCAAGGCCCAAAAAAAGGGAAGAAGCTTCTGATTTTTCAATCAAAAGGCCAAGAATTAAGAGTTAGTGATTTTTTTGATCAAGCCATTGCAAATAAGCCACATGGGCCAATGCATGAAGAGGGAGAGTGTCAACATTATTCTTGAACAGCTATAATTATGGACAGCTGATGGCCTAATCTAAGGGTGATAATTTCATGATTTTTCACCTTGAATCACTAGCCCTTGGATGGAAATTGGTTGGAGTAAAAATGATAACATCCTATGAAGAGAGAGGGGGAATTCGGCCAGCCTTAAGGGAAGGGCAGAGAATTCATTTTCACTACTTCATTTTCAGATTTCTCTCTTGGTTTTTGCTTAGTTTTCTCTCCTTGGTTGAAAGCAAAAAGAAAAGTTTAGAAAAGAAAAGAAAGTTTGAAGAGAAAAAGCTTGAAAGATAGCTTCTTGAGGATGCTTTTAGCACCAACTCTTGCACTTTCTTGATTTTCCATTCTTGTTTTTGCTTGTTTTGATTATTATTTTGGTGAGCTTTATTTTGATTTTCATTTTAAATAAAGTGTTTTTTTATGTTCTATTTAAGTTCTTTCTTCATCTTTTCCTTAAACAAGTTTCTACAATTTTCTTCTTATTTTCTTATCATGGCCGAATGGCCCAGATTTTCTTTTATTATTGTTGCTGTTTTGCTTTGATTTGTCATGTTATTTTTGTTATTTTCTTTAGTCTTGATGCTTTAAATATTCATCTACTACATATACTTGAAGCTTGTTTTAATTTGGATGCTTGTTTATGGCTATTTATGAGTTTATTATCATGTTCTTACATTTTTAATTTTCTGTTTTCATAATGTTTAAATTTGTTGATGTTTTATATTTAGTATATCAAGTGTTTGTGAAAATGCTTGTTAGTTTTAATACCTCTACTTTGTATTTGCATGATTTGAGTGTTATATTTTAGTTGAGCATGTTAGTATATCAAGTGTTTATGAAAATGCCAAGCTCATTTGGCACTTAAGGCCATTCGGCCACCTCACTTCCTTTGCTTTGTGTGTGCATTTTTGCTATGTTAGTTGATAGGTTTGCATTTGCATGACATTTGATTGAGTATTTAGTTTAAGTATACCAAGTGTTTGTGAAAATGCCATGTTTGTTTGGAGTTTGAGGCCATTCGGCCACCTCATGTATTTTGCTTTAAATGTGCATTTTTGTTATGTTAGATGATAGGTTTGCATTTTCATGACATTTGGTTGAGTTTTTGGTTTAAGCATGCCTTGTGTTTGTGTTATTGCCATGCATATTTTATTTGTTAGGTTTGGTTTATTTTGCCATGTATGTCCATGCATTTTAGACCTAGGTTGCATTAAATGTCATGCAAGTTCATTTAGGTCTAAGTCACTTTATTGATGCCATGCATTTTTTCATGACATTTAGGTTCAAAACTCATGCATTTCATGCATCATATTTGCTGTATTTTTTTCATGCATTTTATGTCCATGCCACTTGACTAATGACTTAGGCCAATTAATGGTTCAAAGTCATGCTCTCTTGAGCATACTTGTGGAAAATTAAGGTTTGTCAAATTGATTATTCTACCTTTTTTATTTTTTTTTTTACTTAGCCAATTTTTGTCTAACTTTTCAAAAGTCCTAGCTACTGTTTGTGAGTCATTTTGTGAGTTTTAAATATTTTTTACTTTGATTTTTGAATGATTTTATCAAAGGCAGAAAATGTGTTTTGGCAAAATAGTTTTTTCACCCAGTACTCATACTCTCCTTATTTTTATAGGCATTCATCATTAATCAAAAAATTAAGATGATTTTTTCTCGTATAGTTTTACATGTCCTGAGTCTCCAGTATTTGTTTTAGATTTTTTTGAATTTTTAAAAATAGGATAAAAAATCGTGGCTTAAAACTGGACAGTGGAGTCATAATTGAATTTGAAGAAAAATCATTTTTCTGTTTTGGTTAAGTTATTTAGAGAGGGCTGATTAGGAAGTTTAGCTACTGACTTAGGGTAGTTCCTAAGCTTTTTTAAACTCTAAAAATGATTTTTTAAGTCTCGGGTTAAGGGTGGTCAAGTTCGGGATTTTAAACTTAGGAAATTAGAGCCATTTAAAAAAGGGTTTAGCTAAGTTTTTATTTTTAATCTAAGCTTTTCAAAATTGTTTTCAAACAATCACAAAGTATTTTGGTTTTAGAATATTTAATTTGACATATTTTCCTAAGGTAGCCGGATATCTTTTTAGATATACGGATTTCCTTAATTAAAGGAAAAAATACATTTACATGCATTGCATTTTCCATATTCATGTATTTTATATAATATGTGAATTTTGCTATGATAATTCCTATGGTATTGTTATTATTTTTATTTATATTTTTTGACGTTATATTGTTTATTATATGGTTTTGAATATTTCATGATATCCTATGTTTTTTTATTTAGTTATTTTTTGTTATATTATTTAGCATATACTATGTTCATGCATTATTATTTTCATTTTTATTTCCATGCATATTATATGATAGCATTATTTTATATTCCATGTCATTTAAATTATATGCCATATCATTCATATTTGCCATGTCATTCAAATTATTTCATTTCATATAGAATTTATTATGTTACTTAGGTCATTTCATTTTATGTAGAATATATTATGTTACCTAAGTTTTTTCATTTCATTTAGGATATTATTATGTCATTTAGGATATTTTATTTCATTTAGAATATATCATATGACTTAGGATATTACATTTCATATAGGATATATTATGTTACCGAGGTCATTTCATTTTATTTAGAATATATCATATAACTTAGGATATTTCATTTCATTTAGAATATGCTAAGGCATTTAAATTATATCATATCATTTAGGTTGCATTATATTATTTAGATTTTGCTATGTCATTTTATTTATGTCATGCATATACATATTCATTTCTTTTAAATGTTTTCAAAAAAAAAGGTAATGATTTTCAATAAAATAAAGATATTCCCGAGTTAAAATAATTCATGAGTTCTCTGCCGGGTTTGCTGGGGAGGATATCATCAATTATCATTAATAACGGAATATCTTCTTTAAAATGAGAATGTTTCGGAAAGTGTTTCCAAATTAATAAAAAAAATTATATTTTGCCACGTTTGTTGGGGAATATAGGAAAATTTTGAATTTATAAATTCCGGATCATTTTCAATTAAAAAATGGAATTATTTTTCTTTAAATTGGGAATTAACTTGAAATACTAAATCTAAAACCAACTTTTCATCAAGACTTGAGATAATACACGACTAATAAGGTACCATTTTATACGGGCATTGTGGGGGTGCTAAACCTTCCCCGCACATAACCGAGTCCCGAACCCATTTCTTTGATTTCTCCGGTTTAAAACGCAGACTTGAAATTGGTTTTAAAAGTGTTTTAATTAATTTTTTAAAATATTTTATAAAATCAGTTTTAATAGGTGGCCGATCACACCTAGCTAAAAAGGATTGGTGGCGACTCCATATCTTTTTCAAGGTCATTTTTAAAACCTTCATTTTTCTAGAGGAATTAAGTCAACTTTTCCTCGTTTTTTTTTTAATGTCACGCTTAACGAATAATAAAGTCTTGCGATAAGACTTGTTATTTTTTAGGTTGCAACACTAAATAAAATGACAAAAATAACTAAATAAAAAGCATAGGATACCATAAAATATTTAAAACTATACGACAAATAATAATATCAAAAATTTAAATAAAAGATAATAACAATATCATGAAAATTAAACATAGCAAAAATTACATTTTATATAATATGCATGAATATGGAAAATGCAATGCATGAGAATGTATTTTTTTCCTTTAATTAAGGAAATCCGTATATTTAAAAAGATATTCGGCTACCTTAGGAAAATATATCAGATTAAATATTCTAAAACCAAAATACTTTGTGATTGTTTGAAAACAATTTTGAAAGGCTTAGATTAAAAATAAAAACTTAGCTAAACCATTTTTAAATGGCTCTAATTTCCTAATTTAAAATCCCAGACTTAACCACCCTTAACCGGAGACTTAAAAAATCATTTTTAGAGTTTAAAAAGGCTTATAAACTACCCTAAGTCAGTAGCTAAACTTCCTAATCAGCCCCCTCTAAGTAACTTAACCAAAACAAAAAAATGATTTTCTTTCAAATTCAATTCTGACTCCACTGTCCAGTTATAAAGCACGATTTTTTACCCTATTTTTAAAAATTCAAAAAAATCTAAAAAAATACTGAAGACTCAGAACATATAAAAATACACGGAAAAAAATCGGCTTAATTTTTTGATTAAAGATGACTTCCCATAAAAATCGGGAAATTACGAGTACTGAGTAAAAAACTGTTTTGTCGAAACATATTTTTTTGCCTTTGATAGAATCATTTAAAAATCAAAGTAAAAATATTAAAGACTCTCTAAATGACTCACAAACAGTAGCTAACACTTTCGAAAAGTTAGGCAAAAAATTGGCTAAGTAAAAAAAATCACAAAGATAGAATAATCAATTTGACAACTCTTTAATTTTCCACAAGTATGCTCAAGAGAGCATGACTTTGAACCATTGATTGGCATAAGTCATAAGTCAAGTGGCAAGGACATGAAATGCATGAAAAATTCAGCAAATATGATGAATGAAATGCATGGTTTAAAACCTAAATGACATGAAAAATGCATGGCATCAATAAAATGACCTAGACCTAAATGAACTTGCATGGCATTTAATGCAACCTATGTCTAAAATGCATGAATATGCATGGCAAAACAAACCAATCCTAAACCTAAAATATGCATGGCATGCTTAAACAAAATACTCAACCAAATATCATGAAAATGCAAACCTATCAACTAACATAACAAAAATGCACACACAAAGCAAACAATATGAGATGGTCGAATGTGGTGGATGCTTAAAATGAGCATGGCATTTTCACAAACACATGATATACTAACATGCATAGCAAAAGAATAATGCTCAAATCATGCAAATATAAAGTAAGGCATGAAAACCAATAGGCATTTTCACAAACACATGGATTACAAAATATAAAACATAAACTAACTTAAACATTTTGAAAACAAAAAATAAAAAATGTAGACAAGTAAAATAAACATGATAACAAGATAATGGACTCAAAAATAGAAACAAGCAAGCAACCAAATTAAAACAAGCTTCATATCTATGTATTAGAAGAAGATTAAAGCATCAAAACTTGTTAAATATCAAGAATAACATGAAAATAAAAATGCAAACAGCAACCCTCAAAAACTAGGTCATTCGGCCATCTCAAAAACAAAGGGAAAAAAATTTTCAATAGCTTTTTACAAGAAAGAATGAAGAAGGAACTTAAAGAAGAACATTAAAAACACTTATTTTAAAAGAAAAATCAAAAGAAACTCACCAAAAAGTGATCAAAACAGCAAATCAAGAATGAAAAATCAAAGAAAGTGCAAGAGTATGGTGCTTAAAGCAACCTCTAGAAGCTATCTTTCAAGCTTTTTCTCTTCTAACTTTCTTTTCTTTTCTAAACTTTTCTTTTTTCTTTTCAACAATGGAGAGAAAAATCAGCCAAAACCAAGAGAGAATAGAGAGTGAATAGCTGAAAATGAAAGAGAGAGTCCTTTCTTTAGTGTGGCCAAATGGCCACCCTTAGGCTAGGATGTTGTCATTTTTCTTTCAACCAATTTTCATCCAAAGGCTATTGATCCAAGATGTTTAAAACATGAAATTATCACCCTTAGATTATGCCATCAGCTATCCATAATTACAGCTATTCAAGAATCTTAAGCCATTATGTTGACACTCTCCCTCTTTATGCATTGGTCCATATGGGTTATTTGCAAAAGTTTGATCAAAAAATAACTAACATCCTCTTCATTGTTGGCCTTTTTATTTAAAAATCAGAAACTATCTACCTATCCTTGGGCCTTGGCCGGCCATCCCCCTATCTTCCAGCCCATTTTCATTTTTTTAAAAGGCAAGAAAAGCCCTTTTCGATTTCTTGGGTAAAATGACCTTTTTGCCCCCCGAACATAAATAAATGGCAAACGGACTCCAAATTCAAATTTTATTTTTTCAATACTTTAAAAATAATAAAAAATTGAATTTTGGAAGTTTTCAAAAAAATTCGAGTCCATTTGCTATTTATTTGGATTTTTTTCCTCTAAAATTGCCCTTTTATGCTCCCAAAATTTACCATTTTTTAAACGAGCTCCAAATCCAGATTTTTCTTCACCAATATCTACTAAATAATTTAAAAGTTTGATCTGAAAGTTTTCATAATTTTTGGAACTCATTTGGTATTTTTTCAGGATTTATCTGCTTGAATTACTACATAGGGGGTTCGAGATTTGGCCATTTTGCAAACGAACTCCGAATCCATATTTTCTTTCGCCAATCTCTTCCAAATAATTTAAATATGAGATTTACAAATTTTCAGAATTTTTGGAGTTCATTTGCTATTTTTTCGGGATTTATCTTCTTGAATTTATGCATAGGGGACTCGGGATTTGGCCATTTTGCAAACGAACTCCGAATCAAGATTTTATTTCACCAATATATTTGAAATGATTAAAGAATGAGATCTGCAAATTTTCAGAATTTTTGGAGTTCATTTGCTATTTTTCCCAGATTTTCGAATTTTGCCCTTTTGCCTCCGAAACCCGATTTTGCTCAAAACAAGTCCAATTTCCAGATTTTCTTCAAACTGAGCTTTGGGCTATCCTTTTTTAATCACTCCTCATCCATTAGGGGCTTTAGTCTTACCGAATCGGGCCATTTCTGTAATTCTTCCCAATTTCATCAAAATCCACCAAAAACCCTAATACTCAGTTTTCTTCCGAATTGACTTTTCTTTCAGTTTTTCTTTCAAGTGGCTTCTCCATTACCCGTAGTCAGTGCTTATTTTTCATTTGGAACCTTCAATTTTGACCAATTCAATCGTTTAAGCACTTTTCCCTAAATTTCTCGGGTTAGGGTTTCCTTTCTACTGAATCTCCATAACCCAACTTCTGAGCTTCATATCTTTCGATGTAGACCTCGGATTATCAAAATTATTTTGCCATTTTTCAATTGAACTACAAATCTTGATTTTGAAAGAGGGTTGACTTTTTTAGTAGTTGACTTTTTGGGTTGACTTTTTGAGGTTGACTTTTTATGCTCGCCCTCTTAAACTAAGTCTCGGAGTACCACCTGTAGGATGAAAAAAGTCTTTTTACATTCTGAAACATCAATTTAGGAAGAAAACATACCTGTTTTAGTAGTCCGGACAAAATTAGGTGTCTACAGGAAGAACTCTGGTTATCTTGTTATGATGGTGGAAGGCATCATATCATGCGTAACATGGACTCAATATAATTTAATGAGGGATTTCATTTAACTCTTATAAAGGTCTCATTGATTTCATACTTGATTGACATGCATAGCATTCATTTAATTACATACATCACATATATATATAATTCAAAATAAATCTATCACATGCAATCTACTAGGACGATTATGGACTTAATTCTAGTCTAGTTTCCTTGAGCCATTAGGAAACTAGTTGGTTAAATTCCTAGATGATACCATACATAGTCTTCAAAAGCTTTGTTGGTGATCTCCTTAGTTACTTCTTCTGGCGCCATATCTCTTTACAAACTTGGAATTTACATAAATTCTACTTCCTATCCTAAATCTAAATCTATAAAGAATATAACAATTACATTGCTTTATCAGAAACCTCGAGTTACATTCGAGGGGAGTTAAATGAGAAGAGAATTTACAACTCCAGAATGAAAAAGAAAAGGCAGGGTGCGCAAACCCTATTTATAAAATACCAATAAGAAAATTCAACCATGCATACCCTAGTCATACTAAGGTCTAGTCCGTAACCATCCTTCATGCATACATAATCAAATTATAAGCATGAATTAAAAAACATGCATAGTCAATATCACCTGGTGATCTTGTGTACTATTTGCATAAATGTCACCAAATAAATTTGAGAAATTTATCAAATCATTCTAGCAATTTTGGTTCCACCTATTAAAACACTTTTAATAACATCTTAACAATTAAGAAAGCTATCTTGAAATTGGATTTTACCTAACTTTTAGGTTGCTTGTCTTAATTAGGACAAAACATTCTAGCATGCTCAAACATCCTAAACATTTTAGGACACCACATTGTCTTATACCGAGTCTTTAAGTTTGCAATCCATCCTAATTCTTTAGGAACTTAAAATCTCATTAGGTAACTCTTACCTAATCCTACTACAAGTCTCTCCTAACTTTTAGGATTCACACTCCCACTAGGAAATGGTTTCCTTGTTGAAGTAAGACTCTAACTTTAGTGTCCTAAGCACAGGCAATCTCTTTGGCCATTGAATGGCTGCTGCCAGCTCGTGATTAGACTATTGTATGCCATCTACAGTGGCTACTAGATGCCCTAAAAGAGCTTGCTGGCCGCCCCCTTACAGCTGCACTCAATTCGACAACAATTGCCTCCTTGGTGCCGTGGTTCGACCTGCTAACGTGAAGCAACAATTGTCCAGTCATGTTCCATGCCCAAATCAGCCATCATAGATGAATCATATTCACCTTAGATGCTATCCAAAATTCCTAGCAAACATGTGGAACGTTTCCACACTCATGCTTGAATTTTATGGCATGCAAACACCTACAAAACAATCCAGAAACTTTCAGCATTGTAGTAACAACATTTCATGTCCAAAAACAACTTCGCATAAACGTTTTAAGCTCAAATAAATTTTGTAACTTCAATGGCAGCACGTAATATAAAATTTTTAGATTTGAAACATCTAAAAAATAAATTTTATATCATTCCCAAATTAGCTTAGAAAACTTGACTCAAAACTATGTTTTTGACATCAAAACTTATCGGGTTTACTAAGACATGTCATGGCTTTAATCCTTATTGATTAAAACAATTTAAATCTATTGTTTAAACAATTTTAAACATGTTTAAAGTCATTATATAGCTGCTGTCTAGATTTAACAAAATTAAAGAAAACTACTTTTCTTTTAAATCCATAGAAACCGAAATCATGCCAAAATAAATACACAACATAATAACTTGTATATCACCAAGAATTGACATGCACAAACCTCATGTAAATAACAAAACCTAAATCTGATACCACTATTGGGTTATGCTACTCTCGAGCTCATCCTTAAACATAATAATCAAAGTGCAGCGGAAGTAAACAAAGAAGCACCCGAAGTACAACAGGATCTTAGGCTTGTGTTTAGTATAGGTTTATAGCATTCAAAACAAAATAAATCACCCATATGATTTAGAAGTTACCTACTTAAGATATCATAACCTTAAGTTGTAGATCCAAATCCCAAGTTGCTCTCAAATCCAAGATCCAATTCGAACAAGATCATAAGAAGCACAATTGTCCTTCCTCTAGAGCTAGTCCACACGAACAGCTGATGGATCCTTCTCTAAGGTATGGTGATTCACTTGTGCTAGCAAGTTGATCCTAAGATCACAATCAAAAGATCTATCTATTGTTTTTATCTTCCTAAATCAATCTCACTCAACAAGGTGAAGTTGCAGCAAGAAAACACCAAGAACAAGAGGAATTGCGACAAGAACAATTCTTACAGGGAGGTGGCGATATCAATATTTTGCTAGGTTAGAGTCCTCTTCTTGAAACCAAACTTTTTCTCAAGAAAAATCAGAATATCTCAAGTAAAATTGCAAGCTTAGGTTGCGGCTAAAACCTCTATATCTGATATGTAAGTAGGCGCAAACCCTGACCCCCTCTCCCTAAGCTTGGCCGGCCCCTGTACCTTGTTGCACAAGATTTTCATTAATCCACTTGGACTTAAACTATTTAAATCTAAGATGGATCAATAGGCCCAATATATTATCTAATAATATTAATGGTCCATTAAATTTAATGCCTTAAGTTGGGCCAACCATCCTTAGTGGATAGTCCTAAATTAGAATAGTCACTTTGGAGCCATTCTAATTTATCATGCTTATTTATTGGATAGATTAATTTCCAAGCGAAAGTAATTTAATTCTCAATTAAATTTCTTTTCCTCATGAACAATTCATGTCATTAATCTATTAATATCATCTCATGACATTATTCCAATATAGCATAGTCATTCGAAATTCACCTTGTATATCACTATGTCAAAGTCGACTATACTAGATAAGACTTCTTGATTCCTCTTATCTCATTAAGACATTGTCTTTGGATTTCTCAAATCTCAATTATGTCTTAATCTCTCTCAATATAGATCTTTTATTCCATTAAGTTTTACCTTAATATAATACCATGTTCAATCCATACATATCTTTTCTTATGTGTGTGACCCTCTAGGTTCCCAATATATTGGCAATGAACATAAGTTAATCTCATTAACTTGTTTGCATAGATCATGAGCGGGATCTAGCAACCCATCATGATCACCCAAATATTGTGAAGTCAGCATGACCTTTTAGAACCTTTCAGCAACCAGCCTGTCAGTGTAATACGGTCCTTTCACCATATATCTTAGATAGCACATGAGCATGGTGTAGTGTCTACTCATGATCAATCCATATTAGTTACTCGCAACTTATGATTAACCTTATGAATTTAGAGAAACAACTTTCTCCTAAATCCATCATGCTTTGGCCAAAGAATTAATCAAGTTAATCGTAGTCAATAACAAATGAGATATGTCTCCATTATCACGGGGAGTGGTGAATCCTCTCTGGATCACTCATTCATCTTCGTATGGTTCATGTCATACCCAATAACATCCTACCATAAGTATCCTCGTGTTTGGGACCCGTTCGTGATGAAATCTAAGTATGACACTCTCCATACAAGATGACTTAGTATCACAAGTCTAAGGACTAATTTACACGACTGGTACTAAGAGAACATTATCATAGACACTAGAGTGATATTACCAAATGAAGTTCTCTTGGCGGGCCATGTTCAGTGAACTTGTTCAACAGACAAGCACCTATATGCTATCCCAAGTATCCCATACTTCAACCTATATGAGATCGGTTGCTTACTTCATAAGTAAAAAGGCTTAACATATACTAGTCTTTGAGGGTTGCCAATGCCCTGTCTTGGCAATACGATGACCAGGAACAATTTGAGGAACAAGGCTTTGATGCATAAGGATCTCATAATTATAACTCTTTATAATTCCTTTGCAAGGCCATTATGTTCCATGGGCTTTATCCGATTAGTACTTAATAACTCCTCATTATTGTACTAAAATGAAGGAAAACCTTGTATCACTATTTTCATAGTTAAGGGTATGTTTTATTGACTGTGTATCCCAAACTCAATCTGATTAGCTCTAGGGCATACACCAACAATAGCAACTTTGGAATTAAACGTTGTATGCTAAATGAAAGTTTTGCTTACTTGTGGCATAGACATTTGGATCGTATATCCAAAAAAGTTTCGAAAGATTAGTAAAGAATGAGATTTTGCCAAATCTTAATTTTACTGATCTTGACATATGTATGGATTACATTAAGGGAAAACAAACCAAACACTGTAAGAAATGTGCCACAAGAAGTACCCAGCTTCTTGAAATTATACACACTGATATATGTGGATCTTTTGACGCTTCATACTTCGATGGAGAAAAGTATTTTATCACTTTTATCGATGATTTTTCATGTTATAGATTTGTCTACTTGCTTAATGAAAAATATTATGCGTTAAATACTCTTGAAGTATACGTGAATGAGGTTGAAAGGCAAGTAGACATGAAAGTGAAAATCATAAGATCTGACAGAGGTGGTAAATATTATGGGAAACATAATGAATCAGGACAATGTCCATACCCATTTGCAAAGTTCCTCGAAAAACATGGCATATGTACGCAATACACTATGCCAGGCACACCTTAACAAAATAATGTGGCAAAAAGGCGTAACTAGACATTAATGGATATGGTTAGGAGTATGATGAGCAACTCCTCATTACCCAAATCCTTGTGGATTAAAACCACCATATATTTATTAAACAGGGTTCTTAGTAAGGTAGTCTCAAAAACTCCTTTTGAATTATGGACCGAAAGGAAACCTAGTCTAATTCATATACATGTTTGGGATTGTCAAGCGGAAGCAAGAATTTATAATCCACGTCAAAAGAAATTTGATTCTCGAATGATTAGTGATTACTTTATTGGTTACCTTGAGAAATTCAAAAGGTATAGATTTTCTTGTCTAAACCATAATCCAAGAATAGTTGAAACTGGTCATGCTAGATTCCTTGAAAATGGTGAAGTTAGTGGGAGTGATGAACGATAAATTGTGGACATACAAGAAATTGGGGTTGATGTTTCTTTACCAGTAAATGTCCCTTTATCCACAATTGTTTCAAATATTGTTCTAGCTATTGAAAAACGTTTTCACAATGCTGAACAACATTTGAATGATGAAACTCCTCAAGAAGAAACTAACCCACATGGATCTGATGTAAATGAACCACAAGGAATGTCATTAAGAAGATCGCAAAAAGAAAGAAAATCAGTTATTCTAGATGATTACATGGTCTATTTGAAATAGTGAAATTTTGATATTGGAATCAATAAAGATCCGGTTTCTTTTTCACAAGCCATAGAAAGTAATGAGTTTGACAAATGGTTAGATGAAAGATGAGTTAAAATCCATGTAACAAAACAAAGTCTGGGATCTTGTTGAATTGCCAGAAGGATATAAATGAGTCGGTGTAGATGGGTCTTTAAGACCAAGCACGACTCAAGAGGCAATATTGAATGGTATAAAGCAATACTTGTTGCAAAGGGTTATACTCAGAAAGGTGTCTTTGATTTTAAAAAGATATTTCCACCAATCTCAAAGAAAGACTCGTTAAGAATTATTATGGCATTGATGGCTCATTATGATTTAGAGTTACATCAAATGGATGTGAAAACAGCATTTCTTAATGGAGAACTTGGGGAAGAAATTTATATGGACCAACCTGAAGGTTTCTTAGTAGAAGAAAAAGGTCATAAGGTGTTTAGGCTTAAGAAGTCAATATATGGACTTAAACGAGCTTCTCGACAATGATATATCATGTTCAATGATACTATAACATCTTTTGGATTTAAGGAAAACACCACAGACCGGTGTATATACCAAAATATCAGTGGGAGCAAGTTTATTATTTTAGTTCTATATGTTAATGACATTTTACTTTCTACTAATGATTTAAGCATATTGTGTGAGATGAAATATTTTCTCTCTAAGAATTTTGAAATGAAAGATATGGGAGAGGAATCCTATGTGATAGGAATTGAAATATTTTATGATAGATCACAAGGGCTGTTAGGATTGTCTCAGAAAGAATATATCAAAAGAATTTTAGAGAGACTTAATATGGACAAATGTTCAGCAGAAATTGTTCCCATACATAAAGGGGATAAATTTAGTCTCATGCAATGTCCAAAGAATGATGTAGAATGTAAAGGAATGGAATCAATTCTATATGCTTATGTTGTGGGCAGTTTGATATATGTACAAACTTGTACAATACCGGTTATTAGTTTTGTGGTCGAAATGCTGGGTAAGTACCAAAGTAACCCCATAATGGATCACTGGAAAACTGCAAAGAATGTTTTAAGGTACTTGGAACAAAGAATTACGTGCTCATGTATAGAAGATCCAACCACCTAGAAGTGATTGGATATTTGGATTCAAATTTTGCCGGATGCCTTAACAGCCGAAATTGATTGGTCAATAGAAAATAACTTACTGGTTAACAGAAAATAAGGTCTCTTTTTGAAAATTGTCTTCCCTTTTTCGAAAGAGGAAGACAATTTCCAAAAAAGAACTATTCATAAGTAAGGCAACTCCATGAACCTAATTCAACTCGAATCGGGATTTGGACATCATATTTTAGATCGAGACTTAATTTTCACTCGAGCCAAATATTATTATATTAATAAACAAATATTTTTTAAATATAAAAATATTAATATTAATATAAATATTTTTTAATTTTTAATATTTTATTCATACATATTTATATTTTATTCAGAATATAATATAATATTATTATTTTAAAAATAAATTATAACATTATCAATATTTTAAATTTTAAAAAGTATTTTTAATATTTTATTGAAATTTTTTTTATATTTACTATTTTAGTAATAAATAAATATAAATTATACTTTATAAAGATTTAATAATAAATGTTTTTAGTATAAAACTAATATTATTTGAATAGTATAAATATTAATAGAAATAATATTTTAATAATTATTAGAACATTTTAAATTTTTTAAAATATTAATATAATTAATATTTTAATAATAAATACTATTGTTTTAAGTATTTAATATTATTATAATATTTTAGTATTAAATATTATTTATGAAAATATTACTAATTGAAATATTAATATTAAAAATTAATATTTTATATTTTTTAATTAATATTTTTTAATATTTTATGTCATATTACTATTTGAAAAAGTAAGAATAATATTTTAATCATAATTATATTAATAGAAATAATATTTATTAATATTTATGTTAATATTATTATTTGAAAAACTAGAAATAATATTTTAATAATAATTAATAAAATTGTAATAATTATTCTATTAATAGAAATAATATTTTAATAATAATTGTATTAATAAAAATAAAAATTTTAATAATTATTATAATAATAGAAATAATAGAAATAATAATTATATTAATAGAAATAATATTTCAATAATAATTATATTAATAGAAATAATATTTTAAATATTAATATAATTAATGTTTTAATAATAAATAGTATTATTTTGGGTATTTAATATTAATATACTATTTTAGTATTAAATATTACTATTAAAAAAATTTACTATTTTAATAATAAATTATTTTTAATATTTTAATAAGTAATATGTAATATTTATGTCAATATTGTTATTGAAAAAATTTAGATTTTTCAGAAAATAACCTAACAATGAAAAGTATTTTTCGTTAAGCCATCTAAACATCATAAAATCTCTACTTTTTTCGAAATTTTTTTACATTTTTCAAAAATTATTTTATGAAAATAAATTTCTACGAAACAAACGAACTCTAAATATGATATATAAAAAATCTAATTAAAATATTATAAAACTATTATATAATATAAAAAATGTAAAAATGACATAATATATAAATATATTAAAATTTATATATTATATTAATAATTTATATTAATTTATAATAATATTTTAAACACGTTATAAATAATTACAGATTATGAGCTTACAATTTGTAAATATTTATAACCTATTTAAGATATTATAAATATTAATATTGATAATCTATCCTTACTATAAATATGAGCTTTTTTCAACCCAAAGAAGATATCCATGTCGTCAAAAACTGTTCACTTCTTTTTTTTTTACTTAATTATCGGGAAGAGAAAAAATTTAATGAAAAAAAACTAAAACAAATAAAAAAAAGTGGGTGTAAATAAAATGATAGATTTTACACTCACTCACGTGCTATTCTCATTTTTTTCATGCAAAGGTTTTCAAAAAATTTTCATCTTTCTCTTTCTTCTTTATCTCTTCCTTTCCGATTATTCCTCATCCTTCCCTAATTATCTTTCTTCTTCTTTTTCCTATTTTTTTTCTTCTTCTTCCATCATCTTCTCCATCTATCTTTCCCAACCTCTTTCTTCTTTGATCTTCCTTTTTCTTGATTCAGTTTTTTTCTTCCATCTTTTTCTTTCTTTTTCTCTATATACTTCTCCATTTTATAATTTTTTTAATATTTTTTGTGTTTGCATTTTTTATGATTTTATGATTTTATTTTTTTATTTTTTTCTTATGTTTTTTACTTTTTTTATTATTGTCTGAATTTATTTTTTATTTTTTTCATATTTGATCTTTTTATCTATTCATTTTTCAGAATTTATTATTGGTTTTTTTATATTTTAACTTTGTTATTTTAAAAAAAAATGTTTAGAAATTTATGAACCCAACCCCTCTGAGTATTTGTTGGTTTCTTTAATTTTTTTCAATTGTTTTGTTTTTGCTTTTTCTTTTCATTGATTTTCTTTTTTTTTCTTTTTTTCTATGTGAATATTTTATTTATTATGTGTCTGAAATATTGCTTTAGTTGGTTGATTTTTTTCGCTTGAATATACGGTTAATCCCTCTCTTTTTTGTCATTTTTCAGGTGAGCGATGGATTTTATATATGAAATTTCAGGTACTTCAATTTCTTGCCTTATTTTCTTTCACTATTTCATGATCATTTTAGTTTTATTTACTTTTAAAAAATATGTTAGAACTGGACATCAATGAATATCGAATCTTTTAAAAAATTATAAAGTCCTGGAAAAATGATAAAAAAAAAACTCCATAAACACCTGATAACCTGTAATTACAGTGATATCCATTTTACTTGCTTTTTCAGATTCGAGATTGATTTTTAATATCAAATCTCAATGATTTTTTTTTTTTTGAAAGATTATCTTTTAAACTCATTGGGTTCACAATTTTTTAATTGATTAAATAATGCTTGCTTAAAGAAGATACCTCTGATATCTTTAAGAGTTAGTTGTTTTTTTCTTTTGGGTTATGACTTGATAATAAATTAGTTATTTTTGGGATTTTGAATGTGATCAATTGGAATATATTGATGGTGAACTTAAATATTTGAGCAATCATTTTGGGTGGTATATTTATGTTAAGACCTATATGTTTATTCACTTAATTTTGCTTTAAAGCAAATTTTAAATAAGATCACTAAGTATTAAATCCATTAAGTATGATTTTTTATGGTGTCAAAGAGAATGTGAAGATATCGCTTTAATATAAAATTTGATTTGTTCTTTTTAAAACTCATTTACTGTTTCTGGAGTTAATTTGTCTCTACTTATCCTTATTCCTGCCTTGATTTTGGAAAGTAAATAAAAAAATAAAAACTTTTCTCCTATTTCTTTAATCACCTCAAGGTCTATCAAAATTGATGTTCTT
The DNA here is from genome assembly GCA_030761205.1 of Fremontodendron californicum. Classification (NCBI taxonomy): domain Eukaryota; kingdom Viridiplantae; phylum Streptophyta; class Magnoliopsida; order Malvales; family Malvaceae; genus Fremontodendron; species Fremontodendron californicum. The sequence continues at coordinate 13,942,051 of JAULJL010000013.1, read as the reverse complement.
ACTAATATTGATGATTTTTTAATTGCGATAAAAAAATTTCAAAGTTAAACAGCTTGAACTGTTCGTCAAGGAGAGTATCCAAAGTAATTACTGAAATGTTTGACAGCTTTAAAATTGTAGAAAATCATATAGATTTGTTTTAATACTTGCATTTGCTATATTATTATATTTCTTTTTTATTATTATTTAGTGTTGCTTATTAGATGAAAACTTTAAAAGATAAATTTTTTATAAGTGACAATTCTTTGAAGGGGCAAAGTAACAGGGAGAAATTTGAGAAAGCAAGGATGCTGAAGGTAATCAACAATATGATAATACTTTTAGTTTTTATTAAGTGAGCCATGTATAAGTAGGATGTTTCAGCTTTTAGTACATGATTATATCAAAATCATTAGAATACTGTATACTAAGAATTTTACAACTAAAGATGTTATGAAGCCACTTAATTCTTATATTTTGTTCTTTTGAGATATAAAAATACAATTGTTATATTCTTAATTCTAAATAGAAAATATAATTCTTATATTCTTAATTGTACATAAATTCACAATTGTTATTTCTTAACCTAATTCTTGGTTTGATGTGCTAATAGGCTTGACGCATATCAATTCATCACTTTACAATTTGTTTGGGGATTGTGGTTTCAAATTGTTTGACTTTACTATATTTGAGTTGTAGGCATATACATGAAATCAAAATTCTATTGAAAATCTTAATTTCATTAGTCATTGTAGGAAAGATAAAAAAGAATAAGGGAAAGAAAAAATAAATAAAAGAAAGAAAGATAAAAGATAAAAAAACAGTTGTTAATCTAAAGCATTTTAGGTAACACTATCTTTGAAATTTGGTTTTTGAGTTTGTGATGGTGTTTCACTTTAATTGAGTTTTATTTTTTATTTGTGAATTTTGATTTAAGAAATATTGTTTATCAGAAATGGTTTATTTCTTTCAGTTATACATTATTTTTGTTAAATGTGCACTATTAGATATGGTTGTGATATTTACTTAGGTTCAACTATTTAATTTCTTCTTCATTTTCATGCCTAAACAACAAATAAGGTCTAAGAGATTCTTCGAAATTCAAAAATGAAGGGAAAAAAAGTATAATTTAAAGACAACAATATCTTTGTTAAAGAAAATGGCAAGTACAAAGTTTATGGACAGTTGAAGCCTATTTTCCCCTTAACATTGACCCTAAGTATATTAACCAACAACTAAGAGTAACAATAAGTTTTCCTGCTTCACATCATAATAGTCATGCCTCATTGACATTTGATGTTACACTTAATATTTTCTTTGGGTTTTTTTAATGTTATTTAATGTGGGTTTAAAATTGGTTATTGATCTTGCTTTTTCTATATTTTTTAATGTTTCATGGACAGTTGAACCAATTTGGGCGATGGAGTTTATTTTATCTGCTTTATTCTCTTTCTTGGCAAATGTTGTAGAGATAATTTTAACGTTTTTATTAATTCACATTCAGTTAAGATCTAATTTATTTATGACTAATCCAACTGTTATTAATTAAAGTTATAGTAATTACACATAAAATGCCAATGCATGTGATTTTCGAGATTTTTTGTAGAAATATTAGGATTTTTTAGAAAATTGTAAACTCTTGATAGTTAGTCATTTCTTTTGTTTATTTCGTTTTCTTTTTTCCTTATTTTACATTTACAATCGGGTATTGTATCTTTAATTTGATTTTTCATGTTAGATTTGTTAAAATGCTTCCTATATTGTATTTAATTGATATTGAAGGTGTTCCAACAAATGTTTTTTAAGAGAATTTTGCTTTTGTCTTTCTTGCACATTCTTTGAATTGGTTTGAAATGAATTAATACTTTAATTTTTTGCATGAATGTTTTCTTAAATTGCTTCTCATATGGTTTTTGATTCCTTAATAAAGATGTATTTTGAGGTTAGCTCTCTAGATTTTATGTTCTTTCAGTTTTCATGGGCAGTGGATTAATGGTCAAAGATAAGGAATTTGTTGCATGCAAAGAGTGGAAAAATCTCATGTTTTAATTTTCTCTTATTTGAATTGGGAAGTGCAATGTGATTGGGGTTGTATCTATTCAAACAAAACCTTAATAACAAACTGACATATTTCCATAAAGGGGTTTCTGTTAAAAAAAATGGAGAGTTACAATCATGGAGTTATAAAGGAATGGAATCTGGGAGTGTTGAAACTATTTGGACAATTAAGTTTAAGGTTTGTTTGGTATTTTTATTGATTTTGAATTTCATACTTTTTAGTGTATCAGTCTGTGTTTTGATTGTTCTTCTTTGTTTACTTGATTTTTTGTTTCTGATTTGGTTGCATGTTGTTTAAATTGATATGAAAATTGATATTTGACTTTCATTTTTGCATATTTGAATTCTGAAATTGATTCTAACATTTTAATTGACTGATTTTGAATTTTTTTAGCTATTTGTTTGTTGTTCATCTTTTTGTTGTAGGTGTTGGTAAAGGTATTGTAGCAAGCAAGTTTACGATAAGTTTTGGTTTGGATTGTTCATAGGTTTTAAAATTGGTTACTCATTTTTATTTTTTTCCTGTGTTTAAGTTGTTAGATTGGTTTGAAATTTTTTTGTTTTTGTTGCAGGGATTGTAAAATTGTTCTGTCAATTAGCTATACGGTCAATTTTTAACTGTTCTTTTATTATAGCATTGTTATATCTTTCAGATTAGATTTTGTTTATTGGATTACAATATTGCTATGATGTGTGTAGTTAGTTTTACTTTCGATTATAGTTCTCTATTCATTTAACTTCAACAAAACATTATCTCATCATTATCATATTTTCATTATAATTTTGTCATTGTTAATGTAGACTGGAATTATTTTTTTTGGTTAAAAAACTTAAAATAGAATGTAAATATTTTGGTCCGCAGTATAGTGCGGGTCTATTTCTAGTATTACATAAATTTTAACTTTTAATAAGATAATAGAAATTACATAAAAAAAAAAAAAAATCAAAGCTAAATTTAGTAGGATTAAGAAAGAGAAAAAGCAGAAAAAAAAAACTGGGAGGAAGAGAGATGGGAAACACCAGCACTAGTCTAATCTCCCATTTGCAGCTCAACAAGAGCTGTTTCAAACACGTCGAGTTAACCAGGACTCAGCTCAAGCTCAACTCTCTTAAATTCAGCCATTCAAGGAGAGGGAGGCTGGAATTCGCTGCTTCGCGTAGCAGGAAAGGTTTTGGTAGAGCCGTTTGTTTCTCTGCCGTTGATGATGATGTCAAAGAAAATAGACAACAAGACTTCAATAAAACCAGCAGTGCCTCTGCCATCGAAGATAGACCTGGTATCAACGAAATCAAACCAGAATTTTTTAATTTAATTTTTCTTTACAACTTTCTGTAATTGCATGCTCTTGGTGATTTAAGGCTTGGTTTCATTGTTGCTGTTGTTGGTTATTGTTTTTTATTTCCTATAAAGTTGCTATCAAACAAAAGCAAAAGGTGAATTGAATTGAATTTTTTTTAATTGAAATGTTAGCTTAATTACTGCTTAAATAAGATTGAATGTTTGGGCTCAAGTTAGATATTTTACTCATTACCTCTTTGATGAAGTTGATAATGATTAAGTTATTTTTATTGGAGTTTGCAAATTGGGTTGCGTGTTGAAGGAAATTGCACTAATGGTGTTTAAATGTGTGCTTATTCATGAATGGGAGATTATAAAGGAAATATATGTTGGCAAAGAAAGTTGGTCTTATGGGAAAATATCTTCTTAATTCAGTGATGTGTGCTCATGCTTAGTTTGGTCAGCATCAAATTGTTAAATGATTTAATCTAGCAGAGGAGTCTATTCTTTTGTTCCTTGAAATATTAAAGTGTCTAATTAATTGCTTTTGGATGAAATATGGTCTATTTGAGATTGTCTGGACAAAACCCAATCAGTCCCTTAGACTTGGCTCTTATTTTTACCAAAAATTACTTTAGCAGTGATGCTGAAGAACGGGCTAAGAGCATTAAAAAACTCAATGAGCAGGTAAGGGAAAAGATTGTCAAGCAAAGCAAGAAGTACAACTTGCAAGCCAACAAAACAGAAAACCATATACATTGTAGGAAGGTGACTTGGTTTGGATTCATTTGAGACAAGAGAGATTCCTTAGTAGGAATCATTCTAAGCTTTTGCCACGAGCTATTGAATCATTTAGAGTTATCCAACGTATTGGGGAAAATGCTTACACAATTGAGCTACAAGGAGATAGTTTCAACCGCTTTCAATATGTTTGACTAATCTCCATACTATGAAAATGAAGAAATTGAGGACTCAAGGTCATGTTCTTTTCAATCAGAGGAGATTGATGTAGGAGCAACTTTTGAACCTAAGCCTATTAAATTCATCCAAAAACAAGTCCAAAATTAATGAAGGGCTATCTTCCTACCAATCTAAATCTTCAACCAAAAAACAAGGCCCAAGTCCAATCTTTGGTGAGTGCAATTTTGGAGCAACCAGTCACATACTGGGAGGACCTTTGGTCAAAGTTTTAGCCTTCACATTTGACCAATGGGTGCCATAATTGTTGTTGGAAGTAATGACCTAAGAAGAGTTATTCTGGCACTCTATGTGAATCGTATGACCTTTTAGAATATTTGTCCACAATAACCCATAGCAGTATAATTATGTTTGCACATTTTACTTGGCTTTTTCTGTTTTTTTTAGAGATGTTCAAGCTCATCTATAAATATCTCATCATGTATTGAATTGGGAGAGTGTAATTTGAATAAAATAAACCTTTTAGCTTTCTCTATTTAAGATTTGTATCTCTTGAATGGATTTCCTAGAGTGGTGAACTTGCTTAAACTCTTTTATTTAGGGTTGTGATTTTTGTATCCCTAGAGTGTGGAGTTACCTAATCTTGTATCTTTGAAGAGGTGTATTTGTATCCCCGAAGTAGTGAGCATAACAATTATTCGTGTGTGATTAAGGGGTTCTTCTCTTTTCAGTCCCTTGATCCGATCTCCCCTCTTGACTAAGAACAACACCAATTCCAATATTTGATGCATCACACTGCACAACTAATAACTTCTCAAAATTCTGATAGTACAAGAACCAATACCTCTATCAAAGCTTACTTTTTTCAATATCTCTTTCTGCAGAATTTGGCCATTCATAGCTATCCCTTTTCAAGCACATAGTGATAGAGCTCATAATGGACTGAAACCTTACTTACCTCCAATAGAATGAAGCTACCCTATCAAAACTTCAAACATTTTTTTATTGATTTAGGTGCTGGCAACTCTCTACTTTTCACACCCTTTTTTATCTAGTTAAAATACATCTGCCAAAGATAATAGTAAATCCCTAAAACACTACCTCATAACACAAGAAAGATAACTTGTTGAAGTTTATAAAGAGTTTCTCTCTAAGGACAGCTTCTAAAATTTTCCAAAAGTGAGTGAGTGTTTTTCCTTAGATTTACTATAAATTAAGATGACATCAAGATAAACATCCACCAACAAGTTCAAGAAAAGCTTTTGTGCCTTAGTTATAACTTGCATGAATGTGCTTAGAGGATTATAGGGACCAAGTAGCATCCTAACCATTCTAATTAAACCAGCATAAACTTGCTTTAGCTTAAGTCATTTGGTAACATTACTTTTTCGAAAAAGGACATTAGGTTCTCTTCTATAATTTTTTTCTTTCTAAAAACTTAATGATATATTTTTCTTCTAGCTGCTTAAGTGGTCAATTCTATCAAAATGCAGAATGGAGCACAAACTGAATATTTCTGGCATTATTGGGATGAGGATAGGTTTTAGCAAGCAATTTGCAGATTGCTTATGACATCTTTAATATTGTGAATTTCTTTAAGTGCCAAAGGCACTTGCGATTGAACTAGTCATTAGAGGCAGAAATTTGGATTATTTTTGTGGTGAAATGAATTCAAGTCATCTTTAGAGTCCTTTTCCATGAGCTTTTCTTATGATATCGTTGATCATATTGGATATTTGAAACATAGGAGATGGAATTAATGGGGAGTGTAGTTTGGCAATTCCAAATGCCAGAGAGGATAAATGAATGATAATATCTTAGGACTTTATAATATTATGCTTCCTTTCTTCCCTAAAAAATGACTTTAAAGAAACTACTTCTGGTACAGTTGTTTCTGACCATCTTGAAGACAATACTTTACTCACATCAAAGTTTTCTATTAAAGGCATCCAATCAATAACCAAACTACAGTGAGGGGACAGACCGAAAGGCAATACAATGTGAATTTTTCTGTTTATTATTCTCTGTAAGTTTACAAGGGTTCTTCCTATAAGAAAAAATAAAAACATATTTTTAGGGAATTAATTACTATAGCTAGCTGGCCTAACTAATCTCCTAATTGACTAATATTAAAAATCAGAATATTTGGTATTGACTACCAAATCTTTCCTTTTTCAACACTCCCCCTCAAGCTGGTTTGAAGATGTCCTCCATAGCCAGCTTGCTAATTAGCTCGTCAAATTGTCTTGTAGGAAGTCCCTTTGTAAGTACATCTGCAATTTGCTCGGTAGTAGGAATATAAGGCATACAGATTAATCCATTTTCGACCTTTTCTTTGATTAAATGTTTGTCTATCTCCACATGCTTTGTTCTATCATGAAGCACTGGATTGTAAGCTATCGAAATAGGAGCTTTATTATCACAATACACTTTCATAGGCAATGGATTAGAGATCTTCAACTCTTCTAATAGTCTCTTAATCCATAACACTTCACAAATTCCATGAGCAACTGATCTAAACTCAGTCTCTGCACTGCTTTTTGCTACCACATTCTGCTTTTTACTCCGCCAGGTGACGAGGTTGCCTCCAACAAATGTACAGTAGCCAGAAGTTGACCATTTATCAAAAACACTCCCATCCCAATCCGCATCAGTATAGGCTTCAACTTGCAAATGTCCATGGTTTTTAAATAGTAGACCCCTTCCAGAGGTCCCTTTTAAGTATCTGAGAATTCTATAGACTGCATCAAAATGTTCTTGTCCAGGTGAATGCATGAACTAGCTAACCTTGCTGACTGCAAATGCTATATCTGGACGTGTATGTGACAAGTAGATCAGTCTTCCAACAAGTCTCTGATACTGCTCTCTGTTCAGAACTTCTTCATCTTTAGAAGGTTGGGCTCAATCGCTGTCTCGGCTGGTTTACTTCCTAGCAGACCTGTCTCATCAAGTAAATCAAGAACATATTTACGTTGATTCAAAAATATACTTTCTTTGGATCTAGCTAACTCTATTCCAAGAAAGTATTTTAATGCATCCAAGTCCTTGATCTCGAAGTTAGTTGCAAGTCTCTTGTTTAGTCTCTCCAGTTCTTCATTGTCATAACCTGTCAAGATTATATCATCCACATAGACAATTAAGATTGCAACCTTGCCTTCTCTACTGTGTTTATAGAACTTGGTATGGTCAGCTTGGCTCTAACAGTAGCCACAACTCTTCACAGCTCTCCCAAATCTCTCAAACCAGGCTCTAAGGAACTGTTTGAGACCATATAAAGATTTTTTTAGTCTACAAACTTTGTTTAGTCCCAATTTTTCCTCAAACCCAGGTGGTAGACTCATAAAAACCTCCTCCTCAAGATCTCCATTTAAAAAGGCATTTTTTATATCTAACTGGTGTAATGGCCAGTTGAAATTCACAGCCAAAGATAATAAGATTCTGATAAAGTTTATTTTGGCTACAGGCGCAAAGGTTTCCTGATAATCAATTCCATAGATCTGGGTGAACCCTTTTGCTATTAGTCTTGCCTTGTACCTCTCTATGCTACCATCAGCTTTGCATTTCACAGTAAAGACCCACTTACAGCCTACTGTTCTTTTCTCCTTAGGTAAATCAACTATCTCCCAAGTACCACTTTTTTTAAGAGCATTCATCTCTTCCATCACTGCTAATTTCCAATTTGGATCATCAAAAGCTTCCTGAATGTTTCTCGGGACAAACAAGTCTGAGATTTTTGAGGTAAAAGCCCTATAATTATGAGAGAGTTTCTCATAAGACAGGTATTTGGCAATAGGATATTTAGCGCAAGTTCGGGTTCCTTTCCTAACAGCTATAGGAATATCAAGATCTGATGGTTCTTGGCTAGGAAAAGTAATAGGAATTGAAGATGAGTTAGGAACAAAACTACCTGTAATATCTGGATGTCCAGTTCCCAAGGGTAGAGATTGATCATTTCCAAGAGGAATAGGTTGACTTTGACTCTTTTGATCAGGTCTTCTCCGAGTATAAACCAGAGGCCAGTATTGGGATTTCTTTTACCCGATTGTAGTGATTCTCCCTCTGTTTCAGATTTAGTAATTTTCGGCACTATATGACTAGGATTCCCTTCATTATTTTTATCATATTGTTCGAATAACAGTAGGATGAGAAGAATTAGGTGAAGTAGTCAAAATCATGTTTGGTAAAGAAGTGGGAGATAAATCCCAAAAAATTTCTTCCATCACCTCATTCTCCCCCTGAAGAGAATTTTTGTGAAAGTATGATTTATTTTCAAAGAAAGAGACATCCATACTCATATAAATTTTTCTTGTTTTGGGATTATAGCACTTATATCCTTTTTTATTAGCAGCATACCCTATAAAAACACATTTTTCAGCCCGAGGATCAAGTTTGGACAGAGTATTATTGGGTATATGAACAAAAACAATGCAGCCAAAAAGCTTTAGAGGTAAATCTGAGCATATCCTTGATAAAGGAAATGTTTTTTGGAAACATTCTAATGGCGTGCTATATTTTAAAACACGTGTAGGCATTCTGTTAATAAAATAAGAGGCTGTTAAAACAGCTTTCCCCCAAATATATTTTGGAACATGCATTGAAAACATTAAAGCACGAGCCACTTCAAGTAAATGCTTATTTTTTTCTTTCAGCTATTCCGTTTTATTGAGGAGTATCAACACAAGTAGACTGATGATGTATCCCTTTTTCCTTCAAAAAACTGCCCAAAATTTCATTAAAATACTCGGTTCCATTATCAATGTGAAGAATACTAAATTTTGTTTGAAATTGAGTTTCAACCATCGCGTAAAATTCCTTAAACATTTTTTCAACCTCAGACTTTTCATTCATCAAATAAATCCAACACAAACGTGTATGATCATCAATAAAGGTAACAAACCATTTTTTCTAGAGATAGTAGTGACTCTTGAAGGTCCCCAAACATCACTATGTATTAAATAAAATGGTTTTGAAGAAGTGTAAGGTATTGACAAATAAGTAGTACGATGACTCTTAGATAAACAACAACTTTCACAATAGAACGATAAACAATCCAAATCCTTATATAAAGTAGGAAACAAATTTTAAGATATGGAAAGCTAGGATGTCCAAGTCGTAAGTGTCAAAGCATTATTTGTTCATAAACAAAATTTAGAACTGACACTGCTAAGACCCTGAGCCTTTTTATTACTGGAGAAGTTACCATCAAAATAGTAAAGTTCGGCTATCATCTTAACTGCCAATCTTCTTCCCCGAGCTCCGATCCTGAAATTCGTAGTAAGAATCACAGAAAATTACACGGCAATTAGATTCTTTGGTTAGTTTACTCACAGAAAGAAGGTTACAGTCTAGTTTAGGGACATGGAGAACAGATTTTAGATCTATTTACTCGAATAATTTTATCAGACCCTTTCCTGCAATGGGTGAGAAGCTACCATCTGCAATTCTAATTTTTTTCAAGGCCAGAACATGGTGAGTAAGTGCTAAAAATATTGGCAAGGCTGGTCATATGATCAGAGGCTCCAGAATCAATGATCCATGGAGTAGAATTTAAACTACAAGAAAGGGCATTAAGTGCACTACCTGTTTGTGCAAGAGAAACATTAGGAATACCATATGAGGAATTAGATTTCAGCAATTTCAGAAGGTGATCCATCTGCTCCTTGCTTAAAGGATTTATCTCAGCTTCATTGGCAGTGGGAACCGCGCGGCTGTTTCTGTCACCAGGCTTGCTGCTCTTCCAGTTTGCTGGTTTTTCGTGAATTTTCCAGCAAGTCTCTCGAGTATGGCGCGGTTTGTTGCAGCAGTCGCACCAGACCCGTGGTTTCTCTTCTTGTTTTCGCTGAAAATTGGCTGTTTTATTGGTAGTAGCCTCGGCAACAACAAGGGCAGAACTCTCAACAAGCCCGCTAGTAGTCTTCTTTCCCAACATTACATGTCTACGGCTCTCTTCTCTTCGAACCTCAGCAAACACCTCACCAATTGAAGGAAGTGGGGACCTGCCAATGATCCGTCCTCGTACTTCATCAAATTCCACATTGAGTCCAGCGAGGAATTTGTAAATGCAATGAGCTTCCATGGTCCGTCTGTTATGATTGGCATCTTCAGTGGATTTTCATTCATAATCATTGAACATATCCAAATCCTGCCACAGGCGCTTTATTGAATTGAAGTACTTAGTGACCGAGCCTTCCCCCTGCCTAATCTCACCAAGTTTCAGGGTCAATTCGTAGACCTGAAACTGATTTCCCAAATCAAAGTACATTTGATTGACATTGTCCCAGAGTTCTTTGGCCGTGGAGTAGCATATGTAGTTGGAGCCAATATCCTTGTCCATGGAGTTCACAAGCCAAGTCATCACCATTGAATTTTCTGCATCCCAGGTTGTATATGTTGGGTCCTCCGGTACTGGCGACTTCTTGTCTCCCGTCAGGTACCCAATCTTTCTCCACCCTCTGATGTACATCCGAATGGACTGAGACCATCGTAAATAATTGTCACCATTAAGGCAAATAGTTATGATCTGAACAGAATGAGAATCAGTATTGGGGGCTTGGGTTGCAGGTTGGTTGGCTGGGTTGTAAGGGACGGGTTTGACTCGAAGGAAATATCAGACATGGCTGATCAGCAATGAAAATATACGGAAAACAATGATTTTTTTTTCCCGAATTGCTCAGAGAGGCTCTGATACCATGTGAATTTTTCTGTATATTATTCTCTGTAAGTTTACAACTGTTCTTCTTATAAGAAAGAATACAAATATATCTTTAGGGAATTAATTACTATAGTTAGCTGGCCTAACTAATCTCCTAATTGACTAATATTAAAAATCAGAATATTTGGTATTGACTACCAAATCTGATTCTATTTACAGCAACTATTAACAGCTAATAAACCTTAAAATATTTGGTATTGACTACCAAATCTTTCCTTTTTCAACATACAAGGCCATTATAAATCTCAAATAACTGATCCTGGATACCATCACTTAACACGCTTTCTGCACATGTAGGTCTAGTGGAACAACTAAAGCAAATGGGCCTACCGTATGGATTTTGCCGACAGGAAAATAATCAACCAAGGTTTGGATACCATATTAAGAAATACTACCAGAATGCCAGTGGTAATAGCTGGATTTACCCAACCGATATATGGCTACTTACTACAAACTCCAAGCTTAATGATCTGAGATATAAAAACAATTGATAGTTTCATTCAAACTAGTATCTTATATTCAAGAGAAATATAGATCATAGAAATGTTTTCAAGTCCATGTGCCATGAGAGCTTGTGTTTCTTTTTGGCAGGATTATTGGAGTAATGACTCTGCAGAAAACCAGGCCATATTTGGCATTTGCAAAAATGGCTTGTTTCCTTGGACTGATAAACTGATGCACAAATTGTAGGACCAAAAATATTTGTGAAAATAATTAATGGCTGTGCAAACACAAAAAAAGTAGGACCAAAATTATGAGCAAATTCTTCCAAAATTCTATTTTCCCCCATCTTCTAATATGATACCATTATTCTTGATATGTTTAATTTCATATCTCTAGAAAGGCATGATCTGCATTTGTTGGATTGTTTTGGAATTATATAATTTTCTTAATCTAATTCTTGATGATAGATTGATAGTACTTTCAGGAGCTCAATAGATTTTCATGCTTTTAGGTAAAATGCTGACATCTCTTCTATGATGCATGATATAGATGTGGCTAATATCTCAACTGAAGAAACACCGCAAAGGTTTGAGAAGAGTAATGACGGAAGTGCGCTTTATAATTTTCTTTATCCCGATCAAGATCTCCTCCCAGATGAGAAAGAAATGACTATATTTGATCATCTTGAAGAGCTACGCGGGAGAATATTTGTGTCAGTGTTGGCTGTTGGAGCTTCTATGTTGGGATGCTTTGCATTTTCAAAAGAACTGATAATGTTTCTCGAAGCTCCTGTTAAAACACAGGGTGTACGATTTCTGCAACTAGCTCCTGGCGAGTTTTTCTTCACAACTTTAAAGGTTAGATTGAATGATATATTTTTGTTTTCAGGATATAATACTAGTTATTGGTTGCAACAGTGTATCTTTTTTATAGTAATAGACTTAACATGGAATGAGTACTAACTTCTCTCTCTTGCTCTATTTTTATTTATTTATTTTTGAAACCAACTAGTACAGCACCATAGGAGATACCTTTGGAATGATGTGCTATCATATTAAGGAAAGCTTTAAAAGTTTTGGATTAAATTAAGAGTCACTTTTGCTGCACAGTGTTATACTTGGAAGAATGTGACATTGCAATTACACTTTTGATCCTATCCTCCCTGATTAACTTTAACGTGCAGCTTGCATACTATGTACTAATATTTTCAACTTTGATTAGATAAAAAGCTAGTTGCTAATTACCTTGCATCTAAAACTTAAAAAAGAATAAAAAATGGGGGGAAAAAAAGGACCGGGTTGAAAGAAAGAAATGAAAAAAATATGAAACTACTCAGTACTCGTAACAATTGATTTAGTTCATGGTGTTCTGCAGGTGTCAGGATGTTGTGGCCTTCTTTTAGGAAGCCCTATAATTCTGTATGAGATCATAGCCTTTGTTCTTCCGGATTTAACCAGAGCGGAGAGAAGGTTTCTGGGGCCTATTGTATTGGGCTCCTCAATTCTTTTCTATGCTGGTATTGCTTTCTCCTATGCGGTTCTGATTCCAGCAGCCTTAAATTTCTTTGTTACTTACGCAGAAGGGGCTGTGGAATCTTTGTGGTCCATTGATCAGAATTTTGAATTTGTACTAGTGCTCATGTTCAGCACAGGCTTATCTTTCCAGGTATTTCCTACTTCTATTGGGGTAACACATGAACATAGATACCATATTTCTAAGTTCAGAAGTTCAAATCTATCGAAAATTGAAAACTAGTTTGACTATCTTCCTTTTTCCTTTCGTAAGATTTCTACCTGATGATTCTTTTAGCAATGTAAGATGAACTCTTAAAGTCAAACATTTCGATTTTTGCAATCACGTTTTAGGGGAACCTAAACTGATACTGTTTCATGCTGAGGCTGAGGCTGAGCACAGACGTTTAACTTGAAGCTTAGATGGCTCCATTTGATTCATTCTGCAGGTTCCTGTTATACAAGTTCTTCTTGGACAACTTGGTCTTGTGTCGGGGGACCAGATGCTTTCCATTTGGAGATATGTAGTGGTTGGTGCAGTTATTGCAGCAGCTATACTTACACCATCAACAGATCCTCTTACTCAGCTGCTTCTGGCTGGCCCACTTTTAGGTCTTTACTTAGGTGGTGCATGGGTTGTTAAGCTTACTGGACGCTGATCGCTTCACTATCCAAATTTGCCTAGCGCATGCTCGTTTTGTATATTGTTAAAAATGAGTCATAACGACGAGTGCAAGATCAGCCACTAAATTCTTTGCACTGAATTTGTATCATCATTGTAGAAGGTTTTTTTTTTTTTTTCTTTTTTACCGTGTATTACTTTTTGCTAGATAGCGCAATTGATTTGTTATGCCACTAGACTGTTGATCAAGACTTTAAATATAGAATGAGAAAGGAAATAATGGTAAAAAAAATTTAAAGAAAGGGCTTTTCAGAACAATTTTCTCCAGACATGTTCGGTCCAGTTAACAAAATTCCATCTCTCTCTCTCTCTCTATCTATGTATATCTAACTGATGACTAGGGATGTAATCGAGCCAAGTCGAGTTCAAGCTGTAAGAAGCTCAAGTCAAAATTTGAGATTCGAAGCTCAGCTCGAGTTTGATCGAATTTCACTTTTAAAACTCGAGAGCTCGATTAGGCTGGTTTACATAATAAAAAATAAGCTTGATTCTCATGCTCGACTTTAAAATCGATTATTTGTGCTCGAGCTCGAGTTTGAATTAAGTAATTAAAAATAAAAAAAGTTCCATTAGACTCGCGAGTTACTCAAGTCAAGTATTAGAATTCTCGAATTCAGCTCGCTCGAGTTGCTCGAGCTCGTTTGATTAAGCTAGATTAGGCTGGTTTACCTAGTAAAAAATGAGCTTGATTCTCATGCTCGACTTTAAAGTCGATTATTTGTGCTCGAGCTCTAATTTGAATTGAGTAATTAAAAATAAAAAAGTTCGATTAGGCTCGCGAGTTACTTGAGTCAAGTATTAGGATACTCGAATTCGGCTCGCTCGATAGCTCGAGTTGCTCGAGCTCGACTCGATAATTACCGAGTCGAATTTAAATTTTTTTCGAGCCGATCAAATAGCTTAGCACAAGTGTCTCATTTACACCTACTGATGAGAGCAACGTCCTGCATTTTACTTGCTAACTCTGTTGTGCTGGAGCGATCCAGTTCAGATTCCATTTGTTTTAAACACAGTTCTCAACCTATTGCAAGCCTCAACAAAGGACTCGGAAGATGTTTTGAAAACTTTCCGCCTCTTGCTGTACTTCATTAATGCTATTTGATATTTTCTCCAAAGCCAGCATTATTGCAGCAATCTCTTGAGGGGGGGAGGTAGAGACAGGCTCCAATTTCATTAATCTGTGCTCTCATTCCTTGACATATCTTCAATAATTTCTCCAAAGAATCCTCAAATTTACTATTATCATCTGGAGTCCAGAGAACAAGTGATGGTGCCGATAAGCTATGTTATCCAAATTTTTCATTTTCTTTAAAATACTCATAAGTGATATTTGTGTCTGACACATATTTGGACATGCATATGGGGTATGATCCTCCAAATATATGAAAAAATTTAAAAAAGTTGAGCATATCCGTGTCAGATACATAACCGTATCCGATACTCATCCTCAAGTCCGGATAACATAGAGGATAAGTACCTTTTATAGTTACGTGTCTCAGATACAACCCCTTGAGCTAGTTGAGCAACTTTCATTTCTTCAGACAAGTCACTGCCTAGATCATCCGCACTTAAATCATCATCTTCAGGCCTGCTTTGTGCTTTGGTACGAGTGTCATCAGAGGCTTCATCTCTGAGGGCAGAGCAAGCAGGCTTGAGCTCCTTTTATCTCAGAAAGAACATCCTTCATAGAAACTCCTACCTGCGTCATTGCCCGCCCAATCGCCATCACATTTATGGTAGGGACCTTCTTAAGAGCAGAACATTCCTCATATAATGCTCCAACAAACTGAGGCATTGAAAGTTTTGTCCTTATTGCGAGATCCTGCTAGCATTGAACATAAGTATTGTTGTGTGTATTGATGGAAGAAAATTAAAATCAATCATTTGGATGGACATATTCAATTTTTGGTCATAAAGAAAGGTGATGCATGCAAAAGAACCTCGAGAACATAGAATCCACTCTAGACAAATCAAAAATATGTCATCCACCTTCGTTAGCATGAATTCTTGCATATGAAATTATACATCAGTTAATTCTAAATTTAAGTTTCTTCTTTTGTGCGACTGCAATCATATTCTCTAATGAATTGTTAAAACCTAAGTTGCTCTGACTCTTAATTTTTCTTTAAGTATTCGTATCCGACACCCATGTCCGACGCATATCCGGATATGAATATAGAGATATGACCCTCCAAATACATGGAAAAACTTAGAAAAAATTAAATATACCCGTGTCAAACATATACTCGTATCCGACACTTACATCTAAATCCGAGTAACATAGGTTAAAACTAAGAAAGGAGACTGCTAATGTTTTTTGTGGGATACTTACTGCACACATACAAATAAACAAGCAAGGGCACACATGAACAACATGCACACTTGCATAAAGAAGTCCAAACAATGATCATCAACCACATTGACAATCAGATAATTACTATACATCACAGTTCAAAATTAATAACACAAATTCATTACAAGAGCAAAGAACAAACAATTATCCAATACATCAAAGCATTGCTTGGAACAATTTAATTCTTAAATATCCTAATAAAAGACTAGTCACTCTTTACTGCTAGGGAAGATGTATTATTTAAGTACTGATTCTTAAGTGTTCTCTACCACATCTTTCAATATCCCTTTAGAAAACACTACCTAATAATCACTTACTGTTTACATCCTCAAAGTTCACTAAAGATTAAGAAATCAACCTGTAAACAAAAGAAAAAAGAAGAAAGAAATCAACTGCCAGATTAAGTGTTACATACATTAACTAAACTAACTGTGAAAAGTGGTAAACTCTTTTTTTTATGATTTAAACTGTTACAAGCCTTAGCTATATATATACATAGTATGTATATATAGCTAAATTCCTTGGTATACACTATTTACACTATTTACAAAATTCTAGGTATACACTATTTACAAAATTCCTAAAACAATTAGTCCTATAATTAAGGTCAAAATCATCCCTATAATTATGGGTCAGAATCAGTCCTATAATTATGGACAGAAGTCAGTTCTAAAATTAAAGACGTAGATCTTGTATTTTCCAACATTCCCCCTCAAGCTGGTGAATAGGTATCTTCCATTCCTAGCTTGCAAATAATCTCCTGAAATCGTGTGTGGTTTAGTCCCTTTGTAAACACATCTGTCAACTGATTCTTTGTAGATACATACGATATACAAATCAGGCCACTGTCTAATTTTTCCTTTATGAAATGTCTGTCAACCTCAATATGTTTTGTTCTGTCATGTTGCACGGGGTTGTGTGCAATGTTTATTGCTGACTTGTTATCACAATAAAGCCTCATAGGTTCATCTCCTTTGATCTTCAAATCTTCAAGAAGGATTTTCAACCACAGTAGCTCGTATATCCCTTGTTCCATTGCTCTAAACTCTGCCTCTGCACTTGATCTTGCTACTACATTTTTCTTCTTACCCTTCCAAGTGACAAGGTTACCTCCAAGAAAAGTGCAGTATCCCGAGGTAGACCTCCTGTCGACAAGTGAACCTGCATAGTCAGCATCAGTATAGACTTCAAGTACCACTCCTGTGTTTCTTCGGAACAAGATTCCCTTCCCAGGATTAGCCTTTAAATAGTGCAAGATTCGATAGACAGCCTGTAGATGAACTTCCTTTGGATCATGCATGAATTGACTTATTATACTTACAGCATATGCTATATCAGGCCTTGTATATGCAAGATAAATAAGTCTTCCAACTAACCTCTGGTACATCTCTTTGTCCACAGTAGAGTCTTCTTTTGCTTCTCCAAGTCTGTGATTCGGATCAATTGGTGTATAAGTAGGTTTACATGCCAGCTTTCCTGTTTCTCTTAAGAGATCACTGACATACTTCTACTGTGAAATAAAGATACCCTGTTTTGAGTGAGCCACCTCAATTCCTAGGAAATACTTCAATCTTCCCAACTGTTTTATCTCAAATTCTTTCATTAGACATTGCTTCAAAAATTCCTTCTCAAGTTCATCATTCCCAGTTACAATGATATCATCAACATATACTAATAGAACTGTAACTCCCCCTACATCCGAGTGCTTAATGAATAAAGTGTGATCCCCCTGACTTTGCTTGTATCCTGTGGCTACCATCACCTTTGAAAATCTACCAAACCAAGCTCTTGGTGACTGTTTGAGACCATACAATGGCTTTTTTAGTTTGCAGACCTTGTTGATTTCTTGATTTCCTCCAAAACCAGGTGGAATATCCATATATATCTCCTCCTCAAGATCACCATGAAGAAATGCATTCTTAACATCAAACTGTTGTAGATCCCAATTAAAGTTGGCAGCTAATGACAATAAGACTCTTACTGTATTCATTTTTGCAACTGGAGCAAATGTTTCCTAGTAATCCACTACATAAGTTTGAGTCTAACCCTTAGCTACTAATCTAGCTTTATATCTCTCAAGAACTCCATCTGCCCTATACTTCACAGAAAAAAACCCATTTGCATCCCACTACCTTTTTTCCTCTAGGCAACTCCATGATTTCCCATGTTTTGTTTTTCTCCAAGGCCTCCATTTTCACTCTTATGGCTTTCCTCTATTCTTTTTTAGACAATGCCTCAGATATTGTTTTAGGAATTGAAATGGTGTTTAGACTCACAAGAAAGCTTCTATGAGATGGTGAGAATTTTTCAAATGACACAAAATGAGACAAAGGATATAATGGGTGTTTAGTGCATTCTCTTGCTTTCTTTCGAATAGCAATTGGTAAGTTGAGATCATTGTTTTCATTCTCAAGTAGTATATGTTCTATTTGAGTAGGTTCAGATACTGTAATTACCTCATTCTCAGAGTTAGAAAGAGAATCTCAGACCTGCACTGGTTCTGGAACTGGAGCTTGACCTCTTGAATACACCTGCTCATATCTCCAAGTGTCATAAATTGGGGTTACAGTGTTTGGTAAAGTGTTCTGGTCAGACAAGGGAGATGCAGACACAATAGGTTGTGGTTGGGTTTGCGATACATGAGACACAGTTTGTGGTGAAGTGTTCTGCTCAGTCAAAGGAGACGCGGACATAGGATTAGATGCAGGACTAGAGGAGAGGGAAGGTAGGTCTAGCAAGAAAAGTTCCCTATCCTTATCTTCCACTAATGAAGACTCCCCCTGAAGATAAGGTTGAGTAAAGTATGGTTTCCCTTCTTTGAAAGTAACATCTGCTGAGACAAAAAACTTTTTGGTAGGTGGGTGGTACCACTTGTATCATTTTTGGGTTGAAGAATATCCTACAAAAACACACTTGATTGCTCTAGGATCCAATTTTCCTCTATTATTACTATGAATATGGACAAAGGAGGTACAACTAAATACTCGTGGTGTGAGGTTATTTGTGATACTCACATCATGATAAAAGTGAGAGAGTACTTCCATTGGTGTTTTAAACTCTAAGACCTTAGAAGGAATTATGTTTATCATATGAGTAGCTGTAAGTATGGCCTCCCCCCAATATGATTTTGGTACATTTTTCTGGAATAAGAGAGCTCGAGTGGTGGCTAATAAATGGCTATTTTTCCTTTCCGCAACCCCATTTTGTTGTGGACTATTAACACATGAAGACTTATGGATTATTCCCTCTTTTTGAAAATAAGAAGACAAAACTTGGTTGAAGTAATCCCTAGCATTGTCTGATCGATTTTTTTTTTTTCACACCAAATTGGTTCTAGACCATAATATGAAATCTAGGAAGGACAGTACTCACATCTGATTTGAATTTGAGTAGAAAAATCTAGGTAACTCTAGTGCAATCATCAATGAAAGAAATAAACCACCTAGAACCTGTCACATTTGGAATAGTAGTAGGACCCCAGATGTCACTATGAATCAAATGAAAAGGATTAGAGCTTATTTTATTGCTAGCAGGAAAAGACACACGTTTATGTTTTGCAAACTCACATACATCACAATGGAAACTCTTGACATCTAACCCTTTAAACAAAGAAGGAAACATGGTTTTCATAACTCCGAATGAGGGGTGACCAAGGCGACGGTGATTGAGCCAGATTTTGTCTTTATTGGAAGTGGAAAGAAATGACAGAGGTAAACTATCTATGACACTCTTTGAATTACCTAATGTTTCAAGATGGTAGAGTCCATCATTCTCCTTAGCAAGTCCAATCTTCTTCCCCGTGTTCTGATCCTGAAATACACAATGAGTTGGATAAAAAATGACACTACAATTCATATCATGAGTAAGCCTCTGTATAGACAATAGATTAATGGATAGCTTAAGAACATGAAGAACATTTTGAGGACAAACAGTGGATTAATTTGGATATCCCCTAAGCCAGCTACTGTGGTAAGAGAACCATCTGCCGCTAAAATTTTCCTATTGCTTGGACATGGAAAGTAAGTACTAAATTTTGAAGAAGAATGAATAATATGATCATTAGCTCCTGAATCAATGATCCAAGAGTTTGTGATGGAACTATTTGAGGCATTTAGCTTACAAGGAAGAACAGACTTACTTGAGAGTGCACCATTGGTTTTGGGCTTTCCCAATACCCCTAACAAGTCTCTGAGTCTTTAAATCTCCTCTCTATTGAATTCTCCTGTTGTTTAATTGAGTGCCACCTTTTTGGATTGGGCAGTAGAAGTAATCTTGGTCATGGAAGACATGTTGAAACTACAGTGAATTTCAACAATGAAGGCTGATAGGTAAATGTGAAAGACACTGTTTTTGAAAAAAAAAATCCAGCTATGAAGGCTGATCGAAAAAAAAAAAATCAGCAACGAAGGCTGATCAGTGAACAAACACTGTTTTCTTGATGATTTCAACTATTACAAGCCTTAGCTATATATACATAGTATGTATAGAGAAGAAAAAGAAAAAACTAAATCAAATCCCAAGATTCTAGGTATATACTATTTACATAATTCCTAAATCAATCAGTCCTATAATTAAGGTCAAAATCAGTCCTATAATTATGGGTCAGAATCAGTCCTGTAATTATGGACAGAAGTCAATCCTAAAATTAAGGATGTAGATCTTGTATTTTTCAACACTAACCCTTTACCTTTGGCCAAAAGAAACATAACCTTTTACCTCTTCACACTGGACTTTAATGCTTACTTGAATGGTAATTCATTTTTATATGGTTGCATTGGGTGCATTAACATGTAGTTCTGAGAAAAACATAATCTATTTACCATATAACGAGACAGATTCCTTCATTAATCTAGAACTGCAATCAACAACTTGTTTCACGGATTCATGGATGCTTGAAGAGAGAATTGGGACAGAGCCAACAATGCTTCCATGGGAGAGCAAAAGGCATCCTTGTAGCACATTGAAATATGATGTTATGTTCTCCTCAAGTTATTTAGCTTCAGGTGCTTCCTCATTCCAAAGCATTCCAGCTGTTAAACATACAGAAGAAGCAACTACCAAACTCACTGAATCCAAATGCCACACAGAATTATGGGAAAAAAGAAAGCAACCCAAAAGTTAGGCAGATGTATTAAAAGTTTGTTTGCATGCCATTCCTTTTGGCATGAAACAAAAGAGAATCTTGGACATAAATAACAAATAGAGGCAAGAAATACTAATTTTTTTTTTCATGAAATGTGGGTTCTTGCTAAGCTTATATTATATATTATACCACTCCACTTATATTATTCGGATTCGGGTGAGTGTCGTATACAGTTATATGTGTATACGGGTATATTTAATTTTTTTTAAGTTTATCCATTTATTTAAAATATCATACTCTCATTCTCATGTTTAAATATGTGCCGGATATAAGTGTTGGAAAAGTGAGTAATTTAGTCCTGTACAATTGAAATAGGTGCAAATAAGTAAAATTGATAAAGGTTTTAATGAAAAATCGTTAAAATGCTGACGTAGACTATTAAAATCTAACAGATTCAGATATATTTCAAGTCATATTTTATTTTTATTCCAAGTTATTAATTCTGTTAGATTTTACGAGTCCACATCAGCATTTTTAACGGTTTTTCATTAACACCATTATCAATTTTACTTATTTGCACCTATTTTAATTGTACAGGAACTAAATTACTCACTTTTACAGTACAGGGATTATATTACTCTTTTCACTATAGTACAGGGACTATGTGGGTACTTAAACTACCAAAAAAATAGCAACATTGGTAGTTCGAACTTAAAGCCCACTTCCCAAGAAAAAAAAAGAGAAATTGGAAGTACTAATAGTAGCTTGCTTTGAGAGATGTTCACCAATCTGGAACCTGAGTCCAGGTTCACTTTAAGGAGGAGTTTGATCCAACATCTGCTTACAGTAACAGAAAAACTGTCCAACATAAGCACAAAAAGAGTTTTTTTATCCAAATATAGCTAAAAAAAATTATATACCAAAATACCGTTCTTTTCAAATTAATTTCCAAAATCTGCTTTTTTTTTTCTAGTTGGGAAATCGCCATCCCTCATGGCGATTTCTCAGCGTAAAATATGCAAAAAATACCAAGGGAAATCGCCATGGGAGGTGGCGATTTCCTTGGTTTTTTTTTTACTTAAATTAAAAAAAAATTGTAAATTTATTTTTAAAAATTATATTTTAATTTTAAAAATTGTAAATTAAATAAAAAAAATTAAAAGTCCAAAGGTATATTTTTCTTATTTAAAATTTATGAAACTTTTTTTAAAAAATTTTAGTTAAATTTTACTATATAAACTTTAAAAACATAGAAATAAAACCGTTGCCTTCAAAATCCCCTCCCCCCCCCACATACACACATCACTCTTCTATAAATATCCCCCTCATTTTCTACAACTTATTTTTATTTTCTTTCTTCTTTCTACAATCAAATTTCTTTCTACCAACAATTTTTTTTTCTACAACAATATTTAAAAATGACTTCATCATCACTATTGAGGTTGCAAGAAAATTACATATCGGAGGTTATATTTAAAGAGGTAAGTAAATTGTTGTGATATTATTTGTATTACATTATCAATTTTTAGTTATTTTTTAATTATTATTATTTTGTAAATTTATAGTTTTATTGTTTTATAATTTTTATATTTTTAATGTTATAGTGCTTATTATAGTTTTATCCTTTATTAATTAGTATTGTTTTTCCATTTTATAGTTTTATAATTATTTATTTTTTTATATTGTTTAATTTTTTATTATTATAGTTATTTAATTTTTTAATTATTATTGTTTTTTCATTTAATAGTTTTATATAATTTTAATTTTTATATTATATTGTTTTTTATTATTATATACAATAATAATTTTTTAATTATTATTGTTTTTTTCATTTTATAGTTTTATATAATTTTAATTTTTATATTATATTATTTTTCATTATTATAGTTTTATAATTTTTGTGATTATTATTGTTTTTTCATTTTATAGTTTTATATAATTTTAATTTTTATATTATATTATTTTTTATTATTATAGTTTTATAATTTTATAATTATTATTGTTTTTTCATTTTATAGTTATTTATTTTTTATATTATTTAATTATTTAATAATTATATAAATAATTTTAAATTTTTTTATTATTATTGTTTTGTTATTTTATAGTTTTTTAGTTTTTTTTTAATTTTTATATTGTTTAATTTTTTTTAATTGTTATAGTTTCATAATATATTAATTTTTATTATTATTTGATTTAATTTAATTAATTATCAACAGGAAACTCGTCGCGTGTTACGTTCGAGGAAATTTACATTGGAGGACCCGCATCCATCTATTATCGACCACTTAAGAAGAGCCGGATTTTATCACGCAACTCAAATTCGACGATTTTTTATACAACCCGACTTAATCAGTGCGTTGATCGAACAATGGAGACCCGAGACGCACACTTTTCATTTTCCATTTGGTGAATGCACGGTAACTCTAGAAGATGTTGCGCTTCAACTTGGACTTCCGGTCCATGGCTATGCAGTTACAGGCGGAAGCTTGCTAGATTGGAATGAAGAGTGTCAAAATCTATTGTGCTCGGTACCTCCAGATGAGTATGTATCTGGCTCAAAGGTGAGACTAAATTGGTTGAAATCCTTTCAAAATCTTCCATTACACGCAACTGAAGAACATATACAATATGCTGCTAGAGCATATATTTTACGTTTGATTGGAAGATTACTAATGTCTGGCAAATCGAGCAGTCAGGTACATTTAATGTATCTTCCATTACTACGTGATTTAGAGCATGCGGAAAATTATAGTTGGGGTTCTGCGTGTTTGGCGGTTTTGTATAGAGAACTTTGCCGGGCTACAGTTCCAAAAAGCCATGACATAGGTGGATGTTTAGTGCTTCTACAATCATGGGCTTGGTATCGGCTACCATTTCTTGCTCCGCGCGTGGATGTTTCGGCTGTATACCCCCTTGTAAGCAGGTAATAATCTTTACTATTTTATTAATTTTTAAGAAGTTGTATTTTTATAGGTCTATTAAGATTTTATATGCATTTTAACAGGTGGAGTAGGAGTAGAGTAGAGATTTTACAGAGACTCCGACCGACCTTGCAAGTATAAGATTGCGACTAGATCGAGTAGGATATGATAAGGTAAATATTTCGATTGTTACATTCAAGTATTTTTGTATTTAATCCATATGAAACTAATAATTTGTAATAATTATTCGCAGTTTCTGTGGATGTCATATTCCTCAAGTGAAATTATGGCATGCCTCTCATCGGATGCCTACAATAATTGTAATATATGGAAAGCAAACACAGCATTGATATGCTTTTCATATGTAGAGTGACACCAAACTGATAGGGTGTTACGACAATTTGGGATGTAACAACCAATTCCTGCAGCCCCGATGAACCTTGATAAGCTTCACAAGATTGACATGCGTGGTCGTCATGAGGAATTCTGGCCTGCGAAGCATGAACATTGGATCCATTGGTGGAATATACGTTTTCAACGAATTCCGACAGGTAATCCTATTGTTGGTAATAATTTCAACCCATCTGATGATTACATAGGATGGTATAAAAATGAAGGTCGGCCTTTTGTTTGTCCACCGTCGTTGTATAAGGATGTTAGGAGTATGCCATTTACCGGACGAACTTCAACTCCAGTCCCTCCTACACAGGATATGGAAGCTCGACCTAGACGACAACGTGGGCGAACGCGTCAACCGACCTCATCGGAGTTCACAGCACCGAGGATGTCATTTAGTCATCCTGAACCTTAACGGATCATGGAGTACCATCCAGTCATCATTATTCCGTCAGCCACCCCGGATATGACGTTGATGAGTGTTACCGACCATCACTGCCAATGACGAGGTTAGATGACCAGCTCCTCATCCTAACTCCAAGTTTAGCATATCTATCATCAATGTATCAGTTTGGAACCCCTACGTCAGCATTTGATGGTACATCATTTCTGGGTCCATCTAGTAGTCAGGTTCTTGTTATGGGTGAACTAAGTGTTGGCTCCTCCAGCAGTGAGTTTCAAATTTTTCATACGGAAGAAATGACTGATGACATACAACCAGAACCAGTGGCGGTTATAGCAGGAGGTCGTGGTCGACCGCGAATACGTGCCACTGACGAGGTTGAACGACGGGTCCAACCACCACGCACTAGAAGAGCTCGACACTGTTGCTCTACACCACGCAATAATTAGAATAAAATGTACTTTTATCAATATAACAAGAATAATGTATTTTAAATTTGTAATATATAAATTTATATGTTTTGCATTTCATGTTATTTATTTTAAATTTGTTGGGAAATTAATTGTTATTTTTAATTTTTTTATTCAGCATATGTAACTAAAATCTTAATGTTGTTATTTAATTTATAAAAATGTAATAAAATATATTATTGAATATATTTTTATAAATTTTTTTAATTTTATATAAAATAATAATCCAAATTACAAGATAAGTAGAAAAAAACTTGCATAACATTTTCCCTTAATGGCAAAATATGTAAATATTACAGGTTATGAAAACATGTAATTCCTTTATTGTTGATGCGAACTCTCCCCCAATGTGCCAGATTGATGCGGATATTTTCGACGGTTATGACCTTCATTTCTGCATAATCCACAACGTTTTGTTTGGGCTTTCTCCCTGAGGTCCATTTCATTACGAATACGACTTGGTTTTGGCCGACCATGTGGATTTCTCCGCATTTTTTGATTGGGACACACTTCTAGACCATCATATTGAGGCCAATAACCTTCATTTCCAACTGCTTCGAACTCATGTCTATAAACATTCAATATAGTTTCTAGTCTATAGACTTTGTCCACATATTGCATGCAATCTACATGGACATGTGCACAAGCAGCAACTACATGTGAACAAGGGAACCTTTGTGCTTGAAACTTCCCTCAGTCACACCACATGTCACTAAGCTTGACTTTGTACTTCATTGCAGAAACACCCTCTTGTGGATCAACTAACTCTTCAACCAGAAAAGATTGATTTGCTCGCGTAAAATTACTAACAAAGTGGGAGTTAGCTTTCCTGCGATTTTCTTGCATAGCCTGTGTGACTGTTTCATAGTATGTGTGTCCTCCCTCCATCATTGCAATTTACTTGTTCCCCATCTTAACAAAAAGTGCAGTCAACCTATAATATGTTGATTGCACTAAAGTAGTAATGGGAAGATGACGCGTTCCCTTCAATACCGAATTGATAGATTCAGCTAGGTTGGTTGTCATATGGCCATAACGTCTTCCTTGATCATATGATTGGGCCCACTTCTCTTTGGGGATCCTATCAAGCCAATTAGCCGCCTCTGCATTTTCTCCACGAAGATTCTCATACATGAAATGAAAAGTCGGTCGCCTCAACTCGTATCCTAATAAAATTAAAAACAAAAGACTTGTGAATTTCAGTATTATTTTATATACTAAACAAAATATAAGAGATAAAATAACTATGATTCGATTTCATACCCATGTTAAAAATGTGTCGACGCAATTCCTTATTGTTAAACTTTTTCATAAAGTTAGCTGCAATGTGTCGAATGCAGTACACTGAATATGCATGTGGAGGATTCCATTCACTACCATCGCTTCTAATCGCAGCTTTGGTGGCTTCATGTCGATCAGACATCAAGCATATGCCAGGCTGTTTTGTCACATGTCTACGCAAATTAGTGAGAAAGAATGACCAAGCCTCTGTTGTCTCACCCTCCACAATGGCAAAGGCAATTGGCAGTATGTTTCCGTTGCCATCTTGTGCAATAGCTAAGAATAATGTTCCTTTGTATTTTCCATATAAGAAAGTACTGTCTATTTGCACAATAGGTTTACAATACGGATACCCTTCAATGCACGACTTAAATGTTCAAAATAGTCGATGGAATATTCTTTTACCCTAGACCAGTCGATCACTGTGATATGCTGATACTGTTTGCAATTCCACAATTGTACCAGGCACGACATGTTGCATTGCACCTAACCATTTAGGTAGCTCATTGTACAATCTTTCCCAATCGCCAAAAACTCGAACAATTGCCTTTTGCTTTGCTTTCCACGTTTTCTTATAGGAGGTGATGTATCCATACCGGATTCACATCTCAGCGATCAAAACTGAAACGGAGATCTCCGGATTTGCTTGGACCAATGATAGAATGCATGAACAGATCATGTTACAATCTAACTTGCAATGATCTTGTGAAATCCTCCCCGATGTGCAAGTATGAGGCCCTTCATATTTTCTAATCTCCCATGCCTATTTCTTCTTCATAAAAGTTGCCCTTATTCTCCAATTACACCCTTTTCCATACATTAGACACTTGGCATAATATTTGGTCCGCTCAGATTCAATTACTCTATAATCTACAGAGTTTTTGATGTTATAGTGCTTAATAGCTGAAAGCACAGCCTCTTTCGTTGGAAATTGTAACCCAACACACAGGTCAACTGCAGATGGATCAAATGTCAGAGGCGTAGCTAATGTATGAGCATACTCAGGAAATTCTGGCACTTGCATTGCCTCCAGATCCACGGTATGCATATGGGATGCAGCCTCATATGGGGGAAGATCTCCATGAGTGTTGATCTCAGCAGGGACGACGTCTGGGTCAGAATCACTGTTGTCATCACTTGCGAATTCGGCATCCTCTTCCTGCTCACTAAAGTCACCAACATATTCACCATAGACTCCACGTGGCGGAACAGGATCAACACCAGCTGGCTCATCTTCGAGGGTAGTAGGAATTGTTTGTGAGACTAATGAATTATGAAACGTTGTAGCTTGAGATAACGGAACGACTTCTTCTGTGGGAACGTCGTATGTAGTGTGAACATAGAACGGCCTAGAATCATCATCTTCTATGGGAAAGTTTTCTGTTGTGCGAACATTTGAAGGCGGCACAATTATCATCAACATCCTCTATGTCAACATATAACTCAAATACACCAACATTTGCAAATGTCTCATAAGCATAAAACATGCATCTGACATCATCATTATCTTTAAGTGAAAATGTTCTATACCGGACACATCCTTCACCAGCCTATACTTAACCTCTGAAACTCTTTTTCTATTTCCAGCTTTAATTTTTGTATGAATTTGCAGCTTCAGTTCCTCTAATGTGACGTCTTCTTCAACACGAAAACTTTTAGGACGTTCACAATCAAAGGTAGCACCTTCGTCAGTATTATGAATTTGGCCATTATAGTAGGCCAATGCGATCACTCTATTGCTCATGTTGTGTAGTAATGAAACTAAGAAGGATGAGAATAGAGGTATTATCACTCAGCAAAAGAAAGAAGAAATATAAAAGGATGAGAATGAGGAGGTAGTAGCACTCAGAAAAAATCTGATTGAAAAACTGTTGTAGGGGGTATTGTAAACCTCCATCAGTATTATGAATTTATAATGGTTCATTATGTTGTATCGGATGACAAATCTCATCCTTTGTACAGCATGGAATCTGATTCTCATTTTTTGGCTAAGGTTATTTGACTGAAAAACTGATAACTCATTCAATTCAAAAACTGATGATAAATCACATCCTTTGTACCGGACTGTCCAATAGTCCCATCCATTGCAGAAGGAATCCAATTCCAATATTTTCTACAGCATTTGATTGACTGGAAAATAGCTGAAACCTATCCCAAACCCTTAATTATTAGTCCTATCCATTGCAGAAGGAATCCAATTCCAATATTTTCTGCAGCATTTGATTGACTGGAAAATAGATGAAACCTATCCCTAACCTTAAATCATTAGTCCCATCCATTGCAGAAGGAATCCAATTCCAATATTTTCTGCAGCATTTGATTGACTGGAAAAATAGCTGAAACCTATCTCTAACCCTAAATCATTAGTCACATCCATTGCAGAAGGAATCCAATTCCAATATTTTCTGCAGCATTTGATTGACTGGAAAATAGCTGAAACCTATCCCTAACCCTAAATCATTAGTCCCATCCATTGCAGAATGAATACAATTCCAATATTTTCTGCAGCATTTGAATGACTGAAAAATAGCTGAAACCTGTCCCTAACCCTAAATCATTAGTCTCATCCATTGCAGAAGGAATCCAATTCCAATATTTTCTGCAGCATTTTATTGACTGAAAAATAATTGAAACCTGTCTCTAACCCTAAATCATTAGTCCCATCCATTACAGAAGGAATCCAATTCCAACAGAAGGAATACAATTTTAATATTTTCTACAGCATTTGATTGACTAAAAAATAACTGAAACCTGTCCCTAACCCTAAATCATTAGTCCCATCCATTGCAGAAGGAATCCAATTCCAATATTTGCTACAACATAAAATTAAAATAATAAAAAAATATTTAATAAAAAATTTAAGTATATATTTATAAAAAATTAAAACAATCGAAGATAAAATTTTTTATACCTGTTTGTTACAGATCTCACATATAAATTTTAAATAAGAAATCAAAATTTTTATTTATATAAAATTTAAATAAGAAATAAAATTTTTTATATAAAAATTTAATAAGAAATATAATTTTCTTTTTTAAATTTTAGTAAGAAATAAAATTTTATTTTTTATAAAATTTTAATAATAAATTAAATTTTATTTTTTATAAAATTTTAATAATAAATTAAATTTTATTTTTTATAAAATTAAAAAATTATAAATTTTTAATATATATTTAAAAGAAATAAATAAACAAACCTAGATAAATTTTTTATTTAATTTACAATTTTTAAAATTAAAATACAAATTTTAAAAATAAATTTACAATTTTTTTTAATTTAAGTAAAAAAACTAAATAAATAAAACACCAAGGGAAATCGCCACCCTCCATGGCGATTTCCCTTGGTATTTTTTGCAAATTTTACGCTGGAAAATCGTCATGGGGGATGACGATTTTCCAGCTAGAAAAAAAAGCGAATTTTGGGATATAAATTTTTTTTAGCTATATTTGGATAAAAAACCCACAAAAAAGCCCAAATAAAAGTTCATAAATGTGAAAAGAAAAAAAAAACAAGAAAACCTGGAAGGTTTCATGGATGGTATTGAGCTCTTGATTCAGCTGTTCTTTTTCTGCTTTCCCATCTCTGTGTCTTTCTCTCTCACCGTTTCTGTCTCTCCTGATTTTTTTTTCTTTTCTTTTGTTTGGTGTCTTTACTTTTTAATTTTTTTTGTCATGAGTTTAAATAAAAATTATTAATATTTAATTTTTATAAATAAGTACATGGATAAAAAATATTGAAAGGCTCCAAAAAAGACACCAAAAAATTAAAAAACTCTGTTCTGTTAATAAAATTCCCGCTAGCCGTTCGCCGATCAATGAATGTTAAGTTATTTATTTATTATTATTTTATAATTTTTGATAATTTTTTTTTTATCTTCAAATAATAGAAAATATCCTTCTAACTCAAAGGTCAAAATACCCCTTTAAAACTTTTTAATTTATCATGGGTAGTTTGATAATTTCCATGTTAAAATCTTACATGTAGGAAGGTAAAATCTGATTCGTTCAACGAATTTCGCATCAATCATTCTGAATGGGAAAAAAAATTTCTTTTAAAGTGGGGATGGAATGATATGGGCGATTTTAATAAATACTTACTTCGCTCTGTCTCATCTTTTAAAATTATTATTTTACTATTTAAAATATTTTATATATCTATTTTATATTTTTAATATTATATATATATACTAAAATCCTTTATATATTAATATTATATATATTTTTGTAGTATATATACCTATATTATATATTAAAATTATATTAATAAATAAATTATAATATTAAATTAAAAATAATTAATAAAAAAATGAGTGAAATAGTGTAAAACGATTATGACATTTATTGAGATTACATTTTTCAACGTACATATAAAAGTAGAATAAAGATAAATAAAACCATTTTCGGTCCGCCTACTTTTATTGCATGGACTATTTTTATAATTAATATCTTACTCGCATGGACTAATTTTTTTATGATAATCCCTTTGTTTATTTGACTAATTCAAATCTAGGCATTTATTTTTCTTTATTTTTCAATTTTAAATATTTGATTACAACTTTTCTTATAAAATTTATTAAATTATCAAATGTTCTATTCATTTTAAACGAAATAATCGTTGACCTTTTAATTTTGAAAGGTGAAATGGGCTAGTTTAGCATTGATGTTGGAAAAAATTTGGGTTGAAAAAAGCTCGAGTTGAAAAAAGTGTGTTTATAAAGTGTGGTGAAAAAGTGTGGTCTAAAAAATTTTAAGTGTTTAGCATTGCTGTGAAAAAGTGTTGTAGAAAATTGAAATGTCAAAAAAAGATATGTTTAAAATAATAAAAGTGTAGAGATACGATGATAATAAAGTCATTTTATCCAAAAGTCAGCATCTAAAGCCTAAAAGCTATATTTTTTGGCTTTTTCAAACCATGGTTTTAACAGCAGAAGCCAAATTTTTTTATTTGTTTAGCATTGCGTTTGCGGTGAAAAGCAGCTTTTGACCTCAAAAGTTGTGCCAGAAACAATGTTAAACGAGGCCTAAGTCACTGCCACCTTTAAATATTTTTTTAAGCGAAATGATTATTAAATACAATGAAACAAAGGTTTTACCATCTTTTTCAAAAGTTTAAAATTAAAAGAAAAAAAATTTGTCAATGAGTTGTTAAGATTAATTAAATTATTATTTATAATAATATTTTTATATTAAATTTAATAATTAATTTGATTATTTTCAATATTTTATAAATTATAATTAACATATCTAAAAACTACCATTAATAAAAATTTTAAAATAGTAAAAAAAAATAAAATTTTACTAACGAGTGTTTTAAGGATACTATTTAAGGTTACTATATAAGGATATGTTAATTAATTTCTAATAACACTAGTTAAGGTGATATATAAAAAGAAAAGTGTAATTAATAACTTACTTTTTTTTTTTTAATTCAGTAAAAATAATATATTAAATGTAAATTTTTTTTAAACTGACAATTAAATAATTATTAACTGATTCCTATAGGTTATAGTCACCGATTAAGTGAATCTTATTATATATATAGGAAATGTTAATCGGTGCCACTAGACATTAGCTAACATTTTTCATAAAAAAAATATAATTAATACATTACTTTTTCTTGAATTCAATAAAAGTAATGTATTAAATGCAACAAAAAAAAAAAATCTTAAAATGATAATTAAATAATTCTTAATTAATGTCTATAAATACTGATTAAGCGAACTTTATATATATATTAATATTTTCATCCAATACATTAAAAAATATAAATAAAATTATTAATTATTGTATTTAATATAATAATATTATTATAAATAATATATTAATTAATATTAAAAAATATCTTAAAAACACTCTCCAGCAAAACCTAATAAAGTACCAGTCTACGAGAAGAAGAAAAAATGCCAGTCTACCGGATAATCTAAGGGTAAATTTGAAAAAGATACCATCAACAATACAATAATTGTTAAATGATATAATGAGTAAGAATTATTTGAAAAAGAGAAATGAAAAATAAAAAATTATTAAAAAAGAAATTGTAAAGACAAAATTATCTTTGATAAAAAAAATTTCCTTTTTTTTATCTTTTAATTTACTTTTTAATTAAAAAATAAAAGTTTTTGAAAATAATTTTTTTTTTTTTTAAAAAATCAATTTTTAAAATTTTAAAATTTTTTATTTACTTCTTTTAATTAAAAAATAAAAATAATTTTTCTTTATTTCTTTAAATTTTTTAAAAAATAAATATTTAAATATTTTATTTTTTAAATTTATTTTCAATTAAAAGTTTTAGAAAATAATATTTTTTTAATGAATGAGAAAAAAAAAATAAATTTTTTCATTAAGAATAATTTTAGTTTTATAATATTTTTTATAATAATTTTTAATTATTTATTTTTTTTAAATAATTTTTTTTATTAGATCATTTAACAATTACGTGTTTATTGAAAATATATTTTTCATATTTATTCATAATCTAACCCCGTCCACCTCAACTTGGGAATTTTCCCGAGATTAAAAAATATGGAGTTTAACCACTTAAAAAAAAATTACTTATCCAAAAAAAATAATAAAAACATCGAAAGAAGTAAACTAAAGTTAAAAAAAAAAATCCGAAAAAAGAAAAAATATTCCACACAGTAAAACAGTAAAATGTTTTCATGAGTCTCTCAGCCCTATAACAAGTAACACGACAAGCTGATTTCACCCTCGAAAAAAAGCTCTTCTCATCAAACCCTAAACTCTCTCTCTGGAAGCCCTAATCAATGGCTTCACGTCGACTTCTCTCTTCTCTCCTACGTTCCAATTCTCGCCGATCTCTGTCCAAATCTTTAAACTCTAACCCTCGCCTGCCTTCACCTTTCCCCACGCGCCGCCCTTTTCCTTGCGCATACTTTCTCTCACGCGATGCTGAGTACGCTACATCAGCGGCAGCAGCCGCTTCTCCTGCTCCATCGCAGCCTCCTCCCGCTAAGAAAGGCGGAAGAGGTAAGATCACCGATGAGTTCACAGGAGCAGGAGCCATCGGTCAGGTTTGTCAAGTGATCGGTGCCGTCGTCGATGTGAGATTCGATGAAGGTTTGCCTCCGATTTCGACGGCGCTTGAAGTGACGGACCACTCCATCAGGCTTGTGCTGGAAGTGGCTCAGCACTTGGGTGAAAATATGGTTAGGACCATTGCTATGGATGGAACGGAGGGACTTGTTAGAGGGCAGCCCGTGCTCAATACCGGATCTCCTATCACTGTAAAGATTCTCTTCTCTTCAAATGTTCTATTTTCGATTTTGAATGACGAGATTTTATCGGAAATTTCTTGTATTTTTTTTGTTTTGTTTGGTGTTTTGGAGCTAGAAACTTGAGGATGAAGTGAAATGAAGATGGAGATCTGATTAGATTTACAGATCCAAGTTATGTTTCATCGGAATCTGATCTGGAATAAGTGAGAAATTTTGGTCAAACAAGCTAAATATTACTTTTTTAGAGTCCTTTTTCAGTGAATTTTGCTTTCGGAACTATTGGGCATCTAATTATAATCCACACTTAATTATCAGTTTGTCAGCTATCCAAGTGTGGTTCATTTTTTTTTTTTTTTAAATTACCAAAATGATATTCATTTGTGCTTTAGCGTTTGTTGGTTGCCCTTTGAATTGATAAAAAAAAAAGTTCTCAATAAGGCTTTTGTTTTGACGTGTCGCCCATGATTTGGGTATTTTATTCAGGGACTTGAGGTTTCTATCATTTATCAGCTTGTCCATTTTTGGTATCTGCTTTTTGGGTATTTTATGGGCTTTTACCATTTTGTAGATGTCTAGCTTATAAAACTTTTTGTTTGAATTTCATGAACTTCTTAGTTATGCTTGCTTGTTCTCATCAGGTGCCTGTTGGTAGAGCTACTCTTGGTCGTATCATAAATGTTATTGGAGAGCCTATTGATGAGAGAGGCGAAATCAGTAAGAGATTTGCCAGTTTTTTTTTAATTTTTTTTTTTTTTTTTATCATTTGAGCAGTTTCCTTTATAGTGTACTGATATAAAAGTCTAACACTCTAACTAACTGAGTTTAAATGTTTTACAGAAACCGACCACTTCCTGCCCATTCACAGAGAAGCACCAGCTTTTGTCGATCAAGCTACTGAACAGCAGATCCTTGTCACTGGTATTAAGGTAGTCATTATTGCCTGCAATTCTGTATGTCTTGGATGCTTTGCTGTATCTTTTTTTTTCCCTTTTGTAAAAAGATGCTATGCTGTATCAGGATGAACTTATATTCGCACATTGTGTTGTCTGAATCTAGATGAGAGTATGTTAGTCAGGTTCAAAACATTTTTTCTCTTGCTTTCTTTTACAGGTTGTTGACCTCCTTGCACCATATCAAAGAGGAGGGAAGATTGGGCTTTTTGGTGGTGCTGGTGTTGGGAAGACGGTGCTTATTATGGAACTTATCAACAATGTGGCTAAGGCTCATGGTTGGTTCCAAATTATATTTGTGGCTGGCTCCCACTTTGTACTTTGTTTATTTTTCTCATATTACTTGTTTTGTTTCTGTACTCAGGTGGTTTCTCAGTGTTTGCTGGTGTTGGAGAACGTACTAGAGAGGGTAATGACTTGTACAGGGAAATGATTGAGAGTGGTGTCATTAAGCTAGGTGACAAGCAGGTAAAATACCAGTATATATTCATCTTGTCTAGATTTACATATATTCTTTTTATATCTTATCCCATATGTTTTTTCGTATTGCGGTGTTACAGGCTGACAGCAAGTGTGCTCTTGTCTATGGTCAAATGAATGAGCCCCCTGGTGCTCGTGCTCGCGTTGGCCTTACTGGTTTGACTGTGGCTGAACACTTCCGTGATGCTGAAGGGCAAGATGTTCTTCTCTTTATTGACAACATTTTCCGTTTTACTCAAGTAAGTTGGCTTATTGTGGAAGCTTTGAAGGACATTTCAGTTTATGTTGCATGGTGTTGATGGTT
Organism: Fremontodendron californicum; assembly: GCA_030761205.1. Lineage (NCBI taxonomy): Eukaryota > Viridiplantae > Streptophyta > Magnoliopsida > Malvales > Malvaceae > Fremontodendron > Fremontodendron californicum. The sequence goes on along the minus strand of JAULJL010000013.1, from coordinate 13,906,593 downwards.
TGAATTGTTCTTTCTCTCTTTCAGGCAAACTCAGAAGTGTCTGCTTTGCTTGGTCGTATTCCATCTGCTGTCGGTTACCAACCAACTTTGGCTACTGATCTTGGAGGTCTTCAAGAGCGTATTACCACCACCAAGAAAGGTTCTATCACTTCTGTGCAAGCCATTTATGTGCCTGCTGATGACTTGACAGATCCAGCTCCTGCAACAACCTTTGCTCACTTGGATGCTACAACTGTGTTGTCCCGGCAGGTATTATACACATCTATATACAGCTGTTGAGGAGGTGTTCTAACAGCAGGTGTTCTATCTGATGTTACTTTATGATTACTTACTGCTTTCTGCTCACAACACTTGCTTTCTTTTTCTTTTTTTTTTCTTTTTTTTTTTTTTAACTTTATTATCAGATCTCTGAGCTTGGTATTTACCCTGCTGTGGATCCTTTGGATTCTACATCTCGTATGCTCTCCCCTCATATTTTGGGCGAGGATCACTACAATACTGCTCGTGGTGTGCAGAGGGTTCTCCAAAATTACAAGAACTTGCAAGATATTATTGCCATTTTGGGAATGGATGAGCTTAGCGAAGATGATAAGTTAACTGTTGCCCGTGCTCGTAAGATCCAAAGGTTCTTGAGCCAGCCTTTCCATGTGGCAGAAGTGTTCACTGGTGCCCCTGGCAAGTATGTGGAGTTGAAGGAGAGCATCACCAGCTTCCAGGTACAATTTTCTCTCTGCCCAGCTTGCTTCTATTGTATCAGACTGTGTTATGGCATGAATGAGCAAGTGATTAATTTCGTATAATGAGTGGATCCATGTATGATATCCTTTATTTATTATTAAAATTTAAAATAAGTGTAGCATTTAAAAGTTTTTTGAATGCATCAGCAGATGTTATATGAAGTGCCCAAGTTATTATTTCTCACAATTCCTGCAATACATGCAATGTGGTCCATATAGCTAACCCCAGGTAGAGGGATTTATTGGGGGCTGACACATGTCAACTTCTGGTTTAGATAGATATTATGAAGCTGGAGAATGGCATGTGAATTTGCTTTGGATAGATATTCAGAACCATTTTTTTATGAGAATTCATTGATAAGGTTCATAACGATTTTGGTGAAAACATATCTTGATCAAGATAATCTATCTGATTACCCTACTGGATATGTGCATTTTTAGTCATTTATTATACATGACTCAGCATTTAAATTGTGTGGTATTTATAGCATTCATCAATTCATGATCTTGATTTTTACAGGGAGTGTTGGATGGAAAGTATGATGACCTTCCAGAGCAGTCATTTTACATGGTTGGAGGGATTGAGGAAGTCATTGCTAAGGCAGATAAGATTAGCAAGGAATCTGCAGCCTAATTAAATCCTTACAACTAGTTGATATTGCGAAAATAATATAGGTGGTTCATTTTTTGGGATCAAAATGTACCAGGATTTTTTTATTTATGTTTTAATGATGTTACTCAAGAGTGTGAAAGAGGATAGAACTGGGGCTGTTCTCCCGAAGCCCTCTTTTTTTTCTTGTTATTTTTAATAAGGGGAAATAGACGGCGGATTGTGTACATTTTTCCTTAAAAACGCTGGATGCAAGCAAAACAAAAGTTATCATTTCTGAGTGCCATTTTTGCGGATGGATGGGCTACTGTTTTGAAATACATTTCGAGTTCTGACGTTTCTTAAACCCTTGGGATCCAAGGACTTCCTTCCCTTTATTTTAATTGGCGAATGGATTTCAACTTTTTTTTAATATTTCTTTGCTTATCGTTCAATCCAATCTGTCCATTAGTGAAAGTGGAATTCTTTTCCGTGCAATCAATCTTGGGAAATATTCTTTTGAGACAGATAAAGAAAGGAAAGGAATAAGGCTTTCCCTTCTAAATGGCTGTTTGGTTAAGGGCTCAAAATTAAATATATAGGTGTAGAGTACATACCTTAGTTCACTTCCCTCCTCCCATATTTTTATGGTAGGTATTGGTAACATAGGCTGGGTGTTAACATCGGGTATTATAGAGGCGAGCCAGTGATTAAGGTGTAAGTGAGCTGAGTTAAGTTCAAACAATAAAAAGTTCGGATTTGAAATTTGCGGTTTCAAATTTAGTTCAAGTTTGATTGAATTTATTTATAAAATTTGAATTCGATTCGAGATAAAAATTAAATTATTTAAATGCATGTAATTAGATTTGTGTACCTAGCAAAAAACGAATTTGATTTTTATACTCAATTTCAAATTCGATTATTTGTGTTTGAGTTCGAATTGAGATTTTTTCAATAATAATTAAAAATAATAAAATTTAGAGTAAAGATAAAAAACTTGATTAGTCTCGAGCATGGTAGTCGGTATCGTATCAATACCGGTTATACTGGTCGGTACGTACCGATTTTGAAGAAAAACGAAATGGTACTAACATCGTACTGTTTCGATCTTTCTATCGGTTCGTACCGGTTGTACGGTCGGTAACGACCTGTATCGATCTATATCGACCTGTACGGTTGTACCAGTACGTACCGACTCGTATCGGTTGGTATAAGATTTTGATTTTTTTTTTTTAATAAAAAAATCACCTTACTTTTTTTTAACTAATTCTTAATACTTTGTCATAATAATTTTTACTTTTTCATAATTTCATTCAAAAAATATATATTTACTAAATTAGGCTATTGAATCTAATTAATAATAGTTTATTATATTTTTTAATATTTATTTTATTTATGATTAAAAAATTTAGATATTAAATATTTAAAATTTTAAAATTTTATATTTGCATATAAACATATATATGTATGTAATTGAGATTTATTTGTACATGTATATAATATATATTTTATTAGAAAACTTGAAAATGAGCTTTATAAATATATATATATGAAAAAATATTTGAAAAATGTCGATAAACTCGAAACTGTACACCGATAGCAGTACGTACCAGTACCCACAAAAAAAATGATACGCCTACCGATACGGTACTGACTACTTTGATCTCAAGAGTTACTTGAATCGAGCATTAAATACTTGAACTCGATTTGCTCGATAGTTCGAGATGCTCGAGCTTGAGCTTAGCTCGACAATGATCGAATTTAATCTACATTCTTTTGAACCAAATATGAGTAATTTGATTAATCTTGCGAGTAACTTGCGAAAACAGGCACAAATGCCTGGTTTATACCTATGCTACTGATGCTTTTGTTAGGTCCGCATGCGAGAAAGGGGACAGGAGATGTTGATTCTATTATTGTCAATGTTAAAAAAATCGGACCAGAGGTCGAACCGGTCAGACTTTCGATTTTCGGTCCAATCGGTTCAACTGGTTGGATCGGCCGGTTTGATAAAACTCCTTTTTAATACTTAAACATTAAGTTATATATTAAGTAAATATTAAATATAGTTAATAATTAATAAAAATATGCATTTGGCTTAATGGTATGGTCTTTAATATAATACTAAGAGGTTAAAGGTTCAAATATCATTAATTACAAATAAAATTTTGAAAAAAAAAAAAATAAAAAAAATATTTAAAACCGGTTTTTTAGTGGTTCAATCCGATTTTTTTACCGATTGAACCGGTTCTTTACCGGTTTGATGTAAATCCAGTTCTAATAACCTTTCGGACCGGACAGGCCACGATTCCCGATCCGACCGGCCGGTCCGGTTTGATTTTTAATCACTGATTTTTGTAGTGTGTTTGGTTCAGCTGTAACTTCTGAAATTACTGTTTTTTTTATTCATTAGTGTTTTCTTGAGTCATTTTTGCTTTTGCAGTAAAAGAATGAATTTTTATAAATTGGTCAAACACACATTTAGGGTCCATTTGGATCCCACTGGTGTCCTAGTCCAGTGGGGAGGATTTTCCCCCCAACTGGTTTCACCTCCACTGGAGGTGTGTTTGGATCACCTCTAGTGGAGGTGTTCACTGGGCTGGAGCTCCAGTGGAGTGAGTAATTTCCCTTTTACCCCCTCCACTGTTTTTTTTTAATTTTTTTAAAATTTTAAAATAATTTATTTTTTTAACATAAATATATTTTTAAAATTTTTTAATTATTATTTAACATAAATATAATTTTAATATATATTTTATTATTTAATATAAATATAATTTTATTAATTTTAATTATTTATTATATATATAAACATTTTAATCTAATGCCCTTAATGATCATTTTTATTTTCCACTATCATTTACCTCACCGCCACCGCTGCGTTTGAATCCAAACACATATCCCATCACTGATTTTAATCTCATCGTTACAGTATCCAATCTCACCGTCATCGCTGTTTTTAATTTCACTGTCCATCCAAATGGACCCTTAATCTATTATAATGCACACGTTTAACTTCTGAAATATCATGGACCATCTTTCTATTGCATATCTATTACAATAGATTAAAGTAACCTCTAATCGAAGAGATTATTTCAATATTGCTTTCCGCATGACAAATCACATATATACATATATATTATATTATTTTGACTAAAAAATAAAAGAAAAGAAAAAAATAAATAAAAAAAATTTGTATATTTGTGTCATGTTCGTATTATTTTTTCATGTCATAATCAGATTCAAAGTATTATATATTTGTATAAATTTGACACGTTAATAATTCATTTTATGTATTTTTTGACATGTTTGTTGTGTTCGAATCGTATAATCAAGTTGTATTCGAAATTGTCAGCTCTAATTGACACAATTCAAATAACTCCTAATTTTGTGTCACGTGTCACCGTGTTTATATTATTTTTTCGTATCATAATCGTATTCAGTGTATTATATATTTATGTAAATTTTGATACGTTAATAATTCGTTTTATGTAGATTTTGATACGTTCGTCTATTTGTATTGTGTTCGTATTATTTTTTGTCGTGTTTTAATTATTTTTCTCATATTGTGTTCGTGTCGTATTATAGTCATGTTCTATTCGAAATTGCCAGGTCTAATTGATATTATTCAAATAACTCTCAATTTCGTACCACGTGTAGTATAATGATTAAGAGTTATTGTTTGTCTAGATCAAATAGTAATTTTAGACATCTAAACCTTACTTTAAAAGTCGTCCCCAAGTAGGGATATTTTGCATAATTTGTCATAGTAATTCAATTTAAACTCTAATTTCATTGACTTAAGAATTTGATCATTACATTTGCATCTGTCATACATTAATATAAATATTATATTCAAAACTTACCCGTTGCGTAATAATGACATTTTATTCTTATCTATTACTAACATTAAAAGCAATCTTCAAATGCATGAGAGGCAAGAATTAAGGATTTTGAATCCATGCTTAGTTGTCTTAGGGGGTTAGTTTGGTATTTTCAATTTTTTTTTTTACTAAGAAGGAAAGAAAGAAAAGAAAAGAAAAAGAAAGAAAAGAAAAGAAAGGAAAAGAAAAGAAAAGAAAAGAAAGGAAAGGAAAAAAATATGGAGAAAAAATTGTGTGTTCGTGTTATTTTTTGTGTGTTCAAAATATTATAAATTTATACAATTTTTACACTTTAATAATTTATTTTATGTAGATTTTGACACGTTCGGATATTTGTTCGTGTTCATATTATTTTGTGTCGTGCTCGTATTATTTTTTCGTATGTTCAAATTATTATGACTTACGAAAAATGACTTATGAAAAATGATTTCTGCATTTTTTGGTGTTTTGCTAGCAGAAAATTGATTGGTCAACGAAAAATGACTTACTGGTCAAACGAAAAATAAGGCTTATTTTCTGAAAATTGTCTTCCCCTTCAAAAGGGGAAGATAATTTCCAGAAAAGAACTGTCGATGAGTAAGGCTACTCACTAAACCCATCAACCTAGTTTAACTCAAATCGAGAGTTGAACATCATATTTTAGATTGGGATTTAACTTGACTCGAGCCAAATATTATTATATTAATAAAAATATTTATTTTTTTAATTATAAAAAGATATTAAAATATTAATATAAACATATTTTAATATTATAATTTTCAATATTTTATTTAAATATTATTAAACATACATATTAATATGTAATATTATATTATTATTTTAATAATAAATAATAAATTATTAATATAATAGATATTATTTATTATTTTAATAAAAATATTATTTCATATAAGAATATAATTATTTTAATAATAAATCATAACATTATAAATATTTTAAATTTTAAATAATATTTTTAATATTTTATTGAAAAATGTTTTTATATTACTATTTTAATAATAAATATATAAAAATTATACTTTATAAAGATTTCATAATAGATGGTTTTTAGTATAAAAATATTATTATTTTAATAGTATAAATATTAATAGAAATACTATTTTAATAATAATATTATTTTAAGTATTTAATATTAATATAATTTTATATTAAAAATTATTAAAATATTAATATTTGAAATATTAATATTAAAAATTAATATTTTAAATTTTATAATCAATATTTTTTTTAATATTTTATGCCTTATTACTATTTGAAAAAAGTAAAAATAATATTCTAATAATTATTATATTAATATAAATAATATTTTATTAATATTTAGATCAATATTAGTATTTAAAAAACTAAAAATAATATTTTATTATAAATAAAATTTTAATAATTATTAATTAATAGAAATAATATTTTAATAATAATTATATTAATAAAAATAATATTTTAATAATAATCATATTAATAGAAATAATATTTTAATTATAATGATATTAATATAAATAATATTTTAATAATAATTAAATTAATAAAATATTAATGTTATTAATGTTTTTATAATAAATAGTATTATTTTAAGTATTTAATATTAATATAATATTTTAGTATTAAATCTTATTATGAAAATATTAATATTAAAAATATTAATATTTTAATAATAAATAATTTTTAATATTTTAATATTTAATATTTAATATTTATGTCAACATTGTTATTTAAAAAAAATAGATTTTTCAGAAAATAACCAAACAACAGAAAACATTTTTCATTAAGTCATCCAAACATCAGAAAATCTCTATTTTTTCGAAAAATCTTCACATTTTCCAAAAAATATTTTCTGAAAATCAATTTCTGCGAAACAAACGGACCCTAAGTGTGTTTGAAGAAAAAGTTATATCTGTTTGAGGTGATCATTCATTCCAAGAATGATGATTCATCATCTAATAGTTGACTTTTCATGAAATGGTATTTATTTCAAGAGATGATTTTTCATCAAATAGTTAACTTTTCATAAAAAAATATATACTTTCATGAAAAGGTGTTTTAACACCTGTTGGTGCCTATAAATACCTTCATTTCACTAAATTCAATAATAATAATCACATTCAATTACTCATTCTATATCACTCTCAAATTTTTTGATTTTGGTTCAAGTGTGTTTAAGAAGAACTTGAAGTGCAATTTTGTTCTTCTTTGAGTAGGCATTGTATCCTAGGGATAACGTTTCCCAGAGATCATTTGCACCATAGTGGAGAAACTATTATCCTAAGAAAGCTTCCTGGAAGTGCCTTGCCTACAATCTTCTTCACTACTACTTCTTCTTCTTCTTCTTCTTCTTCTTCTTCTTCTCTATTATTGTTTTTACTTGATTGCATTAATCCAACCCCCAATATACAATAATTTAGGATAATAGAACTTCTCCAATGACGACTTTTGCAATCAATGAAGTGGAGAAACATGAAAGGTTCAATGGCATTAAAGGATGTTTATATATTGAACCAAATCAGAGAGTTATTTTTTTTTAGAAATATCTTAGTGAATGGTGGAACATTGTGTTTTGGTTATCCTCTAATTCTTATTTTTGTTTCGGTACTTGAACAAGTTTTTATTTCTACAAAATTTTGAAATTCAATAAGAGTAAGTATGTTCGAAGAACAAAGAAGTAAAGAGGTAAGTCTTATGAAGTGTAAGACACATCTTCAGAATATCAAGATACGTAATTAATTCATTGCACTACTCTATGTGATAGTAGTAGAATATGTTTATATCAATGTGATTGAATGTTAAATTACATTTTGGTTTTTTAAATATTTGTTTTTAAATATATTTGATTGATTTTTTTTTTTCAAAAAGTGGATATCTTTTTTAGTATTATCATTGACTGAGATTTCATTTTACTCTTATTTGATACTTGATTAAATTATCATGCTCAAATAAAAGATTAAAATATTTGTGTGAGAAATTACAACAAATTTGAATTGGTGTATGAATGGGTACAAAGTTTTATAAAAGACAAAGACAATATTTATCTATTTTTCTTTGAATAAAATTTACTAAATTTGTTTGCTAAAATATTTAGTGATATTAGAGAATGCTATATATGAATCTTTGATTAAACAAATTCTGATTGATAATTATGTGAATTACATGCTTATTAAGAACTTTATGAATTTATTTTCTAAAATAGAAAAGTGTTTTCAAAATGCTTGACTAATGCATATTGTTATATGTGTGATTTACATAGAATGTGATTAATCGAAGGGAAGAATTAAAATATGACTTCCATTGTTAATTATTCAAATGTTTATGAATTAATTTAAGGAGATAATGTTATTTTTAAAAGTCTACAAAAAATTTTATGAAATAAAATACCTTTGATTAAAGGGTGTGATAGAATGAGGAATTAGGTGCATATATTTTGGGTATGCATATGATAAAGACATGAAGATTCATGTTCAATGAATCTAAAAGATTTAATTACAATTAATATTGTGATAGAATCAAGGATGTTATATTGAAGAATATTTATTAAAGTTAATTCTTCAATCCAAAGAAATTGCTAAAGAAAGTTCATATGAACTTAGAAATAATTCTTCAAATATTAAAGAAGAATGAAAACCTTGTATTTGAAAACATAAAAGAGTTTGAAAAGTAAAATTATATGTTTCATAAGTTTCTTATTAAAAAAATAAGAAAATCATATGACTCGGATTTTATAATGTTTACTTTATATAATGAAACATGTGATTACTATGTGATTTTTATCATAGACTTATTGTTTGAGGTTAATGCATTTTTATGCATTGTTAATTATTAGTATAATACATGTTTATTTGAAAATTTATGTTAGTGTATTTTTGTAATTGCTTAATGCAAGTTGCATATCTCTAACATTTTATAAGTATGATTTTGATAAAAACAATATGAAAGATATGTGAGTTTGTTAAATAGATTAACATGATCATAGTTTTGATGATTATAAGTTATTGCATGGCTAAGTTTTATGAAACTTGAGATATACATGCATTGTGATATTTTTCAGATGATTAAATTTGAGATCATATTTTTGTTATATGATTAAACTTGAGATTTACATAGTAAATTGTGATGATTATTACTTTTATCATTTTATATTAAAGTATATACTTTATATTATTATATGAGATTTGTGTTACTAACATCTTTGATCTTTGAGAAATCTTGTGTTAAGATTTGTTAAGATTAATAAAATTTCAACGAAAGAAGAGTCCATACTTTTGTGTGATAAATGAACACTATAAAAAGTGTATCATTTCTATAAAGACAATTAATTTGGAAACAAATTAATATGGTGACATATGAAGATAACATAATTACAATGTTCACTACAATTAATTTAGTGAATATGAACAATGATGAACATTAGTGAATTATTTAAATTTAATTTCATTATGTCATGTCACTTATTCAAGTGTTGCCTTTAAGAGTTACAATGAGATCTTATTTTTAACATAAACTTGTTGAGATACAAGTGTAAGTTTGAAAAAATAAGATTCAAACTGAATGGTGAATTAATTAATAATCAAATGTTAAAATCAAAGGAAGATATAGACTACTTGAAATCTTTTTTTGTGAATAAATTTATTTTTATAGCTGTTATGTTTGCTATTGCAAACTATAAGTTTGAAGTACATCAAATGGATGCATAGTGGTGTTATCTTCAATGGTGAATTGGATGAGATTTATATTCATCAAATGAAAAAGTAGGTACTCAAGACAAAAAGACAAGGTAAGACAAGCGAAGAAACTAGATCAAAGTTTTCTTATTACAAGATATGTCAATTTGAGAAGATAGATTTCATATATATCTTTAAACAAATTAATGAGATTAATGAAAAGTCAATTTTGAGAAGATAGATTTTAAATTATCATTGTTCAAGGTGTTGAACTTAATGAGATTACAACTAAAGTGAATTTTGGATAAAATGAGTTCCAAATTTACAAGTGTTTGATTATTTTAAGTGATACAAATCACTTTAGATTTGGTGATCAAGTTGTGATTCAGAAAATGGAAAATAAAAGATTTTATAGCAAACTCATTGCAATGAGAAACAACCATGTGTTGTAATAAGATAGGTAAAGTACTACCTACAAAACACTATGAGAGATATGGGACTAGTACCGGTTACTAGAGATGATCTAGATTGATACCAACTCTATCTCATTGATGTCGCTTAAGAAATTGATCCTTTAAGTTTAAAAGATAATCTCTTCATTCGATGATCATTGTGTATGATAGTTCAATGGATATCAATCTTGAATTGTCCGAGGAATTTATGTATGAGATACATAATATTCTCAATGCTTCAACCTTTTGAATAGTGGGGGAAAAGAAGGAAAATAACTATTTCTTATAAAGTCTCATATCTAGATGCATTATTCACAACAAATAGGATGGACATAAAGTCCTTAATAGACTTGTAGTTCATTGAGTAGAGTAATAAGTAAAACAAGAGATTGTGAACACTCTTGACAAAGTCTACCTATGCAAGTATAGAAGTGAGAGGCCGCTTCTTATGGATCTCCGGTTAATCCTAGAGTACTTGCTAGCACAGGATCAAAGCGAAGGCCCATATTAAATTGCCCTGCCCATAGAGGAACACATGGACCAGTGTAGAGTGTGAATATGTTTCCTTGTGTCTCATATTCAATCTAAATGTTCAAGCCTTGGCCACCTATTAGACATACATTTTACATAAGAACCAAATTGCATAATTTTCTTTAGGACACATTCATTTGCATTATTAGGTAATAAGTGGGGGGATTGCTGTATATATTACCTTATAATGAAATATTTCAAAAATAATTCTAAGAGTTTTATTTTTTTAATAAAGGTTAGAAATCATATAGATTGCATATTTTCACGAATTAAGTGTGTTTGAAGATCCTTCATTTCAAGAATGATGATTCTTCATCTAATAGTTGACTTTTCATGAAAGGGTATTTATTTCAAGAGTGATGATTTTTCATCAAATAGTTAACTTTTCATGAAAAAATGCACTTTCATGAAAATGTGTTTTTAACACATGTTGGTGCCTATAAACATCTTCATTTAAACTAAATTTAATAATAATAATCACATTTAATTACTCATTCTCTATCACTCTCAAATTTTCTAGTTTTGGTTCAAATATATTCAAGAAGAACTTGAAGTGCAATTTTGTTCTTTTTCGAGTAGACATTGTATCATGGGATAACGTTTCCAAGAGACCATTTGCACCATAGTGGGGAAACTATTATCCTAAAAAAAACTTCCTATAAGTGCCTTACCTACAATCTTCTTCACTTCTTCTTCTTCTTCTCTATTATTGTTCTTACTTAATTGCATTAGTCCAACCCCCAATATAAAGTAGTATTGCATATAACTTTGTCATGAGATACTGAGTCATTTGTAGAAATATTCTTTTCCAATCAGGTGAGGCTAGTTTTACATTTTTATTTGTGTTGTCCTATAAAAAAAAAATTTAAAAATCAAAGAAACAAAATACCTATTGAAAATTTAGTTTGGAGAAAGTCAGCCAACAGTATACTTGAATTTGTGGGTTTATAATGCATGGTAAAAGCAGCTACATTACAAAGATTATAGGGAATGAGGGATTGTCAATCCGTGTGTGCAGATTTGATTAGGCAAAAAGGGTATGCATATATGAGGATAGCCCAGTCAAGGATTTCTCATTACATTCAGTACTATCTTTTTCTTCTTGCTGAAGAATTGCCTTGCATTGTTAACATTCATGATCCTATAGCTTGCTTCAAATCATGAATAACTTGGACAAATTATATCTTTTCTTGACCATGAAGAGTTGGTTATTCAAGCAACAAACCATTTGTGCTTTCTGATCATCCGAAGGGCGTATTGATCATTTAACCAAAGTAGTCAATACCGTATCGTTGGACATATCGTTTTTGTTCTGGTACTGGTACGTACCGGTATCGATGTGTTTCGATGTACTGTTTCTAGTTTACCGGCATTTTTCAAATATTTTTTCATATATATAGCATATTTTCAAGTTCCATAATAAAAAATATATTATATATACATTCAAATATAGCTCCATTACATTTATTTATATATATATATTTAAATATAAATTTTAAAAATTTAATTTCTTAAATTTTTAAACATCAAATAAATAAATTATTATTAATTACGTTCAATAGTATAATTTAATAAACATATTTCATTTTTAAATGTAATTATGAAAAAAATAAAAAAAGATCAAAGACAAAAAAAAAATTAAAAATTGGTTTAAAAAATCAAATAAATGATTTTTTTTAAATAAAAAAAATAAAAATCTTGTACCAATCGGTAGGACCGGTACCTGCCGGTACTAATCGATACAGACCAGTAAAATCGGTATGAGTCGATACAAAAACCAAAATGGTGCGATACTAATATCATTTCATTTTATCTTAAAATCGATATGTATCGGCCGATATAACCGATAACGATAGGTACTGGGTACATTACATTTAACACCACTTGCCTAAAAAAAGAATATACAAAGTGCTTGTTGCTTATAAAGGGCTACTTTTGTATGTGTTCAAGTAAGCTACCTTTTATTAATTGAAAAAGATCAACAAGTTGTGACAAATGAAGTATAGAAAACAAGAGATTATGAAAAGAAAATAAAATAAAAATAGTGATGGTTAATGTAAACGTTGTTCTTAATATTGAGTTATAAACTAACTGAAAGTTGAAAATATATATGCAATTAACAATAAATGAAACATTTCAGTAAAAAAAATATTTAAAATTGAAAATATAATTTTATTTTTCTTCTCTCTTGATATTAGATAAGTTTATTTATTATCTATACTAGATATTGCACATTCACAATGTGAGTGAAAATGAAATAAATATTGAGTAAAAAAATTTATATATTTATAGAGACTGAATGTTTTGTTAGAAGAATGAGCACAATATCCATTGATTAAGTTACCTATTTATACAAGAGTAAATCTACAACATTTACTGCTGGAAAGTCAATGTGCATGTGTTTAGGGAATGTGATAGAGCTAATTACAAGAATTGTGGAAGGCTTAGCTGATTACAAGAATTATGGAAAGCGTACAGATTTAAGGGATAATAGTCAAAGTTGTAATTCAGCAAAATTAATTACTAAAGTCTAGGATCCTTAATATTCCCCCGCAAGATGGTGGAGCCATCGGCAACACCAATCCTGGACCTTAAAGAAAGAAACCTTTGTCTTGCAAGTGGTTTAGTTAAGCCAAATGCAAGTTGATCCTTAGTTGAGATGTATGTGATTTGAAGTTTACCATGGTTGAAATGTTGGCGTACAAAGTGATAGTCTAGTGCCAGATGCTTCATTTTGGAATGAAAAACTGGGTTTGCACTAAGGTAGGTAACTCCAATGTTGTCATAGTGCAGAACTGGTGGTGTAGAGGTGGGGAGATGTAATTCAGCCAATAGATTTTGGATCCAAACAAGTTTTGCAGTGGTATTAGCAATCGCTCTATATTCAGCTTCAGTTGAGGACCGAGCTGTTGACCTTTGTTTTGATGATTTCCAAGATATAGGGTTGTTACCTAGATAGATTACATAAGCAGTGGTAGAGCTTCGATCATCAAGACATCTTGCCTAAATGTAGACAAATGCAGGTCGAATTTTTTCTTAAAGTAGAGGCCATGATATATTGTTCTTTTAAGATACCTTAAGATTCTTTTCAAGCTGGAGCAGTGACACTAACTTGGAGCATGCATGAATTACGAGAGCTTTTTCACAGAGAAGGCAATGTCAGGTCTAGTGATGGAGAGATACTGCAAAGAGCCTACTAATTTCCTATAGGCAGTAGCATCAACTGGGCCAATTCCATCATTCAGATGGAGATGCACATTTGTTTCCATTAGAGTGGTAACTTCTTTTGAATGAAGCATATCAAACTTATCTAGTATATCTCTGACATACTTATGTTGAGAGAGAAACATACAAGAGGATGTAGAGATGACTTCAATTCCAGAAAGAAATTAAAAGGACCAAGATCTTTAAGAGAAGATCTTTGAGACAATTGGTAAAGGAAGATCTTTATAACATATAGACCAAGAAATATATACGAGTGGATTCTTTAGAGTAGATGAATAGAGATGCATCAGAAGATGAATTGACAAACCCAAAGTCAATAAGAAATGAGCTCAATTCTTGATACCAGACTCTTGGAGTCTGTTTTAAACCGTAAATAGCCTTCTTGAGTTTGTAAATATGATTTGGTTTATCCTTGTCAGTGAAACCAGTGGGCTGAGTCATGTAAACCTCTTTAGATGGTATGCCTTGAAGGAAGGCATTGTTGACATCAAATTGATGAATTGGCCAGTCAGATGCAAGAGCAATACATAGGACAACTCTAATTGTTGTTGGTTTGATGACATGACTGAATGTTTCTATATAATCAATGCCCGGACGCTGATGAAAACCTTTTGCAACAAGTTTAGCTTTGTATCTGTTAATGAACACATCTGGTTTGCGTTTAAACCTGAACACCAATTTGCAACCAATGACATTTTGCTTCGGATAAGAAGGAACAAGATCCCAAGTGTGATTTTTGATCAATGCATTGAATTCTGAAGATAATGCTTGTCTCCAATTAGAGTCAATAAGAGCTTGGCTAACACAGGTTGGTTCTATGGATGATGGTAGAAGGTATTTGGAGACATTAAAAACTTGTTTAGGTTTAAAAATGTTGTTATGAGATCTAGTGACCATAGAGTGTGTGCAAGCATGAGGTTCATGAGAGCTTTTAGTCATGTTTGTTGTATGTAGGTGAAGATTAGAAGCATTACCTGGTAAGGATGAAGCAGGAGAAGGAGATTGTTGAGGGATCTGAGTAGTAGCAGTATTTTGAATAGGTACAACTTCCATTGCTATAAAGTCTGAAGGTGATGAAAGTTAGGAAATTCAGATGGTTGTATAGCACCATTAGTTTTGTGCCACTGTGAGGAGACAGACTCTGAGGATTGTGTGTGAAAAGAATTTAAAGGAAAGTTGTTTTCATAAAATAAGACATGGCATTACACATATACCTTTTGTGAAGAAGGATCATAACAGTAAAATGCACTCTGAAAGGCAGAGTAACCTAAGAAAACATAGGGCTTAGATTTTGATTGTATTTTGTGACTATTGTAAGGTTAAGTAAAGGAGTGGAAAGTTTGTTTATAAGATAAACAACAGTCTGAAATGCATAGGACCAGAATTTTAGTGGTAGTGAAGCATGAGGAAGAAGTGTTAAGCCTTTTTCAACAACATGTCTGTGTCTTCTTTCAGCAGAACCATTATGCTTAGGAGTATGGGGTGGTGTGGTGAAGTGAGAGATGCCATAACTAGTTAGAAAAACTGACAATTTTTTATACTCACCCCCATTGTCAGAGTAGATAGAGATAATAGAGGTGTTAAAAAAAAATTTAACAGTGGCTTTGAAGGTTGGAAAAAGTTTGTAGACATCTGATTTGGATTGTATAAGAAAGAGCCTAGATTTCCTTGCATATTAGAAACATGTAGAACATTAGATAATGAAAGAGTTTTTGTGTTTGTAGGAATAGAGGAAGAACCAACACCATCTCCAACTATGAGTTCATCAGGTCCTCCATAATTTGTGTAGAGTGATAGATTGGCTAGATCAGTGGTGACATGATTAGAGGTTCTGAAGTCTATGATCCAGTGTTGATTGTTTTTTGGATTGGAGGTGGTAACGTGATTGGCAATAGGTTCCTTGACAATGACTGTATGAAGTCTGCAAGTTCGAGCTGTATGGCCTTGTTTGTCACATAGCTGACAGATGTGTCTTGGCTGGTTTGATTGTGCATTAAAAGGTTTTCTTCTTAAAACTGATTCCTACTATAGTTGGATGAAGGAGAGCCTCTTGAATTTCCTCATCGAAAAAAATGATTGTCTCTTCCTTGTTTGGAATAGGTGACATAATTGGCTATGACCATAGGAGCAGAATATTTCTCTTCTTGTTGGATTGCATTTTCAAAGTCTACAAGCTTGTCATAAAGCTCTTCAAAGGATATGTCTCATTCACGGGCTCTAATGGCCGTTGAGATTTCCTTAAACTCTTATCCAAGTCCATTTAAAATAAAAATGATAAGATCTTCTACAGCTACTGATGCTTGTGCCAGTGCTAACTCATCTGCAATAGTTTTCATTAATGATAGGTATTCTGCAGCTGATCTGCCATCTTGGGTTGTAACAGTCAGCTTCTTTTTCAAGGACATGATTCTAGATCTTGTTTTGTTGGCAAAGGTTTTGGAGAGTGTTTCCCATGCTTCATGAGAAGTTTTGGCTGTGACAATGAGAGGGATAATGGATTCAGAAACAGATGCCACAAGAGCATGTAGGATAAACTTATCCTGTCTGTGCCAGAATGCATATTCTGGATTTAGAACTTGTTTAGAATCAACTGTGATCATGACTTCTGGACATGAATGAGCTTCAATTAAATAATTGACAAGATCATATCTAGCAAGAAGAGATTTTAGCTGGATTTGCTAAGAGGGGAAGTTCAAAGAGTTGAGCTTCAAAGGTAGCTGTGCTACAGCTTTAATGGAAACGGGTATAGGACTGGTTCGGGAGTCGGTTGTTGCTGCCATGATTTGAGAAAACAATCGAGGGGCTTTTAAGTTGTAGGCTCTGATACCATATAGAGACTGAGTGTTTGGTTAGAAGAATGAGCACAATATCCATTGATTGAGTTACCTATTTATACAAGAGTAAGTCCACAGCATTTACTGTTGGAAAGTCAATGTGCATGTGTTTAGGGAATGTGATAGAGCTAATTACAAGAATTGTGGAAGGCTTAGCTAATTACAATAATTGTGGAAAGCTTATAGATTTAAGGGATAATAGTCAAAGCTGTAATTCAGCAAAGTTAATTTCTAAAGTTTAGGATCCTTAGTTGCTGATTTGGTTGATACTTTAGGATTCTTAATAATATTAAAATAAATTTATCTAATGATATAAGATGTCGGTAGTTTTTTTTTTATTTAAATTATTTGATGATGTCATATATAGTAGTTTTTTTAAAAGTAAAATACTTAAATATTCTTAATTGCATTTTATATTATAATTTATTTTTGGTTTTTTTTAATAAATTTACTAATTGCGATAGTGTCTTGTTAACTCGTGACCTCAACTCAATCACTCCTTTTAATATTAGTATTGACTAAAACTTGCACATCCACTTAGGATTGGCAACGGGGCCCAGCGAGGCGATTTTTTGCTTTCCTGACCCTGACCCCGACCCCGACCTCTATAGGATATACTCGAAACCAGCCCCGAACTCGACTTTAATTACGCCTCTAGCCCCCGATCTCGAAAAGAAAAGACCTTCCCGACCCCGACCCGCTCCGCCCCAAACTTTCACACCAAAACTTACAAGCAAACTAACCCATCACAATAAGCATCTTGGTGTCTTCAACATAGCAAAATGGGGAAGAGCTGGCTCGTGGCTTTTATCCTTTGGCAGATGATTCCAACAGAAACGGCCATCACTGTGGGTGGTGGTGTTGGCATTAATATCGGCAATGCTGGTAGCGGTCGTGGTGTGGGTGTTTGGATTGGTGGAGGAATCAACAACAGCCCAACTCCATCAGACCCTTCAGTGTCAAAGCTCAGCAGTGCTTACACTGCTCTCCAAGCATGGAAATTTGCAATCACAGATGACCCATTGGGGATTTTGAAGACTTGGGTTGGCTCAGATGTGTGTTCTTATAAAGGGGTTTTCTATGCAAATCCTCAAGGGTATTTTGGTAAAAATATCGAGGTGAGGCGGTGTAGGTTTATGCTAAAACAGACCCCGACCAGACCCCGTTAATATTTTTAAAATAACCTGTCTGGACTCGTGATAACTCTATGAAATAGAGTTATTTTACCATATTTTGTGCATTCAAATCGGCAAAGTCTTTGAAGTTTTTATTTGAAAATAATTATTTTTTAATTTTTTTAGATTAATTTTATTTATTTGTTCATGTTTAAATTAGTTATTAATTTAGTGTTGTTGTATTTTTATATGTCCAAAGCAAGAAGGAGCTTCAAGGTGCGAAAAGATAAAAAAAAGGTGCAAAGAAAAGCAATGGCAGATTTGACCTCTAGAGTTTGTTTCTAAAAAAACGTGATCTTAAATTCTTTATTCTAGAAAACTTCCTTATTGACTTTTGAACTTGATTTAAAAAACTTTGCAACAGTATATTATTTGCCTAAATCGCACAAGATTTTCCCATCCAAAGCTGTTGTCAAAGTACGAGACGACAGTAGAGGTAGCGTGCAGCAACGAGGAGGAGGAAGGGAAGCAAGTCGACGCCTCGGCTCCCAAAACCAGTGTCACGGTGCCCAATCGAGCAGAAAAAAATAAAGAAAAAGAAACTCTTACCTGTTACTTGCACGCGAAGTTTTTTACTCTAGAGTTCCAAAGCTCTATAAATAGGATCTTTTAAGGCTCAAATAAGCTCTAATCAATACCTTCTTGGCTTGTACATATATTTTTATCTTTCTTAAACTTAGTTTTTTTAAGAGAAGAGTAGCCACCAAAGATTTACAAGGAGCTAAGGATATTTTGGGGGATTGAGGACTGAAGACCTGAGAAACCTTAGTTTTCTTTTTTCCTTTCCTTTACTTTTTTTTTTTTTTACTTTATTGTAATATTGATGATGGTGAAACTCCTTTGTTTTATATTTTTATTAATTAGCATGAACTAATTTAGTTTTCTAGGATTGTAATGAAACTCAACATGTAGTTTGGATTATTTTACTTTCTTTCTTAATTTAATGATATTTGATGTTGTTTATTCAATTTTGTGCTTAATGCTTCTAATTGCTTAGCTACTAATTAGATTGATTTGGTAACCTAAATACAACTTGACAAAGGAAGTTTAATGTTAGACATAGATTAAATAACATGTATTTTAGATTCATTTATTAAGATGAATTGAGTTGCATGTAGGGTAGAAATATATTTACATGTCATGTGTAACCAATTTTAGAGTTTAAGCTTAATGGGTTTCTCTTTAATTCAATTATCATAGACATATAGTTAATTGGTTAAGAGGGATATTTTTATAAGACTATCGACAGATACTTATAAATAGATTAGAACTCTAGGTTAAAAACTCAATATCATTAGTCAAATTACGAGAATAGGAGAGGTTCATACAAAGTGTTGAGGAAAATTGTAATCCTAGGCTTTTCTCAATTCATTAATCTAAGTTTTAATTTATTTTCTTTGCTTATTATTTTCTTTTATTTAGTTTTTAATTATAACCTTTAATTAATTGTTTGGATAAGATTAAGTTGTTATAATTTTAGTAATTAACGAATTTAGTAACAATTTCTCGTGGGATCGACACTCTACTTTTCATTTTATTACTTGTTAACGATACATGCACTTGCGTGGTTAAATACGACAACAAGTTTTTGGCGTCGTTGTCAAGGAATTGTGTTACTACTATTGTTAATATTAATACCAAGCAATCTTAATCTTAATTCAAAAAAAATTTTCTTCCTTTATTTCCAGGTTTATTGATCGTTATATGAGAAGTGGTGCACTATGTGGGATCATAAACTAGATGCAATCAATGCCTTAACTACACAGGTGGCTGCATTAACCGAAAAATTTGACACTTTCGGTATACTTGCCGTCCAAAGCTCCTTTGTAATTTGTGAACTATGTGGAGAAGGACATCGTAGTGATTGGTGCCAATATGTTGAAAATTACAATATGCAGCAGAATAATCCTTATTCCAACAACTATAATTCAGGTTGGGAAAATCACCCAGTTGTAATTTGTGAACTTTGTGGGGAAGGACATCATAGTGATTGGTGCCCAATCAATTCTAAATTAGACAATATGTTGGAAACTACAATATGCAGCAGAATTATCTTTATTCCAACGACTACAATCCAGGTTGGGGAGATCACCCAAATTTTTCTTGGAACAACAATCAAGAGCCCTCTTATTCAGCCAATCAAGCACATCCTTTTGGGTTTCCATCACAAGATCAAGCTTATCTCCCAAAAAAGAAGCCATCATTGGAAGAGATGTTCACACATTACATGGTGGAAGCCGATGCTATCATTCAAAGTCAATCAACTATCTTCAGAGTCAAGCGGCATCCCCGCCAGGCTCTTGAGACACAAATAAACCAGCTTGATAATGCCATAAACAACCTCCCTTAAGAAACCCTACTAAGTGATACTGAGACTAATTCTATGAGCGATGAAAAAGAGCATTATAACACAATCACACTTAGGAGTAAAAAGAGATAGAAAAGGATAGCGAGAACCTAGAATTGCCAACCAAGGCTATTGAAGAAGAAGTTGTGATGGAAAAAGAAAATGAAAATGCTCAAGAAGAGGAGATTCAGTGTGACCCACCACCAACCATGCCCATTAAAGAGGAAGCTGTGATGGAGAAAGATGATCAAAAGGTTCATGAAGAGGAGACCCAATGTGAACTACCACCATCTTTTCCTCAATGCATCCAACAGCCAAAGCTAGTCAATGTGGTAGATGTGGTACTAAAGAGGAATTCATAGAAATTTATCCCATTGATCCACTTAAGGCATTATTGAATTCTACTTTTCAAATGGATGAATTTCACTTTCAAGTCTGCAAGAAAGCTAAGCTGTTAAAAGAAAATACAAACAAATGGCACGAACTGAAGATCATTAAGTGGTTAGATACAGGATGATAAACACAAGATAGTCAAGCTGATGACTATAAATCAAACGCTTCTTAGGAGGCAAACCAAGCTTTTTTTTCTCCTTACTCTTTGATATTTTATTTAATTTTTTTTGTTAAAATATATATATTTTTTTGTAGATAAATTCAATTTAAAAAAAAAGTGAACCTGGCACTGCGATGCCTAGGTCATGCAAAAAAAGGGCGTAAGGGTGGCGCCATCACCCAGCGTCGCGGCACCTCCATGGACAATTTTCTTTTCAAATTTTGAAAGTTTTTAAATCTTTTTATTTTCTTTGATTTTGAGTTCTAAACTTTTGTTAGGATATTATTATTAATTTATTTTTACTTTGTTTTCTTTTATAGGAGCCACTCACCCAACTTGGACAACCATGATAAGGTCCAAGAGGAAAACTATAGCTTCTCCTGCGTTGCTTTCATCGATAGGGGAGTTTTCTTGTTCTTACTCTTTATTTATACACACTGAGGACAATGTTTGTTTTAAGTTTTGGGATGTATTTAACTTATCAGTTTTGTAGACACCTAATTTTGTCCGGGCCTCCTAAACAAGGTGATTTCCTCCTTTCAACTTCCCAGAACGAAAAGAGACTTCCACAATTCCATAGATGGGTCTCCAAGACTTTGATTCGGAGGTCAACACGAAAAGTCAATCCAAAAAAAGTCAACTTCAAAAAAGTCAACCCCAAAAAGTCAACCACTAAAAAAGTCAACTCTTAGACAAAATCAAGATTCGAAGTTGAATTGAACAATGGTGAAGGAATTTTGATAATCAGAGATCTACAATTAAAGATAGAGAGGTTGAAAGACAAATTGCAAAATTCAGTGTAGGAAAAATGCCTAATTTTGCAAATTTGGGGAAAACTACGTAAACGATCAAATTGGATGAAATTGGAGGTTCCAAATGGAATAAGATCAAAATATGGATATTGGAAGGTCCAATTTTGAAGCGAAGTTGAAGGAAGATGTGGTTTGAAGAGAAAAAAGAAAATAAAGATTTAATGAATAAATAGAAAATTCACAAATTTGGGGAAAACTACAGAGATGACCCATTTCAGTGAAATTGAAGCCCCCGGTTGATAAAGAATAAATAAATAAAAATATCCCAAGTTCCAATTTGAAGTGGATCCCAACGAAGAGCCGATTGGAGTATAAACAAAAAAATGAGAAAATTTTCAATATTGAGGAAAATGGGAAAACTAAATCGGAGAGAAATTCGGATGTAAAAATTGGACATTTTCAGACCAACTCCAATTCAATATATGAAAAAGGCAGTGGAAAAAGAAAATCCAGAAAGTGGGCCCATTTTGAGTAAAACCGAGGTTTCGGGGGTTAAAGGGTAATTTTAAAAAATCAAAGAAAAACAATATTGAGGAAAAGTGGAAAACTAAATCGGAGAGGAATTCGAATGTAAAAATTAGGCATTTTTAGACCAACTCCAATTCAATATATGAAAAAGGCAGTGGAAAAAGAAAATCCAAAAATTGGGCCCGTTTCGAGTAAAATCGAGGTTTCGGGGGTTAAAGGGCAATTTTGGAAAATTTGAGAAAATGGAATCCGAGCTCGGAAAATTATGAAAACTTCCAGAACTGAGTTTTATATTTTATGGAAGGGATTGGAGAAGAAAAATCCGAAATCGGAGCTCAAATGGAAAAAGACAACGTTCGGGTGCACTAATCCGAAATTCCAAGAGAAAAATCCGAGAAAAATAGAAAACGAGCTCGAAAAATTATAAAAACTTCCATAACTAAGTTTTATATTTTATGTAAGGGATTGAAGAAGAAAAATCTGGAATCGGAGCTCAAATGAAAAAGGTCAAAGTTTGGAAGGCACTAAACTTTTGAGAAAAATATGGGAAAAATAGAATCCGAGCTCAAAAAATATGAAAACCTCTAGAACTGAGTTTTATATTGGATGGGATGTATTGAAAAAGAAAATTTCAAAATTGGGGTCCATTTGAAATTAAATTAAGTTTGGAGCCAAAATACAATTTTACCGAAAAATCGAAAAGGGTTATTTTGCAAATAAAATAAAAAAGAGGAATGGCCTCCAGGCCATTTTCGGCCAGCCCATGGATGAAGGAGAGGGTATGATCATCTTGAATCAAATGACTATGATTGAATAGAAACATGACATTTTTAAGAAAGGACAAGATTCTCCACTACTTGCTACATGGTATTTTTGGCCAATGGGATGCCTCCAAATTGCAAAGCCATGTGAAGAGCATGTGAAGAGCATGTGAAGGCTATGAGATGATGCCAAATAGGATTAAAAATGTCATCTAGGAAGATATTTTAATAGTAAGCCATATGATCATGACAAGTGGCTTAGATATTTTGTAGAGATATGAGACAAGAATAATTTAGGTGGCATTATTGGCCAATGAGAGGCTAGGAAACCCTTAATTTAAGGGAAGCATCATGCAAATAGGAGACAAGAACCCTTAATTTAAGGAAAGCATCATGCAAAGGGGGAACAATTTTAGCCATGTCGCAAGGATGTTGGGAGAGCATGCAAAGCATGACAAAGGCTAAAAAAAGATGACCACACCAATATACAAGGGGGTTTCGGCCAGCCAATAGAAAGAGGACAGGATTTCATTTTTTTAAAAGGCCATTCAGTACACTCTTGAGAAAAAAGGAGAAAGGGGAGAAACATCTCAAAGAAAAGAGAAGAAGCTTGGAAGGAAAGCTTAGCTAGATAGCTATTTCTTCCTTTCTTTTTATTGTAAATCAAACCAAAGAAGAAAAATAAAGAGGAAAGAGATTTAGACAAATGAAATATGAGCTATGAAAGCTTAATTCTTCATGAACTAGTTAATACTCCAATTCTTTGATGTATCTTTCAATGTGTATTTTCTTGGTTAAAAACCAATCCTTATATAGGACTTCAAATGTGCATATCTAGTCATCCACTACAAGTACAATATGCATATCTAATCATCCATTATAAACACAATATGCATATCTAATCATCCACTAAACACAATATGCATATCTAGTCATCCACTAAACATAATATGCATTATAACACTTCCCCTTGGATGACTATTCACTATGAATATGCCTCGTTAAAACATTGCTAAGAAAAACCCAGTGGGATAAAAACTTAGCGAAGGAAAAATAGTACAATATTCATGAGAAATTTACTTCCCCTCAAAAATATCCTAAAGCCGACGCATTCCAATGTTATGTACGTGTTTCTTGAAAATTGAAGTTGATAATGCCTTTGTAAATAGATCTGCTGGGTTGTCACTTGAGCGAATTTTGCAAATATCAACATCACCTTTCTTCAAGAGTTCATGTGCGTAAAAGAACTTTGGTGAAATATGTTTAGTTTTATCACCTTTTATGTAACCACCTTTGATTTGTACAATGCATGCTGCATTATCCTCATGCAATATTGTTGGCTTTTCATTTTCCACGAGCAATCCACATGCTCTTCTAATATGTTGAATCATAGTTCTTAACCACACGCACTCACGACTTGCTTCATGAAGAGCCAATATTTCTGAATGGTTTGAAGAGATAGTAGTGATTGTTTGTTTTACAGACCGCCATGAGATAGCAGTATCACTATATGTGAAGATGTAGCCTGTTTGTGGTCGAGCTTTGTGAGGATCAGAGAGATATCCAGCATCAGCATATCCTTTTAATTCTGGCTTTATTACATTTGGATAAAACAAACCCATATCAGTCGTGCCACGAAGATAACGAAAAACATGCTTCACTCCATTCTAATGTCTTCGCATTGGTGCAGAACTAAATCTTGCTAGTAGATTTACTGCAAAAGCTATAATTGGTCTAGTGTAATTTGCCAAATACAAAAGTGCTCCTATTACAATAAGATATGGTACTTCAGGACCAAGAATTTCTTCATCATCTTCTCGTGGATGAAAAACATCTCTTTTTACATCAAGTAGACGAACAACCATTGGAGAGCGTAATGGATAAGATTTCTCCATATGAAATTGTTTCAAAATCTTTTCTACATAAGATGATTGATGAATGGGAATCCCACTTGTCAAATGTTCAACTTAAAATCCAACACAAAATTTTGTTTTCCCAAGATCCTTCATTTCAAATTCCTCCTTTAGGTAGTCAGCAGTTCTTGAGATCTCTTCTGGAGTCCCTACTATGTTTAAGTCATCAACATATACTGCGACTATAGCAAATCTAGACTTTTTTTTTCTTGATGAAAACACAAGGACAAATGACATTATTTTCATATCCATTTTTCAATAGATATTCACTTAGACGATTGTACACATACATCCAGATTGCTTTAACCCATACAAAGATTTTTGTAGTTTAACATAGTACATCTGCTGAGCTCTTGATTTATATGCTTCAAGCATCTGAAATCCTTTAGGGATTTTCATGTATATATCATTATCTAATGATCCATATAAATAAGCTATCACTACGTCCATTAGACGTATGTCAAGTCCTTCAGAGGCTACCAAATTAATCAAAAATCTAAAAGTAATTGCATCCATAACAAGAGACTATTCTTCATAAACTATACCAGATTTTTGTGAAAAACCTTGTGCTACAAGTCTTGCCTTGTATCTCACAATTTCATTCAATTCATTTTTTTTACGTATAAAAACCCGTTTATACCCAACGGGTTTGACATCTTCAGGTGTCTGGACTACTGGTCCAAATACTTTACGTTTGTTTAATGAGTCTAGCTCAACCTTAATTGCTTCTTTCCATTTTGCCCAATCACTTTTATGTCGACATTCTTCGACAGTTTGAGGTTCAGCCTCATTATCATTGATAATATTAGAAGCAATTGTATATGCAAACACATGATCAACAACAACTTTATTTCTTTCCTACATATTCCCAGATTTTAATGAGATCTCATAATTTGTTGGTACCGGAACCACTTCTGGGGTTACTTGTCTAGAAATATGAGGTTGTTGATCTATGACCTCTTCTGAAGTGTCATTTTGAAGTGTTTTCATTTTCTTTTTCTTTCGAGGAACAGAATCTTTTGCACCATAAGGTCTACCACGCTTCTGGCGTACTTTAGATTCACTGACTGCCATTCCTACAGGATGTCCTGCAGGAACATTTAAACGTGCAGGAGTATTTGCAGCTGGTATATGTGAGTTAGTGACCCTTTTGGTGTCTGTAAAACATTTGGCAAAATATTTGCGACATTCTGCAAATGAATTATTCTTTGAACTTCAAGTTCACATTAATTTGTGCATGTATCAAGATTGGACAATGTTGGTGTATACCAACAAATTTCTTGTGTCTTAGATTCTTTATCTTTTTCTTTTCCTAATGATGAGAAAAATGACTCATCAAATTGACAATCTAAAAATCTTACTCTAAAAAGATCGCCAGTTAAAGGTTCAAGATATCTAATAATAGATGGAGAATCAAAACCAATATAAATTCCAAGACGTCGTTAGGGACCTATCTTAGTTCGTTGCGTGGGTGCAATAGGGACATATACAGTACAACCAAAAACTCTAAGATGAGAGATATTAGGTTGTTGACCAAACACAAGCTATAAAGGTGAAAATTTGTGATATGCAGATGGTCGGGTACGAACTAAAGATGCAGCATGTACTATAGCATGTCCCCAAGCAGATATAGGAATTTTGATTTCATAAGCATATGTCTAGCAATAAATTGCAAACGTTTAATGAATGATTCTGCTAAACCATTTTGAGTATGAACATGTGCAATGGAATGTTCAACAGTAATTCCAATAGACATGCAATAATCATAAAATACTTTTGAAGTAAACCCTCCTGCATTATCTAGACGGATTGTCTTAATAGAATGGTCAGAATAACTTGATCTTAATTTTATTATTTGATCAAGGAATTTAGCAAAGGCAATATTAGGAGTTGAAAGTAAACAAACATGTGACCATCGTGTGGAAGCATCAATTAAAACCATGAAATACCTGAATGGTCCACAAGACGGATGGATTGGGCTACAAATGTCTCGTTGTATTCTTTGTAGAAAAGTTAGAACAAAAATAATCAAATAATAAGAAGGTCTAACAATAAATTTACCTTGAGCACAAGAAGAACAAAAATAATCATCAGGCAAAAGGAGTTTCTGATCCTTTAATGGGTGTCCATGTATATTTTCAATGATATGTCGCATCATGGTTGAACCTGGATGACCAAGATGATCATGCCAAACTATAAAAGTTTTAGGATCTGAGCACTTCCAGTACACAAGATTTGATTCAACCATCCTTATTTTTGTAAAATATAAGCCAAATGAAAAACTCGAAAGTTTCTCTAATATGAACTTCTGGTTCGAAACTGTAGAGGTAATGTAAAGGTATTCAACATCTCCCTCATTCTTTGTTTCAACATGATAACCATTACGACGTATATCTTTGAAACTTAGTAGATTTCTTCAGGATCTATTAGAATATAATGCATCACCAATATATAATTTTGTTCCATTTGGAAACATAATGTGGACTCTTCCAGAGCCATCAATTATATTTGCAGAACCAGATACTGTATTAACATTAATTTCAGCTAATGTTAATTGCAAGAAATATTTTTTATCACGAAGAATTTTATGAGTTGTACCACTATCCAATAAACATATGTTATCCTCCATGATATCAACTTTATTTTGCATTATCTAGTAACAAAAAGAAATATTTTTAGAAATTGTAAAGAGATAATAAACATGAAATATGCAAGACATTATTATTCATTTTATAAGTAAGACTTTACATATGTTAATAACATAAACATAAAAATATCTCATTAGTAGATATTTCCATCCCTAAACAAATTATCAATTTTGTCATTAGGATCTCCGAAAAAATCAGAAACATCAAAATCAACATTTAGGGAAGATTCATTATCATAGCTAGGTTCAAATAAATATACTTCAGCATTTTTTTCCCTTTTCTTTTAGTGATGCTTTGTAAATATCAATTAGATGTTTTGGAGTTCGACATATTCGAGACCAATGACCTTTAGTTCCACACCTATAGCAAACATTATCATTGTTTTACACCTTATTAATCTTTTCAAGATTTTCATCATTTTTGACCTATTTTTTTTGACTCCATTTAGCACCTTTGTTTTCAAAACTTGAAGGAAGATTATTACGGGTTCAATAATTTTTTTCTAGCGCGACCCCTTTTACCACCACGACCTCGTTCATGACTTTGAGAAAATTCCACATTCACTTCAGGGAATGGTGTTGAGCCAGTAGGACGAGATTGATGGTTTTTCATCAAAAGCTCATTGTTTTGTTCAGCCACAAGTAAACAAGAAATTATCTCAGAATATTTTGTGAATATACGCTCTCGATATTGCTGCTGCAGGAGCACATTTGAGGCATGAAAAGTTGAATACGTTTTTTCTAACATTTCTTCATCAGTAATCTTTTCTCTACATAATTTCAATTTAGAGCTAATCTTAAATAAAGCTGAATTGTATTCACTTACGGTTTTGAAATCTTGTAGCCGTAAGTATATCCACTCATATCGAGCTTTTGGAAGAATCACCGTTTTTTTGGTGTTCATATATTTCCTTTAAGTTATTCCAAAAGGGCTAATGGGTCTTTAATAGTAAGGTACTCAGTTTTCAATTCTTCGTGTAAATGGTGTCGAAGGAAAATCATTGCTTTTGCGCGATCCTGTAGGGATCTTGATTTCTTTCTTTAACAGTATTTTCAAGATTCATAGCATCAAGATGAATCTCGACATCAAGTACCCATGATAGATAATTTCTTCAGGAAATATCAAGACCAACGAATTCAAGCTTCGTGAGATTTGTCATTATACTTGAAAAATAAATAAAAACCCAAAGTCAAATAGACATTAAATTAACCATATCACATATATCATATTATAGAACATGTGTAATATTGAGAGAGCAAAATTCTAGATAATACATGTTAAAGAGAGCAAAATTCTTACCTCGATATAGTGAGAAGAAACTTGATGGATTTTACTACCGTTAGAGATTTGATCGTGCTGATAACGTATTATAAATCAAATCAAATATTGTAAATCAAACCAAAGAAGAAAATAAAGAGGAAAGAGATTTAGACAAATGAAATATGAGCTATGAAAGCTTAGTTCTTCATGAACTAGTTAATACTCCAATTCTTTGATGTATCTTTCAATGTGTATTTTCTTGGTTAAAAACCAATCCTTATATAGGACTCCAAATGTGCATATCTAGTCATCCACTACAAATACAATATGCATATCTAATCATCCATTATAAACACAATATGCATATCTTATCATCCACTAAACACAATATGCATATCTAGTCATCCACTAAACACAATATGCATTATAACACTTTTTCATTTATTTACTTGGATTTCATGTTCTTTTTCTTTTCTTTTTCATGTGATTGTTAACTTCCTTTGTTGAATAAAAGGTTTTCAAAATAAATTTCTAAAGGTTTTATTTCCTTTATTTTTTATTCTTTACAAAATAACAAAGTTGATAAAAATTTTCAACACATTTCTTGCTTTAACCAAAACTTTGGAGGTCTCATTGTGCTTGTCTATACTTGATTTTCTTGCATGTTGCTTGTGGGATTCACCATTGTGGTAGGATAGATTTTTTCCTTTAGTTCTTCTTTTTAAAAAATCAAATAAAAGGTTTGAGAAGCTTGAGGATCTTAATTTTTATCGAGTGATTTTGGGTATGTGGGACTATGTCTAAGGAACCAACCATTGAGCCAACTTTCATTTTCCTTTGCTTATTTTTTTTAGTTCATTAGTGATTCATTTTCATATGTTTGTTGGCTGTAAAAAATCATGCATCCATAGCATTCCCAACTTGAGTTTTGGTTAAGACCAATTAATGGTCTCTAACCAAATTCTCGTGTATACTTGTTGGAAGAGTGATAGTTTAAGTTGGATATTCTGACTTTGAGCTTTTTTTTTTCCTGAGATATTTTTCTCAAAATAAAAGGATTTTTTTACTACGTTTAGCAGACCCTTAGAGGATGTCATGGTATTTTTTTCAAGATTTTTAGAATTTTTTTTATCAAGGTTGGAAAAATGGTTTTTGGTAAAATAGTTTTTAGTCTATTGTTTTTACTTTAGTGTAATTTAAGCCAAGGCATCCTTAGTCCAAAATTTAAGCCGATTTTTTCCCATAAAGACCATATTATGTCAAGTCTATACTGATTTTTTTAGAATTTTTAGGATTTTTTATAAAGGGAAAAAAATAGTTTCTCAAAACTAGTTATGGGAGTCAGGAATTTTTTTTTTCTAAACTAATAAATTTTTTATTTTTATTTGTAAAAAAGAGGGGCTGATTTGAGTTATTAGCTACTGTTTTAGGTTGATTCCCATGTCATCTCAAGGATAAAAATCAATTTTACAAAAATCGGGTCATGGATATCTTTTTAGAGGGTATTCGGCCATGACCCCTTTTTACCCAAAAATTCCAAAAATTTTTTAAATCCGAGCCCAAAGTCATTCGGTTTTTGAAAATCCAATTTAAGTTTCTTTCAAAGGTAGTAGGTTATCTTTTTAGGTATACAGATGTCCTTACTTCAAGAGAGAAATACACCTTCATGCATTGCATATTTTAAAGTGTTTTTATTTTAATTTGACATAAAACGTATGTTTCGGTTTCCTAAATATTTGGCAAGAATTAGTTACTAATCTTTGCCGGGGAGGTTATGAAATTGTTCAACGCATGTGTTTATGGAATCGAAAGATATTGTATTTTTTTTTTATTCAGAATCATATAAATGTCATAGGAAAGAATTATTTTGCCCAGTTTGCCGAGGAGTGCGGTAATATTTTTCGATATATGCTATTTGTAATATTCCTCACATGAAAATTCCATGTCCATGAATATTCCTGTTGATGTCATTTTATATTCATGTTACCATAATAAGATTTTGCCATGTCAAGCATGCTATGTCATTCATTCATATGCCATATCATTTGGATTATGCCATGTCATGCATGCATATGCCATATCATTTAGATTATGCCATGTCATTAATTCATATGCCATGTCATTCATTCATGTGCTATGACATTTAGTTTTTGTTATGTCACGCATGCCATGTTATTAATTCTTTCACCATGTCATTCATTCATGTGCCATGTAATTTAGATTTTGCCATGTCAAGCATGCCATTTCATTCATTCATATGCCATGTCATTTAGATTATGCCATGTCAAGCATGCCGTGTCATTCATTCATATGCCATATCATTTAGATTACGCCATGTCAAGTATGCCATGTCATTCATTCATATGCCATATCGTTTAAATTATGCCATGTTATTCAAATCTTGCCATGTCATTCAAATTTTGCCATGTTATTCATATGACATGTCATTCATTCATATGTCATGTCATTCAAATTTTGCCATGCCATTCATTCTTGTGCTACGTCATTTAAAGCATGCCATTCATTCATATGCCATGTCATTCATCCATGTGCTATGTCATGTAGAGTTTGCCATGCCAAGCATGCCATGTCATTCATTATTTTTTTTTGCCATGTTATAATAAAATGTTTGCCATGCCTTGTTAATTATGCATATTTTTATACTCATCTTTTTATGATAGTTTATACGTTCATGATCATTTAAAATTTTGAAAACTGATATTTTTAATAAATACGGCAATATTCTCGAGTTGATATAAGTCATGAATCCTCCTCCGGGTTGCCGGGGAGTCTTCATCAATTATATTAACAAAGGAATATCCTTCTAAAAGAGGATGATGCTTAGATTTTCAAAAAAAAATAAAAAATTCTATATTTTTGCCTGTTTGTCGGAAAATATAGAAGGTTTTTGCAATAACAAATTCCAGATCATTTTCAAACAAAATAGGATTGTTTTTAAAATGGGAATTATTTTCAAATACCAAATCTAAAACCAACTTTTCACCAAGACTCGAGA
The DNA here is from genome assembly GCA_030761205.1 of Fremontodendron californicum. NCBI lineage: Eukaryota > Viridiplantae > Streptophyta > Magnoliopsida > Malvales > Malvaceae > Fremontodendron > Fremontodendron californicum. The sequence goes on along the minus strand of JAULJL010000013.1, from coordinate 13,874,742 downwards.
TAACACATGACTAATAAGGTATCGTCTTATACGGGTGTTGTGCGGGTGCTAATCTTTCCCCACACGTAATCGACTCCCGGACCCGCACTTTTTTTCTCTGGTTCAAAGCGCAGACTTCGAAATTGGTTTTAAAATATTTTAATTAATTTTAAAATATTTTTCAAAACCGATTTTAATAGGTGGCCGGTCACACCTAGCCAAAAAAAGATTAGTGGCGACTCCAATTTTTTCACGAGGTCGTTTTCATATCCTCAACTTTTATTTCAGGATAAATTAAGTCGTCTTTTCCTCTATTTTTTTTTCAATGTCGCACTTTTAAAGAAGCCGATGTTCCCACGACGGGGGCAAATCATTTGGACCTTTCTTTCTTTTAAAAGCCCGGTTGCGACAAGTTTCTTTTGTTTTGTGTGAATTTTATTTATTTATTTTATGTTTTCTTTTTAGTTTCTTTTTTATGTTTATAATTAGAAGTCTTTATTAAAAAAAAAACTTGAGATATTTTGCACTTAATATGATGAGGTCCTAGTCTAATGATGAAATTTTAGTTATTGATTTATTTGGACTTTTGGGAAAAACATAAGCATGATTTGAGTTTGTGTTAAATTCTTTTGTTAGTCTCATTGTTATTGTTAGGATGTGATTTTCACTAATTGAGCAATTGATCTCTTACTTAGATTTGCATTGCTCATTTAAAGACTGCTTATATTAATGTGAATTGCGATTTGGTTTAGAAGTCTAGAATTTGTTTGATTCTCCTTCGAGGTGAAATCCTAGACAACACTAAGTTGAGAAAGTGGTTTAGGCCATTTTTGGATCGTTTGAGCCTTTCTAGCCTACCTATATATATTATCCTTAGTCTACCTCTTTGAGTCTAATTGATATACATCTTTTCTTTGATTGCCACATATTTTAGCCTAGCCTAATAAGAAGAACCATGACAAGCCCTCACTACATAGGCATGTGTATGATATTACATGAAATAATTATGAGTCATGTCTAATTTGGGTGAAATGGTGATGTTCAATGGATGAAAATATAAAAAATGAAAAGAAAAATGAAAAATGAAAAATGAAAAAAAAAACAATGCAATAAAGTGGTGAAGAAAAAGATGAATTCAAAGAATGAAGAATGTGACTTGAGGAAAAGACTATGGCTCTTCGAAAATCTTGAAACAATGAAAAGTCTTTATGGGTGAATTAAACCGAAATATATCTTTTATCCTACCTTGACCCTAGCCTTTCATTACAAGTTTAATAAAGTCCTACATGATCTTTGATAAAGTATTAGTCTATATTAGTGGAGAGAGAGATGAAAAGCAAACATATGAGAATTTAGTACTAATTCGTATATTGCCTTGGCATAAATTTATTTGGATTGCATGCAATGATTTGCAAAGAGATTATACACATACACACTAAAAATCTATTTGAGCATGAGGCATACGATTGAATTGAATAAAGAATTTGGATTATGTTTGTGTTCTACTTTGAGTCAAGATTTTGAGATAACTTTTGAGGATAATTAAGAGAATCATTATTTAAGTGCACTCATCTCTAGTTGCGTTTTGATTCAATTTATTTCATTTTGTTTGTTTTGTTTTGTTCGAGGACTAGCAAAATCTTAAGTTTGGGGGGTGTGATAACTCTATGAAATAGAGTTTGCCACAACCTAAAAAATAACAAGTCTCATCGCGAGACTTTATATTCGTTAAGTGTGACATTAAAAAAAAATCGAGGAAAAGTCGACTTAGTTCCTCTTGAAAAATGAAGGTTTTGAAAATGACCTTGAAAAAGACATGGAGTCGCCACCAATCTTTTTTAGCTAGGTGTAATCGACCACCTATTAAAACCGGTTTTGTAAAACATTTTAAAATTAATTAAAATATTTTAAAACCAATTTCAAGTCTGCGTTATAAACCAGAGAAAATCGAAGAATCGAGTTCGGGACTCGATTACGTGCGGGGAAAGATTAGCACCCCCACAACGCCCGTATAAAACGGTACCTTATTAATCATGTGTTATCTCAAGTCTCGGTAAAAGGTCTGTTTTTAATTTAGTATTTCAAGTTAATTCCCAATTTAAAGAAAAATAATTCCATTTTTTAATTGAAAATAATCCGAAATTTATTAATTCAAAAGTTTCCTATATTCCTCGATAAAATCAACAAAATATAAAATTTTTTGCTTATTTGGATAATTTTTCGAATCATTCTCTTTTTTTGAAAGAAATATATTCATTTATTAATGATAATTGATGATATCCTCTCCAGCAAACCGGTAGAGAACTCATGAATTATTTTAACTCGAGAATATCTTTGTTTTATTGAAAATCATTATCTTTTTCAAAACATTTAAAAAAACATGAATATGAATATGTGTGACATAATAAAAATAATATAGCAAAGTCTAGATAATATAATGCAACCTAAATGATATGATATAATTTAAATGGCATAGCATATTCTAAAATGAAAGGATATAACCTAAGTGACATGATATATTTTAAATGAAATGAAATATCCTAAGTAACATGATATATTCTAATGAAATGATATGATTTAAATGACATAGCAAATTTAAATGACATGGCATATTTTAAATAATATAATCTATATGACATGGAATATACTCTAAATGACATGAAATGATATGAAACATAAAATAATGTTATCATGAAATATGCATGAAAATAAAAATAATAATGCTGAACATAGTATATGTTAAATAATGTGACAAAAATAAATGACTAACTAAAAAGCATAGAATATTCAAAAATCATATGACAAACAATATAACATCATAAAATATAAATCAAAATAATAACAATACCATAGAAATTATCATAGCAAAAATCACATATTATATAGTATGCATGAACATGGAAAATGCAATGCATTAAAGTGTATTTTTTTCCTTTAATTAAGGAAATCCGTATATCTAAAAAGATATCCGGCTACCTTAGGAAAATATATCAAATTAAATTTTCTAAAATCAAAAATCTTTGTGATTTGTTTGAAAACAATTTTCAAAATCTTGGATGAAAAATAATTCATGGCCGAATTCCCTTTGAAAAAGGCTCTAATTCCTAAGTTTGAAAACCCGAACTTGACCACTCTTGACCCAAGCTTTATAAAATCATTTTTAAAGATTAAAAAGGCTTAGAAACCAACCTAGGACAGTAGCTAAGGTTTCTAATCAACCCCCTCTAAATGCCTTAGCCAAAATTAACAATTGTTTTTCCTTTGAATTCAAATATGACTCTATTGTCCAGTTTTAAAGCACGAACTTTTAACCTATTTTTAAAATTTCAAAAAAAATCTAAAAAAATACTGGAGACTTAGAACATGTAAAACTACATGGGAAAAATTTTACTTAATTTTCTGATTAAAGATAACTTCCTAGAAAAATCTGGAAAGTCAGAACACTGGGTGAAAACTATTTTGCCAAAACACATTTTTTTGCCTTTGATAAAATAATTTAAAAATCAAAGTAAAAATGTTGGAGACTCTTCTAAGGACCTAAAAACAGTAGCTAAATTTTCTAAAAAATTGGACAAGATTTGCCTGAGTAAAAAAAAAAAATCACAAAGGTAGTAAAATCAACTTGACAACTCTTTAATTTTCCACATGTTTGCTCAAGTGAGCATGACTTTGAGTCATTGATTGGCCTAAGTCACAAATCATGTGGCATGACATGAAATGCATGAACATACAACAAATTGAATGCATGAAATGCATGATTTAAAACCTAAATGACATGAAAAATGCATGGCATAAAGAATATGGCCTAAACCTAACATGAACTTGCATGGCAATAAATGCAACCTAGGTCTAAACATGCATGAAATGCATGGCAATAAAAAAGAAACCTAGACCTAAAAAATGCATGGTAATAACACAAATACATAGCATTCTAAATCAAAATACACAAACTCATGGCATGGAAATGCAAACAAGTTAACAAGCAATATGAAAATGCACATGCAAAGCAAAGAAAATGGAAGTGGCTGAATGGTCATAAGCTCAAAATGATGATATTCTATCATGGCATTTTCACAAACATATGGCATACTAAATCAAGGTACACAAACTCATGGCATGGAAATGCAAACAAGTCAACAATCAAGATGAAAATGCACATGCAAAGCAAAGAAAAATAGAGGTGGCCGAATGGTCATAAGCTCAAAATGATGATATTCTATCATGGCATTTTCACAAACACATGACATACTAAAATGCAAGGCTAAAAAGAAACATGCTAAAACATGCAAATATGAAGTAAAGGCATGAACACAACTAGACATTTTCACAAACACATAGAATAGTAGAATGCAAATCATGAACAAATTCAAACATTTTGAAAATAGAAAATTAAAAAATGTAAACAAGGAAAAACATGAATACAAGATGAAATAATTAAAAAAATAGAGGTAAGTAAGTAGAAAGATCAAAACAAACTTCATGCTTTAGTTATTTTTAGAAAAAAATAGTACATCAAAACATGCTAAACATCCCAATCAACATGAAAAAGAATCAAACATCAACCATTAAAAAAACAACGCCATTCGGCCATCTCTAAAAACATGGAGGAAAATTGTTTTTTCAAAGTTTTTTCAAGAAAGTATAAAAGAAGAACTTCACGAGAAAGCTTAAAAACACTTATTTTAAAAACTAAAATCAATAGAAACTCACCAAATATCAAATGAAAACAACAAATCAAGGATGAAAATGCAAAAAAAAAAGTGTAAAAAGTATGGTGTTTTTATCTACCTCTAAAAGCTATATTGCAAGCTTTTCCTCTTCTTACTTTCTTTGCCTTTCTAAACTTTCTATTTGCTTTTCAAAAATGGAGAGTATTCAGCCAAGAATAAGATGAAAAAATGAAGAGACCCCCTTCAATAGTGATGGCCGAATGGTCTTAGAGAGCCCTTGAAAGTTGTCATTTTTTTTACACCAATTTTAATCCAATGGTCTTCAATCCAAGATGCCTTCTATGTAAAAATCCCACCATTAGATTGGAATAATCAGCCCCGAAATATGATTTCATGAAGATGATGTCATAAATATGACATCATCCCTCTCCATCCATTAGTCCATGGGTTGCAAATTCAAAGGCTTGATCACAAAAAATAACTACCTTCTTATTCACTCTTGGCCTTTAGATGAAAAAAATAAGAAAATATCCATCCTCCATGGGCCTTGGCCGGCTGCCCCTTCACATTTCCAGCCCACACTACATTTTTTTAATTGCAAGAAAGGCTTTTTTAGATTTCTTCGGTAAAATGACCTTTTTGACCCTCGAACCTAAATAAATAGCAAAAGAGCTCCAAATTCAAATTTTATTTTTTCAATACTTCCAAAATAATAAAAAATTGAATTCTGGAAGTTTTCCAAATTTTTCGAGCCCATTTGCTATTTTTTTGGATTTTTTCTTCCAAAATTGCCCTTTTGTGCACCCGATTTTTACAATTTTTAAAAGAGCTCCGAATCCAGATTTTTCTTCACAAATCTCTTCCAAATAATTTAAAAGTGTGATCTGGAAGTTTTCCTAATTTTTGGAGCTCATTTGCTATTTTTTCGGGATTTATCTGCTTGAATTTCTACATATTAGGCCTAGGATTTTCCATTTTGCAAACGAACTCCGAATCCATATTTTTCTTCGCCAATCTATTCCAAATGATTTAAGAATAAGATCTGCAAAATTTGGTAATTTTTGGAGCTTATTGGGTATTTTTCCCGAATTTTCCAGTTTTGTCCTTTTGCCTCCGAAGCTCGGTTTTGCTCAAAACAAGTCCGATTTTCAGATTTTGTTTTTCTGAGCATTTGTCATATATTGAATTGGAGTTGATCCAAAAATGCCCAATTTTACAATTAAATTTCCCTCGATTTTATTTTTTTTCTTTTTTTCACTATCGAAAATTTCCTCGTTTTTCCTTTTTTTCTCCAATCGGCTCTTTTCTCGGAATTTCTTCAAACTGAGCTTTGGGCTATCCTTATTTACTCACTCCTCATCAATTAGGGGCTTTAGTTTTACCGAATTGGTCCATTCCTGCAATTTTCTCCAATTTCACCAAAATCCACCAAAAACCTTAATTTTCGGTTTTCTTTCGAATTGGCTTTTCTTTCTGTTTTTCTTCCAAGTAGCTTCTCCATTACTCGTAGTCAGTGTTTATCTTTCATTTGGAACCTTCAATTTTGACCAATTTGGTCATTTAAGCATTTTTTTCCCAAAATTTTCGAACTAGGGTTTCCTTTCTACTGAATCTCCGTAACCCAACTTCTGAACTCTATATCTTTCAATGTAGACCTCGGATTATCAAAATTCTTTCATTCATTTTTCAATTAAACTTCAAATCTTGATTTTGAAAGTGGGTTGACTTTTTTAGTAGCTGACTTTTTAGGGTTGACTTTTCCAGGGTTGACTTTTTTAAGTTTGACTTTTTATGCTTGCTTTCTTAGACTAAGTCTCGGAGTATCAGCTACAGGATGAGAAAAACCTTTTTGCATTCTGAAACATCGGTTTAGGAAGAAAACATATATGTTTTAGTGGTCCGGACAAAATTAGGTGTCTACAGAGTTATTTTACTATATTTTGTGCACTCAAATCGATTAAGTCCTTGAAATTTTTATTCAAAATTAATTTTTTTTGTCACACCCCAAATTCAGGGCATGTGATCGGCCAGAGACAAGGTATGCCCCTGCCTCAGAAGCCTAACTATACCCACGAAACCAAATCAAACAAAATTTCGGCATAATCTCGCCCTACATGGGGGTTTGCCGCTCAATCATCAACATTTGCAATGTAATAATCACCAACAGAGGACATCTCGGTTTGGACACCTCCGATAGGGAGTAACCAACATGCCCCGTAGCAGACTCAACTTTTATAACATCTTATATACACACATACAGTCATATTATATCATAATGGCATAAGCATCACCAGATCATACTAGGCCTCCGTGGCCGTTATACATCATACATCACTTAGATACACCAGTTTACAAAATATAAAGTACATATACATCATACACAAAATGCGTAGGACCCATGATACCCTAGTGACTGCAAAATGTATCCCACCATCGCCACTGCTTACCACGTCCTGGGTCAATCCGCTTACCACAATTATATGAGTGTCTAGCTATCCGAAACCTGGGAAGAGCTGGGTCTATCAAGATCTGAAAAAGAATGAAAATAAACAAAGTGAGCCGAAAGACTCAGTGAGCATAAGGTTACTAGGAAGAGTACTTGGAAGTTTTGTGTTTCATTTCTTAACTATTAAAGCATAAACATAACATATCAAGTATGACTAATTAACCGAAAAGTAATATTTAAAAATTGTTTCGGGACTTATAAAAATTATTTGTCCCTTATGAAATCTTCTATGATGAGTGCTGAATATAAATAGGCCATTGGCCAGGCAAAATCGGTACCCAAAAATATTTAACAATTGATTTTACGTGTATACCTCTATAATTATCATTTAGAAAATTTTCATGACTATAACATTAAAACATCCCGGACTTATATCAGTCCGTAATATTTGTCATCCCGGACTATCTTGTCCATATCATCCCGGACTCATCCTGTCCGTACCACAATAGCATCCCGGACATCATCCTGTCCGTAAAACAATAGCATCCCGGACATCATCTTGTCCGTACAACAATAGCACCCCGGACATCACCCCTGTCCGTATAATAATAGCATCCCGAACATCACCTTGTCCGTACAATAATAGCATCCCGGACTTCACCTTGTCCGTACAATAATAGCATTCCGGACATTATCTTGTCCGTACAACAATAGCACCCCGGACATCACCTTGTCCGTATAATAATAGCATCCCGGACATCACCTTATCCGTACAATAATATCAACATGATATATTAGTTCTCTTATGTCATGGAGTAATATATATATATATAGATATATATATATACTATGCTAGGAAACAATCTCTACATATTTCTACTTATGTTTTTCAAAGCATTACAATTTCACTTAGATTTTTTTTTTTATCAAACAACTTATGTGCATAACCTTTTAATCTACAATATCTAACTATCCTTAAATACTCAACCACCCTATACAATATCATTCATCAACCAATTTCACAAATTAGTAACCATAATGCCTCAAACACAATTTCATACTATTGTTTCTTTAATCCGACAAGTACAACCATAATCCGTATCTTGCCCAACATCTCAATTAAGCATATCCGAGCATTTCAAATAGCTAACATTCATTATTATTCCACTCCACAACACTTATCTCATGTAACCATATTAACACCACACTTACGCCTTTGATCCGCGTAAGGTTCGAAACTTACCATTTTCGTAATTCGAGCAATCTTTCGTGTTTCAATATCCATATCAATCAACAATGCATATAAAAAACAACTACCTCCTAGATTAACCTAAATACTCATAGTGTTATTTCGAGTATTAAAGCGGCACTTTCGTGACTTTGTCGCGATCCCAGGCGAACTCCACGATACGGGTACCTACGACATCGTCAGGATATTCTGTAAATATTTTACAACTACGGGACACTCAAATTCTCATTATTTATAATAGTTAGCTGCTATCCAAAATTTTTCAGCTTAAGAATTTTTTACAAATAAATTTTTAGACTTAGCTCAAATTAAAATTTGGAGCAACAATCAACTAGAAGGTTGCTCACACGATGACAGCAAAGCTAACGGTGGCCTCGAACAACCAAGAAATGTGGCGACACCACCTCATGGGCAAGATAGGGTTTCGGACAAACTCGTTTTAGCCTCTAAATTTTGATTCAAAGCTATCCGATACTAATTTATGGTTTAAAGAGGTGGAGGAACACCTCCCATGGCGGAAAAAATGGTGGCAACATGGTTGTTCACCACCACCAATTTTTAGCCCACATGGTTTCTCATAGCTAAAGGCAAAATCTTCAAAATATAACATCAAAATCAAGCTTAGAACATGAAGTTACCTTTGGGTTTGTGAAATCTTTGAAAATTTTGGTCATCTGCCTAGTAAACGGATGAGAGAGAAAGCTTGGAAACAAGCTTCCATGGCTTCCCCTTTTTCTTTCTCATTTTTTTGGTTTCTCACGTGAAATTGGGGGAGGAAGAAGTCTGATTTTCAGACTTAATAAGTGGGCTATGGTCAAATGACCATTTTGCCCCTATTTTGTCTTTTAGTACCTTAGCAGGCCAACATGAAATTTTAACATTCGAAAGCCCGTTTTTCACTTTTCTTGACACGAATATGTTCCAAATATGATAATATACTGATCTGCATGTTCGGATAATTTTTTTGATATCCCGAAACCCAAATCCGGGCCTCGGAGCGCCAACGGGTCAATATTTTGACTTTTTTCGGTTTTAGCTTCGATTTTTGTTCACCAGTAGCTTGCTAACATCATTTTATGTCTATATTAATCTATTGATCCATTTAAAACCTTTTTCGGACCTTCCCGCGGTCAGTTTTTGATTTTCATTCTTTTAGGTTACATAAGGACTAATCCGGTTTTGACTCTGTTTTTGATTTTTCTTGTCATATGCATAATCCTCATATGTTATAACATATGTCCATGTGTTCGGATCAGTTTCAAAAAATCCCAAACCATGTTTTTACGGCAATTTACGCCAGCGTCACTAAATGACGAATTAGACGATTTTAGCTATCGGATTTGATTTTAATGTCCAATTTTTTTTATCTAAACATCATATTATGATCCTATATGATCACTTAGTCCATTGGTACCATTTACGAACTAAAAACAAAATTTTGGGTAAAATTACCAAAATACCCTTGTTCATATTTTACCGATTTTTCTGCTGATTCATGTTCTAACACTCCCAAATAATGTTATATCACATATCAACACTATGTGAAGTTAACTTATCACATTTTACGGACTTTCTCCTATCCCGACTTTTAGTCAATTTGGGCTTAAATCAATTAATCACTCGATTAAACCCCCAACTCTACAATTTATCATACAACATGTGTACCACATGGTAGCCCATCCTTTCTGTAGGCATTTCAAAGTTTAACCTCAAGCCATCCGCATGTTATAATTGTCTCGAATTGATCTCGTACTTACGAGGGTCTTACATTTTCAGATTAATTTTATTTATTTATTTCATGTTTAAATTAGTTATTAATTTAGTGTTTTTGTATTTTTATAGATCTAAAGCAAGAAGGAGCTTCAAAGTGCAAAAAAAAACGAAAAAAGGTGCAAAGCAAAGCAATGGCATATTTGACCTCTAGAGCTTGTTTCTAAGAAAACATGATCTTAAAGTCTTTATTCCAGAAAACTTCCTTATTGAGTTTTGAACTTGATTTAAAAAACTTTTCAACGGTATATTATTTGCCTAAATCGCACAAGATTTGCCCATCCAAAGCAGCTGTCAAAGTGCGAAAATACGATAGAGGTAGCGTGCAGCAATGAGGAGGAGGAAGGGAAGCAGGTCAATGCCTCGACTCCCAACTAAGCAAAAAAAAAATAAAGAAAAGGAAAGTCTTATCTGTTACTTGCATGCGAAGTTTCTGACTCCAGTGTTCTAAAGCTCTATTAATAGGATCTTTTAAGGCTCAAATAAGCATCAATCAACAACTTCTTAGCTTGTACATATATTTTTATCTTTCTTAAACCTAGTTTTCTTAAGAGGAAAGCAGCCACCAAAGATTTACAAGGAGCTAAAGAGATTTTGGAGGATTGAAGATTAAAGACTTGATAAACCTTAGTTTTCTCTTTTCCTTTACTTTCCTTTACTTTCTTGTAATATTAATGATGGTGAAACTCTTTTGTTTTATATTTTTATTAATTAGCCTGAACTAATTTAGTTTTCTAGGATTGCAATGAAACTCAACATGTATTTTGGATTATTTTACTCTCTTTCTTGATTTAATGATATTTGATGTTGTTTCTTCAATCTTGTGCTTAATACTTCTAATTGCTTAGCTACCAATTAGATTCATTTAGAAACCTAAATACAACTTGACAAAGAGAGTTTAGTGTTAGAGATAAATTGAATAACATGTGTTTCAGATTTATTTATTAGGATGAATTGAGTTGGATATAGGGTAAAAATATATTTACGTGTCAAGTGTAACCAATTTTAGAGTCTAAGTTTAATGAGTTTCTCTTTAATTAATTTATCATAGATATATAGTTAATTGGTTAGGAGAGATATTTTTATAAGACCATCGGCAGATACTTATAAATAGATTAGAATTCTAGATTAACAACTCAATATCATTAGTCAAATAAAAGAATAGGAGAGGTTCATACAAAGTGTTGAGGAAAATTATGATCCTAGACTTTTCTCAAATTATTAATCTAAGTTGTAATTTATTTTCTTTGCTTATTACTTTCTTTTATTTAGTTTTTAATTAGAACTTTTAATTAATTGTTTGTGTAGACACCTAATTTTGTCCGGACCATTAAAACAGGTATGTTTTCTTCTTAAATTGATGTTTTTGAATGTAAAAGACTTTTTTTCATCCTGCAGGTGGTACTCCGAGACTTAGTTTAAGAGGGAGAGCATAAAAAGTCAAACTTAAAAAAGTCAACCCTAAAAAAAGTCAACCCCGAAAAACTCAACCCCAAAAAGTCAACTATTGAAAAAGTCAACCCACTTTCAAAATCAAGATTTTAAGTTCAATTGAAAAATGGCGAAAGAATTTTGATAATCTGAAGTCTACATTAAAAGATATGGAGTTCGGAAGTTGGCATTTGGAGATTCAGTAGAAAGGAAACCCTAATTCGAGAAATTTGGGGAAAAGTGCTTAAACGATCAAATTGGTCGAAATTGAAGGTTCCAAATGAAAGATAAGCACTGACTACGGGTAGTGGAGAAGCCACTTACAAGAAAAACTGAAAGAAAAGTCAATCCGGGAGAAAACCGAGAATTAGGGTTTTTAGTGGATTTCGGTGAAATCGGGAAGAATCACGGAAATGACCCGACTTGGTAAGACCAAAGCCCCCAATGGATGAGGAATGATTGAAAAGGGATAGCCCAAGGCTCAGCTTGAAGAAAATCTGAAAATCGGACTTGTTTTGAGCAAAACCGGGTTTCGAAGGCAAAAAGGCAAAATTGGAAAATTTGCAAAAAATAGAAAATGGACTCCAAAAATTCTGAAAATTTGTAAATCTCATTCTTAAATCATTTGAAAGAGATTGGAAAAAGAAAATCTTGATTCGGAGTTCGTTTGCAAAATGGCCAAATCCCGGGCCTCCTATGCAATAATTCAAAAAGGAAAATCCCGAAAAAATAGCAAATGAGCTCTAAATCTTCTGAAATTTTGCAAATATCATTTTAAAATTATTTGAAAGATATTGGCGAAATAAAATCTTGATTCGGAGTTCATTTGCAAAATGGCCAAATCTCGGGCCTCCTATACAATAATTCAAGAAGATATTTTGCAAATCTCGGGCCTCCTATACAAAATAGCAAATGGACTCCAAAAATTCTGAAATTTTGCAAATCTCATTTTTAAATTATTTTTAAGATATTTGAAAAATAAAATCTTGGAGTTCGTTTGCAAAATGGCCAAATCCCGGGCCTCCTATGCAGTAATTCAAGCCGATAAATCCCGAAAAAATACCAAATGAGCTCCAAAAATTATGAAAAATTCCAGATCACACTTTTTAATTATTTTGAAGATATTGGTGAAGAAAAATCTTTATTTGGAGCTCGTTTAAGAAATGGTAAAATGTAGGGGCATAAAAGGTCATTTTTGGAAGAAAAAATCCAAATAAATAGCAAACGGACTCGGATAATTTTGAAAACTTCCAGAACTCAATATTTTATTATTTTGGAAGTATTAAAAAAATAAAAATTGAATTTGGAGTCCGTTTGATATTTATTTGTATCCGGGGGGCAAAACGGTCATTTCACCCAAGCAACCGAAAAGGGCTTCTTTGGGCCTTTCAAAAAATCAGACTTGGGCTGAAAAAGAGAAGTGCTGGCCTGCCCAGGCCCAAAGGAAAATCAAATGGCTAAAAATCAAGAGTTAGTTAGAGATCCTCTTTGATCAAGCCATGGTGATTAAGCCACATAGGCCAAGAGAGATGTCAACATTATTCATGAACAGCTGTAATTTGAGACAGCTGATATGCTAATCTAAAGGTGGTAATTTCATGATTTTTTCACCTTGAATTATTAGCCATTTGATGGAAAATTGGTTACAAAAAAATGACAACATCCTTGAGGAATATAGAGGGCATTTGGTCAGCATGATGAAGGGTTCAGATTTTTCAATTTTCATCTTCATTTTGGCTGAGTTCTTTTAGTTTTTAATTGGTTTTTCTCTCCTTGGTTGAAAGCAAAAAAGAAAAATTTAGAAAAGAAAGGAAAGTTTGAAGAGATAAAGCTTGAAATATAGCTTCTTGAGGTTACTCTTGAGCACCAACTCTTACACTTTCTTGATTTTCCGTTCTTGTTTTTGCTATTTTGATTACTATTTGGTGAGTTTCCATTTTAAATAAATGTTTATTTATTGTTCTTCTTAAGTTCTTCCTTCATCTCTTTCTTAAATATATTTTTTACATTTTTTTTACAATATACTCACCATGGCCAAATGGCCTACATTATTTATTTAAGTTGCTGTTTTGGTTTATTTCACCATATTGTTTATGTTATTTTCTTTGATCTTGATGTTTTAAATGTTATGTTACTTCATATACTTGAGTTATATTTTACTTTGGTTGCTTTGTTTGTTGCCATTTATGTTTTAAATATCATGTTTTTGCATTGTTAATTTTCTGTTTTCATAATGTTTAAATTTGAGCATGTTTTAGATTTAGTATATCAAGTGTTTGTGAAAATGCTTGTGTGGTCTTTGCATGATTTGAGTTTTATATCTTAGTTGAGCATGTTTTAGATTTAGTATATTAAGTGTTTTTGAAAATGCTTGTGTGGTTTTTGCATGATTTGAGTGTTATATTCTAGTTGAGCATGTTAGTATACCAAGTGTTTGTGAAAATGCCATGCTTGTTGGAGCTTGAGGCCATTTGGCTACTCCATGTGTTTTGCATTGTGTGTTGCATTTTTGCCATGTTAGTTGGTAGGTTTTTGCATTTGCATGACATTTGATTTAGTTTAGCATGCTAATATACCTAGTATTTGTGAAAATGCCATGTTTGCTAGTTGCATTATTCCATTCGGCCACCCTTGAATTTTTGCATTTTATGTGCATTCTTGCCATGTTAGTTGATAGGTTAGCATTTGCATAATATCTGGTTGAGTTTTTGGTTTAAGCATGCTTTGTGTTTGTCAAAATGCCATGCATATTTTAGTTATTAGGTTTGGTTCATTTTCCATGCATGTTCATGCATTTTAGGTCTAGGTTGCATTAAATGTCATGCAAGTTCATTTAGGTCTAGGTCACTATATGAATGCCATGCATTTTTTCATGACATTTAGATTTAAGCTCATGCATTTCATGCACTATGTTTGCTGTATTGTTTCATGCATTTCATGTTCATCCCACTTGAATAATGACTTGAGCCAATTAATGGTTCAAAGTCATGCTCTCTTGAGCACACTTGTGGAAAATTAAAGTTTGTCAAATTGATTATTCTACCTTTGTGATTTTTTTTTACTTAGCCAATTTTTATCTAACTTTCAAAAAGTCCTAGCTACTGTTTGTGAGCTATTTTATGAGTTTCAAATATTTTTACTTTGATTTTTAAATGATTTTATAAAGGCAAAAATGTGTTTTGATAAAACAGTTTTTTCACCCAGTACTCGTACATTTTCGATTTTTCTGGGAATTCATATTTAATAAAAAAAATTAATCCAATTTTTTCCTGTGTAGTTTTACATGTCCTGAGTCTCCATTACTTTTTTCAGAATTTTTTGAATTTTAAAAAATAGGGTAAAAAATCATGGCTTAAAACTGGACAGTGGAGTCAGAATTGAATTTAAAGAAAAATCATTTTTCTGTTTTGGTTAAGTTACTTAGAGTGGGCTGATTAGGAGGGTTAGCTACTGACTTAGGGTAGTTTCTAAGCCTTTTTAAACTATAAAAATGGTTTTTCAAGTCTCGGGTTAAGGGTAGTCAAGTCCGGATTTTTAAACTTAGGAAATTAGAGCCATTTAAAAAAGATTTAGCCCAGTTTTTACTTTTAATTCAAGCTTTTCAAAGTTGTTTTCAAACAATCACAAAGTATTTTGGTTTTAGAATATTTAATTTGACATATTTTTCTAAGGCAGCCGGATATCTTTTTAGATATGCGGATTTCCTTAATTAAAGGAAGAAATACATTTCATGCATTGCATTTTTCATAGTCATGCATTTTATATAATATGTGATTCTTGCTATAATAATTTTTATGATGTTGTTATTATTTTGATTTATATTTTTTGATGTTATATGATTTATTATATGGTTTTGAATATTTCATGATATCCTATGCTTTTATTTAGTTATTTTTATTTAGCATATACTATGTTCATGCATTATTATCTTTATACTCATGCATATTATATGATAGCATTATTTTATTCCATGTCATTTAAATTATATGTCATATCATTCATATTTGTCATGTCATTTAAATCATTTCATTTCATTTAAGATATATTATGTTATCTAGAATATTTTATTTCATTTAGATTATATCATATGACTTAGGATATTGCATTTCATATAGAATGTATTATGTTACATAGGTCATTTAATTTCATTTAGAATATATCATATAACTTAGGATATTTCATTTCATTTAGAATATGCTAAGGCATTCAAGTCATGTCATGCCATTTAGGTTGCATTATATTATTTAGATTTTGCTATGTCATTTTATTTATGTCATGCATATACATATTCATTTCTTTTAAATGTTTTCAAAAAAAATAAATAAATAATGGTTTTCAATAAAATAAAGATATTCCCGAGTTAAAATAATTTATGAGTTCTCTGCCGGGTTTGCTGGGGAGGATATCATCAATTACTATTAATAACGGAATATCTTCTTTAAAAAGAGAATGATTCGGAAAATTTTCCAAAATTAATAAAAATTTCTATATTTTGCCACGTTTGTTGGAGAATATAGGAAAATTTTGAATTTATAAATTCCGGATCATTTTCAATTAAAAATGGAATTATTTTTCTTTAAATTGGGAATTAACTTGAAATACTAAATTTAAAACCGATTTTTTACCGAGACTTGAGATAACACACGATTAATAAGGTACCGATTTATACGGGCGTTGTGGGGGTGCTAATCCTTCCCCGCACGTAACCGACTCCCGAACCCGCTTCTTTGATTTCTCTGGTTTAAAACGCAGACTTGAAATTGGTTTTTAAAATGTTTTAATCAATTTTTAAAATATTTTATAAAACCGGTTTTAATAGGTGGCCGATCACACCTAGCTAAAAAAGATTGGTGGCGACTCCATGTCTTTTTCAAGGTCATTTTCAAAACCATCATTTTTCTAGAGGAATTAAGTCGACTTTTTCTCGGTTTTTTTTTTTAATGTCAGGCTTAACGAATAATAAAGTCTTGCGATGAGACTCGTTATTTTTTAGGTTGCGACAGCTTGGCGGCTCCGCTGGGGACAATTAGAGAGTCAGACCTAGAAATTAGTCGTGTGTTATCAAAGTCTCGGTTTTGTTGGTTTAATTGGTATTTAATTTTAATTCCCATTTTTTTTAAAAAAAATAAAAGAGAATTTTGAAAATAAAAAAATATTTTAAATATGTCCATCGTCATGTGCATTCATATTATTATTTGTTCTCTGGTTATTTTATCCCGTATATTTATATGTTTGCTTGACAGATACTTTATATTGTTTGATTTTAGTGGGGTATTTAGAATAATGGGTGTAGAATAGGTGGTGACAGGTTTGTTTTGTTCCTCCACACACACTGTATTTGCATTTGCATAACATGAATCCTCTACCCGAGTTTCATCCTTTTAAGTGGGAGTAAAGTAACTAAGCCTTCGTGATTGATCCTCCGTATGGGCTAGTGAAACACTTTCGGAGTATAAAGTACCTAATGCCTTCGTGATAATCCTCCGTATGGGCATAGGAAAATATACTCTAACGAATTGAACCCGCTTTTATCGGGGTGCCTTACTAGCCTTCACCGGCGACAGTGAGGAACAATTCGGGGCCTTAGAACCGATTCACCTTCATATAATAAACCTAGGCGAAGCCATGCCGGATTTCCGTTAGATATACCTAAAATAGGAAAACATGGAGGGACATTTCTAAACCTTTTGTTACCTATTTTACATTCTGAAGAAGTTTTGTAGATCGGGCAACGATGTACGTACATCGCCCGTAATAAATGTGTTAATCCGTCCCAAAGGCACTGTGATACCTATATAAGTAGATATTTGTCGGGGCAAAATATTCATTAATCGTTTGAAAAAATAAAAATCCTTTGTCAAGAATTTTTGCATTTTGCACATTTCATACATGTGTGAATAGAGCATGTACATTTTTGGTTGTGTTATTGATCTCATTCTTTGCAATAAACAGTTGGTAATCTCATTTGGTGATTTCATAAAACTGATAGTGTTGCATGAACATTTGCATATTGTACCATAGTAGGATCCACTAGCCCGAAATTCTTTTGAAAATAATGTGTGGTTTTTCATAGAAAAAACATGTTTCAAAAATTGTAGATTAAATTTGGAGGCAAATCTTGCATAATGAGATTTTTGAATAATCAAGATTTAGGTCCCACCAATTTCGTGTAATCATTGGTTAATTTATTTGTATCATTTTGACATCATGTCACAGTCCTAAGATGCATGGTTATTCATTGTAGAATACATTTGTGATATACATGGTCATTCTTTGTACCTACCTTTGTATTAATTCATTTATTCTCTGCATGTATTCATTTTGACATCATAACATGCATGGTCATTCGTTGTAGAATACATACATGGTCATTATTTGTATATACTTGTGCATCAATTTATTCATTTTTTTAAATGCATTATGTTGACATTAGATTGCATCCATAGCATACATAGTCATCATAATTTCTCTGTATATGGTCATGCATTAATCATCAGTATATTCATGCACATAGGAATAGAGCATGTACATGTATTCTTAATCTCATGACATTTTCATTTGCATGAGAGGGGTTCAGATATGAGGAAGGAATCGAAGGAACGATTGGGTGCTTTGGAATGCAATCAAGAGGAATGTGGACATGAAATCCAGGAAATGAAAGAACAACTCGCCAAATTGCTGAAAAAGTTTGAGAATATAGGAAAAAGTAAAGGGGAACTTTCTCAGGGATTTGCATCGTCTTCGGGTCAACCAAAACCATTAGTTCCAGAACATACAATCCTTGCTGGATCTTGCACTTGTCAATGCCACAAAGGTTGCAATCCTGATGAAATTATGGACAAAATCATGAAAATGATTAAACCTGAGAGCATGATACTAAAGATAGAAACCTCGGATCCTGTACCATACCTGCAAACTTTTCTAGGTCCAAACCAGTATCCTCACCCTACTATGGTCCAATCGTCCATTGGGATGACTACTACGGGATTACTGAATCCCACTCCATCACCACCAACTGCCAATTCATACTATTTCCCTCATCAATCACCTTATCCAGCATCTGGGATAGGAACCTCGAGCTATGTACAACCTCCAAAGGCCTCGTGTCCAAATCCATACCCTTACCATGCTGTTCCGCCACATCTCCATGTAAACACTCTGGTTCGGACCTTAGCGCCACCACCAAGTGCCCCAACTCCTAGGCCAAGTGTGACTAAGAAACGACCTCAAGATAAGACCCAAATGCCTTTTGATCCCCTTCCAATCAGCTACCGAGAGCTTCTCCCTATACTGATCCAAAATCACATGGTTGCCTGTATCCCATTGAAACCCCTGTTACCACCATATCCAAAGGGGTATAATCCAAATGCAAGATGTGATTATCACTGTGGAATTGTTGGCCATAACGTTGAAGACTGTATGGCATTCAAAAAGAAAGTGCAAACTCTTATCGATGCCAAGTGGTTGGATCCAACGACACTGATTGATAGAGGACTGGGAACGCGTCATTAGGATTGGGAGATTTACAGCATTAAGATGGAAAGACTTCGGTCTTATATGATGTAATAGGATTCACTTTTTCAGTAGCCGGCTCTTATAGCCTTAGGATGCTAGGAAGAATAAAGTGCTTGTAAAGGACAGTTTTAACTACTGCTCAGATTTTGTAAAACATGATTTATACCATTGTGAACATTGATATGGGAATGAATTGACTATTCTTCAAATTTATGAGATGTTGATGATTAAGTTCCTCCGATTCTTATTGCCTCTGTGATATCTTCCCCTTTTGCATTTTGCATCCGATCAATTATTGGTCATACCATACATTTATACATGTATCATGTTAGCATCAGGTTGCATTTATGCATTCATAATCAGCATGATTAATCTATATATATCCATGCATTAATTTGCTTATACATACATCATGATTAGCATTAGGTCGCATTCATGAAACACATGGTTAGCATGATTTTCTTTGTATATACTCTGTATCAATCATTCATTGTTTGCATGTATCATAATTGACACCGTGTTGCATTCATAGGGTATATGATCATTCATTGGGAAATATGCTAAAATGCACATGATCAAGTCATTGCATATATCCATGTGTTGATTTGTTTATTCTTTGCTTGCAACATGTTGGCATTGTGATTGCATTTATTACATATATGGTCAGCATGTTTTCATTGTACATGTCCATACATCATATTGTTTAGGCTTCACATGTATCAAATTGCATTCATAGCTCATTCATCATGACATACATTTGGGGGAAATAAAACAGAAGTTGGCTTGGCTTTAGGAATCTTTGAAAGAATTTCCATTTCAAATCAGAGGTATAAGAAATACTGGGTACCCTTTTAATACAGGCTAGTGCTATGGAGGATGAACAAGTTGCCCGAATGGAAAAATGGAAAGGGAACAGAAAGAATTGCGAGAACAGCTAGCAAAGTCCTAAGCAGAATCTAAAGATCAGATGATTAAATTGATGGAGCTGATGTCCGCCGTAATCAAGGGAAAAGGATATACCGAAAACTTTGTCGCCAGGAAAGGGTTAGAGGCACAAAAGGGTCAGAATGAGGTCGTAATGATTGATGCCCAGAACACAGTTAACCCCGTCAATGTCCTAAACTCAGATGATCCTGCTGAACAGGCAAAGTTGAAAATGGTTGTAGTAAATGAGGTTGAGTTGGCAGATTCCCAAGAGAAATATCAGTTGTTAGATGAAAGGCTCCAGGCAGTAGAAAGTACAGATGCATTTGGGAGTTTAGATGCGAAAGAACGATGTTTGGTTCTCGATTTAGTCATTCCTCCTAAGTTCAAGATCCCTGACTTTGTGAAATATGACGGGACGACCGATCCATCAGCCCACATCACTATGTTCTGCCGGAAAATGACAAGTCATATAGATAATGATAAGCTTTTGATTCACTGCTTTCAGGATAGCCTCAGCGGGTCCGCAATTAGGTGGTATAGTCAGTTGAGCAAGGATCAGATTCGCTCTTGGAATGACCTGGCTAGGGTTTTCCTAAACCAGTACAAGCATATGACCGACATGGCGCCTGACCGTCTTACCTTGCAAAATATGAAGAAAAGAGCTACTGAGAGCTTCAAAGAATATGCGCAACGGTGGATGAGCCTGGCCGTCCAAGTACAACCGCCTTTAACTCAGAAAGAAACCACTGTCATTTTTGTGGATACACTGCAGGCCCCGTACTATGATATACTTGTCGACAACACCACGAAGAATTTTTCAGACATGGTAATTTCAGGGGAGATGATTGAGAATGCTATCAAGGATGGAAAAATTGAAGGGGAAAGAACATCCAATATCAAGAAAAAGGGGGCATCTGAAAAGAAAAATGAAGATACCCAAGTCGTGGAAGACTTTGCCCCACCTCCCCAATTCTCCTCGTATCAGCCATTTTACTCTACCCTGAACAATGTCTCTCAAGGTTTTTATCCCTACCAACCAATGACTGCAACTACACCAGAATTTACATATGTCTATCAATCGAACACCCTTGGGAATAATCGAAGGGGGCATAAAAAGCGGAAAAAAAATCAGGTTGACCCGATTCCTATAACATACAGTGAGCTATTACCTCAACTCATCTAGAATCACCTTGTGACACCCATGCAAATAGAGCCTCTGAAGCCCCCTTATCCGAGCTGGTATGATGCTAATGAGTGTTGTGGTTATCATTCTGGCAATCAAGGTCACTCAACAGAGAACTGCCCCGCTTTGAAGTATAAGGTCAGAGATCTCATTAAGGCTGGTTCGATAAGTTTTGAAGATGGAGAAGCCAAGTGTCATAAGAAACATTTTGCATGATCATATTAGGTTTTTGACGCATGTAGTTCTATACACTGTGATGATGAAAGCACTTGTCTCATGTTAACATCTACATGAATTAAATGAATTTTGAATTTTAAATGCTTTGTGTTTGTTGTGTTTTAGCAATAACTTCAATTTGCAAAAACAAGCATTAAGGAATTTTTAATAATGGATAGTCTCAAGAAGATTGATGATCAGTGTTACAAATGACCCCTTCTCCCCTCTCTTTAGGTTTTCCTAAGCCTAAATCTCTTAAACCAAGAACACTTGAAAGACCTAATGCTTCAAAGAATATAAATGATTTGACTTCATAAAACCATTGTCATCACAGAATAAGCAAAGACGTAGATCTTAGTCTAGGCTATGAACAAAGGAACGAACTTTTTGAAATTTTTTCGAATTCCTTAAAATTCAAACAAATGAGACATTCTTTCAAGAATCTAGATTTTGGTAATTTGGTGTGCGTCAAGGTTGTGCTAAAACCATTCATGACCTTTTCCAATAACCATAAAACTTCAATTACCCAAACATCACTTCATGATTAATACCTTGGAGCACAATGACCAAACCAGATTATCCCATATCCCAGAGAAAACCCATTTTTAGGTCATATTTTCCTTGTCTCTTCAAAGAACTCAGATTTGAAATTCAGTCTTTTCGGTATAGATCTAAACTTGCTATGTTCCTCGTTGATACAAATTCTCATGGTTAATCAAATTGGGGCATCATATGTGGAAATGATGGATACATGGTGAATAAGGATGGACTAATGCATGAATTATTGGGGCATGCGATGAAAATGAAAAATGAAAAAATTTGTGGTATCATACGTATGAGAATTCGGATGATTCCAAAAGTGCAAAATGAAATTCTGAATATCTATTTCCCCTGGGGATTGCTTTTCAATGTGAAAATTTGTGCTTGACATGAGAAATGGCCATCTTTCATATCCCGTTCGCACAAAAAGAAATTATCCATAGTCACCCCTTTTGAGCCGAAAGAATTCTTTTTTTCTTTAAACCCTGATCAAGGATTACCCTCTACACTGGGGGGCAAATGCGAGGAAAGATCTTTTTAAAGATGATTGAGAAATGAGTGACAGCTCAAGGACAGACACAAAGCAAATGGAGCCCCGAATAAATACGGGCTCACTCTGTCAAAGAAAAAGAAGAGAAAAAGATGGTGAAATGAATGCCAAGAAAAACAAAAGAAAAACACAATAAAAAAAGAAGAAAACAAAATGTGTGAAAGACATGGCAAATTGAAAGCCAAGAACGAGGAAAGAAAGACGCAAAGTCAAAAGGAAAGAAATGTCCAAGAAGGGACAAATGCTTCAAAGAGAATCCTCCTTAAGAAATGATCCTTGATCTAATTACCCTCAAACACATATTTTGGGCCTATTTATCCTTTCTTTCTGAACCCTGAGCCATGGCCTACATTACGTGCTTTAAAAGTCCATTTTGATCAAGCATGAATATTTAATTTGAAGGGTTTTCCTCAGATTTTATCCCATCTCATCGAATTATCATTTCACTAAGGAAGAATTTAGAATTCTCAAGTGTATGGTAGAACAAAAAAAAAGAGAAAAATTGGAAAGAATGGGACTCTAGGGCGAAAACCCAAAAATGGGCGGTCTAGAGTAAGATGGAATTTTTTATGCCATCTATGAAAGTGCCGATACCACAAAAAAGAGAAGGTCATCTTAAAAAAGTGGTCATTAAGAAACATCTAGGAATTCCTGAACCTCCCAAATTGTCAATTCTCATTCAGAGGATTGTCTTCAAAAAACTGAAACTTTTTCTCCAAGATTAAACTTTCCGGTTTAAACATCCCGGCCAATCTTGATGCTTGTCAAAATGCCTTGATATGAAAACTAAAAGAATGTTGAATTTGCTTGGTTCTCAATGAATTCATGATTTATAAAACCTGTTCCATTTGTGAGCCTAGTAGGGATAAAAAATTTTGTCATGAAGTTTTCCTGGAAAAGCCAAAATCTTGTTATACCAAGCCTTGCCAATCCCAGTTGAAAAAACCCAGATTGACACTTAGAGAAATTTCTAACAATGATCATCAGTCTTCAAAAGATTTGTACATCACACATTGTGGGGTTAATATTTTTTGTTCAGATGTTTTCAAAATGCGAAAACAAATAAAAAGATTTTTTTGAAATACCCATTTTGATGTTGACATGAGACAAGGATTTTTCTAACTCAAAGGTGTAGAACTGCCAAGATAGGTCCTGATTTCCAGATATGAGAAGAATAAATAGAACCCGGTTCAGATCTCTGTTGATGAAAGTTTGAAAACTGTTACGGCAAAGAGAATAGCCAAAATGAATTGAAGATATACTCTGATTTGAAGAGGAAAAATGAATTTGAAAGGCTAAGCCAAAGTCTAGAAAAACAACCGGGGGCATTTGCATCACTCATGAGCACTCATCTCTTTATCAAGCTTTTACATCTGCACAGTGTCGGTAAGCATTTGCATCATTCATGGGTATTTGCATTGGCATTATTCCATAAGCATCTGCATTTTACCTTTACATTTACATTCTTCATGGAATTTGCATTTGTGTTATCTCCAGCAATTGCATCATTTCTAGAATCATTGCATTTTCATTATTGTGTGGTAATTGCAGTTACATCATTCATAAACCAGTTGCATGAACACAATTAGTAGGGGCATCCGCATCATGAAACATAGGCATAAATCCAGGCCATTTGCATTTGCACTAAGAAACATTCACATCAATCCAAGCATTTACATTTGCACCATGAAGCATGAGCTCCTTGTTAAAGGACATGTGCATATGCATTATTTCTCAAAGCTTCTCGTGGGGATATCCAGAATTTTACAGTTTTAAAAGTGAACAAGTCTTCGGTGGTGATATCTGAAGCCTCTGGTGGAGATATCCAGGGTTTTATAATTTTGAAAAATGAGAAATCTTCTTCTGGAGGAGTTACCCAGAATTTTACAACAAGCAAGTCTTTGGTGGTGATAGTCAAAGCTTCTAGAGGAGTTACCCAGAATTTTACAATGAGCAAGTCTTTGGTGGTGATAGCCAAAGCTTCTGGTGGGGATATCCAGAATTTTACAGTTTTAAAAGTGAACAAGTCTTCAGTGGTGATATCTGAAGCCTCTGGTGGAGATATCTAGGGTTTTATAATTTTGAAAAATGAGAAATCTTCTTCTAAAGGAGTTACCCAGAATTTTACAATGAGCAAGTCTTTGGTGGTGATAGCCAAAGCTTCTGGAGGAGTTACCCATAATTTTACAATGAGCAAGTCTTTGGTGGTAATAGCCAAAGCTTCTAGTGGGGATATCCATAATTTTACAGTTTTAAAAGAACAAGTCTTTGGTGATGATAGCTGAAGCCTCTAGTGGAGATATCCAGGGTTTTATAATTTTGAAAAATGAGAAATCTTCTTCTGGAGGAGTTACCCAGAATTTTACAATGAGCAAGTCTTTGGTGGTGATAGCCAAAGCTTCTGGTGGGGATATCCGGAATTTTACAGTTTTAAAAATGAGAAATCTTCGGTGGTGATAGCTGAAGCCTTTGGTGGAGATATCTAGGGTTTTATAATTTTGAAAAATGAGAAATCTTGTTCTGGAGGAGTTACCCAGAATTTTACAATGAGCAAGTCTTTGGTGGTGATAGCCAAAGCTTCTGGAGGAGTTACCCAGAATTTTAAAAAATGAGCAAGACTTTGGTGGTGATAGCCAAAGCTTCTGGTGGGGATATCCAGAATTTTACAGTTTTAAAAGTGAACAAGTCTTCGGTGGTGATAGCTGAAGCCTCTGGTGGAGATATCCAGGGTTTTGTAATTTTGAAAAATGAGAAATCTTCTTCTGGAGGAGTTACCCAGAATTTTATTCAACATGTGCATCTACATCAAGAAGCATTTGCATCAATCTAAGTTATTTGAATCTGCATCAAGAAAGTTTGCATCAAATCAAGTCATTTACATTTTCATCAAAGACATTTGCACCAATCTAAGTCATTTGCATCTACATCAAGAAGCATTTGCATCAACTAAAGACATTTGCATTTGCATCATCTCTTAAAGCTTTCAGGTATAATCGAACTCGTTTTGCTTCTCAAATGAGTCGAGCCCCGAGATCATCGTCGAGGTACTTTCTTTTATATGAACAAGTCTTCGGTGGTGATAGCTGAAGCCTCTGGTGGAGATATCCAGAGTTTTAAAAATTCTTTGAAAAGGTAGAAAGCCTTTGGTGGTGATAGCTGAAGCTTCTGGAGGTGATGCCCAGAATTTTTACAGTTTTAAAATGAGCAAGACTTTGGTGGTGATAGCCGAAGCTTCTGGAGGAGATACCCAGAATTTTAAACACAGCTGAAAACAAGACAGGTTAAGGCCCCGAGACCATCGTCAAGGTCATTTCTTTTCTTGCAAATCGAATTCGTTTCCTTAAGACGGGTCGAGCCTTGATTAGTCAGGGAATTCAATTTAAGGATAAAATCTTCAATTTACTGTTTTAAAAAAATGAAAAAATGAAAAAAGAAAAAAATAGAAAAGAAAAAATGAAAAATGAAAAAATGATAGAAGAATGAAAAAGAAACCCCTTTCCCTTTCCTTCACATGTGATTTCACTAACCGTACAAAATTAGTGTTTGTTTATCTTTGCCTGATTCCTGATTCTCAGCAATAGCCAAAGAGGGGTAGCTGTAGACACCTAATTTTGTCCGGACCACTAAAACAGGTATGTTTTCTTCTTTAATTGATGTTTTTGAATGTAAAAGACTTTTTTTCATCCTGCAGGTGGTACTCCGAGACTTAGTTTAAGAGGGCGAGCATAAAAAGTCAAACTTGAAAAAAGTCAACCCCAAAAAAAGTCAACCTCAAAAAAGTCAACCCCAAAAGGTCAACTACTAAAAAAGTCAACCCACTTTCAAAATCAAGATTTTAAGTTCAATTGAAAAATGGCGAAAGAATTTTGATAATCCGAAGTCTACATTGAAAGATATGGAGTTCGAAAGTTGGCATTTGGAGATTCAGTAGAAAGAAAGCCTTAATCCGAGAAATTTGGGGAAAAGTGCTTAAACGATCAAATTGGTCGAAATTGAAGGTTCCAAATGAAACATAAGCACTGACTACGGATAATGGAGAAGCCACTTGCAAGAAAAACTGAAAGAAAAGTCAATCCAGGAGAAAACCGAGAATTAGGGTTTTAGTGGATTTCGGTGAAATCGGGAAGAATCACGGAAATGGCCCGACTTGGTAAGACCAAAGCCCCCAATGGATGAGAAATGATTAAAAAGGGATAGCCCAAGGCTCAGCTTGAAGAAAATATGAAAATCGGACTTGTTTTGAGCAAAACCGGGTTTCGGAGGCAAAAAGGCAAAATTGGAAAATTTGGGAAAAATAGAAAATGGACTCCGAAAATTCTGAAAATTTGTAAATCTCATTCTTAAATCATTTGAAAGAGATTGGCGAAAGAAAATCTTGATTCGGAGTTCGTTTGCAAAATGGCCATATCCCGGACCTCCTATGCAATAATTCAAAAAGGAAAATCCCGGAAAAATAGCAAATGAGCTCCAAGTCTTCTAAAATTTTGCAAATCTCATTTTTAAATTATTTTAAAGAGATTGGCGAAATAAAATCTTGATTCGGAGTTCGTTTGCAAAATGGCCAAATCCCGGGCCTCCTATGCAATAATTGAAGAAGATAAATCCCGAAAAAATAGCAAATGGACTCCAAAAATTCTGAAATTTTGCAAATATCATTTTTAAATTATTTTGAAGAGATTGGCAAAATAAAATCTTGATTCGGAGTTTGTTTGCAAAATGGCCAAATCCCGGGCCTCCTATGTAGTAATTCAAGCCGATAAATCCTGAAAAAATACCAAATGAGCTCCAAAAATTATGAAAACTTCCAGATCACACTTTTTAATTATTTTGAAGATATTGGTGAAGAAAAATCTTGATTTGGAGCTTGTTTAAAAATGGTAAAATGTAGGGGCATAAAAGGGCATTTTTGGAAGAAAAATCCAAATAAATAGCAAACGGACTTCTTTGGGCCTTTCAAAAAATCAGACTTGGGCTGAAAAAGAGTAGTGCTGGCTTGCCCAGGCCCAAAGGAAGGAGGAAGCTTGTGATGTTTTCAATTAAATGGCTAAAAATCAAGAGTTAGTTAGAGATCCTCTTTGATCAAGCCATGGTGATTAAGCCACATAGGCCAAGAGAGATGTCAACATTATTCTTGAACAGCTGTAATTTGAGATAGCTGATATGCTAATCTAAAGGTGGTAATTTCATGATTTTCTCACCTTGAATTATTAGCCATTTGATGGAAAATTGGTTACAAAAAAAATGACAACATCCTTGAGGAATATAGGGGGCATTCGGCCAGCATATGAAGGGTTCAGATTTTTCAATTTTCATCTTCATTTTGTCTGAGTTCTTTTAGTTTTTAATTGGTTTTTCTCTCCTTGGTTGAAAGCAAAAAAGAAAAGTTTAGAAAAGAAAGGAAAGTTTGAAGAGATAAAGCTTGAAATATAGCTTCTTGAGGTTACTCTTGAGCACCAACTCTTGCACTTTCTTGATTTTCCATTCTTGTTTTTGCTATTTTGATTACTATTTGGTGAGTTTCTATTTTAAATAAATGTTTATTTATTGTTCTTCTTAAGTTCTTCCTTCATCTCTTTCTTAAATATATTTTTTACATTTTTTTTTACAATATACTCACCATGGCCAAATGGCCTAATATTTATTTAAGTTGCTGTTTTGGTTTATTTCACCATATTGTTTTCTTTGATCTTGATGTTTTAAATGTTATGTTACTTCATATACTTGAGTTATATTTTACTTTGGTTGCTTTGTTTGTTGCCATTTATGTTTTAAATATCATGTTTTTGCATTGTTAATTTTCTGTTTTCATAATGTTTAAATTTAAGCATTTTTAGATTTAGTATATCAAGTGTTTGTGAAAATGCTTGTGTGGTCTTTGCATGATTTGAGTTTTATATCTTAGTTGAGCATGTTTTAGATTTAGTATATTAAGTGTTTTTGAAAATGCTTGTGTGGTTTTTGCATGATTTGAGTGTTATATTCTAGTTGAGCATGTTAGTATACCAAGTGTTTGTGAAAATGCCATGCTTGTTGGAGCTTGAGGCCATTTGGCTACTCCATGTGTTTTGCATTGTGTGTTGCATTTTTGCCATGTTAGTTGGTAGGTTTTTGCATTTGCATGACATTTGATTTAGTTTTGCATGCTAATATACCAAGTGTTTGTGAAAATGCCATGTTTGCTAGTTGCATTATTCCATTCGGCCACCCTTGAATTTTTGCATTTTATGTGCATTCTTGCCATGTTAGTTGATAGGTTAGCATTTGCATGATATTTGGTTGAGTTTTTGGTTTAAGCATGCTTTGTGTTTGTCAAAATGCCATGCATATTTTAGTTATTAGGTTTGGTTCAATTGCCATGCATGTTCATGCATTTTAGGTCTAGGTTGCTTTAAATGCCATGCAAGTTCATTTAGGTCTAGGTCACTATATGAATGCCATGCATTTTTTCATGACATTTAGATTTAAGCTCATGCATTTCGTGCACTATGTTTGTTGTATTGTTTCATGCATTTCATGTTCATGCCACTTGAATAATGACTTGAGCCAATTAATGGTTCAAAGTCATGCTCTCTTGAGCACACTTGTGAAAAATTAAAGTTTGTCAAATTGATTATTCTACCTTTGTGATTTTTTTTTTTACTTAGCCAATTTTTATCTAACTTTCAAAAAGTCCTAGCTACTGTTTGTGAGCTATTTTATGAGTTTCAAATATTTTTACTTTGATTTTTAAATGATTTTATCAAAGGCAAAAATGTGTTTTGACAAAACAGTTTTTTTACCCAGTACTCGTACATTTTCGATTTTTCTGGGAATTCATATTTAATCAAAAAATTAAGCCGATTTTTTTCTGTGTATTTTTACATGCCCAGAGTCTCCAGTACTTTTTTCAGAATTTTTTGAATTTTTAAAAATAGGGTAAAAAACCGTGGCTTAAAACTGGACAGTGGAGTCAGAATTGAATTTAAAGAAAAATCGTTTTTCTGTTTTGGTTAAGTTACTTAGAGTGGGCTGATTAGGAGGGTTAACTACTGACTTAGGGTAGTTTCTAAGCCTTTTTAAACTCTAAAAATGGTTTTTACTTTTAATTCAAGCTTTTCAAAGTTGTTTTCAAACAATCACAAAATATTTTGGTTTTAGAATATTTAATTTGACATATTTTCCTAAGGTAGCCGGATATCTTTTTAGATATACGGATTTCCTTAATTAAAGGAAGAAATACATTTCATGCATTGCATTTTTCATATTCATGCATTTTATATAATATGTGATTCTTGCTATAATAATTTCTATGATGTCGTTATTATTTTGATTTATATTTTTTGATGTTATATGGTTTATTATATGGTTTTGAATATTTAATGATATCCTATGCTTTTATTTAGTTATTTTTATTTAGCATATACTATGTTCATGCATTATTATTTTTATATTCATGCATATTATATGATAGCATTATTTTATTCCATGTCATTTAAATTATATGCCATATCACTCATATTTGTCATGTCATTTAAATCATTTCATTTCATTTAAGATATATTATGTTATCTAGAATATTTTATTTCATTTAGATTATATCATATGACTTAGGATATTGCATTTCATATAGAATGTATTATGTTACATAGGTCATTTAATTTCATTTAGAATATATCATATAACTTAGGATATTTCATTTCATTTAGAATATGCTAAGGCATTCAAGTCATGTCATGCCATTTAGGTTGCATTATATTATTTAGATTTTGCTATGTCATTTTATTTATGTCATGCATATACATATTCATTTCTTTTAAATGTTTTCAAAAAAAAAAAAAGATAATGGTTTTCAATAAAATAAAGATATTCTCGAGTTAAAATAATTCATGAGTTCTCTGCCGGGTTTGCTGGGGAGGATATCATCAATTATTATTAATAACGGAATATCTTCTTTAAAAAGAGAATGATTCGGAAAATTTTCCAAAATTAATAAAAATTTCTATATTTTGCCACGTTTGTTGGAGAATATAGGAAAATTTTGAATTTATAAATTCCGTATCATTTTCAATTAAAAATGGAATTATTTTTCTTTAAATTGGGAATTAACTTGAAATACTAAATTTAAAACCGATTTTTTACCGAGACTTGAGATAACACACGATTAATAAGGTACCGATTTATACGGGCGTTGTGGGGGTGCTAATCCTTCACCGCACGTAACCGACTCCCGAACCCGCTTCTTTGATTTCTCTTGTTTAAAACGCAGACTTGAAATTGGTTTTTAAAATGTTTTAATTAATTTTTAAAATATTTTATAAAACCGATTTTAATAGGTGGTCGATCACACCTAGCTAAAAAAGATTGGTGGCGACTCCATATCTTTTTCAAGGTCATTTTCAAAACCTTCATTTTTCTAGAGGAATTAAGTCGACTTTTTCTCGGTTTTTTTTAATGTCACGCTTAGCGAATAATAAAGTCTTGCGATGAGACTCGTTATTTTTTAGGTTGCGACAGTTTGGATAAGATTAAGTTGTTTTAATTTTCGTAATTAACGAATTTAGTAACAATTCTCGTGGGATCGACACTCTACTGTTCACTTTATTATTTGTTAATGTACGTGCACTTGTATGGTTAAATCCGACAATAACCCGCCCCGTAACCGATTTTCAAAAAAATAAACCGCCCCTATAGGGTCGGGTCGGAACCCGACGGGTTCAGTTTTTTTGCCAACCCTACATCCACTATGTGGGTGGGTAGTTTTTTTTTTTTTTTTTTGAGCAAAATAGTTATTTTTAAGAGAAACATGCAATTTTTTAGATAATTTTTTTAATATAAAAATAAATAATTTTTGTACACTTTTTAAATAAAATTCTTTTTTTAAAAAAATTAAAAAGATATTAACTCCTTTATTCTATAATCATTACAATTTTAAAAAAAAAATTTGATAATTTTTTCAAATGAATTAATATAATTTGATTCGTAATATCAATTTAAATATTAAATATAGATATAAATATAAATAACTATATAAAAATATAAAAATAAATTTAAATAATTATTAAGTATTAATATTTCACTGCAAATTGCGGGTGTTTCTGCTAGTTAAATTAACATGACAACTCCTTGGGACACAATTTAGGGCTAGTTTAGCATTGCTGTTGGAAAAAGCTTGGGTTGGAAAAAGCTCGAGTTGGAAAAAGTGTGTTTATAAAGTGTGGTGAAAAAATGTGGTTTAAAAACTTTTAAGTGTTTAGCATTGCTGTGAAAAAGTATTGTATGAAATTGAAATGTCAAAAAAAGATATGTTTAAAATAATAAAAGTGTAGAGATGTTAGGATAATAAAGTCATTTTATCCAAAAGCCAGCTTTTAAAACCCAAAAGCTATATTTTTTGGCTTTTTGGCTTCGCTTTTCAAACCATGGTTTCAACAGCAGAAGCCAAATTTTTTTATCTCGCGTGACGTTAATTGAGAAAATAAAAATTATAAAATTTTATGAGAAAATTACAAACAAAATAAAATAAAAAACGAAGAGGGAAGCTAAATCAAAGAAAAAAGAGAATAGACTATCTCTTTACGTCCTCTCTATCTGTCTCTCCTCTCTCTCTGTCTCTCTCTTTTCGTATCTAGGAAAAAGAAAAAAAGAAACAGTCAATAAAATTTAAAAAAAAAAACAAGTGGGCTAGTTCTTCTTCGGTTATGGCCTTCTGTAAACTTGAAATTTCAAAACCCTAGCTCCCCCATTTTCCTATATATTCTTTGTAAGTTAGATCTTTACTTTCTTTCTTTTTCTTTTTGTTATTTGTTACTATTTCTTTGCTTTCTCTTTTCCCTACAGAAAGAAATGGAGATATCCAATATCTCGTTGAATTCCGTGTAATTCTTTCTTTTTTCTCTTTGAAAATTTTTGATATTTTATTGGTTTTTCTTTTTCCGTTTTTAGATGTGTAGATTTGCGTGTGTAATTTAGTCATATTTGAAGAGAGTTTTCAGATAAAAGAAGGAAAAAAGGAGTTTTTGATAGAGAGGAAAAAAAGGAGATGCGTTCAAACAAGGTGGAAGGACCATCGGCGACTATGCGTCGAGACCCTTATGAAGTTTTGTGCGTTTCAAGGGATTCCACTGATCAAAACTGCTTATAGAAAGCTAGCTCTCAGGTAAGTGTTTTTTTATGCTTCTCTTATTCAATTTTGTGGATTTTTTATTGCAATGTTTTTGTTGCTTTAATATTAGATTAAGTTTTGAGCTAATGGGAAGTTGATGATTGGATAACTTTTGCATGTAAGTTTAACTGCTAGCTGAATTATAGCTCAATGAGGCTAATGGCTTAATTTTGGGGGGGGGGGGGGGGGGATTTTGCAACTTCTTGTTGGTGAAAAATGATCGATATTTTTGTTGGAAACCCCAATTTGAAGAGTTCCTTTACTTGTAGGAAGTGTCTTTCCTAGTTGATTCTGTGGTAGAATTGCTGACAATGAAAAATAGAGTCGAGTCAGATTGTTTACAGAACAATGTGTGTTGCTGAGCTTGCAACAAATCTTTCTTCGACTGTGCCAATTCCTCATGTAATTAACTTCAGTGGGGATTTTTGTTTTGTTGTCCGTCATAAGTTGAGTGCTTCTTGTGTTTTATGAGTTATTATGCAAACTTTCATATATGAGATGGTGATATTATAAGAATGGCACCCATCCAATCACCTACAAACTAAAATTAATGAGTGAAATTAAAATGTGAATGGAATCTTATACATGAGATTTGTACTGTCATATTTTTCTTGATCCCTGTACAAACGAAAGATCTATAGTGCTGACCCACAAGAATTAGGATTGAGCTGTTAAGTTTTAGCGTTACAATCAAAGGCTTGTTTGTTTGGTTTGCTTTTAACCTGAATTTCTTCATATTTCCTTTTTTATTTTTTCGACAGGTATCATCCTGACAAGAATGCTAGCAATCTTGAGGCTTCAGAGCTTTTTAAGGAAGTTGCATGTTCTTATAGCATTTTATGTAACCCAGAAAAGCGAAGACAATATGACAGTGCAGGGTTTGAGGTGCTTTCCTTTCCTTTCTTTTCACATTGCTTTAATATTCTTCATTACGTTCAATGTTGTCTTTTAAATGTGTTTGTATGTTGTATGTGTTGCAACATATATTTCAAGGTTTATTTCCTTTATTCAGTGTTCCTAGCGCAGATTTAAGCATTCTTTCTTATTTGAGTCTCAGTTTTTAGTTGAGAAACTAGGAGTTTCTTGCTCAGGGATTGGTACAATTGCTGTAAATTTAAGTTTTATGATGAACTTCAATTCAAAAGGGGAAAAAAGGAAGAGTTTATGATGAGAAAAAGTTTTATTGAGAACCTCAGTTTTAGTCTAAGGTTGTAAAGATAGAGTTACAAATTGATGTAGAAAATGAACCAGTGATTCTGATGGACCAAGAATTCTTTTACGTCAGGGAAGAAAAAATGTTTTTTTTCCCCTATAGTATGTTCAGTTGACTATCATGAAATGCTAGACTCAACCGTCAAAATTGAAATTGCTTTTATTGATGCTATATGGTATCCATTTTTCCTGGATTCTCTTTATTATTAGGGTTAGGGTAGGGTTGCTAAAGCAGAACCTAGGAAAGCCATATGCAGAAGCAAAATAGATAGAGGAAGGTATTGTCTCTGCACTCAACTTGAAGACCAGGTATATCATAGAGTTGTTTGGTTCTTACCTTTCTTTGGGATGTCTTGGAAGAATTCTGATTCGTTAGGTTTGATTGTGAAAATGGAAGTTGCTGCTTTCCATGACAGATAGTTATATTATGGATGCAAAACTATGAAGCACCGACATGGGGAAACCTTGTCGTACCGGTGTCCGACATGGACACGTCGCCGACACGCCGGAATACGTACGGAATATGTTGGGATACGACACAAAAAAAGAAGTCTCGACATGGTCAAGACACGCGTGTCTACTGGAGGGACACGGCAAAAAGCCATGGCTCCACCGCACCACTTCTCCCTTTATTCTTTTTTTTCCTCAACTCCAACATGTGTACAAGATAGCAAAAAGAAAGAGGAAGGGAGAAATATGAAGATGCAGAAATCGTAACAGAAAAAATGAAAAAAATGGGTAGATGAGGGAGCGGGGGTGGTTGAGGTTTGGGGAAGAACTCAGAACAGAAAAAAGTACAGTCGAGAGAGAGTGGGGGAGAGGTTGGGACTCGGGGTCGGTAGATGAAAAATCAAAGGGTAGTGATGAACTCAGAACAGAAAAAAGTAATAGACGAGAGAGAGTGGGAAGAGGTTGGGACTTGGGGTAGGTAGATGAAAAGTTGAAGGGAAGTGATGACAGATGACCCACGTGCCATTTTTTTTTCAAATTATTTAAGAGATAAGATAAAATTAAATAGGAAAAATGTTAAATTAAAGAAATAATAAATATTGTAAAAATATATAAATAATATTTAGTAAATAAAATGTTTTTGACATAATATTTGATTTAATAATTAATTAATTATTTAATGAAAAATTAAGTTTTTTTATATAAAAAAATTGATTATATATTAATAAAAAATAATATTTACATTGAATATTTTATATAAAAATATATAAAAAATATTTTTTATTGTCGTGTCTTTCTATACCCGTATCTTCATTTTTTAGAAAATATCGTGTCACCGTGCTTGTCTTACCCGTATTACGTGTCCGTGCTTCATAGATGCAAAAGCATGTTGTGGGGTCAAAATGGGCAGTTCAATTATGTCCTGTTTCTTTCTATTTTGCCTACCCAAATTGGATAGTATGTTACAAGTGCATGTTTTTTAGAAAGTTTTAATTTTAACATTGAATAATCTCTCGCTCTCTCTCTCTCTCTCTCTCTTGGAAAGGGGAGGAAAAAGGATATGGAGGGAAGATAAAAGAGAACCAAGCAAGAGGGGAATCTTAACATTGGAATCTCAAATCTCCATTCATAATATCTCACTGATCAAAGTTGCTCTAAATTGAAATAAAAATAAGTTACTCCCTGAGTTCTAGCATTAATACAATATACTAAATATAACCTTAAATGGCCTAATAATTCCTTAAATACTAGTAACAATTTACTATCGAAACCATAACATGTATAAAATTATTAAAACAAATCTTTTTAAATAATTGAATCCTTTTACAGACTCGATCTTGTCTCGCATATATATAACCTTTAGATCCAACTTGGACAATATCAAAATTTCCAGGTTCAAAATCAAGTTGTTCTTTAAGTAGATCATATTTCATTGTATTTATTTGTGAACCTTCACCACTTGCTTCGACTGTTTGATTTGTCACGTCATTTTTTCACATTGATGTTGTCTTTGACCTCAAGAATTACTGACTTGGTTACAATTTTAACTTCTTCATTGTCAGCCTTAAATTATTTATTTCCCACAACTTTTGTAGTTACAATTGAAATGTTTTCTGCAAGCAAAAGGAACACCATTGAGATCGTGAGGTTGAAAAGGAAGCTAGAAACCTCTGGATTTGCCCTAATTGATCATACTTATATTGTACTTTCCATTTTCAAGTGCTTTCTCAGTTTAAAACAAGTAATTTTTAGGATCATTGTATTAAACAGTACTAAAGGATGAAAATTCTCAAAACTGCATCTATTTCTCAAAGAAATTAGCCCATCAAGTGCATAGAGGCTTCATCAGTATTATCTTCCAAATCATGAATTAGTTTTAAAGTAGCACATTTCAAAATCTCAATATAAATGTAAACTGATCGTATAGAACCTTTAGAGGCTGAATCTTGTAAAATGGATCTCAAAAGGAATTATGACGTCAAAATTAGTAGCGAAAACCCTTTCCCTAAGCTTTGACATTGCATTATTGAGGTCCATGGTAATGTATCATGGACATGTTAGATAACGTGGTAGCTTGGAGGCTATTAATGTCGGATTTGATTGGTAAGAAGATTGGCTACTAATAAGGTAGTTGGTGATGTTGGTCTTTTGATGAGGCTTAATCAAAAATAGGGATTTGGGTTATGTTATGTATCTGGCCATATTGGTAATTTATCCCAGTTGAATCTGAATGACATGGGTATGTAGCGGGTTGTTATGTATACTTGCTTCATAGGTTCTCTTAAGTTCCCTTTCCTTGGATCTTTTAAACCTTCATGTCAAAATCATCTAGGAAAACATCAAATTGGAAACATTGACTTGATGACATAGGACAAGATTGTGTTTATGGAAGGATTAAATTATTTAGGGATTTTCTTTTTATTAATGTTATAAATTTTTACATTTCAATTGTATTTTTTATTAGTTAAAGAATTATAAAGACAATTGGGGTTTTTATATTTGGCATTTCTTATTTATGCTAGGACTTAGGAGTAGCCTATTTCGATTGTCGGTCCACCTTTATTATTGTGATATTATAAATTGAGAATTGAGATTTGAGTTTTGAGTGGTGATATTTCCTTTTCCCCCCATTTTGTCTCCCCTATTTCATTTGTGTCCCCTTCCCTTTATATTTTCTAGTAGTCTGTATTTTCTGTCCTGTTCTCCTCATTTTACATCATATAGCCTACAACGACTACTTTGTTAGGCATAGTTGAGTTGAGTTGCAAGATGATTTTCCCTTTTATATAAATTTTTTATTCATGCATATTTTGGAACTAGGTCTGTGATTTATTTGTTGTGCTTGTTACTCTTTTGGCTTGTAATTAGATCTCGAACTTGTAATTTTTAATATTATTACTTTCATATTTACCCTAATCTATTACAGCTTTAACCAAAAAAATAAAAAACACATTGTTTAACGTAGGACATGTTTTAGATTGTAAGTATTGAAGGTTTTCGTCTATAGACTCGATCTGTGAATTTAGCTGTAGGATATTGAGTCTAATCCAAAAATGAGTGTCGATACGTGATCCTCCGGGGATCGGAGAACCCGCTTGAGTGAGGGGGACAACAACAGGCAGAGGAAAAGACGACTTAATTCCTCTTAAGTAAAAGGGTCGAAGGTATGAAAAAGACCTCAAAAAAAAAAATGGAGTCACCACCAATCTTTTTTGGCTAGGTGAGATCGGCCACCTATTAGAACCGGTGTTTATAAAACATTTTAAAATTAATTAAAACATTTCTAAAACCAATTTTATAGTCTACGTTTTGAAACAGAGAAAAAAAAAGTGCAGGTTCGGGAGTTGGTTACGTGCGGGGAAGGATTTGCACTCCCACGACTCCCGTATAAAACGGTACCTTATTAGTCGTGTGTTATCTTGAGTCTCGATGAAAAGTCGGTTTTAAAATTGGGGTTCGAAAATAATTCCCTTAAAATTTCATATTTTATTTGAAAATGATCCGGAATTTATTAGCATAAAATTTCTCATATTTTTCGACAGACTCGGCAAAATATGGAATTTTTCCTTGATTTTGAAATTCTCCGAATCATTTTTTTTCTGAAAAAGATATTCCGTTATTAATGATAATTGATGATATCCCCTCCGACAAACCCAACAGAGAACTCATGAATTATTTTAACTCGGGAATAATCTTGATTTATAAAAAATATCATTTGTTTCTCGTATATTTCAAAAATAAATGAAAATGACCATAAGTATGCCGAAATGTTACTAAGATAAAAATGAAATAAACATGCTCGTTATCATGATATAACAAACATTTTATTATGATCTAGTAAAAGAAATAATGAAATGACAAATGATTGACATGGCATACAAAATGACATATGAATAAAATTGACATGGCATATGGATGGCATGGCATAAATATGACATGGCATAAGAATGATCATGCGAATGAAATCGACATGGCATAATACTAAATGACATGGCATAAGAATGAATGTTAAGTTGAAATCGACATAGCATAGGAAATGACATGGTATATGGATGACATAGCATAAAAATGAATGTCATGTGAATGAAATCGACATGGCATACATGATGACATGGCATAGGTGACATGGCATAAAATGATGACATAGCATAGGGATGACATAGCATAAGAATGAATGTCATGTGAGTGAAACCGACATGGCATAAAATGATGACATGGCATAGATAACATGACATAAAATGATGGCATGGCATAGGTGACATGGCATAAAATGATGACATGACATAGATAACATGGCATAAAATGATGGCATGGCCTAGGTGACATGACATAAAATGATGACATGGCATAGGTGACATAGCATAAAATGATGACATAGCATAAAATGATGACATGGCATAATATGAATGACATGGCATAAGTGACATGGCATAAAATGATGACATGTCATAAGAATGAAAGTCATGTGAATGAAATCGACATGGCATACAAAATGACATGGACAAGTGTCACAGCATGAGGATGAATTTATTTGAGAATGACTCGAAATTTATTAATACCAAAAATCTTTTCATGTTCCCCGGCAAACCCGACAAAACATAGAAAGTTTTATTTGTTTTGAAATTCTCCGAATCACCTTTGTTTTAGAATAGGGTATTCCTTGTTAATAGTAATTAATGATATCCTCCCCGACAGACCGAACAGAGAAAATCATGAATTATTTAAACTCGGGAATATTGTTTTATTTATTAAAAATGTTATGAATAGCATAGCATGATAATAAATGTCATGTAAATGAAAGTGACATGGCAAACCAAAGCTAGATAAGTATAAAGACATGGCAAACCAAGTGACATGACATGAGAATGAATGTCATGTGAGTGAAATCGACATGGCAAATATGAGCTTAACATACTAAATGACATGGCAAAAGACATGATGGCATAAAAATACAATGACATGTATGAAATATCATGGTGGCCGAATGGTCATGGTAATGGCATGAATGGCATGACATGAATGGAGATGGCAAATGATTGGCCGAATGCATGGTGACCTAGCCTAAAATGATGACATGGCATGAAAAGAACCTAAGCTTTAAATGACATATAAAATGACATGATAAATGACATATTATATGGATGTCATGGCATAGGTGGCATAGCATAGAATGATGACATGGCATAGGTGACATGGCATAGAATGATGACATGACATAAAATAATGACATGGTATAGATGACATGGCATGACATAGCATGAAAATGACATTACTATAATACATGGAAAAGCCGAAAATGACCTATTCTCTAAATAACATGGAATATGACTTAAGATGCATGACTTAGCTACATGACATAAGATGCATGATATAACCAAATATGATGCAAGGCATGGCATGAACCAAAAAACATGAGCTGGCCGAATATGA
Organism: Fremontodendron californicum; assembly: GCA_030761205.1. NCBI lineage: Eukaryota > Viridiplantae > Streptophyta > Magnoliopsida > Malvales > Malvaceae > Fremontodendron > Fremontodendron californicum. The sequence continues at coordinate 13,835,033 of JAULJL010000013.1, read as the reverse complement.
TATGTTGTATTTCATGAGCACAAAATGCAAGGTCACATAGCTAAATGACCTAAGATTCATGACATAACCAAATATGATACAAGGCATGGCATGAACAAAAAAAAAAATGGGTTGGCCGAATGGTGTAGGAGGTTAATATGTCATGAAAATGCTACGAAAATTAGTAAGGCGTGAAGATAATGTAAAGAGACATAACCAAAGATACATGGACAAGCATGGAGGTAATAAAAAAGATAAGCAAACAAAGAACAAGGAAAGTGAGCTCCATGGTTGGTACAAATAGGCATAGCCCTCCCCTAACCATGATCACTTGATTTTTATCAAGATCATGAAGCATTTCTTATTCAAAAATAAGAAAATATACCCAGCAAACTAAAAAAAAAAAGTGAGCTCCATGGTTGGTAAATGGGCATAGCCCTCCCCTAACCATGGTCACTTGATTTTCATCAAGATCATGAAGCCTTTCAACCTCTTTTACTTCATTTATTTAAAAAAAAAATAGAATATATAAAAAAGAAATATGCTTTCCACAATCATGTTTTCCACATCAAACATGCAAAACAAAAATCAAGGCAAGCAACAAGTAAGTTTAGGCCATGGTAAAAGAAATTGTGAAACATTGATTTCTTCTTTTTTTGATGAAAAGATGAAAGCTTAAGAAAACATTTCCAAACTTTTATTTTCATAAGAGAAGAGGTAGAAATCATATGGAAAACAAAGAAACACACATGAAATTGAAGAAGAAATGATGCTAGAGCAAGAGAGGAATGACTACCTTCCAAGCTTTCTTAGGTAACTCTCTCTTCCTTTTCTTTCAAATTTCTTTTTCTTCCCAAATTAGCTAATGCCTTTTTTTTTTTTTTCAAATGGTCAGCCAACTTAAGAAATAAAACATCCCCTCCTCTCTTCCTCATGGTCGAATACATCCTCCACCATTGGATGAGATGTTCTCATATTTTCCTCCAACAACCTAGGCCATTAGATTAAAGATATTTTCATGACAATAAAAATGATATCTTGCCATTTGATCTTGGCCCTTGAAGGATGTATTCATCTTTTACAAAGCACCTAGGCCATTGGATGAAAACCCCTCTCCCACTCCCTTGGCCGAATATGATGTGAGCCCTTGGATGAATTGTGCTCATCTTTTCTCCAACAATCTAAGCCATTAGATCAAAAATATTTTCATGACAATAAAAATGACATCTTGCCATTTGATATTGACCATTGAAAGATGTACTCATCTTTTCACAAAACATCTAGGCCATTGGATGAGGGAGGACCACTTGCAAGACAATCAAAATGACATCTTGCCATTTGATAGTGACCATTGGATGGAATTAATCAAATCTCACCCCTCTCCCATTAAGCTGGCCGGCCAAGGCCTGGAATATTCCAGAATTTCTTTCATCTTTCATATATTTTTTAATTGCAAATTGGCTCTTTTCATTTTCTTCAGTAGAATTATCTTTTTAGCCCCCGAACTTAATTTAATTGCAAATGGACCCCAATTTCGGATTTATCTTTTCCAACTCATCCCATCTAATATAAAACTTGGTTCTGGAGGTTTTCACATTTTTCCAATCTCATTCTTTATTTTTCCAAGATTTTTATCTAAAGTTTCAGTTTAGTGCCTCCCCAAATTTAGCCTTTTTCATTTGAGCTCCAATTCCGGGTTTTTCTTCACCAATACCTTTAAAAAATTATAAAACTTAGATCTAGAAGTTTTCATAATTTTTCGATCCCGTTTGCTATTTTTCCCAGAATTATCTTTTGGAATTTCGGGTTAGTGCACCCGAATTTTTTCCTTTTTCAAATGAACTCCGATTCCAGATTTTTTTCTTCACCAATACCTTCCAAAAATTATAAAACTCAGATCTGTAAGTTTTCATAGTTTTTCGAGCTCGTTTGCTATTTTCTCCTGAATTATCTTTTGGAATTTCGGGTTAGTGCACCCGAATTTTGCCATTTTCAAATGAGTTCCGATTCCGGATTTTTCTTCACCAATCTCTTCCAAAAATTATAAAACTTAGAACTGGAAGTTTTCATAGTTTTCCGAGCTCGTTTGTTATTTTCCCCGAAATTATCTTTTGGAATTTTGGGTTAGTGCACCTGAGCTTTGTCATTTTTCAAATGAGTTTCGATTCTGGATTTTTCTTCATCGATCTCTTCCAAAATTATAAAACTTAGATCTGAAAGTTTTCATAATTTTTCGAGCTCATTTGCTATTTTTCTCGGAATTATCTTTGGTATTTTTCAAAATTGCCCTTCAACCTTTGAAACTTCGGTTTTACTCAAAACGAGTAACGCCCAAATTTTACGATCAAATTCCCCTCCGATTTAGTTTTTCCTTTTTCAACCTCGGGAATTTTCTCATTTTTTCCGTTTTTGCTCTAACGACTCTTCCTTGGGATCTACTTCAAATTGGGCCTTGGACTATTTTTGTTTATTCATCCTTTCGCAACTGAGGTTTTCAATTTCACCAAATCGGGCCATCTTCGCAGTTTTTCCCAAATTTGCCAGATTAGGTCTTCCTCTACACTGAATTTCAGCAACTCATCTTCCGAACTCTATATCTTTCGTTGTAGATGCTAGATTATTAAAATTCTTTCGTCATTGTTCAATTCAACTTCGAAACTTGATTTTGACTAGGAGTTGACTTTTTCAGTGGTTGACTTTTTCGGGGTTGACTGTTTTCGAGTTGACCTTTTCAGTTGACCTCTGAAATAAAGTCTTGGGGATTCATCTATGGAATGATGGAAGTCTCTTTGCATTCCGGGAAGTGGAGAAGGAGAATCTTCCTGGTTTAGGGGCCCGGACAAAATTAGGTGTCTACAATGAGGATGTCTTAAAAAGAGTTGGCTTGTTTGGGTTCTTAATGGGAGATGAAACTCTCAATCATTTTAAGGATTGTGCAAATTCCACCACATCTTGATCTTTCTCCCTCTCTCTGGCACACATGCACTTGCACACAAAGAGAGGTATTTTTGTGCTTTCTTTGATTGATTGATTGAGACATGCCATGGAGACTTCTATTGATGGAAATCTATCCCCCTTACGCTATAAATATCTCCTAAGGTAACCAATTGAGGATATTTTCTTTTAAATTGTCCCTCTAGTTTTATCACTAGAAACTAGGAAACCATCAGTGTTAACTGTTCTTTATGACCCCTACATACTTTATTGCATTTCCTTCTTGTTTTAGAGTAACCTACTTTGCAACACTAATCCGCATTAAGTGCTAAATCACCTACATTTGCTTGCTTGTGTTACATAACACCATCTATTCTCATGGCGTTTGAGTTCCCTAAGTGCTGCATGCTCCTGCTTTTCTTGCTAATTCCATCGAATATTATTGTTGTGTCACTGACTAAAATTTAAAGAATCTATATGCATTTATAATTGACAGCACTATTTTAGTTTGTAAAATTTCCTTGATGATGTTAACCTAAGATTGTATTCGCTCCATCCAATTTTGTTTCTTTTCTCTTGTTAATAGTTTCCACCTTCTATTCCTTTTATGATGGCAAGTTGTCAAAACCTAATGCTTTTATCTTTTTTCGACAAATGTGAAGATTCGATAGATATGGAGATTGATTTGTCCAATCTGGGAACTGTTAATACAATGTTTGCAGCATTATTCAGGTGAGACATCCATAGAAATGTTGAAAGTTTAATGCCGCATTTAATTATTTCTAAGTCACTTATTCTAACTTTTACCCTGCTTCTTGATATATATCTTTAGCAAGCTTGGCGCCCCCATCAAGACTACAATCTCAGCTAATGTTCTTGAAGAAGCTCTAAATGGAACTGTCACAGTTAGACCCCTTCCTATTGGAACATCATTTAGTGGGAAGGTGCTTACTTTCTTTCTAGCCGATGCACCATAATATTTCAGATATTTTCCCAAATTCTCATGCATTTGCTGTAGGTAGACAAGCAATGTGCCCACTTCTTTGGTGTAACAATAAATAATGAACAAGCTGAGGCTGAGATTGTTGTGAGTGTAACTTCAATAGCACAAAGCAAATTCAAGGTATGTTATTTATGAAACATTTCCTTGAATTATCTTGTATTCTTTTGAGAATGACTATGAAGTGTTTGGTTGTGTGTCCCAACTCATCACTTCTCTCTCTGTTACTCATTTGGTGTGTGTTATTGTGTTTGTGCATGTTCATTGTGCATGGGCATGCATTCTAAGTGGCACTATGTCAAATTATATAATAGCTCATTGTTTCGTTAATGTAAAACTTTCAGTTACTTTATTTTGAACACGACATCAATGGTGGCTACGGCTTGGCCCTACAGGTACTAAGCTCTTGTCTTTGATTCTTTTCCTTTCCAATTTAGTTGATTTACTTATAATTTTTGTAGTAAATGTTATAAGAGTTGTGAAAATAAACCATACAAGTTTCACTTATTTGTCATGTGATTGTCTTTGCTATATCTTTCTAGTAATATGGGTGGGAAGGTTAAGTGACAGAAACAAAAAAAAAAAAAAAGAAAAAAGATGTATCTCGACATTTTACTTTCCATGTCCTCAGTGAAAAGGCTAGTGAAACATTGTGAATGATTTTTAAACAAATTACTAGCTATTGCCCATGCTAGTAGTCTGTGCATGATCATGAGTAAGTTTTGATGGTATATTTTGATCTGAACATTTGTGATTTTTGGTCAGAGTGGAATTTGAAAAAGCTCACAGTTAGTGGTGTTGGAGTTTACTTTTCCCATTCTCTTCCTCTCCCCCACTTACACGGCCTCCCTTCCCTTCTTATCCGCCCTTAGCTTAACAACCTTTCTGTAAAAATAATAGTTGTTTAATTGTCTGAAGTCTGAATAGGTTGGATAAGTCTTGCTATTTTTCAATCATGTTTACCTGTTTTGTTTTTAACTTAGACTGGGTTTACTCTAGGGGTGTAATCGAGTCAAGCTGAGCTCAAGCTGTAAGAAGCTCGACCTTGACTCGAAATTTGAAACTCGAAGCTCGGCCGAGCTCGATCGAGTTTTACTTTTAAAGCTCGAGCTTGACTCGAGATAAAGGTCGAACTGCTCGAGCTTGCTCGTTTACCTAGTAAACAATGAGCTCGATTTTCAGGCTCTACTTCAAACTCGATTATTTGTGCTCAAGCTCGAGCTCGAGTTCGAGTTCTAATTGAGATTTTTCAATATTAATTAATAATAATATATCTATTAAAAATAAAAAAGGTCGATTAGGCTCGCGAGCTACTCAAGTCAAGTATTAAGATACTCGAATTTGGCTCGATCGATAGCTCGAGCTTGACTCGATAATGACCGAACTGAATTCGATTTTTTTTTAGCCGAACTCGAGTATCTTGCGAGCTTAGGTGTCTCGTTTACACCCCTAGTTTACTCTCTTTGTATTGGGGGTGAATAGATGAATACTCTTTTTTTTGGGGGGGAGGGGTATGGTTTAATTTTTTCTATACTTTCTCTTCTCCAGTTCTTTGGTGGACAAATATTGATTGTATGGTTGGTTTTGAAAGGAAATGAGGAAACATACAGTTATATTACTAATTACGACAGAAGGAAAGGAAAACCCTTTTACCTTCTGAAAAGCACTTTTTTGATTTTTGGAAATTTTCCATAAAAGCATGCTAAAAGCATTTTTGTTGTTTTCTTTCTTAAAAAATGAGAAAATAAATTCTTTAATTGATAAAGATATTAAAAACGAATTCGTTTAGAATCTTATACTACTAAGGTTTTAGTGAAGCTTTATTTTTTGTCTCTAAGCTCTTTGCATGTTACAATTTAGACCTTAAGCAAAGGAGAAAAGAAGACGCTAATAATGCTAAACAAAAGTGTCCAAATGTCAAAAGATTAGTACCATGAAAGCCTTTCTCGTCAATTTTTAACAAACTTGTAATAGTTTAAAGATATTTTGGAATTAAATGGAGTGATGGAGAGGTTAGGGACTCCCTTACATGGACTTGGCATTTTACACCACCATACATGTGTCGACACATCACGGTATGGATTCAGGTGCGTAATATGTGTATGATACGGCACTGGTAATTCAGATTCGGCAATGAAGAAAGTGAGCCAAATCAAAAAATGAAGAAAATGAATGCGGAGACAACAATGGGTGATTGCTAGGCTGGGTGCACACCAAATTGACACAACCCAATCCACAAATTGACCGGAAAATGAGGTTTAAAGGAATTGAGGAAGTTTCTTTGGTTTGAGAAGATATTGAGTGTGGGAAAACAATCCTTGATTTCTAGGGATTAGTCAACAATCCCTGATTAGTCAATAATCCCTGATTTTAGGGATTAGTCTGATTTTTCAGGATTATCTTTTATTTGTATTTATTTTGTAATTAGTGAGTTACCTAGAGTAGGATTTTCTTTATTGTATATAAACAGTGTAATATGCTTTTCATTCTTTAGAACACAAAGAATACAATTCATAATTTTTGTTTTTTTCATGGTATCAGAGCTTTAGGCTCTTTTCTGGGAATCATAATTTGCTTTTTTTGGTTTTCCAGCCTTTCTTTTTAGCCTTAATTGCTATAACCTAAAAAAAAACCAGTTCAGCCTATTTCCCTGTCTAAACCATGAATAAAACATGGTCAGAGAAGAGTGGACAACCAAGGGGACAATGAGAGTCGCATATGGCAATCACACTGTCAAATAGTGAAGACAACTCTTTACATGTTGAATTCAACAAAGAAGAGATTGAGAAATTAAAGATTTTGTTGGGGACAATAGAAAAATCGCCTACAACAAGTACTCGTTCTTTGGTGTTCTCAGGTATTTCTTCTCAATCTTCTCATATTTCCTCTTTTCTGTATCCTCAAATTCCTGGGTCATTGACTCGAGAGCTACATATCACATGGCCAATTCTTCACAAAATTCATCTCCTATACCCCTTGTCCTAGCAATAAAAAAATAACCATAGCTGATGGATCAGTGACAACTGTAGCTAGTCAGGGAGATTTTTTTTGAGTGACTGCCTTTCACTTAGGAATGTTCTTCACGTTCCAAAACTATGCACCAATCTTGTGTCAATCTAGAAACTTACTATCGATTCTAATTGTAGTGTGACATTTTATCCTTCTCGTTGTGTTTTTCATGAACAGGGCACGAAGAGGATGATTGGACATGCTAGAGAGATGGCCTCTACTACCTTGAAGAATCGAATGGACAAAATAGAGTTAAGGGTTTGTCACCATTATCCTTTCTTTCTTAGTCATTCAAATCCAATAAAAATAAGATATGGCTTCAACATTTTCGTCTTGGTCACCCATCTTTTAATGTTCTTAAACTAATGTTTCCTTCATTGTTCAAAGGTTTAGCCATTGAAAATTTTCATTGTGATGTTTGTGAATTTGCGAAACACAAACGTACTTTTCAAATCAGCAAGAAAAGAACATCTGTTCCATTTACCTTGATTCATAGTGATATTTGGGGACCTTCATTCATGTGCATTCTCAAAACAGAAATAAACTTGATACTCGAGCTCTAAAATGTATCTTCGTTGGCTACTCCTCCACTCAAAAGGGATACAAATGTTACCATCCTCCGACAAGGAAATTTTATGTGTCTGCCGATGTCACCTTTTTCGGAAAATATCATTACTTTCATAGTCCTTATCTTCAAGGGGAGAGATCCTCCATCGAAGATAAGGACAAAGACCTTTTTCTCCTTGAGTTTCCAACTACTGTCTCTCATCCTGCTGCTGTCTCTCATCAATCTAAGCCCAACATTCTGCCAAACACTATCCAATTCAAATGTACGGTCAGAATCCGAGCCTCTTACAATCTAGTCACAAGGAATGTTACATGGAAAGCAAACTCAAGACTCTACTTGTGCATTACAAGTTTACTCAAGGAAAAGAGCATCAATCTCTCAACCTGTGTCGGTCCAATCATCCAATTCTGCTCCTGGTAGTGTCGAAGTAATTACTTCATCCAATGATAACATCACTGAAACACTTGAACAAATAGATTATGATGCTCCAATTGCTCTTTGAAAGGGAACCAGAACTTGTACTAATATCCTCTATATTTGTTCATGTCATATAAGAATTTTTCTCATAACCACAAGGCCTTTGTTACTAGCCTAAATACAATCCCTATCCCAAAAACATTATTATCCGAAGCATTAGGAAATGAGAATTGGACAAATGCTATGAAGATTGAGATGGAAGCACTTGAGAAAAACAAGACTTGGGACTTGGTGAGGCTGCCGAAAGGGAAGAAACCAGTTGGGTGTAGATGGGTATTCACAACTAAATACAAATTAGATGGTACTTTGGAAAGGTATAAGGCAAGGTTAGTTGCCAAAGGATATACTCAAACCTAGCTCCTGTTGCTAAGATGAATACTGTTAGAATCTTATTATCTATAGCTGTGAATTTTGTTGGAAGTTACAACACTTTGATGTCAAGAACGCCTTCTTACATGGAGATCTTGAGGAGGAGATCTATATGGAGATTCTTCTTGGGTTTGGCTCGAATGAAGAAAAAGGAGTGGTATGTAAGCTAAAAAAGGCTTTATATGGACTGAAAAATCCCCAAGAGCTTGGTTTGGGAGATTTACCAAAGTTATGGTGGGTATGAGATATAAACAGAGCCAAGGTGATCATACTTTGTTTGTGAAACACTCAGCATCAGGGGGAGTGACAGTATTGTTGGTCTATGTGGATGACATTGTAGTAATAGGAGATGACTCTGAAGGAATAGAGAATTTAAAGAAACATTTAGTGAAGGAGTTCGAGATTAAAGACCTAGGCAGATTGAAGTATTTTCTTGGTATTGAAGTAGCTCACTCTCGGCAGGGGATTTTCATATCACAACAAAAGTATGTGTTAGACTTATTGGCTGATGCTGGCAAGCTGGGATGTAAGCCAGTTGAGACACCTATAGAATCAAACCACAAACTTTGTGATGTTCCAGAAGATATGATGGTGGATAAAGGTTCTTATCAGAGACTTGTGGGGAAGCTAATTTATTTGTCACATACCAGGTCCGATATAGCTTATGTTGTTAGCGTTGTAAGTCAATTCATGCACAATCCCAAAGAATCACATCTCAGAGCAGTGTACAGAATCTTGCAGTATTTGAAGGGTACACTGAGAAGAGGAATTCTGTTTAAGAAAGGAGAAGGACTGACTCTTGAAGCCTATACAGATGCAGATTATGCAGGATCCGTAGTTGATAGAAGATCAAGTTCAGGATATTGCACCTTCCTAGGTGGTAATCTCGTAACTTGGAGAAGCAAAAAGCAAAATGTGGTTGCAAGGTCCAGTGCAGAAGCTGACTTTAGAACAATGGCACTTGGGATGTGTGAATTGTTGTGGATGAAGATAATCTTGGAAGATCTGAAGGTTAGGTGGGAAGGCCCAATGAAGTTGTATTGTGACAACAAATCAGCCATCAATATTGAACACAATCTAGTGCAAAATGACCGTACTAAACATGTTGAGGTGGATAGGCATTTTATTAAAGAAAAGCTAGATAGGGGCCTAATTTATACTCCTTTCGTTTCTACTAATGATCAACTTGCAGACGTGCTCACCAAAGGGTTGTCTAATACTATTTTTCAGAAAATAACTAGCAAGCTTGGAATGGATGATATCCATTCACCAGCTTGAGGGGGAGTGTGGGAAAACAATCCTTGATTTCTAGGGATTAGTCAACAATCCCTGATTAGTCAATAATTCCTGATTTTTAGGGATTATTTTGATTTTTCAAGATTATCTTTTATTTGTATTTATTTTGTAATTAGTGAGTTATCTAGAGTAGCATTTTCTTTATTGTACATCAACAGTGTAATATGCTCTTCATTCTTTAGAACACAAAGAATACAATTCAGAATTTCTGTTTTTGTCAGAGAGGATCAAGAAAAGGAGAAAAATAAGAAAAATATGAAGGAAATAAGATTGTTATAGAGATGCAAAGGAAGATAAAGATTTGAAACCAGCTGAATGAGTGTGACTTTTGAAAATAAGGTAGGGATCAAAATGATTTTTAAAAGGTTAGAGAAAAATGGTGCATTTTACCCTAAAATATTGGCAGAGTATCAAGTCAAAGGCGACGATGGAGAAAAAAGGGGATCTCAAGCTATAATAATTAAAAGTTATAGCGAATGTTACTTGAACTCTTCATTTTTCTTAAAGTACTCATGTCAGACACCGTGTCCAACACATATTTGGACATTGGTATGGGTGTATGATACTCCAAATATATGAAAAAATTTAGAAAAAATTGAGAATACCCGTGTGTCCGACACTCATCCCCAAGTCTTGGTAACATAGAATGCTATATGGTTTTTATTTTTATCCGAGTGTTATTCTATGGGAAGGAAGAAAAAAGATCCGCATTTTCAAATATTATTACCTTTTTTTTTTTTTTTTTTATCTTTTGTCCTTGAGTCATGTTTATTGGATTGCTTATTTGTCTCAGTCTCATCTGGCATTAAAAGGTAATGAGCTTCCGATAACTCTGATCTGTCAAATATTGCTTCCCAACCTATTTTATCTCCTTTTTGTGGTATAAAACTTGGGTTTCAATTGTCAAAAATGGTTTTTTTGGTATGTTTTAAAGCTTTAAGGACGTTGCCCGTAAACTCCATCCTCCCCTCCTCAAGATTCAGATCTGAGACCTCCTGGTTGAAGCGTTATGTTGTAGCCATTAGGGTATCCCTTGAGGATAGTAAAAAATCATTAACTCTCATTTGAGAGTATTTTGCAAGAAGAATGGCTATTCTTATTAGTCTCTCATATCTATGTTCTAGTTCATCAAATAATTGTGGATGCCCAACTGAGCCCCTTGAAAATAAGTACAATTCAAGTAGATAACTCTAGATTGGAATGTGTGCATTCAGAGTTAATTTTTAGAATCACTTTCTAGTATTCTCTGTATGTGTATTTCTATCATCTGTGTATATGATATTAATACTTGGATTTCATTGTCAAAACTGGCTTTTTTGGGCATGTTTGAAAGCCTAAAGAATGTAGCCCTTTCCCATCCCATAAACTCCACCCTCCCCTCCACAAGATTCAAACCTGAGACCTCCTGGTTGAAGTGCCATGTTCTAGCCATTAGGGTATCGCTTGAGGACAGTCAAAAAACATTTTTCATTCTCAGTAGAGGGTATTGTCAAGAAGAATGGCTATTCTTATTATAGTCTCTCATATCTATGTTCTAGTTCATCAAATAATTGTGGATGCCCAACTGAGCCTCTTGAAAATAAGTAGAATTCAAGTAGCAAACTCTATATTGGAATATGTGCATTTGGAGTTAATTTTTAGAATCACTTTCTATTATGTCTGTGTATGTGTATTTCTATTATCTTTGTATATGATATTGGTGATATCATGTATTTTCTTGTATGCCATTATTTCTCTCTATTCCAATGATTCACATTCTAGATGTAAAAATTCATCTGAATCAGCTGGTATTATTGACTGGTATATTATACAAGTCATACACAGCATAAGCCGTGACGAGTCATGTCAGAAGACAAATATCTGTATGCATCTGTGTGGTGTGTGTGCAAATTTAATACTTAAAATGGCAATTCCTCTCTGCGACCCCATATAATAGTTTAATTTGTCCAATTACTTAAGGCTTTCAATTTTCCCTTTAACACTTTCGGTCAGATTGTCTTTGTTTTTGACATGGTTCATTTTATGTTATACTAGTGCTCTGTTGTTCAGCGAAAGTTTGTGTTTGTTTGATGTTATACTAGTGTTTCAATGTTTGTGCAAAGAAAGCTCTTGTGGTCATTACTGTGATGCGTTTGTCCTTTTTCTGTCATTTTCTTGGAAGTTCAAGGATATGTTGTTACTTGCAGTTGTGTTTCTGAAGTAATTAGGCATGTATCCAATACATTTATTACTTTCTTTTTATGATTTTGCTGTGTACAGGAAGATAGTGAGAAGACAGGCAAGGTAACATCAGCTGGCATGTATTTCTTACATTGTCAAGTATACAGAATGGATTCCACTGTAAATGCGGTATGGGAGTTGTTTTTTGTTACTTTATCTTCCTTGTCTCTACTGGATGTTTGGCTTCTGTTTGTGGTAAAAGTGATGATTTGTTCATGTCTTGTGCAGTTAGTAATTGCTAAAGACCCTGAATCTGCTTTCTTTAAAAGGTTGGAAGGTCTTCAACCTTGTGAGGTTTCAGAACTAAAAGCTGGCTCGCATATATTCGCTGTTTATGGTTGGAGCTGTCTGTTTTGTCTGTTCATTTTGTTAAAAGCATGTTTGAGTATTTGTGTTATTGGTTTACTGGTTTGGCTGAATTTTCTCAGGAGATAATTTTTTCAAGACTGCTACTTACACAATTGAGGCACTTTGTGCAAAGTCATATGAGGATACCACGGAGAAGCTTAAGGATATTGAAGCTGAGATTTTAAGAAAGAGAAATGAGTTGCGCCAATTCGAAACGGAATACAGAAAAGTATTAATTCAGCTATGTTCTATTTAAGGCTTGTTATAAGTATGAGTTGTACACATTTGACTTTACGAATCTGGTGGGATATTTTGTAGGCATTGGCACACTTTCAAGAAGTGACGAACCGGTACAACCAAGAAAAGCAGTCTGTATGTTTTGAAACCTTGATTCTCCGTAATCTTTTTCTTATCTTGCAGTCTTACTGTTTTTCCTGCATTTATGCAATCTAAAAGCAGTCTGTATGTTTTGAAACCTTGATTCTCCGTAATCTTTGCATGCATGTATGCACAAGGATATGTAAATCTGTATATATGCACATTTAATGCACCTGCTCATACAGTCACACGAACTTATATGCCTTCTGATATTTAATAAATGGCTACAGAAGATGCTCCTGCGCTTCTTGATATTGCTAAAAGAGTAATTGCTCATTCGGGTTCACTTCGTTCTTGAAATGTTTATGATCAAAACTGTAACCAGAGTGATGTAAATGTGTTGGTTATTTGACTCTGATTTTTGGCATCTATAACTATAACACAGGTAGACGAGCTGCTGAAACAGCGCGATAGTATCCATGCTTCATTCACTGTAACGAAAGCACCCAACAGCGTCGGTGTTAATTTAAGTAATGGAAGTAGTAGCAAAGTTGTTGGTGAGAATGAGAGTCCATTGGAAGATGGAAACTCAGATAGGAAGGATAAATCAGGGAAAAAGAAATGGTTCAATTTGAATATCAAGGGATCTGATAAAAAGCTTGGTTGAAATGGGTCTTTAGAGAGGTTCTTGTTTGACATGAGAGGTTTGAAATATATTTGGCAGCTGCCTGGTAATGCTAAAGCTTGCCTTGTATTATTTATTTAATTCTTTTCCTGTCTATGGCCAAGGTTGTTCAGTATGTCATGTTACAGTAATGGTCCTGTATGTATGATGATATGGATGTAGGTTTTTCGTCTACTTATTTGATGAAGTGAGCTCTCCCATCTACAGATCAAATTACTAACTTTTTGGCAAAGAAAACTACAAAATATCTGACAATAGCATTTTGGTGAGTTTTATTTATGATTGGTTAATTGCTAGTAATTATAAATGATAAATAGAGCCAATCCCTAAAGTCTTTTATACACAAACTCAATTCCATTGAATGGCAATATTTTTGTTGTACGATAAGCCTTTTACATAGATTAATCTGAAACAGACCAAAAAAAAAAAACATGTAATTTGAAATAACTAATTCCACATCGGCATTGGAGGGATGACTTGTTTGCACACACTCGCAACTTACGAGTTTTTTCCCCAACCAACGCTGTTTGCAATCTTATTTCTAAAACTAGAGTTCTTTTAAATTTTATTCTTAAAAACATGTAATTTGAAATAACTAATTCCACATCAGTATTTTATTTAAAAACAATTACACGTAAATAATACTTTCACCGTTTCACACCATTATTCTTTCCTCCAGTCATCTCTTTCTTTCCTGTAACCATTATTCGTTTGGGTATCTTTCTAAATTCATAAAGAATCTCACTTTTCATGGTGAGGCTGCAAACAAAAAGAAATTGATAGGCAACCCTCCACTCCGGACTCCACTCTCATTTCAATTTATTTATTTATTTATTTTTTCTCTCTATCCTTTCCTCGGTTCTCTTTCTCTCTTAGCAAGAAACAAGAAAGCAAAGCCAAGGTCTATCAAAGCAATCTAGCATATTGTGTTCCACAAAATACTACCTGGATTTTAGGTGCTGTGATTCAGGAGATGTATACCGTTTTGGTTTAATTTGTTCTGACAACGTTTTTGTTGCTAAAGTCATTTGGAATGATAGAAAATTGGAGCATATACTTGAAACACAATTTTTTGCTGAAGTTGGGATATTGGGTAGAATTAGGCATTTGAACATAGTAAAGCTGATATGTTGTATTTCAAGTGAGACCTCAAAAGTTCTGGTTTATGAGTACTTGGAAAATCTTAGCCTAGACCTTTGGCTCCATAAGCATCGAGCAGCAACTGTTTCTAGTTCAACAAATAATTTTATTTTGGATTGGCCTAAGAGGTTGCATATTGCAATTGGGGCTGCCCAGGGACTTTGCTACATGCATCATGACTGCAAACCACCCATTATTCATAGAGATGTGAAGTCGAGCAACATTTTATTAGATTCCGAGTTCATTGCTAAAATTGCTGATTTATGAAATTGTGACATTATAAGGTTAACCATTTATTAAAGCTTACCAAAACTAAGCTAAAAAGAAGGCATCAATAGTTAGAAGCCGCAAAAATCAAATCAGTAGCTACCAAACTGTCAAGATCTTAATCACTGAGGGTGCAATGACACAACTGAATCTCCAGGTTTGCAAAGCCCCTTTTCCTTTCCATATTGAAGGGCAAACTTGGTTGTTTCTTCAGTAGACTCAGTGTAAGAAGCTTTTGCAGAGCCAGAGCTCAAAACAGGGATCAGACCCCTGGAAAGGCAATGCCTTGCTGGAGCTTCATCACTGCATGACAACTCAAGGGAATCTGTTGTTATCTCTGAGATGATCATAGACAAAATAGGCATACTTGGCCACCAGCTTTGCTGTGGTTCCACTTTTGGTTAGGACCAACATTAAAGATGCTTTAATACAATTGGCTGTCCTTACAGCTGAGGAAGCCAAACTTTCTAATGGGCTCATAAGCATAGGTGCAGTACCCATTATTCTCTTGAAAAGATCTCCATAGTTTATAAAGTTTTCTGCCTCCATGCAAATTCTGGCCATGGTTTGAACAACAAGGTCAGGGTATGATCCAGCAGCAGTTTCTCCACTTAGGATGACCTAGTCAGTACCATCAAGAACTGCATTGGCAACATCAGTAGCTTCAGCTCTAGTAGGCCTTGGAGATTTGATCATAGACTCCAGCATCTGAGTTGCAGTTACCACGGGCTTTGCTTGTATATTGGCCTTAAGAATCATTAATTTCTGAGCCAGGAACACCAACATATTTCTCTCTACCCTCATTTCAATTTAAGTCGCTTTACACAAATCCAATCTATCAAAGCAATCTAGCATCTGGGTGCATAGTTGTGCAAGGAAGTCGGCCAAAGGAAAACAAATCGAAAGGAAAAGAAAACAAGGGTAAAATAGAAGTCAAAGGCTGATGTGGCATTTGTGCATACATGGCCAAAAAGTACCCTATTTTAAGAAATAAGAATAAAAATATCTTATTTTGGTGATAAAAATTTTTAATGACCTTATTCGGGGAAAAAACTCCGCAACTTACTTGAACTGTATTTGTTAATAAAAAACAGTTTGGTGTTGACTTGTAGTTTATAGTAAGACTTGGACCCTTTGCATCTATCCTTGGATTTTCCCTGCATTCAAATTCTCCCATAACTCAAAGGCCTTCTTTAAAATAACCACAAACACTTGTAGATTGTATAAGGAAAATAAATAAATGATTGTCTTACATTCATAAATAATTAACTAAAATAGGGGATTACATAATACATTTTAGTTTATTCAATTGAAGTAGCAGACTCCACTGTTCAGTCAAGACGTTGCAGTGCTCAATTGCTAGCAAACTTCTCTCATGTGATGAGTTATTGTGTCAAAACAGAGAGAATAGTTTATATATATATATATATTATAGATTAATCCGAATAGACATGCTCATGGCCCGACCGGGTTGTGGTCCAAATTTTTTTTCTTGTTCTAGCTCATTTAGGACTAATCCTGGATCGGCCCGTAAGTCCGTTTTACTCTTCATAAATTATTAAAATATTAAAAAATTATTTTTAAATTAATATTTATATATTTTTTATAATTAAATTTAAATAAAAAATATTTTTTATTTAATAAATAATAATTTAAACTGAGCTGGGTCGAATTATAAAATTTCTTACTCAGACTTGACTCAATTTCGACTAGGCCTATCAAATCATTTAAGTTACCCGACCTTGAACAAATTTAAATCCGAAGACAGAGTTTATCATTTTACTTACTCAGACTTGACTCAATTTCGACTAGGCCTATCAAATCATTTAAGTTACCCGACCTTGAACAAATTTAAATCCGAAGACAGAGTTTATCATTTTACTAAAAAAGAAAGAAAATTTTAACATAAATTTGTTGTCATGGCATGTCCCTTCCCAAGTCTCCGTGTGTCTCACTTTGTTAGCAAGTAGCAACCAAAGTACATTTATTTTTGTCTCATTGATTGACCTAAACTCTCTTCCCTCTTTCCCAAAACTCCTTTGACTTTTTATTGTGTTACTACTTAATACTAGTATTTTATGAAAAATTTTAAGAAAAATTTCTTAAGATGAGTTTCTCGTAAGCTTCGTTATATATGTAATTTGTTATGTTTATATGTAATTTGTGTCATATTTATGTGTAAAAAAAAATTGCATGAAAAAAAAATTACATAAATACATGACATATTTGTCATTTTTATACGTAATTTGTCATATTTATATATAATTTGTCATGTATATATGTAAATTTTTTTTACATATAAACATGATAATTTTATGTAATTTGTCATGTTTATATATAATTTTGTTATGTTTATATGTAATAAAGTCTATTTTAAGCTCACCCTAAAAAAACTTACCTTACAATTCCCCGTATTTTATTTAAACTAAAAAAATGTAAAGTGACAGTGCTTTTCTTGATTTAAATTACATATATGTAGAGACATTCTAGACTTACAATAATCTAGGTTTAGCTGAATAGCTCTATGTTAGATTTTTATTAGTATATACTTAACACATGAGGTTTTTTTTTTTTTTTTTTAATTCTCGAAATAATGATACTGTTGTTTTAATTATCGAAATTCGCTTATTTTTTAACCTGTTGGGAAATCGCCATGGTCCATGGCGATTTCCCTTGATCATAATAATTTTTTTTTTTTGGTCTTTTGGGTTGGGAAATCGCCACCCTAGGTGGCGATTTTCCAACTTTTTTTTTTAAAATTATTAAATAATAAATTTAAATAAAAATTATATAAGTTTTAAAAATAAAAATTTAATTTAATTTAATTTAATAAAAATTTAAAATTTATTTTTAAAATTTATATAATTTTTAAAATTGTTATTATTTAAATTTTACAATTTGTTAATTTTTAATTTTTAATTTTCTTAAATTATAAATTATATAATTTTTATAATTAAATCTAAATAAAAAATAAATTTTATTTAATAAATAATAGTTCGGGCTAAGTCGGTCGATCCGAATTACAAAAACACTTATCCAAGCCCGACCGAATACGACCCGAGCTTACCGAGCCGGGTGGGCTACAAAACCCGTGGATAGGTCTAGCTATGACCTTCATTCCTACATAATCTACAACGCTTTGGTTGTCCTTTCTCACGAAGGTCCATTTATTACGAATACAAGTTGAAAGAATTTGATTGACATTACGTGTATAATTTTTCAAAATTTTTGTAAATTGTAAATTTTTTAATTTCTTATTTAAATTTTATTAAATTTTCATTTTTATTTTTATTTTTAAAAATTATATAATTTTTATTTAAAATTTTTTATTTAATAATTAAAAAAAATAAAAAACAAGTTGGGAAATCGCCACATTGTGTGGCGATTTCCC
Organism: Fremontodendron californicum; assembly: GCA_030761205.1. Lineage (NCBI taxonomy): Eukaryota > Viridiplantae > Streptophyta > Magnoliopsida > Malvales > Malvaceae > Fremontodendron > Fremontodendron californicum. The sequence continues at coordinate 13,817,032 of JAULJL010000013.1, read as the reverse complement.
AACCCAAAATACCATTTTTTTTTATTATTATTTATTATGATCAAGGGAAATCGCCATGGGCCAAGGCGATTTTCCTTGATCAATTTAAAAAAAAAAAATTCAAAACCTATTGGAAAATCGCCATAGCCTATGGCGATTTTCCAACATGTTAGAAAAATGTATTTTAGTAATTAATTTTGAAACATCGGTAATTTGGGAATAAAAAAAAAATTTATATTGAGATAAAAAACCAACACATGATAATGTGATTAATTAATTCAATTATATAGAGAGGGAGGGAAAGAGAGATAAAGAGGTTATCACATAACGTAAAGCTAAGTCCACCCAATCTCTCATCTTAGTGTCATACATGGAAGGGTTTTAGTTTTGAATCACACCCGCATTGTGTGAGATTTTGCAAGTTCTTTGAACATCTATCTATTCCACCCAATCTCTCATCTTTTTTGTATATCTATAAAAGAGAAATAGATAGTGTCATACATGAAAGGTTTTTAGTTTTGATTCACACCCGCATTGTGTGAGATTTTGCAAGTTCTTTGAATATCTATCTATAACATAGATAAAAAAAGAATATACATTTGTCAATGGATGCTACCCTAGATGTTTGGCATTCAAAGGCTTACAACTAATTTTTTTTTTTTTTTTATATTATTATCTATTATACCTAATTTATTAAAAAAAAAATCCCTAACAGGATCTTAGCTCGACACGTATTGAGTTTCTTTGCTCGACACGTGGTGAGTTTTTTTATTTTTCTATAAATTTTAAGTTTTTGTTAGTTTTAATATTTTTAAAGTTTTTTCTTTTTATTTTATTTTTAAATAATGTATTTAAAGTGGTTGGTCCACACATTAACTCGCAGGTCGATTTAAGATTCATACCCCATCTGTTCGAAAAAAATAATAAAAAATAAAAAATTATTTTTAGTCTATTATTTTTATTTTACTTTTTAAATGATTTATTTAAAAGGGTTGGTCCGAACGTTGACTCGCGAGTCAATTTAAGATTTGTACCTGACCGGTTCTGGAAAAAAATCAAAAAAAGAAAATTATTTTATTAATTATTTTTAATTTTATTTTTAAATGATGTATTTAAAAAGGTTGGTCTGTACGTTGACTCGCGGGTCCATTTAAGATCCGTACTCGACCAGTTCATAAAAAGTTTTAAAATTTTTTTTTAATTTTTTTTAATTTTTAAATGATGTATTCAAAGGGTTTGTCCGTACGTTTTTTCGCGGATCGATTTAAAATCCCATACCCGATTCGTCTGCTGCTAATTATTGTGACACACATGTTAAGATCATTTCCTTGACGGCGAGCTTTTTTTTTACTTTTACTTTTTTAATTTTTTTAGTTTTAAGTTAATCCAACGAGTAAAATATAAATCACAATTTTATTTTGTTACATTTCATTGTTTATTTTTTAGCTCCTATAAATAAAAATATACACTATACAATAAGGTTTAAATATTTTTAAAAAATGCATATAAATAACATTTGAATATGAATTTATATTACGTAATTTATAAATAAACAATTATCATAAATTTAATTTTTATAATTAATAAAATATAATTATATTATTATTATTATAATTTATAAATAAAATTTTTAAATAAATAATAATAATTTAATAAAATTTCATTTAAAATTAAATATTTTATAATTAATTAACTAAAAAACTTATAAAAAAATATAAAAGATCCAGCGAAGCGGGGTGGCTAAATTCAAGTTATGTAATTAAAACAATCTGTTAATGGTTTTTTGTTTGACACATGTCTACTAATACAAAAAGATCATTTTGCCCCTTGATCAAAATAAAAAATAATAAAATTTAAAAAACCTAAAAGATTTTGGAGAAGCCCTTAATAAAATAAATCAGTACAATTAAAAAAACTAGAGGTGGTAAATGGCGGGTTCGAGTAGGTTCGATTTTTTTTTGATTTGGATATTTTCGAGTTTGGATTTTTTTTGAGTTCGGGCTACTTCGAGTTCGAAATGTTTTGCATCATTTTTATTTTATTTTATGTTAGATATAATTATTTTTACGTAATTTAAATGTTTACATCTAAAAATAAAATATTAATTTATTATTATTATTTTTAAATGAGATTTTATTATAATATAATATTTTTAATTACATTTATATATTAAAATAAAGGTTCAGATTAATTGGTGACTTAAGTACTGGTTAAAAATGATTAATTACAATTTTAAGTTTTTATTTTTTATTTTTTTTGTTTTTAATGCATTAGTTTTACTAAATACCAAAAAAAAAATCATTAATTGCATTATTCTTTTTTTTTTTAATTTTTAAATATCACCTTATTCAATACCATTAGACACTTATCAACATTTCTCATTTATCGATTGAAGCAAAGAAATTTACCAATTCAAACAATTTCTTTAATAGTGATTTTAACGTTAACATATTTGATAATACTATTGTCTTAATCCCGTGTCTTAATTAGCCTTATAGCCCAAGACAAATATTACGCCTAAAAAAAAGTTGGTTTTTCTATAATTAATCATGAATTAATCATTTCATTTGAAAAAAATATTTTTCCAAATTCCGACACCCAAATCCAGTTGGTTTGACCCATGCTTTCATAAAAAATCAAACTTTTTTACTAAATATTAATCATATAAAATTAATTTATTATATAAAATAAATTTATTATAAAAAAATATGGTATATTATAAATTAATCATATTGATATTTAAAATAATTGATTTGATGAACTCGAATTTCAACATATAAATACATTATAATTTATATTATGCATACATATAAATATAATTGTACATACTAATAATTAAATCAAAATGAAAAAATGACTATATTTGAAGAATAAATAAGAGCATAAGACTAGGATTTAAGAGCTGGTAAGACAATAAAAAAAATATCACTAATTAGTTATTACTCAATTATTTGTCATAATAATCTAATCTTAAAACTAAATTTTCTAAAAAATCATGATTAAAAATTACTTGATATATATATATATATATATAAACCTATCCATGGGCCGGGCCGCGGCCCGAAAAATTTATTTTTTCCTTGTCCAAGCCCTTTCGAGCCAGGCCCGGGCTGGCCCGTATAAGCTCGTTTTACTATTCAAAAATATTAAAATATTAAAAAAACCATTTTTATATTAATATTAATATATATTTTATAATAAATTTAAATAAAAAAATATTTTTTATTTAATAAATAGTAATTCGGGCTGGGTCGAACAAACCCGAATTACAAAATACCTTGTCCAAACCCGGTCCAATACGGGTCGAGCCTACCGGGTCGGGCGAGCTACTTGACCCGTGGACAAGTCTATATATATATATATTAATATTTTAATAATTTACCATTTGAATAAAAATATTAAATAGTAATGAGTAATGAAAATGAGATGATTAATAATTTATAAACATGATAATTTAGATATGATATGATTATATGACACGTGAACGACACATGATTAATTAGATTGTGATTAAAGAAAAAATAATTACTTAAGAAACGAAATTTGTGAATTCTAAAAGAATATGAGGTATGAATAAACTAATTAAGTGTAGACATGAAAGAAAAGCAAACAATTAGTAATATATGTATGATATTTTGGATCTCATGTCAATTGAATTTTTTATTTCTTAATATTTAGATTTATTTTATTTTCTTATATAAAATTAAGAATATGATTACTACTTATTAGTATTAATTGTAGGTTTGTAACTCATTAGTTAATAGTATAACTTTTGATAAATTATTTTTACAATAAAACAAAGGACATGTAATATTTTATGTCAAATTTCTTTTCACATCTCTAAAATCCTTATGGTTTAGAATTATTAAATGGTGGATTCATCAAGATATGAAACGTTAAAATTATAAGTACAAATTATAATTTACTTTTTGATAAAATTATTATTTCATCATATATAAAATATATATTAAAATTTAATTTTTAATTAAATTAGTAAAACAGAGTTTAGAATAAAATTGATAATTAAAGTCTTTTCTTTATACAAAATTATTTAATTACCATTGAGCATTATTATTTTTAATATTAAATTCGGGTTGAGGTTCGAGTTTTTCAAGCTAGGATTTTTGCGAGTTTGGATCAATTTAGGTTCGGATCATTTTAGGTTCGGATCATTTCGGGCTCGAGCCATTTTGAGTTCGGGTTTTCTTGAGTTCGAATTTTTGACTTTTTGATCAAATTGAAATTGATCGAGTTCATGTTTTTACGGATGAGTTTTCGGATTTGGGTTCAGAATCATTTTGTCACCTTTAAAAAAACCCTTATGGAGAACACGAGGGAAGACCGGGAAAAATGAACATGAGAAAGGAAAGGGAAAGGGATGAGGGGGAGGACCAAATTCAGCCCCCTAAACAATCACTATCAACCCTTTACAACTACCGCACACCATCACTTAAACCTAACTATCATCCAATCCTTCAGCATTTCTACAGCCAAAAGAAAATAGAATATACACCAGAATAATAATACATCAAAATAATATATCAAACCACACAATGACATATACACTAGAATAATATTGAATAACAAAAAATTCAAAAGCATGGGCTTTGATTTGGTGGTTCCAAGTTTAAATTTTTGGAGAGAGTTTTAAGATTTTGGATTGATAAAAAATGAGAGAAATAGGAAAGGAAGAAAAAGGAACTATTAATGATGGCTCCAATCGGCAAAGTAACGACGGTGGAGGCAGTAGCTCCCTAAGGCTTTTTAGGTCTACGCCTTTTGGAGGGGCTTTGAGGCATTTTAATATTGAGGAAGATGGAATAGGGTTAAAGTAAAGTGTTTTAGGTAACGAAAAATAGTGAAAATGTGTGGCGGAGGTCGCGGCGTTTGGTTTAGATTTAGGATTTTCTAAGGATTTTTTGAAAAAATAATTTGGTAGGGTGAAAGAGGAGATCAAGAGAAATCATTGGGTAAATTTTGATGAAAAATCAACGATGGAAGGCGATGACTTACAATTGAGTGCAACGATAGATCGTTAGAATATGGGTGATGAGGTTGAAGTTTGAAGAAGCAGATATGAAGAGTTACTTTTAGAGAGAGTGCGGATTTGCAAAGAAAGAGAAAGAGAGAGAGAGAGTGGCAGGAGGAAAATGAAGAAAAAATTTATTTTTTTGTGATTTATTTTTTGGTAATTAATAAAACGCTTGTACAATTCTCGGAAAAGCAAAAAAGAGAAGAAAAAGAAAAAGGAAGGGAAAGAGAACCCATGGGTGATCTATGTAACCAACTCGACCAGGTCCGCTTAGAAAAGGCCTAACAGCTTTTTAACCATCAAATTTTTTGATTTAGCCCATAATAATTTGAGGTATGTTTTGATTTTTGTAATGTTTTAATTTATTTGTTTCTCATATTATTTTATCATGTTTATATTTGTTTAAAATAAAAATATCTGTGTTAAATACAATTTATAATAACAATATATTACAGAAGCTACATTTTGGTTGTCGCGACCTAAAAAATAACAAGTCTCATCGCAAGACTTTATATTCGTTAAGCGTGACATTAAAAAGAAATAGAGAAAAAGTTGACTTAATTCCTCTAGAAAAAACTAAGATTTTGAAAATGACCTTGAAAAAGACATGGAGTCGCCACCAATCTTTATTAGCTAGGTGTGATCGGCCACCTATTAAAACCGGTTTTATAAAATATTTTAAAATTAATTAAAACATTTTTAAAACCAATTTCAAGTCTGCGTTTTAAACCAGAGAAATCAAAGAAATGGGTTCAGGACTCGATTACGTGTGGGGAAGGATTAGCACCACTACAACGCCCGTATAAAACGGTACCTTATTAATCATGTGTTATCTCTAGTCTTAGTAAAAAGTTGGTTTTAAATTTAGTATTTCAAGTTAATTCCCAATTTAAAGAAAAATAATTCCATTTTTAATTAAAAATGATCCGGAATTTATAAATTCAAAATTTTCCTATATTCCCCAACAAACGTGGCAAAATATAAAATTTTTTATTAGTTTGAAAAACTTTCCGAATCATTCTCATTTTAAAGAAGATATTCCGTTATTAATGATAATTGATGATATCCTCCCCAGCAAACCCGGCAGAGAACTCTTGAATTATTTTAACTCGGGAATATCTTTATTTTGTTGAAAATCATTACCTTTTTGAAAATATTTTAAAAAAAATATGAATATGAATATGTATGACATAAATAAAATGACATAGCAAAATCTAAATAATATAATGCAACCTAAATGATATGATATAATTTAAATAGCATATTCTAAATGAAATGGAATATCCTAAGTTATATGATATATTCTAAATGAAATTAAATGACCTAGGTAACATAATATATTCTATATGAAATGTAATATCCTAAATCATATGATATATTCTAAATGAAATAAAATATCCAAAATGACATAATATATCGTAAATGAAATGAAATGACCTAGGTAACATAATATATTCTACATGAAATGAAATGACCTAGGTAATATAATATATTATATATGAAATGAAATAATTTAAATGACATGGCAAATATGAATGATATGGCATATGACATGAAATATAAAATAATGCTATCATATAATATGCATGAAAAATAAAATGAAAATAATAATGCATGAACATAGTATATGCTAAAATAATATGACAAAAAAATAACTAAATAAAAAGCATAGGATATTATGAAATATTCAAAACCATATAATAAACAATATAACATATAAATCAAAATAATAACAATACCATAGGAATTATCATAGCAAAAATCACATATTATATAAAATGCATGAATATGGAAAATGCAATGCATGAAAAGGTATTTTTTCCTTTAATTAAGGAAATCCGTATATCTAAAAAGATATCCGGCTACCTTAGGAAAATATATCAAATTAAATATTCTAAAACCAAAATACTTTGTGATTGTTTGAAAACAATTTTGAAAAGCTTAGATTAAAAATAAAAACTTAGCTAAACCCTTTTTTAAATGGCTCTAATTTCCTAAGTTTAAAGTCCCGGACTTGACCACCCTTAACCCGAGACTTAAAAAATCATTTTTAGTAAAAAAGGCTTAGAAACTACCCTAAGTCAGTAGCTAGACTTCCTAATCAGCCGCCTCTAAGTAACTTAACCAAAACAGAAAAATGATTTTCCTTCAAATTCAATTCTGACTCCACTGTCCAGTTTTAAGCCACGATTTTTTACCCTATTTTTAAAAATTCTAAAAAATCTAAAACAAATACTAGAGACTTAGGACATGTAAAACTACACGATAAAAAATCATCTTAATTTTTTGATTAAAGATGAGGGCCCAGAAAAATTATGAAAGTACGAGTATTGGGTGAAAAAATTGTTTTGCCAAAACACATTTTTGCCTTTGATAAAATCATTTAAAAATCAAAATAAAAATATTTAAGACTCACAAAATGACTTAAAAACAGTAGCTAGGACTTTTAAAAAGTTAGACAAAAATTGGCTAAGTAAAAAAAATCACAAAGGTAGAATAATCAATTTAACAACTCTTTAATTTTCCACAAGTATACTCAAGAGAGCATGACTTTGAACCATTAATTGGCCTAAGTCATTAGTCAAGTGGCATGGACATGAAATGCATGAAAAAATACAGAAAATATGATGCATGAAATGCATGGTTTTAAACCTAAATGTCATGAAAAAATGCATGGCATCAATATAGTGACCTAGACCTAAATGAACTTGCATGGCATTTAATGCAACCTAGGTCTAAAATGCATGGACATGCATGGCAAAATAAACCAAACCTAACATCTAAAATATGCATGGCAATAACACAAACAAAAGGCATGCTTAAATCAAATACTCAATCAAATGTCATGCAAATGCAAACCTATCAACTAACATAACAAAAATGCACACACAAAGCCAAAATACATGAAATGGCCGAATGGCCTCAAACTCCAAACAAGCATGGCATTTTCACAAACACTTGATATACTTAAACGAAATACTCAATCAAATGTCATGAAAATGCAAACCTATCAACTAACATAGTAAAAATGCACACACAGAGCAAAATACATGAAGTGGCCGAATGGCCTCCAATTCCAAGTGAGCTTGGCATTTTCACAAACACTTGATATACTAACATACTCAACTAAAATATAACACTCAAATCATGCAAATATAAAGTATAAGTATTAAAACTAACAAACATTTTCATAAACACATGGATTACAAAATATAAAACATAAACAAATTTAAGCATTTTGAAAACAAAAAATTAAAAATGCAAGAACATGATAATAAACTCATAAATGGCAATAAACAAGCAACCAAATTAAAACAAGCTTCAAGTATATGTAGTAGAAGAAGATTTAAAGCATCAAGGCTAAAAAATTAACAAAAATAACATGACAAATCAAAGCAAAAAAGCAACAACAAAAAAAATGGGCCATTCGGCCATGGTAAAAAAATCAAGGAAAAAAAAATTGTAAGAACTTTTTTAAGAAAAGATGAAGAACATATTTAAAAAGAAAATTAAAAAACACTTATTTAAAAAGTAAAATCAAAATAAAACTGACCAAAATAATAATCAAAACAGCAAAAACAAGAATGAAAAATCAAGAAAGCGCAAGAGTTGGTGCTAAAAGCAACCTCTAGAAGCTATCTTTCAAGCTTTTTCTTTTCAAACTTTTTTTTTTCTAAACTTTTCTTTTTTCTTTGCAATAATTGAGAGAAAACTCAGCCAAACAAGAGAGAAATATGAAAAATGAGAGTCAGCTGAAAATGAAAAAGGCCTCCCCTTTAGGCTGGCCGAAACCTCCATATCTCATGACTAGAATGTTGTCATTTTTACTCCAACCAATTTCCATCCAATGGCTAATGATCCAAGAGGTTTAAAACATGAAATTATCACCCTTAGATTAGGCTATCAGCTGTCCATGATTACAGCTGTTCAAGAATTATGTTGACACTCTCCCTTTTCATGCATTGGCCCATGTGGCTTATTTGTAAAGGCTTGATCAAAAAATCACTAACTCTTAATTTTTGGCCTTTTGATTGAAAAATCAAAAACTCCTTCCCCTCCTTGGTCCTTGGCCGGCCAGCACTCCCTCTTCCAGCCCAAGTCTGATTTTTTTGAAAGGCAAGAGAAGCCCTTTTCGGTTTCTTGGGTAAAATGACCTTTTTGCCCCCCGGAGATAAATAAATGGCAAACGGACTCCAAATTCAAAATTTATTTTTTCAATACTTTCAAAAATAATAAAAAATTGAATTATGGAAGTTTTCAAAATTTTTCGAGTCCATTTGCTATTTATTTGGATTTTTTTTCCAAAATTGCCCTTTTATGCCCCCAAAATTTACCATTTTTTAAACGAGCTCCAAATCAAGATTTTTCTTCACCAATATCTTAAAAATAATTTAAAAGTGTGATATGGAAGTTTTCATAATTTTTGAAACTCATTTGGTATTTTTTCAGGATTTATTTGCTTGAATTACATGAGGGGCTCGGGATTTGGCCATTTTGCAAACGAACTCCGAATCAAGATTTTCTTTTGCCAATATCTTCCAAATAATTTAAAAATTATATTTGCAAAATTTCATAGTTTTTGGAGTCCATTTTCTATTTTTTCGGGATTTATCTTCTAGAATTACTATATAGGAGACCCGGGATTTGGCCATTTTGCAAACGAACTCCGAATCAAGATTTTATTTCTCCAATCTCTTTAAAATAATTTAAAAATTTTATTTGCAAATTTTCAGAATATTTGGAGTTTATTTGCTATTTTTTCGGGATTTATCTTCTTGAATTACTACATAAGAGATCCCGGATTTGGCCATTTTGCAAACGAACTCCGAATCAAGATTTTATTTTGCCAATATATTCAAAATGATTTAATAATGAGATTTTCAAAATTTTCAAAATTTTTGGAGTTCATTTGATATTTTTCCCAAATTTTCCAATTTTGCCCTTTTGCCTCCTAAACCCGGTTTTGCTCAAAACAAGTCCGATTTTCATATTTTCTTCAAAATGAGCCTTGGGCTATCGTTTTTTAATCACTCCTCCTCCATTAGGGGCTTTAGTCTTATCAAGTCGGGCCATTTCTGTAATTCTTCCCCATTTCACCGAAATCCACAAAAAACCCTAATTCTCGGTTTTCTCCCGGATTGACTTTTCTTTCAGTTTTTCTTTCAAGTGGCTTATCCATTACCCGTAGTCAGGGGTTATCTTTCATTTGGAACCTTCAATTTCGACCAATTCGATCGTTTAGATGCTTTTCTCCAAATTTCCCGCATTAGGGTTTCCTTTCTACTGAATCTCCATAACCCAACTTTCGAAGTCCATATCTTTCTATGTAGATCTCGGATTATCAAAATTATTTCGCCATTTTTCAATTGAACTTGAAATCTTGATTTTGAAAGTGGGTTGACTTTTTTAGTAGTTGACTTTTTAGGGTTGACTTTTTTGGGGTTGACTTTTTTGAGTTTGACTTTTTATGCTCGCCCTCTTAAACTAAGTCTCGGAGTACCACCTGCAGGATGAAAAAAGTCTTTTTACATTCTGAAACATCGATTTAGGAAGAAAACATACCTGTTTTAGTGGTCCGGATAAAATTAGGTGTCTACAGCTGCCCCTCTTTGGCTATTGCTGAGAATCAGGAATCAGGCAAAGATAAACAAACTCTAATTTTGTACGGTTAGTGAAATCACATGTGAAGGAAAGGGAAAGGGGTTTCTTTTTTCATTTTTTCATTTTTCATTTTTTATTTTTTATTTTTCATTTATTATTATTATTTTTCATTTTTTCATTTTTTTGTTGAAAAAGCTGTAAATTGAAGATTTCGTCCTTAAATTGAATTCCCTGACTAATCAAGGCTCGACCCGTCTTAAGGAAACGAGTTCGATTTCAAAAGAAAAAATTATGCCCGAAGGTCTTAGAAATGGTGACCGAAGGTCTTAAAAAGGTACCCGTAGGTCTTTAAAAATGGTGCCCGAAGGTCTTTAAAAATGGTGCCTGAAGGTCTTTAAAAATGGTGCCCGAAGGTCTTTAAAATGGTGCCCGAAGATCTTTAAAATTGATGCCCGGAGGTCCTTAAAAATGATGCTCGAAGGTCTTTAAAACTGGTGCCCGAAGGTCTTTAAAATGATGCCCAAAGGTCTTTAAAAATGGTGCCCGAAGGTCTTTAAAATGGTGCCCGAAGGTCTTTAAAAATGGTGCCCGAAGGTCTTTAAAATGGTGCCCGGATGTCTTTAAAACCGGTGCCCGGAGGTCTTTAAAAATGATACCCGAAGGTCTTTAAAACTGGTGCTCGAAGGTCTTTAAAAATTATGCCCGAAGGTCTTTAAAAATGGTGCCCGAAGGTCTTTAAAATGGTGCCCGAAGATCTTTAAAAATGGTGCTCGAAGGTCTTTAAAATGGTACCTGGAGGCCTTACCCGTGATTAAAATACCTTAACGACGGCCTTAAGGCTCGACTCATTTGATAAAACAGAATGAATTCGATTTAAAACAAAAAGAAATACCTCGACGGTGGTCTCAAGGCTCTACTCATTTGATAAAATAGAATGAATTCGATTTAAAACAAAAGGAAATACCTCGACGGTGGTCTCAAGGCTCGACTCATTTGAGAAGTAGAACAAGTTCGATTTGGGAAGCCAAAGTTTTCTTGATTCCTGCAATGTTAGCTAAATACAATGATGAGAATGTGATGCTTTGCAAATGCTTGTATGTTTCCTAAGAATAAGTGCAATCAAATGATTGTGTCATGATTTCTAATCCATGGTTTCTTTGAGATTCACAGATTATCCGACTTCATGACGGAGTCTTCAATTTGTTCATTGATGCCCCACTCGAGATAACTTGTCAAACAGTCTCAGTTTCTGACTTCACTGAAATTCACAAATTTCTGACTTCATGATGGAGTTTCCACCACGTTCACTGTTTTCTTTTCTTGGTCAACTTTATAAACCTTTCCCAAGATTTAAATCTATTCCTTAGTAATACTTTGAAATCCTTTTATTTAAAGATTTTTTATTACTAATCATCATTCAATTTAATAACAATCATAATGCATCTCAAAAATGTATAAAAGAAAAAATGAATGAAGCAAAAATTGTCATGAAAAGGATAACAAGAATTTATTGCAAGAAATGTTTTAAAATATTAAAAATAAATATCAAGAATATAAGAAACAAATGTAAGGTTATAGGTTGTAGATGCCCCGGATGCGGAATATCTTGGACCCCTCATTTTCAAACCATCTGAAATTTCTTTTGAACGAGTAATTTACTTGGGTAACCTCTTAGCTTCCGTAGTTACATCAGACTGAGTTGTTCCCCGATTCTCTGATTGCCAGATACTTTCTCCCCCTTTACACGGAGCATTGATTCGAACTTTGATTAGTACTTGAGCCGCCCTTTGCGGGTTTTCAACTCAAGTGTCCTCCATTCAGTATTAAGTCGCCCTTTGCGGGTTTTCGGCTTAAACCTCTCTTTTTACATTCTTTTTTCATTTCCACTTTTTCTTTGTATATATATATTTTTTGTATTCTACCATGCATCTGAGAATTCTAAAAGCCTCCAAGGTAAAAATATCAATTCAAAAGATGGGATGAATTCTGAGAATAACTTTTCAAATTAAATATCCATGCTTGATCAAAATGGGCTTTTAAAGCACGTAATGTAGGCCAAGGTTTAGGCTCAGAAGAAAAGGATAAAATAGGCCCAAAATGTGTTTAAGGGTGATTGGATCAAGGATCATTTCCTGAGGAGAATTCATTCTTGAAACATTTGTCTCTTTTTGGACTTTATTTTCTTCTTTTTTTTGCTTTGTTGGCTTTCATTTGCCACATTTTTCGATGGCTTTCTTTTTGCCATGATTTTTTGATTATTTTTCCTCGCATTTGCCCTCCAATATAGAGGGTGATCCTTGATCAAGGTTTAAAGAAAGAAATAATTCCTAAGGCTCAAAGGGGTGACTAAGGATAATTTCTTCTTAGTGAAAGGAATATGAAAGATGGCTATTCATCATATCAAGCATGAATATTCTCTTTGAAAAGCAATTCATAGGGAGATAGATATATAGAATTTCCATTTTTACACTTGGAATCATTCGAATTTCCATGTGCACAGCATCACATTTTTTTTCAAGCATAATACTTCTTCAGTTCATCAGCATTCATGGGATTTCTGAAATCTTCCCCGTCCATTCTAGTTAAAGTCAATGCTCCTCCAGAAAAAGCTCTTTTTACCACATAAGGTCCTTCCCAATTCGGAGCCCATTTTCCTCTCGGGTCCTTCACTATAGGGAGAATTTTCCTCAGTACCAACTCCCCCTCTCAGAACTGTCTGGGACGAAACTTCTTGTTGTGGGCTCGAATCATCCTTTTCTGATATAGCTGCCCGTGACAAATTGCTTTCAATATTTTCTCCTCGATGAGATTCAACTGTTCATAACGAGCTCTAACCCATTCTGCTTCCTCTAGGCCAACTTCTATCAAAACCCGAAGTGAAGGGATATCAACTTCAATAGGTAGCACTGCTTCCATCCCGTATACCAAAGAAAACGGCGTTGCCCCTGTAGATGTGCGGACCGAAGTACGATATGCATGAAGAGCAAAAGGCAAGATCTCATGCCAATTTTTGTACACATTGGTCATTTTCTCAACAATCTTCTTGATGCTTTTGTTAGCTGCTTCTACTACGCCATTCATCTTCGGATGGTAAGGTGCCGAACTATGATGTGTGATCTTGAATTGAGTACACACTTCTCTCATCATCTTATTGTTTAAATTGAGAGCATTATCCGAAATAATTCTTGCTGGCAACCCGTAACAGCATATGATTTCTTTCTTAACAAATCTGCATACCACCGACTTTGTTACATTCGCATAGGAAGCAGCTTCTACCCAATTTGTGAAACAATCTATGGCCACCAAGATGAAACGATGTCCATTTGAAGCTTTCGGGGTAATAGGCTCGATCATATTCATTCCCCACATTGAAAAAGGCCATGGTGCAGTCATGACATGTAATGGCGATGGCGACACATGAATCTTATCTGCATATATCTGGCATTTATGGCACTTTCGGGAATAACTGATGCAATCTCCTTCCATCGTCAACCAATAGTAACCTGTCCTCATAATCTGTTTAGCAAGCATGTGACCATTAGCATGAGTGCCACATATCCCTTCATGGACCTCTTCTATAATTCTCCGAGCTTCAACAGATCCGACACATCTCAATAAGACTTGGTCTTTTCCTTTCTTGTAGAGAATCTCACTGTCTAGAACAAAACCCATTGCTAGCCTTCTCAGAGTCCTCTTGTCATTCTCTGTTGCTTGTTCTGGATACTGTTGACTCTTGATGTACTGCAAGATGTCATTATACCAAGGAAGGCCATCTGCTTCTTCTTTAATAATTAGACAGTGGGCAGGAGACTCATATATACTCATCTTTATTGGCACAACTTCAGCCCCTTCATTCACTTTAAACATTGATGACAAAGTATCCAGAGCATCTGCCATTCGATTTTCTTCTCGAGGAAAGTAATTGAAATTCACTTCTTCAAACTCCTCCAATAAACTCAATATGAGTTCTCGGTATCGGATTAGCTTTGTATCTCGGGTTTCCCATTCTCCTCGTAGCTGGTATATCACTAAGGCTGAGTCTCCAAAAACTTCCAATACTTTGATTTTTCTGTCCACTACAGTACAAAGGCCCATAGTACACGCTTCATACTTGGCAGTATTGTTTGTACAATCAAAATCCAATCTAGCAGTGAAAGGATAATAATCTTCTTCTGGGGATATAAGCAGTTCACCAATTCCATGCCCAATGGCATTAGATGCGCCATCAAATTACATTTTCCATACTTTCTTCTTCAGGGGAATCTCATCTGCTTGTGAAACATACATCAAATCTTCATCTGGGAAGTCAAAGTCCAACAGCTCATAATCTTCCACTGCTCGACTTGCTAGGAATTCAGGTACTGCACTGATTTGATAGCTTTTTGACTTACATATACAATGTCGTACTCTGACAATAAAACCTATCATCTTGCCGTCCTCCCTGACAAAGAAGGTGCTTCCAACATGTACTTGACTGGATCAAGCTTGGCAATCAACCACATTGTGTGGTACAACATGTACTGTCTGAGTCTTCGAGCAGTCCAAGCTAAAGCTCAACACAACTTTTCTACCGACGAATATTTCAACTCATAATCTGTGAACTTCTTGTTGAGGTAGTAAACTGCCTGTTCTTTCTTTCCAGTCTCATCAAGCTGCCCCAAAACACAATTCATGAATCTCTCAAATACTGATAAATACAGTATCATTGGTTTATCCGAAACAGGTGGGATTAGTACTGGTGGGTTGGATAGATAATGTTTAACCTTTTCAAATGCAATCTAACAACCTTCATCCCATTCTCCTAGATCACGTTTTCGAAGTAACTTAAATATTAGATCACACTTGTCGGTTAACTGAGAAATAAATCGAGCAATGTAATTCAATCTCCCCAGAAAGCCTCTTACTTCCTTTTGAGTACCAGGTGATGGCAAATTCTGAATGGCCTTCACTTTATCCGGGTCAATCTCAATCCCTCTTTTTTTGATGACAAAACCCAACAATTTCCCCGAGGTGACTCCAAAAGTGCATTTTGCCGGATTTAGCTTGAGTCTAAACTTCCTTAGTCGTTCAAAGAGTTTCTTAAGATTCGCAATATGCTCCTCTTCTCCTTGTGACTTTGCGATCATATCATCAACATAGACCTCAATTCCTTTATGCATCATATCATGAAATAAGGTCACCATGGCTCTTTGATATGTTGCCCCAGCATTCTTCAACCCAAATGGCATTACCTTGTAATAGAAGGTTCCCCACATTGTAACAAATATGGTTTTCTCCATATCTTTCGGTGCCATCTTGATCTGATTGTATCCTGAGAATCCGTCCATGAAAGAAAACAAAGAACTTTTCACCGTATTATCCACTAGAGTATCAATATGCGGCAAAAGAAATTATCTTTAGGGATGGCCTTGTTCAAATCTCGGTAATCAACGAACATCCGCACTTTTCCATCCTTCTTTGGTACTTGAACAATATTTGCCACCCATTCTGGATATTTTGCCACCTCTAAGAATCCAGCACTAAATTGCTTCTTCACCTCCTCTTTTATCTTTAACAGCATGTCTGGCCTCATTCTTCTCAACTTTTGCTGAATTGGCTTGCATTCTAGCCTTAAAGAGAGCTTATGAACCACAATATCCGGATCCAACCATGGCATGTCTTGGTAAGACCATGCAAATACAGCCACATATTCCTGGAGCAAGGCTATCAATTCACCCTTTATTGATGATGACAATGAAGTCCCGATTTTGACTTCCTTTATCTCTTCACCATCTCCCAGATTCATCATTTCCAATAATTCCTTATGAGGATGTACTTGTTTCTCCTATTGTTCTATTTTCCTTAATAGATCCGGAGGTAGACCATAATCCTCAGTATCTTCGTTAGCCTCAAAATCACCTGTGCAAATAGGTCTTTCAAAATCGATTTCATAATTGCTGACAGGAAGGTCCTTATATTATGCATCCGCATACCTGTAAATAGGTGGAGAAGAAACAATATAGGAAAATATATAATGAAAACAAAATAAATAACAAAAATGAAAAAATATGGACACATCAATATGGATAAAATGCATTGTGCTTGTTATTTATTGAATGAAAATGTTTAAACAAAAAGCCCATTACAGAAAAAACTCTTAATATCTCTGGGTAAAGATAATTAAGATTGTTTTTTTTTTTAAAGTATTACATTGGAATAGACTTAAAAGCTATGGGCAACTTAGTCGCACTCCAATTGGTTAGTCTGTATCCTGGTGGACAAGGTCGCACCATCCAGTTCGCACTGTCGCTTTCCATTCATTCTTTCCCAATCATGCAAATCACCATATCTGAATCTGTTCCCCTTTATTCACATGGAATTTTTCAAAAGCTTGCTCGATCATTACAAGTATATCCTCTGAATTCTTTTCCCCGAATAGAAAACCAGTAGAGCAAAAGTTGTGAAGGATTGGTGGGAAAGTCATGGGTTCCCATTCAATAACTATACCCGTGAGATGGGCCATCCTTCTTTCTCTGTTCCTTTCAATCTGTTTCCTCTTCTCATGGGCTTTCGAAAGATACCCTATGCCAAAACCAATCTTTCTTTCCCACTACTTCCACTGCTCGAGCCATCCCTTGAAGATATTTCCCCAGACCTTTTCCAGCCATGCAGCCTTTTTCCACTATGGTTTTTACTCCCAGCCTTGTGTTCTTGGACAACCTTGGCTTTGGACTTTTTCGTCCTTTAGCGACGAAAACCACATTTACGAATTCCAGAGACCGAAAAGAACATTCTACGACATCTTCATTGGGTTCAACATAAAGAGATTCAGTAGATGCGGAGGCTATTATGTCTTTTTCTCCTGATACAGTGATCAAACGACCCTTCATCACAAATTTCAGCTTTTGGTGGAGAGACGAGGGTACAGCCCCAGCTGAATGTATCCATGGCCTTCCCAACAAATAATTATAAGATGGATTGATATCCATGACCTGGAAGTTCACCGTATAAGTGCATGGGCCTATCTCTAGAGGAACCTCAATAGTTCCCATTACCTCTCTCCTTGTACCATCGAAAGCCCTGACCAACTGTGCAACTTGGTAACATATAAGACATATCCTCTGGCAACTTAGACAGGGTTGCCAAAGGCATCACATTTAATGAAGAACCATTGTCCAAAAGGACCTTTGGTAATATGTGCCCTTTTGCAGGTGATAGTTATATGGAGAGCTTTTGTTGACCCAATACCATTGGGTGGTATCTCTTCACTAGCTAAAAAATATATGGTCATCCTCTGCGATGTTTCCTACCAGCCTATCCAACTTTTTTACTGATATCTTGTTAGCCACGTATGCTTGATTCAACACTCTAATAGGGCATTTCTGTGTGGCTCTGAATTCAAAAGCAAAGATAAGATTGAAATTCTAGCTGGCTGACGTTGCAGTTGTTCAACCATGCTATACTCACTGTGCTTTATAAATTTTAAGAATTCGCAGGCCTCCTTCTCGTTTATCGGGTCCTTTGTTCTGTTTACCGGGGTTGATCCACTCTCTGCTTCTTTTGACAAATCCATCTCAATATGGATTGGCTCGACTACTTTTTTCCCTTTGTCTGCTCATCTGTCTTTCCCTGTTAACCCCTATTCGGCAACCTCAGGAATATAACACCTTCTGCTTCGGGTTAAATGCCCCACACCTGTGATATCTTGCTGACTCGAAGACCCAGGCATAACCATGCTGCAGTCGTATTTCCATGGTGCAGCCTTGTTTTCCTTGTATGAAAAGGAAACAGGCAAATCAATGATTAACTTAGGTACACTTTCCTCAACGACTGGCATAACTTTCTCCTCCTGTTCATCATAATAGATGATCAAGGGTCTCCCTATCTCGTAGCCAGCTGCATTCTCAATAACTTCTATTTCCTCCTTTGTCTCTTCGTAGAACTGGGCTCCCCATTATCCATCATCTTTTGGACTTTAACCAGAAAGTCTCCGCAGTTCTGTATGACGTGACCTCCACACTTATGGAACGGACACCAATTCTGCGCCCTCTTTGCAATCGTTTTTAGACTGTCTGCATCTTCCACCATTCCTGTCTTGACCATCTCAACCCATACTGTCAACATCGGAGTCTTGACTTCCCTGACATCCCTTTTTAATCTTCTGACTTCCCCGATCAATACTGCATTTACTCGATTCCCAATATGATCGGGCAATGGGTTTCCCGCTATATTCGGCCCATTCTTTGCCCCAAACTTCACAACTCCGGCATTGATCAGGCTTTGTACTTTCTTTTTAAAGGTCAGGCAATATTTAGTTGAATGTCCTTGAATTCCTGCGTGGTATGCGCAATTAGTGTTTGCATTGTACCATCTTGGATATGGAGGTGTCAAAGGTTTGAGGTACACGGGTGCAACAAGTTGACCCTGCAATAGTTTAGGATATAGCTCACCATAGGTGGTAGGAATTGGATCAAATTGGGGTTTTTGATTGTTCCTTGGTGAACGTTGGTCATTGCTCGCGGGACCTTGAGTGTTTGGGACAGTATTTCTAGGAAGGGTTATTTGTGGGGATATATCAGTTGGGAACGGCTGTTTTGGTATATTGGTATAGGGGAATGGATTTTGGGTAAGGTGGTTCATATTGGGGTAGTAAGGATTATACCCCGGGTATGGTGTCGTAGGTACATAAGATGGGGTAGGAGTATAGGGCCTTGGTGGTGTGTATGGTGTAGGAGGTGTATAGGGGTATTGATTGAAACTTACTGCATGTGTCTCCTCATTCTTCTTTGCAGGAAAAACTCTCTTCGTGGTAGCAGACTCACCCCTTTCCATCTTCCCGTTCTTAATAGCTGACTCTATCATCTCCCCAGATATTACCATATCTGCAAAGTCCTTGGTGGCGCTTCCCCCCAATTTGTCATAATAAGGTGCTTTCAAGGTGTTGATGAAAACCACCGTGGTCTCTTTGTTTGTTAAAGGGGGTTGCACTTGTGTGGCCAGATCCCTCCACTTTTGCGAGTATTCTTTGAAGCTCTCATTGGACCTCTTTTCCATATTCTGTAACGACAGCCTATCAGGTACCATGTCAGACACATGCTTATAATATTCCATGAAAGCCGTGGCTAAATCCGTCCATGACCGAATCTTGGTACGACTCATTTGATTGTACCATCGGGTTGCTGACGCTGTCAAGCTATCCTGAAAACAATGGATAAGCAGTTTCTCATTATCATCATGCCCTGTCATCCTTCTGCAGTACATGGTCAGATGTGCTGATGGGTTGGTAGTCCCATTATACTTTTCAAAGTCTGGTACTTTGAACTTTAGGGGAATTACTAGATCGTGTACTAAGCTCATATTTTTGGCATCCAGACTGCCAAATAACTCTGCCCCTTCAACTGCCTTAACCTTTCTTCCAGCAGCTGATTTTTTTTTTGGGATTCAGCAATCTTAACCCTCTTCAATTCAGTCATTTTTGCCCTTTATTTTTCTGCCATTTCTTCAAAGTCTGAAGCTTCGACATCAATTGGATCAACTCCGATATTACCCCTTTTAGGACCGAAATTTTGTGCTTCGGCTGCTGGTTGGATATAAATATAGGATGCTACCCCAGTTGGAAGTGCATTTCCCACAGGTTGGGATGTCTGGCAATTTTTCTGCACCACTTCTGGTCGGTCTTCCTGGTTCACTGCCCCCATTCTGGTAATTGAATTTTCTCCTGGCCACTTCTGCCTCATCATGGTACTCATCATCTCCATGAGTTTGGTCATTTGTTCCCGTGTCTCCTCTTGAGACTTAGCTAACTGTTCCTGCAGTTCTTTTTGAATTTTTTTCATCCTTTCGATCCTAACAAGCTGGTCGTTCTCCATAGCTCTTGCTTGAGATAGAATATTGTAAAGGTGTCGAAAGTCTGATTTTTTCTGAGTGCGACCAATTATACCTTTAGTTTTAAAAACCATGGATTAGAAATTATTGATATATTTCTTATTTTATTTTATTTTATTTAAAATGAATGAATGAATGATTAAATGTTAATGAATGAACAACTAAGTAAATGACTAAGTGTATGAACCTAAATGACTAATGATAAAGAATAAATGAATGGACAAATAAATAAATGACTAAGTGTATGAACAATTTATAAAGAATAAATGAATGAATGATTATGAATATAAATGAATGAACAAATAAAATATATAAAAGAAAGAACAAATGAATGATGAATGCATTTAAAAGTATTGGTCCCGGGATAATTCCAACCAAAAACGGTCTTTCATTGATTTCCTGGAACTAAATACATCAAAGAAAAGATCCCTGCTTAAGACAATATGATAATCTATCTCTCCTAAAAAATTCTATTACAAAATACTGGTCCTAAAGTAACTCCCTCGGATCTTGGACGTTTTTCACTGTTATCTTTTGACTGCCTTGCTCTTCCATCTGATCCCTACTTGTTCACGACCCTTTGACGTGTCAGCAGAAGCATCACCGTGTAAGCTTTCCCTAGCTTGTTTCTCCAGTTGATTTACTCGGGCTTCCTCATGATTTGCTTTTTCAGCCCAATAGTTTTTCTCCTTCTTGAGGTTTATGACTTCTTGTTTCCATTCCCCGGAAGTCTTGAGAATCCCCTCGAATCTGAGCTCGAAACGGTACCTCTTGTTCTCCAAGTGTAAATCCTGAAGATCACTTTTAGCAATGTCCCGCTCTCTCTTGATCTTTTCTTTTTCTCTTTCTCGGGTTGAATCCCTATTTTTCATATCCTCAAGCTCTTCTTGCAATCGGGCAATTTCCTTGCTCATTTGGGCCTTTTCGTTTTCAAATTCTGCCCTTGCGATTTCTAACTCTGATGGAGCTTCCTTGGGCGGCGAACTCAAATGCTGAACTTCTTCCCCATCTGATATCAACAACCTATCATTAACCCTCAATTCCCTCCATGTCAGGTAATCTGGTGTGATGATGTCGGCATATCTAGCAACCTCCACCCGATGAGTTTCTTTCCATGCTACTACAATCTCACGTACCTTCCCGAATATCCATCTTCTCTATAAGCAAATTCTAAATTACTAAGGTCATGGGTCATAGGAGTAAACTGACGGGATTCTGATTGCCTCAGTACCAGTAGTGGTGCATAGCTCACTCCTCCCCATACTCCCAATAATGGAACAGAAGCTTTATTTCCACACTTGTATAATGTCGGCATAAGAGCTATCCATGGAGCTCTCCAAATTATCATCTCAGACCTGATATTCTGGAATATGTTGATCCATTGTTCCTTAGTCCTATTTTCAAGCCAATCCCTCTTAAGAAATTCAACAATTGGTGCAAAAGATTTCCAATATGAGCGAAGAGGGAAATTCTCCTGTTTACAAAAATGGCTCTGTAAAGGACCTGTATACAACCTAAAAAATGCCTTTTTCTTTCCCGTCTACAGAAATTCATGGATCAGATTGTTTCTGCTATAATTGTCGGGGCTGGGTTTATCCTTTGCTCAAGCCTCTCAAAAACATCAAATATCGCCATATCCACATGCCCTAATGTCTTTGGGAAGATAACTAAACCATTGATAGCCAAAGCAAAAATATTCCTAACTGTCTCCTTGCTTGAATGGCTATGGATTAAAGCCCGTAAAATGTCCTATGATATACAGTAGCTTACCCCTTTTCGGACAACATGGCTTTCTACCCAATTTCTTTCCACTCCCAGAATTTTAGACACTTTTTTCTTGAAACCCGGCGTCTTTGTATCCTTCAAATAAATATGGTCAGGAATAACATTCTCAATATGTAGCAAGGTCGAATATTCCTCTATGGTTGGAGTCATATCCTCTCGGTTGAAGGTAAAACATCGATAAACGGGATTCCAGAATTGCACCATAGCCCGGATTACCTCACCACTGACATTAACCTGAACTAACAGTGCTATGTCCCCATAAGTCTAAGTGAAGGCTTCTTTTTTTGATATGTTCCACTGATTCCATATATTCATCAATTCTCGGAGATCATTTTGCTTGATAGTAAGATCAACCTCGGCTGGCAATGCTGACACATATCCCATCTTCAAACAATCCCCATTATCCTGCTGACCTTTCTCGGACTGTTTCCTAACCTCTAAATGCTTCTTGACCACTGAGACACTCTGACCCTCCATGAAAGCCCTTTTGGTTGAATAATATCCCGAGACCAATAACCTTCAAATGTGCAAAAATGATGACAAGAATGCAAAAAACAAAAACAAAATGAATTAGTAACCGGAATAAATACGAATAATACAAAAAACATATAATTCAAAACAAATAATTATCCCTAAGGATGCCAACAAAATTATAACACCTCTGGGATGAAATATCAACACTTATTACGGGCATTGTGATGTACGTTCATCATTGTCCGATTTTCAAAAATAAACTTATTCGAAAAATAGAATAGAAGGTAAAAGGATTGGAAATATTCCTCCAAGTGTTCTTAACTTCGGGATATCTAATTGGGAATCCGGCATGGCTTTGCCTAGGTTTACTATATGAAGGTGAATTAGTTCTAAAAGCCCCGAATTGTTCCTCACTGTCGCCGGTGAAGGCTAGTAAGGCACCCCGATAAAAGCGGGTTCAATTCGTTAGAGTCTATTACCCTAGCCCATGCAGATTGTTAATCATGAAGGCTTAGGTAATTTAGTACTCCGAAAGTGTTTCACTAGCCCATGCGGATTGTTAATCACGAAGCCTTAGTTACTTTGCTCCCACCTAAAAAGACGGAACCCGGGTATAGGGCTTATGATATGCAAATGCACGTGTAGTGTGTGAGGAGGAATAACAAACCTTTCACCACCTATTCTATATCCCTTATTCTAAATGCCCCAACAAGATTAAACAACATAAATTATCAATTAATCAATAAATGAATATATGCACCAAAATAACCAGAGAACAATTACAATATGTATGCACATGAATATGGACATATTTAAAGAATTTATTATTTTTGAAATTATCCTTATTTTTTAAAATGTGGGAATTAAAATTAAATACCAATTAAACCAACAAAACCGTGACTTTGATAACACAAGACTAATTCTAGGCCTGACTCTCTAATTCTCCCCAGTGGAGTCGCCAAGCTGTCGCAACCTAAAGAATAACAAGTCTCATCGCAAGACTTTATATTCGTTAAGCGTGACATTAAAAAGAAACCGAGGAAAAGTCGACTTAATTCTTCTAGAAAAAATGAAGGTTTGGAAAATGACCTTGAAAAAAGACATGGAGTCGTCACCAATCATTTTTAGCTAGGTGTGATCAGCCACCTATTAAAACCGGTTTTATAAAATATTTTAAAATTAATTAAAACATTTTTAAAACCAATTTCAAGTCTGCGTTTTAAACCAGAGAAATACCTTATTAATCATGTGTTATCTCTAGTCTTAGTAAAAAGTTGGTTTTAAATTTAGTATTTCAAGTTAATTTCCAATTTAGAGAAAAATAATTCTATTTTTAATTAAAAATGATCCGGAATTTATAAATTCAAAATTTTCCTATTTCCCCAACAAACGTGGCAAAATATAGAAATTTTTATTAGTTTGGAAAACTTTCCGAATCATTCTCATTTTAAAGAAGATATTCCGTTATTAATGATAATTGATGATATCCTCCCCAGCAAACCAGGAAGAGAACTCATGAATTATTTTAACTCGGGAATATCATTATTTTGTTGAAAATCATTACCTTTTTGAAAACATTTTAAACAAAAAATATGAATATGTATGACATAAATAAAATGACATAGCAAAATCTAAATAATATAATGCAACCTAAATGATATGATATAATTTAAATAGCATATTCTAAATGAAATGGAATATCCTAAGTTATATGATATATTCTAAATGAAATTAAATGACCTAGGTAACATAATATATTCTATATGAAATGTAATATC
The DNA here is from genome assembly GCA_030761205.1 of Fremontodendron californicum. Lineage (NCBI taxonomy): Eukaryota > Viridiplantae > Streptophyta > Magnoliopsida > Malvales > Malvaceae > Fremontodendron > Fremontodendron californicum. The sequence continues at coordinate 13,792,519 of JAULJL010000013.1, read as the reverse complement.
CTAAATCATATGATATATTCTAAATGAAATAAAATATCCAAAATGACATAATATATCCAAAATGAAATGAAATGAAATGACCTAGGTAACATAATATATTCTATATGAAATGAAATAATTTAAATGACATGGCAAATATGAATGATATGGCATATGACATGAAATATAAAATAATGCTATCATATAATATGCATGAAAATAAAATGAAAATAATAATGCATGAACATAGTATATGCTAAAATAATATGACAAAAAAATAACTAAATAAAAAGCATAGGATGTCATGAAATATTCAAAACCATATAATAAACAATATAACATATAAATCAAAATAATAACAATACCATAGGAATTATCATAGCAAAATTCACATATTATATAAAATGCATGAATATGGAAAATGCAATGCATGAAAATATATTTTTTCCTTTAATTAAGGAAATCCGTATATCTAAGAAGATATCTGGCTACCTTCGGAAAATATATCAAATTAAATATTCTAAAACCAAAATACTTTGTGATTGTTTGAAAACAATTTTGAAAAGCTTAGAGTAAAAATAAAAACTTAGCTAAACCCTTTTTTAAATGGCTCTAATTTCCTAAGTTTAAAATCCCAGACTTGACCACCCTTAACCCGAGACTTAGAAAATCATTTTTAGAGTTTAGAAAGGCTTAGAAACTATCCTAAGTTAGTATCTAGACTTCCTAATCAGCCCACTCTAAGTAACTTAACCAAAACAGAAAAAATTATTTTTCTTCAAATTCAATTCTGACTCCACTGTCCAGTTTTAAACCATGATTTTTTACCATATTTTTAAAAATTCTAAAAAATATAAAAAAAATATTGGAGACTCAGTACATGTAAAAATACACGAAAAAAATTGTCTTAATTTTCTGATTAAATATGAATGCCCAACTGAGTGAAAAAACTGTTTTGCCAAAACACATTTTTGCCTTTGATAAAATCATTTAAAAATCAAAGTAAAAATATTTAAGACTCACAAAATGACTTACAAACAGTAGCTAGGACTTTTAAAAAGTTAGACAAAATTTGTCTTAAGTAAAAAAAATCACAAAGGTAGAATAATCAATTTAACAACTCTTTAATTTTCCACAAGTATACTCAAGAGAGCATGACTTTGAACCATTAATTGGCCTAAGTCATTAGTCAAGTGGCATGCACATGAAATGCATGAAAAAATATAGAAAATATGATGCATGAAATGCATGGTTTTAAACCTAAATGTCATGAAAAAATGCATGGCATCAATATTGTGACCTAGACCTAAATGAACTTGCATGGCATTTAATGCAACCTAGGTCTAAAATGCATGGACATGCATGGCAAAATAAACCAAACCAAACATCTAAAATATTCATGGCAATAACACAAACACAAGGCATGCTTAAATCAAATACTCAGTCAAATGTCATGCAAATGCAAACCTATCAACAAACATAACAAAAATGCACAAACAAAGCCAAAATACATGAAATGGCCGAATGGCGTCAAACTCCAAACAAGCATGGCATTTTCACAAACACTTGATATACTTAAACCAAATACTCAATCAAATGTCATGAAAATGCAAACCTATCAACTAACATAGTAAAAATGCACACACAAATCAAAATACATGAAGTGGCCGAATGGCCTCCAATTCCAAGTGAGCTTGGCATTTTCACAAACACTTGATATACTAACATACTCAACTAAAATATAACACTCAAATCATGCAAATATAAAGTAGAGGTATTAAAACTAACAACATTTTCACAAACACATGGATTACAAAATATAAAACATAAACAAATTTGAACATTTTGAGAACAGAAAATTAAAAATGCAAGAACATGATAATAAACTCATAAATGGCAATAAACAAGCAACCAAATTAAAACAAGCTTCAAGTATATGTAGTAGAATAAGATTTAAAGAATCAAGGCTAAAAAAATAACAAAAATAACATGACAAATCAAAGCAAAACAGCAACAACAAGAAAGATGGGCCATTCGGCCATGGTAAAAAAATCAAAGAAAAAAAATTGTAAGAACTTTTTTAAGAAAAGATGAAGAACATACTTAAAAAGAAAATTAAAAAACACTTATTTAAAAAGTAAAATCAAAAGAAAACTCACCAAAATAATAATCAAAACAGCAAAAACAAGAATGGAAAATCAAGAAAGTGCAAGAGTTAGTGCTAAAAGCAACCTCTAGAAGCTATCTTTCAAACTTTTTCTCTTCAAACTTTCTTTTCTTTTTGCTTTGCAACAATGAGAGAAAACTCAGACAAGCAAGAGAGAAATATGAAAAATGAGAGTCAGCTAAAAATGAAAAAGACCTCCCTTTTAGGCTGGCCGAAACCTCCCTCTCTCATGACTAGAATGTTGTCATTTTTACTCCAACCAATTTCCATCCAAGGGCTAATGATCCAAGAGGTTCAAAACATGAAATTATCACCCTTAGATTAGGCTATCAGTTGTCCATAATTAAAGCTGTTCAAGAATTATGTTGACACTCTCCCTCTTCATGCATTGGCCCATGTGGCTTATTTGTAAAGGCTTGATCAAAAAATCACTAACTCTTAATTTTTGGCCTTTTGATTGAAAAATCAGAAACTCCTTCCCTTCCTTGGGCCTTGGCCGGCCAGCACTCCCTCTTCTAGCCCAATTCTGATTTTTTTGAAAGGCAAGAGAAGCCCTTTTCGGTTTCTTGGGTAAAATGACCTTTTTCCCCCAGAGACAAATAAATGGAAAATGGAATCCAAATTCAAATGTTCTTTTTTAAATAATTTCAAAATAATAAAAAATTGAATTCTGGAAGGTTTCTAAATTTTCCGAGTCCATTTGCTATTTATTTGGATTTTTTCTTCCAAAATTGCCCTTTTATGCCCCCAAAATTTATCATTTTTTAAACGAGCTCCAAATTAAGATTTTTCTTCACCAATCTCTTCCAAATAATTTAAAAGTGTTATCTGGAAGTTTTCATAATTTTTGGAACTCATTTGGTATTTTTTCGGGATTTATCTGCTTGAATTACTACATAGGGTGCCTGGGATTTGGTCATTTTGCAAACGAACTCCGAATCAAGATTTTATTTTTCCAATCTCTTCCAAATAATTTAAAAATGATATTTTCAAAATTTTAGAATTTTTGAAGTCCATTTGCTATTTTTCCGGGATTTATCTTCTTAAATTACTACATAGGAGACCCGGGATTTGGCCATTTTGCAAACGAACTCCGAATCATGATTTTATTTTGCCAATATCATTCAAATAATTTATAAATTATATTTGCAAATTTTCAAAATATTTGGAGTTTATTTGCTATTTTTCGGGATTTATCTTCTTGAATTACTACATAAAAGACCCGGGATTTGGCCATTTTGCAAACGAACTCCGAATCAAGATTTTCTTTCTCCAATATCTTCCAAATGATTTAAGAATGAGATTTGCAATTTTTCAGAATTTTTGGAGTTCATTTGATATTTTTCCCAAATTTTCCAATTTTGCCCTTGTGCCTCCGAAACTCGGTTTTGCTCAAAACAAGTCCGATTTTTAGATTTTCTTCAAACTGAGCCTTGGGCTATCCTTTTTTAATCTCTCCTCCTCCATTAGGGGCTTTAGTCTTATCAAGTCGGGCCATTTCTGTAATTCTTCCCCATTTCACTGAAATCCACCAAAAACCCTAATTCTCGGTTTTCTCCTGGATTGACTTTTCTTTCAGTTTTTCTTTCAGTTTTTCTTTCAAGTGGCTTCTCCATTACCCGTATTCAGTGCTTATCTTTCATTTGGAACCTTCAATTTTGACCAATTCGATCGTTTAAGCGCTTTTCCCCAAATTTCTCAGATTAGGGTTTCCTTTCTATTGAATCTCCATAACCCAACTTCCGAACTCCATATCTTTCGATGTACACCTCAGATTATCAAAATTCTTTCGCCATTTTTCAATTGAACTTCAAATCTTGATTTTGAAAGTGGGTTGACTTTTTCAGTAGTTGGCTTTTGGGGTTGACTTTTTAAGGGTTGACTTTTTCTAGGGTTGACTTTTTTGAGGTTGACTTTTTATGCTCTCCCTCTTAAACTAAGTCTCGGAGTACCACCTATAGGATGAAAAAAGTCTTTTTACATTCTGAAACATCGATTTAGGAAGAAAACATACCTGTTTTAGTGGTTCGGACAAAATTAGGTGTCTACATTGGTATCTAAGACTAACCATTGTATCAAACCATAATGAAATAACCAAGACATAAAATACAATTAAAACAGTAAGCAATTGAAAAAATATCCAAAAAAATCAACTAAAAGACCTACCGAATATCGAAAAATTCATAAGAAAAATGTACCAAATTTGAAATTTACATATTTTTTCGAAAAAATGTATCAATTGCATTTAAAAATAAATTTGTATTATATAGTTTATAAATAAGTACTTTTAATAAAATCCAACAAATTGCTTTTTCTATATTTAATTATATGTGTAGACACCTAATTTTTTCCGGACACCTAACTAAGGTACGTTTCTTCTACAAATCTGATTTTCTAAATTCACCTCAATTTCATAGTTTGGTGGCTTAACATTTGAGTTCAGCAAAGTGGGCATGTCGGTTTGGATATTTTTGTTTGTAAAAGTCAACTATGGAAAATCAAATTTTAAAATGGAAATTTGGATGTTAAAGAGAGAATCTTGATAATTGGAAAATCAACTTTGAGAAGTGAAGGAATTAGATTAAATGGAACAAAGTTGGAATAAAATGGTAGAAAAGTTTGAGTGGAAAATTCAAGACAATTTTGCAACTGTTATAATGCCTATTGTGTTTAGTGGATGACTAGATATGCATATTATGTTTAGTGGATGATTAGATATGCATATTGTGTTTATAATGGATGATTAGATATGCATATTGTATTTGTAGTGGATGACTAGATATGCACATTCGGAATCCTATATAAGGATTGGTTTTTAACCAAGAAAATACACAATTGAAAGATACATCAAAGAATTGGAGTATTAACTAGTTCATGAAGAACTAAGCTTTCGTAGCTCATATTTCATTTGTCTAAATCTCTTTCCTCTTTATTTTCTTCTTTGGTTTGATTTACAATATTTGGTTTGATTCACAACAGCAAGCCCAATTTTGAAGGTCTAATGGATAAAATTTGTGGGAAAATTAGGAGCCCAATCTTGAAAATTCAATAGATAGAAAAAATTGGTTGGAAACTTTGAAGACCATTATTTTTATCCATAAGTGTTAGGAATTTTTGGTGAAATATGGAAGCCCATTATTTTTTATCAAGTGGTAGGAATTTTGGGTGACACATGGAAGCCCACTTTTATTTCAAGTGGATAGGAAATTTGGAAGAAGAGGGAGGCCCACTTTTCAAGACCAAGAAGAAGGAAGATATGTAGGAAATTAAGAGCCCAACTTGCAAGAAATATGTAGAGGAGCCCAACTTTAAGGATCCAAGAAAAGAAGAAAATGGTGGAAGGCCCAAAGTTAAAGTTCATGTAGGAAAATGGATGGGAGGAAGAGGGGTGAGATTAGAAAAAATAAAAAGTTGTAGGAGAATTGTATAAATAAGTGCAAGGTAAAGTTGTAATAAAAAGAAAGAGTGGAGGATGCTCTTGGAAGGCCAAATGGCAAGATAGTAAATAAGCTAATGAGTCATAAGAGTAAGGACATGACTCATCTTTGTAGACAACTAATTTTGTCACGTTCTTCCTTCAAATCCGAGTTTCTAACTTTACGTTGATTTTATGGCCTAATGTCCCTACACTTAGATTCGACATAATGGACAAGACCAAAGTTAACGAAAAGTCAAAGTTGATCGAAAGTCAAAGTCAACGAGAAAAAGTCAAATTCGAAAAATCAAGATTGAAAAAGAAAATTGGATGTTAAAGAGGCAATCTTGAAAATTGGAAAGCTACAATTGAAAATGGGAGGGTGAAATTGAATGAGGAGATTAAAGAGTGAAATGGTAGAAGGACTAAATTGAACAAATTAGAAGTTCAATTTCAAGGAGAATTATAGAAAAGATTAAATTGAATGAAATTAAAATTTCAATTTGAGAAAGAACCTATAAAGAAATGGAATTCAAAAGCTCAATTTGAAGAAGAATAAAAGAAGGAGCTAATTTGAAGAAGAATTAAAAATGAAAGGACTAAATTGAATAAATTGAAAGTTCAATTTCAAGGAGAATTAATAAAGAATTGGGATTGAAAAGTTTAATTGCGTGGAGAATAGGGCGAGGAACTAATTTGAAGAAAAATTGAAAATGGAGGGACTAAATTGCATAAATTAAAACGTTTGGATTTGTAGATAAAGGTGCAATTGAAAAGGAAAATAGTGTGGGAAATGTTGGAGGGATGAATAAAAGATATTTGGAAATTTGATGGAAGAATATGGAATTATCCCAAGGTAGAAGTCTAGTAAAATGGAAGGATGAAGGCCATTTTCGGAAGAGTACTAAATGGCATTTTGGTGAATAAATGGATGACTATGAGAGATATGGAGCAAGTAGTACATGACATGGCAAGCTTTGGCCAATAGGATTGCTACTTGGTAAGCAAGACAAGAAAGGGGGACTATGAGAAAGGGGACCACTTGAAAAGATGAGAGCTTGGAGGAGGGACCATTTGGAAATGAAGAAAGCATGAGAGAATGGCATTTTTAGGGCCATTTGGCCAAGGCGTTTTAAGAGGGAAGGCAACCATTCCTTGAACCATTCAGCAACCCCTAAAAATCACCATGGAAAAAGGAATAGAAAAAAAAGAAAGAAAGTGAGATTTCTTTGCTAGGATTTTTGCTAGATTAAGGTAATTTCTTACTCCATAGCTTCATTTGTTTTTATTTCTCTTCATAATCTACTTCATTTCATTCATTTTTTTTGGGTTATAAAAATGTGGTTTTCAAAAGGTTTTTTTTCAAGGGTTTTTCTGCTTTTTTTGTTGTTGTTGCAAAACTACAAAATTTTTACAAAGTTTTTTTCTCTTTTCTTTTGCCGCCACCTTCATTCATGTTTTTACTAAGTTTTGCTTCATGTTTTCTTTTGATTCTTGATATGTTGTGATCTATTGTGGTTTATTTATGAGTTTTACCTTGTTTCCTTCTTCAAAATGAAGAGGTTATGGGCTTGATGATATTGGATTCTTCCAAGTGATGGTTAGGTCGGATTAAAAGCCAATCTTGAGCCAACCTTTGTTTTCCTTATTTATCTATGCTTTCTTGGTTATATTTTACCCTCTTCATATGCATATTTTGCTGGATATGAGTTTATTGTGGGGCATCCTTCATGTTACATATTGTTTCTTTCCTTGAAAATGTGGTTATGAGCTTGATGGCCTTATTCTTCCAAGAGATGGTTAGGCCGGATTAACATCCAAGAGGCCAACCTTGAGAAAATCATTTTATGTGCATTAAATCATGTTTTTAAATGATTTCCAGCATGATTTTGGTTAGGATCAATCAAGGGTCCATAGCCAAAATCTTCTTTTTCACAGTGTTGGAAAATGCAATGTTTAAAGGTTGAATATGATGATTTTGGGCAATATAAATCCCATGAATTTTTTCCAAATAAAAAACTGTTTTAACCTCATTTAATACACCCTTAGCCGAACCTAGGGTTAAAATTTTAGATTTTGTTGAGTTCTCCTTAAGGGTTAAAAACATAGTTAGATAAAACCAAGTTTTGGGTAGCTAAAACATGCTTAAAAAGAAATTAAAGTTTGGATTCTTACTAGAAAGGGGGGGCTAGCCGATAAACTTTGGGGGGATGTTTTTAAAGTGTTTTCTAGGTTGTTCAAGTCTAAAAAAATAAAGTTTTGATGAAACGAGCTTCGGGTAGTTAAAACGAGCTTAAAAAACGAGTTAAGATTTTGATTCATACTAGGCACCATTCGGCTACTTTGTTTTTTTCTCTTAAAAGTTTCATTTTGTTTTAGATTATTTGGCTTTCAAAATGTTTACGTTAAGGCTCACTTAGAGATATTCGGATGCCAAACAAGGGCATTCAGATATCCCTTCTAATCCGAGCAAAATCCGTGGCCAAAAATTTATTTTTCCTTAAGTCCAACTTAAGTTTCTTTTAAAGGTATTCAGATGCCCTCTCTTCAAGAGTGAAACACAATCCGATAAAGGTCCCATTTTTATGCATTTCATACTTTGAAAAATGTGTTTTTTTTTTAATAAAAAAATCTTCATTAAAACGTGCTTTCTCGATTTCATGAGCATTTGGCGAAAGAATAATTTCTTACTTTGCCGGGTTTGCCGAGAAGTAGAAAATTCTTGTTGGTGTAAGCCCTGCAAGCCAATCTAGTTGGGCTTGTAACACACTATTTATATATTCATGTGTTGCACATTATAGTTTATTAATTATAATTGAGTTATTTCTTTATCCATAAGTTTTGTTATAATTGTTATAAATCACTTGTGAAGATAAAGCCCATGAAACACAATGGCATTGCGAAGAAATTGTAAGGAGTTACAATTATGAGGATCCTTATGCACCAATGCCGTGTTTCTAAAATTGTTCCTGGTCATTGTATTGTCAAGACAGGGCATTGACTGCTCAAAGACTAGCATATGTTAAGCCTTCATGCACTTGATGCATTCAACCGGTCTTATAGCTTGAAACTATAGAGATACTTGGGGATAACATATGGGTGCTTGTTAGTTGAACAAGTTCACTGAGCATGACCCGCTATGAGAGTTCCATTTGGTATTTCACTCAAGTATCTATGGAACATACTCTCATGTGTTAATAGTGTAAGTAATCCTTTGACTTGTGACACCAGGTCATCTTGTATGTGAACTGTCATACTTAGATTTCATCATGAACGGGTCCCAAACAAGTAAATGCTTATGTTAGGGTGTTATTAGGTATGACATGAAGCATACGAAGATGAATGAGTGGTCCAGATAGGATTCATCACCCCAAGTGATATGAGGGGACATATCTCACATGTATCTGGCTTGTATTAACTTATGGAAGTCCTTGGCCAAGACAATACTTAAGGAGTTAATATTAAAGTTGCAGATCTAATATGGAATGGGATTAAGAGTAGACACTGAACCATGCTTTTTCCTATCTCGGGATATATAATGGAGGGATCGAATTACACACACATATTGTACATGAAAGGCTTGTCGAAGCTTGTTGACTCTCTCGGCATTTGGGTGGTCATGATGCATTGCTAGATGCCGCTCATGATCTATAAATATGAATTGAAAATTCTCTAAATGATTTAATTTATTTTTATTGCCAACATGTTGAGGGCCTAATGGGTCACACACAAAAGGTGATTAATGAAATTAAAATGAAATTCGGCCAGATCTAATATTCATTAAGTGTTGTGGGCTTATTATGAATATTTAATAATATGTATAAGGGCTTTAGTTCAGTTGGTCCAATAGTAGGCATAAACTAAACCTAGTTATATATATATGCCTCATATGTTGTTGCCGCCTTCTGAAGCAAGTAGAAACCCTGGTAGCCGCAGCCTCTCACTCTCCCTGTGAGTTCAACCGCATAGACAAAAAAGGAAGAGAAAATCGTTTTCTTCTTGCCTCCTTTGAATCGGCTGACTAGTTTAAGAGGAGAAAGGTTTCTCACAACCTAGACTACTAGCATTGTCTTGGCAAAACATAATCTCAACCTTGTGAAGGTTTTCGAGTCACCTGTGTGGATTACTGTTAGAGGCCAGACAATTGGAACGGCTTTGGTTTTCGACAACCGAGCTTTGTGTGCAAGAACAAGAACATTAAGAATTTGTCTTGAGGTTTCAACAATCTTCATTACAGAGGTATGAGATTTTGATTGTTATTTGTTCTTGACAGGATGATCGTTTTGAATTCATAAGCAGATCCATGGAGGGATTCAGTTTCTCTTTGTTTTAGTTTTATTCCGCTACGTTCGTAATTAAACTTGTTGATTAAATTATACATTATCTCTGTTTGAGCATGACTGGAATCCTAAAATGTATTATCAGAGCCTCGCTTATGTTATTCCTATATGATCTATGCTTTGATTGTTACCTTTAACAAAACTATTTTGTTCTTTGAGTTGTTTTGATTCTATTGTCACTAACCGAAATTGTGAGAATTTGCCCTTGTAGTGTTTCGGTGAAGGCAGCAGGTTATCATGGTGAATTCTTGTTGATTAATTGGTTTAAAATGTTTTTAAACTGATTAATACAAAGGGCAAAAGTTTGGCAGCAATTGCGAATTGTTTTTGCCTGCTTTTAGTGCATGGTTTGATGATTTTTAGTCAGAAAAACTTGTAGATTTTTCTTGGCTGTTTTTAGTGCATGGTTTGATGATTTTTAGGATTTAAAATTGCCTAGAATTCTTCATGGCAAGCCTGAAAAATCATAAACTGATTTGGCATTGAAAACATGGAAGCTGTGAAAAATGGATAGAGAGGCTGTTGGGAGAAGAGAGGTGGCGGCTATAACCTGTAGCTGCAGCCTGCACCATCCCTTTCTAGGGTTTTTGCTTCTATAAGATTTTCACAGCTTGTGGATTTTCAACAATATTGAGTTACTAATGTTGTATTGTCCTAGTTGAACAACAACACTAAAGTTGGTGACCATGGTAATATTGTTGAATTAATTAAATCACCAATATGAGAATTTACATGTTATAAGTATTCAATTAAATTGTTTAATTGAATGATAATTTAATAAAAGGAAATAATCCTAATTGGATTAAGATTTATTCTAATGAGATTAGAATACATGTTTATTATTTTTTTAAATTAAATCATGGATCAAATATAATCATTGAATGATAACTACAGATTAAAATCATGATTTATATGTTCATAAATTGTTTGTGAATATATGGGATGATTATGGACTTATACCCAATATGATTTTGGATGGTTAAATTTATTTTTCATGTTTTTTTATAAATTAAATAAGGACAGTGTGCCCTGCCTTATCTCTCATTTTCTAGAGTTGTAAAAATTCTTTCCTCACCTAATTTCCCTCAAATGTAACTTGAGGTTTCTTTATTGAAATGTAATTAGTTACATCAAAGTGTAAAATTAGAATTAGCTAGGAATAATTTTTGTAACTTGAAGATGGAGATGATAGGCGCCATGAAGATAAGGAAATTACAAGAAAGCTTTTGAAGACTATGTATGTAATCACCTAAGAATTTGACCAACTAATTTCCTTTGATGGCTCAAGGAAATTAGATTAGAGAAGTCCATAATCATTCAAGTAGAAAGCATGTTATAGATTTATTTTATGTGATATTATAAATGCTATGAATGCCTGATATGATGAGACTTATATAGAACAAGGAAATCCCTCTTTATAATAGTTGAGTCACATGTTTCGCATGTTAAAGTTGCCTTCCATCATCTTAACAAGAAAACCAGAGTTCTTCCAGTAGGACGCTTGTTGAGTACATGTTTCAGTTATGAAGTTGGGTCTTACTCAACTAATGCCATGTTGTCCGGATACGTCAAACTTGACTGCATGGTGTTAGAGGCATAGTTAGGCAAAGTACATATGATGTACTTAGACAAGGAGTTGTCACCTAACTGATATGGGAGTTGCATAGAGATGTAGTTGATAGACTATGTTATCTACCCAACTATGCTTTTTGTAATTTGTTGCAACATGTTGAAAGGGATCCCAGCCCACAAGAAATACCTTGATGAGATTTTTGAATAATAGTGAGGGCTATTATCTCAAAAAATTGGTGGGAGAACTAATAAAAGATTTAATACCTCATCTTGAATTGGTATAAATACAAGAATATAACTGATATATACTTTTTCCATATTAGGTTGTTCAAAATGGTTAATACTTTAACTGCACTACGCGGCATTATGAATGGCATTAGTCCAAAATGTTTGGATTGGTACATGAGATTGAGAAGCGTTCTCAATGAAAGGAAGGTTGCTCTCTTGACAAGTTAAGAAGAACTTATAGAAGTTTCTAGGTTGACTGTGTTTGTGATTCAATTGAATCTTTCTACTGTTAAATCTAATTCCTGGATAGTTGTTTCAAGATGTGGTTCACATCTATGTAATGACATAAGGATGTTGAAAGGAAGCAGAAAGTTAAGCAAAATGAAGTAGTTCTAAATGTAGGCAATGGTGCAAAAGTTGTAGCATTGGCCGTTGGAACATGTACTTTATCTTTGCCTTCTGGCATGAAGTTGGAACTGAAAGATTGTTACTTTGTTCCAGTATTGTCTAAAAATATCATTTCGATTTCGTACCTCCCTGTTAATGATGGTTTCGAGATAAGAATGAAGGGAAATAGTTGCTCCATCATTCATAAAGACATTCACTATGGATCGACAACATTACATATGGTTTATATGGTTTGGATCCAGAGATGCCTGTGTTCAATATAAATGTCAAGAAAGCAAGAAAGGATGATCCAAGTAAGACTTACATTTTGCACTATAGACTTGGTCATATTAGTGAGACAAGGATTTCCAAATTGCATAAACATGGTTATTTGGAACCCTTTGATTATGAATCATATGGGACTTGTGAATGTTGTCTCCTTGGTAAGATGACCAAGACTCTTTTTTACAGGAAAGGGTGAAAGAGCTGGTGTTTTATTGGGCTTAATACATTCAGATGTATGTGGGCCACTAAATACAGCTCCTAGAGGCAATTACTCATACTTCATAACCTTTGTTGATGATCATTCAAGATATTGTTATGTGTATCTGATGAGTTACAAGTCTGAAGCTTCTGAAAAGTTCAAAGAGTTCAGAGCTAAAGTAGAGAAACAGACGGGGAAAAATTTATGATCATTCAAGATATGGTTATGTGTATCTGATGAGATACAAGTCTGAAGCTTTTGAAAAGTTCAAAGAGTTTAGAGCTGAAGTAGAGAAACAGACGGGGAAAAATATTCTGGCTCTTAGATGAGATCGAGGAGGAGAATATTTAATCTTGGATCATTTGACGAAAAATGGAATTCTATCGCAATGGACACCACCTGAAACTCCTCAGCATAACGGAGTGTCCGAGCGTAAAAATCGAACCTTGTTGTACATGGTTCGATCCATGATGTCTAAGGCTGACCTTTCGATATCCTTTTGGGGATATGCCTTAGAAACTATAGCTTACCTTCTAAGTAGGGTTCCAAGCAAATCGGTAGATAAGGTACAATATGAGATGTGGTATGGCAAGAAGTGATACTTATCTTATCTAAAGATTTGGGTGTAGACACCTAATTTTGTCCGGACCCCTAAATCAGATACATTTTCTTCCTAAATTGATGTTTCAGAATGCTAAAAGGTTTTTCTCATCCTGCAGGTGGTACTCTGAGACTTAGTCTAAGAAAGCAGACAAAAAAAGTCAAACTCGAAAAAGTCAACCCCAAAAAAGTCAACCTTTAAAAAGTCAACATCAAAAAAGTCAACTATTGAAAAAGTCAACCCACTTTCAAAATCAATATTTGAGGTTCAATTGAAAACAGTCAAAGAATTTTGATAATCCGAGGTCTACATTGAAAGATATGGAGTTCGAAAGTTGGGTTACGGAATCTCCGTAGAAAACAAACCCTAGTTTGAGAAATTTGGGGAAAAGTTCTTAAACGATAAAATTGGTCGAAATTGAAGGTTCCAAATGAAATATAAGTATTGTCTACGGGTAATGGAGAAGCTACTTGGAAGAAAAACTGATAGAAAAGTCAATTCGGAAGAAAATCGAGAATTAGGGTTTTTTGGTGGATTTCGGTGAAATTTGGAAAAATTACAGAAATGGCCCAATTCGGAAGATCTAAAGCCTTTAATTGATGAGAAATGATTAAACAAGGATAGCCCAAGGCTCAGTTTGAAGAAAATCTAAAAATTAGACTTGTTTTGAGCAAAACCGAGTTTTTGAGGCAAAAGGGCAAAATTGGAAATTTTGGGAAAAATAGCAAATGAACTCCAAAAATTTTTAAAATTTTCAAATCTCATTCTTAAATCATTTCAAAGAGATTGGTGAAAGAAAATCTTGATTCGGAGTTCGTTTGCAAAATTGCCAAATACTGGGTCTCCTATGTAGTAATTCAAGCAGATAAATCACTGAAAAATAGCAAAGGAGTTCCAAAAATTCTGAAAATTTGCAAATATCATTTTCAAATTATTTGCAAGATATTGGAGAAATAAAATCTTGATTCGAAGTTCGTTTGCAAAATGGCCAAATCTCGGGTCCCTTATGCAGTAATTCAAGCAGATAAATCCCGAAAAAATAGCAAATGAGCTCCAAAAATTATGAAAACTTCAAGATCACATTTTTAAATTATTTGGAAAAGATTGGTGAAGAAAAATCTAGATCCGGAGCCCGTTTAGAAAATGGTAAAGTTCGGGTGCATAAAAGGGGCAATTTCGAAAATAAATCCGAAATAAATAGCAAATGGACTCGAAATTGTTTGAAAACTTCCAGAATTCAATTTGTTATTATTTCGGAAGTATTAAAAAAAGAAAATTCAAATTTGGAGTCCGTTTGCTATTTATTTAGGTTCGAGGGGCAAAAAAGTCATTTCACCAAAGAAACCAAAAAGGGCAAATTTGTAATTGATGAAAATATGAAAGAAGAAGGAATTGCTGGGATTTTTTATTCCCTTGGTCAGCCAACATAAAGGAGAAGAAGGAAGCTTGAACAATTTAATTCCTTAGTCACTATCAAGCCATATGCTACCACTAACACCTTGCAAATGGTACCCCCTTCATCCAATGGCTTAGTTGCCTTGTAGGAAAGTTGAATGCACCATCCAATGGCCAAGTTTAAATGCCAAAATGACATCTTTATTTGTCATAAAAGAACCCTAATCTAATGGCCAAGAATGGAAGAAAAAAGATGAGCACAATTTATCTAAGGGTGAGCATCCATTCGGTTAAGTAAGGGAGTGCATGGGATTGTCTCTTTTCATCCAATGGCTTAAGCCATCTACATTGCTGAGTACACATGTTGAGGGCTGGAATTAATCTACAAGATGTCATTTTTATGTTGTCCTCATCCAATGACCAAATGGAAGAGCACAACTCATCCAAGTGTAGGAACTCAAGGGGGCAAGCAAGGGAGTGCATGGGATTGGTTCTCTTTTTCATCTAAGGGCTAAGGTTACTACAAAGGCTGAGTACACATCTTAAGGGCTGCTATCAATTAGCTAGATGACATTTTTATGTTGTCATTGTAGACACCTAATTTTGTTTGGACCCCTAAATCAGGTACATTTTCTTCCTAAATTGATGTTTCAGAATGCTAAAAGGCTTTTCTTATCCTGTAGGTGGTACTCTGAGGCTTAGTCAAAGAAAGCAGACAAAAAAAGTCAAACTCAAATAAAGGCAACCCCAAAAAAGTCAACCCCAAAAAAGTCAACTACTAAAAAAGTCAACCCATTTTCAAAATCAAGATTTGAGGTTGAATTGAAAAACGGTGAAAGAATTTTGATAATATGAGGTTTACATTGAAGGATATGGAGTTCGGAAGTTGGGTTACGAGAATCAGTAGAAAGGAGACCCTAATTCGAGAAATTTGGGGAAATGCTTAAGTGATCAAATTGGTCGGAATTGAAGGTCTCAAATAAAATATAAGCACTGACTACGGGTAATGGAGAAGCCATTTGGAAGAAAAACTGATAAAAAAGTCAATTCGGAAGAAAACCGAGAATTAGGATTTTTTGGTGGATTTCAGTAAAATTTGGAAGAATTATAGAAATGGCCCAATTTGGGAGATATAAAGCCTTAATTGATGAGAAATGATTAAACAAGGATAGCCCGAGGCTCAATTTGAAGAAAATCTAAAAATCAGACTTGTTTTGAGCAAAACCGGATTTTGGAGGTAAAAGGTTAAAATTGGAAAATATGGTAAAAATAGCAAATGAACTCCAAAAATTATGAAAATTTGCAATTCTCATTCTTAAATCATTTCAAGGAGACCGACGAAATAAAATCTTGATTCGGAGTTCGTTTGCAAAATGGCCAAATACTGGGTCTCCTACGCAGTAATTCAAGAAGATAAATCCCGAAAAAATAGCAAAAGTGTTCCAAAATTTCTGAAAATTTGAAAATCACATTATTAAATCATTTCAAAGAGATTGGAAAAATAAAATCTTGATTCGGAGTTCGTTTGCAAAATGGCCAAATACCGGGTGTCCTATGTAGTAATTTATTTCCAAAATTACCACTAACACCTTGCAAATGGTCCCCCCTTCATCCAATGGCTTAGGTGCCTTGTAGGAAAGTTGAATGCATCATCGAATGGCCAAGTTTAAATGCCAAAATGACATTTTTTTTCATAAAATAATCCTCATCTAATGGCCAAGAATGGAATAAAAAAGATTCCATATTTCATCCAAGGGTGAGCATCCATTCGGTTGAGCAAGGGAGTGCATGGGATTATCTCTTTTCATCCAATGGCTTAGGCCATCTACAAGGGCTGAGTACACATGTTGAGGGCTGGATTTAATCTACAAGATGTCATTTTTATGTTGGCCTTATCCAATGACCAAGAATGGAATAGCACAACTCATCCAATGGTAGGCACTCAAGAGGGGCAAGCAAGGGAGTGCATGGATTGGTCCTCTTTTGCATATAATGGCTAAGGTTACTACAAGGGCTGAGTACACATCTTAAGGGCTGCTATCAATTGGCATGATGACATTTTTATGTTGTCATCAAAATATATAAATCTAAAGGCCAAGATTGGAGGAGAAAAAGTGCAATTCCCATCCAAGGGCTAGGGGGCATTCGGCCAAGGCTAAAGGGAGGAGTATGTTTTCATTTTTTCAGAGGTTTTTGGCTGGAAAATAGTAGGTAATTTGGAAAGAAAAAGAATTTGAATGAAAGAAAAAAAAGGTTTTCAATAGAGAACTTGAAGGTAGTCATCTCTACCAAGCTCTAGCCTAGCTTTCTTTTTCATTTCCATGGTGTTTTCTTGAAAATTTCTATCATGTTTTCCTACTACATTTTTCATAGAATAAAGTTTTTTAATGTTTACTTATGTTTTCATCTCTTCTTCTTCTTTAAAATGGTGGAAAACATTATTTTTCTATGGTTTCATGCTATGGCCGAAAATGGCACATTTATTTGCCATGTTTTTCATTTTTTTCTTCCTTGCATGTTGTTGTGAAAATGATTTTTACAAGTTTTTTTAGAGTATTCTAAGGTTCTAATTTTTGCAAGATATGAAGCAAAAAAGGTTGAAATGGCTACATGATCTTGGCTAGACCAAGTGACCATGGTTAGGAGAGAGGCTATGCCCATTTTTACCTACCATGAAGCTCACCTTATTTTCTGTTTTACATGGTTTATTTTCTGTTTTATTGAGATAGAAAGGCTTCATGATCTTGGCAAGACCAAGTGATTATAGTTTGGTGAGAGGCTATGCCCATTTGATACCAACCATGGAGCTTAATTTTCCTTGTTCTATTTACTAGTTTTGCTTGTAGTTTTTGCATGTCTATGTTAAATCTTGTGCATATATGTTCTTTACATTATTTTCTATGCTATATTTACTTATATATTTCATTTCCATGCTTGATATTGCATCCTTGCATATTCGGCCATTGTTGTTCATATGCTCATGTTGTGCATTTTTTATGTATCATGTCTTACATGTTTGCATTCTCATGGTTTTGTTTCATGACCATTCGGCCATTCCATTTTGTATGCCTTGCATGTGTATTTTTCTTTTGCTTCTTAACTTGTTTGCATCTCCATGCCATGAACTTGCATATTCTGATTTTAGTATGCCATGTGTTTATGAAAATGCTATGATAAAAAGGCCATCATATTGATCCATGACCATTCGGCAATCGCATTGTTGTTTGCCTTGCATGTGCATTTTCCTTTTGTTTCTTAACTTGTTTGCATTTCCATGCCAAGAGCTTTTGCATTCTGATTTTGGTATGTTATATGCTATTGAAAATGTCATGACATTATGCATTTTAATATGATTTGTCATGTACTTATGTCATTTACTAAATAGGATTGCATTAGAGTCTCATGTGATCATTTGGCCTCTTCATGCATCCCTTGCCTTGTCATGCATTTGCATTTTGTTTAGGTAACATGCTTTGCATTATCATATCTTGAAATTGTGTATTAGTTGCTGTTTGTTCCAGCATTGACATTAGTTTCATGAGTCATTGTACGTTCATAGTATTGCTATGCATGTTCATTACATTTTAGGTCTAGGCCATATTGGTTTTGCCATGCATATTGAGTCTTAAATCACATTGGTATTGTCATGCATTAATATGCTATTTAGCTCTTAGGTCACATTCATTTTCATGCATATTCATAACATATTAGGTCCTAGTAACATTTAAATTATCAAGCATTGCATGCATATAGAGTTAGGATAGCATTTATTGCCATGCAAATTCATGCTAGGCATTTAGATTGCCATGAATTGTCATGCGTTTCCTTTACCATTTAGACCTTTAGACCATGCATTTCATACATTTCATTTGCTGTATGATCATGCATTCCATGTCACTGCCACTTGATTTGTGACTTAGGCCAATTAATGGCTCAAAGTCATGCTCCCTTGAGCATACTTGTGAAAAATTAAGGAATTGTCAAATTGATTGTTCTACCTTTGTGATTTTTTTTACTTAGCCAATTTTTGTCTAAGGTTTTTAAATGTTTAGCTACTGTCTTTAGGATGATTTCCAACAATTTATACTTTGGTTTTTGAATGAATTTATCAAAGGCAAAAAATGTGTTTTGACAAATAGTTTTTTTTCACCCAGTACTCGAACATCTCTAATTTTTCTGGGCAGCCATCTTTAATCAAAAAATTAAGCCAATTTTTTCTCGTGTATATTTACATGTTTTGAGTCTCCAGTATTTTTTTTAGAATTTTTGGGATTTTTAAAATAGGCTAAAAAATCGTGTGGCAAAATCGGACAGTAGAGATAGATTTGAAATCAAAAGGGGAATAATGGTTGAATTTGGCTAAGGCATTTAGAGGGGGTTGGGTAGAAGTTTTAGCTACTGTGTTAGGGTAGTTTCTAAGCCTTTTTAAACTTTAAATTTGGATTTATAAATCTCGGGTCAAGGGTAGTTAAGTTTGGATTTTAAACTTAGGAAATTAGAGCCATTTTAAAAGGGTTTGGTAAGGGTTTTAATTTTTATTCAAGTTTTCCTCAAAATTATTTTCAAACAATCACAAAGTTTTGTTTTTTTAGAAAATCTAATTTGACATATTTTCCTAAGGTAGCCGGATATCTTTTTAGATATACGGATTTCTTTAAGTAAAGGAAAAAATACATTTTCATGCATTGCATTTTCCATGTTCATGCATTTTATTTAAATGTGTGATTTTTGCTATGATATTCTCCATGATATTATTACTATTTTAATTCACATTTTATGATATTATATTTGTTTGCCATATGATTTTTAATGTTTCATGATATCCTATGCTTTTTATTTAGTTATTTTTGTCACATTGTTTAGCGTATACTATGTTCATGCATTATTATTTTTATTAGTATTTTCATGCATATTATATGTTAGCATTATTTTAATTCCATGTCATTTCTTGTCATTTAGATCATATTCCATGTCATTTAGGTTATTTTATTTATAACATGCCATGTCATTTAAAATATGCCATATCATCTAGAATTGCCATGTCATTTAAATCATTTTATCTCATTTAGAGTATACCATGATACTTAGGATTTTTTCATTTTACCTAGAATATACTATGGCATTTGAATTATGTCATATCATTTAGGTTGCATTATATTATATAGATTTTCAATGTCATTTTATTTATGTCATACATGTTCATGTTCATATTTTTAAATGTTTTGAAAAAGATAATGATTTTCAATAAAAATAAAGATACTTCCGAGTTAAAATAATTCATGAGTTCTCTACCGGGTTTGCTGAAGGGAATATCATCAATTATCATTAATAAAGGAATATCTTTCTTAAAAAGAAAAAAAAAAACCGAGAAAGATTCGAAAAGTTTTCCAAATGAATAAAAATTTCTATACTTTACCGATTTTGTCGGAGAATATAGGAAAAATTTGAATTAATTAATTCTGGATCATTTCCAATAAAAAATTGGAATTATTTTTCTTAAAATTGGGAATTAACTTGAAATACTAAATTAAAACCCAACTTTTTACCGAGACTTGAGATAACACACGATTAATAAGGTACTTATTTATATGGGCGTTGTGGGGGTGCTAATCCTTCCCCACACGTAACCGACTCCCGAACCCGCTTCTTTGATTTTCTCTGGTTTATAACGCAAACTTGAAATTGGTTTTAAAAATGTTTTAATTAATTTTAAAATGTTTTATAAAACCGGTTTTAATAGGTGACCAATCACACCTAGCTAAAAAAGATTGGTGGCGACTCCATGTCTTTTTACGAGGCCGTTTTCATACCCTCGACCGTTTATTTTATTTCAAGAGAAATTAAGTCATCTTTTCCTCTGTTTCTGTTTGCCCCTCACTCAAACGGGTCCCCCACGATCCGGGATCACGTATCGACAGCTTCGTTTTTCTAGAGGAATTAAGTTGACTTTTCCTCTTTTTTTTTAATGTCACGCCTAAGGAAAACGAATAATAAAGTCTTGCGATGAGACCTTACTGTTATTGTCATGGTTATTTTTTAGGTTGCGACAGCTTGGCGACTCCGCTGGGGACTTTTTTAGAGAGCCAAGCGTAGAATTAGTCGTGTGTTATCCAAGTCTCAGTTTTGTTGGTTTAATTGGTATTTAATTTTAATTCCCATATTTTTAAAATAATAAAGAGAATTTTGAAAATAATAAAATGTTTTAAATTTGTCCATCTTCATATGCATGCATATTATTATTTGTTCTCTGGTTATTTTGTTGCGTATATTTATATGTTTGCTTGACTGATGCTTTACATTGTTTGATTTTAGTGGGGTATTTAGAATAAGGGGTGTAGAATAGGTGGTGACAGGTTTGTTTTGTTCCTCCGCACACACTATATCTGTATTTGCATAACATGAATCCTCTACCTGGGTTCTGTCCTTTTAAGTGGGAGTAAAGTAACTACGCCTTCATGATGATCTTCCGTATAGGCTAGTGAAACACTTTCGGAGTATAAAGTACCTAATGCCTTCGTGATAATTCTCCGTACGGTCATAGGAAAATATACTCTAACGAACTGAACCCGCTTTTATCGGGGTGCCTTACTAGCCTTCACAGGCGACAGTGAGGAACAATTCGGGGCCTTAGAACCAATTCACCTTCATATAGTGAACATAGGCGAAGCCATGCCGGATTTCTGTTAGATACCCGAAGTTTAAGAATACATAGAGGAACATTTCCAACCTTTTACCATCATTCTATATGTTAGATTTTACAAATTGGGTGATGATGAACGAACATCATATCGCTCGTAATAAATTTATTATTTTGTTCCAAAGGCGTCGTAATGTCGAAGCTCTGTTTAAATTTTCGGGACATTTTTTGAAGCATGTTGTTGTTTATGTTATATTTGTGAATTCACTTCTTTACTAATCTATTTCTTTCTGTTCTCTTTTCTTTGACATGCATCATAGACATCATCATACACTTGGAGTTTATTGGCCTCGGGATAGTTATCAACCCAAAGGACTTTCATGGAGTGTCAGATTATTTCAGTGATAGAAGATCATGCAGTAGTCAGGGCACGGTCGAAAAAAAGACCAGAGGGAGGATGGTGATTGCCTGAAGAAAGATTATGTGTCAGTATTGTCGGAAAGGGTCAAAGTGGATTCTAGACAGAATAATCTCCGAGGGTTAGCCGACATTTGGAATCAGTGGAATGTATCAGAGAAAAAAGCCTTCACTCAAAAATATGGAGATATAGCACTCTTAATTCTGATTCGGGTCAATAGTGAGTTGATTCAGGCTATGGTACAGTTTCAGAATCCTACTTATAGATGTTTCACTTTTAGCAAGGAGGATATGACACCACTGATCGAAGAATATTCAGCACTGTTACGTATTGAATGTCCTAATCCTGATCGAATATATTTGAAGGAAGTGAAACCTTCAGGTTTTAAGAAAAAAGTGGCTAGGATCACAAGAATGGGTACAACATGGGTTGAGAGTCATGTGGACACAAAGCAGAAAAATGGGTGCATTCCGTGGGAAACTCTCCAACAGTTGATACTGGGTTATTCCGACAAAGAAAAAGCCAGGGACATCTTCACTCTAGCCATCTACGGATTAATCATATTCCCGAAGATTTTGGGTCATGTGGATATAGCCGTGTTTGATTTCTTTGAAAAGTTGGAACATAAGATCAACCCATCTCCGGCCATCATAGCTGAAACTATCCGATCTTTGATTTTTTGTAAAAGGCCAGGACAAGGGAGAATCAAGGGGTGTGTACAACTCCTTTATATTTGGATTCAGAGTCACTTTTGGAAGATAGAAAAGGTTTCCTTAAAACTGTACATGAAGTCTTTAGTTTCGATTAGGGAATTCCTTCAAAATGATTGGCCCGAAGACGGGGATGAAGAGAAATAGGTCAACATGTTCCGGAATCTAAAAGGGGAGATGGTGACTTGGAGAGCTCCATGGATGGTTCCTATGCCGATTATGTACAAATATGGGGACAACTCGGGAGTTCCACTACTCGGAATTTGGGGGTCTGTGAGTTATACCCCTCTGTTGGTGCAAAGACAGGTTGAGTCTCAGCAATTCACACCCGTGACTCATAATCTAGGATCATCAGAGTTCACTTATGGGGAAGACAGATATTCTGGAAAGGTGCGGGCAGTGATTGAAGCATGGAAGAAAACTCACCGGATAAAAGTGGCCAGATATGCCAACATCGTAACACCTGATTACATGGTATGGAGGGAATTAAGGGTTAATGATAGGCTACTGACATCAGATAGGGAAGAGGTCCAGTTCATGAATCCACCACCGAGGGAAATACCCTCAGAGTTAGAAATCGCAAAGGCGGAATTTGAAAAAGAAAAGGCCCAGATGAGCAAGGAGATTGCCCGACTACAAGAAGAGCTTGAGGACATGAAAAATAGGGAATCAGCTCGAGAAAGAGAAAAGGAAAAGATCAAGAGAGAAAGGGACACTGCTAAGGGCAATCTTCGGGAATTAAATTTGGAGAACAAGAGGTACCGCTTTGAGCTCAGATTTGAGGGGACCCTCAAGACTTCCAGGGAGTGGGAACATGAGGTCAAAAACCTCAAGAAGGAGAATAACTACTAGAAAGAGAGAGCGAAGCATGAGGAAGCCCGAGCCAATCAATTGGAGAAGCAAGCTAAGGAAAGCTTACACGGTGATTACTTCTGCTGACGCGTCAAGAGGCCGTGAACAAGTAGGGGTCAGATTGAAGAGCAGGGCAATAAAAAGAAGACTGTGAAAGAAAGTCCAAGATCGGAGGAAGTCACTATAGGACTAATTTTGTAATAGCACTTTGAAAGGTGAATTACGAGCTTATCTTAGGCAGTGATCCTTTTATTCTATCTGTGATGTATTTAGTTCCTGGAAATCAATGAAAGACCATTCGGTTGAAATTATCCCGGGGCCAATACATTCAAATGCATTCATATTTTATATGTTTTGTTTGTTCATTTGTACATTTATTCATATTTATAATCATTCATTTTTGAAATTCCTTTATGTTCATACACTTAACCACTTATTTATTCCTTTTACTTGTTCATTCATTCATATTCATACACTTAAACACTTATTTGTTCATTTTGCTTGTTCATTCATTTATTCTTTCGTATTCATATACGTAGTCAGGTAATTATTCATTTTATTTAATTCATTCATTCACATTTAGTCATTCATTCATTCATTTTTTATAAAACATAAAAAAAGATGTGTCAATAATTTCTAATTCATGGTTTTCAAAAACTAAAGGTACAATTGGTCGCACTTAGAAAGAAACGGATTTTCGACACCCTTACAATACTCGATCTCAAGCCAGAGCTATGGAAAACGATCAGCTTGCTAGAATTGAAAGAATGTAAAGAACTCAGAGGGAACTGCAGGAACAATTAGCTAAATCTCAGGAGAAGTCTCGAGAACAGATGACTAAACTCATGGAAATGATGAGTGCCATCATGAAACAAAAAGGGTCGGGAGAGAACTCGGTCACCGAGAAAAGGGTGGTAGTTGAAGAGGATCAACCTGAAAACATACAGAAAAAGGGCCAAGAGATGCCAATTGGGGCAGCCTCCTATGTTTACATCCAGCCAGCTGCAGAGACACAGAACTATGTTCCCGGAAAGGGTAATGTGGGAGCTGAGCTAAATGATGTTAATGTTCTCGACTTTGAGGAACTAGCTGAAAAGGAAAAAGCAAAGATGACAGAGCTGAAGAGGGTCGAAATGGTAGAATCGTAGAAAAAATATCAACTGCTGGAGGAGAGGTTGAGGGCCGTTGAAGGGGCAGAGTTATTTGGCAGTCTGGATGCCAAAGAAATGAGCTTAGTACACGATCTAGTAATTCCCCCAAAGTTCAAAGTACCAGACTTTGAAAAGTATAATGGGACTACATCCCATCAGCACATCTGACCATGTACTGCAGAAGGACGACGAGGCACGATGATAATGAGAAACTGCTTATCGATTGTTTCCAAGATAGCTTGACAGGGTCAGCAACCCGATGGTACAATCAACTGAGTCATAGCAAGATTCATTCATGGAAAGATTTAGCCAGGGCTTTCATGGAATATTATAAGCATGTGTCTAACATGGTACCTGATAGGCTGTCGCTACAGAATATGGAAAAGAGGTCTAATGAGAGTTTCAAAGAATACTCGCAAAGGTGGAGGGATCTAGCTACACAAGTGCAACCCCTTTTAACTAGCAAAGAAACTACAATGCTTTTCATCAACACCTTGAAAGCACCCTATTATGATAAATTGGTGGGGAATGCCACCAAGGACTTTGCAGACATGATAATATCTGGGGAGATGATAGAGTCGACCATTAAGAATGGGAAAATAGAAGGAGGTGAGCCTTCTATTTCGAAAAAAGGTATTCCCTGCCAGGAAGAAAGAAGAGACCCATGCAGTTAGTATCAACCAATACCCATATGTACCTCCCACACCACATACACCACCAAGGCCCTATACTCCTACCACATCTTATGCACCTCCTACATCCTACATACCTTACCCGGGGTATAGTCCTTATTACCCCAATGTGAACCACCTTACCTAAAATCCCTTCCCTTCCCTTACACCAATATACCACAACAGCCGTTTCCAACTGGTATATCCCCACAAATAAACCTTCCCCGAAACACTATCCCAAACACTCTAGGAGCCGGGCGCAATGACCAACGTTCACCAAGGAACGATCAAAAACCCCAATTCGATCCGATTCCTACAGCCTATGTTGAGCTATATCCTAAACTATTGCAGGGTCAACTTGTTGCACCCGTGTACCTCAAACCTCTGACACCTCCATATCCAAGGTGGTATAATGCAAATACTAACTACGCATACCACGCAGAAATTCAAGGACATTCGACTGAAGATTGCCTGGCCTTTAAAAAGAAAGTCCAAAGCCTGATCAATGCCTGAGTTATGAAGTTTGGGGCAAAGAGTGGGCCGAATGTAGATGGGAACCCATTGCCAAATCATGTGGGGAATTGGGTAAATACAGTATGGACAGGGGAAGTCAGAAGGGTAAAAAGGGACGTCAGGGAAGTCAAGACTCCAATGTTGACAGTATGGGTCGAGATGGTCAACGCAGGAATGGTGGAAGATGTGGACCGTTTAAAAATGGTTGCAAAGAGGGTGCAGAATTGGTGCCCATTTCATAAGTGTAGAGGTCATGTCATACAAGACTGCGGGGACTTTTTGGCTAAAGTCCAAAAGATGATGGATAATGGGGAAGCCTGGTTTTACGAAGAGACAGAGGAGGAAATAGAGGTTATTGAGAATGCAACTGGCTACGGGATAGGAGGACCCTTGATCATTTATTATGATGAACCAGAGGAGAAAGTCATGCCAGTCATTGAGGAAAGTGCGCCTAAGTTAATCATTGATCTGCCTGTTTCCTTTTCATTCAAGGAAAACAAAGCTGCACCATGGAAATATGACTGCAGCATGGTTATGCCTGGGTCTTCGAGTCAGCAGGATATCACAGGTGTAGGGCACTTAACACAAAGTGGAAGGCGTTATGCTCTTGAGGGTGCTGAACAGGGGTTAACAGGGAAAGATAGAGGAGCAGACAAAGGGAAGAAAGCAGCTGAACCAATCCATATTGAGATAGATTTGTCAAAAGAAGCAGAAAGGGAATCAACCCCAGTTAACAGAATAAAAGAGTCGATAAGTGAGAAAGAAGCCTGCGAGTTCTTAAAATTCATAAAGCACAGTGAGTATAGCGTGGTTGAGCAACTGCAACGTCAATCAGCTAGAATTTCATGCTTATCTTTTCTTTTGAATTCGGAGCCACACAGAAATGCCCAGTTGAGAGTGTTGAATCAGGCATATGTGGCTAACAATATATCGGTAGAAAAATTGGACAAGCTAGTGGGAAACATCGCGGCAGATGACCATATATATTTTAGTTATGAGGAGATACCACCCAATGGTATTGGGTTAACAAAAGCTCTCCACATAACTACCACTTGTAAGGGGCACATATTAACCAAGGGTCCTTTTAGATAATGGTTCTTCATTAAATGTGATGCCCTTGGCAACCTTATCCAAGCTACCAGTGAATATTTCTTATATGCTGCCAAGCTGCACGGTGGTCAGAGCTTTTGATGGTACCATGAGAGATGTGATGGAAACTATTGAGGTTTCTCTAGAGATAGGCCCATGTACCTATAAAGTGAACTTTCAGGTCATGGATATTAATCCATCCTATAATTGCCTGCTGGAAAGGCCGTGGATACATTCAACAGGGGCTGTACCTTTATCTCTCTACCAAAAGCTAAAATTTGTGATAGAGGGGCGTTTGGTCACTGTATCAGGAGAAGAGGACGTGATCGCCTCTACATCCACTGAATCTCCTTATGTTGAACCTAATAAAGATGCTGTAGAATGTTCCTTTCAATTTTTGCAATTCATAAATGCAGTTTTCGCCGCTGTAGGATAAAGAATTCCAAAACCGAGGCTGTCCAAGAACACGAGACTGGGGGTAAGAACTATCGTGGGAAAAGGCTGCAGGGTTGGAAAAGGTCTCAGGAAATATCTTCAGGGGATGGCCCGAGCAATGGAAGTAATGGGAAAGAAAGACCGGTTTGGTCTAGGGTATCTTTCGAAGGCCCATGAGAAAAGGAAACAAGTTCAAAGGAACCGACAAAGGAGGATGGCCCGTCTTGCGGGTATGGATATTGAATTGGAGCCTATGACATTCCCACCTATCCTTCACAGCTTCCGCTCAGCCGGTTCTCTGTTCGGAGCAAAGAACTCTGATGATGTGCTCGTAATGATAGAGCAAGCCTTCGAGAGATTCCAGGTGAATAGGGATGAGAAGATGTATGATATGGAGATCTACACGACTGGGGAAGAAACAATTGAAGGAGAGTATTCTAATTGGATGGTGCGACCTTGTCCACCAAGATATAGACTAACCAATTGGAGTGCAACCGAGCTACCCATAGTGTTTAGGTTTATGCCAACGTGATGCTTTTAAACAAATCTTAAATATCTTTGCCCGAAGATATTAAGAATTTCTTTTGTAATGGGTGTAGACACCTAATTTTGTCCGGACCAGTAAAACAGGTATGTTTTCTTCCTAAATTGATGTTTAAGAATGTAAAAAGATTTTTTTCATCCTGCAGGTGGTACTCCGGGACTTAGTTTAAGAAGGCGAGCATAAAAAGTCAAACTTCAAAAAAGTCAAACTTGAAAAAGTAAACCCCGAAAAAGTCAACCATAAAAAGTCAACTATTGAAAAAATCAACCCACTTTCAAAATCAAGATTTTAAGTTCAATTGAAAAATGGCGAAATAATTTTGATAATCTGAGGTCTACATTGAAAGATATGGAGTTCAGAAGTTGGGTTATGGAGATTCAGTAGAAAAGAAACCCTAATCCGGGAAATTTGGGGAAAAGTGCTTAAACGATCGAATTGGTCAAAATTGAAGGTTCCAAATGAAAGATAAGCACTGACTACGGGTAATGGAGAAGCCACTTGAAAGAAAAATTGAAAGAAAAGTCAATCCGGGAGAAAACCGAGAATTAAGGTTTTTGGTGGATTTCGGTGAAATCGGGCAGAATTACAGAAATGACCTGACTTGGTAAGAATAAAGCTCCCAATGGATGAGGAATGATTAAAAAGGGATAGCCCAAGGCTCAGCTTGAAGAAAATCTGAAAATCGAACTTGTTTTGAGCAAACCGAGTTTCGGAGGCAAAAGGGCAAAATTGGAAAATTTGGGAAAAATAGCAAATGGACTCCGAAAATTCTGAAAATTTGCAAATATCATTTTTAAATCATTTGGAAGAGATTGGCAAAATAAAATCTTGATTTGGAGTTCGTTTGCAAAATGGCCAAATCCCGAGTCTCCTATGCAATAATTCAAGAAGATAAATCCCGGGAAAATAGCAAATGGACTCCAAAAATTCCGAAATTTTCCAAATATCATTTTTAAATTATTTGGAAGAGATTGGAAAAATAAAATCTTGATTTGGAGTTCGTTTGCAAAATGGCCAAATCCCGAGCCCCTATGCAGTAATTCAAGAAGATAAATCCTGAAAAAATACCAAATGAGTTCCAAAAAATATGAAAACTTCCAGATCACAATTTTAAATTATTTGGAAGAGATTGGTGAAGAAAAATCTTGATTTGGAACTCGTTTAAAAAATGGTAAAATGTGGGGGCATAAAAGGGCATTTTTGGAAGAAAAAATCCAAATAAATAGCAAACGAACTCGAAATTTTTTGAAAACTTCTAGAATTCAGTATTTTATTATTTTTAAATTATTAAAAAAATAAAATTTTAATTTGGAGTCCGTTTGCCATTTATTTGCATCAGGGGGGCAAAATGGTCATTTTACCCAAGCAACCGAAAAGGGCTTCTTTTGGCCTTTCAAAAAATCAGACTTGGGCTGGAAAAGAGAGTGTTGGCCTACCAAGACCCAAAGGAAGGAGGAAGCTTCTTATTTTTCAATCAAAAGGCCAAGAATTAAGAGTTAGTTAGAGATTTTTTTGATCAAGCCATTGTGATTAAGCCACATAGGCCAATGCATGAAGAGGGACAGTGTCAACATTATTCTTGAATAGCTGTAATTATGGACAGCTGATACACCACTATTCTAAGGGTGATAATTTCATGATTTTTCACATTGAATCACTAGCCCTTGGATGGAAATTGGTTGGAACCAAAATGACAACATCCTTGGAGGAGAGAGAGTCCATTCGGCCAGCCTAAAGGGGGGAGGGGAATTTTCATTTTCACTACTTCATTTTCAGATTTCTTCTTGGTTTTGCTTAGTTTTTTCTCTCCTTGGTTGAAAGCAAGAAGAAAAAGTTTAGAAAAGAAAAGAAAGTTTGAAGAGATAAAGCTTGAAATATAGCTTATTGAGGTTGCATTTAGCACCAACTCTTGCACTTCCTTGATTTTCCATTCTTGTTTTTGCTATTTTGATTATTATTTGGTGAGTTTTCTTTTTAAATAATTTTTTTTTTTATGTTCTTCTTAAGTTCTTTCTTCATTTCTTTCTTAAATAATTTTTACAAATTTTTTTCCTTATTTTTCTTTAATGGCCGAATGGCCTATATATATATTTTTATATTGTTGCTGTTTTTGCTTTAATTTGTCATGTTATTTTCGTTAATCTTGATGCTTTAAGTGTTCTTCTACTTCATATACTTGAATCATGTTTTAATTTGGTTGCTTTGTTTGTTGCCATTTATGAGTTAAATATCATGTTCTTGCATTTTTAATTTTCTATTTTCATAATGTTTAAATTTGTTGACGTTTTATATTTAGTATATCAAGTGTTTGTGAAAATGCTTGTTAGTTTTAAAATTTCTACTTTGTGTTTGCATGATTTGAGTGTTATATTTTAGTTGAGCATGTTAGTATATCAAGTGTTTGTGAAAATGCTTGTTAGTTTTAATATCTCTACTTTGTTTTTGCATGATTTGAGTATTATATTTTAGTTGAGCATTTTAGTATACCAAGTGTTTGTGAAAATGCCATGCTTGTTGAAACCTTAGGACATTCGGCTACCATGTTATTTTGCATTGTGTGTTGCATTTTTGCTATGTTAGTTGATAGGTTGGCATTTGCATGATATTTGGTTGAGTTTTTGGTTTAAGCATGCCTTGTGTTTGTGTTATTGCCATGCATGTTTTAGTTATTAGGTTTGGTTTATTTTGCCATGCATGTCCATGCATTTTAGACCTAGGTTGCATTAAATGGCATGCAAGTTCATTTAGGTCTAGGTCACTATATTAATGTTATGCATTTTTCATGGCATTTAGGTTTAAAACCATGCATTTCATGCATCATATTTTATGTATTTTTTCCTGTATTTCATGTCCATGCCACTTGACTAATGACTTAGGCCAATTAATGGTTCAAAGTCATGCTCTCTTGAGCACACTTGTCGAAAATTAAGGTTTGTCAAATTGATTATTCTACCTTTGTGATTTTTTTACTTATCCAATTTTTATCTAACTTTTAAAAAGTCCTAGCTACTGTTTGTGACTCATTTTGTGAGTCTTAAATATTTTTACTTTGATTTTTAAATGATTTTATCAAAGGCAAAAATGTATTTTGGCAAAACAATTTTTTCACCCAGTACTCGTACTTTCCCTATTTTTCTGGGCATTCATCTTTAATCAGAAAATTAAGCTGATTTTTTTCCGTGTAGATTTACATGTTCTAAGTCTCCAATATTTTTTTTATAGATTTTTTGAATTTTTAAAAATAGGTAAAAAAATCGTGAAAACTGGACAGTGGAGTCAGAATTGAATTTGAAGGAAAATCATTTTTTGTTTTGGTTAAGTTACTTAGAGGGGGCTGATTAGGAAGTTTAGCTACTGACTTTGGGTAGTTTCTAAGCCTTTTTAAACTCTAAAAATGATTTTTTAAGTCTCGGGTTAAGGGTGGTCAAGTCCGGGATTTTAAACTTAGGAAATTAGAGCCATTTAAAAAAGATTTAGCCCAGTTTTTATTTTTAAGGTTTTGTTGGTTTAATTGGTATTTAATTTTAATTCCCACATTTTTTAAAATAAATGAGAATTTTAAAAATAATAAAATATTTTAAATATGTTCATATTCATTCATATGCATTTTATTATTGTTTTCTAGTTATTTTATGTTGTATATTACTATTTCTTGCTGGTTAATGCGTTACACTATTCTTGGTTGTTGTTTTAATAAATTGTTGGGGTATTTAGGATAAGGGGTGTAAAATAGGCGGTGAAAGGTTTGTTGTTCCTCCGCACACACTACATTTGCATTTGCATAACATGAGCCCTATACCCCGATTCCGTCCCTTTAAGTGGAAATAAAGTATCTACACTCCCGTGATTTACAATCCGCATGGGTTAGCAAAATATTTTCGTAGTATAAATTACCTAAGCTCCCGTGATTAACAATCCGCATGGGCTAGGGAAATATACTCTAACGAATTGAACCCGCTTTTATCAGGGTGCCTTACTAGCCTTCACAGGCGACAGTGAGGAACAATTCAGGGCCTTAAGAACTTTGTTCACCCACATATAATGAGTCGTAGAGCCAACATAGGCAAAGCTCTGCTGAATTTTTATAGATATACCAAAGTTAGGAACACATGGAAGGACATTTCTAACCTTTTGTTACCTATTTTACATTCCGATTAAGTTTTGCAAAATCGGGCGATGATGAACGCCCATCGTTTCGCCCGTAATAAGTTAAATACCCCATCCAAAGGCATCGTAATGCTGAATTTTCATTGGGATATTTGTTATATTATGTTGCTATTATTTGGTTTCTTCACCTTTATTGACTTGTTTCTTTTTCATGCATTTTTTGTGTCATCATAATGCATAGGGAAAATTATTGGCCTCGGGATAATCTTCAACCAAAAGGGTTTTCACGGAGGGTCAGGCTAGTTCGATAGTGGAAGAATATGCAGAGGTACGGCAGTTGTCAGAGTCAGAGCAACGAAGAGATGGGGATTATTTAAAGGAGGGATATATATCAGTATTGCTAGAACGGGTAGATTTAGGTTACCGGTAAAATGATCTCCGGGGGTTGATGGATATTTGGAGTCAATGGGATGTGTCAGAAAACAGGATTTTCACTCAGGCATATGGAGACATAGCATTGTTGATGCCGATTAAGATTAACAGTGAGTTGATTCGGGCTATGGTACATTTCTGGAATCGACCATACCGATGTTTCACCTTCAACAAGGAAGACATGACACCGACCATAGAGGAATATTCGGCTTTGTTATGTATTGAGGATGCTATCTGTCGCAACCCTAAAAAAAAACAATATAACAAGTCTCATCGCAAGACTTTATTATTCATTTTCCTTAGGCGTGACATTAAAAAAACCGAGGAAAAGTCGACTTAATTCCTCTAAAAAAAATGAAGGTGTCGATACGTGATCCCGGATCGCGGGGAACCGTTCAAGTGAGGGGAAACAGAAGTAGAGGAAAAGACGACTTAATTCCTCTAGAAATAATAAAAGGTCGAGGGTATGAAAAACGGCCTCGTAAAAAGACATGGAGTCGCCACCAATCTTTTTTAGATAGGTGTGATCGGCCACCTATTAAAACCGGTTTTGTAAAACATTTTAAAATTAATTAAAACATTTTTTAAAACCAATTTCAGGTCTGCGTTATAAACTAGAGAAATCAAAGAAGCGGGTTCGGGAGTCGGTTACGTGCGGGGAAGGATTAGCACCCCGGCAACGCCCGTATAAACTAGTACCTTATTAATCGTATGTTATCCCAAGTCTCGGTAAAAAGTTGGTTTTTAATTTAGTATTTCAAGTTAATTCCCAATTTTAAGAAAAATAATCCCATTTTTAATTGAAAATGATCCGGAATTTATTAATTCAAAATTTTCCTATATTCCCCGACAAAATTGGCAAAATATAGAAATTTTTATTCATTTGGAAAACTTTCCGAATCATTCTCATTTTTTGAAAGAAAGGTATTCTTTTATTAATGATAATTGATGATATTCCCTCCAGCAAACCCGGTAGAGAACTCATGAATTATTTTAACTCGAAAATATCTTTATTTTTTATTGAAAATCATTATTTTTTTCAAAACTTTTAAAAATATGAACATGAACATGTATGACATAAACAAAATGACATGGCAAATCTAGATAATATAATGCAACCTAAATGATATGATATAATTCAAATGAGATAGTATATTCTAGGTAAAAAAAAAATCCTAAGTATCATGGTATATTCTAAATGAGATAAAATGATTTAAATGACATGGCAATTCTAAATGATATGGCATATTTTAAATGACATGGCATGTTATAAATGAAATAACCTAAATGACATGGAATATGATCTAAATGACAAGAAATGACATGGAATTAAAATAATGCTAACATATAATATGCATTAAAATACTAATAAAAATAATAATGCATGAACATAGTATATGCTAAACAGTGTGACAAAGATAACTAAATAAAAAGCATAGGATATCATGAAACAGTAAAAATCATATGGCAAACAAATATAAGATCATATATTGAATTAAGATAATAACAATATCATGGAAAATATCATAGCAAAAATCATACATTTAAATAAAATGCATGAACATGAAAAATGCAATGCATGGAAAATTGTTTTTTTTCCTTTAATTAAAGAAATCCATATATCTAAAAAGATATCCTGCTACCTTAGGAAAATATGTCAAATTAGATTTTCTAAAAAACGAAATTTTGTGATTGTTTGAAAATAATTTAGAATAAAAATTTGAATAAAAATTAAAATTCTCACCAAACCCTTTTAAAATGGCTCTAATTTCCTAAGTTTAAAATCCCGGACTTAACTACCCTTAACCCAAGATTTATAAAATCATTTTTAGAGTTTAAAAACGCTTAGAAACTACCCTAAGACAATAGCTAAATTTTCTAACTATCCCCCTCTAAATGCCTTAGCCAAATTCA
Organism: Fremontodendron californicum; assembly: GCA_030761205.1. Classification (NCBI taxonomy): domain Eukaryota; kingdom Viridiplantae; phylum Streptophyta; class Magnoliopsida; order Malvales; family Malvaceae; genus Fremontodendron; species Fremontodendron californicum. The sequence continues at coordinate 13,758,478 of JAULJL010000013.1, read as the reverse complement.
ATCCTTATTCCTCTTTTGATTTCAAATCTGCCTCTACTGTCTGGTTTTTCCACACGATTTTTTTGCCTATTTTTATAAATTCTAAAAATTCTAAAAAGAATACTGGAGACTCAGAACATGTAAATGTACATGATAAAAAATTGGCTTAATTTTCTGATTAAAGATGACAGCCCAAAAAAATTGGAGATGTTCGAGTACTGGTTGAAAAAAACTGCTTGTCAAAACACATTTTTTTTGGTTGATAAATTCATTCAAAAACCAAAGTGGAAATTGTTGGAAATCATCTTTAAGACCTAAGGACAGTAGATAAACATTTTAAAAACCTTGGACAAAATTGGCTAAGTAAAAAAAATCACAAAGGTAGAAAGATCAATTTGACAATTCCTTAATTTTCCACAAGTATGCTCTAGAGAGCATGACTTTGAGCCATTAATTGGCCTAAGTCACAAATCAAGTGGAAATGACATGGAATGCATGAACATACAGCAAATGAAATGTATGAAATGCATGGTCTAAAGGTCTAAATGGTAAAGGAAATGCATGACAATTCGTGGCAACCTAACTGCCTAGCATGAATTTGCATGGCAATAAATGCTATCCTAACTCTATATGCATGCAATGCTTGATAATGTAAATATGACTAGGACCTAATATGTCATAAATATGCATGAAAATGAATGTGACCTAAGACCTAAATAGCATATTAATGCATGACAATACCAATGTGATTTAGGACTCAATATGCATGGCAATACCAATATGGCCTAGACCTAAAATTTAGTGAGCATGCATAGCAATATTATGAACATATAATGACTCATGAAATTAATGTCAATGCTGGAACAAACAGTAGCTAATACACAATTTCAAGATATGATAATGCAAAGCATGTTACCTAAACAAAAATACAAATGCATGACAAGGCAATGAATGCATGAAGAGGCCAAATGATCACATGAGACTCTAATGCAATCCTACTTAGTAAATGACCTAAATAAATGACAAACCATATCAAAAATGCATAATGTCATGACATTTTAAATAACATATAATATACCAAAATCAAAATGCACAAGCGCATGGCATGGAAATGCAAGCAAGTTAAGAAAAAAAAGAAAAATGCACATGCAAGGCAAACAAAATGAAATGGCTGAATATGCATGAAATAATATGATGGAATTTTTATCATAGCATTTTCATAAGCACAAGACAAATTAAAATCAGAATATGCAAGTTCATGACATGGAGATATAAACAAGCAAAGAAGCAAAATAAAAATATACATACAAAGCAAACAAACATGGTATGACCGAATATGCATGAAACAAAATTATGAAAATGCAAACATGAAATACATGGTACATAAAAAAATGCACAACATGGATATATGAACAAGAAAGGCCAAATATGCAAGGATGCAATATCAAGCATGGAAATGAAATATAACAAATATAGCATAGAATATAATGTAAAGAAAATGTATACACAAGATTTAACATAGACATGCAGAAATTATAAGCAAAACAAGTAAGTAGAACAAGGAAAGTTAAGCTCCATGGATGGTATCAAATGGGCATAGCCTCTCACACAACCATAATCACTTGGTCTTGCCAAGATCATGAAGCCTTTCCATCTCATCAAAACAGAAAATAAACCATGTAAAACAGAAAATAAGGTAAGCTTCATGGATGGTGTCAAATGGGCATAGCCTCTCACCAAACCATATTCACTTGGTCTAGCCAAGATCATATAGCCATTTCAACCTTTTTTGCTTCATATTTTGTAAAAATCAGAACCTTTAGAATACTTCAGAAAAAAACTTGTATAAATCATTTTTTCACAACAACATGCAAGGAAGAAAAAAAAGGAAAAAAAAAAAACAAGGCAAAAAAATAAGCCATTCGGCCATGGCTTGAAACTCTAAGAAAAAACTTGTTTCCATCATTTAAAAGAAGAAGAAGAAGAAGATGAAAACATAAATAAATAGTAAGAAACTTTATTTCTAAGAAAAATGTTGTAGGAAAACATGATAGAAAACCAAGAAAACACCATGAAAATGAAGAAGAAAGCTAGACTAGAACTTGGTAGAGATGACTACCTTCAAACTCTCTAATGAAAACATTTTTTTTTCTTTCTTTCAAAACCTTTTTTCTTGCCAAATTAGCTACTTTTTTCCAGCCAAAAACCTCTAAAAAATGAAACTCCCCCTCTCCCTTTAACCTAGGCCGAAATCCCCCTCAACCATTGGATGAGAATTGCACTTTTTCTCCCCCAATCTTGGCCATTAGATGTAGATATTTTGATGACAACATAAAAATGTCATCTTGCCAATTGATTCCAGCCCTTAAGATGTGTACTCAGCTCTTGGATTAAACTTAGCCATTATATGCAAAAGAGGACCAATCCCATGCACTCACTTCCTTGCCCCTCTTGAATGCCTACCCTTGGATGAGTTGTGGTCTTCCATTATTGGTCATTGGATTAAGCCAACATAAAAATGATATCTTGTAGATTAAATCCAGCCCTCAACATGTGTACTCAGCCCTTGTAGATGGCCTAAGCCATTGGATGAAAAGGGATAATCCCATGCACTCTCTTGCTCAACCGAATTGATGCTCACCCTTGGATGAATTGTGCTCATCTTTTTTCTTCCATTCTTGGCCATTATATGAGCATTCTTTTATGACAAATAAAAATGTCATTTTGAAATTTAAACTTGACCATTGGATGGTGCATTCAACTTTTCTACAAGGCACCTAAGCTATTGGATGAAGGGGGACCATTTGCAAGGTGTTAGTTATAGCATGTGGCATGATAGTGACTAGGGAATTAAATTTCTTAAGCTTCCTTCTTCTCCTCTATGTAGGCTGACCAAGGGAAGAAAAAATCCCAGCAATTTCTTCATCTTTCATATTTTCCTCAATTACCAATTTGCCCTTTTTGGTTTCCTTGGTGAAATGACGTTTTTGCCTCCCGAACTTAAATAAATAGCAAACGGACTCCAAATTTGAATTTTCCTTTTTCAGTACTTCCAAAATAATAAAAAATTGAATTCTGGAAGTTTTCAAAATTTTTCGAGTGCGTTTGATATTTATTTCGGGTTTATTTCCAAAATTACCCCTTTTATGCACCCGAACTTTACCATTTTTTAAACGAGCTCTGAATCCAGATTTTTCTTCACCAAACTCTTCCAAATAATTCAAAAATGTGATCTGGAAGTTTTCATAATTTTTGGAGCTCATTTACTATTTTTTCGAGATTTATCCTTTTGAATTACTGCATAGGAGACCCGGTACTTGGCCATTTTGCAAACGAACTCTGAATCAAGATTTAATTTCGCCAAACTCTTCGAAATGATTTAAGAATGAGATTTGCACATTTTCAAAATTTTCGGAGTTCATTTGCTATTTTTCCCATATTTTCTAATTTTGCCCTTTTGTCTACGAAACCTGATTTTGCTTAAAACAAGTCCGATTTTCAGATTTTCTTCAAATTGAGCGTTGGGCTATCCTTGTTGAATCATTTCTCATCAATTAAGGGCTTTATATCTTCCGAATTGGTCCATTTCTGCAATTTTTCAAATTTCACAGAAATCCACCAAAAAAACCTAATTCTCGGTTTTCTTCCAAATTGACTTTTCTATCAGTTTTTCTTCCAAGTGGCTTCTCCATTACTCGTGGTCAATACTTATATCTCATTTGGAACCTTCAATTCCGACCAATTTGATCGTTTAAGCACTTTTCCCCAAATTTCCCGAACTAGGGTTTCTTTCTACTGAATCTCCGTAACCCAACTTTTGAACTCCATATCTTTCAATGTAGACCTCGGATTATCAAAATTCTTTCACCATTTTTCAATTGAACCTCAAATCTTGATTTTGAAAATGGGTTGAATTTTTTAGTAGTTGACTTTTTCAGGGTTGACTTTTTTCGAGGTAACCTTTTTTTGAGTTTGACTTTTTCTATCTACTTTCTTAGACTAAGCCTCGGAGTACCAACTGCATAATGAGAAAAGCCTTTTAGCATTCTGAAACATCAATTTAGGAAGAAAACGTACTGATCTAGGGGTCTGGACAAAATTAGTTGTCTACAGCTATTGCCGAGAATCAGGAATCAGGCAAAGATAAACAAACACTAATTTTGTATGGTTAGTGAAATCACATGTGAAGAGAAGCGAAAGGGAGTTTTCTTTTTTCTTTTTCATCATTTTTCTTTTTTTTTTTTTTTCTTTTTTTTTTTGTTGAAAAAGCTGTAAATAGAAGATTTGGTCCTTAAATTGAGTTCCCTGACTAATCAACGCTCGACCCATCTTAAGGAAACGAGTTCGATTTGCAAGAGAATAAATGACCTCGATGATGGTCTCGGGGTCTTAACCTGTCTTGTTCTCAGCTGTGTTTAAAATTCTGGGTATCTCCTCCAGAAGCTTCTGCTATCACCACCAAAGTCTTGCTCATTTTTAAAACTGTAAAACTCTGAATATCTCCACCAGAAGCTTTGTCTATCACCACCAAAGACTTTCTACCTTTTCAAAAGATTTTAAAACTCTGGATATCTCCACAGAGGCTTCGGTTATCATCACCAAGGACTTTCTTTCTTTTTTTTTAAAAAACTATAAAACCCTGGATATCTCCACAGTGGCTTCGGCCATCACTACCAAAGACTTTATCCCTTTCCAAAAACTCTGGATATCTCCACAGAGGCTTCGGCTATCACTACCAAAGACTTTCTCCCTTTTCAAAAAAAATTTAAATTCTGGATATCTCCACAGAGGCTTTGGTTTTCACCACCAAAGACTTTCTCTTTTTTTTAAAACTATAAAACCCTGGATATCTCCACAGAGGCTTCGATTATCACTACCAAAGACTTTCTCTCTTGTCAAAAAATTTTAAAACTCTGGATATTGGTTCTTGAAAACATGTTGAAGATTATACCTGAAAGCTTTGAGAAGGGATGCAAATGCTTCTTGGTGCAGATGCAGATGTTAAATAAGATGTAAATGTCTTTGATGCCAAGGTAAATGACTTGATTTGATGTAAATGTTTCTTGATGCAGATGTTGAATAAAATTCTGGGTATCTTCTCCAGAAGCTTCGGCTATCACCACCAAAGACTTGCTCATTTTTAAAACTGTAAAACTCTGGGTAACTCATGCAGAAGAAGATTTCTCATTGTTCGAAAACCCCGGATATCTCCACTAGAGGCTTCAGCTATCACAACCAAAGACTTGTTCACTTTTAAAATTTGTAAAATTCTGGATATCCCCTCCAGACGCTTTGGCTATCACCACCAAAGGTTTGCACATTGTAAAATTCTGGGTAACTCCTCTAGACACTTCGGCTATCACCACCAAAGATTTTCTCATTTTTTTTTTAAATTTGTAAAATTCTAGGTATCTCCTCCAGAATGTTCAACTATCACCACCGAAGAATTGCCCATTTTAAAAATCGTGTTGAAAATTATACCCAAAAGCTTTGAGAGAGGATGAAGATGCAAATGTCTTTAACAAGATGCTCATGCTTCATTGTGCAAATGTAAATGGCTTGGATTGATGTAAATGTTTCCTGGTGCAAATGCAAATGGCTTGGATTGATGCATATGCTTGCAGATGCAGATATTGAATATGATGCAGATGCTCCTACTAATCGTGTTCATGTAAGTGGTCTATGAATGGTGTAACTGCAATTACCACATAATAATGAAAATGCAATGATTCTAGAAATAATGTGAATGCAAATATCTATGAAGGATGTACTTGTAAAGGTAGAATGTAGATGCTCATGAAATAGTGCCAATGCAAATACCCATGAATGATGCAAATGCTTGCCGACACTGTGCAGATGCAAAAGCTTAATAAAGAGATGAGTGCTCATGAGTGATGCAAATGCCCCCGATCATTTTTCTAGACTTTGGCTTAGCCTTTCAAATTCATTTTTCCTCTTCCAAATAGAATATATCTTCAATTCCTTTTTTCAATCTTTGGCTATTCTCTTTGCCCCAACAGTTTTTAAACTTTTATTGACAAAGGTCTGAAACAAGTTCTATTTCTTCTTCTCATATCTGGAAGTCAAGACCTATCTTAGTAGTTCTATGTCTTTGGGTTTGAAAAACCATTGTCTCATGTCAACATAAAAAATGGGTATTTCAAAAAAATATCTTTATTTGTTTTATCATTTTGAAAACCTCTGAACAAAAATATTAACCCTATCGTTTGTGATGTACAAATCTTTTGAAGACTGATGATCACTGTTAAAGCCTCTCTAATTGTCAATCTGGGTTTTTTTTTTTTTTTAAAGAAAAACTGGGATTGGCAAGGCTTGGTATAACAAGATTCTAGTTTTTCCCGAAAAACTTCATAGCAAAAATGTATGCCCTTCTAGGCTCACAGATGGAACAAGTTTTATAAATCATGAATTCATTGAGAACCAAACAAATTCAACATTCTTTTAGTTTCCATATCAAGGCATTTTGACAAGCGTAAAGATTGGCCGGGATGTTTAAACCGGAAAGTTTAATCTTGGAGAAAAAAGTTTCAGTTTTTGAAGACATTCCTCCGAATGAGAGTTGTCAATTTGAGAGGTTCAGGAATTCCTGGATGTTCCTCGATGACCATTTTTTAAGATGACCTTCTGTTTTGTGGTATTGGTACTAATATAAATGGCATCGGAATTTCCCATTTTACTCTAGACCGCCCATTTTCGGGTTTTCACCCTAGAGTCCCATTCTTTCCATTTTTTCCTTTTTTATTTTCTTCATTGTTTTACCATGCACTTGAGAATTCTAAATTCTTCCTTGGTGAAATGTTAATTTGATGAGATGGGATAAAACCTGAGGAAAAACCCTTCAAATTAAATATTCATGCTTGATCAAAATGGACTTTTAAAGCACGTAATTTAGGCCACAGTTCAGGGTTCAGAAAGAAAAGATAAATAGGCCCAAAATATGTGTTTGAGGGTAATCAGATCAAGGATCATTTCTTGAGAAGGATTTTTTTTGAAGCATTTGTCCCTTTTTGGACTTTTCATTCCTTTTGACTTCGCTTTTTCCTTTTTTTGCTTTTGGCTTTCATTTACCATACTTTTTCACACATTTTTTTGTGTGTGTGTTTTTCTTTTGTTTTTCTTGGCTTTCATTTCTCCATCTTTTCCATTTTCTTTTCTTTGACAAAGTGAGCCCATATTTATTCGGGCCTCAATTTCCTTTGTATCTATCTTTGAGCTAGGACTCATTTTTTCATGATCTTTGGGAAGATCTTTCCTCGCATTTGCCCCCCAGTGTAGAGGGTGATCATTGATCAGGATTCAAAGAAGAAAGAATTCTTTTGGCTCAAAAGGGTGACTATGGATAATTTTCTATTTGTGGGAGGGATATGAAAGATGGATATTTATCATATCAAGCACGAATATTCTCATCAAAAAGCGATCCCCAGGGGGAATAGATAATCCAAATTTCATTTTGCACTTTGGAATCATTCAAATTCTCATATGCATGATATCACAATTTTTTTTTCGTATGCCCCAATGATTCATGCGTTAGTCCATCATTTTTCACCATATAACCATCATTTCCACATATGATGCCCCAATTTGATTAACCATGAGAATTTGTATCAACGAGGAACATAGCAAGTCTAGGTCTATTTTGAAAAGGTTGAGTCTCAAATATGAGTTCTTTGAAAGGACAAGGAAAATACGACCCAAAAACGGGTTTTATCTGGGACATGGGATAATCTAGTTTAATCATTGTGCCCCAGGGTGTCAATCATGAAGTGATGTTTGGGTAATTAGTGTTTTGTGGTTATTGGTAAAGGTCATGAATGGTTTTGGCACAACCTTGACACACACCAAATTACCAAAATCTAGATTCTTGAAAGAATGTCTCATTTGTTCGAATTTCAAGGAATTCGAAAAATTTTCAAAAAGTTTGTTCCTTTATTCATGGCCTAGACTAGGATTTACATCTTTGCTTATTCTGCAATGACAATGGTTTATGAAGTTTAATCAATCATATTCCTTAAAGCATTAGGTCTTTCAAGTGATCTTATTTCAAGGGATTTAGGCCTAGGAAAACCAAAAAGAGAGGGGAGAGGATATTGGGTCATTTGTAACAATGATCATCAATATTCTCGAGACTATCCATTATTAAAACTTCCTTAATGCTTGTTTTTGCAATCTCAAATTATTGTTAAAACAACAAACACAAAGCATTTAAAATTCATAATTCATTTAATTCATGTAGATGTCAACATGAGACAAGTGCTTTCATCATAACAGTGTATAGAACTACATGAGTCGAAACCTAATATGATTATGCACCATGTTTCTCATGACACTTGGCTTTCCCATCTTCAAAACTTATTGAACCAGCCTTGATGAGATCCCTGACCTTGTACTTCAAAGCGGGGCAGTTCTCTGTTGAGTGACCTTGATTGCCAGAATGATAACCACAACACTCATTAGCATCATACCAGCTCGGATAAGGGGGCTTCAGAGGCTCTAATTGTATGGGTGTCACAAGGTGATTCTGGATGAGTTGAGGTAGTAGCTCACTATATGTCAAAGGAATCGAGTCAACCTGATTTCTTTTTCACTTTTTATGCCCCCTTCGATTATTCCCAAAGGTGTTCGATTGATAGACAGATGTAAATTCTGGTGTAGTTGTAGTCATTGGTTGGTAGGGATAAGAACCTTGAGAGACATTGTTCAGGGTAGAGTAAAATGGCTGATACGAGGAGAATTGGGGAGGTGGGGCAAAGCCTTCCACGACTTGGTATCTTCATTTTTCTTTTTAGATACCCCCTTTCTCTAGGTATTGGATGTTCTTTCTCCTTCAATTTTCCCATCCTTGATAGCATTCTCAATTATCTCCCCTGAAATTACAATGTCCGAAAAATTCTTCGTGGTGTTGCTGACAAGTATATCATAGTACGGGGCCAGCAGTGTATTCACAAAAATGACAGTGGTTTTCTTCTGTGTTAAGGGCGGTTGTATTTGGGCGGCCAGGCTCATCCACCATTGCGCATATTCTTTGAAGCTCTCAGTAACTCTTTTTTTTTTTTTTCATATTTTGCAAGGTGAGATGGTCAGGCGCCATGTCGATCATATGTTTGTACTGGTTTAGAAAAACCCTAGCCAGGTCATTCCAAGAGCGAATCTGATCCTTGCTCAACTGACTATACCACCTAATTGTGGACCCACTGAGGCTATCCTGAAAGTAGTGAATCAAAAGCTTATCATTATCTATATGACTTGTCATCTTCCGGCAGAACATAGTGATGTGGGCTGACGGATCGATCGTCCCGTCATATTTCACAAAGTCAGGGATCTTGAACTTAGGAGGAATGACTAAATCGAGGACCAAACATCGTTCTTTCGCATCTAAACTTCCAAATACATCTGTACTTTCTACTACCCGGAGCCTTTCATCTAACAATTGATATTTCCCTTGGGAATCTGCCAACTCAACCTCATTTACTGCAACCATTTTCAACTTTGCCTGTTCAGCTGGATCATCTGCGTTTATGGTGTTGCTGGGGTTAATTGTGTTCTGGTCATCCATCATTACGACTTCATTCTGACCTTTTTGTGCTTCTAACCCTTTCCTGGCGACAAAGTTTTCAGTGTATCATTTTCCCTTGATTACGGCAGACATCAGCTCCATCAATTTAGTCATCTGATCCTTAGATTCTACTTGAGACTTTGCTAGCTGTTCTCACAATTCTTTCTGTTCCCTTTCCATTTTTTCCATTCAGGCAACTTGTTCATCCTCCATAGCACTAGCCTGTATTAAAAGGGTAGTTAGTACTTCTTATACATCTGTTTTGAAATGAAAATTCTTTCAAAGACTCCTAAAGCCAAGCCAACTTCTGTTTTATTTCCCCCAAATGTATGTCATGATGAATGAGCCATGATTGTCATTTGATGCATGTGAAGAATAAAAAAAAATGATGTATGGACATATATAGTGGAAACATGCTGACCATGTATGTAATCAATGCAATCACGATGCCAATATGTTGCAAGCAAAGAATAAACAAATCAACGCATGGATATATGCAATGAATGATCATGTACATTTTAGCGTATTTCCTAATGAATGATCATATACCCTATGAACGCAACACGATGTCAATTATGATACATGCAAACAATGAATGACTGATACAGAGTATATACAAAGAAAATCATGCTAACCATGTGTGTCATGAACGCATCCTGATGTTAATATGACGAATAAATGCATAAGCATATACAGAGAAATCATGCTAACTATGTTTGTCATGAATGCAACCCAAAGTCACATGATGCATGTAAAGAATAAACAAATTAATGCATGGATATATACAGAAAAATTATGCTGACTATGACTGTAATTTACAATGAATGAGCATACATGCTTATGACTGTAACATGATGTCAAAATGATATATGCAAAGAATAAATGAATTGGCACCATGGTATATACAAAGAAATCAATGGCTACACAAAAATGGTGGGACCAAATTTTGATTATTCAAAAATCTCATTATGCATTGCCTCCACATTTAATCTACAATTTTTTCAAACATGTTTTCTCTATGAAAAACCACATATATTATTTTCAAAAGAATTTCTGTGTGGTGGATCCTAACTATGGTACAATATGCAAATGTTCATGTAACACTACCGGTTTATGAAATCACCAAATGAGATTATTATTACCAACCGTTTATTGCAAATAATGAGATAAAAAATGCAACGATAAATGTACATGCTCTATTCACACATGCATGAAATGTGCAAAAATGCAAAAATGTTTGAAAGAGAATATTTTGATATTTTCAATTTAAAAAAAAAAGCTAGTGAACACTTGCCCCAATAATATCTACTTATATAGGCATCACGGTGCCTTCGGGGTGTAGTATCACACTTATTACGGGCGATGTACGTTCATCTTTGCCCGGTTTACAAAACTTATTTGAGATGTAAAAATAGGTAATAAAAGGTTAGAAATGTCCCTCCATGTGTTCCTAACTTCGGTGTATCTAACGAAAATCCGGCATGGCTTCGCCTAGGTTCACTATATGAGGGTGAATCAGTTCTAAAGGCCCCGAATTGCTCCTCACTGTCGTCGATGAAGGCTAGTAAGGCACCCCGATAAAAATGGGTTCAATTCGTTAGAGTATATTTTCCTATGCCCGTACGGAGGATTATCACGAAGGCATTAGGTACTTCATACTCCGAACGTGTTTCACTAGCCCATACGGAGGATCATCACGAAAGCGTAGTTACTTTACTCCCACTTAAAAGGACGGAACCCGGGTAGAGGATTCATGTTATGCAAATGCAAATACAGTGTGTGCGAAGGAACAAAACAAACCTGTCACCACCTATTCTACACCCCTTATCCTAAAAATCCCAACAATTTATTAAAACAAAGATCAAGAATAGTGTAATGCATTAACCAACAAGCAATTATAATATACAACATAAATAACTAGAGAAAAATAATAAAATGCATGCACATGAGTATGACTATATTCAAAAATATTTTATTATTTTCAAAATTTTCTTTATTTTTACAAAAAAAAATATGGGAATTAAAATTAAATACCAATTAAACCAACAAAACCGAGACTTTGATAACACACGACTAATTCTAGGCCTGACTCTATAAAAAGTCCCCAGCGGAGTCGCCAAGCTGTCGCAACCCTAAAAAAAATAAAGACGAATAACAACAAGTCTCATTGCAAGACTTTATTATTCGTTTTTCCTTAGGCGTGACATTAAAAAAAATGAGGAAAAGTCGACTTAATTCCTCTAAAAAAATGAATGTGTCGATACGTGATCCTGGATCGCAGGAACCGTTCGAGTGAGGGGAAACAGAAGTAGAGGAAAAGACGACTTAATTCCTCTAGAAATAATAAAAGGTCGAGGGTATGAAAACAGCCTCGTAAAAAGACATGGAGTTGCCACCAATCTTTTTTAGCTAGGTGGGATCGGCCACCTATTAAAATCGGTTTTGTAAAACATTTTAAAATTAATTAAAACATTTTTTAAAACCAATTTCAGGTCTGCGTTATAAACCAGAGAAATCAAAGAAGCGGGTTCGTGAGTCGGTTACGTGCGGGGAAGGATTAGCACCCCCACAACGCCCGTATAAATCGGTACCTTATTAATCGTGTGTTATCTAAAGTCTCGGTAAAAAGTTGGTTTTTAATTTAGTATTTCAAGTTAATTCCCAATTTTAAGAAAAATAATTCCATTTTTAATTGAAAATGATCCAGAATTTATTAATTCAAAATTTTCCTATATTCCCCGACAAAATCGGCAAAATATAGAAATTTTTATTCATTTGGAAAACTTTCCGAATCATTCTCGTTTTTTTGAAAGAAAGATATTCCTTTATTAATGATAATTGATGATATTCCCTCCAGCAAACCCGGTAGAGAACTCATGAATTATTTTAACTCGGGAATATCCTTATCTTTTATTGAAAATCATTATCTTTTTCAAAACATTTTAAAAAATATGAATATGGATATGTATGACATAAATAAAATGACATGGCAAATCTAGATAATATAATGCAACCTAAATGACATGACATAATTCAAATGGCATAGTATATTCTAGGTAAAATAGAAAAAATCCTAAGTGTCATGGTATATTCTAAATGAGATAAAATGATTTAAATGACATGGCAATTCTAAATGATATGGTATATTTCAAATGACATGGCATGTTATAAATGAAATAACCTAAATGACATGGAATATGATCTAAATGACAAGAAATGACATGGAATTAAAGTAATGCTAATATATAATATGCATGAAAATACTAATAAAAATAATAATGCATGAACATAGTATATGCTAAACAATGTGACAAAAATAACTAAATAAAAAGCATAGAATATCATGAAATATTAAAAATCATATGGCCAACAAATATAGGATCATAAAATGTGAATTAAAATAATAACAATATCATGGAAACTATCATAGCAAAAATCATACATTTAAATAAAATGCATGAACATGGAAAATGCAATGCATGAAAATGTATTTTTTTCCTTTAATTAAAGAAATCCGTATATCTAAAAAGATATCCGGATACCTTAGGAAAATATGTCAAATTATATTTTCTAAAAAAACAAAACATTGTGATTGTTTGAAAATAATTTTGAGGAAAACTTGAATAAAAATTAAAACCCTTACCAAACCCTTTTAAAATGGCTCTAAATTCCTAAGTTTAAAATCCCAGACTTAACTACCCTTAACCCGAGATTTACAAAATCATTTTTAGAGTTCAAAAAGGCTCAGAAACTACCCTAAGACAGTAGCTAAATCTTTTAACCAACCCCCTCTAAATGCCTTAGCCAAATTCAACCATTATTCTCCTTTTAATTTGAAATTTGCCTCTACTGTCCGGTTTTTCCACACAATTTTTTAGACTATTTTTACAAATTCTAAAAATTCTAAAACAAATAATGGAGACTCAGAACATGCAAATGTACATGGGAAAAAATTTTCTTAAATTTTTTATTAAAGAAGACTGCCCAAAAAAATTGGAGATGTTCGAGTACTGGGTGAAAAAAAACTGTTTGTCAAAACACATTTTTTGCCTTTGATAAATTCATTCAAAAATCATTTTCATAGTTTAAAAAGGCTTAGAAACTACACTAAGACAGTAGCTAAATCTTCTAACTATCCCCCTCTAAATGCCTTAGCCAAATTCAATCCTTATTCCTCTTTTGATTTCAAATCTGCCTCTACTGTCCGGTTTTTCCACACGATTTTTTTGCCTATTTTTGTAAAATCTAAAAATTCTAAAAAGAATACTGGAGACTCAGAACATGAAAATGTACACGATAAAAAATTGGCTTAATTTTCTGATTAAAGATGACTGCCCAGAGAAATTGGAGATGTTCTGGTTGAAAAAAACTGCTTGTCAAAACACATTTTTTTTGGTTGATAAATTCATTCAAAAACCAAAGTGGAAATTGTTGGAAATCATCCTTAAGACCTAAGGACAGTAACTAAACATTTTAAAAACCTTGGACAAAATTGGCTAAGTAAAAAAAATCACAAAGGTAGATAGATCAATTTGACAATTCCTTAATTTTCCACAAGTATGCTCTAGAGAGCATGACTTTGAGCCATTAATTGGCCTAAGTCACGAATCAAGTGGCAATGACATGGAATGCATGAACATACAGCAAATGAAATGTATGAAATGAATGGTCTAAAGGTCTAAATGGTAAAGGAAATGCATGACAATTCGTGGCCACCTAACTGCCTAGCATGAATTTGCATGGCAATAAATGCTATCCTAACTCTATATGCATGCAACGCTTGATAATGTAAATGTGAGTAGGACCTAATATGTCATAAATATGCATGAAAATGAATGTGACCTAAGACCTAAATAGCATATTAATGCATGAAAATACCAATGTGATTTAGGACTCAATATGCATGGCAATACCAATATGGCCTAGACCTAAAATGTAGTGAGCATGCATAGCAATATTATGAACATTTAATGACTCATGAAATTAATGTCAATGCTGGAACAAACAGTAGCTAAAACACAATTTCAAGATATGATAATGCAAAGCATGTTACCTAAACAATGTGCAAACGCATGACAAGGCAAGGGATGCATGAAGAGGCCAAATGATCACATGAGACTCTAATGCAATCCTACTTAGTAAATGACCTAAATAAATGACAAACCATATCAAAATGCATAATGTCATGACAATTTCAATAGCATATAATATACCAAAATCAAAATGCACAAGCTCATGGCATGGAAATGCAAGCAAGTTAAGAAACAAAAGAAAAATGCACATGCAAGGTAAACAAAATGGGATGGCCGAATATGAATGAAATAATATGATGACATTTTTATCATAGCATTTTCATAAGCACAAGACAAAATAAAATCAGAATATGCAAGTTCATGACATGGAGATATAAACAAGCTAAGAAACAAAAGAAGAATATGCACACAAAGCAAACAAACATGGTATGACCGAATATGCATGAAACAAAATTATGAAAATGCAAACATGAAATACATGGTTGATGCACCCAAAAGAGTGTATCTTATTTAACCTTGCACTAAAAAGATAAATTGTAAGTATAGTAGTTAGCAAGGGTCGAGTCCTCAGGGATTGGGTTTTAGTTTATAAGTTAATAGTTTAAAACTTAAATTCAAGAACAATAAAAGAAAAAGGGTTTTTGAAGCCAGATTTAAACTAAAGTAAATAATAAGAATAAGATGCAACGCGGTATAACCAGCCAATAAAAATATATATACTAAATTAGGCGGTATAACCAGCCAATAAAAATATATATACTAAATTAGGCGGTATAACTAGCCAATAAAAATAAAACAAAGTTAATATACAAATTAGGCGGTATAACCAGCCAATAAAAATAAATATACTTTTAAAAATAAGCAAACTAGAAAAGTAAGAAAACAAGTAAGTAAGAAGAATCAAATATGAAAAATATGGTTAAGGTTTCATTCTCCACCACTAGACATCATTAAGAATCAATTTCAGATCTATCAATATCAACCAACTATCAAAGTTAACAACCGTAGATAACAACAAGCTCTGTTATCCCAATCTTTCCTTAGTTTGTCGTTAAATAGAACAAGCTCTCTATTTAATCTCTAACCATTAAACAACCTAGAATAAGCTC
Organism: Fremontodendron californicum; assembly: GCA_030761205.1. Lineage (NCBI taxonomy): Eukaryota > Viridiplantae > Streptophyta > Magnoliopsida > Malvales > Malvaceae > Fremontodendron > Fremontodendron californicum. The sequence continues at coordinate 13,742,783 of JAULJL010000013.1, read as the reverse complement.
TCTAAATTCAATTTAATGGCAGCTTTATGATGAGAAAGATAGGTTGATCTAAGCAACAAACACATAAGCTCGGATTGTTCAACTTAGGTTATGTTCCACTTTGCAATTATTGAAAACTTGACCATAATCATTAATCACAAATTGCCACTTATGAATAGGAAATCAAGACAATTACACGGATCAAGATTCCTAAACTAGCAATAGATAATTATCAAGATCTATCTAGTTGTACACCTAAATAAATCAAGACAACATCATGAACAATTCTTGTAGAAGAACATAAGCAACTTTGATAGAAAATTAATGATAGATAGAATCTAAAAATCAATCACAAAACATGTCTAGGGCTTTGAAATCACCCTTAACCAAATAGAAGTTTAGCCTAGCATAGGCATTGTAAACATAAACATAAAATTAAAGAGAATCTAAGAAGGAAATAAAAGAAAGAAAGAAGAAGAAGAAAATAAAGAAAAAGAAAACTAGAGAAAAGAAAGAAGAAGAAAACTTAGAGAATTTTATTACAATGGCTAATATCCTACCAATGTACAATATGATCCTCTACAATCATCCAAGGCCCTCTATTTATACACATTTTGGAGGGCTAAATGACAAGAGACAAGCTTTACAAATTTCAAAGGTAGGTATAATAGGTGGGTGCATTTTTCTAACAATTTTCGTCATATTGTATGACAATTTTGATCAGCCAACTTGATGGTCGATTTTGTCAATATTGGAGGCCTGATCTGATCACATGGTCTTCTAGAAAAATGTTCCCCTGTCAGTTACTGATCCATAGCCGTTGGAATCAGCTCATTTGCTAATGTGGATGAGAAGATATGGGCAAAATACGAAAACAGGTCAGCACAGACGTCATTGCACATCAGCCAACTTGATGGTCGATTTCGCTAGGGAAAACGACTCCGTTTCAAGAAGTGTAAAACATGAAAAAGATAGATATGCCTCTTAGCTTTGCACGGCTACAAATTTCAGCCTTATTGCTTCAGTGAAACTCGAGATATAGCTGATATGGCAAAAGCTGTCGGAACTGGAACTGAACTGGATTTGCCCTTAATTCTAGTAATCTGAAATCACTCAAAGAAACTTGTGAAAAACACCAAATTACATAAAAATATAAAAGATCATAAACACAATTAGACTAAACAATAATAACTCGTATTTGACACAAAACAATAATAAAACATAACTAAAAACTATATAATTATACGAGTTATCACACCCCCACACTTAGATTGTTGCTAGTCCCTAGCAACGACTCAATAAAAATAAAATAAGAAAATCTAATCTAATCCACTTTCGTAGGAAATCACGGTGGCACTTAGCATGTGACACAAGCCTTTAAACCCCTAGGTGTCCCTAGTGGACGAGTTTAGTCTCGTGAGGGTTTACTAGAACGATACCCACAAACATTGAAAAACTAAAATATAAATAAACTACATATACTAAAAATATTTACTCCTAATCCTTTCAATACAAATTAGAGACAATCTTTGAACAAGTCTTATAAACTAATCAATAGCTTAAAAAATTTCACAAAAAATCATGCTTGAATGTAAATTGTTTGAGTTGAGCCAATATTAACATAACATATCTCAATCAAAATAGTGCATGTTCAAATTTAATCTCAACTTCTCACATGGGATACCCTCATGATTTTCACTCTTTAAAGTAGTGGTGAAGTGTTTACACTCAATCAATCTCATGAAAACAGTTCTACCATATTCTTGCTTGTCCACCTATTCTCCACTATTTAGATCATACAACTTCATGAATCAAGAGGTCTTTAATCAAGGTTGTAATGGGGCCAAGGGGTTTGTAATGTGGTTGAAGAACAAAAGGATAAAGATATCACAAAGGTTCCAAAGAGTTCATAAAGTTTAGAGACATAAAAAGATCATACAAAGAAATTTCTCAAAACTCTTTACAAGTACATAGTCACCTAGGCCGGATATTCATGTTGAGCCTTTGCATCATTCTAACCAACTTTGTAACATCTTTTTCTTTACTTTAACTAGAAGTTCATGAGAAGATTTTTTTTTTAATATGGGAATGTATTTGACAATGATCCCTTTCTTTTTCTCTTGACTTTTTTCTTTCTTTTCCCCCCACACTTATTTCTTGTTTCTAACCCAAATTTTCAATAAATCTTCCTTGTCTTTGCAACTTGTCTCAAAACATGCTAATTCATCTTTGGAAAAAAGGTAAAGATATAAGTATATTTAGGTTAGGGACAAGTTATGGTTACCAAAGAGATAGCTTATTCAATGTAGGCTCAAATTGGTTCACTAAGGGTGTGTTCTCTTGGAACATTAATAAGGGATGGCTGTTTGGTCCTAGTTAAAAAGTCCTAATGCCTCTATCATATTCATGTTGTTACATGCATCAATATAGTCTCAAATGGTTTAATGCAAGTTCTAGAGAATCATGTAATCATAAGAGCACTCAAGAAAGAAATTAGATTGATATGTATAATGCATCAATCATATAGGCTCAAAAACTTACAAGGATGATTATACAAGTCAATATCAAGTCTAAACATGCTTCTTTCTCAATCAACATATCATATTAACATTGGCTCATAAAAAAAATGATATCAAGCTCAATTCTCATGAAAATCTTCTCACTAATAAACTGTTTTAGACTTATGCAATTCATATCTCATCATTGTATTAAAAAGGAACTAAAACACACTAAAAATAATAATAATAAAGACTCATAAAAAAAATAGTGGACGAAGAAAATAAAAGAAATCCTAAATCATTCCCCCCACACTTAATTCTTACATTGTCCTCAATGTAAGTCTATTAACCCAAATGAAAGAATCATGTGTAAGAGAAAAGAACTAATAACATAAGAATAGGAACAACTAGACTCAAAACAAAACAAAACAAACTCATGCAACCTAAATAATCCTAAAATACTAAAGAAAAATTAACAAGTAAACATAAAAAGATTAAAATCAAACTGACAAGGTATGTCTCAAGTCTCCCTTACTCAGACCTTGTTCAGAATGAATACTTCTAAATTGCTTAAAACATAACATTTTTTTTTTTTTGAAAAGAAGAAATCAAACTGACAAGGTATGTCTCAAGTCTCCCTTACTCAGACCTTGTTCAGAATGAATACTTCTAAATGGTTTAAAACACAACAAATTTTTTTTTTTTTTTTATTAGCAAAATATGTCCCTTACCCCATACTAAAATATGACATTGTCCCCAATGTCAAATTTTAAAGGTAGGATTTAGGAGATATTACCTGCAGAGGTTGCTAACCACTTATTATAACTGAGACACAACAAACAAAATGTTAGATAATGTCACAAAGACAAAGTGCAATCCACTCCTTGCTCGTCCATATCTCTTTTTCTTTTTCCGAGCGTTTGCGAAACAACCGTAGCAGATAAATACTCATAAGCTTGGAGCTTTTTGAGTAAATCTTCAATGGTTGTAGCAGAAATTATGGTTCTCCTTGCCTCTGAAAACATGAATCCATTATCCACAGCATTATCTAAATATGAAAGCAAATTACTAAAATAACCATTAATATTAAGCAAACCAATGGGTTTCTTATTTGTGACTAAAGATGACCAAGAAGCCACGCAAGCTATTTCTTCCAATGTACCCAGACCTCCTGGTAAAGCAATGAATGCATCGGCACAATGGTACATGATTGTCATCCGTTCAGGGATACTCCAGACTTGTATTTCCTTACCCAAGGTAGGTCCACAAAAATCTGTGAATAGTTTTGGCACGATTCCTAGAACTGGACTTCCTCCGGCGTGTGCTGCTGTAGCGACTGCTCCCATTAAACCCGTACTACCGCCTCCATAACTCAAGTGGATCTTTTGTTGGGCAAGTATTACTCCAACTCTTATGGCTTCATCAGCGAATATGTTATTTTTCCCGGGATAAGCACCTCCAAAGACACAAATTTTTTTTAATGCGCTGGGACGAAGTACTTTCCAATTTTTTTTTTTTTTCGAGTGCCTGAAAGAGAATGAGTACATGGTGTAATATATAGAGGACTGAGTAGTGAATCAGACAAGAGTAATAATGTCGCCGAAAGTGTATCTGACCTGTCAGAAGAAAATGTTAACCTAACAAAAGATTTTTGCGTGATTTCAGGAAGAAAATCAAAAAGAGAAGAAAAAATCAACCGTAAAAGACAAATAAAAAAAACGAGAATAATTACACAAATCGAACAACACGTAAATTAAAACAAAATAAAGTTATTGCAAATCAAACCAAAAGCTGAGAAGTCATTTATTGTAGTTGTGATTGTGGCTCACATCTTCCTCTGGTTTTACGTCCAGAAACGGCTTAAACGCCTTCTATGAGTCGAGGATATGCTTCCCATCCAGTTTTCTTACAAGCTGGCAAACAGGGTCTTTTAACATCAGATTCCCAAGATGTTGCCATTCCCTTTGGAATTGCGGCCATAAATCAAGAATTTCTCTTTGTACGTCTCCACTAGGATGCGTCTCAAGAGAAAGTTGGATATTACCCAAATTCTCCTTACTCAGTCCATCCTTAATGAATTCAATTTTATCATCTCGATTAGAGGACAGAATCCCAATAGAACGACATTTACCGTTACACGTCCATCGTGCACATTTGTGGCAATTTGAACTTATGCGCTTTGCTCGTCGCTTCTTTGCAAAAGTGCTTCTACCTGTACCTGGTAAATGCAAAATAGGAAGATATTCATCTTCACGTACCTTGGCTTCAATTATCCAACGTATGTCTTCAGGAATCCCTTTGTGCATAAGCATTCTTAATCTTTCAAATCGAACTTGGTAAAGCTTCAGTAAAATATTTCGAGGAAAAGGAGGAAATCGTTTTTGCAATCTTGTGAGAATATCATCCATCCTGAAAAAAAAAATGAAAAAAATTGAAAGAGAAATTGGAAGAGAAATTTATATACAATATCAGTTTTGTGGGTAGCTGATGGAACCGATTTAAATAATCACGGAGTACCGTTATCCGCCATTTAACCGGGGTTAAAAAAATTAAAAATTATATTTACATCTAGTTATTTTCAAAACAAGGATCAGAAAGAAAAACAACATAAAAAGACACAAAAACAAAACACTCTAAATAAAATCCTAAATTCTTTCCCCCACACATAATTCTTACATTGTCATTAATGTAATGCTATTAATCCCAAATGAAAAAATCATGTGTAAGGGAAAAGAACTAATAAACAAAATAAACTTATGCAGCCTAAATGAACTTAGAAACACTAAACACAATTAGCAAAGAAACATAAGAAAAAAGATAAAGAAAAAGAGAGCAAATCTGAGGATGGCAGTTTGGCAATGCTTTCACTAATTAGGCTGCCTCCCCCAATTAGTACTTGATTTAGTGTTTTAAACCTAACCAACACCCCTTCTTGGCATTTTAGGCTTGTCAGGCTCATACATGAAATTTCCCAAATTTATGCGTTTGAGAGGAAGCTTTCTTTGCACAACAGTGGATGCATTCTCCATTACAAGTATTATTCCATCATCCTTTGTGGTGCATATGTCATCGAGGAATGGAGCATATTTTGATACTTGTTGAATGACCTCCACAAACAAGTTGTTTAAGGTTTCCGGCATGTGTTGTTCATGTTCTTCCTCCTTGAACTTTGCAAATCTACTAGGAAAAGGTGGAGAAGAAACATTAGTAAAAAGTGAAACCTTAAACGTTACCTCAGGTGCCGAAATACTCTTAGAATCCATCTCTAATTTTGTTTCATCCTCATCTTGTTCCTCATTCTTCAAGGTCACAATAGTAGCATTCTCCTTTGGGTTAACCATCGTTTGGGCTGGGAGTTCTTCAGATCTTTGTGCTACCCATCCCACCATACTACTAGCCAATTGGCTCATTTGCTTTTCCAAACTCTGGATGCTTGCCCTTGTTTCCTGTTGAAATTGCAAAGAATCAGTAACAAGAGAATAGACAAGATCTTCTAAAGAAGTACCTGAGTTTTGAGTCATATGTGGTGGTTGAAAAAGATCTGGTTCTTGAGACCATGATTGATTGAAGCTAGATGGATGAGTGTAATTGGCATAAGGATCTACTTCTTGGTAATTTTCTGAGTAGCCATAATTAGTATGATCCCACCATCCCTCATGGTAAGTGTTTGAGTAATGATCATACTGTTGGTCTTGGAACACTTGATGGCCTTGACATCCTCCCATGGCCAATTGTTGAACTGGGTAGGTGAGATTGGCTTGTTGATTTTCCATGTTCATGTATGCCACCAACTCTTCAAGTGTTAGATTGCTCAATTCCATCGTTTTTTTTTTTTTTTTTTCAAAATTTGATAAGAAAAACTTGTATGTACAAGAAAATAGAACTAATTAGAACTGAAAATAAGAATAAACCAAGTAACAAATAAACTAAAGAAAACAATCCCCGGCAACGGCGCCAAAAATTTTGATGCACCCAAAAGAGTGTATCTTATTTAACCTTGCACTAAAAAGATAAATTGTAAGTATAGTAGTTAGCAAGGGTCGAGTCCTCAGGGATTGGGTTTTAGTTTATAAGTTAATAGTTTAAAACTTAAATTCAAGAACAATAAAAGAAAAGGGGTTTTTGAAGCCAGATTTAAACTAAAGTAAATAATAAGAATAAGATGCAACGCGGTATAACCAGCCAATAAAAATATATATACTAAATTAGGCGGTATAACCAGCCAATAAAAATATATATACTAAATTAGGCGGTATAACCAGCCAATAAAAATAAAACAAAGTTAATATACAAATTAGGCGGTATAACCAGCCAATAAAAATAAATATACTTTTAAAAATAAGCAAACTAGAAAAGTAAGAAAACAAGTAAGTAAGAAGAATCAAATATGAAAAATATGGTTAAGGTTTCATTCTCCACCACTAGACATCATTAAGAATCAATTTCAGATCTATCAATATCAACCAACTATCAAAGTTAACAACCGTAGATAACAACAAGCTCTGTTATCCCAATCTTTCCTTAGTTTGTCGTTAAATAGAACAAGCTCTCTATTTAATCTCTAACCATTAAACAACCTAGAATAAGCTCTCTAAATTCAATTTAATGGCAGCTTTATGATGAGAAAGATAGGTTGATCTAAGCAACAAACACATAAGCTCGGATTGTTCAACTTAGGTTATGTTCCACTTTGCAATTATTGAAAACTTGACCATAATCATTAATCACAAATTGCCACTTATGAATAGGAAATCAAGACAATTACACGGATCAAGATTCCTAAACTAGCAATAGATAATTATCAAGATCTATCTAGTTGTACACCTAAATAAATCAAGACAACATCATGAACAATTCTTGTAGAAGAACATAAGCAACTTTGATAGAAAATTAATGATAGATAGAATCTAAAAATCAATCACAAAACATGTCTAGGGCTTTGAAATCACCCTTAACCAAATAGAAGTTTAGCCTAGCATAGGCATTGTAAACATAAACATAAAATTAAAGAGAATCTAAGAAGGAAATAAAAGAAAGAAAGAAGAAGAAGAAAATAAAGAAAAAGAAAACTAGAGAAAAGAAAGAAGAAGAAAACTTAGAGAATTTTATTACAATGGCTAATATCCTACCAATGTACAATATGATCCTCTACAATCATCCAAGGCCCTCTATTTATACACATTTTGGAGGGCTAAATGACAAGAGACAAGCTTTACAAATTTCAAAGGTAGGTATAATAGGTGGGTGCATTTTTCTAACAATTTTCGTCATATTGTATGACAATTTTGATCAGCCAACTTGATGGTCGATTTTGTCAATATTGGAGGCCTGATCTGATCACATGGTCTTCTAGAAAAATGTTTCCCTGTCAGTTACTGATCCATAGCCGTTGGAATCAGCTCATTTGCTAATGTGGATGAGAAGATATAGGCAAAATACGAAAACAGGTCAGCACAGACGTCATTGCACATCAGCCAACTTGATGGTCGATTTCGCTAGGGAAAACGACTCCGTTTCAAGAAGTGTAAAACATGAAAAAGATAGATATGCCTCTTAGCTTTGCACGGCTACAAATTTCAGCCTTATTGCTTCAGTGAAACTCGAGATATAGCTGATATGGAAAAAGCTGTCGGAACTGGAACTGAACTGGATTTGCCCTTAATTCTAGTAATCTGAAATCACTCAAAGAAACTTGTGAAAAACACCAAATTACATAAAAATATAAAAGATCATAAACACAATTAGACTAAACAATAATAACTCGTATTTGACACAAAACAATAATAAAACATAACTAAAAACTATATAATTATACGAGTTATCAATGGTACTTTAAAAAATGCACAACACGGATATATGAACAACAAAGGCCAAATATGAAAGCATGCAATATCAAACATGGAAATGAAATATAACAAATATAGCATAGAAAATAATGTAAAGAAAATGTATACACAAGATTTAACATAGACATGCAAAAATTATAAGCAAAACAAGTAAGTAGAACAAGGAAAGTTAAGCTCCATGGATGGTATCAAATGGGCATAGCCTCTCACCAAACCATAATCACTTGGTCTTGCCAAGATCATGAAGCCTTTCCATCTCATCAAAACTGAAAATAAACCATGTAAAACAGAAAATAAGGTAAGCTTCATGGATGGTGTCAAATGGGCATAGCCTTTCACCAAACCATAATCACTTGGTCTAGCCAAGATCATGTAGCCATGTCAACCTTTTTTGCTTCATATTTTGTAAAAATCAGAACCTTAGAATACTAAAAAAAACTTGTATAAATCATTTTTCACAACAACATGCAAGGAAGAAAGAAAAGAAAAAAAAATAAGGCGGAAAAATGAGCCATTCGGCCATGGCGTGAAACTCTAAGAAAAAAATTATTTCCACCATTTTAAAGAAGAAGAAGAAGATGAAAACATGAATAAACATTAAAAAACTTTATTTCTAAGAAAAATGTTGTAGGAAAACATGATAGAAAAACCAAGAAACACCTTGAAAATGAAGAAGAAAGCTAGACTAGAACTTGGTAGAGATGACTACCTTCAAACTCTCTAATGAAAACCTTTTTTTTTTCTTTCCTTCAAAACCTTTTTTCTTGCCAAATTAGCTACTGGTTTCCAGCCAAAAACCTATGAAAATGAAACTCCCCCTCTCCCTTTAGCCTTGGCCGAATTCACCGTTAACCATTGGATGAGAATTGCACTTTTCTCCCCCAATCTTGGCCATTAGATGTAAATATTTTGATGACAACATAAAAATGTCATCTTGCCAATTGATTCCAGCCCTTAACATGTGTACTCAGCTCTTGTATTAACCTTATCCATTAGATGCAAAAGAGGACCAATCCCATGCACTCACTTGCTCGTCCTTCTTGAATGCCTACCCTTGGATAAGTTGTGCTCTTCTTTTTTCTTCCATTCTTGGCCATTAGATGAAGCCAACATAAAAATGATATCTTGTAGATTAAATCCAGCCCTCAACATGTGTACTCAGCCCTTGTAGATGGCCTAAGCCATTGGATGAAAAGGGATAATCCCATGCACTCCCTTGCTCAACCGAATTGATGCTCACCCTTGGATGAATTGTGTTCATCTTTTTCCTTCCATTCTTGGCCATTAGATGAGCATTATTTTATGACAAATAAAAATTTCATTTTGGCATTTAAACTTGACCATTGGATGGTGCATTCAACTTTCCTACAAGGCACCTAAGCCATTGGATGAAGGGGGGACCATTTGCAAGGTGTTAGTTATAGCATGTGGCCTGATAGTGACTCGGAATTAAATTGCTCAAGCTTCCTTCTTCTCCTCTATGTTGGCTGACCAAAGGAAGAAAAAGTCCCAGCAATTCCTTCATCTTTCATATTTTCCTCAATTACCAATTTGCCCTTTTTGGTTTCCTTAGTGAAATGTCCTTTTTACCCCCCGAACTTAAATAAATAGCAAACGAACTCCAAATTCAAATTTTCTTTTTTCAATACTTCCGAAATAATAAAAAATTGAATTCTGGAAGTTTTCAAAATTTTTCGATTCCATTTGCTATTTATTTCGGATTTATTTTCGAAATTACCCCTTTTATGCACCCGAACTTTACCATTTTTTAAACAAGCTCCGAATCCAGATTTTTCTTCACCAATCTTTTCCAAATAATTTAAAAATGTGATCTGGAAGTTTTCATAATTTTTAGAGCTCATTTACTATTTTTTGGGGATTTATCCTGTTGAATTACTGCATAGGAGACCCAGTACTTGGCTATTTTGCAAACAAACTCCGAATCAAGATTTTCTTTCGCCAATCTCTTCGAAATGATTTAAGAATGAGATTTGAAAATTTTTAGAATTTTCGGAGTTCATTTGCTATTTTTCCCATATTTTCAAATTTTGCCCTTTTGCCTTCGAAACCCGGTTTTGCTTAAAACAAGTTCGATTTTCAGATTTTCTTCAAATTGAGCCTTAGGCTATCCTTGTTTAATCATTTCTCATCAATTAAGGGCTTTAGATCTTCCGAATTTGGCCATTTCTGCATTTTTTCAAATTTCACTGAAATCCACCAAAAAAACCTAATTCTCAGTTTTCTTCCAAATTAACTTTCTATCAGTTTTTCTTCCAAGTGGCTTTTCCATTACTCATGGTCAGTACTTATCTCTCAATTGGAACCTTCAATTCTGACCAATTTGATCGTTTAAGCACTCTTCCCCAAATTTCCCAAACTAGGGTTTTCTTTCTACTGAATCTCCGTAACCCAACTTTCGAACTCCATATCTTTCAATGTAGACCTCGGAGAATCAAAATTCTTTCACCGTTTTTCAATTGAACCTCAAATCTTGATTTTGAAAGTGGGTTGACTTTTTCAGTAGTTGACTTTTTCGGGGTTGACTTTTTTGGGGTTGACTTTTTTCGAGGTGACCTTTTTTGAGTTTGACTTTTTCTATCTACTTTCTTAGACTAAGCCTCGGAGTATCACCTGCAGAATGAGAAAAGCCTTTTAGCATTCTGAAGCATCAATTTAGGAAGAAAACATACCTGATTTAAGGGTCCGGACAAAATTAGTTGTCTACAAGTATTTCATTCTTGGTCATTGGATGAACCCAACATAAAAATGATATCTTGTAGATTAAATCCACCCCTCAACATGTGTACTCAGCCCTTGTAGATGGCCTAAGCCATTGGATGAAAAAGGATAATCCCATACACTCCCTTCCTCAACCGAATTGATGCTCACCCTTGGATGAATTGTGCTCATCTTTTTTCTTCCATTCTTGGCCATTAGATGAGCATTCTTTTATGACAAATAAAAATTTCATTTTGACATTTAAACTTGACCATTGGATGGTGCATTCAACTTTCCTACAAGGCACCTTCGCCATTAGATGAAGGGGGGACCATTTGCAAGGTGTTAGTTATAGCATGTGGCATGATAGTGACTAGGAATGAAATTGCTTAAGCTTCCTTCTTCTCCTCTATGTAGGCTGACCAAGGGAAGAAAAAATCTCAGCAATTTCTTCATCTTTCATATTTTTCTCAATTACCAATTTGCCCTTTTTGGTTTCCTTGGTGAAATGACCTTTTTGCCCCCCGAACTTAAATAAATAGCAAACGGACTCCAAATTCAAATTTTCTTTTTTCAATACTTCTGAAATAATAAAAAACTAAATTTTGGAAGTTTTCAAAATTTTTTCGAGTCCATTTGCTATTTATTTCAGATTTATTTCCGAAATTACCCCTTTTATGCACCCGAACGTTACCATTTTTTAAACGAGCTCCGAATCCAGATTTTTCTTCAGCAATCTCTTCCAAACAATTTAAAAATGTGATTGGGAAGTTTTCATAATTTTTGGAGCTCATTTACTATTTTTTCGGGATTTGTCCTGTTGAATTACTGCATAGGAGACTCGGTACTTGGCCATTTTGCAAACGAACTCCCAATCAAGATTTTCTTTCGCCAATCTCTTCGAAATGATTTAAGAATTAGATTTGAAATATTTCAGAATTTTCGGAGTTCATTTTCTATTTTTCCCATATTTTCCAATTTTGCCCTTTAGCCTTTGAAACCCGATTTTGCTTAAAACAAGTTCGATTTTCAGATTTTCTTCAAATTGAGCCTTGGGCTATCCTTGTCTAATCATTTCTCATCAATGAAGGGCTTTAGATCTTCCGAATTGGGCCATTTCTGCAATTTTTCAAATTTCACCTAAATCCACCAAAAAAACCTAATTATCGGTTTTCTTCCAAATTGACTTTTCTATCAGTTTTTCTTCCAAGTGGCTTCTCCATTACTCGTGGTTGATACTTATCTCTCATTTGGAACCTTCAATTCTGACCAATTTGATCGTTTAAGCACTTTTCCCTAAATTTTCCGAACTAGGATTTCCTTTCTACTGAATCTCCGTAACCCAACTTCCGAACTCCATATCTTTCAATGTATACCTCGGATTATAAAAATTATTTCACCATTTTTTAATTGAACCTCAAAACTTGATTTTGAAAGTGGGTTGACTTTTTCAGTAGTTGACTTTTTCGGGATTGACTTTTTCGGGGTTATTTTTTTCGAGGTGACCTTTTTTTGAGTTTGACTTTTTCTATCTACTTTCTTAGACTAAGCCTCGAAGTACCACCTGCAGAATGAGAAAAGCCTTTTAGCATTCTGAAACATCAATTTAGGAAGAAAACGTACCTAATTTAGGGGTCTGGACAACATTTGTTTACACTATCCCTGATCGAATATATTTAAAGGATTCAAAGACATTAGGGTTTAAGAAGAAATTAGCTAGGATCATGGGAATGGATTGCAAATGGGTCGATGCACATATGGTTAAAAAAGGGAAAAGTGAGTGTATTCCTTGGGATGCTCTCCAATCTTTGATCCGAAGTCATCCAAATAGAGAGACTGCTAGGGATATTTTTGCTTTAGCTGTATATGGTTTGGTTATTTTCCCGGGACACTGGGACGTATCGAGTTGGCCATAGTTGACCTTTTTGAGAAGTTAACACATAAGATAGATCTGTCTCCAGCCATCCTAGCAGAAACTATTCGATCTTTGAATTTTTGCAAAAGATAAGGAAAAGGAAGATTCATGGGATGCATGCAGCTCCTCTATGTTTGGATTCAAAGTTATTTTTGGAAGAGGGAGGATGTTTCTTTCAAACCATATTTGAAAACCCTAGTACCAATCAATGAGTTCTTTAAGATAGATTGGCCCGAAGATAGAAATGAAGAGCAGTGGATCAACGTGTTCCAAAATCTTAAGAGTGAATTGATAACTTGGAGAGCTCCATGGATGATTCCTATGCCAATATTATACAAATGTGGAGACAAGTTAGGGGTTCCATGTTCGGGATTTGGGGAGCCGTGAGCTACGCACCTCTGTTGGTGCAAAGGCAGGTTGAGTCTCGGCAGTTCACACAAGTGACTCATGGACTGGCTCTATTACAGTTCACCTATGGAGAAGAAGGTTACTCAGGAAAGGTGCGGGGAATAATTGAAGCATGGAAAAAGACCCGTCGGATAAAGGTAGCCAGATATGCCGACATCGTCACACCCGACTACCTAGCATGGAGAGAAAGGAGGATTAATGACAGGTTGTTGGCATCTAACGGGGAGAAAGTTCAGTTCTTGAGTTCGCCACCGAAGGTAGTGCCATCAGAGTTAGAAATTGCAAGGGCCGAATTCGAAAAAGAAAAAGCCCAAATGAGCAAAGAGATTGCCCGGCTACAAGAAGAGCTTGAGGACATGAAAAATAGGGAATCAGCTCGAGAAGGAGAAAAGGAAAAGATCAAGAGAGAAAAGCACACTGCTAAGAACGATCTTCAAGAATTACACTTGGAGAACAAGAGGTACCGCTTCGAGCTCAGATTTGAGGGAACCCTCAAGTCTTCCGAGGAATGGAAGCAAGAGGTCAGAAACCTCAAGAAGGAGAAGAACTATTGGAAAGAGAGAGCAAAGCATGAGAAAGCCCGAGCCAATCAACTAGAGAAACAAGCTAAGGAAAGCTTACACGGTGATGCTTCTGCTGACATGTCAAAGGGCCGTGAACAAAATAAGGGTCAGATTGAAGAGCAAGGCAATCAAAAGAGGACAGTTTTGTTGGAATTATCCTGGGGCCAATACTTTTAAATGCATTCATCATTCATTTGTTCTTTCCTTTATACATTTTGTTTGTTTGTTTATTCATTCATTTATTTATATTTATAATCATTCATTCATTTATTCTTCATAAATTATTCATACACTTAGTCATTTATTATTTGTCCATTCATTTATTCTTTATAATTATTCATTCATATTCATACACTTAGTCATTTACTTATTTGTTCATTCATTAACATTTAGTCATTTATTCATTCATTCATTTTTATAAAATAAATAAAAAATGTGTCAATAATTTCTAATTCATGGTTTTTAAAACTATAGGTACAGTTGGTCGCACTCAGAAAGAATTAGACTTTCGACACCCCCACAATACTCGATCTCAAGCTAGAGCTATGGAGAACGATCAGCTTGCTAGAATTGAAAAGATGGAAAGAACTCAAAGGGAACTGCAGGAACAGTTGGCTAAGTCTCAAGAGGAGTCACGAGAACAAATGACCAAACTCATGGAGATGCTGAATACCATGATAAGGCAGAAACGGCAAAGGGAAAATTCAGTTACAGGAATGGGGGCAGTAAACCAGGAAGGCCGACCAGAGGTGGTACAGAAGAATGGCCAGACATCCCAGCATGTGGAAAATAAACTTCCAACTAGGGCAGCATCCTATGTTTACATCCAACCAGCCACTGAAGCACATAATTTTGGTCCTAAAAAGGGTAATATTGGGGTTGGTCCAATTGATGTGGACGTTCCAGACTTTGAGGAATTGGCTGAAAAGCAAAGGGCAAAGATGACTGAGCTGAAGAGGGTTGAAATGGTAGAATCACAGAAAAAATATCAGCTGCTGGAGGAAAGATTGAGGGCAATTGAAGAGGCGAAGCTATTTGGCAGTCTGGATTCCAAAGAGATGAGTTTAGTGCACGGTCTGGTGATTCTCCAAAGTTCAAAGTACCAAACTTTGAAAAATATATCGAAACTACCAACCCATCAGCATATTTGACCATTAATTGTCGGAAAGATTGAGGGCAATTGAAGAGGCGGAGCTATTTGCTTATCCACTGTTTTCAAGATAGCTTGATAGGGTCCGCGACTTGTTGGTATAACCAGTTTACCCGTACTAAGATCCGTTCCTGGATCGATCTAGCCAAAGCATTCATGGAACAATACAAGCATGTGACGAACATGGTGCCTGACCGTCTAACTCTGAAAAACATGGAAAAGAAAGCTACTGAAAGCTTTAAAGAATTTTCTCAGAGATGGAGAGACCTGGCTACACAAGTACAACCTTATTTGACCAACAAGGAAACTACAGTGCTTTTCATCAATACCCTGAAAGCACCTTGTTACGATAAATTGGTGGGGAGTGCCACCAAGGACTTTGCGGATATGGTATTATCCGGGGAGATGATAGAGTCGGCCATTAAGAATGGGAAAATAGAAGAGGATGAGTCTGCTACCCCGAAGAGGGTTTTCCCTGCAAAGAGTAAGGAAGAGACACATGCAGTCAGTTTTAATCAATACCCCATATGCACCTCCTACACCATACACACCTCCCAGGCCCTATACTCCTCCTACATCTTATGCACCTCCTACAACCTACACACCTTATCCGGGGTATAATTCTTACTATCCCAATGTGAACCATCTTACTCAAAATTCATTTCCCTATACCAATATACCACAATAGCCTTTTCCAACTGGCATATCCCCACAGATAAATCTTCCCCGGAACACTATCCCAAACACCCAAGGTGCTGGACGCAATGATCAACGTTCACCAAGGAATGATCAGAAACCTCAATTTGATCTGATTCCTACCACCTATGGTGAGCTATACCTAAACTTTTGCAGAGTCAACTTATTGCACCTGTATACCTCAAAAATCTGACGCTACCATATCCAAGGTGGTACAATGCAAATGTTAGCTGTGCATATCACGCAGGGATCCAGGGGCATTCGACTGAGGACTACATTGCCTTTAAGAAGAAAGTCCAAAGTTTGATTAATACTGGGGTGGTGAAGTTCGGGATAAGGAATGGGCCGATTTTAGCAGGAAATCTATTACCCTATCATGCAGAGAATCGAGTAAATGCAGTATTGACAGGGAAGAAAGAAGGTTGAAAAGACATGTCAATGAAGTCAAGACCTCAATGATAAAAGTGTGGGTCAAAATGGTAAAAGCGAGAATGGTGGAGGATGGTGACAGTTTAAAAATAGTTGCAAACAGGGTGGAGGATTGGTGCCCATTCTATGGATGTAAAGGTCATATCATACAAGAATGCGCAAACTTTCTAGCTAAAGTCCAAAAGATGATGGATGAGGGGGAAGCCTAGTTTTATGAAGAAATACAGGATGAAGTAGAGGTTATTGAGAATGAGGCTGGCTATGGAATAGGAAGACCTTTGATCATCTATTATGATGAACCGAGAAGACTACTCCGGTTGTTGAGTAAATTACGCCTAAGCTAATCATAGATTTACCTTCTTTCTTTTCATACAAGGAAAACAAAACTGCACCATGGAAATATGACTGCAGCATGGTTATGCCCGGGTTTTCAAGTCAGCAAGATATTACAAGTGTGGGGCACTTAACACGAAGTGGAAGGTGTTATGCCCCTGAGGTTGTTGAACAGGGATCAACAAGAAAGGATGGAGGAATGGACAAAAGGAAGAAAGCAGCTGAACCAATCCATATTTAGATGGATTTGTCAAAAGAAGCAGAGAAGGGATCAGCCCCGGTAAACTAGATAAAAAAGCCGGCGAATGAGAAGGAGGCCTACAAGTTTTTAAAGTTCATAAAACATAGTGAGTATAGTGTGTTTGAGCAATTGCAGCGTCAACCAGCAAGAATCTCCATCTTATCTTTGCTATTAAACTCGGAGCCACACAGAAATGCCCTATTAAGAGTGTTGAATCAAGCATATGTGGCTAACAATACATCAGTAGAAAAATTAGACAGGCTGGTGGGAAACATTGCGGCAGACGATATATATATTTCAGTTATGATGAAATACCACCCAATGGTATTGGGTCCACAAAGGCTCTTGATATAACAACCACCTGCAAGGGGCATATACTACCAAGGGTGCTTCTGGATAATAGTTCTTCATTAAATGTAATGCCCCTGGCAACCATGTCTAAGTTGCCAATTAATATTTCTTATATGCTGCCAAGTTGTACAGTAGTCAGGGCTTTCGATGGTATCAGGAGAGAGGTAATGGGAACTAATGAGGTTCCTCTGGAGATAGGCCCATGCACTTATACGGTGAATTTTCAGGTCATGGATATTATTCCATCCTATAATTTCTTGTTGGGAAGGCCGTGGATACATTCAGCAGGGGCTGTACCCTCGTCTCTCCACCAAAAGCTGAAATTTATGATGGAGGGCCGTTTGGTCACTGTATCAAGAGAAGAAGACATAATTGCCTCTGCATCTACTGAGTCTCCTTATGTTGAACCCAATGAACATGCCGTAGAATGTTCTTTTCGGTCTTTGGAATTCGTAAATGCAATTTTCATCGCTGAAGGACAAAAAATTCCAAAACCAAGGTTGTCCAAGAACACAAGGCTGGGAGTAAGAACCACAGTGGAAAAGGGCTGCAAGGCTAAAAAAGGTCTTGGAAAATATCTTAAAGGGATGGCCCGAGCAATGGAAGTAGTGGAAAAAAAAGACTGGTTTGGCTTAGGGTATCTTCCGAAGGCCCATAAGAAGAGTAAACAAGTTGAAAGGAACCGACAAAGGAGGATGGCCCGTCTCGCGGGTATGGATATTGAATGGGAACCCATGACTTTCCCACCAATCCTTCACAACTTTCGCTCTGTTGGTTTTTAATTCGGAGAAAAGAATTCAGAGGATGTACTCATAATGATCGAGCAAGCATTTGAAAAATTCCATGTGAATAAGGGTGGATAGATTCAGGATATGGTGATTTTCATGACAGGGAAAGAAGGGATGAAAAGTGACGATGCGAACTAGATGGTGCGACCTTGTCTACCAGGATATAGACTGACCAATTAGAGTGCGACTGAGTTGCCCATAGTTTTTAAGTCTATTCCAAAGTAATACTTTAAAAAACAATCTTAATTATCTTTACCCAGAGATATTAAGAGTATTTTTTTTTTCTGTAATGGGCTTTTTGTTTAAACATTTTCATTCAATAAATAACAAGCACAATGCATTTTATTCATATTGATGTGTCAATATTCTTTCATTTTTGCTATTTATTTTGTTTTCATTATATATATAAATATTCCTATATTGTTTTTTCTCCACCTATTTACAGGTGTATGGATGCGGAATATGTGGACCTTCCTGTCAGTAATTCTAAAATTAATTTTGAAAGACCTATTTGCACGAGTTATTTTGAGGCTAACGAAGATACTGAGGATTATAGTCTACCTCCGGATCTATTAAGGAAAATAGAACAAGAGGAGAAACAAGTACTTCCTCATAAGAAGTTATTGGAAATGATAAATTTGGGAAATGTGAAGAAATAATGGAAGTCAAAATCGGAACTTCATTGTCATCATCCCAATAAAGGGTGAATTGATAGCCTTGCTCCAAGAATATGTGGATGTATTTGCATGGTCTTACCAAGACATGCCAGGGTTGGATCCAGATATTGTGGTTCATAAACTCCCTTTAAGGCCAGAATGCAAGCCAATTCAGCAAAAGTTGAGAAGAATGAGGCCGAACATGCTGTTAAAGATAAAAGAGGAGGTGAGAAAGCAATTTGATGCTGGATTCTTAGAGGTGGCAAAATATCTAGAATGGGTGGCAATTATTGTTCCAATACCAAAGAAGAATGGCAAGGTACAGATTACGTTGATTATAAAGACTTGAACAAGGCCATCCCTAAAGATAATTTCTCTTTGCCCCATATTGATACTCTGGTGGATAATACAATGAAGAGTTATTTATTTATTTTTATGGACGGATTCTCAGGATACAATCAGATTAAGATGGAACCAAAAGATATGGAGAAAACCATATTTGTTACAATGTGGGGAACCTTCTGCTACAAGGTAATGCCATTTGGGTTGAAGAATGCTGGGGCAACATATCAGAGAGCCATGGTGACCTTGTTTCATGATATGATGCATAAGGGAAATGAGGTCTATGTTGATGATATGATTGCAAAATCACAAGGATAAGAGAAGCATATTGCAAATCTTAAGAAGCTCTTCAAACGACTAAGAAAGTTTTGACTCAAGCTAAATCCAGCAAAATGCACTTTTGGAGACACCTCGGGAAAATTGTTGGGTTTGTCGTCAGCAAAAGGGGAATTGAGACTGACCCGGATAAAGTGAAGGCCATTCAGAATTTGCCACCACCTCGTACTCAAAAGGAAGTAAGAGGCTTTCTGGGGAGATTGAATTACATTGCTCGGTTTATTTCTCAGTTAACCGACAAATGTGATCCAATATTTAAGTTACTTAGAAAATGTGATCCAGGAGAATGGGATGAAGGTTGTCAGATTGCATTTGAAAAGGTTAAACATTATCTATCCAACCCACCAGTATTAATCCCACCTGTTCCGGATATACCAATGATACTGTATTTATCAGTATTTGAGAGATCCATGGGTTGTGTTTTGTGGTAGCTTGATAAGACTAGAAAGAAAGAACAGGCAGTTTACTACCTCAGCAAGAAGTTCACAAATTATGAGTTGAAATATTCGTCGGTAGAAAAGTTGTGTTGTGCCTTAGCTTGGACTACTCAAAGTCTCACAGTAAATGTTGTACCACACAACGTGGTTGATTGCCAAGCTAGATCCAATCAAGTACATGTTGGAAGCATCTTCTTTATTAGGGAGAACAACAAGATGGCATGTTTTATTGTCAGAGTATGACATTGTATATGTAAGTCAAAAAGCTATCACGGGCAGTGCAGTGGCTGAATTTTTAGAAAGTCGGGCAGTGGAAGATTATGAGCCGTTGAACTTTGACTTCTCGGATGAAGATTTGATGTATGTTTTGCAAGCAGATGAGATTCCCCTAAAGAAGAAACTATGGAAAATGTACTTTGATGGCGCATCTAATGCCATGGGGCACGGAATTGGTGTAATGCTCATATCCCCAGAAGAAGATTATTATGCTTTCACTGCTAGATTGGATTTTGATTGTACAAACAATACTATCGAGTATGAAGCCTGTACTATGATCTTTCGTGCTATAGTGGACAGAAAGATCAAAGTATTGGAAGTTTTCGAAGACTCAGCCTAAGTGATATACCAGCTACAAAGAGAATGGGAAACCCGGGATACAAAGCTAATCCAATACGGAGAACTCAGACTAAGTTTATTGGAGGAATTTGAAGAAGTGAATTTCAATTACTTCCCTCGAGAAGAAAACCAAATGGCAGATGCTCTGGCTACTTTGTCATCAATGTTTGAAATGAATGAAGGGGCTGAAGTTGTGCCAACAAAGATGAGTATATATGAGTCTCATGCCCACTATCTGAGTATTGAAGAAGCAGATGGCCTCCCTTGGTATAACGATATCTTGCAGTACATCAAGAGTCAACAGTATCCATAACAAGCAACAGAAATGACAAAAGGACTCTAAAAAGGCTAGCAACAGTGAGATTCTCTACAAGAAAGGAAAAGACCAAGTCTTATTGAGATGTGTTAGATTTGTCAAAGCTTAGAGAAATATAGAAGAGGTCCATGAAAAGATATGTGGCACTCATGCTAATGGTCACATGCTTGCTAAGAAGATTATGAGGGTAGGGTATTATTGGTTAACAATGGAAGGAGATTGTACCAGTTATTCCCGGAAGTGCCATAAATGCCAGATATATGTAGATAAGATTCATGTGCCGCTATCGCCATTGCATGTCATGACTGCAACATGGCCCTTTTGAATGTGGGGAATGGATATGATTGGACCTATTACCCTGAAAGCTTCAAATGGACATCGTTTCATCTTGTTGGCCATAGATTATTTCACAAAGTGGGTAGAAGCTACTTCCTATGCGAATGTAACAAAGTCGGTGGTATACAGATTTGTTAAGAAAGAAATCATATGCCATTACGGGTTGCCAGCAAGAATTATTTCGGATAATGCTCTCAATTTGAACAATAAGATGATGAAAGAAGTGTACTCAGTTCAAGATCACACATCATAATTCGGCACCTTACCGTCCGAAGATGAATGGGCCAGTAGAAGCAGTCAATAAGAACATCAAGAAGATTGTTGAGAAGATGACCGATGTGTATAAGGATTGGCATGAGATCTTGCCTTTTGCTCTTCATGCATATCGTACCTCAGTTCGCACATCTACAGGGGCAATGCCATTTTCCTTGGTATACGGGATGGAAGCAGTGCTACCTATTGATGTTGAAATCCCTTCACTACGGGTTTTGATTGAAGTTGGCCTAGAAGAAGCAGAATGGGTTAGAGCTCGTTATGAATAGCTGAATCTCATCGAGGAGAAAAGGTTGAAAGTAAATTGTCATAGGCAGTTGTATCAGAAAAGGATGATTCGAGCCCACAACAAGAAAGTTCATCCTAGACAGTTCTGAGAAGGGGAGTTGTTACTGAGGAAAATTCTCCCTATAGTAAAAGACCCGCGAGGAAAGTGGGCTCCGAATTGGGAAGGACCCTATATGGTACAAAGAGATTTTTCTAGAGGAGCATTAATTTTAACTAGAATGGACGAGGAGGATTTCAGAAATCCCGTGAATGCTGATGAATTGAAGAAGCATTATGCTTAAAAAAAAGTGTGATGCTGTGCACATGGAAATTCGAATGATTCCAAGCGTAAAAATGGAAATTCTATATATCTATCTCCCCTGTGGATTGCTTTTTAATGAGAACATTCATGCTTGATATGATGAATGACCATCTTTCATATTCCTTTCACTAAGAAGAAATTATCCTCAGTCACCCCTTTGAGCCTTAGGAATTATTTCTTTCTTTAAACCTTGATCAAGGATCACTCTCTACACTGGAGGGCAAATGCGAGGAAAAATAATAAAAAACCATGGCAAAAAGAAAGCCATCGAAAAATGTGAAAATCAAAGAATGGCAAATGAAAGCCAACAAAGCAAAAAAGAAAAGAAAGTCCAAAAAAAAGGACAAATGTTTCAAGAATGAGTTCTCCTCAGGAAATGATCCTTGATTCAATCACCCTTAAACATATTTTGGGCCTATTTATCCCTTCTTTCTGAACCGGAACCTTGGCCTACATTACGTGCTTTAGAAAGTCCATTTTGATCAAGCATGGATATTTAATTTGAAAGGTTATTCTCAAAATTCATCCCATCTTTTGAATTGATATTTTTACCTTGGAAGCATTTAGAATTCTCAGTTGCATAGTAGAATACAAAAAAAATGAAAATGAAAAAAATAATGTAAAAGGAGAGGTTTAAGCCGAAAACCCGCAAATGATGACTTAATACCGAATGGAGGACACTTGAGCTGAAAACCCGCAAAGGGCGGCTCAGGTACTAATTAAAGTTCAAATCAATGCTCTATGTAAAGGGGGAGAAAGTATCTGAAAATTAGAGGAAAGGGGAACAACTCAGTTTGACGTAACTACGGAAGCCGAGAGGTTACCAAAGTAAATTGCTCGTTGAAGAGAAATTTCAGATGGTTTGAAAAAAGAGGGGTCCAAGATATTTTGCATCCGGGGCATCTACAACCTATAACAATACATTTGTTTCTTATGTCCTTGATATTCACTTTTACAATTTTAAAAAACATTTGTTGCAATAAATTCTTGTTATCCTTTTCATGACATTTTTTCTTGTTTCATATTTACTTTCATACATTTTTGAGATGCATCATGATTGTTATTAAATTGAATGATAATTAGTAATAAAAAAAAATCTTTAAATAAAAGGATTTCAGAGTATTACTAAGGAATAGATTTAAATTTTGGGAAAGGTTTGGAAAGTTCACCAAGAAAAGAAAACAGCGAACGTGTTGGAGACTCCATCACGAAGTCAAAAAATTTGTGAATTTCAGCAAAAGTCAGAAACTGAGACTATTTGACAAGTTATCTTGAGTAAAGGGCTCCTTAAGTGGGGCATCAGTGAACAATTGCAGACTCCGTCATGAAGTCGGATAATCTGTGAACCTCAAAGAAACCATGGATTAGAAATCATGACACAATCATTTGATTGCATTCATTCTTAGGAAACATACAAGCATTTGCAAAGCATGTCATTCTCATTATTGCATTTAGCTAACATTGCAGAAATCAGGAAAACTTGGACTTCCCCAAAGTGAACTCGTTCTGCTTTTCAAACAAGTCGAGCCCCGAGATCACCGTCAAGGTACGTTCCTTTCCAAATCGAACACGTTTTGCTTCTCAAATGAGTCGAACCCCGAGATTGCCGTTGAGGTATGTTTTTTTCGCTTTCAAGTTAAATTTTTTTTTTTCCAAATGAACCAAACCCGGAATCATTTTTAGTATTTTCTTTTTGTTTTAAATCGAATTCATTCTGTTTTATCAAATGAGTCGAGCCCCGAGACCATCGTCGAGGTATTTTCTTTTGTTTTAAATTGAATTCATTTTGTTTTATCAAATGAGTCGAGCCTCGAGACCATAGTCAAGGTATTTCCTTTTGTTTTAAATCGAATTAATTTTGTTTTATCAAATAAGTCGAGCCTTGAGACAACCGTCGAGGTATTTCCTTTTGTTTTAAAATCGAATTCATTCTGTTTTATCAGATGAGTCGAGCCTTGAGACCACCGTAGAGGTATTTAATTTTGTTTTAAATCGAATTCATCCTGTTTATCAAATGAGTCGAGCCTTGAGACTATCGTCAAGGTATTTTCAAATCACGGGTAAGGCCTCCGGGCACCATTCTTAAGACCTCCAGGCATAAGTTTCTAGAGTTTTTATAGTTTTAAACAATGAACAAGTCTTTGGTGGTGATAACCAAAGCCTCTGGTGGAGATATCCAGAGTTTTACATTTGCTTGAGCAAGTCTTTGGTGGTGATAACCAAAGCCTCTGATGGAGATATCCAGAGTTTTTCAGCTTTAAAAATGAACAAGCCTTTGGTGGTGATAGCTAAAGCCTCTGGTGGAGATATCCAGAGTTTTACATTTGCTTGAACAAGTCTTTGGTGGTGATAGCCAAAGCTTCTAAAGGAGATACCCAGAATTTTAAACACAGCTTAGCACAAGACAAGTGAAGCCCTCGAGACCATCGTCGAGGTCTTTTCTTCTCTTGCAAATCGAACTCGTTTTCTTAAGACGGGTCGAGCCTTGATTAGTCAGGGAATTCAATTTAAGGACAAATATCTTCTATTTACAGTTTTTTTCAAAAAAAAATAATGAAAAAATGAAAAATGAAAAAAAAAAGAAAAGAAAAGAAACCCTTTGTCCCTTCTCTTCACATGTGATTTCACTACCCGAACAAAATTGGTGTTTGTTTATCTTTGCCTGATTCCTGATTCCTGATTCTCTGCAATAGCCAAAGGTATGTTTTCTTCCTAAATTGATGTTTCAGAATGTAAAAAGATTTTTTTCATCATGCAGGTGGTACTCCGAGACTTATTCTAAGAAGGCGAGCATAAAAAGTTAAACTTGAAAAAGTCAACCTCGAAAAGTCAACTACTAAAAAAAGTCAACCCACTTTCAAAATCAAGATTTGAAGTTCAATTGAAAAATGGCAAAAGAATTTTGATAATCTGAGGTCGACATTGAAAGATATGGAGTTCGGAAGTTGGGTAACGGAGATTCAGTAGAAAAGAAACTCTAGTTTAAAAAATTTGGGGAAAAGTGCTTAAACGATCAAATTGGTCAAAATTGATGGTTCCAAATGAAAGATAAGCACTGACTACGGGTAATAGAGAAGCTACTTGAAAGAAAAATTGAAAGAAAAGTCAATTCGAAAGAAAACCGAAAATTAGGATTTTTGGTGGATTTCGGTGAAATTTGGAAGAATTACAGAAATGGCCCGATTCGGTAAGACTAAAGCCCCTAATTGATGAGGAGTGATTAAACAAGGATAGCCCAAGGCTCAGTTTGAAGAAAATCTAAAAATCGGACTTGTTTTGAGCAAAATCAGGTTTCAGAAGCAAAAGGGCAAAATTGGAAAACTTGAGAAAAATAGCAAATGAACTCCAAAAATTATGAAAACTTGCAGATCTCATTCTTAAATCATTTCAAAGAGATTGGTGAAAGACAATCCAGATTCGGAGTTCGTTTGCAAAATGGCCAAATCTCGGGTCCTTATGCATAAATTCAAGAAGATAAATCCTGAAAAAATAGCAAATAAACTCCAAAAATTTTAAAAATTTGCAATTCTCATTCTTAAATTATTTGGAAGATATTTTAAAAAGAAAATCTGGATTCAGAGTTTGTTTACAAAATGGCCAAATCCCGGACCCATATGTAGTAATTCAAGCAGATAAATCCCGAAAAAATACCAAATGAGTTCCAAAAATTATGAAAACTTCCAGATCATACTTTTAAATTATTTGGAAGAGATTGGTGAAGAAAAATCTGGATTTGGAGCTCGTTTAAAAAATGGAAAAGTTTGGGAGCATAAAAGGGCAATTTTGGAAGAAAAAATCCAAATAAATAGCAAATGGGCTCGGAAAATTTTGAAACCCTCCAGAATTCAATTTTTTATTATTTTGGAAGTATTTAGAAAGAAATTTTTTATTATTTTGGAAGTATTGAAAAAAAAAATTGAATTTGGAGTCCTTTGCTATTATTTACGTTCGGTGGGCAAAAATGTCATTTTACCCAAAAAACCGAAAAAGTGCTTTTCTTGACACTTAAAAAAATGGAGATTAAGCTAGAATTTAAAGGGTCAGCTGGCCAAGCCCATGTTGGAGAATTATTTTGCTTAGTTCTTGCATCAAAAGGCTAAGAGTGGATAGTAAGGTAGTTATTTTTTTGATCAAGCCTTTGTAATTGAGCCACATGGACCAATGCATGAAGAGGGAGAATGTCAACATAATGGCTTAAGATTCTTGAATAGCTGTAATTGTGGATAGCTGATTACCTAATCTAAGGGTGATAATTTCACATTTTAAGCATCTTGGATTAATAGCTTTTGGATAAAAATTGGTTGGAAAAAAAATGACAACATCCTAGCCATCTAGAAGGCCATTCAGCCACTACAAGGGGAAGGGGGTATTTTCATTTTATGGACACTCTTGTTTGGCTAATTTTCTCTCCATTTTTTGAAAGGCAAAAAGAAAAGTTTAGAAAAGAAAAGAAAGTTAGAAGAGAAAAAGCTTGCAATATAGCTTCTAGAGGTTGCTTTAAGCACCATACTCTTGCACTTTCCTGATTTTACATTCTTGATTTGCTGTTTTGATTGCTATTTTGGTGAGTTTCTCTTGATTTTATTCTTTAAAATAAGTGTTTTTAAGTTTCTCCTTTAAGTTATTCTTTATACTTTCTTGGAAAAAGCTTTGAGAAATTTCTTTTCTTTTATTTTTGGGTTGGCCGAATGGCCTATTATTTTGGTATAGTTGCTGTTTTGCTTCTTTATTTCATGTTACTAGTGATATTTAACAAGTTTTGATGCTTTAAATCTTCTTCAAATACATAAACATGAAGCTTGTTTTGATTTGGTTGCTTGCTTGTTTCCATTTTTGAGTCTATTATCTTGTTATCATGTTTATTTTACTTGTCTTGCATTTTTGATTTTCTGTTTTCAAAATGTTTAAGTTTGTTTATGTTTTACATTTTGTTAATCCATGTGTTTGTGAAAATGTCTACTGGTTTTCATGCCTTTACTTTATATTTGCATGATTTGAGTATTATTCTTTAGCTATGCATGTTATTGCGTTAAGTGTTTGTGAAAATGCCATGTTCACCTAACCATTCGACTACCCCTCTCTTTTAAGCTTTGTGTGTGCATTTTTATTATACTAGTTGATAGGTTTGCATTTTCATGATATTTGGTTGTGTATTTTGTTTAAGCATGCTATATGTTTGTGTTATTGCCATGCATTCTTTAGGTTTAGGATTGGCTTGCTTTGCCATGCATATTCATGCATTTTAGACCTAGGTTGCATTAAATGCCATGCAAGTTCATTTAGGTCTAGGTCATATTCTCTATGCCATGCATTTTTCAAGTCATTTAGGTCTTAAATCATGCATTTCATGCATCATATTTGCTGTATTTTCATGCATTTCAGGTCATTGCCACATGACTTATGACTTAGACCAATCAATGGTTTAAAGTCATGCTCATTTTGAGCATACTTGTGAAAAATTAGAGAGTTGTCAAATTGATTATTCTACCTTTGTGATTTTTTTACTCAACATTTTTGTCTAACTTTTCAAAAGTGTTAGCTACTGTTTGTGAGCCTTTAGGAGAGTTTCTAACATTTTTACTTTGATTTTTAAATGATTTTATCAAAGGCAAAAAAATATGCTTTGGCAAAACAATTTTTTCACCCAGTACTCGTACTTTCTCGATTTTTCTGGGTAGTGATCTTTAATAAAAAAATTAAGTCGATTTTTTTCCATGTAGTTTTACATGTCTTGAGTCTCTAGTATGTTTTTATATTTTTTTGAATTTTTAAAAATAGGGTGAAAAATCGTGCTTTAAAACTGGACAGTAGAGGCAGAATTGAATTTGAAGGAAAATCAATTTTCTGTTTTGGTTAAGTTACTTAGAGGGGGCTGATTAGGAAGTTTAACTACTGTCTTAGGGCAGTTTCTAAGCCTTTTTAAACTCTAAAACTGATTTTTTTTTAAAACCTCAAGTTAAGGGTGGTCAAGTCCGAGATTTTAACTTAGGAAATTAGAGCCATTTAAAAAGGGTTTAGCTAAGTTTTTATTTTTAATTTAGGCTTTTCAAAATTGTTTTCAAACAATCACAAAGTATTTTGGTTTTAGAATATTTAATTTGATATATTTTCCTAAAGTAGCCGGATATCCTTTTAGATATACGGATTTCCTTAATTAAAGGAAAAAAATACATTTTCATGCATTGCATTTTCCATATTCATGCATACTATATAATAGGTGATTTTTGCTATGATAATTTCCATGGTGTTGTTATTATTTTTTATTTATATTTTTGATGTTATGTTGTTTATTATATGGTTTTGAATATTTCATGATATCCTATACTTTTTATTTAGTTATTTATTTTTGTCACATTATTTAGCATATACTATGTTCATGCATTATTATTTTCATTTTCATGCATATTATATGATAGCATTATTTTATGTTTCATGTCATTTCATGTCATTTAGATTATATTCCATATCATTTATATTTGCCATGTCATTTATATCATTTTATTCCATTTAGAATATATCATGTTACCTAGGTCATTTCATTTCATATAAAATATATTATGTCACTTAGGATATTTCATTTCATATAGAATATATCATGTTACCTAGGTTATTTCATTTCATTTAGAATATATCATGTGACTTAGGATATTTCATTTCATTTAGAATATGCGATGACATTTAAGTTATATAATACCTTTTAGGCTGCATTATATTATATAGACTTTGCTATGCCATTTATTTATGTCACACATATTCATATTCATATTTTTTAAAATGTTTTGAAAAAGGTAATGATTTTCAATAAAATAAAGATATTCCCGAGTTAAAATAATTCATGAGTTCTCTGCTGGGTTTGCTGGGGAGGATATCATCTATTACCATTAATAACGGAATATCTTCTTTAAAACGAGAATGATTCGGAAAATTTTCCAAAATAATAAAAATTTCTATATTTTGCCACGCTTGTTGGGAAATATAGGAAAATTTTGAATTAATAAATCCCAGATCATTTTCAATTAAAAAATGGAATTATTTTTCTTTAAATTGGGAATTAACTTAAAATACTAAATTAAAAATTGACTATTTTACCAAGATTTGAGATAACACATGATTAATAAGTTATCGTTTTATACGGGCATTGTGGGGGTGCTAATCCTTCCCCACTCGTAATCGAGTCCCGAACCCGCTTCTTTGATTTCTCTGGTTTAAAACGCAGACTTGAAATTGGTTTTAAAAAAATATTCTAATTAATTTTAAAATGTCACCTAGCCAAAAAAGATTGGTGGCGACTCCATGTCTTTTTCAAGGTTATTTTCAAAACCTTCGTTTTTCAGGAGGAATTAAGTCGACTTTTCCTCAATTTTTTTAATGTCACGCTTAATGAATAATAAAGTCTTGTGATGAGACTTGTTATTTTTTAGGTTGCGACACCAGGGACACTAGGACGTGCTGAGTTGGCCAAAGTTGACCTTTTTGAGAAGTTAAGACATAAGATGGATCTGTCTCCAGCTATCTTAGTAGAAACTATTCGATCTTTGAATTTTTGCAAAAAGGGAGGAAAAGGAAAATTCAGGGGATGTATATAGCTTCTCTATGTTTGGATTCAGAGCCATTTTTGGAAGAGGGAGGATGTTTCATTTAAACCATATTTGAAAACCCTAGTACAAATCAATGAGTTCCTTAAGATAGATTGGCCCGAAAACAAAAATGAAGTGCAGTGGATCAAGCTGTTCCGAAATCTTAAAAGTTAATTGATAACTTGGAGAGCTCCATGGATGATTCCAATGCCGATATTATACAAATGTGGAGAAAAGTCAGGGGTTCCACTACTCGAGAATTGGGTTCCGTTAGCTACGCACCTCTGTTGGTGCAAAGACAGATTGAGTCTCGGCAGTTCACACCAGCGACTCATGGACTGGCTCTATTAGAGTTCACCTATGGAGAAGAAGGTTACTCAGGAAAGGTATGGGGAATAATTGAAGCACGAAAAAAGACCCGTCGGATAAAGGTAGTCAGATATGCCGACATCGTCACCCCCGACTACCTAGCATGGAGAGAAAGGAGGATTAATGATAGGTTGTTGGCATCTAATGGGGAAGAAGTTCTGTTCTTGAGTTCGCCACTGAAGGAAGTGCCATCAGAGTTAGAAATTGCAAGGGCAGAATTCAAAAAAGAAAAGGTCCAAATGAGCAAAGAGATTGCCCGACTGCAAGAAGAGCTTGAGGACATGAAAAATAGGGAATCAGCTCAAGAAAGAGAAAAGAAAAAGATCAAGAGAGAAAGGGACACTACTAAGAGCGATCTTCAGGAATTACACTTGGAGAACAAGAGGTACGCTTCGAGCTCAGATTTGAGGGGACCCTCAAGACTTCCGGGGAATGGGAGCAAGAGGTCAAAAACCTCAAGAAAGAGAATAACTATTGGAAAGAGAGAGCGAAGCATGAGGAAGCCCGAGCTAATCAACTGGAGAAACAAGCTAAGGAAAGCTTAAGCGGTGATGCTTCTGTTGACATGTCAAAGGGCCGTGAACAAGTAGAGGTCAGATTGAAAAGCAAGGCAATCAAAAGAGGACAGTGAAAAAAATAGTCCAAGATCCAAGGGAGTTACTGATGGAGACTCAATTAAGAGTTGTAAACCCAAGTGCAGGTTATGTTCAAGTAATAAATTCTCGGGTGTCCGAGGTCGAACCACAGGGAAGCGTATTAGTAAGTATAAGTTTATAAATATATAAGAAAAAGAAAGTAAACAAGATATTAGGGAATTAACAACAAAACAAGATAAACAAGATATTAGAGAACAAAATAAACAAAATAAAATAAAAGAAATTAAACAAGATATAAAAAAACAATAAGAAAAGATGTTGAGGTTAGAGAATCCACTCTTGGTGTTATGCTAAGATTAATCTTGTTTTATTACACAATTGAAATTCACACATAAGGGAGATTCCAATCGGAAGGTTTAGCAATTCAGTCCAAATTGTCCAACGTCCATAGCATATGATATTATGTTCATTTGGTGTCCTCAAAACTCACAAAAAGAGTCCAAGCATTCCTTATGCCAAGGTATATGTCTACAACAAATCAAGGTTATGAAACCAAGCATTTACTATGCCATTTTCATTGTCAATAATGAATCAAGATCCCTACTTTGCAAGTATGATTTTAAACCAAAAGAAAATATTATCTATACTAGTGTTTATAAATGATGATTCATTTTAGCTCATGTTTAAGAGACTAACCTTAGCATTTACCAAAAGCTTCACCTCATCACCTCAACAATATGATTAGCAATACATACTAGATATGAAAAATGAAAAGAAATGTAAGAAGCATAAGTAAATAAAGAAAAAGAAAACTAGAGAAAGGAAAGAAGAAGAAAACTTAGAGAATTTTATTACAATGGCTAATATCCTACCAATCTACCTTTAATGCTCATCCAAGGCCCTCTATTTATACACATTTTGGAGAGCTAAATGACAAGAGACAAGCTTTATAAATTTCAAAGGTAGGTATAATAGGTGGGTGCATTTTTCTAACAATTTTCGTCATATTGTATGACAATTCTGATCAGCCAGCTTGATGGTCGATTTTGTCAATGTTGGAGGCTCGATCTGATCAAATGGTCTTCTAGAAAAATATACCCCTATCAGTTACGGATCCATAGCCGTTGGAATCAGATCATTTGCTCATGTGGATCAGAAGATATGGTCAAAATACCAAAACAGGTCAGCACAGACGTCATTGCACATCAGCCAACTTGATGGTCGATTTCGCTAGGGAAAACGACTCCGTTTCAAGAAGTGTAAAACATGAAAAAGATAGATATGCCTCTTAACTTTGCACTGTAAAAAATTCAGCCTTATTGCTTCAGCGAAACTTCAGATATAGCGGATATGGAAAAAGGTGTCGGAACTGGAACTGAACTGGATTTGCCCTTAATTGTTGATTTAACCTAGTAATCTGAAATCACTCAAAGAAACTCGTAAAAAAACACCAAATTACATAAAAATATAAAATATCATAAACACAATTAGACTAAGCAATAATAACTCGTATTTGACACAAAACAATAATAAAACATAACTAAGAACTATATAATTATACGAGTTATCACACCCCCACACTTAGATTGTTGCTAGTCCCTAGCAACGACTCAATAAAAATAAAATAAGAAAATCTAATCTAATCCATTTTCGTTGGAAATCACGGTGGCACTTAGCATGTGACACAAGCCTTTAAACCCCTAGGTGTCCGTAGTGGACGAGTTTAGTCTCGTGAGGGTTTGCTAGAACGATACCCACAAACATTGAAAAACTAAAATATAAGTAAACTACATACACTAAAAATATTTACTCCTAATCCTTTCAATATAAATTAGAGACAATCTTTGAACAAGTCTTATAAACTAATCAATAGCTCAAAGAATTTCACAAAAATTTATGCTTGAATGTAAATAAATGAGTTAAGCCAATATTAACATAACATATTTCAATCAAAATAGTGCATATTCAACTTAATCTCAACTTCTCACTATACTCTCATGATTTTCACTCTTTAAAGTAGTGGTAAAGTGTTTACACTCAATCAATCTCATGAAAACAGTTCTACCATATGCTTGCTTGTCCACCTATTCTCCACTATTTAGATCATACAACTTCATAAATCAAGAGGTCTTTTTTCAAGGTTGTAATGGGGCCAAAGGGTTATAATGTGGTTAAAGAACAAAAGGATAAAGATATCACAAAGGTTCCAAAGAGTTCATAGAGTTTAGAGACATAATAAGCTCATACAAATAAAACTTCTCAAAACTCTTATAAAGCACATAATAACATAGGCTAAATATTCATGTTGAGCCTTTGCTTCATTCTAACCAACTTTGTAACATCTTTTTCTTTACTTTAACTAGAAGTTCAAGAGGAGATTTTTTTTTTTTTAATATGGGAATGTATTTGACAATGATCCCTTTCTTTTTCTCTTGACTTTTGCCTCTCTCCTCCCCCACACTTATCTTTCGTTCTAACCCAAATTTTCAAAAAGTTTCCCTTGTTTTTGCAATATGTCTCAAAATATATAATCCATCTTTAGAACAAGGGTAAGGATATAAGTATATTTAGGGTAGGTGTAAGTTCTGGTTACCAATAAAATAGCATATTTAATGTAGGCTCAAATTGGCTCACTAGTGGGGATGTTCTCTTAGAACATTAATAATGGATGGCTGTTTGGCTCTGGTTATAATCCTAATGCCTCTATCATATTCATGTTGTCACATGTATCAATATAGTCTCAAACGGTTTAAAGCAAGTTCTAGAGAATCATGTAATCATAAGAGCACTCAAGAAAGAAATTAGATTGATTTGTATAATGCATCAATCATTATAGGCTCAAAAACTCACAAGGATGATTATACAAGTCAGATTAAGTCTAAACATGCTTCTTTCTCAATCAACATATCATATTAACATTGGCTCATAAAAAGGTTGACATCAAGCTCAATTCTCATGAAAATCTTCTCACTAATAAATCTGTTTTAGACTTATGCAATTCATATCTCATCATTGTATTAAAAAGGAACTAGAACACATTAAAATAATAATAATAATAATAAAGACTCATAAAAAAGAAATAGTAGACAAAAATAAAAGAAATCCTAAATCGTTCCCCCCACACTTAATTCTTACATTGTCCTCAATGTAATTATATTAACCCAAATGAAAGAATCATGTGTAAGAGAAAAGAACTAATAACATAAGAATAGGAATAACTAAGACTCAAAACAAAACAAACTCATGCAACCTAAATAATCCTAAAATACTAAACAAAAATTAACAAGTAAACATAAAAAGATTAAAATCAAACTGACAAGGTATGTCTCAAGTCTCCCTTACTCAGACCTTGTTCAGAATGAATACTTCTAAATGGCTTAAAACACATCAAATTTTTTTTTTTTTTTATAAATTAGCAAAATATGTCCCTTACCCCCTACTAAAGGTAGAATTTAGGAGATATTACCGGCAGAGGTTGCTAACCACTTATTATAACTGAGACACAACAAACAAAAACTTGATGGAGACTCATTTAAGAGTTGTAAACCCAAGTGCAGGTTATGTTCAAGTAATAAATTCTCGGGTGTCCGAGGTCGAACCACAGGGAAGCGTATTAGTAAGTATAAGTTTATAAATATATAAGAAAAAGAAAGTAAACAAGATATTAGGGAATTAACAACAAAACAAGATAAACAAGATATTAGAGAACAAAATAAACAAAATAAAATAAAAGAAATTAAACAAGATATAAAAAAACAATAAGAAAAGATGTTGAGGTTAGAGAATCCACTCTTGGTGTTATGCTAAGATTAATCTTGTTTTATTACACAATTGAAATTCACACATAAGGGAGATTCCAATCGGAAGGTTTAGGCAATTTAGTCCAAATTGTCCAACGTCCATAGCATATGATATTATGTTCATTTGGTGTCCTCAAAACTCACAAAAAGAGTCCAAGCATTCCTTATGCCAAGGTATATGTCTACAACAAATCAAGGTTATGAAACCAAGCATTTACTGTGCCATTTTCATTATCAATAATGAATCAAGATCCCTACTTTGCAAGTATGATTTTAAACCAAAAGAAAATATTATCTATACTAGTGTTTATAAATGATGGTTCATTTTAGCTCATGTTTAAGAGACTAACCTTAGCATTTACCAAAAGCTTCACCTCATCACCTCAACAATATGATTAGCAATACATACTAGATATGAAAAATGAAAAGAAATGTAAGAAGCATAAGTAAATAAGGAAAAAGAAAACTAGAGAAAGGAAAGAAGAAGAAAACTTAGAGAATTTTATTACAATGGCTAATATCCTACCAATCTACCTTTAATGCTCATCCAAGGCCCTCTATTTATACACATTTTGGAGAGCTAAATGACAAGAGACAAGCTTTATAAATTTCAAAGGTAGGTATAATAGGTGGGTGCATTTTTCTAACAATTTTCGTCATATTGTATGACAATTCTGATCAGCCAGCTTGATGGTCGATTTTGTCAATGTTGGAGGCTCGATCTGATCAAATGGTCTTCTAGAAAAATATACCCCTATCAGTTACGGATCCATAGCCGTTGGAATCAGATCATTTTCTCATGTGGATCAGAAGATATGGTCAAAATACCAAAACAGGTCAGCACAGATGTCATTGCACATCAGCCAACTTGATGGTCGATTTCGCTAGGGAAAACGACTCCGTTTCAAGAAGTGTAAAACATGAAAAAGATAGATATGCCTCTTAACTTTGCACTGTAAACAATTCAGCCTTATTGCTTCAGTGAAACACCAGATATAGCGGATATGGCAAAAGGTGTCGGAACTGGAACTGAATTGGATTTGCCCTTAATTGTTGATTTAACCTAGTAATCTGAAATCACTCAAAGAAACTCGTAAAAAACACCAAATTACATAAAAATATAAAATATCATAAACACAATTAGACTAAGCAATAATAACTCGTATTTGACACAAAACAATAATAAAACATAACTAAGAACTATATAATTATACGAGTTAGTTACTATAGGACTGGTGTTTTGTAATAGCATTTTGAATTAGGATAGATAAATTATCAGATTGTCTTAAGGAGTGATCTTTTTATCTTTGATGTATTTAGTTTTAGGATCAATGAAAGACCGTTTGGTTGGAATTATCCCGGGGCCAATACTTTTAAATGCATTCATCATTCATTTATTCTTTCCTTTATATATTTTGTTTGTTCATTCATTCATATTTATAGTCATTCATACATTTATACTGTAAGATTATTCATGCACTTAGCCATTCATTTATTTGTCCACTGATTTATTTTTTATAATTATTCATTCATATTATAATTGTTCATTCATTAACATTTAGTCATTTATTCATTCATTCATTTTTATAAAATAAAATAAAAAATGTGTCAATAAATTCTAATCCATGGTTTTCAAAACTAAAGGTACAATTAGTCGCACTCAGAAAAATTGGATTTTCGACACCCTTACAATACTCGATCTCAAGCCAGAGCTATGGAGAACAATCAGCTTGCTAGAATTGAAAGAATGGAAAGAACTCAAAGGGAACTGCAGGAACAGTTAGCTAAGTCTCAGGAGGAGTCACGGGAACAAATGGCCAAACTCATGGAAATGATGAATACCATGACGAGGCAGAATGGCCAGGGGAAAATTCAGTTGCAGGAGTGGGGGCAGTGAACTAGGAAGGCTGACCTGAGGTGCTACAGCAGAATGGCCAGACATCCCAGCATATGGTAAATGAACTTCCAACTGGGGCAGCATCTTATGTTTACTTCCAACCAGAGGTTGAAG
Source organism: Fremontodendron californicum (assembly GCA_030761205.1). Classification (NCBI taxonomy): domain Eukaryota; kingdom Viridiplantae; phylum Streptophyta; class Magnoliopsida; order Malvales; family Malvaceae; genus Fremontodendron; species Fremontodendron californicum. The sequence goes on along the minus strand of JAULJL010000013.1, from coordinate 13,706,615 downwards.
CACATAATTTTGGTCCTAAAAAGAGTAACATTGGGGTTGATCCAATTGATTTGGATGTTCCAAACTTTGAGGAACAGGCTGAAAAGGAAAAGGCAAAGATGGTCGAGCTAAAGATGGTTAAAATGGCAGAATCCCAAAAGAAATATCAGTTGCTGGAAGAAAGGCTGAGGGCAGTGGAAGGGGCAGAACTATTTGGCTGTCAAGATACCAAAGAGATGAGTTTAGTGCAAGGTCTGGTGATTCCTCCGAAGTTCAAAATACCAGACTTTGAGAAATATAATGGGAGTACCAACCCATCAGCACATTTGACCATGTACTGCCAGAAGATGACCGAACATGATGAAGATGAAAAATTGCTTATCCACTGTTTTTAGGATAGCTTGACAGGGTCTGCAACTCGATGGTATATCAGCTTACCCGTACTAAGAACAGTTCTTGGATGGATCTAGCCAGAGCTTTCATGGAACAATACAAGCATGTAACGGACATGGTGCATGACCGTCTAACTCTGCAAAACATGGAAAAGAAAGCTATTGAAAGCTTTAAAGAATATTCTCAGAGATGGAAAGACCTGGCTACACAAGTACAACCTCATTTGACCAACAAGGAAACTGCAGTGCTTTTCATCAATACCCTGAAAGCACCTTATTATGATAAATTGGTAGGAAGTGCCACCAAGGAATTCGCAGATATGGTGATATCCCGAGAGATGATAGAGTTTACCATTAAGAACGGGAAAATGGAAGGGGGTGAGCCTGCTACTCCGAATAAGGTTTTCCCTGCAAAGAAGAAAAAAGAGACTCATGCAGTTAGCTTCAATCAATACCCCTATGCACCTCCTACACCATATACACCTCCCAAGCCCTATACTCCTCCTACATCTTATGCATCTCCTATACCCTATACACCTTACCCGGGGTATAATCCATACTACCCTAATGTGAACCATCTTACCCAAAATCCATTTCCCTATACCAATATACCACAACAGCCTTTTCCAATTAGCATATTCCCACAGATAAATCTTCCCTGAAACACTATCCCAAACACTGAAGGTGCTGGACGTAATGGTCAACGTTCACCAAAGAATGATCAAAAACCCCAATTTGATCCGATTCCTATCGCCTATGGTGAACTATATCCCAAATTGTTGCAAAGTCAACTTGTTGCAACTGTATACCTCAAACCTCTGACACCACCATATCCAAGGTGGTACAAACAAATGTTAGCTACACATATCACGCAGGGATTCAGGGATATTCGACTGAGGGCTGTATTGCCTTTAAGAAAAAAGTCCAAAGTGTGATCAATACTAGGGTGGTGAAGTTCGGGACAAGGAATGAGCCGAATGTACCAGGAAATCCATTGCCTGATCGTGTTGAGAACTTGGTAAATGTAATATTGACAGGGGAAGAAAGAAGGTTGAAAAGGCATGTCAATGAAGTCAAGACTCCAATGATAGAAGTATGGGTCAAAATGGTAAAAGCAGGAATGGTGGAGGATGGTGATAGTTTAAAAATGGTTGCAAACAAGGTGGAGATTTGGTGCCTGTTCCATGGATGTAAAGGTCATATCATATAGGAATTCGGGGACTTTTTAGCTAAAGCCCAAAAGATGATGGATGAGAAGGAAGCCCAATTTTATGAAGAAATAGAGGATGAAGTAGAGATTATTGAGAATGTGACTGGCTATGGGATAGGAAAACCTTTGATCATCTATTACGATGAACCAGAGAAGACTACTTCGTTTGTTGAGGAAATTGCTCCTAAGCTAATCATAGATTTGCCTTTTTCCTTTTCATACAAAGAAAACAAAGCTGCACCATGGAAATATGACTGCAGCATGGTTATGCCAGGGTCTTCAAGTCAGCAAGATATTACAGGTGTAGGGCACTTAACACGAAGTGGAAGGTGTTATGCCTCTAAAGTTGTTGAACAGGGATCAATAAGAAAAGATGGAGGAATGGACAAAGGGAAAAAAGTAGCTGAACCAATCCATATTGAGATGGATTTGTCAAAAGAAGCAGAGAGGGGGTCAGCCTCGGTTAATAAGATAAAAGAGCTTGTGAATGAAAATAAGGCTTGCGAATTTTTAAAGTTCATAAAGCATAATGAGTATAGTGTGGTTGAACAATTGCAGCATCAGCCAGCAAAAATCTCCATCTTATCTTTGCTATTAAACTCGGAGCCACACAAAAATGCCCTGTTGAGAGTGTTGAATCAGGCATATGTGGCTAACAACATATCGATAGAAAAATTAGACAGGCTGGTGGGAACCATTACGGCAGATGACCATATATATTTCAGTTATGATGAAATACCACCCAATGGTATTGGGTCCACAAAGTCTCTTCACATAACAACCACTTGCAAGGGGCATATACTACCAAGGGTGCTTCTGGATAATGGTTCTTCATTAAATGTAATGCCCCTGGTAACCCTGTCTAAGTTGCCAATTGATATTTCTTATATGCTGCCGAGTTGCACAGTAGTCAGAGCTTTTGATGGTACCAGAAAAGAGGTAATGAGAACTATTGAGGTTCCTCTGGAGATAGGCCCATGCACCTATACGGTGAACTTTTAGGTCATGGATATTATTTTGTCCTATAATTACTTGTTGGGAAGGCAGTGGATATATTCAGCAGGGGCTGTACCCTCATCTCTCCACCAAAAGTAGAAATTTGTGATAGAGGGACGTTTGGTCACTGTATCAGGAGAAGAGGATATAGTAGCCTCTGCATCTAATGAATCTCCTCATGTTGAACCCAATGAAGATGCCGTAGAATGTTCTTTTCGGTCCTTGGAGTTCGTAAATATGGTTTTCGTCACTGTAGGATGGAAAATTCCAAAACCAAGGTTGTCCAAGAACACAAGGTTGGGAGTAAGAACTATAGTGGGAAAAGGCTGCAGGGCTGGAAAAGGTCTTGGAAAATTTCTTCGAGGGATGGCCCGAGCAATGGAAATAGTGGGAAAGAAAGACCGGTTTGGCTTAGGGTATCTTCTGAAGGCCCATGAGAAGAGGAAACAAGTTGAAAAGAATCGACAAAGGAGGATGGCCCCTCTCGCGGGTATGGTTATTGATTCGGAGCCTATGACTTTCCCTCCAATCCTTCACAGCTTTCGCTCAGCCGGTTTTCTATTTGGAGAAAAGAATGCTGATGATGTACTTATAATGATAGAGCAAGCTTTCGAGAGGTTCCATGTGAGTAAGGGCGAGCAGATACAGGAGAGGATGATCTGCATGACTGAGGAGGAAGGAATGGAAAGTGACAATACGATCTGGATGGTGCGACCTTGTCCACCAGGATATAAACTGACCAATTGAGTGCGACTGACTTGCCCATATCTTTAAGTCTATTCCAAAGTAATACTTTAAAAGAAACAATCTTAATTATCTTTGCCCAGAGATATTAAGAGTTTTTCTGTAATGTGCTTTTGTTTAAACATTTTCATTCAATAAATAACAAGCACAATGCATTTTATTCATATTGATGTGTCCATATTCTTTCATTTTTGCTATTTATTTTTCTTTCATTGTATATATTTTCCAATATTATTTTTCCCCACCTATTTATAGGTCTATGGATGCGGAATATGAGGACCTTCCTGTTAGTAATTCTGAAATTGATTTTGAAAGACCCATTTGCACGGGTGATTTTGAGGCCAACGAAGATACTGAGGATTATGGTCTACCTTCGGACTTATTAAGGAAAATAGAAAAAGATGAGAAACAAGTACTTCCTCATAAGGAGCCTTTGGAAATGATAAATCTGGGAAATGGTGAGGAGATAAAAGAGGTTAAATTGAGACTTTATTGTCATCATCAATAAAGGGTAAATTGATAGCTTTGCTCCAAGAATATGTGGATGTATTTGCATGGTCTTACCAAGACATACCAGGGTTGGATCCGGATATTGTGGTTCATAAGCTTCCTTTAAGGCCAGAATACAAACCAATTCAGTAAAAGTTTAGAAGAATGAGGCTGGACATGCTGTTACAGATAAAAGAGGAGGTGAAAAAACAATTTGATGCTGGATTCTTATAGGTGGGAAAATATCCAGAATGAGTGGCAAATATTATTCCAGTACCAAAGAAGGATGGTAAGGTACGGATGTGCTTCGATTACAGAGATTTGAACAAGCCCAGCCCTAAAGATAATTTCCCTTTGCCCCATATCATATTAAGATGGCACCGAAAGATATGGAGAAAACCATATTTGTCACAATGTGGTTAATGTTCTGCTACAAGGTAATGCCGTTTGGGTTGAAGAATGCTGGGGCAACATATCAGAGAGCCATGGTGACCTTGTTTCAGGATATGATGCATAAAGGAATTGAGGTCTATGTTGATGATATGATTGCAAAGTCACAAGGAGAAGAGAAGCATATTGCGATTCTTAAAAAACTCTTTGAACGACTAAGAAAGTTTCGACTCAAGCTAAATCCAACAAAATGTACTTTTGGAGTCACCTTGGGGAAATTGCTGGGTTTTGTTGTCAGCAAAAGTGGAATTGAGATTCATCTGGATAAAGTGAAGGCCGTTCAGAATTTGTCACCACCACGTGCTCAAAAAGAAGTAAGAGGTTTTCTGGGGAGATTGAATTACATTGCTCGATTTATTTCTCAGTTAACCGACAAATGTGATCTAATATTTAAGCTACTTCGAAAGAGTGATCCAGGAGAATAAGATGAAGGTTGTCAGATTGCATTTGAAAAGGTTAAACATTATCTATCCAACCCGCCAGTGCTAATGCCACCTATTTTAGATAAACCAATGATATTGTATCTATCAGTATTTGAGAGATCCATGGGTTGTGTTTTGGGGCAGCTTGATAAGACTAGAAAGAAAGAATAGGCGGTTTATTATCTTAGCAAGAAGTTCAAAAATTATGAGCTAAAATATTCGTCGATAGAAAAGCTGTGATGTGCCTTGGCTTGGACTGCTCGAAGACTCAGACAGTACATGTTGTACCATACAACGTGGTTGATTGCCAAGCTAGATCCAATCAAGTACATGTTGGAAGCACCTTGTTTATCAAGGAGAACAGCAAGATGGCAGGTTTTATTGTTAGAATACGACACTGTATATGTAAGTCAAAAAGCTATCAAGGGTAGTGCAGTGGCTGAATTCTTAGCAAGTCGGGTAGTGGAAGATTATGAGCCATTGAACTTTGACTTCCTAGATGAAGATTTGATGTATGTTTCGCAAGCAGATGAGGCTCCCCTGAAGAAGAAAGTATGGAAAATGTACTTTGATGGCGCATCTAATGCCATGGGGCATGTAATTGATGCAGTGCTCATATCCCTAGAAGAAGATTATCATCCTTTCACTGCCAGATTGGATTTTGATTGTACAAACAATACTGCTGAGTATGAGGCGTGTACTATGGGCTTTCATGCTACAGTAGACAGAAAAATCAAAATATTGGAACTTTTCGGAGAATGGGAAACCCGAGATACAAAGCTAATCCGATATCGAGAACTCATACTGAGTTTAATGGAGGAGTTTGAAGAAGTGAATTTCAATTACTTCCCTCGAGAAGAAAATCGAATGGCGGATGCTCTGGCTACTTTGTCATCAATGTTCAAAGTGAATGAAGGGGCTGAAGTTGTATCGATAAAGATGAGTATATATGAGTCTCCTGCCCACTGCTTGAGTATTGAAGAAGAAGCAGATAGACTCCCTTGGTATAACGACATCTTGCAGTACATTAAGAGTCAACAATATCCAGTTAGAGAACAGAAAATGACAAGAGGACTTTGAGAAGGCTAGCAATGGGTTTTGTTCTAGACAGTGAGATTCTCTACAAGAAAGGGAAAGATCAAGTCTTATTAAGATGTGTCGGATCTGCCAAAGCTCAGAGAATCATAGAGGAAGTCTATGAAGAGATATGTGGTACCCATGCCAATGGTCACATGCTTGCTAAGCAGATTATGAGGGCAGGATATTATTAATTGACGATGGAAGGAGATTCCATCAGTTATTCCCGGAAGAGTCAAAAATGCCAGATCTATGCATATAAGATTCATGTGCCACCATCGCCATTGCATGTCATGACTGCACCATGGCCCTTTTCAATATGGGGAATGGATATGATTGGACCTATTACCTCGAAAGCTTCAAATGGACATCGTTTCATTTTGGTGGCCATAGATTATTTCACAAAGTGGGTAGAAGCCGCTTCCTATGCGAATGTAACAAAGTCGATGGTATGCAGATTTTTTAAGAAGGAAATCATATGCCGATATGGATTGCCAGCAAGAATTATTTCAGATAATGCCCTCAATCTGAATAATAAGATGATAAGGCAAATCTGTACTCAGTTCAAAATCACGCATCATAATTCGGCACCTTACCGTCCGAAAATGAATGGGGCAGTAGAAGCAGCCAACAAAAACATCAAGAAGATTGTTGAAAAGATGACTAATGTCTACAAGGATTGGCATGAGATCTTGCCTTTTGTTCTTCATGCATATCGAACCTCGATTCGCATATCTACAGGGGCAACGCCATTCTCTTTGATATACGGGATGGAAGCGGTGCTACCTATTGAAGTTGAAATCCCTTCATTACGGGTTTTGATGGAGGTTGGCCTAGAAGAGGCAGAATGGGTTAGAGCTCGTTATGAACAGCTGAATCTCATCGAAGAGAAAATATTGAAAGCAATTTGTCATGGGTAATTGTATCAGAAAATGATGATTCGAGCCCACAACAAGAAGGTTCATCCTAGACAGTTACGAGAGGGGGAGTTGGTACTAAGGAAAATTCTCCCTATAATGAAGGATCTGCAAGGAAAATGGGCTCCAAATTGGGAAGGACCCTATGTGGTAAAAAGAGCTTTTTCTGGAGGAGCATTGATTTTAACTCGGATGGACGGGGAAGATTTCAGAAGTCTTGTGAATGCTGATGAACTGAAGAAGTATTATGCTTTAAAAAAAATGTGATACTGTGCATATGGAAATTCGAATGATTCCAAGCGTAAAAATGGAAATTCTATATATCTATCTCCCCTGTGGATTACTTTTTAATGAGAATATTCATGCTTGATATGACGAATGGCCATCTTTCATATTCCTTTCACTAAGAAGAAATTATCCTTAGTCTCCCTTTGAGCCTTAAGAATTATTTCTTCCTTTAAACCTTGATCAAGGATCACCCTCTACATTGGAGGGAAAATATGAGGAAAAATAATAAAAAATCATGGCAAAAAAAGAGCCATCGAAAAATGTGAAATCAAAGAATGGCAAATGAAAGCCAGAAATGAAAGAAAAGAGATTGAAAAAAAAAAAAAAAAAGAAAAGTCCAAAAAAAAAGGGGCAAATGTTTCAAGAATGGATTCTCCTCAAGAAATGATCCTTGATCTAATCATCCTTAAACACATTTTGGGCCTATTTGACTTTTCTTTCTAAACCCAAGCCTTGGCCTACATTACGTGCTTTAGAAAGTCCATTTTGATCAAGCATGGATATTTAATTTGAAAGGTTGTTCTCAGAATTTATTCTATCTTTTGAATTGACATTTTTACCTTGGAAGCATTTAGAATTCTCAGATGCATGGTAGAATACAAGAAAAAAGAAAACAAAAAATGAATGAAAAAATAATGTAAAAGGAGAGGTTTAAGCCGAAATCCCGCAAAGGGTGACTTAATACCAAATAGGGGATACTTGAGTTGAAAACCCGCAAAGGGCGGCTCAAGTACTGACTAAGGTTTGAATCAATGCTCCGTGTAAAGGGGGAGAAAGTATCTGAAAATCAGAGGAAAGGGGAACAACTCAGTCTGACGTAACTATGGAAGCCGAGGGGTTGCCCAAGTAAATTGCTCATTCAAAAGAAATTTCAGATGTTTTGAAAAAATAGGGGTCCAAGATATTCCGTATTCGGGGCATCTATAACCTATAACTTTACATTTGTTTCTTACATCCTTGATATTCACTTTTACCATTTTAAAACATTTGTTGCAATAAATTCTTGCTATCCTTTTCATGACATTTTTCTTATTTCATATTTTCTTTCATACATTTTTGAGATACATCTCGATTGTTATTAAATTGAATGATAATTTGTAAACATAAAAATCTTTAAAGAAAAGGATTTTAGAGTATTACTAAGGAATAGATTTAACTCTTAAAAAAGGTTTGGAAACCACTAATCTTGATGGAAAATTCACCAAGTAAAGGAAAACAGTGAATGTGTTGGAGACTCCATCATGAAGTCAAAAAATTTGTGAATTTCAGCGAAAGTCAAAAACTGGAACTGTTTGACAAGTTATCTTGAGTGAAAGGTTCCTTAAGTGGGGCATCAGTGAACAATTGAAGAATCCGTCATGAAGTCAGATAATCTGTGAATCTCAAAGAAACCATGGATTAGAAATCATGACACAATCATTTGATTGCATTCATCCTTAGGAAACATACAAGCATTTGCAAAGCATGTCATTCTCATCATTGCATTTAGCTAACATTGCAGGAATCAGGAAAACTTTGGTTTCCTCAAATCAAACTCGTTCTGCTTCTCAAGTGAGTCGAGCCCTGAGACCAACGTCGAGGTATTTCTTTTTGTTTCAAATCGAATTCATTCTGTTTTATCAAATGAGTCGAGCCTCGAGACCATCATCGAGGTATTTCCTTTTGTTTTAAATTGAATTCATTCTGTTTTATCAAATGAGTCGAGCCTCGAGACCATCGTCGAGGTATTTCCTTTTGTTTTAAATCGAATTTGTTTTGTTTTATCAAATGAGTCAAGCCTGGAGATCATTGTCGAGGTATTTCCTTTTGTTTTAAATCGAATTCATTATGTTTTATCAAATGAGTCGAGCCTCGAGACCATTGTCGAGGTATTTCCTTTTGTTTTAAATTGAATTCATTATGTTTTATCAAATGAGTCGAGCCTCGAGACCATCGTCAAGGTATTTCCTTTTGTTTTAAATCGAATTCATTCTATTTTATCAAATGAGTCGAGCCTCGAGACCATCGTCGAGGTATTTCCTTTTGTTTTAAATTGAATTCATTCTGTTTTATCAAATGAGTCGAGCCTAGAGACCATCGTCGAGGTATTTCCTTTTGTTTCAAATCGAATTCATTCTGTTTATCAAATGAGTCGAGCCTTGAAACCATCGTCAAGGTACTTTTATCATGGGTAAGGCCTCCGGGCACCACTTTTAAGACATCAGGGCATAATTTTTCAAATCACGAGTAAGGCCTCCGAGCACCATTCTGAAGACCTCCGGGCATAATTTTCTTTTGCAAATCGAACTCGTTTCCTTAAGACGGATCGAGCCTTGATTAGTCAAGGAATTCAGTTTAAGGACAATATCTTCAATTTACAGCATATTCAAAACCCAAAAAAAAATGATGATAAAAAAAAAGAAAAATAAAGATGAACGAAAACCCTATTCCTTTTTCTTCACATGTTATTTCATTAACCGGACAAAATTAGTATTTGTTTATCTTTGCCTAATTCCTGATTCTCAGCAATAGCCAAAGAGGGGCAGCTGTAAACACCTAATTTTGTCCGGACCACTAAAACAGGTATGTTTTCTTCCTAAATTGATGTTTCAGAATGTAAAAAGACTTTTTTCATCCTGCAGGTGGTACTCCGAGACTTAGTCTAAGAAGGCGAGAATAAAAAGTCAAACTTGAAAAAGTCAACCCCAAAAAAATCAACCCATAAAAGTCAAAAACTGAAAAAGTCAACCCATTTTCAAAATCAAGATTTGAAGTTCAATTGAAAAATGGTGAAAGAATTTTGATAATCTACATTGAAAGATATGGAGTTCAGAAGTTGGGTTACGGAGATTTAGTAGAAAGGAAACCCTAGTTCGGGAAATTTGTGGAAAAGTTCTTAAACGATCAAATTGGTCAGAATTGAGGGTTCCAAATCAAAGATAAGAACTAACTACTGGTAATGGAGAAGCTACCTGGAAGAAAAACTGAAAGAAAAGTCCATCCGGAAGAAAACCGAGAATTAGGATTTTTGGTGGATTTTGGTAAAATTAAGGAAAATTGCAGAAATGACCTGATTCGGTAAATCTAAAGCCCCTAATTGATGAGGAGTGATTAAAAAAGGATATCCCAAGGCTCATTTTGAAGAAAATTTGAAAATCGCACTTGTTTTGAGCAAAATCGGGCTTCGGAGGCAAAAGGGCAAAATTGAAAAATTTGGAAAAAATAGCAAATGAACTCCAAAAATTCTGAAAATTTGCAGATCTCATTCTTAAATCATTTCGAAGAGATTGGCCAAAGAAAATTTGGATTCGGAGTTCGTTTGCAAAAAGGCCAAATCCCGGGCCCACTATATAGTAATTCAAGCAGATAAATCCCGAAAAAATACCAAATGAGTTCCAAAATTTATGAAAACTTCTAGATTATACTTTTAAATTATTTGAAAGAGATTGGTGAAGAAAAATCTAGATTTGGAGCTTGTTTTAAAATTGTAAAAGTTGGGGTGCATAAACGGGCAATTTTGGAAGAAAAAAATCCAAATAAATAGCAAATGGGCTCGGAAACTTTTGAAAACTTCCAGAATTCAATTTTTTATTATTTCAGAATTATTAAGAAAATAAATTTTGAATTTGGAGTCAGTTCGCTATTTATTTAGGTTCATGGGTCAAAAAGGACATTTCACCAAAGAAACCGAAAAAGGGCCTTTTCTTGCTTTTAAAAAATTGAAGCATGGGCTGGAAGATGAGGGGTCAGCCGTCCAAGGCCCATTGGTGGGAAGATATTTTCTAATTTTTAATCAAAAGGCCAACAATGAAGAGGAAGGTAGTTATTTTTTGTGATCAAGCCTTTGAATTTGCAACACATGGACCAATGGTTGGAGAGAGAACCTATTTATGACATCTTTATGACATCATAATTCAAGGGCTGATGATTCTAATCTAAGGGTGAGAATCCTACATAGAAGGTATCTTGGATTGAAGGCCATAGGATCAAATTTGTTAAAAAAAAATTCTAGAACCTCCTAGGTTCTTCCTAGGCCAACCAGCCATTACAAGGGGAGGGGGGTCTCTCTTTCATTTTCACTGATTTTTTTCACACTCTTGTTTAGCTGATTTTCTCTCCATTTTGAAAGGCAAAAAAGAAAAGATTGGAAAGGCAAAGAAAGGAAGAGGAAGAAAGGCTTGCAATATAACTTTGAGAGGTTGCTTAAAGCACCATACTCTTACACTTTCCTTGCATTTCCATTCTTGATTTTTCTGTTTTCATTGAATTTTTGGTGAGTTTCTTTTGATTTTTATTTTAAAATAAGTGTTTTAAAGTTTTTTCTTCAAGTCCTTCTTGATATTTTCTTGTAAAAAGCTTTTGAAATTTTTTTCTCTTGATTTTGGGGTGGTCGAATAGGCCATTTTTTTTTTTTTTGCATAGTTGCTGTTTTGCCTTTTTATTTCATGTTATTAGTGATATTTAACAAGTTTTGATGCTTTAAATCTTCTTTAAATACAAAAATATGAAGCTTGTCTTGATTTGGTTGGTTGCTTGTTTCCATTGTTGAGTTTATTATCTTGTTATCATATTATTTTACTTGTCTTGCATTTTTGATTTTCTATTTTTAAAGTGTTTAAGTTTGCTTATGATTTACATTTTGTTAATCCATGTGTTTGTGAAAATGCCTATTTGTTTTCATGCCTTTACTTTATGTTTGCATGATTTAGTATTATTTTTTAGTTTTGCATGTTAGTATGATAAGTGTTTGTGAAAATGCCATGTCCATCTTGAAGTTTAGGACCATTCGGCTACCCTTTTTCTAAGCTTTGTGTGTGTATTTTTATTATGCTAGTTGATAGGTTTCTATTTCCATGATATGTTGTTGTGTATTTTGTCCAAGCATGCTATATGTTTGTGTATTTTCCATCCATTCTTTAGCTTTATGTTGTGCTTGCATTATCATGCATTTCATGCATTTTAGACCTAGGTTGCATTAAATGCCATGCAAGTTCATGTTAGGTCTAGGTCATTTTCTTGATGCCATGCATTTTCCATGTCATTTAGGTTTTAAATCATGCATTTCATGCATCATATTTGCTGTATTTTCATGCATTTCATGTCATGCCATATGATTTATGACTTAGACCAATCAATGGTTCGAAGTCATGCTCATTTTGAGCATACTTGTGGAAAATTAAAGAGTTGTCAAATTGATTATTCTACCTTTGTGATTTTTTTTTACTTAGCCAATTTTTGTCTAACTTTTCAAAAGTGTTAGCTACTGTTTGTGAGTCTTTAGGAGAGTCTCTAACATTTTTACTTTGATTTTTAAATGATTTTACCAAAGGCAAAAAAATGTGTTTTGGAAAAACAATTGTTTCACCCAGTTCTCGTACTTTTCCGATTTTTTTGGGTAGTCATCTTTAACCAAAATATTAATCCAATTTTTTCTTATGTAGTTTTACATGTTATGAGTCTCCAATATTTGTTTTAGATTTTTTTAAATTTTTAAAAATAGGTTAAAAATTCGTGTTCTAAAACTTGATAGTGGAGTCAGATTTGAATTTAAAGAAAATTCATTTTTCTGTTTTGGCTAAGTTAATTAGAGGGGGCTGATTAGAAAATTTAGCTACTATATTAGGGTAGTTTATAAGTCTTTTTAAACTCTAAAAATAATTTTATAAACCTCAAGTTAAGGGTGGTCAAGTCCGGGATTTTAAACGTAGGAAATTAGAGCCATTTAAAAAGGGTTTAGCTAGGTTTTTATTTTTTTTTAATCTAAGTTTTCCAAATTTTTTTTAAACAATCACAAAGTATTTTGATTTTTAGAAAATTTAATTTGATATATTTTCCTAAGGTAGCCGAATATCTTTTTAGATATACGGATTTCTTTAATTAAAGGAAAAAATACATTCTCATGCATTGCATTTTCCATATTCAAGCATACTATATAATATGTGATTTTTGCTATGATAATTTCCATGGTGTTGTTATTATTTTTTATTTATATTTTTGATGTTATGTTGTTTATTATATGGTTTTCAATATTTTCATGATATCCTATGCTTTTTATTTAGTTATTTATTTTTGTCACATTATTTAACATATACTATGTTCATGCATTATTATTTTTATTTTCATTTTCATGCATATTATATGATAGCATTATTTTATGTTTCATGTCATTTCATGTCATTTTATTCCATTTATATTTGCCATATCATTTATATTTGCCATGCCATTTAAATCATTTTATTCCATTTATAATATATCATGTTACCTAGTCATTTCATTTCATATAGAATATATTATCTCACTTAGGATATTTCATTTCCTATAGAATATATCATGTTACCTAGGTTATTTCATTTCATTTAGAATATATCATGTGACTTAGGATATTTCATTTCATTTAGAATATGCTATGACATTTAAATTATATCATACCGTTTAGGTTGCATTTTATTATCTAGACTTTGCTATGTCATTTTATTTATGTCACACATATTCATATTCATATTTTTTAAAATGTTTTGAAAAAGGTAATGATTTTCAAAAAAATAAAGATATTTTCGAGTTAAAATAATTCATGAGTTCTCTGTCGGGTTTGTTGGGGAGGATATCATCAATTATCATTAATAACGGAATATCTTCTTTAAAACGAGAATGATTCATAAAATTTTCCAAAATAATAAAAATTTCTATATTTTGCCATGCTTATTCGAAAATATAAAAAAAAAAATTGAATCAATAAATTCCGAATCATTTTCAATTGAAAAATGGAATTATTTTTTCTTTAAATTGGGAATTAATTTGAAATACTAAATTAAAAATCGACTTTTTTACCGAGACTTGAGATAACACACAATTAATAAGGTACCGTTTTATATGGGCGTTGTGGGGGTGCTAATCCTTCCCCACACGTAACCGAGTCCCGAACCCGCTTCTTTGATTTCTCTAGTTTAAAACGCAGACTTGAAATTGGTTTTAAAAAAAATGTTTTAATTAATTTTAAAATGTTTTATGAAACCGGTTTTAATAGGTGGCCGATTACACCTAGCAAAAAAAAAGATTGGTGGAGACTCCATGTCTTTTTTAAGGTTATTTTCAAAACCTTTTTTTTTCTAGAGGAATTAAGTTGACTTTTCCTCGGTTTTTTAATGTCACGCTTAACGAATAATAAAGTCTTGCGATGAGACTTGTTTTTTTTTAGGTTGCGACAAATGCCATGTAAATTTTTTTGATATTTCATGCTATGTGGTGCCTAATGACCATATTTGATTTTTTTGCCATGAGACAGTAAATGCTAGGTTAATTTTTTGTTATTCCATGCTATGTGAAGCGCAATGTCCATGTTAAATTTTTATGCCATGAGACAATTAATGCCATGTTAATTTTTGCCATGTGATAATTAGCGTTTCTATTCATTCTCTTATATTGGCATATTAATAATGTTTGCATATTCATGTTCATTTTAAATTAGTTTAAATTGCATCTAAAAATTAATGTTTCAATAAAATAAGGTAATATTCCCGAATTAAAATAATTCATGAGTTATTTTCCGGTCTGCTGGGGAGAATATCATCAATTATCATTAACAATAGAATATCCTTCTCAAAAAAAGAGAATGATTTGGATGATTTTCAAAACGAAAAAAACTTCTATGTTTTGTCGGGTTTACCGGGGAATATGGAAAAATTTATTGCTAATAAATTTCAGATCATTCTCAAATAATATAATTATTTTTCAAAGGAAATTATTTTAAAATACCGAAATCTAAAACCAACTTTTACCGAGACTTAGGATAACACGTGATTTATTAGGTACTATTTTATACGAGCGTTGTGGGGTTGCTAATACCTTCCCTGTGATGTAACCGACTCTCGGACCTGCCTTTGTTTTTCTCTGGTTTAAAGAGCAGACTTCAAAATTGGTTTTTAAAAGATTTTAATTAATTAATTTTTTTTATTTTATAAAAAAACTAGTTTTAATAGGTGACTGATCACACCTAGCCAAAAACAAATCGGTGGCGACTCCATTTTTTTGAGGTTGTTTTAAAACCCTCATATTATTTACGAGGAACCAATTGTTTCTTTTTTTTTTCTTCCCCCTAAGGTCATTTGGCGGTCGCAGATTGCTATGATAGCTTGGCAACTCCATTGGGGACTTTTTAGAGAGTTAGGCCTAAAATTGATCGCATGTTATCTAAAGTCTCTATTTGTTGGTTTTAATAGGTATTTAATTATAATTTCCATTTTTGAAATAAAAGAGGATTTCTTTAAAAAATAAAATATTTTTAAATATGTTCATTTACATGCATATTATTATTGTTCTCTGGTTATTTAATGTTGTATCTTATTATCTGCTCTCTGGTTAATTAATGTTTTACTTTATTTGATTTTTGTTTTAATAAATTGTTGGGATATTTGAAATAAAGGGTTGTAGAATAGGTGGTGAAAAGTTTGTTTGTTCCTCCTCACACACTACACTTGCATTTGCATAACATTAGCCCTATACTCGGGTTCCGTCCTTTCTTAGTGGAAGTAAAGTAACTAAGCCTTCGTGATTAACAATCTGCATGGGCTAGTGAAACACCTTCGGAGTACTAGAGTACCTACGCCTTCGTGATTAACAATCCGCATGGGCTAAGAAAATATGCTCTAACAAATTGAACCTTTTCCTTCGGATCATGGTGCCTTACTAGCCTTCATGGGTGACAGTGAGGGGCAATTTCGGGCCTTTAGAATCCAATCTAACCACATGTAGTAAACCATATGAAACCAGCCTAGGTAAAGCCATGTCGAATTTCCGTTAGATGCACCGAAGCTAGGAACACATGGAGGAACATTTCCAACCTTTTGCTATTTATTCTACATTCCGAATAAGCACCGTACACAGGCAATGATGAACATACATCGTATCGACCGCAATAAGTTTAATATTTCGTCCCAAAGGCATCAGAATGCCTAAATAAGTTGATATTGTTATGGCAAATGTTGGTTTAAGTACCCACATAGTCCATGTATTGTATTGAAAAGAGTAAATTAGTCCCTGTACTGTAAAAGTGAGTAATTTAGTCCCTGTACAATTGAAATAGGTGCAAATAAGTAAAATTGATAACGGTTTTAATGAAAAACTGTTTAAATGCTGACGTAGACTCGTAAAATCTAAAAGATTTAGATATATTTCAAGTCATATTTTATTCCAAGTCATTAATTCTGTTAGATTTTACGAATCCACATTAGATTTTAACGATTTTTCATTAACATTGTTATCAATTTTACTTATTTGCACCTATTTCAATTGTATAGGGACTAAATTACTCACTTTTACAATACAGGGACTAAATTACACTTTTCACTATAATACAGGGACTATGTGGGTACTTAAACAGGCAAATGTTCATTAATTTCTTACTTTGTATTGATGTTTTTACTCTTTTACTGCTTTTTTTCCCCACATATCATTTGTAATAATATCAAAAATTAGTATTTTTTGGTTATTTTAAAAATTTACTTTTACACTTATACGTTTGTAGGAATTTTTAGAGAGGAAAAAAGAGTTTTTATTCCATGAAAAGAATGAAAAATATTTCTTCTTTGAAAGAAAAAGGAAAAAACAAAAAATGAATGTAAAAATGAGAAAGTGAGATAAGAATAATGAAAAAAGTTCTTTTCTGGTGGAGTAATATTGTGAAATAATAAAAATCTCCTTTTAGTTTTGATTTTTGAGAAAGTACGAGAAAAGAAGAAAATAGATGTCAAAAAGAATAGTTGTCAGAAAATTCAAAAAAAAAAAAAGTAGAAAAGAAAAAAATCAGAAGAAATGTGATAATAGGATCTCCTTTCCTGAATTTTTCATTGCATTCTGCATAACATTCATATTATTTGAGAATTTGTAGATGTGAAAATTCATTTCCTCAAGCATCTTTGCATTTTGCATTTTGCATAATTCATGCATTAGTCATCATTACATTCATGCATATGTGAATAGAGCATATACACTTATAATTGTATTTTTTTTCATGATAGTAATGTTAATCTCATTTGCATAAAAGGGAGTTAAAATATGGGGAATGCAGCAGAGGAATGATTGGAAACTTTGGAGCGCAATCAAGAGGAATATGGACATACAGTCTTGGAATTGGAGGGACAAATTGCCAAATTAAAGAAAATGGTTGAAGCCTTCAGTAACGTTCAAGCTAAATACTCTCAAGGGTCTAAACCACCTTCAATGCAACTAAGCCCAAAGAAACAATCGAGCCCAGATCGATTGATCTTTGCTAAATCCTACACTTTTCAATGCCATAAAGGTTTGAACCCTGATAAAATGATGGAAGTGGTTAAACCGGAGAGCCTGATACCAAAGATCAAAATCTCGGATCCTATACAACCCCTGTAATTGTCCCAGATTCGAACCATTATCCTCTGTTGGGAAATTCGGGCTCATGCTTGTACAAAAAAATCATCAAAGTAAACGCAACGGAAAGTAAATCAGGGAAGCACCTGATGCACTCAAAAGAGTATATCTTATTTAACCTTACACTAGAATGATCAATTGTTAAGTATAGTAGCTAGCAAGGGTCGAGTCCATAGGGATTGGGTTTTAATTTATAAGTTACTAGTTTATAATTTAAGTTCAAAGAAAATAAAAGTAAATGGGGTTTTGAAGTAGTTTTAAAATCAAAGTAAACAAGAAAAGTAAGATGCAAGTAAGTAAGAGGAAATCAAATATGAGAAGTATGGTTAAGGTGTCATTCGCCACCACTAAACATCATTGAGAATCAATAATCAGATATATAAACATCAATAATCTATCAAAATTATCAACCGTAGATAACAACAAGCTCTGTTACCCCAATCTTCCTTAGTTCATTGTTAAATAGAACAAGCTCTCTATTTAATCTCTAACCATTAGACAACCTAGAATAAGCTCTCTAGATTTAATATAATAGCAGCTTTATGATGAGAAAGATAAGTTGATGTAAGCAACAAATACATAATCTTGGATTGTTTAACCTATGTTATGTTCCACTTTGCAATTATCGAAAACTTGACCATAATCATTAATCACAAATTGCCACTCATGAATAGGAAATCGAGACAATTACAGATCAAGAATCTTAAACTAGCATTAGATAATTATCAAGATATATCTAGTGTGCACCCTAAAAAAATCAAGACAATGATCATGAACAATTCTTATAGAAGAACATAAGCAATTTTGATAGAAAATCAATGATAGATAAATTTTGAATATCAATTACAAAACATGTCTAGGGCTTTGAAATCACCCTTAACCAAAAGAAAACTTTAGCCTAGCATAGGCATTTTTAACATAAACATGAAATTGAAAAGAAAACAAGAAGAAAACTAAAATGAATAGAGAAGAAGAAGAAGAAGAATATTGATTATTCAGCTTCTAGTTCTCTCAAACTCTCTAAAGCAAAAATAAAATCAGAAATACAATGCAAAGTTAAGTGTCTATTCGGCTCCCCCTTGGGGTCTCTATTTATAGGCCTCAACTAGGTCTTTTGCATTTAATGGCATTTAATGTTGAGTATGCGACCAAGAGTTTTTGTTGAGGTAGGCGACTAGGGTTTTACAAGACAAGAAAAGCAAGCCAGCTAGGGTTTTTAGGGTTAGGAAACAAGGCAGCCGGCTAGGGTATTTTAATAAGTGGGGCTGGCGGCTCCCTATATTTAAAGAGGGGGCTAGCGGCTTGGTGTGTTTTAAAGAGAGGAAGAAGCAGCTTGGTGGGGTTTTAATGAGTGAAAATCAGCTCTAAGTGTTTTAAGTTAAAGTGGGTAGCTCCATGATTTTTAAAGAGGGGGAAGCGGCTCCAAGGTTCTTTTAAGTGGGGACAAGCGGCTTCATTGTATTTAAAGATAAGGCTAGCTGTTCCAAGGGTTTTTAAAAAGGAGAAAGCGGCTAGGATGTATTTTAAAAGAGAGGTGGCCGACTCCAAGGTGTTTTAAGAGGAATGGTCAGCCACTAGGTTAGGTTTACCCTCATATGATCTTCTTGAAGATTGAGCAGCCTTCCTTTATGCTTGAAGCTTCACAACTTGTCCAAATTCATGCTTTTAACTCCAAAACATCCATTGTCTTCCAAAACACATACAAAACATAAAACCTAGTAAAAGTGAAGGAAGTTAAGAATCAAAGCACAAAGTATAAGGAAAGTAGATAGAAAAGTATATGAAATTAAGCACTTATCACTTGGATCCCTCAAGATCTATGGATTTTGATTTACACGGGTTTAAAAAAAATTAAAACATTAAATCATCCATATGATTTAGTGTTTATACCAACTCAAGATATTGTAATCCCGAGTGTGACGTTCCCTGCAAGATTACAGCAACAATCTTATCACTGCACGATCTTTTCTAGGCCCCAAGCAACTCAAGTGTGTTGCAACGTTGATCTACAGAAACGGCTGTTGTAACCCTCACAAGGCTCAGGGATTCGTCTGTGCTAGCGAGCTGATCTCTTAATCAAAATCAAAAGATTGATCTCCTTTTTCTTGTCTCTCAAAACCAAAACAAACTAAAGAACTATTCAATTTTCGGTGAACAAGAAAAATCCAAGGAAGAACAAAGGGAGGTGAGGCAAAATGGATTCTTTTGCCTTGGCCGAATTCTCTTTGTTTTTTTTTTACACTGAAAAAAAATTCAACTTTTCTCTTTTTGTTCAACATTCAAAAATCCTGAACTCTCAGAAGAACAATTCTTTCTTTTACTTTTTTAATACCGTAAAATGCCTAGAAGAGACCAAAGGTAGAGTTGTGGCTACACTTATATTTTTTTTTTGCCGAATGCCTTTTCTTACCCTAGTAAGGATACACAGCATTCTAAGCATTAAAAAACTTTTGTGCAGCTACACTCTTTTACTATAACCAAATACTTATGTGAATTAACCTAGAAAAGAAAAGAATTTAATTCTTTCCTTATAAAAACACACCACAAACCTATAGTTGCCAAATTAAACTCCATCCTTATGGATTTCCCATTTCAATAGAAACTTTTTATTCTCTAAGTCAACAAGCTTAAGCCAAACTCTATCTCATAGATAGCTTGGTCGTATACATCCTTTTATAGTGTCTAGGTTCAATTTAATGATATACGAGTTGATAGAATTTGATTCATAATCAAACTCCTCAAAGATGAGAAACTTTTTCTCATTTTGAACAACTCCAAATTTATGGCCAGGATAACTTATCTTAAGACATGTCTACATTTAGACATTGCCTACTTAAGACAAGCTTATCCACATTGTCTTGTTAAGACGTCTTTATTTGGATTTCTTAAATCCAAATTATTTCTTAACCTATTTAAATTGAATCTTATTCAATTAGGAAATCCAAATTATTTCTTAACCTATTTAAATTGAGTCTTATTCAATTAGGTCCTCCAATTTAACCTTTTATCCAATTAAGTCTTACTTAATCAAATCCCAAGTTTAATCCAACATATCCGTCCTATTGTGTGTGGCTCATTAGGTTCCCAACATGTTGGCAATGCATTTAACTTAATCTTATTAACATATACTCATAGATCAAGAGCGGGATCTAGCAATCCATCATAACCACCCAAAGTGATCTCATTGAAACCTTTTAGTAACCAGTCTATCAATGTAATACGATCCTTTCACCTGATATCGCGGAAAGCCCAGTGTCTACTCATGTTCAAGCCATATGTGTTCTTGCAGCTTATGGTTAACCTTATGAATCTAGAGAAACGATTTCTCCCAAATCCATCATGCTTTGGCGAAAGACTTTATCAAGTTAACCGAAGCCAAGAACAGATTAGATATGTCTTCGATGCCACTTGGAGTGATGAATCCTTTCTGGATCACTTATCCATCTTCGTATGGTTCATGTCATACCCAAAACCAGCCTACCATAAGCATCCCTTTTTGGGACCCATTCGTTATGGAATCAAAGTATGACACTCTCCATACAAGATGACCTGGTATCACAAGTTAGAGGAATAATTTACTTGACTAGGATGTGAGAAAATTTCCATAGACACTAGAGTGACAATACCAAATGGAGTTCTCACAGCGGCCATGTTCGGTGAACTTGTTCAAAAAACAAGCACCTACATGTTATCCCAAGTGTCCCTCATACTTCAATCTACGAGATCGGTTGCTTACTTCATAAGTAAGAAGGCTTAACATGTACTAGTCTTTGAGCATTTCCAATGCCCTATCTTGGCAATACGATGACCAGGAACAATTTGAGGAACATGGCTTTGATGCATAAGAATCTCACAATTATAACTCTTTATAATTCCTTTGCAAGGCATTTGATGCACTCAAAGTGTATCTTATTTAATCCTTGCACTAAAAAGATAAATTGTTAGGTATATTAGCTAGCATGGGTCGAGTCCTCAGGGATTGGTTTTAATTTATTAGTTATTAGTTTATAACTTTAGTTCAAAGAAAATAAAGGAAAAGGGAGATTTTGAAATTGCTTCAAGTAAAGAAAATCAGAAAAATGGGAATGCAAGTAAGTAAGTAAGAAGAAATCAAATAAGAGAAAAGTATGGTTAAGAGGTCATTTGCCATCACTAGATATCATTGAGAATCAATTTCAGATCTATCAATCTCAAGTAACTATCAAAATTTCGTACATAACAACCTTTCGTGTTACCACAATCCTTCCTTAGTTCGTCGTTAAATAGGACAAACGCCACTATTTAATCTCTAGCTACCAAACAACCTAGATAAACATCTATAAATTTAATTTGATAGCAGCTTTATGATGAGAAAGATAGGTTGATCTAAGCAACAAAAGCATAAACATGAATTGTTTAACTTAGGTTATGTTACACTTTGCAAATATCGAAAACTTGACCATAATCATTAATCACAAATTACTACTATTGAATAGAAAATCTAGACAATTACATATCAAGTCTCCTAAACTAGCATTAGATAATTATCAAGATATATCTAGTTTGCAACCTAAACAAATCAAGACAAAATCATGACCAATTTTAATGGAAGAACATAAGCAACTTTGATAGAAAAATAATGATAGATAGAATCTGAAAATCAATTACACAACATGTTTAGGGCTTTAAAATCACCCTTAACCAAAAAGAAATTTAGCCTTGCATAGACATTGTTAACATAAACATGAAACTAAAAAGAAACTAAAAGAATGGAGAAGAAGAACAAGAATATTGATTATTTAGCTTCTAGTTCTCTCAAACTCTCTAAAGCAAAAATAAAATCAGAATACAATGCTATGAATAAGTGTGTTGCGGCTCTTCCTCCTTATCTCTATTTATAGGCAGTTTCTAGGGCTTCCTTTTATGATTTGCGACTCCCAGGGTTTGCATTAAGGAAAGGTGGTGGCTAGGTCTTGCTTATTAAGGAAAGAAAGAAAACTTAGCAGCCAATGTTTACTTACCTAAGGAAAGAAATGATGACTTGCGGCCAAAGGATATCCTAGAAGGAAAGATTACAAGCTTGTGGCCAAAAGTTGAGTAAGGAAGGAAAGTTCAAGGCTTCCTAGTTCTCCTACTTTGACAAGGATTAGTTTTAAGGAAAGTCTTGGAAGCCACTACTTCTATGTTGACTAAGAGAAGATTATATGGAATTTAAAGTTGCTGCCACTCCTAATTTGACTAGGATAAGTATATTTTCAGCTAGGGTATTCTACAAAGGAAGAATTAGGGTAGCCTAAGGTATCTAACAATTAAGTGGCGGCTAACTTTTTCATGGAGACTTTTAAGTTGCCGCTAGCCCTAATTTAAGCATGAAAGTAGGTTTTCCAACTAGGGTTTTAGATAGAAGAGAGTGTAGGTAGCCACAAGTTTTATTTTTGGAAGGTTTAGGTTAAGTTTAGCTACTTAGTGTCTCTTTGATGGGCAGGTAGCTTTCCTTTGTGCTTGAAGCTTCATTTCTTGTCCAAATTCATTCTTTTTAACTCCATAGCAATCATTATCTTCCAGAACACCTACAAAACATAAAATCACAGTAAACTATCAAGGATTTCAAGAAACTAAGCACAAAGTATAAGGAAATGATATATGAAAATGTATGAAATTAATCACTTATCAGTCTTCATGTTCCATGAGCTTCATCCGATTAGTACTTATTATCGTACTAACATGAAGGAAAACCTTGTATCACTATAGAATAGTGATGGGTTTGCTTTATTAACTATATATCCCATCTCCAATCTGATTGGCTCTAGGTCATATACCAACAATCTTCCACTTGCACTTGAGACAATCTTATTGCTTAAGCGTCACATGAGAATATGCTTGGTCATATTCATGAGAATCTTATTATCAAAGTTATTAAACGATTCAGATCACAACGAGACCCAGATTTCAATCGTATTGGCTCAGTTGTTACTTTGACAACTATTGGAATCTATTATTATCTTGTAGCTAATGATCCAAATGTAACTCCTTTTGCAAGCCAAAACAAAAGAGTTTGTTTTATAACCTTTAGGGTATAAACATGCAATCCTCTCTAGTTTGGAACGTTTCCAAATAATTTCATTATTACATAATGGCAATTTTATCACTAAGTTCTATTATGATCTTTAACATTTAAAGAGTCATTAATAGCTCCCACTAAATCCTACAAGTTTAGAAGTTAAGGGATATAATTTAAAACTATTTTGAATCCTAAATTACGAGGCCCGTTTGGTATTCTTAATACTATGCAAGTTGCATAAAAATATAATAAAAGACCATGATATAGAACAATTTTATAATTGATTTATTAAAATCGAGATATTAAAGAGTGATTGGCATCCATATGCCAACAAAATATGTTCAATAACAAAAATTTAAAACATCCCCGAAATTGGCTTACAATGCCAAAACATAAACATCAAATGTTCAGAAATAAATCATAAATAATGTTTCAATAAACATCAATCATAACGGCAAGCTTTGATCCAGCATCAAACAATGTTGCCATCCTCATGGTCCATCTTCACTACTCCTTTTCTTTGGTCCTTACAATATGTCATACATATTTAGTACCAAATATAAGGTATTATATACCAAGAGAAGTGAATTAATTTCAAATTATACCTGAAGTTAAAACACCTTTAAGCTTCTTTCCCTTGACTGATTCGAGGTACTCCTTGCAGTTGCACCTCCAATGATCTGTTTTATCATAGTGATGGCATGTTCCATTGTCATTGACTTTATCTAACTTCACTCCACTATCAGGCTGCAAACTATTTGAAGTAGGAGGTACATCCCATCTAGTCTTACTCTTCATCTTGTTCTTTGGTTTAGAAGAAGAAACTAAATGGACAGATGAATTGTCCTTAACAATACTTTGCTCAGCCTGTGTGAGCATATTCAGCAACCCAAACAGGGTCGCCTCTAGATGGTTCATGTTGAAGTTCAACACGAATTGCGAATAGTTCTCAGGCAATGAAGTAAGAATCAGTTCAGTGCTTAGATCATGATCCATGACTCATCCAAGTTGCTCCAGGTAGCTTATATACCCTATCATCTTCAGCACATGAGGTCTCACTGGTCTACCTTCTAACATTTTTGTTTGGAATAGTTCTTTCGAAATGTCGAACCTCTTAGTGTGGTTTTCCGTAGCAAATAGTTCTCTAAGGTTAAAGATGATATCCTGAGCATTCATGGCCTCGTACTGCTTTTGGAGATCAGGTGCCATGCTAGCCAACATCACACATGTGGCTTGAACGAGATCATCTTTATGAACTCTAAAGGCAGCCCGTTTATCCTCAGTTGCATCAGCAGTGGGCTCTTCTGGAATGGGCTTATCTAGAACATAAGCCTTCTTTTCCTATATCAAGACAATCTTGGCATTGCGAAACCAGTCTATGAAGTTTGGCCCAGTTAATTTATTAGCATCCAGTATGCTTCTCAGTGATAAATGGTTTGCCATTTTGCGTTTATATCCTATATGAAGCAAAACATTATAAATATAGTTAATAATTGAAAGTAGTAATCATTAATGTCAGGTTTTAATACTCTAATGATTATTGTCACTATTTTAACAAAATAATAGCCTAAACTACTATTTCAAAAAATTTAACATTTAAACTTCTTAATGAGCTAGGACCCCTTTCATTTTTCCATGACCTTGAGCGTCTCAACAAGCCATGTAGAAACTAATTGAGTGGGTAACTTTGTTTACCAATTACATCTCTAGGCAACTCTTAGACCAGTTAGGGGACAACTCTTTGCCTAAATGCATCATATGCATTTCGCCTAAACATTGCCTCTAAAAATCATGCAATCGAGTTTGACGCATCCAGATAACACAACATTTAGTTGAATAAAACCCACCTTTTATAACTCAAACATGCTCGTATGGTAGAATGACCTTGAGCGACTCAACAAGCCTTCTACGGTAGGAACTCAGGTTATCTTATTATGATGGTGAAAGTTAACTTAATCATACGAAGCATGTGTCGCAACCTAAAAAATAACGACGACGAGTCTCATCGCAAGACTATATTATTCGTTAAGCGTGACATTTAAAATAAACCGAGGAAAAGTCGACTTAATTCCTCTAGAAAAATGAAGGTTTTGAAAATGACCTTAAAAAAGACATGGAGTCGCCACCAATCTTTTTTAGCTAGGTGTGATCGGCCACCTATTAAAACCGGTTTTATAAAATATTTTAAAATTTAATTAAAACATTTTAAAAACCAATTTCAAGTCTGCGTTTTAAACCAGAGAAATCAAAGAAGCGGGTTCGGGAGTCGGTTACGTGTGGGGAAGGATTAGCACCCCCACAACGCCCGTATAAATCGGTACCTTATTAATCGTGTGTTATCTCAAGTCTCGGTGAAAAGTTGGTTTTAAATTTAGTATTTCAAGTTAATTCCCAATTTAAAGAAAAATAATTTTATTTTTTTATTGACAATGATCCGAAATTTATAAATTCAAAATTTTCCTATATTCCCCAACAAACGTGGCAAAATATAGAAATTTTTATTAGTTTTAGAAAACTTTCCGAATCATTCTCTTTTTGAAAGAAAGATATTCCTTTATTAATAATAATTGATGATATTCCCTCCAGCAAACCCGGTAGAGAACTCATGAATTATTTTAAATCGGGAATATCTTTATTTTTATTGAAAACCATTATCTTTTTTGAAAACATTTAAAAGAAATGAATATGTATAGGCATGGCATAAATAAAATGACATAGCAAAATCTAAATAATATAATGCAACCTAAATGTCATGACACATAGAAATTAATATGGTAAGAATCACATATTATATAAAATGCATGAATATAAAAATGCAATGCATGAAATGTATTTTTTCCTTTAATTAAGGAAATCCGTATATCTAAAAAGATATCCGGTTACCTTAGGAAAATATGTCAAATTAAATATTCTAAAACCAAAATACTTTGTGATTGTTTGAAAACAATTTTGAAAAGCTTGAATTAAAAATAAAAACTGGGCTAAAATTTTTAAAATGACTCTAATTTCCTAAGTTTAAAAAAAAAATCCAGACTTGGCTACCCTTGACCCGGGACTGAAAAAACCATTTTTAGAGTTTAAAAAGGCTTAGAAATTACCCTAAGTCAGTAGCTAACCCTCCTAATCAGCCCACTCTAAGTAAATTAACCAAATCAGAAAAATGGTTTTTCTTTAAATTCAAATCTGACTCCACTGTCCAGTTTTAATCAATGATTTTTTATCCTATTTTTAAAAATTCCAAAAATTCTAAAAAAAATACTGGAGACTCAAGACATGTAAAAATACACGAGAAAAAATCGGCTTAATTTTTTGATCAAAGATGAATTCCCAGAAAAACCAGAGATGTACGAGTTTTTGGAGGGGAAAAAACTGCTTTGTTTTTCTTTAAATTCAATTCTGACTCCACTGTCCAGTTTTAATCCATGATTTTTTACCCTATTTTTAAAAATTCCAAAAATTCTGAAAAAATTACTGGAGACTCAGGACATGTAAAACTACACGATAAAAAATCGGCTTAATTTTTTGATCAAAAATGAATTCCCAGAAAAATCAGAGATGTACGAGTTTTTGGAGGAGAAAAAACTGCTTTGTTTTTCTTTAAATTCAATTCTGACTTCACTGTCCAGTTTTAATCCACGATTTTTTACCCTATTTTTAAAAATTCCAAAAATTCTGAAAAAATTACTGGAGACTCAGGACATGTAAAACTACACGATAAAAAATCGGCTTAATTTTTTTGATCAAAGATGAATTCCCAGAAAAATCAGAGATGTACGAATTTTTGGAGGAGAAAAAACTGCTTTGCCAGCACATTTTTTTGTCTTTGATAAAATCATTTAAAAATCAAAGTAAAAATATTTGAAACTCATAAAATGACTTGAAAGCAGTAGCTAGGACTTTTTGAAAGTTAGATAAAAAATGGCTAAGTAAAAAAATCACAAAGGTAGAATAATCAACTTGACAAACTTAATTTTCCACAAGTGTGCTCAAGAGAGCATGACTTTGAACCATTAATTGGCTCAAGTCATTATTCAAGTGGCATGAACATGAAATGCATGAAACAATGCAGCAAACATAATGCATGAAAATGCATGGATCTAAACCTAAATGTAAGGAAAATGCATGACACAAATAATATGGCCTAGACCTAACATGAACTTGCATGGCATTTAATGTAACCTAGACCTAAGACATGCATGGCATTTTCACAAACACAAGGCATGCTTAATTCAAAAATCCAACCAAATATCATGCAAATGCAAAAACCTAACAACTAGCATGACAAAAATACAACACACAATGCAAAACACATGGAGTAGCCAAATGGCCCCAAGCTTCAACAAGCATGGCATTTTCACAAACACTTGGTATGCTAGCATGAAAAAAACTAAGTCATAACACAAAAATCACACAAGCATTTTCACAAACACCTAATATACCAAATCTAAAACATGCTCACTAAGATATAAAACAAGAATCATGCAAAGAATCACACAAGCATTTTCACAAACACTTAATATGCTAACTCTAAAACATGCTCAAATTTAAACAACATGAAAACAGAAAATTAAAAATGCAAAAAACATGATATCTAAGACATAAATGGCAACAAACAAAGCAACCAAATTAAATATAACTTAAGAACATGAAATAACATAATATTTAAAACATCAAAAATAAAGAAAATAGCATAAACAATATGGTAAAATGAATCAAAAACAATAACTTAAAATAAATAATGTAGGCCATTTGGCCATGGTGAGTTTATTGTAAAAACAAAATGTAAGAAAAATATACTTAAGAAAGGAAATGAAGGAAGAACAAGAAACATTATTTTAAAATGAAAACTCACCAAGTAGCTTTTGAACGGATTAAGCTATAAACCCTCAGAGTAGCTTTTGAACGGATTAAGCTACAAACCCTCAGAGTAGCTTTTGAACGGGTTAAGCTACAAACCTTCAAAGTAGCTTTTGAACGGATTAAGCTACAAACCCTCAAAGTAGCTTTTGAACGGATTAAGCTACAAACCCTCAAAACAAAAACACTATGACTCACCACCCGGATAATCCTAATACAAGTGTATAGACTATCTCACAAGGGGTAGTGGGTGGTCTCAACCAAAGGCCAAGACTCCTTATTTATAAGGTGAGTACCTCCTTGGCTTGACATTACAAAGGGATGTGGGATTGGGACTTAGGCTCAAAAATGAAAATCTCTAACTTAACTCTTGATTTTTAATCACTTGATTGAAAAAATCCTAAGCTTCCTCCTTCCTTTGGGCTTGGGCAGGCCAGCACTTCTCTTTGCCAGCCCAGCTCTGATTTTTGAAAGGCCCAAAGAAGCCCTTTTCGGTTGCTTGGGTGAAATGACCATTTTACCCCTCTCGGATGCAAATAAATATCAAACGGACTCCAAATTCAATTTTTCTTTTTTTAATACTTCCAAAATAATAAAATATTGAGTTCTGGAAGTTTTCAAAATTATCCGAGTTCGTTTGCTATTTATTTGGATTTTTTCTTCCCAAAATGTCCTTTTATGCCCCTACTTTTTACCATTTTTAAACGAGCTCCAAATCAAGATTTTTCTTCACCAATCTCTTCAAAATAATTAAAAAGTGTGATCTGGAAGTTTTCATAATTTTTGGAGCTCATTTGGTATTTGTTCGGGATTTATCGGCTTGAATTACTGCATAGGAGGCTCGGGATTTGTCCATTTTGCAAACGAACTCGGAATCAAGATTTTCTTTCGCCAATCTCTTCCAAATAATTTAAAAATGAGATTTGCCAAATTTTAGAATTTTTGGAGTCCATTTGCTATTTTTCCGGGATTTATCTTTTTGAATTACTGCATAAGAAGCCCGGGATTTGGCCATTTTGCAAACGAACTCGGAATCAAGATTTTCTTTCGCCAATCTCTTTCAAATGATTTAAAATGAGATTGACAAATTTTCCATAATTTTCGGAGTCCATTTGCTATTTTTCCCAAATTTTTCCAATTTTGCCCTTTTACCTCCGAAACCCGGTTTTGCTCAAAACAAATCCGATTTTCAGATTTTCTTCAATCCGAGCCTTGGGACATCCTTTTTAACCATTCTTCATCCATTGGGGGCTTTGGTCTTACCAAGTCGGGCCATTTCTGTGATTCTTCCCGATTTCACCGAAATCCACTAGAAACCCTAATTCTCGGTTTTCTCCCGGATTGACTTTTCTTTCTGTTTTTCTTGCAAGTGACTTCTCCATTACCCGTAGTCAGTGCTTATCTTTCATTTGGAACCTTCAATTTCGACCAGTTTGATCGTTTAAGCACTTTTCCCCAAATTTCTTGGATTAGGGTTTCTTTTCTACTGAATCTCCAAATCCCAACTTCCGAACTCCATATCTTTCAATGTAGACCTCGGATTATCAAAATTCTTTCTCCATTTTTCAATTGAACTTAAAATCTTGATTTTGAAAGTGGGTTGACTTTTTGAGTAGTTGACTTTTAGGGTTGACTTTTTTGGGTTTGACTTTTTCGGGGTTGACTTTTTTTTAAGTTTGACTTTTTGTGCTCGCCCTCTTAAACTAAGTCTCGGAGTACCACCTGCAGGATGAAAACAGTCTTTTTATACTCGGAAACATCAATATGGGAGGAAAACATACCTGTTTAGTGATCCGGACAAAATTAGGTGTCTACAGCTGCCCCTCTTTGGCTGTTGCTGAGAATCAGGAATCAGGCAAAGATAAACCAACACTAATTTTGTACGGTCAGTGAAATCACATGGAAAGGAAAGGGGTTTTCTTTTTCATTCTTCTATCATTTTTTCATTTTTTTTCCATTTTCTATTTTTCATTTTTCATTTCTCCTTTTTTCATTTTTTTTTTCAATTTTTCAAATTTTTTTTTTTTCAAAATTTTTTTTTCAAATTTTTTTTTTTTACCATACAGTAAATTGAAGATTTTATCCTTAAATTGAATTCCCTGCCTAAACAAGGCTCGATTCGTCTTAAGGAAACGAAATCGATTTGCAAGAAAGGAAATGACCTCGACGATGGTTTCGGGGCCTTAACCTATCTTGTTCTCAGCTGTGTTCAAAATTCTGGATATCTCCACCAGAAGCTTCGGCTATCACCACCAAAGTCTTGCTCATTTTTTTTTATTTTTTTTTTTAAATGTAAAAATTTTGGGTCTCACCTCCAGAAGAAGATTTCTCATGTTTCAAAATTATAAAACCCTGGATATCTCCACCAAAGGCTTCAGCTATCACCACCGAAGACTTGTTCACTTTTAAAACTGCAAAATTCTGGATATCACCACCAGAAGCTTTGGCTATCACCACCAAAGACTTGCTCATTGTACAATTCTGGGTAACTCCTTCAGAATAAAATTTCTCATTTTTCAAAATTATAAAACCCTGGATATCTCCACCAGAGGCTTCAGCCATCACCACCGAAGACTTGTTCACTTTTTAAAACTGTAAAATTCTGGATATCCCCACCAGAAGCTTTGAGAAATGATGCAGATGCACATGTCTTTTAACAAGGTGCTCATGCTTTGGCTATTGCTGAGAATCAGGAATCAAGCAAAGATAAACCAACACTAATTTTGTACGGTCATTTGAAATCACATGGAAAGGAAAGGGGTTTTCTTTTTCATTTCTTCATTCATTTTTGCATTTTTCATTTTTCATTTTCTACTTTTTTCCTTCTCTTTTTTCTTTTTTTTTCTTTTTTTCTTTTTTTTCTATTTTTTCTCTTTTTCAATTTTTCAAATTTTTTTTTTGAATTTTTTTTTTAAAACAATAAATTGAAGATTTTGTCCTTAAATTGAATTCCCTGCCTAAACAAGGCTCGATTCGTCTTAAGAAAACGAATTCGATTTTCAAAAGAAAAATTTATGCCCGAAGGTCTTTAAAATTGGTGCCCGGAGGTCTTAAAATAACTGGTGCCCGGAGGTCTTAAAAATTGGTGCCCGACGGCCTTACCCCTGAAAAAAGTTATGCCCGGAGGTCTTAAAGATGTTGCCCGGAGGTCTTACCTGTGAATTATGCCCGGAGGTCTTAAAAATGGTGCCCATAGGCCTTACCCCTGAAAAAAAGAGTTATGCCCGGAGGTCTTAAAGATGTTGCCCGGAGGTCTTACCTGTGATTTGAAAAATTATGCCCGGAGGTCTAAAAAATGGTGCCCATAGGCCTTACCCCTGAAAAAAAGTTATGCCCGGAGGTCTTAAAGATGTTGCACGGAGGTCTTACCTGTGATTTGAAAAATATGCCCGGAGGTCTTAAAAATGGTGCCCAGAGGTCTTAAGAATGGTGCCCGGAGGCCTTACCCGTGATTTGAAAAAAATATGCTGTATGCGACTTTAAAAATGATGCCCGGGGGTCTTAAGAATGGTGTCAAGAGGTCTTAAGAATGGTGATTTAAAAAAAATGCGCTGTATGCGACTTTAAAAATGATGCCCGGGGGCCTTAAGAATGGTGCCCGGAGGCCTTACCCGTGATTTGGAAAAAATGCGCTGTATGCGACTTTAAAAATGATGCCCGGGGGTCTTAAGAATGGTGCCCGGAGGCCTTACCCCTGAAAAAAAGTTATGCCCGGAGGTCTTAAAGATGTTGCCCGGAGGTCTTACCTGTGATTTGAAAAATTATGCCCGGAGGTCTTAAAAATGGTGCCCATAGGCTTTACCCCTAAAAAAAAAGAGTTATGCCCGGAGGTCTTAAAGATGTTGCCCGGAGGTCTTAAAAATGGTGTCCATAGGCCTTACCCCTGAAAAAAAGTTATGCCTGGAGGTTTTAAAGATGTTGCCCGGAGGTCTTACCTGTGATTTGAAAAATTATGCCCGGAGGTCTTAAAAATGGTGCCCATAGGCCTTACCCCTGAAAAAAAAGAGTTAAGTCCGGAGGTCTTAAAGATGTTGGTGAAGAATTGTTGAAAATTAACCTAAAGATTTTGAGAAGATGCGAATGCTTTTTGATGCAAATGCATATGTTGAATAAGATACGAAATGACTTAAACTGGTGCAAATGTCTTTAATGCAAATGTAAATGACTTGGATTGATGCCCATGTTTCATGATGCAGATGCCCCTACTAATTGTGTTCATGTAAGTGGTTTATGAATGGTGTAACTACAATTACTACACATTAATGAAAATGCAATGATTCTAGAAATGATGCAATTGTTTGAGATGACACAAATACGAATTCCATGAAGAATGTCTTTGTAAAGGTAAAATGCAGATGCTTGTGGAATAATGCCAATGCAAATACCCATGAATGATGCAAATGCTTACCGACACTGTGCAGATGCAAAAGCTCGATAGAGAGATGAATGCTCATGAGTGATGCAAATGCCCCTGGTTGTTTTTTTTTTTTTTTTTTTTTTTTAGGCTTTGGCTTAGCCTTTCAAATTCATTTTTCCTCTTCAAATCAGAGTATATCTTCAATTCATTTTGGCTATTCTCTTTGCCCCAACAGTTTTCAAACTTTCATCAACAGAGATCTGCACTGGGTTCGATTTCTTCTTCTCATATCTGGAAGTCAGGACCTATTCTGGCAGTTCTACACCTTTGAGTTAGAAAAATCCTTGTCTCATGTCAACATCAGAATGGGTATTTCAAAAATATCTTTATTTGTTTTCTCATTTTGAAAACTTCTGAACAAAAAATATTATCCCCACAATGTGTGATGTACAAATATTTTGAAGACTGATGATTATTGTTAGAAATTTCTCTAAATATCAATCTGGGTTTTTTCAACTGGGATTGGCAAGGCTTGGTATAACAAGATTCTCTCTTTTGAAAACTTCATGACAAAAATGTATATCCCTTCTAGGCTCACAAATGGAACAGGTTTTATAAATCATGAATTCATTGAGAACCAAACAAATTCAACATTATTTTAGTTTCCATATCAAGGCATTTTGACAAGCGTCAAGATTGGCTGGGATGTTTAAACCGGAAAGTTTAATCTTGGAGAAAAAAAGTTTCAGTTTTTGAAGACAATCCTTTGAATGAGAGTTGGCAATTTGGGGGTTCAAGAATTCCTAGATGTTCCTCGATGACCACTCCTTTAATAAGATCTTTTCTTTTGGGGTATCGGCACTATCATAGATGGCATCGAAAATTTCCAAATTTACTCTAGACCGCCCATTTTTGGGTTTTCGCCCTAGAGTCCCCTTCTTTCTTTTTTTTTTTTTGTGTTCTACCGTACACTTGAGAATTATAAATTCTTCCTTAGTGAAATGATAATTCGATGAAATGGGATAAAATCTGAGGAAAAACCTTTCAGATTAAATATTCATGCTTGATCAAAATGGACTTTTAAAGCATATAATATAGGCCATGGCTCAGGGTTCAGAAAGAAAGGATAAATAGGCCCAAAATATGTGTTTGAGGGTAATCAGATCAAGGATCATTTCTTGAGGAGGATTCTCTTTGAAGCATTTGTCCCTTCTTAGACATTTCTTTCCTTTTGACTTTGCTCTTTTTCTTCCTTGCTCTTGGCTTTCAATTTGCCATGTCTTTCAAACATTTTTTTTGCTTTCATTTTTTTTGTGTTTTTCTTTTGTTTTTTTTTTTTTGTTCTCTTGGCTTTCATTTCGCCATCTTTTCCTCTTCTTTTTTCTTTGACAGAGTGCGCCCGTATTTATTCGGGGCTTCATTTGCTTTTGTCTGTGCTTGAGCTATCACTCATTTCTCAATGATTTTTGAAAAGATCTTTCCTCGCATTTACCCCCCAGTGTAGAGGGTAATCCTTGATTAGGGTTCAAAGAAGAAAGAATTCTTTTGGCTCAAAAGGGGTGACTATGGATAATTTCTTTTTGTGTGAAGGGGATATGAAAGATGGCCATTTCTCATGTCAAGCACAAATATTCACATTGAAAAGCAATCCCAGGGGAAATAGATATTCAGAATTTCATTTTGCACTTTGGAATCATCCGAATTCTCACATGCATGATATCACGATTTTTCTTTTTTTTTTTTTCTTTTTTTTTTTTTTCGTCGCACCCCTCTAATGATTCATGCATTAGCCCATCCTTCTTTACCATGTATCCATCATTTCCATATATGATGCCCCAATTTGATTAACCATGAGAATCTGTATCAACGAGGAACATAGCAAGTCTAGGTTTATTTTGAAAAGGCTGAGTTTCCAATCTGAGTTTTTTTTTTTTTTGAAGAGATAAGGAAAATATGACCCAAAAACGGGTTTTCTCTGGGACAAGGGATAATCTAGTTTAATCATTGTGCCCCAGGATGTCAATCATGAAGTGATGTTTGGGCAATTACTGTTTTGTGGTTATTGGGAAAGGTCATGAATGGTTTTAGCACAATATTGACACACACCAAATTATCAAAATCTAGACTCTTGAAAGAATGTCTCATTTGTTTGATTTTCAAGGAATTCGAAAAATTTCAAAAAGTTCGTTCCTTTGTTCATAGCCTAGACTAGGATCTACATCCTTGCTTATTTTGCAATGACAATGCTTCTCTTTTTTCATTCATTTTTCCTTGAAGCATTAGGTCTTTCAAGTGCTCTTGGTTTAAGAGATTTAGGCTTAGGAAAACCTAAAGAGAATGGAGAAGGTATTGGGTCATTTGTAACACTGATCATCAATCTTCTTGAGACTATCCATCACTAAAAATTCCTTAATGCTTGTTTTTGCAAATTCAAGTTATTGTTGAAACACAACAAACACAAAGCACTTAAAATTCAAAATTCATTTAATTCATGTAGATGTTAACATGAGACAAGTGCTTTCATCATCACAGTGTATAAAACTACATGCGTCAAAAATGCTCCTATTGACATCCTTCAAAGGTAGTAATTCTCCCCCTAAAACCCTGAAAGAAATTGATTTAGGGCTAAGTGGCCTTCCATTGATCGATAAGCTCCGGTGTCAAAATACCATCACGGATAAGACTTTCAATCCTTTCCTTCAGTTGTCTGCATTTTTCAGTTGAATGCCCAACTACCCCTAGGTGATAATCACACTTGCTGTCAGGGTCATAACTCCTTGCTGACGGATTCGGAGCTATTTTCAAAGGTACCGGGGTAAGGTACTGATTCTTTATTAGTAATGGCAGTAAGTCAGGGATGGGGATTGGAATTCTTTCTTGATTTTCTCGCGGTCGTTTTTTAGAAGTAGGCCTTGTTGCAAGGGCTGGTATAGGATTAGGTGTTTGGGTAGGTAGGTAAGGATAAAGGCTTGGAGATACCTCAGTAGGGTAACATGATTGGCATGAGGGAAATTGGGAATATGGGATGAAATCTCCCATAGTTTGGACATCTTCCTCTTTCTTTCTTGGTGCCTTATTTCTCTCGGTATTAGATGTTCCTTCTCTTTCAAGTTTCCCACTCTTGATAGCATTCTCAATCATCTCCCCTGAAATTACCATGTCCGCAAAATTCTTCGAAGCATTGCCGACGAGTCTGTCATAGTACGGGGCCTGCAATGTATTCACGAAAAGGATAGTGATTTCCTTTTGTGTCAAGGGCGGTTGTACTTGGGCAGCCAGGCTCATCCACCGTTGTGCATATTCTTTGAAGCTCTCAGTAGCTTTTTTCTCCATATTTTGCAAAGTGAGACGATCAAGTGTCCTGTCGGTCATATGCTTGTACTGGTTTAGAAAAGCCCTAGCCAAATCATTCCAAGAACGAATCTGATCCTTGCTCAACTGACTATACCACCTAATTGCGGACCCGCTGAGGCTATCCTGAAAGCAGTGAATTAAAAGCTTATCATTATCTATCTGACTTGTCATCTTTCGGCAGAACATAGTGATGTGGGCTGATGGATCGGTCGTCCCGTCATATTTCACAAAGTCAGGGATCTTGAACTTAGGAGGAATGACTAAATCGAGGACCAAGCATCGTTCTTTCGCCTCCACACTCCCGAATACATCTGTTCTTTCTATTGCCCGGAGCCTTTCATCTAACAACTGATATTTCCCTTGGGAATCTGCCAACTCAACCTCATTTACTGCAACCCTTTTCAACTTTGCCTGTTCAGCCGGATCATCTGAGTTTAGGACATTGACGGGGTTAACAGTGTTCTGGGCATCACTTATTGCGACCTCATCTTGGCCCTTTTGTACCTCTAACCCTTCTCCGGCGACAAAGTTTTCGGTGTATCCTTTTCCCTTGATTACAGCAGACATTAGCTCCATCAGTTTAGTCATCTGATCCTTAGATTCTGCTTGAGATTTTGCTAGCTGTTCTCGCAATTCTCTCTGTTCCCTTTCCATTTTTTCCATTCGGGCAACTTGTTCATCCTCCATGGCACCAGCCTGTATTAAAAGTGTACTCAGTACTTCTTCTGATTTGAAATGGAAATTCTTTCAAAGACTCCTAAAGCCAAGCCAACTTTTGTTTTATTTCCTCCAAATGTATGTCATGATGAATGAGCCATGAATGCAATTTGATGCATGTGAAGCTAAACAATATGATGTATGGATATGTACAATGGAAACATCCTGACCATATATGTAATAAATGCAATCACAATGCCAACATGTTGCAAACAAAGAATAAACAAATCAACACATGGATATATGCAATGACTGATCATGTGCATTTTAGCATATTTCCCAATGAATGATCATATATCCTATGAATGCAACACGGTGTCAATTATGATACATGCAAACAATGAATGATTGATATAGAGTATATACAAAGAAAATCATGCTAACCATGTGTGTCATGAATGCGACCTAATGCTAACATGATGTATGTAATAAGCAAATTAATGCATGAACATATACAAAGAAATCATGCTGACTATGTTTGTTATGAATGCAACCCAAAGTCAACATGATGCATGTAAAGAACAAGCAGATTAATGCATGGATATATACAGAAAAATTATGATGACCATGTATGCTATGGATGCAATCTAATGCCAGGTATATTACCATCCATTTTTTGCAAAAAACGAGATCAATAATACAACCAAAATGTACATGCTCTATTCACACATGTATGAAATGTGCAACATGCAAAAATGCTTGAAAAAGGATTTTTTTTTAAAAACAATATATGAACATCTGCCCCAGCAATATCTGCTTATTTAGGCATCATGATGCCTTCGAGGCGGAGTATCACATTTATTACGGGCGATGTATGTACATTGTTGCCCGATCTACCACACTTATTCGGAGTGTAAAATAGGTAACAAAAGGTTTAGAAATGTCCCTCCATGTGTTCCTATTTTCGGTACATCTAACGGAAATTCGGCATGGCTTCGCCTAGGTTCACTATATGAGGGTGAATCGGTTCTAAGGCCCCGAATTGTTCCTCACTGTCGCCGGTGAAGGCTAGTAAGGCACCCCGATAAAAGCCGGTTCAATCCGTTAGAGTATATTTTCCTATGCCCGTACGGAGGATTATCACGAAGGCAATAGGTACTTTATACTACGAAAGTGTTTCACTAGCCCATACGGAGGATCATCACGAAGGCGTAGTTACTTTACTCCCACTTAAAAGGACGGAATCCGGGTAGAGGATTCATGTTATGCAAATGCACGTGTAGTGTGTGTGGAGGAATATCAAACCTTTCACTACCTATTCTACAAACCTTATTCTAAATGCCCTAGCAATTAAAACATTCAAGAATAGTGTAACGCATTAACCGACAAGCAATTATAATATACAACCTTAAATAACTAGAGAACAAAAATAAAATGCATGCACATGAGTATGAACATATTTAAAAACATTTTATTATTTTCAAAATTCTCCTTATTAAAAAAATGTGGGAATTAAAATTAAATACCAATTAAACCAACAAAACCGAGACTTTGATAACACACGACTAATTTCTAGGCCTGACTCTCTAATATGTCCCCAGTGGAGTCGCCAAGCTGTCGCAACCTAAAAAATAACGACGACGAGTCTCATCGCAAGACTATATTATTCGTTAAGCGTGACATTTAAAATAAACCGAGGAAAAGTCGACTTAATTCCTCTAGAAAAATGAAGGTTTTGAAAATGACCTTAAAAAAGACATGGAGTCGCCACCAATCTTTTTTAGCTAGGTGTGATCGGCCACCTATTAAAACCGGTTTTATAAAATATTTTAAAATTTAATTAAAACATTTTAAAAACCAATTTCAAGTCTGCGTTTTAAACCAGAGAAATCAAAGAAGCGGGTTCGGGAGTCGGTTACGTGTGGGGAAGGATTAGCACCCCCACAACGCCCGTATAAATCGGTACCTTATTAATCGTGTGTTATCTCAAGTCTCGGTGAAAAGTTGGTTTTAAATTTAGTATTTCAAGTTAATTCCCAATTTAAAGAAAAATAATTTTATTTTTTTATTGACAATGATCCGAAATTTATAAATTCAAAATTTTCCTATATTCCCCAACAAACGTGGCAAAATATAGAAATTTTTATTAGTTTTAGAAAACTTTCCGAATCATTCTCTTTTTGAAAGAAAGATATTCCTTTATTAATAATAATTGATGATATTCCCTCCAGCAAACCCGGTAGAGAACTCATGAATTATTTTAAATCGGGAATATCTTTATTTTTATTGAAAACCATTATCTTTTTTGAAAACATTTAAAAGAAATGAATATGTATAGGCATGGCATAAATAAAATGACATAGCAAAATATAAATAATATAATGCAACCTAAATGTCATGACACATAGAAATTAATATGGTAAGAATCACATATTATATAAAATGCATGAATATAAAAATGCAATGCATGAAATGTATTTTTTCCTTTAATTAAGGAAATCCGTATATCTAAAAAGATATCCGGTTACCTTAGGAAAATATGTCAAATTAAATATTCTAAAACCAAAATACTTTGTGATTGTTTGAAAACAATTTTGAAAAGCTTGAATTAAAAATAAAAACTGGGCTAAAATTTTTAAAATGACTCTAATTTCCTAAGTTTAAAAAAAAAAATCCGGACTTGGCTACCCTTGACCCAGGACTGAAAAAACCATTTTTAGAGTTTAAAAAGGCTTAGAAATTACCCTAAGTCAGTAGCTAACCCTCCTAATCAGCCCACTCTAAGTAAATTAACCAAATCAGAAAAATGGTTTTTCTTTAAATTCAAATCTGACTCCACTGTCCAGTTTTAATCAATGATTTTTTATCCTATTTTTAAAAATTCCAAAAATTCTAAAAAAAATACTGGAGACTCAAGACATGTAAAAATACACGAGAAAAAATCGGCTTAATTTTTTGATCAAAGATGAATTCCCAAAAAAACCAGAGATGTACGAGTTTTTGGAGGGGAAAAAACTGCTTTGTTTTTCTTTAAATTCAATTCTGACTCCACTGTCCAGTTTTAATCCATGATTTTTTACCCTATTTTTAAAAATTCCAAAAATTCTGAAAAAATTACTGGAGACTCAGGACATGTAAAACTACACGATAAAAAATCGGCTTAATTTTCTGATCAAAAATGAATTCCCAGAAAAATCAGAGATGTACGAGTTTTTGGAGGAGAAAAAACTGCTTTGTTTTTCTTTAAATTCAATTCTGACTTCACTGTCCAGTTTTAATCCACGATTTTTTACCCTATTTTTAAAAATTCCAAAAATTCTGAAAAAATTACTGGAGACTCAGGACATGTAAAACTACACGATAAAAAATCGGCTTAATTTTTTTGATCAAAGATGAATTCCCAGAAAAATCAGAGATGTACGAATTTTTGGAGGAGAAAAAACTGCTTTGCCAGCACATTTTTTTGTCTTTGATAAAATCATTTAAAAATCAAAGTAAAAATATTTGAAACTCATAAAATGACTTGAAAGCAGTAGCTAGGAATTTTTGAAAGTTAGATAAAAAATGGCTAAGTAAAAAAATCACAAAGGTAGAATAATCAACTTGACAAACTTAATTTTCCACAAGTGTGCTCAAGAGAGCATGACTTTGAACCATTAATTGGCTCAAGTCATTATTCAAGTGGCATGAACATGAAATGCATGAAACAATGCAGCAAACATAATGCATGAAAATGCATGGATCTAAACCTAAATGTAAGGAAAATGCATGACACAAATAATATGGCCTAGACCTAACATGAACTTGCATGGCATTTAATGTAACCTAGACCTAAGACATGCATGGCATTTTCACAAACACAAGGCATGCTTAATTCAAAAATCCAACCAAATATCATGCAAATGCAAAAACCTAACAACTAGCATGACAAAAATACAACACACAATGCAAAACACATGGAGTAGCCAAATGGCCCCAAGCTTCAACAAGCATGGCATTTTCACAAACACTTGGTATGCTAGCATGAAAAAAACTAAGTCATAACACAAAAATCACACAAGCATTTTCACAAACACCTAATATACCAAATCTAAAACATGCTCACTAAGATATAAAACAAGAATCATGCAAAGAATCACACAAGCATTTTCACAAACACTTAATATGCTAACTCTAAAACATGCTCAAATTTAAACAACATGAAAACAGAAAATTAAAAATGCAAAAAACATGATATCTAAGACATAAATGGCAACAAACAAAGCAACCAAATTAAATATAACTTAAGAACATGAAATAACATAATATTTAAAACATCAAAAATAAAGAAAATAGCATAAACAATATGGTAAAATGAATCAAAAACAATAACTTAAAATAAATAATGTAGGCCATTTGGCCATGGTGAGTTTATTGTAAAAACAAAATGTAAGAAAAATATACTTAAGAAAGGAAATGAAGGAAGAACAAGAAACATTATTTTAAAATGAAAACTCACCAAGTAGCTTTTGAACGGATTAAGCTATAAACCCTCAGAGTAGCTTTTGAACGGATTAAGCTACAAACCCTCAGAGTAGCTTTTGAACGGGTTAAGCTACAAACCTTCAAAGTAGCTTTTGAACGGATTAAGCTACAAACCCTCAAAGTAGCTTTTGAACGGATTAAGCTACAAACCCTCAAAACAAAAACACTATGACTCACCACCCGGATAATCCTAATACAAGTGTATAGACTATCTCACAAGGGGTAGTGGGTGGTCTCAACCAAAGGCCAAGACTCCTTATTTATAAGGTGAGCACCTCCTTGGCTTGACATTACAAAGGGATGTGGGATTGGGACTTAGGCTCAAAAATGAAAATCTCTAACTTAACTCTTGATTTTTAATCACTTGATTGAAAAAATCCTAAGCTTCCTCCTTCCTTTGGGCTTGGGTAGGCCAGTACTTCTCTTTTCCAGCCCAGCTCTGATTTTTGAAAGGCCCAAAGAAGCCCTTTTCGGTTGCTTGGGTGAAATGACCATTTTGCCCCTCTCGGATGCAAATAAATATCAAACGGACTCCAAATTCAATTTTTCTTTTTTTAATACTTCCAAAATAATAAAATATTGAGTTCTGGAAGTTTTCAAAATTATCCGAGTCCGTTTGCTATTTATTTGGATTTTTTCTTCCCAAAATGTCCTTTTATGCCCCTACTTTTTACCATTTTTAAACGAGCTCCAAATCAAGATTTTTCTTCACCAATCTCTTCAAAATAATTAAAAAGTGTGATCTGGAAGTTTTCATAATTTTTGGAGCTCATTTGGTATTTGTTCGGGATTTATCGGCTTGAAGTAGCATAGGAGGCTCGGGATTTGTCCATTTTGCAAACGAACTCGGAATCAAGATTTTCTTTCGCCAATCTCTTCCAAATAATTTAAAAATGAGATTTGCCAAATTTCAGAATTTTTGGAGTCCATTTGCTATTTTTCCGGGATTTATCTTTTTGAATTACTACATAAGAAGCCCGGGATTTGGCCATTTTGCAAACGAACTCGGAATCAAGATTTTCTTTCGCCAATCTCTTTCAAATGATTTAAAATGAGATTGACAAATTTTCCATAATTTTCGGAGTCCATTTGCTATTTTTCCCAAATTTTTCCAATTTTGCCCTTTTACCTCCGAAACCCGGTTTTGCTCAAAACAAATCCGATTTTCAGATTTTCTTCAATCTGAGCCTTGGGACATCCTTTTTAACCATTCTTCATCCATTGGGGGCTTTGGTCTTACCAAGTCGGGCCATTTCTGTGATTCTTCCCGATTTCACCGAAATCCACTAGAAACCCTAATTCTCGGTTTTCTCCCGGATTGACTTTTCTTTCGGTTTTTCTTGCAAGTGACTTCTCCATTACCCGTAGTCAGTGCTTATCTTTCATTTGGAACCTTCAATTTCGACCAGTTTGATCGTTTAAGCACTTTTCCCCAAATTTCTTGGATTAGGGTTTCTTTTCTACTGAATCTCCAAATCCCAACTTCCGAACTCCATATCTTTCAATGTAGACCTCGGATTATCAAAATTCTTTCTCCATTTTTCTATTGAACTTCAAATCTTGATTTTGAAAGTGGGTTGACTTTTTGAGTAGTTGACTTTCTAGGGTTGACTTTTTTGGGTTTGACTTTTTCGGGGTTGACTTTTTTTTAAGTTTGACTTTTTGTGCTCGCCCTCTTAAACTAAGTCTCGGAGTACCACCTGCAGGATGAAAACAGTCTTTTTATACTCGGAAACATCAATATGGGAGGAAAACATACCTGTTTAGTGATCCGGACAAAATTAGGTGTCTACAGCATGGACTCAATATTTTAATGAGGGATTTATTTAATTATTTAGGTCTCATTGCTTTGCTTGGTTGATTGTC
This sequence comes from Fremontodendron californicum, assembly GCA_030761205.1. NCBI lineage: Eukaryota > Viridiplantae > Streptophyta > Magnoliopsida > Malvales > Malvaceae > Fremontodendron > Fremontodendron californicum. Next base: position 13,663,616 of record JAULJL010000013.1, on the reverse strand, counting down.
ATTCATAGCATTTATTCAATTTATATATCAAATATATAACTTCAAAAATAAATCTATCTTATGCAATCTACTAGGATGATTATGAAATTTTATCTACTCTAGTTTCCTTGAGCCATTAGGAAACTAGTTGGTCAAATTCCTAGGGATACCATACAGAGTCTTCATAAGGCTTGATGGTGATCTCCTTGGTCCTTCCTTCTTGGAGCTATTTTTCCTTACATACTTGGAATTACATAAATTCATATTCTTATCCTAAATCTAAATCTAAATCTATAAAGAATATAACACTTACATTTCTTTATGAGAAACCTCAAGTTACATTCGGGGGGAGTTAGATGAGAAAAGAATCTACAATCGAGAATTTGAAAAGAGAAGGCAGGGTTCGCAGACCCTATTTATAAAAATACCGATAAGAAAATTTAACCATCCATGACCTATTCATACTAAGGTCTAGTCCATAATCATCCTCATGCATACATAATCATATTATAAGCATGATATAATAAAATGCATAGCCAATAGCACTTGGTGATCTTGTGTATTATTTGCATAAATATCGCTCACCCATTTGAGATAATTTATCAAATTATTTTAACAATCTCGATTCTTTGATTAAAATATTTTTAATCAGATTCCCAACATTTAGAAAAGTTTTCTTAAAATCGGACATCACCTAACTTTTAGGTAGTTTGTCTTAAACCGAATTAAAGAGTTCGAAACCTATCCTAACTCTTAGGAACTTGAATCTCATTAGATAACAATTACCTAATCGAACTTTTAAACACCTAATTCTGTCTGGACCACTAAAACATGTATGTTTTCTTCCTAAATTGATGTTTCAGAATGCTAAAAGGCTTTTCTCATCCTGCAGGTGGTCCTCCGAGACTTAGTCTAAGAAAGCGTACAGAAAAAGTCAAACTTGAAAAAAGTCAACCCCGAAAAAGTAAACCCCAAAAATGTAAACCCCAAAAAAGTCAACCACTGAAAAGTCAACCCACTTTCAAAATCAAGATTTGAAGTTCAATTGGAAGATGGTGAAAGAATTTTGATAATCCGAGGTCTACATTGAAAGATATGGAGTTCAGAAGTTGGGTTACGAAGATTCAGTAGAAAGGAAACCCTAGTTCAGGAAATTTGGGGAAAAATGCTTAAACAATCAAATTGGTCAAAAATTAAAGGTTCCAAATGAAAGATAAGTACTGACTACGGGTAATGGAGAAGCTACCTGGAAGAAAAACAAATAGAAAAGTCAATTCGGAAGAAAATCGAAAATTAGGGTTTTTGGTGGATTTTGGTGAAATTTGGAAGAATTACAAAAATGGACCGAGTCGGTAGGACTAAAGCCTGCTCTTATAGCCTTAGGATGCTAGGAAAATAAAAAGCTTGCAAAGATAGTTTTAACCACTTTTCAGATTTTTGTAAATATGGTTTATGTCTTTTGAACAATGGCATGGGAATGAATTAACTATGCTTGGAATTTACATGATGTCAATGATTAAGTTCCTCCAATTATTGTTTCCATGTGTTTTCTTCCACTACATCTACATTTGATTAATTACCTGTCATACCACGCATGTCATCAATCCATTCATTGGCATTAAGTTCACGTGAGCATAATGATGGCTCTATCAATGCCAATGATAGAGAAGCCAATGTTGTCATCGATACTCTCTGATCTCTATAAGCAAATAAAAAGGGGGTTTTCCTCAAGCCCCTAAAATAAAAAGCCATGATGAGAATGAATATTGATAGAGTTCATGCTTGCTCTTTAAAGATAGATTTGATTTCCTTTTTCTTTCAGATAACACCAAAAAGTGAAATGGGAGAAGATTTTTCTACCCGATTGGATCAGATGGAATAGAAGCAAAATGAGATAGCTGCGCAAACAATGTAGATGACTCAGGGTATTGGAAAAATGAGAGAAATTATGGGAGAACACTTTACATAGAAAAGTAATCAATCTCAAGAGTATGGCAATTTAGGAAAGAATGTTCAAGACCAGATTTTTGATAAGGTTCATTCACAATCAGTTCACAGACAAAAGGTAGTGATACAACCTCCAGAGTATGCCCTATTGGAGGAAAGGATTCGAGCTGTTGAAGATGGAAACGAATTTAGTGTAAAGGAGTTACTTTTGATCTCTAATGTGGTTATCCCGCCAAAATTCAAAGTTTCAGAATTTGAAAAATATGATGGACTTAAGTGCATGAAACACATTTGGCCGCATATAATCGTAAGATGACGGGGCATGCTCATGATGAGAAACTGCTCATCCATATCTGTCGCAACCTGGGATCTCGTGACCCGTTAAGTGTGACATTGAGGGAAAGAGTGGAAAAGATGACTTAATTCTCTTGAAATAAAAATGAGGGTTTGAAAGTGACCTCGAAAAAGAAATGGAGTCGCCAGCAATCTTTTTTGGCTAGGTGTGATTGGTCACCTATTAAAACCGGTTTTAATAAAACATTTTAAAATTAATTAAAACATTTTAAGAAAACCAATTTTGAGGTATGCGCTTTAATCCAGAGAAAAACAAAGGCGGGTCTGGGAGTTGGTTACATGTGGGGAAGGATTAGCACCCCTTGTCGCAACCTAAAAAATAACAAGTCTCATCGCGAAACTCTATTCGTTAAGTGTGACATTGAGGAAAAACAGAGGAAAAGGCGACTTAATTCCTCTTGAAATAAAATGGGAGTTTGAAAATAACCTCGAAAAAAGACATGGAGTCGCCGCCAATCTTTTTTGGCTAGGTGTGATCGGCCACGTATTAAAACCAGTTTTGTAAAACATTTTAAAATTAATTAAAACATTTTTAAAACCAATTTAAAGTCTGCGTTTTTTAAACCAGAGAAATCAAAGAAGCGGGTTCGAGACTCGGTTACGTGCGGGGAAGGATTAGCATCCCCACAACGCCCGTATAAAACGGTACCTTATTAATCGTGAGTTATCTCAAGTCTCGATAAAAAGTCGATTTTAAATTTGGTATTCCAAATTAATTTCCAATTTTAAGAAAAATAATTCCATTTTTAATTGAAAATGACCCAGAATTTATTAATTCAAAATTTTTCTATATTCCCCGGCAAATGCTGCAAAATATAGAAATTTTTATTTATTTGGAAAATTTTCTGAATCATTCTCGTTTTTTGAAATAAAGATATTCCTTTATTAATGATAATTGATGATATCCTCCCCAGCAAACCCGGCAGAGAACTCATGAATTATTTTAACTCAGGAATATCTTTATTTTATTGAAAATCATTCTCTTATTTTATAACATTTAAAAAAATGAATATGAGCATGTGTGACATAATAAAGATGACATAGCAAAATCTAGATGATATAATACAACATAAATGACATGATATAATTTAAATGACATAGTATATTATAAATGAAATGATACAACCTAAGTGACATAATATATTCTAAGTGAAATGATATAACCTCAATGACATAATATATTCTAAATGAAATGATATAACCTAAGTGACATAATATATTCTAAGTGAAATGATATAATTTAAATGACATGGCAAATCTAAATGACATGGTATATTTTAAATGACATGGCATATTCTAAATGACATAAGACAATTTAAATGACATGGCAATGTAATCTAAGTAATATGAAATGATATGAATCAAAAAATAATATTTATCATGAAATATGCATGAAAATAAAAATAACAATGCATGAACATAGTAAATCCTAAATGATGTGACAAAAATAAATGACGAAGCAAAAAGCATAGGATAACATAGAATATTCACAACCATATAACAAACAATATAACACTATAAAATATGAACCAAAATAATAACATTACCATAGAAAAATTCATAGCAAAAATCATATATCATATAATATGCATGAACATGGAAAATGCAATGCGTGAAAGTGTATTTTTTCCTTTAAATAAGGAAATCCGTATACTTAAAAAGATATCCGACTACCTTAGAAAAAGACATCAAATTAAATTTTCTAAAATCAAAAATACTTTGTGATTGGTTTAAAAACAATTTTGAAAATTCTTGGATGAAAAATGACACATGGTCGAACCCCCTTTTAAAAATGGCTCTATTTTCCTAACTTTGAAAATCCGGACTTGACCACCCTTGACCCGAGCTTTATAAAATCATTTTTTAGGATTAAAATGGCTTAGAAATCAACCTAGGACAGTAGCTAAGGTTCCTAATCAGCCCTCTCTTAATGCCTTAGCCAAAATAGAAAATTATTTTTCTCTTTAATTCAAATCTGGCTATACTATCTAGTTTTAAAGCGTGATTTTGTAACCTATTTTTAAAATTTGAAAAAAATCTGAAAAAATTATAGGAGACTTAGAACATGTCGAAATCTATGGGAAAAAAATTGGCTTAATTTTTAGACTAAGGATGACCTACCAGAAAAATCACAAAATCAAAACACTGGGTGAAAAATTATTTTGCCAAAAACCATTTTTAAGCCTTTGATAAAATCATTCAAAAATCAAAATAAAATATTGGAGACTCCTCTAAGGACCTACAAACAGTAGTTAAAATTTATAAAAATTTGGACAAGGATTGCGTAATGGAAAAAAAATCACAAAGGTAGAAATTCCAACTTGACAACTTATTAATTTTCCACAAGCATGCTCATGTGATCTTGGCTTTGAGCCATTGATTGGCTTAACTTAAAAATCAAGTGGTATGATATGAGATGCATGAACAAATAGCAAGTTAAATGCATGAAATGCATGATTTAAGGCCTAGATGACATAGAAAATGCATGGCATAAAAATGACCTAATGCCTAACATGAACTTGCATGGCAATAAATGCAACCTAGACCTAGACATGCATGAAATGCATGGCAATGTAAATGTGACCTAGACCTAAAAAATGCATGGCAATAACACAAGCACATGGCATAGTAAATCAAATACACAATATTATGGCATAGAAATGCAAGCATGTCTACTAACAAGATGAAAATGCACACACAAGGCAAAGAACAATAGGGAAGCCTAATGGTCACATATCTAAATGGTGAAATCCTAGCATGACATTAACACAAACACATGGTATAGTATATGCAGGACTTAAAAGGAAACATGATGCAAAGGCAAAGATGTAGCTAGACAAATATACAAACACATAGTATGGTAAGACCACAAGGCATGAACAACTTAATATGGTGAAAACAGAAAATTAAAAATGGCAAACAAAGTAAAGAGACATGAAAATACAATGATAAAATCAGCAAAAATAAAGGTAAGTAAGTAAGAAGGTTAAAAACAAGCTCCATATCTTGATTATCTTAAAAAGTTAGAACATCAAAACAAGTTAGAATATCACAACCAGCATGGAAAATAAATCAAACTCATCACAAGCACTCCAAGGGTAGGTTTGGCCATTATGAAAAAATGGTGGAAAACTTGTTTTTTCTTTGATTTTTTTTGTTCAAGAAAACATAAGATAGGAGCTTTAGGAGGAAATTTTAAAACATTTATTTCACAACCAAAATCAACAAAATGTCACAAAATATCAAAGAAAATCAGCAAGTTAAGCATGGAAAAGGAAAGAAAATGAAAGAGTTAGGTGCCTTTAGGCTACCTTCAAGAAAACTTAGCTATTTGCTCCTAAAATGAATAGTGATCAGCCAAAAAAAGTATTTGCAAAATGAAAAACCCCTCCCCCTTGTAGTAGCCGAATGGTCACATTTGTGGCTAAGATGTTGTCATTTTTTTTCCTAGCCAATTTGATCCAAAGGCCCCTAATCCAAGATGCTTCAAATGTGAAATTACCATCCTTAGATTAAGTAATCAGCCCCTTACTGATACAGCTGTTCAAAAAAATGAAGCCATCATGTTGACATCCTCCCTCTTCATGCATTGGACCATGTGGCAAAATTACAAAGGTTTGATAAAAAAAATAACTATCTTACTATCCATTTTTGGCCTTTGGATGCAAGAGCTCATCAAAAATCACTCTCCTCATTGGCTTGGCCGAATGGCCCTTCATATTCCATCCCACTCTCTATTTTTTAATTGCAAGAAAGGTCCTTTTCGATTTCTTCGATAAAAATTACCCTTTTAGCCCCCGAACCTAATTAAATAGCAAACAGACTCCAAATTCAAATTTTCTTTTTTTTCAATACTTCCTAAATAATATAAAATTGAGTTCTGGACGTTTTCATAATTTTTTGAGCCCATTTGCTATTTTTCCCTGATTTTTCTTCTAAAATTGCCCCTTAATGCACCCGAATTTTTACCATTTTTCAAACGAGCTTTGATTCTAGATTTTTCTTCACTTATCTATTCCAAATAATTTAAAATTGATATCTGGAAGTTTTCATAATTTTTTGAGCTCATTTGCTATTTTTTCGGGATTTATCTTTTGGAATTTCAGCTTGGTGGGCTCGAGATTTGCCATTTTGCAAACGAGCTCCGAATCTGGACTTTTCTTCGCCAATATCTTTTAAATGACATAAGATTGAGATCTAGAATCTTTGGTAATTTTCCAAGCTCATTTGCTATTATTCCCGTATTTTCCAAATTTGGCTTTCTCCTCCGAAGCTCGGTTTTACTCAAAACAAGACCGATTTCCAGATTTTTTGTTTTTGTACCTTTTTTATATATTGAATTGGAGTTGGTCCAAAATGCCCAAGTTTTACGATCAAATTCCCCTCCGATTTGATTTTTTCCTTTTTTCAGTATCGGGAATTTCCTTGTTTTTCCATTTTTCCTCCAGTCGGCTCTTTTCTCGCAATTACTTCAAACTGAGCCTTGGGCTATCCTTGTTCACTCACTCCTCATCAATTAGAGGCTTTATCTTTACCGAATTGGGCCATTTCTACAATTTCCCCCAATTTTGCCAAAATCCACCAAAAACCCTAATTCTCCGTTTTCTTCCAAATTGACTTTTCCTTCAGTTTTGCTTCCAAATGGCCTCTCCATTACCCGTAGTCATTGCTTATCTTTCATTCGAAACCCCCAATTTTGGCCAATTTGATCGTTTAAACACTTTTTCCCAAATTTTCTAAACTATGGTTTCTTTTCCACTAAATCTCCGTAACCCATCTTCTGAACTCCATATCTTTCATTGTAGACCTCGGATTATCAAAATGCTTTCACCATTGTTCAATTGAACTTTGAATCTTGATTTTGAAAGTGGGTTGACTTTTCAAGTTGACTTTTTTGAGTTGACTTTTTCAAGATTGACTTTTTATGCTTGGCTTCTTAAACTAAGTCTCGGAGTACCACCTACAGGGAGAGAATAGCTTTTCTGCATTCTAAAACATCATTTTTAGGAAGAAAAATACCTGATTTAGTGGTCCAAACAAAATTAGGTGTCTACACCTCCCACAACGCCCGTATAAAATGCTACCTTATTTGTCATGTGTTATCTCGAGTCTCGCTGAAAGTCGGTTTTAGATTTGGTATTAAAAAAAATTCTCTAAAAGATGGTCATATTAATTCGAGGCTGATTCAGAATTTGTTATTGCAAAAATTTTCTATATTCCCATGCAAACTAGCAAAATATAGAATCTTTATTGTTTAGAAAATCTCTGCATCATCCTCTTTTTAGAAGGGTATTCCTTCGTTAATAATAATTGATGAAGACTCCTCGACAACCCGGAGGAGGCTCCATGAATTATATCAACTCGGGGATATTGCCTTATTTATTAAAAATCATTGTTATTTTTCATGCATTTTAAAATCATAAAGAAATGATCATGAATATGCAAAGTATTACTAAGATAAGTATTCAACAACATGCATATTTATCATGGCATGGCAAACATTTTATCATGACATGGCAAAAGTGATAACTCGTATAATTATATAGTTTTTAGTTATGTTTTATTATTGTTTTGTGTCAAATACGAGTTATTATTGCTTAGTCTACTTGTGTTTATGATCTTTTATATTTTTATGTAATTTGGTGTTTTTCATGAGTTTCTTTGAGTGATTTCAGATTACTAGGTTAAATCAAGAATTAAGGGCAAATCCAATTCAGTTCCAGTTCCGACACCGTTTGCCATATCAGCTATATCTGGAGTTTCACCGAAGCATAAAAGCTGAAATTTTGACAGTGCAAAGTTAAGAGGCATATCTATCTTTTTCATGTTTTACACTTCTTGAAACGGAGTCGTTTTCCCTACCAAAATCAACCATCATGTTGGCTGATGTGCAATGACGTCTGTTCTGCACCGTTTTGGTATTTTGACCATATCTTCCGATCCACATGAGTAAATGATCTGATTCCAACGGCTATGGATCAGTAACTGATAGGGGCATATTTTTCTAGAAGACCATTTGATCAGATTGAGCCTCCAACATTGACAAAATGGACCATCAAGCTGGCTGATCAGAATTGTCATACAACATGACGAAAATTGTTAGAAAAATGCACCCACCTATTATACCTACCTTTGAAATTTATAAAGCTTGTCTCTTGTCATTTAGCTCTCCAAAATGTGTATAAATAGAGGGCCTTGGATGAGTATTGGGATACATTATACATTGGTAGGATATTAGCCATTGTAATAAAATTCTCTAAGTTTTCTTCTTTTTTCCTTTCTCTAGTTTTCTTTTTCTTTATTTACTTATGCTTCTTACATTTCTTTTCATTTTTAGTATGTGTTGCTAATCATATTGTTGAGGTGATGAGGTGAAGCTCTTGGTAAATGCTAAGGTTAGTCTCTTAAACATGAGCTAAAATGAATCATCATTTATAAACACTAGTATAGATAATATTTTCTTTTGGTTTAAAATCATACTTGCAAAGTAGAGATCTTGATTCATTATTGACAATGAAAATGGCACAGTAAATGCTTGGTTTCATAACCTTGATTTTTTGTAGACATATACCTTGGCATAAGGAATGCTTGGACTCTTTTTATGAGTTTTGAGGACACCAAATGAACATAATATCATATGCTATGGACGTTGGACAATTTGGACTGAATTGCTAAACCTTCCGATTGGAACCTCCCTTATGTGTGGATTTCAATTGTGTAATAAAACAAGATTAATCTTAGCATAACACCAAGAGTGGATTCTCTAACCTCAACATCCTTTCTTATTGTTTTTTATATCTTGTTTAATTGCTTTTATGTTATTTTGTTTATTTTGTTCTCTAATATCTTGTTTACTTTCTTTGTTATTGATTCCCTAATATCTTGTTTATTTTCTTTTTCATATATATTTATAAACTTATACTTACTAGTACGCTTCCCTGTGGTTCGACCTCGGACACCCGAGAATTTATTACTTGAACATAACCTGCACTTGGGTTTATAACTCTTAATTGAGTCTCCATCAAAAAGAATTAATGACATGGCTTACATGACATGGCAAACTTTATTACAACATGGCAAAGAATAAATAACATGGCATGCTTGACATGGCAAAATCTAAATGATATGACAAAAAAAATTAATGAGATGACATGATTGACATGGCAAAATCTTAATGACATGGTAAAAGAATTAGTGACATGGCATGCTCAACATGGCAAAATCTAAATGACATAGCCAAAAGAATGAATGACGTGGCATGCTTGACATGGCAAAATCTAAATGACATGACCAAAATAATGAATGACATGGCATGCTTGACACCAATCTAAATGACATGGCAGAAAGAATTGATGACATGGCATATGAATTAAGCACTCAATCATAAAAATTACATCATCATAGAATATTCATAATCATATCATGATTAAGATAGAAAAATATATAACAAATAATAAAATGACATCATCATGGAATATTCATGGACATGGAATTTGCATGATTAAGATGGCAAATATAGATATCATGGAATATGCTCACATCATTATTTTGAAATTCTTTTCATGAATTTTCTTTTTTGAAGGAATTATATAAATGGCACATGTCAGAAAAATATTACTGTACTCCCTGGCATACCTGGCAAAGCTTGGAAAATAATTCATTAATATGACATTCACATAATTCCGAATAAAAACAAAATCCATGCCTTGCGATTTCATAACCACGTGTGTCGAATAATTTCCTAACCTCCCCGACAAACCCAGCAAAGATTAGGAATTAATTATCGCCAAATGTTTAGGAAACCGAAAAGCACGTTGTTATGCCAAATTAAATAAAAACATTTAAAAATATCCAATGCATGAAAATGTATTTCTCCATTGAAGTAAGGACATCCGTACACCTAAAAAAGGTATCCGACTACCTTTGAAAGAAACTTAAATTGGACTCTTAAACCAAATGATTTTGGGCTCGGATTAAGGAAAATGCAATTTTTGGATAAAAAAAACCTATGCCGAATGGCTTAAAACCATAACTCTGGTTTCCTATTTTTTAAAAACCCGGGTTAACTACCCATGACCCGATCTTTGTAAAACCAATTTTTATTCTTGAACTAACATGGAAAACAACCTAAAATAGTAGCTACATGATTTTGGTCAGCCCTCCCCTCTTGTAAAAAATTGAGATTTTTGCTAGCTTTAAAAAGGCTTGTTTGAACTCCTAAAAATTGGTTTTGCAAAGCTATTTTTTAGACCTTTGTATGAAATTAAAAAAAAATTCAAAAAAATCTGGAAAAATTGGTTTAGACTCAGGAAATGATGAATAAATGTGGTTAAATCAGTTTTTAATTCGGACTAAAGTCTAGGCCAAAGTTTCCTTAAAGATAGAATAGCAAACTAAAATTTGTTTTACCAAAAACTATTTTTTAACCCTTAATAAAAAATTCTAAAATCCTAGAAAAAAAATACCAGAGACTCCTCTAAAGGTTTGCTAAATGAGGTTAAAAAATATTTTTTTATTTTGACAAAAGATTCATGGTGAAAATATTGCCCAAAATCAAAATATCCAACTTACAAACATTATTTTTCCAACTAGTTTACACAAGAGACTTTGGCTATAGACCATTGATTGGTCTTAGCCAAAAATCAAGTTGAGAGTGGTATGAATGCATGATCTTCCAAAAAGACAAACATATGAAAATGATCAATCATGAGCTAAAAAATATAAACAAACAAAGAAAATGAAGGTTGGCTCAATGGTTGGATTCTTGGACATAGTCCCACCTAACCAAAATCACTTGATAAGAATCAAGATCCTCAAGCTTCTCAAACCCTTTTTATTTTTTAGAAAACAAAAGAGAAAGTCTATCCAACCACAATAGTGAAACCCACAATCAACATGCAATCAAGAAAATCAAGCAAAAGACAAGCACAACAAGCCACCAAGGTTTTGGCCAAACAAGGAAATGTTGGAAGAAAATTTTTGCAAACTTTGTTATTTTGTAAAGAATGAAAAGGAAGGAAACACCTTTAGAAATTTATTTTGAAAAAAAAAACATTTTATTTAATCAAAGAAAGTTAACAATCACATGGAAAAGAAGAGAAAGAGATCATGAAATCAAAGAAAAAAAAAATAAATAAAGAGAAGAGAATGTTACCTAGCAAAGCTTTATTCAATCAAGCCCTCAAAATCAACCTCCTTTCTTCCTCTTCTTTCTTTCTTCCTTCCTTTCTTTTTTTTTTTGTTGAGATTTTTGAGACTAATTTTTCCTTCAAACTGTAGTGAATAGAGTATGAAGAATGAGAGAAAACCTCCCCTTCTTATACCCTAGCCAATTGCCCCATTCTAGTGTGAGAGTGCTCATCCTTTTTTAGCCTTAGTCATGCTTTGCATGCTCTCCCAACATCTTTGCCACCTGGACATTTCTTGTCCCCTTTTTGCATGATCATTTCCTTAAATTAAGGGTCTCCTAACCTCTCATTGGCCAAGAATGGCACATCAATTATTCTTGTCTCCTATCTCTACAAAATATCTAAGCCATTTGTCATGATCATGTGGCTTACTACTAAAATATCTTTCTAGTTGGCATTTTTATTCCACTTGTCATCATCATCTAGCCTTCACATGCTCTTCACATGGCTTTGCAATTAAAAAGCCTCTTATTGGTCAAAAATGCCAATAGGCAAGTAGTAGCGAATCTTGTCTTCTCTTAAAAATATCATCTTTCTACTCAATCTTGGCTATTGGATTAAGATGATCAAACTCTCCTCTCTCGCTTCTCATGCTGGCCGAAAATGGCCTGGAAAATTCCTGGCCATTCCTCTTTTTTTTTTATTTGCAAAATGGTCCTTTTAGTTTTTTCTAGTAAAATTGCATTTTAGCCCCCTTAATTTATTTGCAAATGGACCCCAATTTTGGAATTTTTTTTTCAATCCATCCTATCCAATATAAAACTTAGTTTTGGAGGTTTTCATAATTTTTCGAGCTCGTTTTCCATTTTTCTCGGATTTTTCTCTAAATTGCGGATTAGTCCCCCCGAACTTTGCCTATTTTCATTTTAGCCCCTTTTTTGGATGTTTCTTCTCCAATCCATCCTATACAATATAAAACTCAGTTGTAGAGGTTTTCTTAATTTTCTGAGCTCGTTTTCTATTTTTCCCGGATTTTTCTCTAAAATTACAGATTAGTCCCCCGAATTTAGCATATTTGCGTTTCGACCCCAATTTTGGGTTTTTTCTTCTTATTTCCTTCTTTCCATCCTAAAACTTAATTCTGGAAAGTTTCACAATTTTCTAAGCTCAAATTCTATTTTTCTCGGATTTTCCAAAATTTCCCTTTAGCCTATGAAACCTCGATTTTACTCGAAACGGGCCAATTTTCCAGATTCTCTTTTTCGATTGCCTTTGTCATATATTCAATTGGAGTTGCACCAATTTTGCACAATTTTTACATCCTAATTCCTCTCCGATTTAGTTTTTTTCTTCAAAATTGAGAATTTTCTCGATTTTCTAATTTCTCCTCCAATCGGCTCTTCCTTTGGATCCACTTTAAATTGGAACTTCGGATATCTTTATTTATTTATTTATTATTTATCAACTAAGGAATTCAATTTTACCGAATTGGACCATTGTATACACCTAATTTTGTCCGAACTCCTAAATCAGGTACAATTTCTTTCCAAATTGATGTTTTCGAATGCTAAAAGGCTTTTCTCATCCTGCAGGTGGTACTCTGAGGCTTAGTCTAAGAAAGCAGACAGAAAAAGCCAAACTCAAAAAAAGTCAACCTTGAAAAAAGTCAACCCCAAAAAAGTCAACTATTGAAAAAATCAACCCACTTTCAAAATCAAGATTTGAGGTTCAATTGAAAAAACGGTAAAAGCATTTTGATAATCCGAGGTCTACATTGAAAGATATGGAGTTCGAAAGTTGGGTTACGAGATTCAGTAGAAAGGAAACCCTAATTCGGGAAATTTGGGGAAAAGTGCTTAAACAATCAAATTGGTCAAAATTGAAGGTCTTAAATGAAAGATAAGCACTGACTACGGGTAATGGAGAAGCCATTTGGAAGAATAACTGATAAAAAAGTCAATTCGAAAAAAAAAACTGAGGATTAGGGTTTTTTGGTAGATTTCGGTGAAAGTTGGAAAAATTACGGAAATGGCCCAATTCGGAATATATAAAGCCCTTAATTGATGAGAAAGATTAAACAAGGATAGCCCAAGGCTCAATTTGAAGAAAATCTGAAAATCGGACTTGTTTTGAGCAAAATCGAGTTTCAGAGGCAAAAGGGCAAAATTGGAAAATATGGGAAAAATAGCAAATGAACTCCAAAAATTCTAAAAATTTGCAAATCTCATTTTTAAATTATTTGGAAGAGATTGGAGAAAGAAAATCTTGATTCGGAGTTCGTTTGCAAAATGGCCAAATACCGGGTCCCTTATGTAGTAATTCAGCAGGATAAGTCCCAAAAAAAATAGCAAATGAACTCCAAAAATTTTGAAAATATTCAAATCTAATTTTTAAATTATTTGGAAGAGATTGAAAAAAGAAAATCTTGATTCGGAGTTCGTTTGCAAAATGGCCAAATACCGGGTCCCCTATGTAGTAATTCAAGCAGATAAATCTCGAAAAAATAGCAAATGAGCTCCAAAAATTATGAAAACTTCCAGATCACATTTTTAAATTATTTGGGAAATATTGGTGAAGAAAAATCTGGATTCGGAGCTCGTTTAAAAAATGGTAAAGTTCAGGTGCAAAAAAAGGGTAATTTCGAAAACAAATCCGAAATAAATAGCAAATGGACTCGAAAAATTTTGAAAACTTCCAGAATTCAATTTTTTATTATTTCGGAATTATTGAAAAAAGAAAATTCAAATTTGGAGTCCGTTTGCTATTTATTTAAGTTCGGGGGGGCAAAAAGGTTATTTCACCAAGGAAACCAAAAAAAGGCAAATTGGTAATTGAGGAAAATATGAAAGATGAAGGAATTGCTGGGATTTTTTCTTCCTTTGGTCAGCCGAGGAGAAGAAGGAAGCTTGAGCAATTTAATTCCCTAGTCACTATCATGCCACATGCTATAACTAACACATTGCAAATGGTCCCCCCTTCATCCAATGGCTTAGGTGCCTTGTAGGATAGTTGAATGCACCATGGAATGTCCAAGCTTAAATGTCAAAATGACATTTTTATTTGTCATAAAATAACCCTCATCTAATGGCCAAGAATGGAAGAAAAAAGATGAGCACAATTCATCCAAGGGTGAGCATCAATTCGGTTGAGCAAGGGAGTGCATGGGATTATCCCTTTTCATCCAATGGCTTAGGCCATCTACAAGGGCTGAGTACACATGTTGAGGGCTGGATTTAATCTACAAGATATCTTTTTTATGTTGGCTTCATCCAATGACCAAGAATGGAAGAGCACAACTCATCCAAAGGTAGGCATTCAAGAGGGGCAAGCAAGTGAGTGCATGGGATTGGTCCTCTTTTGCATCTAATGGATAAGGTTAATACAAGAGCTGAGTACACATCTTAAGGGCTGGAATCAATTGGCAAGATGACATTTTTATGTTGTCATCAAAATATCTACATCTAAAGGCCAAGATTGGAGGGGAAAAAGTGCAATTTTCATCCAACGGCTAAGGGGGTATTCGGCCAAGGCTAAAGGGAGAGGGGGAGTTTCATTTTTTCAGAGGTTTTTTGGCTGGAAAATAGTAGCTAACTTGGAAAGAAAAAAGGTTTTGAAAGAAATAAAAAAAAGGTTTTCATTAGAGAGTTTGAAGGTAGTCTCTACCAAGTTCTAGTCTAGCTTTCTTCTTCATTTTCATGGTGTTTTCTTGGTTTTTCTATCATGTTTTCCAACAACATTTTTCTTAGAAATAAAGTTTCTTAATATTTATTCATATTTATATAAGTTTTTTTTAAAGTATTCTAAGGTTCTGATTTATACAAAATATGAAGCAAAAAAGGTTGAAATGGCTACATGATCTTGGCTAGACCAAGTGAATATGGTTTGGTGAGAGGCTATGCCCATTTGACACCATCCATGAAGCTTACCTTATTTTCTGTTTTACATGGTTTATTTTCTGTTTTGATGAGATGGAAAGGCTTCATGATCTTGGCAAGACCAAGCGATTATGGTTTGGTGAGAGGCTATGCCCATTTGATACCATGCATGGAGCTTAACTTTCCTTGTTCTACTTACTTGTTTTACTTATAATTTCTGCATGTCGATGTTAAATCTTGTGTATACATTTTCTTTACATTATTTTCTATGCTATGTTTGTTATATTTCATTTCTATACTTGATATTGCATCCTTGCATATTCGACCTTTGTTGTTCATATATCCATATTGTGCATTTTTTTATGTACCATGTATTACATGTTTTTATTTCAATAATTTTGTTTCATGCATATTCGGCCATTCCATTTTGTGTGCCTTGTATGTATATTTTTCTTTTGCTTCTTAGCTTGTTTATATATCCATGCCATGAACTTGCATATTCTGATTTTAGTATGCCATGTTCTCATGAAAATGCTATGATAAAAATGCCATCATTACGATCCATGACCATTCGGCAATACCATGTTTGTTTGCCTTGTATGTGCATTTTTCTTTTGTTTCTTAACTTGTTTGCATTTCCATGCCATGAGCTTGTGCATGTTGATTTTGGTATGTTATATGTTATTGAAAATTTCATGAAATTATGCATTTTAATATGGCTTGTCATGTATTTATGTCATTTACTAAATAGGATTGCATTAGAGTCTCATGTGATCATTTGGCCTCTTCATGCATCCCTTGCTTTGTCATGCATTTGAATATTGTTTAGGTAACATGCTTTGCATTATCATATCTTAAATTGTGTATTAGCTACTGTTTGTTCCAGCATTAGCATTAATTTCATGAGTAATTATATGTTCATAGTATTGCTATGCATGCTCACTACATTTTAGGTCTAGGCCATATTGGTATTGCCATGCATATTGAGTCTTAAATCACATTGGTATTTTCATGCATTAATATGCTATTTAGGTCTTAGGTCACATTCATTTTCATGCATATTTATAACATATTAGGTCTTAGTCATATTTACATTATCAAGCATTGCATGCATATAGAGTTAGGATAGCATTTACTGCCATGCAAATTCATGCTAGGCATTTAGGTTGCCATGAATTGTCATGCATTTCCTTACCATTTAGACCTTTAGACCATGCATTTCATACATTTCACTTGCTGTATGTTCATGCATTCCATGTCATTGCCACTTGATTTGTGACTTAGGCAAATTAATGGCTCAAAGTCATGCTCTCTAGAGCATACTTGGAAAATTAAGGAATTGTCAAATTGATCTTTCTACCTTTGTGATTTTTTTTTTTACTTAGCCAATTTTGTTCATGATTTTTAAAATGTTTAGCTATTTTCCTTAGGTCTTTAGGATGATTTCCAACAATTTCCTTTTGGTTTTTGAATGAATTTATCAAAGGCAAAAAATGTGTTTTGACAAATAATTTTTTTTCACCTAGTATTCGAACATCTCCAATTTTTCTGGACAGTCATCTTTAGTCCAAAAATTAAGCCAATTGTTTCTCGTGTAGATTTGCATGTTCTCAGTCTCCATTATGTTTTTTAGAATTTTTAGAAATTTTAAAAATAGGCTAAAAAATTGTGTGGCAAAATCGGACAGTAGAGGCAGATTTGAATTTAAAAGGAGAATAATGGTTGAATTTGGCTAAGGCATTTAGAGGAGGTTGGGTAGAAGTTTTAGCTACTATCTTAGGGTAGTTTCTAAGCCTTTTTAAACATTGAAAATGATTTTATAAATCTCGGGTTAAGGGTAGTTAAGTCTGGGATTTTAAACTTAGGAAATTAGAGCCATTTTAAAAGGGTTTGGTGAGGGTTTTAATTTTTATTCAAAATTTTCTTCTAAATTGATTTCAAACAATCACAAAGTTTCGTTTTTTTTAGAAAATCTAATTTGACATATTTTCCCAAGGTAGCCGGATATCTTTTTAGATATATGGATTTCTTTAATTAAAGGGAAAAAATACATTTTTCATGCATTGCATTTTCCATGTTCATGCATTTTATTTAAATGTATGATTTTTGCTATGATATTATTAGTATTTTAATTCATATTTTATGATCTTATATTTGTTTGCCATATGATTTTTAATGTTTCATGATATCCTATGCTTTTTATTTAGTTATTTTTGTCACATTGTTTAGCATATACTATGTTCATGCATTATTATTTTTATTAGTATTTTCATGCATATTATAAGTTATCATTATTTTAATTCCATGTCATTTCTTGTCATTTAGATCATATTCCATGTCATTTAGGTTATTTCATTTATAACATGCCATGTCATTTAAAATATGCCATATCATTTAGAATTGCCATGTTATTTAAATTATTTTATCTCATTTAGAATATACCATGATACTTAGGATTTTTTACTTTACCTAGAATATACTATGTCATTTGAATTATGTCATGTCATTTAGGTTGCATTCTATTATCTAGATTTGCCATGTCATTTTATTTATGTCATACATGTCCATGTTCATATTTTTAAAATATTTTGAAAAAGATCACGATTTTCAATAAAAAATAAAGATTTTCCCGAGTTAAAATAATTCATGAGTTCTCTATCGGGTTTGCTGGAGGGAATATCATCAATTATCATTAATAAAGGAATATCTTTCTTTCAAAAAACGAGAATGATTCAGAAAGTTTTCCAAATGAATAGAAATTTCTATATTTTGCCGATTCTATCGGGGAATATAGGAAAATGTCGAATTAATAAATTCCGGATCATTTTCAACTAAAAATAGAATTATTTTGTTTCAAATTGGGAATTAACTTGAAATACTAAATTAAAAACCAACTTTTTACCGAGACTTGGGATAACACACGATTAATAAGGTACCGGTTTATACGGGCGTTGCGGGGGTACTAATCCTTCCCCGCACGTAACCGACTCCCAAACCCGCTTATTTGATTTCTCTGGTTTATAACGCAGACCTGAAATTGGTTTTAAAAAATATTTTAATTAATTTTAAAATGTTTTACAAAACCGGTTTTAATAGGTGGCCGATCACACCTAGCTAAAAAAGATTGGTGGCGACTCCATGTCTTTTTACGATGCCGTTTTCATACCCTCGACCTTTTATTATTTCTAGAGGAATTAAGTTATCTTTTCCTCTACTTCTGTTTCCCCTCACTCGAACAGTTCCCCGCGATCCGGGATCACGTATCGACACTTTCGTTTTTCTAGAGGAATTTAGTCGACTTTTCCTCATTTTTTTTGTGTCACGCATAAGGAAAAACGAATAATAAAGTCTTGCGATGAGACGTTTGTTATTATTATTATTTTTTAGGGTTGCGACAGCTTGGCGACTCTGTTGGGGAATTTTTTTTAGAGAGACAGGCTTAGAATTAGTCTTGTGTTATTTAAGTCTCGATTTTGTTGGTTTAATTGGTATTTAATTTTAATTCCCATATTTTTAAAATAAAAGAGAATTTTGAAAATAATAAAATGTTTTAAATATGTCCATCGTCATGTGCATTCATATTTGTTCTCTGGTTATTTTATTGCGTATATTTATATGTTTGCTTGACTGATGCTTTACATTGTTTGATTTTAGTGGGGTATTTAAAATAAAGGGTGTAGAATAGGTGGTGATAGGTTTGTTTTGTTCCTCCGCACACACTGTATTTGCATTCACTTAACATGAATCCTCTACCCGGGTTCCGTCCTTTTAAGTAGGAGTAAAGTAACTACGCCTTCGTGATGATCCTCCGTATGGGCTAGTGAAACACTTTCAAAGTATAAAGTACCTAATGCCTTCGTGATAATCCTCCGTACGGGCATAGAAAAATATACTCTAACGAATTGAACTCGCTTTTATCGAGGTGCCTTACTAGCCTTCACCAGCGACAGTGAGGAACAATTCGGGGCCTTAGAACCGATTCACCTTCATATAGTGAACCTAGGCGAAGCCATGCTGGATTTCTGTTAGATACCCGAAGTTTAAGAACACATGGAGGAACATTTCCAACCTTTTACCATTTTTCTATATGTTAGATACAGATCGGGTGATGATGAACGAGCATCATATCGCTCGTAATAAATTTTTTATTTTTTCCCAAAGGCGTCGTAATGTCGAAGCTCTGTTTAAATTTTTGGGACATTTTTTAAAGCATGTTGTTATTTATGTTATATTTGTGAATTCATTTCTTTACTAATCTATTTCTTTCTGTTTTCTTTTCTTTGACATGCATCATAGACATCATCATACACTTAGAGTTTATTGGCCTCGGGATAGTCATCAACCCAAAGGACTTTCATGGAGTGTCAGGTTATTTCAGTGATAGAAGATCATGCAGTAGTTAGGGCACGGTCGAAAAAAGATCAGAGGGAGGATGGTGATTGCCTCAAGAAAGATTATGTGTCAGTATTGTCGGAAAGGGTCAAAGTGGATTCTAGATAGAATAATCTTCGAGGGTTAGGCGACAATTGGAATAAGTGGAATGTATCAGAGAAAGAAGCCTTCACTCAGAAATATGGAGATATAGCACTCTTAATTCCGATTCAGGTCAATAGTGGGTTGATTCAGGCTATGGTACAGTTTTGGAATCCTGCTTATAGATGTTTCACTTTTAACAAGGAGGATATGACACCACTGATCGAAGAATATTCAGCACTGTTACGTATTGAATGTCCTAATCCTGGTTGGGTATATTTGAAGGAAATGAAATCTTCAGGTTTTAAGAAGAAAGTGGTTAGGATCACAGGAATGGATACAACATGGGTTGAGAGTCATGTGGACATAAAGCAGAAAAATGGGTGCATTCCGTGGGAAACTCTCCGACAGTTGATATTGGGTTGTTTCGACAAAGAAAAAGCCAGGGGCATCTTCGCTCTAGCCATCTACGGGTTAATTATATTCCCGAAGATATTGGGTCATGTGGATATAGCCGTGTTTGATTTCTTTGAAAAGTTGGAACAGAAGATCAACCCATCTCCGGCCATCATAGCTGAAACTATCCGATCTTTGAATTTTTGCAAAAGGGCAGGACAAGGGAGAATCAAGGGGTGTGTACAACTGCTCTATATTTGGATTCAAAGTCACTTTTGGAAGATAGAAAATGTTTCCTTCAAACCATACATGAAGTCTTTAGTTCCAATCAGGGAATTCCTTCAAAATGATTGGCTTGAACACGTGGATGAAAAGAAATGGGTCAACATGTTCCGGAATCTAAAAAGGGAGATGTGACTTGGAGAGCTCCATGGATGGTTCCTATGCCGATTATGTACAAATGTGCGGACAACCCGGGAGTTCCACTACTCGAAATTTGGGGGTCTGTGAGTTATGCTCCTTTGTTGGTGCAAAGACAGGTTGAGTCTCGGCAATTCACACCCGTGACTCATAACCTAGGATCATTAGAGTTCACTTATAGGGAAGATGGATATTCTGGGAAGGTACGGGCAGTGATTGAAGCATGGAAGAAAACTCACCGGATAAAAGTGGCCAGATATGCCGACATCGTCACACCTGATTACCTGGTATGGAGGGAATTAAGGGTTAATGATAGGCTGTTGACATCAGGTGGGGAAAAGGTCCAGTTCATGAATCTGCCACCGAGGGAAATGCCATCAGAGTTAGAAATCGAAAGGGCAGAATTTGAAAAAGAAAAGGCCCGGATGAGCAAGGAGATTGCCCGACTGCAAGAAGAGCTTGAGGACATGAAAGGTAGAGAATCAGCTCGGGAAAGAGAAAAAGAACAGATCAAGAGAGAAACGGACACCGCTAAGGGCAATCTTCGAGAATTACATTTGGAGAACAAGAGGTACTGCTTCGAGCTCAGATTTGAAGGGACTCTCAAGACTTCTAAGGAGTGGGAACATGAGGTCAAAAACCTCAAGAAGGAGAATAACTACTGGAAAGAGAGAGCGAAGCATGAGGAAGCCCGAGCCAATCAACTAGAGAAGCAAGCTAAGGAAAGCTTACACAGAGATACTTTTGTTGACACGTCAAAGGGTCGTGAACAAGTAGGGGTCAGATTGAAGAGCAGGGCAATCAAAAGGAGACTGTGAAAGAAAGTCCAAGATCCGAGAAGTCACTCTAGGACTAATTTTGTAATAGCACTTTGGAAGGCGAAGTACGGATTTATCTTAGGCAGTGATCTTTTATTCTATCTGTGATGTATTTAGTTCCAGGAAATCAATGAAAGATCGTTCTATTGAAATTATCTCGGGGCCAATATATTCAAATGCATTCATATTTTATATGTGTTGTTTGTTCACTTGTACATTTACTCATATTTATAATCATTCATTTTTGAAATTCGTTTATATACCTAACCACTTATTTATTCCTTTTACTTGTTCATTCATTCATATTCATACATTTAAACACTTATTTGTTCATTTCACTTATTCATTAATTTATTTTTTTATATTCATATACATAGTCGTGTACATATCCATTTTATTTGATTCATTCATTCACATTTAGTCATATATTCATTCATTGATTTTATAAAAAAAAAAAAAAAGATGTGTCAATAATTTCTAATTCATGGTTTTCAAAACTAAAGGTACAATTGGTTGCACTCAGAGAGAAACGGATTTTCGACACCCTTACAATACTCGATCTCAAGCCAAAGCTATGGAAAACGATCAGCTTGCCAGAACTGAAAGAATGGAAAGAACTCAAAGAGAACTACAGGAACAGTTAGCTAAATCTCAAGAGGAGTCTCGAGAATAGATGACTAAGCTCATGAAAATGGTAAGTGCCATGATGAAACAAAAAGGACCGGGAGAGAACTCGGTCATCGGGAAAAGGGTGGTAGTTGAAGAGGATCAACCTAAAAACATACAGCAAAAGGGCTAAGAGGTGCCAATTGGGGCAGCCTCCTATGTTTACATCCAGCCAGCTACAGAGAGACAGAACTATGTTCCCGAAAAGGGTAATGTGGGAGCTGACCTAAATGATGTTAATGTTCCAGACTTTGAAGAGCTAGCTGAAAAGGAAAAGGCAAACATGACAGAGCTGAAAAGGGTCAAAATGGCAGAATCGCAGAAAAAATATCAATTAATGGAAGAGAGGCTGAGGGCGGTTGAAGGGGCGGAGTTATTTGGCAATCTGGATGCCAAAAAGACGAGCTTAGTACATGATCTGGTAATTCCCCCAAAGTTCAAAGTACCAGACTTTGAAAAATACAATGGGACTACCAACCCATCAGCACATTTGACCATGTATTGTAGAAGGGTGACGGAACATGATGTTAATGAGAAACTGCTTATTCATTGTTTCCAAGATAGCTTGACAGGGTCAGCAACCCGATGGTACAATCAGCTGAGTCGTACCAAGATTCGTTCATGGACGGATTTAGCTAGGGCTTTCATGGAATATTATAAGCATGTGTCTGACATGGTACCTGATAGGCTGTCGCTACAGAATATGGAGAAGAAGTCCAATAAGAGCTTCAAAGAATACTCGCAAAGATGGAGGGATCTGGCCACACAAGTGCAACCCCCTTTAACTAGCAAAGAAACCATAGTGCTTTTCATCAACACTTTGAAAGCACCATATTATGATAAATTGGTGGGGAGTGCCACCAAGGACTTTGCAGACATGGTAATATCTGGGGAGATGATAGAATCGGCCATTAAGAATGGGAAAATGGAAGGGGGTGAGCATTCTATTCAAAAAAAGGTATTCCCTGCCAGGAAGAAAGAAAAGACCCATGCAGTTAATATCAACCAATACCCATATGTACCTCCCACACCACATACACCACCAAGGCCCTATACTCCCACCACATCTTATGCACCTCCTACACCTTACACACCTTACCCGGGGTACAGTCCTTATTACCCCAATGTGAACCACCTTACCCAAAATCCCTTCCCTTACACCAATATACCACAACAGCCATTTCCAACTGGCATATCCCCACAAATAAACCTTCCCCGAAACACTATCCCAAACAGTTAGGGAGCCGGGCATAATGACCAACTTTCACCAAGGAACGATCAAAAACCCCAATTTGATCCGATTCCTACCACCTATGGTGAGCTATATCCTAAACTGTTGCAGGGTCAACTTGTTGCAACAGTGTACCTCAAACCTCTGACACCTCCATATCCAAGGTGGTACAATGCAAACACTAACTGCGCATACCACGCAGGAATTCAAAGACATTCGACCGAAGATTGCCTGGCCTTTAAAAAGAAAGTCCAAAACCTGATCAATGCTGGAGTTGTGAAGTTTGGGTCAAAAAATAGGCCGAACATAGAAGGAAACCCATTGCCCGATCATGCTAGAAATTGGGTAAATACAGTATGGGCAGGGGAAGTCAGAAGGGTAAAGAGGGACGTCAGGGAAGTCAAGACTCCAATGTGGACAGCATGGGTTGAAATGGTCAAGGTAGGGACGGTGGGAGATGCGGACAGTTTGAAAATGGTAGCAAAAAGAGTGCAGAATTGGTTCCCATTTCATAAGTGTGGAGGTCATGTCATACAAGATTGCAGGGACTTTTTGGCTAAAGTCCAAAAGATGATGGATAATGGGGAGGCCCAGTTTTACGAAGAGACAGAGGAGGAAATAGAGGTTATTGAAAATACAGCTGGCTACGGGATAGGAAGACCCTTGATCATTTATTATGATGAACCAGAGGAGAAAGTCATGCCAGCCATTGAGGAAAGTGCGTCTAAGTTAATCATTGATCTGTCTGTTTCCTTTTCATACAAGGAAAACAAAACTGCACCATGGAAATACGACTGCAGCATGGTTATGCCTGGGTTTTCGAGTCAGCAGGATATCATAGGTGTGGGGCACTTAACTTGAAGTGGAAGGTGTTATGCTTCTGAGGCTGCCGAACAAGGGTTAACAGGAAAAGATAGAGGAATGGACAAGGGGAAGAAAGCAGCTGAACCAATCCATATTGAGATGGGATTTGTCAAAAGAAACAAAAAGGGGATCAGCCCCGGTTAATAGAATAAAAGAGCCGGTGAATAAGAAGGAAGCCTGCGAGTTCTTAAAATTCATAAAGCACAGTGAGTATAGCGTTGTTGAGCAACTGCAACGTCAACCAGCTAGAATTTCAATCTTATCTTTGCTTTTGAACTTGGAGCCACATAGAAATGCCCTATTGAGAGTACTGAATCAGGCATATGTGGCTAACAATATATCGGTAGAAACATTGGACAGGCTAGTGGGAAACATCGCGGCAGACGACCATATATATTTCAGCTATGAGGAGATACCACCCAATGGTATTGGGTCAACAAAAGCTCTCCATATAACTACCACTTGAAAGGGGAACATATTACCAAGGGTCCTTTTAGACAATGGTTCTTCATTGAATATGATGCCTTTGGCAACCGTGTCCAAATTGCCAGTGGATATTTCTTATATGCTGCCAAGCTGCACGGTGGTCCGAGCCTTTGATGGTACCAGGAGAGATGTGATGGGAACTATTGAGGTTCCTCTGGAGATAGGCCCATGTACCTATAAAGTGAACTTTCAGGTCATGGATATTAATCCGTCCTATAATTGCTTGCTGGGAAGGCCGTGGATACATTCAGCAGGGGCTGTACCTTCATCTCTCCACTAAAAGCTGAAATTTGTAATAGAGGGACGTCTAGTCACTGTATCAGGAGAGGAGGACGTGATAGCCTCTACATCTACTGAATCTCCTTATGTTGAACCCAACGAAGATGTCGTAGAATGTTCCTTTCGGTCTTTGGAATTCGTAAATGCAATTTTCGTCCCTGAAAGATGAAGAATTCCAAAACCGAGGCTGTCCAAGAATACAAGACTGGGGGTAAGAACTACCGTAGGAAAAGGTTGCAGGGCTGGAAAAGGTCTCGAAAAATATCTTCAGGGGATGGCCCGAGCAATGGAAGTAATAGGAAAGAAAGACAGGTTTGGCCTTGGGTATCTTCCGAAGGCCCATGAGAAAAGGAAACAAGTTGAAAGGAACCGACAAAGGAGGATGGCCCGTCTTGCGGGTATGGATATTGAATGGGAGCCTATGACATTCCCACCTATCCTTCACAGCTTCCGCTCAGCCAGTTCTTTGTTCGGAGAAAAAAAATCAGATGATGTGATCGTAATGATAGAGCAAGCCTTCGAGAGATTCCAGGTGAATAGGGATGAGCAGATGTATGATGTGGAGATCTGCACGACTGAGGAAGAAAGAATTGAAAGAGAGAATGCTAATTGGATGGTGCGACCTTGTCCACCAGGATATAGACTGACCAATTGGAGCGCCACCGAGCTACCCATAGTTTTTAGGTCTATTCCAACGTAATGCTTTTAAACAAATCTTAAATATCTTTGCCCGAAGATGTTAAGAATTTCTCTTGTAATGGGCTTTTGTCTTAAATTTTTCAGCCAATAAATAACAAACATGATGCATTTCCGTCATATTGATGTGTCCATATTCTTTCATTTATGTTATTTATTTTGCTTCGATTCTATATATGTTTTCTTATATTGTTTCTTCCCCACCTATGTACAGGTGCACGGATGCGGAATATGAGGACCTTCCTGCCAGTAACTCTGAAATTGATTTTGGGAGGCCCATTTGCACGGGTGATTTTGAGGCCGACGAAGATATTGAGGATTATGGTCTACCTCCGGACTTATTAAGAGAAATAGAACAAGAGAAAAAAGTACTTCCTCATGAGGAGCTATTGGAATTGCTGAATCTGGAAAGTAGTGAGGAGATAAAAGAGGTTAAAATCAGCACTACATTGTCGTCATCAATAAAAGGTGAACTCATAGCCTTACTCCGGGAATATGTAGATGTATTTGCATGGTCATACCAAGACATGCCGGGTTTGGATCCAGACATTGTGGTTCATAAGCTCCCTTTAAAGCCAGAGTGCAAGCCCATTCAGTAAAAGTTGAGAAGAATGAGGCCGGACATGCTGTTAAAGGTAAAAGAGGAGATGAAGAGGCAGTTTGATGTAGGATTCTTAGAGGTGGCAAAATATCCAGAATGGATTGCAAACATTGTTCCAGTACCAAAAAAGGATGGCAAGGTGCGTATGTGCGTCGATTATCGAGATTTGAACAAAGCCAGTCCCAAAGATAATTTCCCTTTGCCTCACATTGATACTTTGGTGGATAATACAGCGAAGAGTTCCTTGTTTTCTTTCATGGATGGATTCTCGGTATATAATCAGATTAAGATGGCACCCGAAGATATGGAGAAAATTTGTTACAATGTGGGAACATTTTGCTACAAAGTAATGTCGTTTGGGTTAAAGAATGCTAGGGCAACGTATCAGAGAGCCATGGTGACCTTGTTTCATGACATGATGCATAAGGGAATTGAGGTTTATGTTGATGATATGATTGTAAAGTCACAAGGAGAAGATGAGCATATTGTGAATGTTAGAAAACTCTTTGAAAGACTAAGAAAGTTTCAACTCAAGCTAAACTCGACAAAATGCACTTTTGGAGTTACCTCGGGAAAATTGTTGGGTTTTGTTGTTAGCAAAAGGGGAATTGAGATTGATCAGGATAAAGTGAAGGCCATCCAGAATTTTCCACCTCTACGTACGCAAAAAGTAGTAAAAGGTTTTCTGGGGAGATTGAAATACATTGCTCCATTTATTTCTAGGTTAACCGACAAATGTGATCCAATATTCAAGTTACTTCGAAAACGTGATCCAGGAGAGCGGGATGAAGGGTGTCAGATTGCTTTTGAAAAGGTTAATCATTATCTATCAAACCCACCAGTATTAATGCCACCCGTTCCAGATAAACCGATGATACTATATCTATCAGTATTTGAGAGATCCATGGGTTGTGTTTTGGGGCAGCTTGATGAGACTGGAAAGAAAGAACAGGCGGTTTACTACCTCAACAAGAAGTTCACAGATTATGAATTGAAATATTCGTCGGTAGAAAAGTTGTGCTGTGCCTTAGCTTGGACTGCTCGGAGACTCAGACAGTACATGCTGTACCACACAACGTGGTTGATCGCCAAGCTAGATCCGATCAAGTACATGTTAGAAGCACCTTCTTTGTCTGGGAGGATGGCAAGATGGCAGGTTTTGTTGTCAGAATATGACATCGTATATGTGAGTCAGAAGGCTATCGAGGGCAGCGTAGTGGCTGAATTCTTAGTAAGTCGGGCAGTGGAGGATTATGAGGCGTTGAACTTTGATTTTCCAGATGAAGATTTGATGTATGTTTCACAAGTGAATGGGGTCCCTTGAAGAAGATATATGGAAGATGTACTTTAATGGGGCATCCAATGCCATGGGGCATGGAATCGGTGCAGTGCTCATATCTTCAGAAGAAGATTATTATCCCTTCACCGCTAGATTGGATTTTGATTGTGCAAACAATACGGCTGAATATGAGGGGTGTACTATGGGCAATCGTGCAGCAGTGGACAGAAAAATCAAAGTTTTGGAAGTTTTCGGAGACTCAGCCTTAGTGATATACCAATTACGGAGAGAATGTGAAACTCGGGATACAAAGCTAATCAGATACAGAGAACTCATACTGAGTTTATTGGAGGAGTTTGAAGAAGTAAGTTTCAATTACTTCTTCCGAGAAGAAAATCGAATTGCGGATGCTCTGGCTACTTTGTCATCAATGTTTAAAGTGAATGAAGGGGCGGAAGTTGTGCCAATCAAGATGAGCATATATGAGTCTCCTGCCCACTATTTGAGTATCGAAGAAGAAGCAGATGGTCTCTCTTGGTATAACGACATCTTACAGTACATCAAGAGTCAACAGTATCCAGAACAGGCAATAAAAAACGACAAGAGAACTCTGAGAAGGATAGCAATGGGTTTTGTTCTAGACAGCAAGATTCTCTACAAGAAAGGGAAAGATCAAGTCCTATTGAGATGTGTCGGGTCTGCTGAAGCTCGAAGAATCATAGAAGAAGTCCATGAAGGGATATGTGGCACCCATGCTAATGGTTACATGCTTGCTAAGCAGATTATAAGGGTAGGGTATTATTGGCTGACGATGAAAGGAGATTGTATCAGTTATTCCCGGAAGTGCCATAAATGCCAGATCTATGCAGATAAGATTCATGTGCCGCCATCGCCATTGCATGTCATGACCGCACCTTGGCCGTTTTCAATGTGGGGAATAGATATGATTGGGCCTATTACCCCGAAAGCTTCAAATGGGCATTGTTTCATCCTGGTGGCCATAGACTATTTCACAAAGTGGGTGGAAGCTGCTTCTTATGCGAATGTAACGAAATGAGTAGTATGCAGATTTGTTAAGAAGGAAATCATATGCCGATATGGATTGCCAGCAAGAATTATTTCAGATAATGCTCTCAATCTGAATAATAAGATGATGAGAGAGATATGTACTCAGTTCAAGATCACGCATCACAATTCGGCACCTTATCGTCTGAAGATGAATGGGGCAGTAGAAGCAGCCAACAAAAACATCAAGAAGATTGTCGAGAAGATGACTGATGTGTACAAGGATTGGCATGAGATTTTGCCTTTTGCTCTTCAAGCATATCGCACTTCAGTTCGCACATCTACAGGGGCAACGCCATTTTCTTTGGTATATGGTATGGAAGCAGTGTTACCCATTGAAGTTGAGATTCCTTCACTTCGGGTTTTGATGGAGGTTGGCCTAGAAGAGGCAGAATGGGTTAGTGCTCGTTATGAACAGTTGAATCCCATCGAAGAGATAAGATTGAAGGCAATTTGTCACGGGCAGTTGTATCAGAAAAGGATGATTCGAGCCCATAATAAGAAGGTTCGACCCAGACAGTTCCGAGAAGGAGAATTGGTACTGAGAAAAATTCTCCCCATAGTGAAGGATCCACAAGAAAAATGGGCTCCAAATTGGGAAGGACCCTATGTGGTAAAAAGAGCTTTTTCTGGAGGAGCATTGATTCTAACTCGGATGGACGGAGATGATTTTAGACATCCTGTGAATGCTGATGAACTGAAGAAGTATTACGCTTAAAAAAAATGTAAAAATAGAAAAATGCTGATGAACTAAATGATTCCAAGTGTAAAAATGGAAATTCTATATATTTACCTCCCCTGAGAATCGCTTTTCAAAGAAAATATTCATTCTTGGTGTGATAAATGGTCATATTTCATATTTCCTTCACTAAGAAGAAATTATCCCTAGTCACCCCTTTGAGCCTTAGAAATTATTTCTTTCGTTGAACCCTGATCAAGGATCACCCTCTACACTGGAGGGCAAATACAAGGAAAAATAATCAAAATCATGGCAAAAAAAGAAAACAAGCCATTGGAAAATGTGAAATCAAAGAATGGCAAATGAAAGCCAGCAATGAATAATAAATAAAAAAGGGAGAAAAAGAGAAGACTCCAAAAAAAGGGACAAATGTCTCAAGAATGAATTATCCTCAGGAAATGATCCTTGGTCCAATTACCCTTAAACACATTTTGGGCCTATTTTATCCTTTCCTTTTAAACCTGAACCTTGGCCTACATTACGTACTTTAAAAGTCCATTTTGATCAAGCATGGGTATTTAATTTGAAAAGTTTTTATCAGAATTCATCCCATCTTTTGAATTGACTTTTTTACCTTGGAAGCATTTAGAATTCTCAAATGCATGGTAGAATACACAAAAAAAGAAAAAAAAAGGAGAGGTTTAAGCCGAAAACCCTCAAAGGGCGACTTAATACCGAATGGGGGACACTTGGGTTGAAAACCCGCAAAGGGGGGCTCAAGTACTGATTAAGGTTTGAATTTATGCTTCGTGTAAAGGGGGAGAAAGTGTTTGAAAATCAGAGAAAAGGGGAACGACTCAGTCTGACGTAACTACAGAAGCCGAGGGATTACCCAAGTGAATTGACCATTCAAGAGAAATTTCAGATGATTTGAAAAAGGAGGGGTCCAAGATATTCCGTATCCAGGGCATCATCAAACAATAACTTTACATTTGTTTCTTATATCCTTGATATCTACTTTTATCATTTTAAAACATTTTGTTGCAATAAATTTTTGTTACCCTTTTTTTATGACAATTACTTGTTTCATACTTTCTTTCATACATTTTCGAAATTGCATTTTGTTTGTTATTGAAATTGATTGATGAATAGTAAACATAAATTTTTTAATAAAAAGGAGTTTAAAGGTATTACTAAGGAATAGATCTAAATCTTAGAAAATGTTTAGAAACCACTAATCCTGATGGAAAATTCACAAGTAAAGGAAAACATTTAATGTGTTGGAGACTCCGTCATGAAGTCAGAAATTTGTGAATTTCAGCAAAGCCAGAAATTGGGAATGTTTGACAAATTATCTTGAGTAAAAAGGTTTTTTTAAGTGGGGCATCAGTGAACAATTGAAGACCCCGTCATGAAGTCTGATAATCTGTGAACCTCAAAGAAACCATGGATTAGAAATCATGACACAATCATTTGACTGCATTCATCCTCAGGAAACATATAAGCATTTGCAAAGCATGTCATTCTCATCATTGCATTTAGCTAACATTGCAGGAATCGAGAAAACTTTGGCTTCCCAAATCAAACTCGTTCAGCTTCTCAAATGAGTCTAGCCTTGAGACCACCATTGAGGTATTTTCTTTTGTTTTAAATCGAGCTCGTTCTGCTTCTCAAATGAGTCAAGCCTTGAGACCACCGTCGAGGTATTTCCTTTTATTTTAAATCAAATTCATTCTGTTTTATCAAATGAGTCGAGCCTTGAGACCGTCGTCAAGGTATTTTAAATCGCGGGTAAGACCTCCAGGCACCAGTTTTAAAGACCTTCGGGCACCATTTTTAAAGACCTTTGGGCACCAGTTTTAAAGACCTTCGGGCACCATTTTTAAAGACCTTCGGGCACTAGTTTTAAAGACATCCGGGCACCAGTTTTAAAGACCTTCAGGCACTAGTTTTAAAGACCTTCGGGCACCAGTTTTAAAGACCTTCGGGCACCATTTTTAAAGACTTTCGGGCACCAGTTTTAAAGACCTTCGGGCACCAGTTTTAAAGACCTTCGGGCACTATTTTGAAAGACCTTCGGGCACCATTTTAAAGACCTTTGGGCACCATTTTTGAGATCTCCGGCCACCATTTTTAAGACCTTCGGGCATCATTTTTAAGACCTTTGGGCATCATTTTTTCTTTTCAAATCGAACCCGTTTCCTTAAGACGGGTCGAGCCTTGATTAGTCAGGGAATTCAGTTTAAGGACAAAATCTTCAATTTACAGCTTTTCAAGAAAAAAAAATTGAAAAAGAAAACGCCTTTCCCTTTCCTTCACATGGGATTTCACTAACCGTACAAAATTAGTGTTTGTGTATCTTTGCCTGATTCCTGATTCTCAGCAATAGCCAAAGAGGGGCAGCTGTAGACACCTAATTTTGTCCGGACCCCAAAATCAAGTACACTTTCTTCCCAAATTGATGTTTCTGAATGCTAAAAGGCTTTTCTCATCCTGAAGGTGGTAATCCGAGGCTTAGTCTAAGAAAGCAGATAGAAAAAGCCAAACTCAAAAAAGTCAACCTCGAAAAAAGTCAACCCCAAAAAGGTCAACCCTGAAAAAGTCAACTACTGGAAAATCAACCCATTTTCAAAATCAAGATTTGAGGTTCAATTGAAAAATGGTGAAAGAATTTTGATAATCCGAGGTCTACATTGAAAGATATGGAGTTCGGAAGTTGGGTTACGAGATTCAATAGAAAGGAAACCCTAATTCGGGAAATTTGGGGAAAAGTGCTTAAACAATCAAATTGGTCGGAATTGAAGGTCTCAAATGAAAGATAAGCACTGACTAAGGGTAATGGAGATGCCATTTGGAAGAATAACTGATAAAAAAGTCAATTCGAAATAAAATCAAGGATTAGGGTTTTTTGGTGGATTTTGGTGAAAGTTGGAAAAATTGCAGAAATAGCCCAATTCGGAAGATCTAAAGCCCTTAATTGAAGAGAAATGATTAAACAAGGATATCGCAAGGCTCAATTTGAAGAAAATTTGAAAATCAGACTTGTTTTGAGCAAAATCGGGTTTTGGAGGCAAAATGGCAAAATTGGAAAATATGGGAAAAATAGCAAACGAACTCCAAAAATTCTGAAAATTTGTAAATCTCATTTTTAAATTATTTGGAAGATATTGGAAAAATAAATATTGATTCGGAGTTCGTTTGCAAAATGGCCAAATACCGGGTCCCTTATGTAGTAATTCAACAGGATAAATCCCAAAAAAATAGCAAATGAACTCCAAAAATTCTAAAAATTTGTAAATCTCATTTTTAAATTATTTAGAAGAGATTGGAAAAATAAAATCTTGATTCGGAGTTCGTTTGCAAAATGGCCAAATACCGGGTCCCCTATGCAGTAATTCAAGCAGATAAATCCCGAAAAAATAGCAAATGAGCTCCAAAAATTATGAAAACTTTCAGATCACATTTTTAAATTATTTGGAAAATATTGGTGAAGAAAAATCTAGATTCGGAGCTCGTTTAAAAAATGGTAAAGTTCGGGTGCAAAAAAGGGGTAATTTCGGGAACAAATACGAAATAAATAGCAAATGGACTCGAAAAATTTTGAAAACTTCCATAATTCAATTTTTTATTATTTCAAGAGTATTGAAAGAAGAAAATTCGAATTTGGAGTCTGTTTTTTATTTATTTAAGTTCGGGGGGCAAAAAGGTCATTTCACCAAGGAAACCAAAAAAAGGGCAAATTGGTAGTTGAGGAAAATATGAAAGATGAAGGAATGGCTGGGATTTTTTCTTCCTTTGGTCAGCCAAGATAGAGGAGAATAAGGAAGTTTGAGCAATTTAATTCCCTAGTCACTATCATGCCACATGCTATAACTAACACATTGCAAATGTTCCCCCCTTGATCCAATGGCTTAGGTGCCTTGTAGGAAAGTTGAATGCACCATCCAATGGCCAAGTTTAAATGTCAAAATGAAATTTTTATTTGTCATAAAATAAACCTCATCTAATGGCCAAGAATGGAAGAAAAAAGATGAGCACAATTCATCCAAGGGTGAGCATCAATTCCGTTGAGCAAGGGAGTGCATGGGATTATCCCTTTTCATCCAATGGCTTAGGACATCTATAAGGGCTGAGTACACATGTTGAGGGCTGGATTTAATCTACAAGATATCATTTTTATGTTGGCTTCATCCAATGACCAAGAATGGAAGAGCACAACTCATCCAAGGGTAGGCATTCAAGAAGGGCAAGCAAGTGAGTGCATGGGATTAGTCCTCTTTTGCATATAATGGCTAAGATTAATACAAGAGCTGAGTACACATGTTAAGGGCTGGAATCAATTGGCAAGATGACATTTTTATGTTGTCATCAAAATATCTACATCTAAAGGCCAAGATTGGAGGGGAAAAAGTGCAATTTTCATCCAATGGCTAAGGGGGCATTCCGCCAAGGCTAAAGGGAGAGGGAGAGTTTCATTTTTTCAAAGGTATTTTGGCTGGAAAACAGTAGCTAATTTGGGAAGAAAAAAGGTTTTGAAAGAAAGAAAAAAAAGGTTTTCATTAGAGAGTTTGAAGGTATTCATCTCTACCAAGTTCTAGTCTAGCTTTCTTCTTCATTTTCATGGTGTTTTCTTGTTTTTTCTATCATGTTTTCCTACAACATTTTTCTCAGAAATAAAGTTTCTTAATGTTTATTCATGTTTTCTTCTTCTTCTTCTTTTAAATGGTGGAAACAAGTTTTTTCTTAGAGTTTCATGCCATGGCCGAATGGCTCTTTTTTTTGCCTTTTTTTTTTCTTTTTTTCTTCCTTCCATGTTTTTGTGAAAAAATGATTTATATAAGTTTTTTTTTTTTTATAAAGTATTCTAATGTTCTGATTTTTACAAAATATGAAGCAAAAAAGGTTGAAATGGCTACCTGATCTTGGCTAGACCAAGTGAATATGGTTTGGTGAGAGGCTATGCCCATTTGATACCATCCATGGAGCTTAACTTTCCTTGTTCTACTTACTTGTTTTACTTATAATTTCTGCATGTCTATGTTAAATCTTGTGTATACATTTTCTTTACATTATTTTCTATGCTATGTTTGTTATATTTCATTTCCATACTTGGTATTGCATCCTTGCATATTCGGCCTTTGTTGTTCATATATCCATATTGTGCATTTTTTTATGTACCATGTATTACACGTTTTCATTATCAATAATTTTTTTTTCATGCATATTCGGCCATTCCATTTTGTGTGCCTTGTATGTATATTTTTCTTTTGCTTCTTAGCTTGTTTATATCTCCATGTCATGAACTTGCATATTCTGATTTTAGTATGTCATGTGCTCATGAAAATGCTATGATAAAAATTCCATCATTATAATCCATGACCATTCGGCAATACCATGTTTGTTTGCCTTGCATGTGCATTTTTCTTTTGTTTCTTAACTTGTTTACATTTCCATGCCATGAGCTTGTGCATGTTGATTTTGGTATGTTATATGTTATTGAAAATGTCATGACATTATGCATTTTAATATGGTTTGTCATGTATTTATGTCATTTACTAAATAGGATTGCATTAGAGTCTTATGTGATCATTTGGCCTCTTCATGCATCACTTGCCTTGTCATGCATTTGCATATTGTTTAGGTAACATGATTTACATTATCATATCTTGAAATTGTGTATTAGCTACTGTTTGGTCCATAATTGACATTAATTTCATGAGTCATTATATGTTCATAGTATTGCTATGCATGCTCACTACATTTTAGTTCTAGGCCATATTGGTATTGCCATGCATATTGAGTCTTAAATCACATTGGTATTTTCATGCATTAATATGCTATTTAGGTCTTAGGTAACATTAATTTTCATGCATATTTATAACATAATAGGTCTTAGTCACATTTACATTATCAAGCATTGCAGGCATATAGAGTTAGGATAGCATTTATTGTCATGCAAATTCATGCTAGGCATTTAGGTTGCCATGAATTGTCATGCATTTCCTTTACCATTTAGACCTTTAGACCATGAATTTCATACATTTCATTTTCTGTATCTTCATGCATTCCATGTCATTGCCACTTGATTTGTGACTTAGGCCAATTAATGGCTCAAAGTCATGCTCTCTAGAGCATACTTGTGGAAAATTAAGGAATTGTCAAATTAATCTTTCTACCTTTATGATTTTTTTTGTTTTTTACTTAGCCAATTTTGTCCAAGATTTTTAAAATGTTTAGCTACTGTCCTTAGGTCTTTAGGATGATTTCCAACAATTTCCACTTTGGTTTTTGAATGAATTTATCAAAGGCAAAAAATGTGTTTTGACAAACAGTTTTTTTTCACCCAGTACTCGAACATCTACATTTTTCTGGGCAGTCATATTTAATCAGAAAATTAAGCTAATTGTATTTTCGTGTAGATTTATATGTTCTGAGTCTCCAGTATTTTGTTTAGAATTTTTAGAATTTTTAAAAATAGGCTAAAAAATCGTGTGGCAAGTAGAGGCAGATTTGAAATTAAAAGGAGAATAATGGTTGAATTTGGCTAAGGCTTTTAGAGGGGGTTGGGTAGAAGTTTTAGCTACTGTCTTAGGGTAGTTTCTAAGCCTTTTTAAACATTGAAAATGATTTTATAAATCTTGGGTTAAGGGTAGTTAAGTCTGGATTTTAAACTTAGGAAATTAGACCTATTTTAAAAGGGTTTGGTGAAGGTTTTAATTTTATTCAAATTTTTCTTCTAAATTATTTTCAAACAATCACAAAGTTTTATTTTTTTTTTATAGAAAATCTAATTTGACATATTTTCCTAAGGTAGCCGAATATCATTTTAGATATACGGATTTTTTTAATTAAAGGAAAAAATACATTTTTCATGCATTGCATTTTCCATGTTCATGCATTTTATTTAAATGTATGATTTTTGCTATGATATTTTTCATGATATTATTATTATTTTAACTCACATTTTATGATCTTATATTTGTTTTCCATATGATTTTTAATGTTTCATGATATCCTATGCTTTTTATTTAGTTATTTTTGTCACATTGTTTAGCATATACTATGTTCATGCATTATTATTTTTATTAGTATTTTCATGCATATTATATGTTAGCATTATTTTAATTCCATGTCATTTCTTGTCATTTAGATCATATTCCATGTCATTTAGGTTATTTCATTTAGAATTTCCATGTCATTTAAAATATGTCATATCATTTAGAATTGCCATGTCATTTAAATCATTTTATCTCATTTAGAATATACCATGATACTTAGGATTTTTTATTTTACCTAGAATATACTATGTCATCTGAATTATGTCATGTCATTTAGGTTGCATTATATTATCTAGATTTGCCATGTCATTTTATTTATGTCATACATGTCCATGTTAATATTTTTAAAATGTTTTGAAAAAAGATAACGATTTTCAATAAAAAAAATAAATATTTTCCCGAGTTAAAATAATTCATGAGTTCTCTACCGGGTTTGCTGGAGGGAATATCATCAATTATCATTAATAAAGGAATATCTTTCTTTCGAAAAACGAGAATGATTCGAAAAGTTTTCCAAATGAATAAAAATTTCTATATTTTGTCGATTTTGTTAGGGAATATAGGAAAATTTCGAATTAATAAATTCTGGATCATTTTCAATTAAAAATGGAATTATTTTTCTTAAAATTGGGAATTAACTTGAAATACTACATTAAAAACCAACTTTTTACTGAGACTTGGGATAACACACGATTAATAAGGTACCGATTTATACGGGCATTGCGGGGTGCTAATCCTTCCCCGCACGTAACCGACTCCCGAACCCGATTCTTTGATTTCTCTGGTTTATAACACAGACCTGAAATTGGTTTTAAAAAAGATTTTAATTAATTTTAAAATGTTTTACAAAATCGGTTTTAATAGGTGGCCGATCACAACTAGCTAAAAAAGCTTGGTGGCGACTCCATGTCTTTTTACGAGGCCGTTTTCATACCCTCGACCTTTTATTATTTCTAGAGGAATTAAGTTGTCTTTTCCTCTACTTCTGTTTCCCCTCACTCGAAAGGTTCCTCGCGATCCGGGATCACGTATCGACATTTTCGTTTTTCTAGAGGAATTAAGTCGACTGTTCCTAATTTTTTTTGTGTCACACCTAAGGAAAAACAAATAATAAAGTCTTACGATAAGACGTTTGTTATTTGTATTTTTTTTACTGTTGCGACAACCATCTTCGTAGTTTTCCTCAAATTTGTTAATTTCGCATTTATTCATTAAAACTTTATTTTCCTTTCTCTCTTTAAATTGATTCCTCCTTCAACTTCGTTTCAAAATTAGACCTTCCAATATCTATATTATTGATCTTATTCCATTCTAAACCTCCAATTTTGTCCAATTTGATCGTTTACATACTTTTTTCCAAATTTGCAAAATTTCCCATTTTTCCCAAAAATGGCAATTTCCAATTTTGTCCACTTATTCTTACTATTCCTCTTGATGAATTTGGACCTTGAGATATCCCTTTTTATTGATTATCCTTTAATTTGAGGTTTCAATTTCATTCAATTTGATCATTTATGTACTTTTCCCCAAATTTGGAAATTCCATGCTTTTCTCCTACACTGAATTTTGCAATTTGTTTTTCCACCTCTCTATCTTCAATTGCAGATCTCCAATTATCAAAATTCCTTCACCATTGTTCAATTCACCTTTGAGTCTTCATTTTCCCTAACAGTTTACTTTTTCAGTGGTTGACTTTTTTCGAGTTGACTTTTTCGTATTGACTTCCGAATCAAAGTCTTGGAGATCCATCTTTGGAATAAGGGAAGATTCTTTACATTTCGGGAAGTTGAAAGGAGAACTTACCTTGTTTAGGGGGCCTGAACAAAATTAGGTGTCTGCAGTTGCCCCTCTTTGTCTATTGCTTAGAATCAGGAATCAGGCAAAAATAAAATACACAATAATTTTGTCCGGATAGTGGAATCACATGTGAAGGAGAGAAAGGAGTTTTCTTCATTTTTTGTTTTTCATTCATTTTTTTTCTCTTTTGTTTTTTTGTAAATAAAAAGATTTATCCTTAAATTGAGTTCTTTGACTAATCAAGGCTCGACTCGTCTTAAGGAAACGAGTTCAATTTTTTGCTGTAAAATTTTGGATTTGTCCTTAAATTGAGTTCCCTGACTAATCAAGGCTCAACCCGTCTTAAGGAAACAAGTTCGATTTTTTTTTTGAAAACAATAAAATTTGTCCTTAAATTGAGTTCCCTGACTAATCAAGGCTCGACCCGTCTTAAGGAAACGAGTTTGAATTTTTTTTTTTGTGTAAGATTTTGAATGTCTTGTCCATGAAAACAATTTGGATGTCTTGTCCATGAGCCATGAAAAAAATTTGGATGTCTTGTCCAGAAAATTTTTGGATGTCTTGCCCAGAAAATTTTGGATGTCTTTTCTAGAAACATTTTGGATGTCTTGTCCACAACGCCCGTATGAAGGGCTCATTTCCTTTTATGCCAGTTACATTGGACTTAAAAAGGAAAACTTTCCACAGTTACTGCAATGTTAGTCGAATGCAATGATGTTGATGACAAGTTTTGCAAATGCTTATAAAATGCATGTTCTTTAGGGATGAATGCAATTATATGATTGTGTCATGAACTCTAATCCATGATTTCATTGGGGTTCACGGACTTCCCGACTCCGCTGTTTGCTCTACTTGATAAGCTTTTTATCATTATGAATTCACTCAGATTCATAAATTTTTTGACACCATGGCGGCGTCTTCAATCTATCCATGGTTTGCCCCACTTGATGAGCTCTAACCTAACGGTTTCACCGTGATCCACAAGTTTTTTGACTCTATGACGGTGTCTCCAACCTACCCATTGTTCATCTCACTGGATGAGTTCTTTAGTATCGTGGATTGATGTGCTTAATCTATCCACTGTTTGCCCCACTTGATGAGTTTTTCAGCATTATGAATTGTCATGAGTTTTTCCAATTTTTAGTGGTTTCCCAATCTCTTCTAAAATTTAAATCTACTCCATAGTAATGCAAAGAAATCCTTTTATTTAAAGATTTTTATGTTTACTAATCATCATTCAATTTGATAACATTCAAAGTGCATCACAACATATATGAAAGATGGTATGAAATAGCCATGCCATGAAAGGGCCAACAACAATTCATTGCAAAAAGGTTTAGATAACAATGGTGAATATCAAGGATTTAAAAGGGAAATGTAAAGGAAAAGGGATAGATGCCCCAGATGCGGAATATCCTGGACCTTTCCTGCTTCAGTTCATCTAAAATATCTTTTGAGCGAGCCATTTGCTTGGGTAACTTCTCGACTTTTGTTATTGCTTCAGACTGAGCTTTATCCCTTCTCTCTGATTTTATGATAGTTTCTCCCCCTTTACACAGAGCATTGTTTCAATCTTTGATCAGTACTTGGGATACCCTTTGCGGGATTTCAACCCAAGTGTTCTCCATTCGATTTTAAGTCTCCCTTTTCGGGTTTTTGGCTTAAACCTCTCCTTTTACATTTTTTTTTTCATTTTCTTTTTTCATGTTCCACCATGCATCTGAGAATTCTAAATTTTTCCATGGTAAAATGACAATTCAAAAGATGGGATGAAATCTGAGGAAAAATCCTTCAAGTTAAATACCCATACTTGATCAAAATAGACTTTAAAAGCATGTAATGTAGGCCAAGGTTCGGGTTTAGCAAGAAAGGATAAATAGGTCTAAAATGTGTTTAAGGGTAATCAGATCAAGAATCATTTTATAAGGAGGATTCATTTTCGAAACATTCATCCTTTTTTGACTTTTTTCCTTCTTTTTTGACTATTGTTTCTTTTCATTCTTGGCTTTCATTTGCCATATTTTTTTCACACATTTTTTTGTGTTTTTTTTCTTCTTTCTTTCTTTCTTTTTTTTTTCTTATTCTTTTTATTATTATTATGGCTCATTTCACCATGATTTTTGAAGAAGATTTTTCCTCGCATTTGCCCCTCAGTATGGAGGGTGATCCTTGATCAAGGTTCAAAGAAAGAAAGAATTCCTAAGGCTCAAAGAGGTAACTAGGGATAATTTCTTTGAGTGAAAGGAGTATGAAAGATGACCATTTCTCATATCAAGCACAAATATTATCATTGAAAAGCAATCCTTAGGGGAAATAGATAATTTGAATTTTCATTTTTGCACTTGGAATCATCCGAATTCTCATATGCATAGTATGACACTTTTTTTTTCGTTCTTTTTTTCTTCAATTCATCGGCATTTACGGGATTTCTCAACTCATCATCGTCCATCCGAGTTGAGATCAATGCTCCTCCAGAAAAAACTTTCTTCACCATATAAGGTCTTTCCTACTTCAGAGCCCATTTTTCGTGAGGATATTTCACAATAGGGAGAACCTTCCTCAATACCAACTCTCCCTCTCGAAACTGCCTAGGACGAACCTTTTTGTTATGGGCTCCAATCATCCTTTTTTGATACATCGGCCCGTGGCATATTGCCTTCAGCCTTTTCTCCTCGATGAGATTCAACTGTTCATAGCGAGCTCTAACCTATTTTACCTCTTCTAGGCCAACTTCCGTCAAAACACCAAGTGAAGGGATTTCAACCTCAATAGGCAGCACTGCGTCTATCCCATATACCAGTGAAAATGGTGTGGTACCCGTAGATGTGCGAACTGAGGTACGATATGCGCAGAGAGGAAAAGGCAAGATCTCATGCCAATCTTTGTACACATTGGTCATCTTTTCAACAATCTTATTCATGTTCTTATTGGCTGATTCTACTGCCCCATTCATTTTCGGACGATAAGGCATTGAATTATGATGCTTGATCTTGAACTAGGTGCATACTTCCCTCATCATCTTATTATTCAGGTTGAGAGCATTGTCCAAAATTATTCTTTTCGGGAGTCCATATCGGCACATAATCTCCTTCTTGATGAATCTGCACACCACTGACTTTGTTACATTGGCATAAGAAGCGGCTTCTACCCACTTTGTGAAGTAATCTATGGTCACCAAGATGAAACAGTGTCCGTTCGAAGCTTTTGGGGTAATGGGCCCGATCATATCCATTCCTCACATAGAAAATGGCTATAGAGCCGTCATGACATGCAGCGGTTATGAAGGCACATGAATCTTGTCTGCATATATCTTGCATTTATACACTTGCGGGAATAATTGATACAATCCCCTTCCATCGTTAGCCAATATTATCCTGCCCTCATAATCTATTTAGCCAGCATGTGGCTGTTGGTGTGAGTGTCGCATATCCATTCGTGGACCTCTTCGAGGATTCTCTAAGCTTCATCAGAAATGACACATCTCAACAGAACCTGGTCCTTTCCTTTCTTGTAAAGGATTTCACCATCTAAGACAAAAATCATCGCTAGTCTTCTCAGGGTTCTCTTATCATTTTCCGTTGCTTGTTCAGGATACTGTTGACTCTTGATGTATTGCAAGATGTCATAATACCAAGGGCGACCATCCGTTTCTTCTTCGATACTCAAGCAGCGGACAGGAGACTCGTATATGCTCATCTTGATTAGCACAACTTCGACCCCTTCATTCACTTTAAACATTGACGATAAAGTGGCTAAAGCATCTTCCATTCGGTTTTCTTCTCGGGGTAAGTAATTGAAACCACTTCTTCGAACTCCTCAATCGAGCACAATATAAGCTCTCGATATCATTTTAATTTTTCATATTGGGTTTCCCATTCTCTGCGCAGTTGGTATATCACCAGGGCTGAATCTCCGAAAACCTCTAGTGTCTTGATCTTTCTTTCTATGGCAGCACGAAGGCCCATAGTACATGCCTCATACTCAACGGTATTATTTGTACAATCAACACCCAATCTGGCAATGAAAAGGATGATAATCTTCCTCAGGGGAGAGCACTGCACCGATCCCGTGCCCCATGGCATTAGATGTGCCATCAAAATACATTTTCCAGGTTTTCTTCTCAGAGGAAGTCCCATCTTCTTGCGAGAAACACATTTAGTCTTTGTCAGGGAAATCAAAATTAAGAGGCTCGTAATCCTCTACTTCTCGACTTGCTAGGAATTCGGCTACTGCGCTACCCATTATAGCCTTTTGGCTCACATACACAATGTCATATTCGGAAAGCAACACTTGCCATCTCGCCGTTCTTCCTGACAACGAAGGCACCTCGGATATGTATTTGAGGAGATCTAGCTTTTTAATTAGTCATGTCGTCTTATATAACATGTACAGCCTGAGCCTTCATGCAGTCCAGGCTAGGGCACAACAAAGCCTTTCTACTAATGAGTACTTCAACTCGTACTCATTGAACTTCTTGCTGAGGTAGTAGATGGCTTGTTCTTCCTTTCTGGTTTCATTATGTTGCGCCAATACTCATCCCATGGACTTTTCAAATACTGACAAATATAATATCAATGGATTTCCTGGGACAAGTAGCATTAGTATCGATGGGTTTGACAGATAATGCTTGCCTTTATCAAAGGCTATTTGACATCCTTCATCCCATTCCCTCGGATCACGTTTTCAGAGTAGCTTGAATATCGGGTTGCACTTATCGGTCAGTTGAGAGATGAACTGAGCGATATAATTCAGCCTACCCAAAAAACTTCTTACTTTTTTCTAAGTACGATGTGGAGGCAAGTTCTGCATAGTTTTCACTTTATCTGGATCAATTTCAATCCCTTTCTTGCTAAGAACGAAGCCAGTAGCTTTCCTAAAGTGACTCCGAAATTACATTTCGCCGGGTTGAGTTTAAGCTGGAACTTCCTCAACTTTTCAAAAAGCTTTTTGAGATTCGCAATATGTTCGTCCTCTCCTTACGACTTTGCGATCATAATTCAGCCATCTTGATTTGATTGTACCCTGAGAATCCGTCCATGAAGGAAAACACAAAATTCTTCGTCTTATTATCTACTATAGTATCAATATGAGGCAATGGGATATTATCTTTAGGGCTTGCCCTATTCAGATCCCGGTAATCGACACACATCCGTACTTTGCCATTTTTCTTCAGAACTGGGACAATGTCTGCT
Source organism: Fremontodendron californicum (assembly GCA_030761205.1). Taxonomy (NCBI): domain Eukaryota; kingdom Viridiplantae; phylum Streptophyta; class Magnoliopsida; order Malvales; family Malvaceae; genus Fremontodendron; species Fremontodendron californicum. The sequence goes on along the minus strand of JAULJL010000013.1, from coordinate 13,620,333 downwards.
ATCCACTCCGGGTATTTTGCCACTTCCAAGAATCCTACATCAAATTGCTTCTTCACTTCTTCCTTTATTTTCAACAACATTTCGGGCCTCATTCTTCTCAACTTCTGCTGAATTGGCTTGCAATCTGGTTTCAATGGAAGTTTGTGAACCATGATATCAGAGTCATGTTACTATATGCCTTAGAGCCTATCATATTGGATAAGGGATATACAATTAATAATGCAAACCCATCGTTATACATTAGTGATACAAGGTTTTTTTTCATGTTAGTGCGATGATAAAGAGTTATTAAGTACTAATCAGATGAAGCCCATGGAACACAACGACCTTGCAAAGGAATTATTTATAATTGTGATATCCTTATGCATCAAAGTTGTGTTCCTAAAATCTTTCCTGGTCATCGTATTGCCAAGACGGGGCATTGGAAATACTCAAAGACTAGTACATGTTAAGCCTACTTACTTGTGAAGTAAGCAACTGATCTCATGTCTTGTAGTATGAGGGATAATTGGGATAACATGTAAGTGCTTGTTTGTTGAACAAGTTCACTGAACTTGGCCCGCTATGAGAACTCTAATTTGTATGGTCACTCAAGTGTCTATGGAAATGTTCTCACGTGCCAGTCGTGTAAATTAATCCTCGGACTTGTCATACCTAGTCATCTTGTATGGAGAGTGTCATACTTTGATTCCATCACGAACGGGACCCAAATGAAGGGATGCTTATGGCAGTGTGGTTTTGGGTATGACATAAATCATACGAAGATGGATGAGTGATCCAGAGAGGATTCACCACTCCAAGTGACATTAGAGACATATCTTGTTTGTTCTTGGCTTTGGTTAACTTGATAAAGTCTTTGGCCAAAGCATGATGGATTTAGGAGAAAACATTTCTCTAAATTCATGAGGTTAACCAAAAGCTGTAGGAACTAATATGGATTGTACATGAGTAGACACTACACCATGCTCATGGGCTTTCCAGGATATCTGGTGAAAGGATCGTATTACACTGATAGGCTGGTTACTGAAAGGTTTCAATGAGGTCATTTTGACTTCTCAATATTTGGGTGGTCATGATGGGTTGCTAGATCCGCTCTTGATCTATGTGTATAAATTAACGAGATTAATTTATAAGCATTGCCAAGATGTTGAGAACCTAATGGGTCATACACAAAGATGGAATTGTTGGATTAAACTTGGGATTTAATTAAGTGATGACTTAATTGCATAAAAGGTTAAATTGGAGGACCTAATTGAATAAGATTCAATTTAGGAAGGTTAAGACATAATTTGGATTTGGGAAATCGAAATAAGGATGTCTTAACAAGACAATATGGATAAGCTTGTCTTTAACAGACCATGTCTTTATTTAGACATGTCTTGTCCTGGCTGTAAATGAAGTTGTCAGAAATGAAAAAAAAAAGTTTCTTGTTTTAGAAGAGTTTGATTGTGAATCAAATTCTGACTTCTTGTATTTCACTAAACCAAACATTGCTTCGATTATGTCAAGTCCGAGTCTGACACTAAGAGTTAGTGTTTGACTAGGACTCTAACACTTGTTAAGTTAAAGAGTTTCATTTGAACAAGGACTCTGTTAATTCGAGATGGTTGAGTTCAATTAGGACTCTAAGAGTTTGATTTTGAATCAAATTCTTATCCTTGTGAGACTGAGCTATTAACATTGACATAATCCGAGATAAGTTCAACCTCGGCTTTAAGAGTTAGAGTTTCAGTTGAACTAGGATGCTTGAGGGTGAAAGAGTTTCACCTCAACTAGGGTGTTGTGATTTAAATCAAACACTTATCCATTCCCTATCCCTTGTTGGCTGAACATGGACATGATATAGACTAGGTTCATCCAAGTTTATGAAAGAAGTGGTTGGATGAAACTTGATAACTTTGAAAGAGAAGAGTTCTCTTTAAACTGGGAGTTTTAATTAAAACTAAACTCCTATTATATCCAAAATGTCATGGCCGGCCAAAGTGATAATTCAACAAGAATTCTATTATTTTTATCTGATTGACGTTAAAAGCAATAGGGATTTTTTTTGGATTCCTTGGATTTGGCTTTTAAGCTAATAAAAAATTAAAAAATATATGTGATTTCTTTTAGTGCGTTGTAAACTGACACTAAAAGAAAGAAAGAATTCTTTTTGATAATGGTTTTGAGAGATACCTTTTCCACCTTGGGAATTGCGATTTTTAGATTCTTCTTAGAGAAAAAGATTTTCCTTTGAGAAGAAAAAAAATCAAGTAATCGGCCAAGGCATTTCTTGCCAATAGCCGTACCTCCTCACCTATTTCTTGTTGATTTTCCTTGGATAGACGATTTACCTAATCATCTTGGTAAGTCTCAGCTTTGTGAGAAAATACCAGGAGAGGACCTTTTGATTATCGATCGAAAGATCGGGCTGCTAGCACAGTGGAATCCCCAAGGCCTTGTGAAGGTGCTAACAGCCGTCCGTGTGGATTACCGTTGGAGGCAAGACACCTGTGTTGCTCGTGGCCTCAGAGAAGCCATTCGGTGACAATCAAGTTGCTGACTTGTTGTAGGGATAGGCACACTCAGGATTATGAGTTCTCGAGTAGGTAACATTCTAACGTTGATGGTGTTTTTAATGTTTTAAATACCATGTATCACATGTAAATCATGATCAGAGATCCTGCAGACGTCTGGGTGTTTTATGTTTTGCTTCTGCTGTTATATTTTAAATTTTTGTTATATGCATGAGCCCGGATGAAATCCAACAATGGTATCAAAGCCTAGGATCCGCATATTTCATGTGGTTGTAGCATATCGATTCTCGGTGATAACCATATCGTATGCTTTGTGTGTTCATTTTTATGTTTTCAGTTCGTTGGATTTCTTGAAAAATTGTTTTTCATTGAATCTGTACATTCTGGTCAGCAGCTGTTTAGGGGCTTAAATCGAGTTTTAAAATGTTTAAATATTTTTTAAAAATTGTTTTATGCAATCCGGGTTAAAGCCATAACATGCCTAAGCAAAACCGAGTCATTTCGAGGCCTAGAACGTCGTTTTTGGTGTCCGTTTTGGGGGCTGTTTTTTGGCTGTATAAAAATGATTTTCTAAATGTTTTAATTCTGGAAATTGCATTTATATACTTCCATTAAAGTTCTAAAACTGATTTGGGTTTAAAACGTTTAAACAAAATCTTTTATGGGGCCTAAAATAATGTTAGTGCAATGCTGAAATTTTCTGGGCTGTTTTGTAAGTGTTTGCATGCCTTGAAACTTCGAGCATGAGTGTGGAAATGTTCCACATGCTTGCTGGAATTTTAGGACAGCATATGAGGTGAATATGATTCATCTTTGATGGCTGGTCCGGGCCTGGAACATGGCTGGAACGGGAGCAAACGTTGCTGCACTCGTTGCACCCAAATCGCGATAATGCATGAGGCAATAGTTACCGATTTGCTTGCTGCCATGTGCGTGGGCAGCAGCCCATTTTTGGGGCATCCTACAGCCATCGAATGTGGCATACAGCGACCTAATGACAGGTGGGCAGTGGCCATCCGATGGCCAAAGATGTTGCCTACGTCTAGGACACTAAGTGTTAGAGGCCTACTCCTAGAGGGAACTACTTTCCTAGTGGGAGTGTGATTCCTAAAATTTAGGAGAATAAATTTTAGTATGATTAGGTCATTGTTACCTAATGAGAATGTAGTTCCTAAAAGTTAGGAAGTTAATTAAAAATGTTTTAATTATCGAACTGTAATAGCTAAAATAATTTGATAAATGTCTCAAGCGAGTTGGTGACATTTACGCAAATGATACACAAGATCATCGGGTGATATTGGATATGCATTTTATATTCATGCTTTATAATGTGATTATGTATGCATGAGGATGATTAAGGACTAGACCTTAGTATGACTAGGGAATGGTTAAAATTTTCTTGTTGGTACTTTTATAAATAGGGTCTACGTACCCTGCCTTATCTTTTCAAATTCTCAGGTCATAAATTCTCTTGTTAGCGTCTCTTTGGCTTCGATGTGCATCACAGGGAATCTGCAGTTATAATATTACTGATTCATCTGCAAGACCAGCATTACATAACTTTTGCTGAGGATACTGATTTGTAAAATGTTATTCAACAACCTTTGTTAGATAAAACTATGTTTACCGAATGGATGGAAGTAAATAAAATATATCCTCATGCTCACACTCTGACATACACTGGTTTACCTAAAAAATGAGTTTGATCTCAATGCAAAAAAAAGGGAAGAAAGAATGGAGGCTATAAGCCACATCAATTTTATTCATCGAGTTGCTGGTAAGCTTTATTTCTTGAGGTTAGTTTTGAACAATGTAAAAGGTTCAAGAGATTTTGAAAAAAATAGAAGGATTAATGGGGTTCTTTATCCTCGTTCCAAGCTGCATGTGAAGCACTTGGGCTATTAGGTGATGATAGAGATTGGCATATGCAATACAACAAGCATAATTTTGGGCAACCGATTTTGAACTCAGGCAGCTCTTTGTTACTCTTATCATGTTCTGTGAAATTTTTTATTCAAAGACATTATGGGGAAAAAATTGGATATTGCTAGGTGAAAATATTGAATATCAATTGAATCGGATGGTTGGTGCAAAATATTTCAAAATTTATGATTTTGAGTTAAAGAATCACATTTTGGTTTCTTTGGAGTATTTAATATGAATGGTTCATCTTTAGCTCATTACAAGCTACCTTTGCCATATGCGTCTGCAAGTCATCTCTTTAATTATTGAGAGAAGAAATTAGTTATGATATGAATGAATTACAATGCACAGTTTTTTGCAAAGCTCAATCCATAGCAAAAACTTATTTATGAAGTTGTCTTTGAATCAATTTCTCATGATGAAGGAAAAATGTTCTTTGTTAACGGTCATGGGGGAGCAGGGAAAAAATCTTTTGGAAAATGATTATCGTTGTTGTTTGATCAAGAGGGAAAGTTGTTTTGGCAGTTGCTTTATCTGGTATTGCATCGCCTTTACGGTCTGGTGGGAGAACTGCGCACTCTAGATTTAAGATACCGTTACAGCTTAACAAAATTTCAACTTGCTAAATAACGCATGGAACAGAACTTGCCAAATTGATTGAGGTTTCAAGTTTGATTGTTTAGGACAAAGCTTCGATGATCCATCATCATTGTTTCAAGGCATTAGAAAGAAGTCTTCCGGATGTGTTGCAAACTGATATTAATCAAGTGTCCGAAAAACCTATTGGAGGAAAAGCAATATTACTTGGTGGTGATTTTAGGCAAATCATACATGTTGTTCCATCTAGAACAAAAAGACAAATAATCAATGCATCGATTAACAGATTGCCTTTATGGAAATTATGCAATATTTTCACACTTAAGATGAATATGAGATTAAAGTCTAATTTTAGCAATGATCAGTCTAAGTTACAAATGCAAAAATTTGCAAAATATATTCTTGATAGTGGTGACAAGTAAAGTTAAATCTGTTCTTGATGATACAAATGATTTGGGAGCATGGTAGAAACCCATCTAATTTATTACTTCAAACTAGTGATTCACCTATTTTACACTTATTGAATCTGTTTATACATATTTACATAATAACTATATTGATTCTTTGCATCTCAATCAGCATGTTATTATCACTCCTTTTAATTGATATTGTTGATGTTATCAATGTCGCAACCTAAAAAATAACGAGTCTCATCGCAAGACTTTATTATTCGTTAAGCGTGACATTAAAAAAAATCGAGGAAAAGTCGACTTAATTCCTCTAGCAAAATGAAAGTTTTGAAAATGACCTTGAAAAAGACATGGAGTCGCCATCAATCTTTTTTAGCTAGGTGTGATCGACCACCTATTAAAACCGGTTTTTTAAAATATTTTAAAAATTAATTAAAACATTTTTAAAAACCAAATTCAAGTCTGCGTTAAAAACCAGAGAAATCAAAGAAGTGGGTTCGGGAGTCAGTTACGTGCGGGGAAGGATTAGCACCCCCACAACGCCCGTATAAATCGGTACCTTATTAATCGTGTGTTATCTCAAGTCTCGGTAAAAATCGGTTTTAAATTTAGTATTTCAACTTAATTCCCAATTTAAAGAAAAAATATTTCATTTTTAATCAAAAATGATTCGGAATTTATAAATTCAAAATTTTTTTATATTCCCAAACAAACGTGGCAAAATATATAAATTTTTATTAGTTTTGGAAAACTTTCCGAATCATTCTCTTTTTTTGAAAGAAAGATATTCCTTTATTAATGATAATTTATGATATTCCCTCCAGCAAACCCGGTAGAGAACTCATGAATTATTTTAACTCGGGAATATCTTTATTTTTTATTGAAAACCATTATCTTTTTTGAAAACATTTAAAAGAAATGAATATGTATATGCATGACATAAATAAAATGACATAGCAAAATCTAAATAATATAATGCAGCCTAAATGACATGACATGATTTGAATGCCTTAGCATATTCTAAATGAAATGAAATATCCTAAGTTATATGATATATTCTAAATGGAATTAAATGACCTATGTAACATAATACATTCTATATGGAATGCAATATCCTAAGTCATATGATATAATCTAAATGAAATAAAATATTCTAGATGACACAATATATCCTAAATGAAATGATTTAAATGACATGACAAATATGAATGATATGGCATATAATTTGAATGACATGGAATAAGATAATGCTATCATATAATATGATTGAAAATAAAAATAAAAAAGCATGAACATAGTATATGCTAAATAAAAATAACTAAATAAAAGCATAGGATATCATGAAATATTCAAAGCCATATAAAAAACCATATAACATAAAAAAAATATATAAATCAAAATAATAACAATATCATAGAAATTATTATAGCAAGAATCACATATTATATAAATTGCATGAATATGAAAAATGCAATGCATGAAATGTATTTTTTCCTTTAATTAAGGAAATCCGTATATCTAAAAAGATATCCGGCTACCTTAAGAAAATATGTCAAATTAAATACTCTAAAACCAAAATACTTTGTGATTGTTTGAAAACAATTTTGGAAAGCTTGAATTAAAAATAAAAACTGGGCTAAATCTTTTTTAAATGGCTCTAATTTCCTAAGTTTAAAAAATCCAGACTTGACTACCCTTATCCCGAGACTTGAAAAACCATTTGTAGAGTTTTAAAAGGCTTAGAAACTACCCTAAGTCAGTAGCTAACCCTCCCAATCAGCCCACTCTAGGTAACTTAAACAAAACAGAAAAATGATTTTTCTTTAAATTCAATTCTGACTCCACTGTCTAGTTTTAAGCCACGATTTTTTATCCTATTTTCAAAAATTCAAAAAATTCTGAAAAAAAATACTGGAGACTCAGGACATGTAAAACTACACGGGAAAAAATCAGCTTAATTGGATTAAAGACGAATTCCCAAAAAAATCAGAAAAGTATGAAAACTGAGTGAAAAAAACTGTTTTGCCAAAAAACATTTTTTGCCTTTGATAAAATCATTTAAAAATCAAAGTAAAAATATTTAAGACTCACAAAATGACTCAGAAACAGTAGCTAGGACTTTTTGAAAGTTAGATAAAAATTGGCTAAGTAAAAAAAATCACAAAGGTAGAATAATCAATTTGACAAACTTTAATTTTCCACAAGTGTGCTCAAGAGAGCATGACTTTGAACCATTAATTGGCTCAAGTCATTATTCAAGTGGCATGAACACGAAATGCATGAAACAATACAGCAAACATAGTGCATGAAATGCATGAGCTTAAATCTAAATGACATGAAAAAATGCATGGCATTCATATAGTGACGTAGACCTAAATGAACTTGCATGGCATTTAATGCAACCTAGACCTAAAATGCATGAATATGCATGGAAAATGAACCAAACCTAATAACTAAAATATGCATGGCATTTTGACAAACACAAAGTATCCTTAAACCAAAAACTCAACCAAATATCATGCAAATGCTAACCTATCAACTAACATGGCAAGAATGCACATAAAATGCAAAAATTCAAGGGTGGCCTAATGGAATAATGCAACTAGCAAACATGGCAATTTCACAAACACTTGGCATATTAGCATGCAAAAAAAATCAAATGTCATGCAAATGCAAAAACCTACCAACTAACATGGCAAAAATGCAACACACAATGCAAAACACATGGAGTAGCCAAATGGCCTCAAGATCCAACAACATGGCATTTTCACAAACACTTGGTATACTAACATGCTCAACTAAAATATAACACTCAAATCATGCAAAAACCACACAAGCATTTTCACAAACACTTAATATACTAAATCTAAAACATGCTCAACTAAGATATAAAACTCAAATCATGCAAAGACCACACAAGCATTTTCACAAACACTTGATATACTAAATCTAAAACATGCTCAAATTTAAACATTATGAAAACAGAAAATTAAAAATGCAAAAACATGATATTTAAAACATAAATGGCAACAAACAAAGAAACCAAATTAAAATATAACTCAAGAATATGAAGTAAAATAACATTTAAAACACCAAGATCAAAGAAAATAACATAAACAATATGGTAAAATAAACCAAAACAGCAACTTAAATGAATAATGTAGGCCATTCGGCCATGGTGAGTTTATTGTAAAAAAAATTGTAAAAAATATCTTTAAGAAAGAGATGAAGGAAGAACTTAAAAGAACAATAAAAAAAAACATTTATTTAAAATAGAAACTCACCAAATAATAATCAAAATAGAAAAAACAAGAATGGAAAATCAAGAAAGTGCAAGAGTTGGTGCTCTAGAGCAACCTCAAGAAGCTATATTTCAAGCTTTATCTCTTCAAACTTTCCTTTCTTTTCTAAACTTTTCTTTTTTGCTTTAAACCAAGGAGAGAAAATCCAAGTAAAAACTAAAAGAATTCAGCAAAATGAAGATCAAACTTGGAAAATCTGAACCCCCTATACATGCTGGCCGAAACCCCCTCATATTCCCTCAAGGATGTTGTCATTTTTTGTAACCAATTTTCCATCAAATGGCTAATAATTCAAGGTGAAAAAATCATGAAATTACCACCTTTAGATTAGCATATCAGCTATCTCAAATTACAGCTGTTCAAGAATAATGTTGACATCTCTCTTGGCCTATGTGGCTTAATCACCATGGCTTGATCAAAGAGAATCTCTAACTAACTCTTGATTTTTAGCCATTTGATTGAAAAATCAGAAGCTTCCTCCTTCCTTTGGGCCTGGTCAGGCCAGCAATTCTCTTTTCCATCCCAACTCTGATTTTTTGAAAGGCCCAAAGTAGCCCTTTTGGTTGGTTGGGTGAAATGACCGGTTTGCCCCCCGGATGCAAATAAATATCAAACGGACTCCAAATTCAAATTTTCTTTTTTTTAATACTTCCAAAATAATAAAAAATTGAGTTCTGGAAGTTTTCAAAATTATCCGAGTCTGTTTGCTATTTATTTGGATTTTTTCTTCTAAAAATGCCCTTTTATGCCCCTACATTTTACCATTTTTTAAACGAGCTCCAAATCAGGATTTTACTTCACCAATCTCTTCAAAATAATTAAAAAGTGTGATTTGGAAGTTTTCATAATTTTTGGAGCTCATTTGGTATTTTTTCGGGATTTATTGGCTTGAATTACTACATAGGAACTCGGGATTTGGCCATTTTGCAAACGAACTCCGAATAAAGATTTTCTTTTTCCAATCTCTTCCAAATAATTTAAAAATGAGATTTACAAAATTTCAGAATTTTTGGAGCTCATTTGCTATTTTTTCGGGATTTATCTTCTTGAATTATTGCATAAGAGGCCCGGGATTTGGCCATTTTGCAAACGAACTCCAAATCAAGATTTTATGTTTTCAATATTTTCCAAATAATTTAAAAATGAGATTTGCAAAATTTCAGAAGATTTGGAGCTCATTTGCTATTTTTTCGGGATTTTCCTTTTTGAATTACTACATGAGAAGCCTAGGATTTGGCCATTTTGCAAACGAACTCCGAATCAAGATTTTATTTTGCAAATATCTTCCAAATAATTTAAAAATGTGATTTGCAAAATTTCAGAAGATTTGGAGCTCATTTGCTATTTTTTCGGGATTTTCCTTTTTGAATTACTGCATAAGATGCCCGAAATTTGGCCATTTTGCAAACGAACTCCGAATCAAGATTTTCTTTTACCAATCTCTTTCAAATGATTTAAGAATGAGATTGACAAATTTTCAGAATTTTTGGAGTCCCTTTTCTATTTTTCCCAAATTTTCCAATTTTGCCCTTTTGCTTCCGAAACCCGATTTTGCTCAAAACAAGTCCGATTTTTAGATTTTCTTCAAGCTGAGCCTTGGGCTATCCCTTTTTAATAATTCCTCATCCATTGGGGCTTTGTTCTTACCAAGTCGAGCCATTTCCGTGATTCTTCTCGATTTCACCGAAATCCACTAAAAACCCTAATTCTCGGTTTTCTCCCGGATTGACTTTTCTTTCAGTTTTTCTTGCAAGTGGCTTCTCCATTACTCGTTGTCAGTGCTTATCTTTCATTTGGAACCTTCAATTTTGACCAATTTGATCGTTTAAGCACTTTTCCCTAAATTTCTTGGATTAGGGTTTCTTTTCTACTAAATCTCCAAATCCCAATTTCTGAACTCCATATCTTTCAATGTAGACCTCGGATTATCAAAATTCTTTCGCCATTTTTCAATTGAACTTAAAATCTTGATTTTGAAATTGGGTTGACTTTTACAGTAGTTGACTTTCTAGGGTTGACTTTTTCGGGGTTGGCTCTTTTCGAGGTTGACTTTTTTCGGGGTTGACTTTTTCAAGTTTGACTTTTTATGCTCGCCCTCTTAAACTAAGTCTCGAAGTACCACCTGCAGGATGAAAACAGTCTTTTTACACTCGAAAACATCAATATAGGAAGAAAACATACCTGTTTAGTGGTCCGGACAAAATTAGGTGTCTACAGCTGCCCCTCTTTGGTTATTGCTGAGAATCAGGAATCAGGAAAAGATAAAGCGACACTAATTTTGTACGGTCAGTGACGTCACATGTGAAGGAAAGGGAAAGGGGTTTTCTTTTTATTCTTCTATCATTTTTTCATTTTCTATTTTTTCTTTTTTTTCTATTTTTTCTTTTTTTCTTTTTTCATTTTTTTTTCAATTTTTTTTTTTAAACAGTAAATTGAAGATTTTGTCCTTAAATTGAATTCCCTGACTAATCAAGGCTCGACCCGTCTTAAGGAAACGAATTCGATTTTCAAAAGAAAAAATTGTGCCCGAAGGTCTTTAAAATGGTGCTCGGAGGTCTTTAAAATGGTGCCCGAAGGCCTTACCCGTAATTTGAAAAATACGCCCGGTAGGTCTTAAAAATGGTGCCCGTAGGCCTTACCCTTGATTTGAAAAAAAGTTATGCCCGGAGGTCTTTAAGAATGGTGCCCGTAGGCCTTACCCGTGAAAAAACAAAGTTATGCCCGGAGGTCTTAAGAATGGTGCCCGTAGGCCTTACCCATGAAAAAAAAGAGTTATGCCCGGAGGTCTTAAGAATGGTGCCCGGAGGTCTTACCCGCGATTTGAAAAATTATGCCCGGAGGTCTTAAAAATGGTGCCCGTAGGCCTTACCCGTGAAAAAAAGTTATGCCCGGAGGTCTTAAGAATGGTGCCCGGAGGTCTTTAAAATGGTGCCCGGAGGACTCACCCGTGATTTGAAAAATTATGCCCGGAGGTCTTAAAAATGGTGCCCGTAGGCCTTACCCGTGAAAAAAAGTTATGCTCGGAGGTCTTAAAAATGGTGACCGTAGGCCTTGCCCGTGATTTGAAAAAAAGTTATGCCTGGAGGTCTTTAAGAATGGTGCCCGTAGGCCTTACCCGTGAAAAAAAAAAGTTATGCTCGGAGGTCTTAAGAATGGTGTCCGGAGGTCTTACCCGCGATTTGAAAAATTATGCCAGGAGGTCTTAAAAATGGTGTCCGTAGGCCTTACCCGTGAAAAAAAGTTATGCCCGGAGGTCTTAAGAATGGTGCCCGGAGGTCTTTAAAATGGTGCCCGAAGGTCTTTAAAATGGTGCCCGGAGGCCTTACCCGTGATTTGAAAAATTATGCCCGGAGGTCTTAAGAATGGTGCCTGGAGGTCTTAAAAACGGTGCCCATAGGCCTTACCCGTGATTTGAAAAAAATTATGCCCAGAGGTCTTAAGAAATGGTGCCAGAAGGTCTTAAAAATGGTGCCCATAGGCCTTACCCGTGATTTGAAAAAATTATGCCCGGAGGTCTTAAGAATGGTGCCCGGAGGCCTTAAAAATGGTCTTTGAAGAATTGTTTAAAATTAACCTAAAGATTTTGAGAAGATGCGAATGCTTTTTGATGCAGATGCAGATGTTGAATAAGATTCAAATGACTTAGACTGGTGCAAATGTCTTTGATGCAAATGTAAATAACTTAGATTGATGCAAATTTTCTTGATGCAGATGCCCTTACTAATTGTATTCATGTAAATGGTTTATGATTATCACACAATAATGAAAATGCAATGATTCTAGAAATGATGCAATTGCTTGAGATGACGCAAATGCGAATTCCATGAAGAATGTAAATGTAAAGGTAAAATGCAGGTGCTTATCGACACTGTGCAGATGCAAAAGCTCGATAAAGAGATGAGTGCTCATGAGTGATGCAAATGCCCCCGGTTGTTTTTCTAGACTATGGCTTAGCTTTTCAAATTCATTTTTCCTCTTCAAATCAGAGTATATCTTCAATTCATTTTGGCTATTCTCTTTGCCCCAACAGTTTTCAAACTTTCATCAACAGAGATCTGAACTGGGTTCTATTTCTTCTTCTCATATCTGGAAGTCAGGACCTATTCTGGCAGTTCTATACCTTTGACTTAGAAAAATCCTTGTCTCATGTCAACATCAAAATGGGTATTTCAAAAAAATATATCTTTATTTGTTTTCACATTTTGAAAACTTCTGAACAAAAAATATTAACCCCACAATGTGTGATGTACAAATCTTTTGAAGACTGATGATCATTGTTTGAAATTTCTCTAAGTGTTGATTTGGGTTTTTTTAACTGGGACTGGCAAGGCTTGGTATAACAAGATTCTGTTTTTTTCCAAGAAAACTTCAAAACAAAAATGTATATCCCTTCTAGGCTCACAAATGGTACAGCTTTTATAAATCATGAATTCATTGAGAACCAAACAAATTCAACATTCTTTTAGTTTCCATATCAAGGCATTTTGACAAGCGTCAAGATTGGCCGAGATGTTTAAACCGAAAAGTTTAATCTTGGGAAAAAAAGTTTCAGTTTTTGAAGACAATCCTCTGAATGAGAATTGACAATTTGAGAGGTTCAGGCATTCCTAGATGTTCCTCGATGACCACTTTTTTAAGATGACCTTCTCTTTTTGTGGTATCGGCACTATCATAGATGGCATCAAAAATTTCCATTTTACTCTAGACCGTCCATTTTTGGGTTTTCGCCCTAGAGCCACATTCTTTCCAATTTTTCTTTCTCTTTTTTTTTTGTTCTACCATACACTTGAGGATTCTAAATTCTTCCTTAGTGAAATGATAATTCGATGAGATGGGATAAAATCTGAGAACAAACCTTTCAAATTAAATATTCATGCTTGATCAAAATGGACTTTTAAAGCACGTAATGTAAGCCATGGCTCAGGTTTCAGAAAGAAAGGTAAATGGGCCCAAAATATGTGCTTGAGGGTAATCAGATCAAGGATCATTTCTTGAGGAGGATTCTCTTTGAAGCATTTGTTCCTTTTGGACTTTTCATTTCTTTTGACTTTTGCATCTTTTCTTCTTCGTTCTTGGCTTTCAATTTGCCATGTCTTTCACCTTTTTATTTTTGACAAAGTGAGACCGCATTTATTCGTGGCTTTGTTTGCTTTGCATCTGTCTTTGAGCTAGGATTCATTCCTCCATGTTCTCTAAAAGATCTTTCCTCGCATTTGCCCTCCAATGTAGAGGGTGATCCTCGATCCGGGTTCAAAGAAGAAAGAATTCTTTTGGCTCAAAAAGGGTGACTATGGATAATTTCTTTTTGTGCGAAGGGAATATGAAAGATGGCCATTTCTCATGTCAATCACAAATATTCACATTGAAAAGCAACCCCTAGGGGAAATAGATAATCAAAATTTCATTTTGCACTTTGGAATCATTCGAATTCTCATATCCATGATATTACAAAAATGTTTTCATTTTTCATCGCATGCCCCAATGATTCATGCGTTAGTCCATCCTTATTCACCATGTATCTATCATTTCCGCATATGATGCCCCAATTTGATTAACCAATGAGAATTTGTATCAACGAGGAACATAACAAGTCTAGGTCTGTACTGAAAAGGCTGAATTTCAAATATGAGTTCTTTGAAGAGACAAGGAAAATATGACCCAAAAAACGAGTTTTCTCTAGAACAAGGGATAATCTAGTTTAATCATTGTGCCCCAAGGTGTCAATCATGAAGTGATGTTTGGGCAATTAGTGTTTTGTGGTTTGTTGAAAATGACATGAATGGTTTTGGCACAACCTTGACACAGATCAAATTACCAAAATGTAGATTCTTGAAAGAATGTCTCATTTGTTTGAATTTCAAGGAATTCAAAAAATTTCAAAAAGTTCGTTCCTTTGTTCATAGCCTAGACTAGGATTTACATCCTTGCTTATTCTGCAATGACAATGCATTTTTTTTTTTTTTGGTGTTGTTCAATCATTCATATTCCTTGAAGCATTAGGTCCTTCAAGTGTTCTTGATTCAAGGTTTAGGCATAGAGAAGCCCAAAAAAAAAAAAGAGGGGGGAGGGTGTTGGGTCATTTCTAACAATGATCAACAATATTCTCGAGACTGTATATTATTAAAACTTCCTTAATGCTTGTTTTTGCAAATTCAAATTATTGTTAAAACACAACAAACACAAAACATTTAAATTCAAAATTCATTTAATTTATATGAATGTCGATATGAGACAAGTGTTTTCATCATAAGATCTGAAACTACATGCATCAAAATGCGCCTATTGACATCCTTCAAAGGTAGTAATTCTCCCTCTAAAACCCTGAAAGAAACTTATTTAGGGCAAAATGGCCTTCCATTGATTGATAAGCTCCGGTGTCAAAATACCATCACAGATAAGACTTTCAATCCTTTCCTTCAGTTGTCTGCATTTTCCAACTACCACCAGGTGATAATCACACTTGCTGTCAGGGTCATAACTCCTCGCTGATGGATTCGAAGCTATTTTTAAAGGTACCGGGGTAAGGTACTGATTCTTTATTAGTAATGGCAGTAGGTCAGGGATGGGGATTGGAATTCTTTCTTGATTTTCCCGCGGTCGTTTTCTAGAAGTAGGCCTTGTTGTAAGGGCTGGTATAGGATTATGTGTTTGGGTAGGTAGGTAAGGATAAAGGCTTGGAGATACCTCAGTAGGGTAACATGATTGGTATCAGGGAAATTGGGAATATGGGACGAAATCTCCCATAGTTTGGACATCTTCCTCTTTCTTTCTAGATGCCTTATTTCTCTCGGCATTGGATGTTCCTTCTCTTTCAAGTTTCCCATTCTTGATAGCATTCTCAATCATCTCCCCTGAAATTACCATGTCCGCAAAATTCTTCGAGGCATTGCCGACGAGTTTATCATAGTACGGGGCCTGCAGTGTATTCACAAAAAGGATAGTGATTTCTTTTTGTGTCAAGGGCGGTTGTACTTGGGCGGCCAGGCTCATCCACCGTTGTCATATTCTTTGAAGCTCTCAATACCTCTTTTCTCCATATTTTGCAAAGTCGGTCATATGCTTGTACTGGTTTAGAAAAGCCCTAGCCAAATCATTCCAAGAGCGAATTTGATCCTTGCTCAACTGACTATACCACCTAATTGCGGACCCGCTGAGGCTATCCTGAAAACAGTAAATCAAAAGCTTATCATTATCTATATGACTTGTCATCTTCCGGCAGAACATAGTGATGTGGGCTGACGGATCGATCGTCCCGACATATTTTACAAAGTCAAGGATCTTGAACTTAGGAGGAATGACTAGATCGAGGACCAAGCATCGTTCTTTTACTGCTCGGAGCCTTTCATCTAGCAACTGATATTTCCCTTGGGAATCTGCCAACTCAACCTCATTTACTGCAACCATTTTCAACTTTGCTTGTTCAGCTGGATCATCTGAGTTTAAAGCATTGATTGTGTTCTGGGCATCAATCATTACGACCTCATTTTGTCCTTTTTGTGCCTCTAACCCTTTCCTGTCGACAAAGTTTTCAGTGTATCCTTTTCCCTTGATTACGGCGGAGATCAGCTCTATCAATTTAGTCATCTGATCCTTAGATTCTGCTTAAGACTTTGCTAGCTATTCTCGTAATTCTTTCTGTTCCCTTTCCGTTTTTTCCATTCGGGCAACTTGTTCATCCTCCATAGCACTAGCCTGTATTAAAAGGGTACTCAGTACTTCTTATACCTCTGATTTGAAATTGAAATTCTTTCAAAGACTCCTAAAGCCAAGCCAACTTCTGTTTTATTTCCCCCAAATGTATGTCATGATGAATGAGCCATGATTGTCATTTGATGCATGTGAAGAATAAAAGAAATGATATATGGACATATACAGTGGAAACATGCTGACCATGTATGTAATAAATGCAATCACAATGCGAACATGTTGCAAGCAAAGAATAAACAATTTGACGCATAGATATATGCAATGAATAATCATGTACATTTTAGCGTATTTCCTAATGAATGATCATATATCCTATGAATGCAACACGGTGTCAATTATGATACATGCAAACAATGAATGATTGATACAGAGTATATACAAAGAAAATTATGCTAACCATGTGTGTCATGAATGCGACCTAATGCTAACATGATGTATGTAATAAGCAAATTAATGCATGGATATATACAGAAAAATCATGCTAATTATAAATGCATGAATGCAACCTGATGCTAACATGATACATGTATAAATGTATGGTATGACCAATAATTGATCGGACGCAAAATGTAAAAGGGGAAGATATCACGGAGGCAATAAGAATCGGAGGAACTTAATCATCAACATCTCATAAATTTGAAACATAATCAGTTCGTTCCCATATCAACGTTCATAATGGTATAAACCATGTTTACAAAATCTGAGCAATAGTTAAAACTGTCTTTACAAGCACTTTATTCTTCCTAGCATCCTAAGGCTATAAGAGCCGGCTACTGAATAACTAAAATCCTATTACATCATATAAGATCGAAGTCTTTCCATCTTGATGTTGTAAATCTCCCAATCCTAATGACGCTTTCCCAGTCCTCTATCAATCAGTGTCGTTGGATCCAACCACTTGGCATCTATAAAAGTTTGCACTTTCTTTTTGACAGCTATACAATCTTCGATGCTATGGCCAACAATTCCACAGTGATAATCAAATTTTGCATTTGGATTATACCACCTTGGATATGGTGGTAACAGGGGTTTCAATGGGACACAGGCAACCATGTGATTTTGGATCAGTATAGGGAGGAGCTCTTGGTAGCTGATTGGAATGGGATCAAAATGCATTTGGGTCTTATTCTAGGGTCGTTTCTTAGTCACACATGGCCTAGGAGTTGGGGCACTTGGTGGTGGCACTAAGGTCCGAACCGGAGTGTTTACATGGAGATATGGCGGAACAGCTTGGTAAAGGTATGGATTTGGACACGGGGCCTTTGGAGGTTGTACATAGCTCGAGGTTCCTATCCCAGATACTGGATAAGGTGATTGATAAGGAAAATAGTATGAACTGGCAATTGGTGGTGATGGAGTGGGATTCAGGAATCTCGTAGTGGTCATCACAATGGACGATTGGACCATAGTAGGGTGGGGATACTGGTTTGGACCTAGAACAGTTTGCAGGTATGGTACAGGATCTGAGGTTTCTATCTTTGGTATCGGGCTCTCAGGTTTAATAATTTTCATGATTTTGTCCAGAATTTCATCAGGATTGCAACCTTTGTGGCATTGACAAGCGTAGGATCCAGCAAGGATTGTATGTTCTGGACCTAATGGTTTTGGTTGATCCGAAGGCGAAGCAGAGCCCTGAGAAAGTTCCTCTTTACTTTTACCCATATCCTCAACCATTTTCAGCAATTTGGCCAGCTGTTCCTTCACCTCTCGGATTTCATGTCTACATTCATCTTGGTTGCGTTCCAAAGCACCCAACCGTTCCTCCGATTCATTCCTCATATCTCGAACCCCTTTCATGCAAATGAAAATGTCATGAGATTAAGAATACAATTATGAATGTACATACTCTATTCCTATGTGCATGAATATACTGATGATTAATGCATGACCATATACAGAGAAATTATGATGACTTTGTATGCTATGGATGCAAAATGTCAACATGATGCATTTTAAAAAAATGAATAAATTGATACATAAGTGTACACAAATAATGACCATGTATGTATTCTACAACAAATGACCATGCATGTTATGATGTCAAAATGAATACGTGCGGAGAATAAATGAATTAATACAAAGGTAGGTACAAACAATAACCATGTATATCACAAATATATTCTACAATGAGTAATCATGCATGTTAAGACTGTGACATGATGTCAAAATGATACAAATATAACCAATGATTACACGAAATTGGTGGGACCTAAATCTTGATTATTCAAAAATCTCATTATGCAAGATTTGCCTCCAAATTTATGACTTTTTGAAACATGTTTTTTTTCTATGAAAAACGAATCATATTATTTTCAAAAGAAATTCAGGGTAATGGATCCTACTATGGTACAATATCCAAATGTTCATGCAACACTACCGGTTTTATGAAATCATCAAATGAAATTACCAACTATTTATTGCAAAGAATAAGATCAATAACACAACCAAAAATGTACATGCTCTATTCACACATGTATGAAATATGCAAAATGCAAAAATGCTTGAAAAAGGATTTTTATTTTTTATTTCAAATAGTTAATGAATATTTGCCCCGACAAATATCTACTTATATAGGTATCACAGTGGCTTTGGGACGGATTAACATATTTATTACGGGCGATGTACGTACATCGTTTCCCGATCTACAAAACTTATTCAGAGTGTAAAATAGGTAACAAAAGGTTTAGAAATATCCCTCCATGTGTTCCTATTTTCGGTATATCTAACAGAAATCCGGCATGGCTTCGCCTAGGTTCACTATATGAAGGTGAATCGGTTCTAAGGCCCCGAATTGTTCCTCACTATCGCCGGTGAAGGCTAGTAAGGCACCCCGATAAAAGCGGGTTCAATTCATTAGAGTATATTTTCCTATGCCCATACGGAGGATTATCACGAAGACATTAGGTACTTTATACTCCGAAAGTGTTTCACTAGCCCATACGAAGGATCAATCATGAAGGCTTAGTTACTTTACTCCCACTTAAAAGGACGGAATCCGGGTAGAGGATTCATGTTATGCAAATGCAAATACAGTGTGTGCGGAGGAACAAAACAAACCTGTCACCGCCTATTCTACACCCCTTATTCTAAATATCCCAAAAATTTATTTAAACAAAGATCAAGAATAGTGTAATGCATTAACCAACAAGCAATTATAATATAAAACATAAATAACTAGAGAAAAATAATAAAATGCATGCACATGAGTATGACCATATTCAAAAACATTTTATTATTTTCAAAATTCTCCTTATTTTTTTTTAAAAAAAATGTGGGAATTAAAATTAAATACCAATTAAACCAACAAAATCGAGACTTTGATAACACACGACTAATTCTAGGCCTGACTCTCTAAAACATTTCCCAGTGGAGTCGCCAAGCTGTTGCAACCTAAAAAATAACGAGGCTCGTCGCAAGACTTTATTATTCGTTAAGCGTGACATAAAAAAAAAATCGAGGAAAAGTCGACTTAATTCCTATAGCAAAATGAAGGTTTTGAAAATGACCTTGAAAAAGACATGGAGTCGCCACCAATCTTTTTTAGCTAAGTGTGATCGGCCACCTATTAAAACCAGTTTTATAACATATTTTAAAAATTAATTAAAACATTTATAAAAACCAATTTCAAGTCTGCGTTTAAACCAGAGAAATCAAAGAAGCGGGTTCGGGAGTCGGTTACGTGCGGGGAAGGATTAGCACCCCCACAACGCCCGTATAAATCGGTAACTTATTAATCGTGTGTTATCTCAAGTCTCGGTAAAAATCGGTTTTAAATTTAGTATTTCAAGTTAATCCCCAATTTAAAGAAAAAAAATTTCATTTTTAATCAAAAATGATTCGGAATTTATAAATTCAGAATTTTCCTATATTCCCCAACAAACGTGGCAAAATATAGAAATTTTTATTAGTTTTGGAAAACTTTCTGAATCATTCTCTTTTTTTGAAAGAAAGTATTCCTTTATTAATGATAATTGATGATATTCCCTCCAGCAAACCCGGTAGAGAACTCATTAATTATTTTAACTCGGGAATATCTTTATTTTTTATTGAAAACCATTATCTTTTTTGAAAACATTTAAAAGAAATGAATAAATATATGCATGACATAAATAAAATGACATAGCAAAATCTAAATAATATAATGCAACCTTAAATGACATGACATGACATGATTTGAATGCCTTAGCATATTCTAAATGAAATGAAATGAAATATCCTAAGTTATATGATATATTCTAAACGGAATTAAATGACCTATGTAACATAATACATTCTATATGAAATGCAATATCCTAAGTCATATGATATAATCTAAATGAAATAAAATATTCTAGATGACACAATATATCCTAAATGAAATGAAATGATTTAAATGACATGACAAATATGAATGATATGGCATATAATTTAAATGACATGGAATAAGATAATGCTATCATATAATATGCATGAAAATAAAAATAATAATGCATGAACATAGTATATGCTAAATAAAAATAACTAAATAAAAGCATAGGATATCATGAAATATTCAAAGCCATATAATAAACCATATAACATAAAAAATATATATATATAAATCAAAATAATAACAATATCATATAAATTATTATAGCAAGAATCACATATTATATAAAATGCATGAATATGAAAAATGCAATGCATGAAATGTATTTTTTTCCTTTAATTAAGGAAATCCGTATATCTAAAAAGATATCTGGCTACCTTAGGAAAATATGTCAAATTAAATATTCTAAAACCAAAATACTTTGTGATTGTTTGAAAACAATTTTGAAAAGCTTGAATTAAAAATAAAAACTGGGCTAAATCTTTTTTAGATGGCTCTAATTTCCTAAGTTTAAAAAATCCGGACTTGACTACCCTTAACCCGAGGCTTGAAAAACCATTTTTAGAGTTTTAAAAGGCTTAGAAACTGCCCTAAGTCAGTAGTTAACGCTCCTAATCAGCCCACTCTAGGTAACTTAACCAAAACAGAAAAATGATTTTTCTTTAAATTCAATTCTGACTCCACTGTCCAGTTTTAAGCCACGATTTTTTATCCTATTTTTAAAAAGTCAAAAAAATCTGAAAAAAAATACTGGAGACTCAGGACATGTAAAACTACACGGGAAAAGTACGAAAACTGGGTGAGAAAAACTGTTTTGCCAAAATACATTTTTTGCCTTTGATAAAATCATTTAAAAATCAACGTAAAAATATTTAAGACTCACAAAATGACTTAAAAATTGGCTAAGTAAAAAAAATCACAAAGGTAGAATAATCAATTTGACAAACTTTAATTTTCCACAAGTGTGCTCAAGAGAGCATGACTTTGAACCATTAATTGGCTCAAGTCATTATTCAAGTGGCATGAACATGAAATGCATGAAACAATACAGCAAACATAGTGCATGAAATGCATGAGCTTAAATCTAAATGTTATGAAAAAATGCATAAAAGTCATATAGTGACCTAGACCTAAATGAACTTGCATGGCATTTAATGCAACCTAGACCTAAAATGCATGAACATGCATGGCAAATGAATCAAACCTAATAACTAAAATATGCATGGCATTTTGACAAACACAAAGCATGCTTAAACCAAAAACTCAACCAAATATCATGCAAATGCTAACCTATCAACTAACATGGGAAGAATGCACATAAAATGCAAAAATTCAAGGGTGGCTGAATGGAATAATGCAACTAGCAAACATGGCATTTTCACAAACACTTGGTATATTAGCATGCAAAACTAAATCAAATGTCATGCAAATGCAAAAACCTACCAACTAACCTGGCAAAAATACAACACACAATGCAAAATACATGGAGTAGCCAAATGGCCTCAAGCTCCAACAAGCATGGCATTTTCACAAACACTTGGTATACTAACATGCTCAACTAAAATATAACACTCAAATCATGCAAAAACCACACAAGCATTTTCACAAACACTTAATATACTAAATCTAAAACATGCTCAACTAAGATATAAAACTCAAATCATGCAAAGACCACACAAGCAATTTCACAAACACTTGATATACTAAATCTAAAACATGCTCAAATATAAACATTATGAAAACAGAAAATTAAAAATGCAAAAACATGATATTTAAAACATAAATGGAAACAAACAAAGCAACCAAATTAAAATATAACTCAAGAATCTGAAGTAAAATAACATTTAAAACACCAAGATCAAAGAAAATAACATAAACAATATGGTAAAATAAACCAAAATAGCAACTTAAATGAATAATGTAGGCCATTCGGCCATGATGAGTTTATTGTAAAAAAAAAAATTGTAAAAAATATCTTTAAGAAAGAGATGAATGAAGAACTTAAAAGAACAATAAAAAAAACATTTATTTAAAATAGAAACTCACCAAATAATAATCAAAATAGAAAAAACAAGAATGGAAAATCAAGAAAGTGCAAGAGTTGGTGCTCAAGAGCAACCTCAAGAAGCTATATTTCAAGCTTTATCTCTTCAAACTTTTTTTTTTCTTTTCTAAACTTTTCTTTTTTGCTTTGAACCAAGGAGAGAAAAACCAAGTAAAATCTAAAAGAATTCAGCAAAATGAAGATCAAAATTGCAAAATCTGAACCCCTTATACATGCTGGCCGAAACCCCCTCATATTCCCTCAAGGATGTTGTCATTTTTTGTAACCAATTTTCCATCAAATGGCTAATAATTCAAGGTGAAAAAATCATGACATTACCACCTTTAGATTAGCATATCAACTATCTCAAATTACAGCTGTTCAAGAATAATGTTGACATCTCTCTTGGCCTATGTGGCTTAATCACCATGGCTTGATCAAAGAGAATCTCTAACTAACTCTTAATTTTTAGCCATTTGATTGAAAAATCAGAAGCTTCCTCCTTCCTTTGGGCCTAGGCAGGCCAGAACTTCTCTTTTCCAGCCCAACTCTGATTTTTTGAAAGGCCCAAAGTAGCCCTTTTCGGTTGCTTGGGTGAAATGACCGTTTTGCCCCCCGGATGCAAATAAATATCAAACGGACTCCAAATTCAATTTTTATTTTTTTAATACTTCCAAAACAATAATAAATTGAGTTCTGGAAGTTTTCAAAATTATCCGAGTCCGTTTGCTATTTATTTGCATTTTTTCTTCCAAAAATGCCCTTTTATGCCCTTATATTTTACCATTTTTTAAACGAGCTCCAAATCAGGATTTTTCTTCACCAATCTCTTCAAAATAATTAAAAAGTGTGATCTGGAATTTTTCATAATTTTTGGAGCTCATTTGGTATTTTTTTGGGATTTATCGGCTTAAATTACTACATAGGAACTCGAGATTTGGCCATTTTGCAAACGAACTCCGAATCAAGATTTTATTTCACCAATCTCTTCCAAATAATTTAAAAATGATATTTGCAAAATTTCAGAATTTTTGGAGCTCATTTGCTATTTTTCCGGGATTTATCTTCTTGAATTATTGCATAGGAGGCCCGGGATTTGGCCATTTTGCAAACGAAAAATTTCAGAAGATTTGGAGCTCATTTGCTATTTTTCCGGGATTTTCCATTTTGAATTACTACATAAGAAGCCTGGGATTTGGCCATTTTGCAAACGAACTCCGAATCAAGATTTTCTTTTACCAATCTCTTTCAAATGATTTAAGAATGAGATTGAAAAATTTTCAAAATTTTCGGAGTCCATTTGCTATTTTTCCCAAATTTTCTAATTTTGCCTTTTTGCGTCCGAAACCCGGTTTTGCTCCAAACAAGTTCGATTTTTAGATTTTCTTCAAGCTAAGCCTTGGGCTATCCCTTTTTAATCATTCCTCATCCATTAGGGGCTTTGGTCTTACCAAGTCGGGCCATTTTCGTGATTCTTCCCGATTTCACCGAAATCTACTAAAAACCCTAATTCTCGGTTTTCTCCCAGATTGACTTTTCTTTCAGTTGTTCTTGCAAGTGGCTTCTCCATTACCCGTATCAGTGCTTATCTTTCATTTGGAACCTTCAATTTCGACCAATTTGATCGTTTAAGCATTTTTCCCCAAATTTCTCGGATTAGGGTTTCCTTTCTACTAAATCTCCAAATCCCAACTTTCGAACTCCATATCTTTCAATGTAGACCTCGGATTATCAAAATTCTTTTGCCATTTTTCAATTGAACTTAAAATCTTGATTTTGAAAGTGGGTTGACTTATTTAGTAGTTGACTTTTTTGGGGTTGACTTTTTCCAGGTTTGACTTTTTTCAAGTTTGACTTTTTATGCTCGCCCTCTTAAACTAAGTCTCGGAGTACCACTTGCAGGATGAAAACAGTCTTTTTTCACTCGAAAACATCAATATAGGAAGAAAACATACCTGTTTAGTGGTCCGGACAAAAGTAGGTGTCTACAATCAATAATCATGTTCTAAGTTTGGTACCTGCTGATGGTAGAATATATCGTAGTTTTGATTCAATTGCAAATGTTGTAGGTGAAGTGGGAGACCATGATACTTTATACCCTCTTAAGTTTCTAAATTTGTTAAAATTCCTTGGAATACCAAATCTTGAACTGCATTTCAAGCTAGGTTGTGTTGTTATGTTAACTTACGAACTTAAATCAATCACTAGGATTATGCAATGGTACTAGTTTGACTGTTACACAATTAGCTCAAAAATTTGTGGAAGCTTAATCATTACTATTAACCATATTGGGAAAAAGGGTTTTATTCCCAAAATATGCTTTACAGTCAAAGATCTCAAATGGTCTTTTTTATTCAAGAGGAAACAATTTACTTGCGATTATCTTATGCAATGACAATTAATAAAAGTCAAGAACAGGCTCCTGAGTCTGTTGGACTCTATTTGCCAAGACCTGTTTTCACTCATGGTCAATTATATTTTGTTGTGCCTCAAGTGACACATCATGATGGTATGAAAATTGTTATTGATGATGGTGATGCTAAACCTAATAGTTAAACAAAAAACGTTGTCTGTCCTGAAATCTTTGACAATTTTCCAATAGGTTCTTCCTTTGTAACTCATATTTTTATTAGATGGAAATGCGTTCTTATTACATTCGTATTCCCTATTTTATACAACTATGAATCTATTTTTAGCTCTTCCTGCTGATACTTTTTTCCTTTTTCATGTGAGATTGTAATTTTGAATGTCCCAATTCTGATTGATCGAAGTTTCTTGCCCTTGCTTTTTATTGAGGTATTTTTGTTAGTGTCAGCCCTGTAAGCCAATCTAGTTGGGCTTGTAAGACACTATTTATACATTCATGTATTGCACATTATAGTTTATTAATTATAATTGAGGTATTTCTTTATCCATAAGTTTTGTTATAATTGTTATAAATCACTTGTGATGATAAAGCCCAAGAAACACAATGGCATTACAAAGGAATTGTAAGGAGTTACAATTATGAGGATCCTTATGCATCAATGACGTGTTTCTAAAATAGTTCCTGGTCATTGTATTGTCAAGACAGGGCATTGACAATGCTCAAAGACTGGCATATGTTAAGCCTTCATGCACTTGATGCATGCAATCGATCTCATAGGTTGAAAGTATAAAGATACTTGGGGATAACATATGGGTGCTTGTTAGTTGAACAAGTTTACTGAACATGACCCGCTATGAGAGTTCCCAGGTTTAGGTTGATTTTTTTATTTTTTTTGATTAATTTATTTTATGTAATATTTTAGGATTATTTATATTTATATTTTATTTTTAGAAAAGCATGATTAGGTTATTTTATTTTTATTTTTAGAAACATGATTAGTTTTTTTTTATTTACTTTTAGAAGCATGA
The DNA here is from genome assembly GCA_030761205.1 of Fremontodendron californicum. Classification (NCBI taxonomy): domain Eukaryota; kingdom Viridiplantae; phylum Streptophyta; class Magnoliopsida; order Malvales; family Malvaceae; genus Fremontodendron; species Fremontodendron californicum. Next base: position 13,594,090 of record JAULJL010000013.1, on the reverse strand, counting down.
TTTGATTTTTTTTTTTTAGAAGCATGATTGGGTTTCCATTATTATTATTATTATTTAGATTTTTGCATGTTTAGAAATTGTTATGATATTTTATTTTTTAGGTTTTTAGGTTTTTGCATGTTTAGGACTTTATATGATATGAGTTCATTTTGTTTTTACATGATAAATATGACTTAATTTGATTTGATTTAATTTTATTAGATTATTTTACATGATTAGAAACATAAAAAAAAATTGACTTAGATAGACTAATTAAGACCGATTTGGAATAACATGTGATTGATGTGGTACTATCTTTATGATAGGCATTGTGGGGGTGTTAATCTTTCCTCACATGTAACTGAATTCCCGAACTAAGTTCTGATAAGTAGACCAGAACCTATTCTTTTTAGGGTGCCTTAGTCAAGCTTAGGATTACTTTAAAAGGGATAGATTCATATAGGTGACTAATCACACCAAGTTAGATGATTATTAGCGACTCCATGTTTGTGTCTAGCAGGCTAAATTCGCATTTGGCACGTTATGACACTTATGATTTCGTTTTTTGTCTCTATATGATTTATTTATGCAGGAAACATGTCTTATCAACTTTTATCAGAACTCCAACTATGCAAGCATTCACAAAAATTACAGTTCAAGTTGTTAGGGTTTGGGATTCAATCTTGCATAGTGCAAAAAGAAAGTTTATAGGTGTTGATTTTTTTATTGTGGACAAAAGGGTTTAATGCTCTATTTTTATTCTTCCTTCCTTTCTTTTAGCTTGGTTTGGTTTTTTATAAAGCTTTTTTTGCTATATTTAGGGTTATAAATGAACCGAGCTTGAATGAACAAACCTTTGTTCGTGTTCGTTGGTTTATTTTTGAGCTTGTTTGTGGTCGGTTCGTACTCGTTAAGAATTTTAAAATTGTGTTCGAGCTCGGTTCGTTTAAAATTGAGTGTGTTCGAGTTTGTTCGTTTAAATTAAATGAACTTGTTTGCAACAATAAATGAACAAGTTTATGAACATATAATCGAACACGTTCGCCAACAATTATAAATCTGTTCATAAACAATAAACAAACAAATTAATTAATCAATGAATCAATTTTAAGTTATTATTAAATATAAAATAATAAAATACAAATATAATTAAATTTAAATTATTATTAATTATAAACAATAAAACACAAATATTATTAAATAAAAAATAATAAAAAATATTTTTTATTACATTATAAGTACGTAAAATAAAATATAAATAATATCACTTTTAATTATATTATATTATAATTGAACAATAAATGAGTTTTAAACGATCTATTAAACGAATTTTATACGATTCATAAACAAGTTTGTTCGTGAACATAAATGAACCGAACATACTTTATTCAAGTTTGGTTCATTTAATAAACGAATCTGAAAATCATGTTCATAATTATTTATTTAGCTTGATAAACGAATATAAACGAACAGAAATCCAATTGTTCACGAACCGTTTATCAAACGCTCTGTTCATTTACAGCTCTAGCTATATTATAAACTTATCCTGGGTGCATTATGTATTCTATGTATAGGAAGCGGCAATGCAAGCTATAATTAAAAAAAAAAAAAAAAGATGAACGTTTTTCATAACGTTATTGAAATAAGGTTCTATGTACGACATTGTTGATTTTTTTGTCGGCAAAAAATGAAACACCTTTAATGGTGTTTCTGTTCAGTCTATCATTTATGTTACATGTGCGACAAAGATTGTTGAGCTATTTGACTTTTCAGAACCATGCCCCTTGCACTACTTTGACTTTTGTCGCTTTTCTACGCTATTAACCCGTCCTAGTGACAATGTTGTGTTGACATGCACGTTTTTTTTTTCGCTTTTTATCTTTTGTTATTGTTTTAGATAATCTGAAGCCGAAAACATGTGCAACTTTCGATTAGATAGTGAATGCAGATTTGCTAAATCTTTTTGGAAATAATGCATGTATATATGAAATATGTTTACTTACAAACTTTTCCTAACTTATTAAAAGGCATGACAAGATACTCCATTAGCTTCATGCTTGGATGTTTAATTACCAACACTTGATGTTGTTCTTTGGGTGAGAATGCATAACAGATTAAGATCTTATACTCAATGCCTATTTCAAATTGCTTATTGTTCTCATTTGATTTTAGTTTTATCAGTTAGCTAATTGAGTGCTCTACATTTTTTCTTTCTGCTTGAGCTATATAACATAAATATGTATAAAGGTCTTAAAAGAATGAAATCAGTCTATTTTCTAAATTTTATTGTTCGGCAGTCCCATCTCCACCATGATTCATTTAACTTCAGCACAATATTATCTCGTTGTCTGCATATTTTCATTCGAATATTGTCATTGTTATTATAGAGTCGATTTTTTTTTTTTGTAAGCAAAAATATAAAATATAAAGCAAATATTTTCACCCACAACTAGAGGTAGCAATTAGACTTGTTCAGGTCGGGTCATTTCGGGTTCAGGCCTTTTCAGGTTCGGGCCTTTTCAGGTTCAGTCTTTTTCGGGTTCTGGCTTTTTTGGGTTCGGGTCTTTTCAGGTTCAGTCTTTTTTGGGTTCTGGCTTTTCGGGTTCGGGTTTTACGTCATTTTTTATTTTCTATTAGATGTAATTATTATTACGTAATTTAGATGTTTAAATTCAAAAATAAATTATATTATTTTTTAAGTAAGCTTTTGTATAATATAATATTTTTAATTATATTTATATATTAATATCAATATCAATGTTTGTTAACACCAAAGGATATAAAATCAATTTGTTACATAATCGATTATAGAAAATAGGTTATCATGTTAATATTTAAAATAATTAATTCGACGAACTCGAATATTCAACATACATTATGATTCATATCATGCATACATATCAATATAATTATACACACTGATAATTAAATCTAAAAGGAGAAATGATTATATTTGAAGAAAAAACACGATTAAGGTATAAGAACTAGTAACACAATGTAAAAAAAATACTATTATTAGTTATTGCTCAATTATTTGTCTTAATGATCTAATCTAAATTTAAAACTAAATTTTTTCAAAAATCATGATTAAAAATTACTCGATATATAGTATATATTTAAAGATTTTAATGATTTATCATTTGAATAGTAAATATTAAATAGTAATGATCAATGAAAATAAGATGATATAATGATTTGTAGACATGATGATTTTAGATACGATACGATTATATGACATTGTCGTAACGAATCTCGTGACCCGTTAAGCAACGTTTAAAATAATAATAATAATAATAATAATATGGGGAGAAAAAGAGGAAAAGACGACTTAATTCCTCTTAAGTAAAAAAGTGAGGGTTTGAAAACAACCTCGGAGAATAAATGGAGTCGCCACCAATCTTTTTTGGCTAGGTGTGACGGTCACCTATTAAAATCGATTTTTATAAAACATTTTAAAATTAATTAAAACATTTTTTAAAACCAATTTTGAAGTCTGCGCTTTGAACCAGAGAAAACAAGTGCGGGTTCGGGAGTCGATTATGTGTGAGGAAGGATTAGCACCCCTACAACGCCCGTATAAAATGGTACCTTATTAGTCATGTGTTATCTCAAGTCTCGGTGAAAGTCAGTTTTAAATTTGGTGTTTAAAAATAATTCCCTTATAAAACAATTTTATTTTATTTGAAAATGATCCGATATTTATTAACATAAAATTTCCCATGTTTCCCGACAAACTCGGCAAAACATCGAATTTTTCTTTGATTTTAAAATTTTCTGAATCACCCTCGTTTTTTTAAAAAAAAAAAAAGATATTCAGCCATTAATGATAATTGATGATATCTTCCCCGGCAGACCTAGCAGAAAACTCATGAATTATTTTAACTCAGGAATAATCTTGTTTTATATAAAAATAATATTTAATTTTCATGTATTTTAAAATTATATACAAAAAAAAATGATAATGAATATGCAAAAATATTACTAAGATAAAAATATTATGGCATTACAAACATTTATTATGACATGGCAAAAGACTTAGTGACATGGCATGCTTGACATGGCAAAATCTAAATGATATGGTAAAAGAATTAATGTCATAGCATATGAATTAGAGACATGACAAATCCTATTATGACATAGCATGCATAACATGACATACATGACATGAGCATCAATCATCAAAATGACATCATCATAGAATATTCATAATCACATCATTATTAAGATAACAACATGAATAACAAATCATAAAATGATATCATCATGGAATATTCGTAGACATGGAATTTACATGACTATGATGGCAAATATAGACATCATGGGATATGCACACATAATTATTCTGAAATTCATTTTCGTGGATTTTTTCATATGAGGAATCACATAAATGGCATATGTCGGAAAATATTACCGTACTCCCTGGCAAACTCGGCAAAGCTTGAAAAATAATTCTTTCATATGACATTTACATGATTCCGAATAAAAAGAAAACCATATTTTTCGATTCCATAAACATGTGCATTGAATAATTTCTTAACCTCCCCAGTAGATCTGGCAAAGACTACGAACTAATTCTCGCCAAATGTCTAAGAAATCGAAAAATACGTTTTTACACTAAATTAAATATGCAATGCATGAAAACAGAATGTGTTTCTCTCTTGAAGAGAGGGTGTCCTAATACCTATGTAGAGATATCTGAATACCTTGAAGAAACTTAGATCAGACTTGGAAAAGAATGGAATTGAAGGTTTAAAAATGGTACCCGGAGGTTTTGAAAAATGGTGAATCGAATGTTTTAAAAACGGTGCCCGGAGGTCTTAAAAAGGGTAACCCGAAGGTTTTCAAAACGATGCCCGGAGGTCTTAATAAAAATGATAACCTGGAGGTTCTAAAAGCGGTGCCCGAAGGTATTAAAAAAGGTAACTCGGAGGTTTTAAAAATACTACCCGGAGGTCTTAATAAAAACGGTAACCCGGAGGTTTTAAAAGCGGTGCCCGAAGGTCTTAAGAAGTTGGTTTTGGACTTAAAAATATTTTTGGGAAACTAAAGGGTGGTTAGGAAACTTGAGCCCGTAACCACGTAGTTCGACCTAGTTTGATATGCCTCGGCATATCATGAGAATAAAAAAATGGACTTGGTTACAAACTATTACTTAATCTGACCAAGAATTCTCGAGGGGTGGGTTTCAAAAAACTGTTTTTTAGAGACAAAGTGGTTGGCTCAAAGTTGGCCTCGTGGATTGTTAATCCGGCTCAACTATAAACTGAAATTGAAAATGGCCAAGGTTCATCAAGCTCATAACCATCTTTGTCTCAAGCAAAGATAACATAGACATCAAGCATGCACCACAATAGACCATAGCTAAGGCAAGCAAAATTAGGCATTTCATCAAACACTAAATATGCAACACAATAAACCATACCTAAAGGCAAGCCACCTTAAATATATAAGAGGAAAATCATCAAATACCCAACATGCACCACAATATACCATAGACAAAGGCAAGATCTATCAAACAATTTAATGGACAATAATTATCTGTTCTCTTTCAGAATTTCATTTCTCCCTTTCAAATCAGAGTGTATCTTGAACACTCGTGCCCCATAAGAGATCATTCCCTTTTCAGTCTTTGGCTATCTTTTAGCCCCAGTAGGCTTCAAACTCTTATCGACAGAAGTCTGAGCCGGATGTTCATTCCTTTTTCACATTTCCGAGAGTCAAGATCTACCTCTGTAGTCCCATACCTTTGGGTTAGAAAAGCTCTTGTCTTATGTAAACATCAAAAATGGTTATTTCAAAAATATTTTTATTTGTTTTCCCCCTTTTGAAAATTTTTTCTCATTTAATGAAAACTTCTGAGCCAAAATAATTAACCCCATAATATGTGATATACAAATCTCTTGAAGACTGATGATCATCATTAGAAATTTCCCTGAAAGTCAATTTGGGTTTTTCAACTTGAATTGAAAGGCTTGATATAACAAGATTTTGGTTGATCCAAGAAAACTTCACAACAAAAATGTATGTCCCTTCTAGGTTCACAAATGGAACAGGTTTTATAAAACATGAATTCCTTGAGAATCAAACAAATTTGACATTCTTTTAGTTTCCAAATCATGGTGTTTTGACAAGCGCCGAGATTGGTCAGGATGTTCAAAATAGAAAGTTCATTTTGGAAGAAAAAAAAGTCTCAATTTTTGAAGTCAATCTTCCAAATGAGAGCTGACAATTTGGGAGGTTCAAGAATTCTTAGATGTTCCTTGATTTCTTCAAGATGACCGTCTCTTTTGTGGCATCGTCACTAACGTAGATGGCATCGAAAATTCCCATTTCTCTAAACCGCCCATTTTTGGGTTTTCGCCCTAGAGTCCCATTCTTTCCATTTTTCTTTCTCTTTTTTTAGTGTTCAACCATGCACTTGATAATTCTAAATTCTTTCAAAGTGAAATGATACGATGAGATGGGATAAAATCTGAGGGAAAAACCCTTCAAGTTAAATATTCATGCTTAATCAAAATGGATTTTTAAAGCACGTAATGTAAGCCAAGGTTCGGGGTTCAAAAAGAAAGAATAATATGCCCAAAATATATGTTTGAGGGTAATCAGATCAAGGATCATTTCTTGAGGAGGATTCCCTTTGAAGAATTTGTCCCTTTTGGACTTTCCTTTCCTTTTTTGACTTTTGCTCATTTTCTTCTTTGTTCCTGGCTTTCATTCGCCATACTTTTTCACAAAATTTTTTGTGCATGTTTTTCTTCTTTTTTGTTTTGTTCTTGGCTTTCATTTCGCCATCTTTTCCTTTTTGTCTTGTTCTTGGCTTTCGTTTCACCATTTTTTCTACATCTTCATTTTGACAGAGTGAGCTCGTATTTATTTGAGAGCTCAATTTGCTTTGTATCTGTTTTCGAGTTAGGACTCCTTTCTTAGTGATCTTTGAGAAGATATTTCCACTCATTTGCCCCCAGGGTAGAGGGTGATCCTTGATCAGGGTTCAAAGAAGAAATAATTCCCTCGACTCAAAAGGGGTGACTATGGATAAAGTTTTTTTGTGAAAGGGATATGAAAGATGACGATTTCTCATATCAAGCACAAATATTCTCATTGAAAAGCAATCCCCAGGGGGAACAGATAATCAGAATTTCATTTTGCACTTCAAAATCATCCGAATTCTCATATGCATAATATCACAATTTTTCTTTTTCTTTTTTTGTCGCATGCCCCATTGGTTCATGCATTAGTTCCATCCTTATCCACCATGTATCCATCATTTCCACATATGATGCCCCAATTTGATTAACCTCGATAATTTGTATCATTACAAGGAACATCGCAAGTCTATGTCTCTATTGAAAAGGATGAGTTTCAATCTTGGGCTTATTTGAAGTGACAAGGAAAATATGGCCTAAAAATAGGTTTTCTCTGGGACCTGGATAATCTGGTCTAGTCATTGTGCCCTGAGGTGTTAGTCACAAAGTGATGTTTGGGCAATTGGTGTTTTGTGGTTATATAGAAAAGCTATGAATGGTTTTGGCACAACCTTGACACACACCAAATTACCATGATCTAGATTCCTGAAACAATGTCTCATTCGTTTGAGTTTCCAAGGAGTTCAACATTTTTTCAAATAGTTTCATTCCTTTGCTCATAGCCTAGACTAGGATCTACATCTTTGCTCATTCTGCAATGACAATGGTTTATGGAGTTCAATCATTCATATTCCTTGAAGCAGTAGGTCTTTCAAGTGGTCTCGGTTCAAGGGATTTAGGCATAGGAAAGCCCAAAAGAAAGATGGGAGGGTAACAATGATCATTAATGTTCTCGAGCTTGTCCATTAATTCATGTGAAAACCCTTTATTATTGTTCACCAAAAATTTTCCTCAAAGTTTCATTTTTTGGCAAATTCAAATTATTGGTAAAATATAATGAACACAAAACATTTAAATTCAAAATTTATTTATTTCATGTAGATGTCAACATGAGACAAGTGCTTTCATCATCATAGTGTATAGAACTACATGCATCAGAAATCCCAATATGATCATGCACCATGTTTCTTATGACACATGGCTTTCCCATCTTCAAAACTTATCGAACCAGCCTTGATGAGATCCCTGACCTTGTACTTTAAAGCAAGGTAGTTCTCTGTTGAGTGGCCTTGATTGCCAGAATGATAATCGCAACACTCATTAGCATCATACCAGCTCGAAAAATAGGGCTTCAGAGGCTCTAATTGCATGGGTGTCAAAAGGTGATTCTAGATGAGTTAAGGTAGCAACTCATTATATGACCCGAGAATCGGGTCAACCTGATTTCTTTTTCGCTTTTTATGCCCTCTTCGATTATTCCCAAGGATGTTTGATTGATAGACAGATCGCAGTTGCAGGCATTAGTTGTTAAGGATAAGAACCTAGAGATACATTGTTCAGGGTAGGGTAGAATGGCTGATATGAGGAGAATTGGGGATATGGGGCAAAGCCTTCCATAACTTGGGCATCTTCCTCGTTCTTTTCGGTGTCTTATTTCTCTCAGCACTAGACGTTTTATCTTATTCAAGTTTCCCAGTCTTGATAGCATTCTCAATCATCTGCCTTGAGATTACCATATCTACAAAATTCTTCACGGCATTGCTAACGTGTCTATCATAGTATGGGGCCTGCAGCGTATTCACAAAAAGAATTGTGGTTTCCTTCTCTATCAAAGGCGGTCGTACTTGGGCAGCCATGTCCATCCAGCGCTGAGCATATTCTTTGAAGCACTCAGTAGCCATTTTCTCCATATTTTGCAAGATGAGACGATCAGGCGCCATATACATGTTTGTATTGGCTTAAAAATACATTAGCCAAATCAATCCAAGAGCAAATCTGATCATTGCACAATTGACTACACCACCTAATTGAGGACCCGCTGAGTCTATCTTGGAAGCAGTGGATCAAAAGCTTATCATTATCTGTATAGCCCATCATTTTTCGGTAGAACATAGTGATGTGGGTTGACGGATTGGTTGTCCCATCATATTTATCAAAATTGGGAACCTTGAATTTAGGAGGAATGACTAAATCGGTGACCAAGCAACGTTCATTCGCATCTACACTCCCAAATACATTTGTGCTTTCTAATGCCTGGAGTCTTTCATCTAACAGCTGATATTTCCCTTGGGAATCTGCCGACTCAGCCTCCTTCAATTCAGCCATTTTTCAATTTTGCCTGTTCAGTCGGATCATCTAAGTTCAGGAAGTTGACGGGATTAACTGTGTTCTGAAAAATACTGGCCATCTAACATCACGACCTCATTCTGACCCTTTTGTGCCTTTAACCTTTCTCTGGCGGCCACATTTTTAGTGTATCCCTTTTCCTTGATTACGGCGAACATCAGTTCCATGAGTTTAGTCATCTGTTCTCTCGATTCTTCTTGGGACCTTGTCGATTCTTCTTGTGACTTGGCCCATCGTTCCTGTAATTCTCTCTGTGCTCTCTCCATTTTATCCAGTCTATTTTGCTGCTCATTATCCATGATCCTGGCATGTGTTATAAAGGTGCTCAGTACTTCTTATATCTCTGATTTGAAATGAAAATTTCTTCAAAAAGTCTTACAGCCAAGCCAAATTCTATTTTATCCCCCCAAATGTGTGTCATGATGTATGAACTATGTATGTCATAATGCAATTTGATGCATGTAAAGAATAAACAACCCAATGCATGGATATACACAGAGAAACCATGCTGGCCATGTATGTTATAAATGCGACATGATACCAATATGCTGCATCTAAGGAATAAACAAATTAATGTAGGAACATATATAGGAACATATACAGAGAAATCATGATGGCTATGTATGTCATTAATGCAGCTTGATGCCAATATGATATATGTAAAGAAATAAACAAATTAATGCATAAGCATATACAGAGAAATCATGCTGACTACCTATGTCATGAATGCAACCTGATGCCAACATGATACATGTAAAGAAATAAACAAATTAATGCATGAGCATATACAGAGAAATCATGTTGACTACGTATGTCATGAATGCAACCTGATGCTACTATGATGCATATAAAGAAATAAACAAATCAATGCATGAGCATATACAGAGAAATCATGCTGACTACATATGTTATGAATGCAACATGATGCATGTAAAGAAATAAATTGATGCACAGGTATATACAGAGAATTACCATGTATGTCACAACTGTATTCTACAATGAATGATCATGCACATTATGACTGCAACATGATGTCAATTTGATGCATGTAAAGAATAAACAAATTGATACACGAGTATATACAGAGAATGACCATGTATGTCACAAATGTATTCTACAATGAATGTCAAGAGGAATCAAGTCGACTTTTCCTCTGATTTCCCCAATGTCACACTTAACGAATAAAGTCTCGCGATGAGACTCGTTATTTTTTAGGTTGCGACAGCTTGGCGACTCCACTAGGGACTATTAGAGAGTCAGGCCTAGAATTAATCATGTGTTATCGAAAGTCTCGATTTTTGTTGGTTTAATTGGTATTTAATTTTAATTCCCACATTTGTCAATAATATGGAGAATTTTGAAAATAATAAAATATTTTTAAATATGTTCAAATTCATGTGCATACATATTATTAATGTTCTCTGGTTATTATTCTTTGCTAATGCTTGACATTATTTAATCTTGCTTTTAATATTTTGTCAGGATATTTAGGATAGAGGTTAGTTTAGGTGGTGAGAGGTTTGATTGTTCCTCTTCACACACTACACGTGCATTTGCATAACATGAGCTTTCTACCCTAGTTTCGTCGCTTTAAGTGGAAGAAAAGTACCTACGCTTCGTGTGGCAATTGCCTCCACATAAGCTAGCGAAAAACTTTCAAAGTATCAGATTACCTACGCTTCGTGTGGCAATAGCCTCCGCATAAGCCGGGGAAATGAGCTCTAACAAATTGAACCCGCTTTTATCGGGGTGCCTTACTAGCCTTCACCGGCAACAGTGAGGAACAATTCAGGGCCTTTAGAACCAATTCACCATCATATAGTGAACCTAGACGAAGCCATGCCATATTTTCGATTAGATATCCCGAAGCTAGGAAACACTCGGAGAAGCACTTCTTACTTCTTACTTTTCACTATTTATTTATTTATTTATTTATTCATTTAATTTTATTATTACTATGATTTTTTATTTTATTATCCTATTACTGACTCGTGTTTTTTGTTTTGTTTTGTTTTTGTTTACATTTCATGCATCATGATCATTTAGGGATATTTGTCTTAAACCGGGTGCCAACCGAAGAGTTTTCTTTATAGTCATGGAACGTCGAGACCTTCTATCAGTATCAGTGGTTAGCAAGACATACCAAGAGGTCAGAACCGAGTCTGAGATGAATCAGGGCGACAAGGGAGACTGTTTGGCCATGGGTTTTACATCTGCACTTCCCGAGTTAGTTCAACTAGATTTTATTCGAAATGATTTAGTGGAATTAAGGGAAATTTGGAGACAATGGGGATTTGATAGGAAGAATGAATTCACTAGGAAATATGGTGATATAGCTCTACTTCTCCTGATCGAGGTGGACGAGCAGCTGATTATGGCCATAGTACAGTTCTGGGATCCTTCATATCGGTGTTTCACTTTTAATCAGGAGAAGATGGTACCCACCCTTGAGGAATATTCTACCTTGCTCCGTATTGAGTCAGCAAATCCGGATAAGTTCTATTGGAAAGAGTAGAAAACATCGAGCTATCAGAAAAACTTTCTAAAGTGATGGTATAGATATTCCGTTAGATTCTCCACAGATAAAGAAGAAGGGTTCGAGTGACTGTGTTGCTTGGGTATTCTTGCGGAATTATATCAAGAGCAACCCGGATGGTGATCACGTGTTGGATGTATTTGCTTTGGCAATTTATGGGTTGGTTATATTTCTGAAAGTGGAAGGTTATGTCGAGGTAGCTGTAGTGGATTTCTTTGATCGGTTAGACAAACATATTGATCCTTCTACTACCGTAGACACCTAATTTTGTCTGGACCACTAAAACAGGTATGTTTTCTTCCTAAATTGATGTTTCCGAGTGTAAAAAGACTTTTTTCATCCTACAGGTTGTACTCCAAGACTTAGTTTAAGAGGGCGAGCATAAAAATTCAAACTTGAAAAAAAGTCAACCCCGAAAAAAAGTCAACCCCAAAAAAGTCAACCCCAGAAAGTCAACTACTGAAAAAGTCAACCCACTTTCAAAATCAAAATTTTAAGTTCAATTGAAAAATGGCGAAAGAATTTTGATAATCCGAGGTTTACATTAAAAGATATGGAGTTCGGAAGATGGAATTTGAAGATTCAGTAGAAAGGAAACCCTAATCCAAAAAAATTAGGGAAAAGTGCTTAAACGATCAAATTGGTCGAAATTGAAGGTTCCAAATGAAAGATAAGCACTGACTACGGGTAATGGAGAAGTCACTTGCAAGAAAAATCAAAAGAAAAGTCAATCCAAGAGAAAACCGAGAATTAGGGTTTTTAGTGGATTTCGGTGAAATCGGGAAGAATCACAGAAATGGCCCGACTTGGTAAGACCAAAGCCCCAATGGATGAGAAATGATTAAAAAGGATAGCCCAAGGCTCAGCTTGAAGAAAATCTGAAAATCGGACTTGTTTTGAGAAATACCGGGTTTCGGAGGCAAAAAGGCAAAATTGGAAAATTTGGAAAAAATAGCAAATGGACTCAAAAAATTATGAAAATTTGTCAATCTCATTATTAAATCATTTGAAAGATATTGGTAAAAGAAAATCTTGATTCGGAGTTCATTTGCAAAATGGCCAAATCCCGAGCCTCCTATGCAGTAATTCAAGCCGATAAATCCCGAAACAATACCAAATGAGCTCCAAAAATTATGAAAACTTCCAGGTCACACTTTTAAAATATTTGGAAGAGATTGGTGAAGAAAAATATTGATTTGGAGCCGTTTAAAAAATGGTAAAATGTAGGGGCAAAAAAAGGCATTTTTGGAAGAAAAAATCCAAATAAATAGCAAACGGACTCGGATAATTTTGAAAACTTCCAGAACTCAATGTTTTATTATTCTGAAAGTATTAAAAAAGAAAAATTGAATTTGGAGTCCGTTTGATATTTATTTGCATCCGGGGGGCAAAACGGTCATTTCACCCAAGCAACCGAAAAGGGCTTCTTTGGGCCTTTCAAAAAATCAGACTTCGACTGAAAAAGAGAAGTGCTGGCCTGCCCAGGCCCAAAGGAAGGATGAAGCTTCTGATTTTCAATTAAATGGCTAAAAATCAAGAGTTAGTTAGAGATTCTCTTTGATCAAGCTATGGTGATTAAGCCACATAAGCCAAGAGAAATGTCTACATTATTCTTGAACAGCTGTAATTTGAGATAGTTGATATGCTAATCTAAAGGTGGTAATTTCATGATTTTTTCACCTTGAATTATTAGCCATTTGATGAGAAATTGGTTACAAAAAAATGACAACACCTTGAGAATATTAAGGGCCATTTGGCCAGCCTTGTGGGAGAGGTCAGATTTTTCAATTTTCATCTTCATTTTGCTGAGTTCTTTGAATTTTTACTTGGTTTTTCTCTCCTTGGTTGAAAGCAAAAAAGAAAAGTTTAGAAAAGAAAGGAATGTTTGAAAAGATAAAGCTTGAAATATAGCTTCTTGAGGTTGCTCTTGAGCACCAACTCTTGCACTTTCTTGATTTTCCATTCTTGTTTTTGCTATTTTGATTTCTATTTGGTGAGTTTCCATTTTAAATAAATGTTTTTTATTGTTCTTTTTAAGTTCTTCCTTCATCTCCTTCTTGAATATATTTTTTACATTTTTTTTATAATATACTCACCATGGCCAAATGGCCTACATTATTTATTTAAGTTGCTGTTTTGGTTTATTTTACCATATTGTTTATGTTATTTTCTTTGATCTTGGTGTTTTAAATGTTATTTTACTTCATAATCTTGAGTTATATTTTAGTTTGGTTACTTTGTTTGTTGCCATTTATGTTTTAAATATCATGTTTTTGCATTTTTAATTTTTTGTTTTCATAATGTTTAAATTTGAGCATGTTTTAGATTTAGTATATCAAGTGTTTGTGAAAATGCTTGTGTGGTATTTTCATGATTTGAGTTTTATATATTAGTTGAGCATGTTCTAGACTTGAAAGACCTAATGCTTCAAGGGATATGAATGATTTGACTTCATAAAACCATTGTCATCACGGAATAAGCAAAGACGTAGATCTTAGTCTAGGCTATGAACAAAGGAACGAACTTTTTGAAAATTTTCAAATTCCTTGAAATTCAAACAAATGAGACATTCTTTCAAGAATCTAGATTTTGATAATTTGGTGTGTGTCAAGATTGTGCTAAAACCATTCATGACCTTTCCCAATGACCAAAATACTAATTGCCCAAACATCACTTCATGATTGACACCTTGGGGCACAATGATTAAACTAGATTATCCCTTGCCCCAGAGAAAACCCGTTTTTTAGGTCATACTTTCCTTTTCTCTTCAAAGAATTCAGATTGGAAACTCAGCCTTTTCAGTACAGACCTAGACTTGCTATGTTCCTCGTTGATACAAATTCTTATTGGTTTATCAAATTGGGGCATCATATGTGGAAATGATGGATACATGGTGAATAAGGATGGACTAAACGCATGAATCATTAGGGCATGCGATGAAAAATGAAAAATGAAAAAATTTGTGATATCATGCATATGAGAATTCGGATGATTCCAAAGTGCAAAATGAAATTTTGAATATCTATTTCCCCTGGGGATTGCTTTTCAAAGTGAATATTCGTGCTTGACATGAGGAATGGCCATCTTTCATATCCCTTTCGCACAAAAAGAAATTATCCATAGTCACCCCTTTTGAGCCAAAAGAATTTTTTCTTCTTTGAACCTTGATCAAGGATCACCCTCTACACTAGGGGGCAAATGCGAGGAAAGATCTTTTTAAAGATCATTGAGAAATGAGTCCTAGCTCAAAGACAGAAACAAAGCAAATGGAACCCCGAATAAATATGGGTTCACTCTGTCAAAGAAAAAAGAAGAAGAAAAGATGGCGAAATGAAAGCCAAGAAAAACAAAAGAAAAACACAAAAAAAGTGTGTGAAAAAGCGATGGCAAATGAAAGCCAAAAGCGAAGAAGAAAAGACGCAAAAGTCAAAAGGAAAGAAATGTCCAAGAAGGGACAAATGCTTCAAAGAGAATCCTCCTCAAGAAATGATCCTTGATCTGATTACCCTCAAACACATATTTTGGGCCTATTTATCCTTTCTTTCTGAACCCTAACCCATGGCCTACATTACGTGCTTTAAAAGTCCATTTTGATAAAGCATGAATACTTAATTTGAAAGGCTTTTTCCTCATATTTTATCCCATTTCATCGAATTATCATTTGACTAAGGAAGAATTTAGAATTTTCAAAAAAAAAAAAAGATGGAAAGAATGGGACTCTAGGGCGAAAACCCAAAAATGGACGGTCTATAGTAAATTTGGAAATTTTTGATGCCATCGATGATAGTGTCGATACCACAAAAGAAAAGATCTAATTAAAGGAGTGGTCATCGAGGAACATCTAGGAATTCCTGAACCCCTAAATTGCCAACTCTCATTCAGAGGATTGTCTTCAAAAAACTGAAATTTTTTTCCCTCCAAGATTAAACTTTCCGGTTTAAACATCTCGGCCAATCTTGATGCTTGTCAAAATGCCTTGATATGGAAACTAAAAGAATGTTGAATTTGCTTGGTTCTCAATGAATTCATGATTTATAAAACTTGTTCCATTTGTGAGCCTAGAAGGGATATACATTTTTTCATGAAATTTTCCTGGAAAAGTCAAAATCTTGTTATACCAAGCCTTGCCAATCCCAGTTGATAAAACCCATATTGACACTTAGAGAAATTTCTAACATTGATCATCAGTCTTCAAAATATTTGTACATCATACATCGTGGGGTTAATATTTTTTTCAGAAGTTTTCAAAATGAGAAAACAAATAAAGAGATTTTTGAAATACCCATTATGATGTTGACATGAGACAAGGATTTTTCTAACCCAAAGGTGTAGAACTGGCAAGATAGGTCCTAACTTCCAGATATGAGAAGAAGAAATAGAACCTGGTTCAGATCTCTGTTGATGAAAGTTTGAAAACTGTTGGAGAAAAAAGAATAGCCAAAATGAATTGAAGATATACTCTGATTTGAAGAGGAAAAATGAATTTGAAAGGCTAAGCCAAAGTCTAGAAAAACAACCGGGGGCATTTGCATCACTCATGAGCACTCATCTCTTTATCAAGCTTTTACATCTGCACAGTGTCGGCAAGCATTTGCATCATTCATGGGTATTTGCATTGGCATTATTCCATAAGCATCTGCATTTTACCTTTACATTTACATTCTTCATGGAATTCGCATTTATGTCATCTCCAGCAATTGCATCATTTCTAGAATCATTGCATTTTCATTATTGTGTGGTAATTGCAGTTACATCATTCATAAACCAGTTGCATGAACACAATTAGTAGGGGCATCCGCATCATGAAACATAGGCATAAATCCAGGCCATTTGCATTTGCACTAAGAAACATTCACATCAATCCAAACATTTACATTTGCACCATGAAGCATGAGCACCTTGTTAAAGGACATGTGCATCTGCATTATTTCTCAAACCTTCTGGTGGGGATATCCAAAATTTTACAGTTTTAAAAGAACAAGTCTTCGGTGGTCATAGCTGAAGCCTCTGGTGGAGATATCGAGGGTTTTATAATTTTGAAAATTCAAAAATCTTCTTCTGGAGGAGTTGCCCTGAATTTTACAATGAGCAAGTCTTTGGTGGTGATAGCCAAAGCTTCTAGAGGAGTTACCCAGAATTTTACAATGAGCAAGTCTTTGGTGGTGATAGCCAAAGCTTCTGGTGGGGATATCCAGAATTTTACAGTTTTAAAAGAACAAGTCTTCGGTGGTGATAGCTGAAGCCTCTGGTGGAGATATCCAGGGTTTTATAATTTTGAAAAATGAGAAATCTTCTTCTGGAGGAGTTACCCAGAGTTTTACAATGAGCAAGTCTTTGGTGGTGATAGCCAAAGCTTCTAGAGGAGTTACCCAGAATTTTACAATGAGCAAACCTTTGGTGGTGATAGACAAAGCTTCTGGTGGGGATATCCACAATTTTACAGTTTTAAAAGTGAACAAGTTTTCGATGGTGATAGTGAAGCCTCTAGTGGAGATATCCAGGGTTTTATAATTTTGAAAAATGAGAAATCTTCTTCTAGAGGAGTTACCCAGATTTTTACAATGAGCAAGTCTTTGGTGGTGATAGCTAAAGCTTCTGGAAGAGTTACCCAGAATTTTACAATGAGCAAACCTTTGGTGGTGATAGCCAAAGCTTCTGGTGGGGATATCTAAAATTTTACAGTTTTAAAAGTGAACAAGTCTTCGGTGGTGATAGCTGAAGTCTCTAGTGGAGATATCCAGTGCTTTATAATTAAAAAAAAAAATGAGAAATCTTCTTCTGGAGGAGTTACCCAGATTTTTACAATGAGCAAGTCTTTGGTGGTGATAGCCAAAGCTTCTGGAGCAGTTACCTAGAATTTTACAATGAGCAAACCTTTGGTGGTGATAGCCAAAGCTTCTGGTGGGGATATCCAGAATTTTACAGTTTTAAAAGTGAACAAGTCTTAGGTGGTGATAGCTAAAGCCTCTGGTGGAGATATCCAGGGTTTTATAATTTTGAAAAATGAGAAATCTTCTTCTGGAGGAGTTACCCAGATTTTTACAATGAGCAAGTCTTTGGTGGTGATAGCCAAAGCTTCTAGAGGAGTTACCCAGAATTTTACAATGAGCAAGCCTTTGGTGGTGAAAGCCAAAGCTTCTGGTGGGGATATCGAAAATTTTACAGTTTTAAAAGTGAACAAGTCTTCGGTGGTGATAGCTGAAGCCTCTGGTGGAGATATCCAGGGTTTTATAATTAAAAAAAAAATGAGAAATCTTCTTCTGGAGGAGTTACCCAGATTTTTACAATGAGCAAGTCTTTGGTGGTGATAGCCAAAGCTTCTGGAGGAGTTACCCAGAATTTTACAATGAGCAAACCTTTGGTGGTGATAGCCAAAGCTTCTGGTGGGGATATCCAAAAGTTTACAGTTTTAAAAGTGAACAAGTCTTCGGTGGTGATAGCTGAAGCCTCTGGTGGAGATATCCAGGGTTTTATAATTTTGAAAAATAAGAAATCTTCTTCTGGAGGAGTTACCCAGAATTTTATTCAACATGTGCATCTACATCAAGAAGCATTTGCATCAATCTAAGTTATTTGAATCTGCATCAAGAAAGTTTGCATCAAATCAAGTCATTTACATTTGCATCAAGAAAGTTTGCATCAAATCAAGTCATTTACATTTGCATCAAAGAAAGTTTGCATCAAATTAAGTCATTTGCATTTGCATCATGAAGCATTTGCATCATCTCTTAAAGCTTTCAGGTATAATCGAACTCGTTTTGCTTCTCAAATGAGTCGAGCCCCAAGGTCATCGTCGAGGCACTTTTTTTATTATGAACAAGTCTTCGGTGGTGATAGCTGAAGCCTTTGGTGGAGATATCCAGAGTTTTAAAATCCTTTGAAAAGTCTTCGGCGGTGATAGCTGAAGTTTCTGGAGGTGATACCTAGAATTTTTACAATTTTAAAAATGAGCAAGACTTTGGTGGTGATAGCCGAAGCTTCTGGAGGAGATACCCAGAATTTTAAACACAGCTGAGAACAAGACAAGTTAAGGCCCCGAGACCATATTCGAGGCCATTTCTTTTCTTGCAAATCGAATTCGTTTCCTTAAGACGGGTCGAGCCTTGATTAATCAGGGAATTCAATTTAAGGACAAAATCTTCAATTTACTGTTTAAAAAAAAAGTTGAAAAATGAAAAAATGATAGAAGAATGAAAAAGAAACCCCTTTCCATTTCCTTCACATGTGATTTCACTGACCATACAAAATTAGTGTTGGTTTATCTTTGCTTGAATCTTGATTCTCAGCAATAGCCAAAGAGGGGCAGCTGTAGACACCTAATTTTGTCCGGACCACTAAAATAGGTATGTTTTCTTCCTAAATTGATGTTTCCGAGTGTAAAAAGACTTTTTTCATCCTGCAGGTGGTACTCCAAGACTTAGTTTAAGAGGGCGAGCATAAAAAGTCAAACTTGAAAAAAAGTTAACCCCCCAAAAAATCAACCCCAAAAAAGTCAACCTTAGAAAGTCAACTATTGAAAAAGTCAACCCACTTTCAAAATCAAGATTTTAAGTTCAATTGAAAAATTGCGAAAGAATTTTGATAATTCGAGGTCTACATTGAAAGATATGGAGTTCGGAAGATGGGATTTGGAGATTCAATAAAAAGGAAACCCTAATCCGAGAAATTTGGGGAAAAGTGCTTAAACGATCAAATTGGTCAAAATTGAAGGTTCCAAATGAAAGATAAGCACTGACTATGGGTAATGGAGAAGTCACTTGCAAGAAAAACCGAAAGAAAAGTCAATCCGGGAGAAAACCGAGAATTAGGATTTTTAGTGGATTTCGGTGAAATCGGGAAGAATCACAGAAATGGCCCGACATGGTAAGAACAAAGCCCCCAATGGATGAGGAAAGATTAAAAAGGATAGCCCAAGGCTCATCTTGAAGAAAATCTAAAAATCGGACTTGTTTTGAGCAAAACCGGGTTTCGGAGGCAAAAGGGCAAAATTGGAAAATTTGGGAAAAATAGCAAATGGACTCCGAAAATTCTGAAAATTTGTCAATCTCATTCTTAAATCATTTTAAAGAGATTTGTAAAAGAAAATCTTGATTCGGAGTTCGTTTGCAAAATGGCCAAATCCCGAGCCTCCTATGCAGTAATTCAAGCCGATAAATCCCGAAAAAATACCAAATAAGCTCCAAAAATTATCAAAAATTCCAGGTCACACTTTTAAATTATTTGGAAGAGATTGGCGAAGAAAAATCTTGATTTAGAGCTCGTTTAAAAGATGGTAAAATGTAAGGGTATAAAAGGAAATTTTTGGAAAAAAAATCCAAATAAATAGTAAACGGACTCGGATAATTTTGAAAACTTCCAGAACTCAATGTTTTATTATTTCGGAAGTATTAAGAAAAGAAAAATTGAATTTGGAGTCCGTTTGATATTTATTTGCATCCGGGGGGCAAAACGGTCATTTCACCCAAGCAACCGAAAAGGGCTTCTTTGGGCCTTTCAAAAAATCAGACTTGGGCTGGAAAAGAGAAGTGCTGGCCTGCCCAGGCCCAAAGGAAGGAGGAAGCTTCTGAATTTTCAATCAAATGGCTAAAAATCAAGAGTTAGTTAGAGATTCTCTTTGATTAAGCCATGGTGATTAAGCCACATAGGCCAAGAGAGATGTCAACATTATTCTTGAACAGCTATAATTTGAGATAGCTGATATGCTAATCTAAAGGTGGTAATTTCATGATTTTTTCACCTTGAATTATTAGCCATTTGATGGGAAATTGGTTACAAAAAAATGACAACACCTTGAGAATATTAAGGGCCATTCGGCCAGCCTTGTGGGAGAGGTCAGATTTTTCAATTTTCATCTTCATTTTGCTGAGTTCTTTGAATTTTTACTTGGTTTTTCTCTCCTTGGTTGAAAGCAAAAAACAAAAGTTTAGAAAAGAAAGGAAAGTTTGAAGATATAAAGCTTGAAATATAGCTTCTTGAGGTTCTCTTGAGCACCAACTCTTGCACTTTCTTGATTTTCCATTCTTGTTTTTGCTATTTTGATTTCTATTTGGTGAGTTTCCATTTTAAATAAATATTTTTTATTGTTCTTTTTAAGTTCTTCCTTCATCTCCTTCTTGAATATATTTTTTACATTTTTTTTATAATATACTCACCATGGCCAAATGGCCTACATTATTTATTTAAGTTGTTGTTTTAGTTTATTTTACCATATTGTTTATGTTATTTTCTTTGATCTTGGTGTTTTAAATGTTATTTTACTTCATAATCTTGAGTTATATTTTAATTTGTTTGCTTTGTTTGTTGCCATTTATGTTTTAAATATCATGTTTTTGCATTTTTAATTTTCTGTTTTCATAATGTTTAAATTTGAGCTTGTTTTAGATTTAGTATATCAAGTGTTTGTGAAAATGCTTGTGTGGTCTTTGCATGATTTGAGTTTTATATCTTAGTTGAGTATACCAAGTGTTTGTGAAAATGCCATGCTTGTTGGAACTTGAGGCCATTTGGCTACTCCATGTGTTTTGCATTGTGTGTTGCATTTTTGCCATGTTAGTTGGTAGGTTTTTGCATTTGCATGACATTTGATTTAGTTTTGCATGCTAATATACCAAGTGTTTGTGAAATTCCATGTTTGCTAGTTGCATTATTCCATTCGGCCACCCTTGAATTTTTGCATTTTATGTGCATTCTTGCCATGTTAGTTGATAGGTTAGCATTTGCATGATATTTGGTTGAGTTTTTGGTTTAAGCATGCTTTGTGTTTGTCAAAATGCCATGCATATTTTTGTTATTAGGCTTGGTTCATTTGCCATGCATGTTCATGCATTTTAGGTCTAGGTTGCATTAAATGCCATGCAAGTTCATTTAGGTCTAGGTCACTATATGAATGACATGCATTTTTTCATGACATTTAGGTTTAAACTCATGCATTTCATGCACTATGTTTGCTGTAATTTTTCATGCATTTCATGTTCATGCCACTTAAATAATGACTTGAGCCAATTAATAGTTCAAAGTCATGCTCTCTTGAGCACACTTGTGGAATGTTTGTCAAATTGATTATTCTACCTTTGTGATTTTTTTTACTTAGCCAATTTTTATCTAACTTTAAAAAAGTCCTAGCTACTGTTTGTGAGTCATTTTTGAGTTTTAAATAATTTTACTTTGATTTTTAAATGATTTTATCAAAGGCAAAATGTATTTTGGCAAAGCAGTTTTTTCATCGAGTACTTGTATATTTCCGATTTTTCTGGGAATTCATCTTTAATAAAAAAATTAAGCTGATTTTTTCTAGTGTAGTTCTACATGTCCTAAATCTCTAGTATTTTTTTCAGAATGTTTTGAATTTTTAAAAATAGGGTAACAAATCGTAGCTTAAATCTGGACAGTGGAGTCAGAACTGAATTTAAAGAAAAATCATTTTTCTGTTTTGGTTAAGTTACTTAGAGTGGGCTGATTAGGAGGGTTAGCTACTGACTTAGGGTAGTTTCTAAGTCTTTTTAAACTCTAAAAATGTTTTTTCAAGTCCCGGGTTAAGGGTAGTCAAGTCCGGATTTTTAAACTTAGGAAATTAGAGCCATTTAAAAAAAGATTTAGCCCAGTTTTTACTTTTAATTCAAGCTTTTCAAAATTGTTTTCAAACAATCACAAAGTATTTCGGTTTTAGAATATTTAATTTGACATATTTTCCTAAGGTAGCCGGATATCTTTTTAGATATACGGATTTTCTTAATTAAAGGAAAAAATACATTTCATGCATTGCATTTTTCATATTCATGCATTTTATATAATATGTGATTCTTGCTATAATAATTTCTATGATATTGTTATTATTTTGATCTATATTTTTTTTGATGTTATATGGTTTATTATATGGCTTTGAATATTTCATGATATCCTATACTTTTATTTAGTTATTTTTATTTAGCATATACTATGTTCATGCATTATTATTTTCATTTTTATTTTCATGCATATTATATGATAGCATTATTTTATATTTTATGTCATTTAAATTATATGCCATATCATTCATATTTGCCATGTCATTTAAATCATTTCATTTCATATATAATATGTATGTTACCTAGGTCATTTCATTTCATTTAGAATATTATATCATATGACTTAGGATATTGCATTTCATATAGAACATAATATGCTACCTAGGTCATTTCATTTCACTTAGAATATGTCATATAACTTAGGACATTTCATTTCATTTAGAATATGCTAAGGCATTTAAATTATATTATATCATTTAGGATGCATTATATTATTTAGATTTTGCTATGTCATTTTATTTATGTCATGCATATACATATTCATATCTTTTAAAATGTTTTCAAAAGGATAATGATTTTTCAATAAAAGAAATAAAGATATTCCCGAGTTAAAATAATTCATGAGTTCTCTACCGGGTTTGCTGGAGGGAATATCATCAATTATCATTAATAAAGGAATATCTTTCTTTCAAAAAAAAAAAAAGAGAATGATTTGGAAAGTTTTCCGAAGCTAATAAAAATTTCTATATTTTGCCACGTTTGTTGGGGAATATAGGAAAATCTTGAATTTATAAGTTCCGGATCATTTTCAATTAAAAATGGGATTATTTTTCTTTAAATTGGGAATTAACTTGAAATACTAAATTTAAAACCAACTTTTTTACCGAGATTTGAGATAACACACGATTAATAAGGTACCGATTTATACGGGCTTTGTGGGGGTGCTAATCCTTCCCCGCACGTAACCGACTTTATTATTCGTTAAGCGTGACATTAAAAAAATCGAGGAAAAGTCGACTTAATTCCTCTAGAAAAGTGAAGGTTTTGAAAATGACCTTAAAAAAGACATGCAGTCGCCACCAATCTTTTTTAGCTAGGTGTGATAGGCCACCTATTAAAACCGGTTTTAAAAAATATTTTAAAAATTAATTAAAACATTTTTAAAACCAATTTCAAGTCTGCGTTTAAACCAGAGAAATCAAAGAAACGGGTTCGGGACTCGGTTACGTGCGGGGAAGGATTAGCACCCCCACAACGTCCGTATAAAACAGTACCTTATTAATCGTGTGTTATCTCAAATCTGAGTAAAAGTTGGTTTTAAATTTAGTATTTCAAGTTAATTCCCATTTTAAAGAAAAACAATTCCATTTTTAATTGAAAATAATCCAGAATTTATAAATTCAAAATTTTTCTATATTCCCCAACAAACGTGGCAAAATATAGAAATCTTTATTAATTTGGAAAAACTTTCCGAATCATTCTCGTTTTTTGAAAAAAAGATATTCCTTTATTAATGATAATTGATGATATTCCCTCCAGCAAACCCGGTAGAGAACTCATGAATTATTTTAACTCGGGAATATCTTTATTTTATTGAAAAATCATTATCCTTTTGAAAACATTTTAAAAGATATGAATATGTATATGCATGACATAAATAAAATGACATAGCAAAATCTAAATAATATAATGCTTCCTAAATGATATGATATAATTTAAATGCCTTAGCATATTCTAAAATGAAATGAAATATCCTTAGCATATTCTAAATGAAATAAAATATCCTAAGTTCTATGACATATTATAAATAAAATGAAATGACCTAGGTAACATAGTATATTCTATATGAGATATAATATCCTAAATCATATGATATATTCTAAATGAAATAAAATAACCTAAGTAACATAACATATTCGATATGAAATGAAATAACCTAAGTAACATGATATTTTCTAAATGAAATAAAATAACCTAAGTAACATAACATATTCTATATGAAATGAAATAATTTAAATGACATGGCAAACATGAATGATATGGCATATAAATTAAATGAGATGGAATATGAAATAATGCTATCATATAATATGCATGAATATAAAAATGAAAATAATAATGCATGAACATAGTATATGCTAAATAATATGACCAACAAAAATAATAACTAAATAAGAAGCATAGGATATCATGAAATATTCCAAATCATAGAATAAACAATATAACATAATTCAAAATCATAACAATATCATAGAAATTATCATAGCAAGAATCACATATTATATAAAATGCATGAATATGGAAAATGCAATGCATGAAATGTATTTTTTCCTTTAATTAAGAAAATCCGTATATCTAAAAAGATATCCGGCTACCTTAGGAAAATATGTCAAATTAAATATTCTAAAATCAAAATACTTTGTGATTGTTTGAAAACAATTTTGAAAAGCTTGAATTAAAAATAAAAACTGGGCTAAGTCTTATTTTAAATGGCTCTAATTTCCTAAGTTTAAAAATCTAGACTTGACTACCCTTAACCCGAGACTTGAAAAACCATTTTTAGAGTTTAAAAAGGCTTAGAAACTACCCTAAGTCAGTAGCTAACCCTCGTAATCAGCCCACTCTAAGTAACTTAACCAAAACAGAAAAATGATTTTTCTTTAAATTCAATTCTGACTCCACTGTCCAGTTTTAAGCCACGATTTTTTACCCTATTTTTAAAAATTCAAAAACTTCTGAAACAAATACTGGAGACTCAGGACATGCAAAAATACACGTGAAAAAATCTGCTTAATTTTTTTATTAGAGACGAATGCCCAGAAAAATCGGAAAGATACGAAAACTGGGTGAAAAAAACTGTTTTGCCAAAAAACATTTTTGCCTTTGATAAAATCATTTAAAAATCAAAGTAAAAATATTTGAAACTCATAAAATGACTTACAAACAGTAGCTAGGACTTTTTTGAAAGTTAGATAAAAATTGGCTAAGTAAAAAAAATCACAAAGGTAGAATAATCAATTTGACAAACTTAATTTTCCACAAGTGTGCTCAAGAGAGCATGACTTTGAACCATTAATTAGCTCAAGTCATTATTTAAGTGGCATGAACATGAAATGCATGAAACAATACAGCAAACATAGTGCATGAAATGCATGGATTTAAACCTAAATGTCATGAAAAAATGCATGGCATTCATAAACCTAAATGAACTTGCATGGCATTTAATGCAACCTAGACCAAAAATGCATGAATATGCATGGCAAATAAACCTAACTTAATAACTAAAATATGCATGGCATTTTCACAAACACAAGGCATGCTTAAACCAAAAACTCAACCAAATATCATGCAAATGCTAACCTATGAACTAACATGGCAAGAATGCACAAAAAATGCAAAAATTCCAAGAGGGTCGAATAGCATAATGTAACTAGCAAACATGGCATTTTCACAAACACTTGGTATACTAGCATGCGAAACTAAATCAAATGACATGTAAATACAAAAACCTACCAACTAACATGGCAAAAAATGCAACACACAATGCAAAACACATGGAGTAGCCAAATGGCCTCAAGCTCCAACAAGCATGGCATTTTCACATACACTTGGCATACTAACATGCTCAACTAAAATATAACATTTAAATCATGCAAAAACCACACAAGCATTTTCACAAACACTTAATATACTAAATCTAGAACATGCTCAACTAAGATATAAAACTCAAATCATGCAAAGACCACACAAGCATTTTCACAAACACTTGATATACTAAATCTAAAACATGCTCAAATTTAAACATCATGAAAACAGAAAATTAAAAATGCAAAAACATGATATTTAAAACATAAATGGCAACAAACAAAGCAACCAAATTAAAATATAACTCAAGAATATGAGGTAACATAACTTTTAAAACATCAAAATCAAAGAAAATAACATAAACAATATGATAAAATAAACCACAACAGCAACTTAAATAAATAATGTAGGCCATTTGGCCATGGTGAGTTTATTGTAAAAATAAAATGTAAAAAAATATACTTAAGAAGGAGATGAACGAAGAACTTGATAAGAACAATAAAAAACATTTATTTAAAATGGAAACTCACCAAATAGAAATCAAAATAGAAAAAACAAGAATAGAAAATCAAGAAAGTGCAAGAGTTGGTGCTCAAAAGCAACCTCAAAAAGTTATCTTTCAAGCTTTCCTTTTTTTTCTAAACTTTTCTTTTTTGCTCTCAACCAAGAAGAGAAAAACTAAGTAAAAACTCTAAGAACTCAGCAAAATGAAGATCAAAATGAAAATTCTGCACCTCCCCTTAATGCTGGCAGAATTTTACCTCTCTTCTCCCCTAGGATGTTGTCATTTTTTGTGTAACCAATTTTCCATCAAATGGCTAATAATTCGAGGTGAAAAAATCATGAAATTACCACCTTTAGATTAGCATATCAGCTCTCTCAAATTACAGCTGTTCAAGAATAATGTTGACATCTCTCTTGGCCTATGTCGCTTAATCACCATGGCTTGATCAAAGAGAATCTCTAACTAACTCTTGATTTTTAGCCATTTGATTAAAAAATCAGAAGCTTCCTGCTTCCTTCGGGCCTGGGCAGGCCAGCACTTCTCTTTTCCAGCCCAAATCTGATTTTTTGAAAGGCCCAAAAAAGCCTTTTTCGGTTACTTTGGTGAAATGACCGTTTTGCCCCCCGAATGCGAATAAATATCAAACAGATTCCATATTCAATTTTTCTTTATTTATACTTCCAAAATAATAAAATATTGAGTTTTGGAATTTTTCAAATTTATCCGAGTCCGTTTGCTATTTATTTGGATTTTTTCTTCCAAAAATGCCCTTTTATGCCCCTACATTTTACCATTTTTTAAACGAGCTCCAAATCAAGATTTTTCTTCACCAATCTCTTCAAAATAATTAAAAAGTGTGATCTGGAAGTTTTCATAATTTTTGGAGCTCATTTGGTATTTTTTCGTGATTTATCGGCTTGAATTACTACATAGGAGGCTCGGGTTTTGACCATTTTGCAAACGAACTCCGAATCAAGATTTTCTTTTTCCAATATCTTAAAAATAATTTAAAAATGAGATTTACAAAATTTCAGAAGATTTGGAGCTCATTTGCTATTTTTTCGGGATTTTCCTTTTTGAATTACTGCATAAGAAGCCCGGGACTTGGCCATTTTGCAAACGAACTCCGAATCAAGATTTTATTTTACCAATATCTTTCAAATGATTTAAGAATGAGATTGAAAAATTTTCAGAATTTTCGGAGTCCATTTGCTATTTTTCCCAAAATTTCAAATTTTGCCCTTTTGCCTCCGAAACCCGGTTTTGCTCAAAACAAGTCCAATTTTCAGATATTCTTCAAGCTGAGCCTTAGGCTATCCTTTTTTAATCATTCCTCATCCATTGGGGCTTTGGTCTTAAAAAGTTGGGCCATTTTTGTGATTCTTCCCGATTTCACCGAAATCCACTAAAAACCCTAATTCTCGGTTTTCTCCCGGATTGACTTTTATTTCGATTTTTCTTGAAAGTGACTTCTCCATTTCCCGTAGTCAGTGCTTATCTTTCATTTGAAACCTTCAATTTCGACCAATTTGATCGTTTAAGCACTTTTCCCCAAATTTCTCGGATTAGGGTTTCCTTTTTATTGAATCTCCAAATCCCAACTTCCGAACTCCATATCTTTCAATGTAGACCTCGGATTATCAAAATTCTTTCGCCATTTTCAATTGAACTTAAAATCTTGATTTTGAAAGTGGGTTGACTTTTTCAGTAGTTGACTTTTCGGGGTTGACTTTTCAAGGTTGACTTTTTTTCGGGGTTGACTTGTTTTCAAGTATGACTTTTTATGCTCGTCCTCTTAAACTAAGTCTCGGAGTATCACCTGCAGGATGAAAAAAGTCTTTTTACACTCGAAAACATCAATATAGGAAGAAAACATACCTGTTTAGTGGTCCGGACAAAATTAGGTGTCTACAGCTGCCATTCTTTGGCTATTGCTGAGAATCAGGAATCAGGCAAAGATAAACCGGCACTAATTTTGTACGGTCAGTGAAATCATATGTGAAGGAAAGGGAAAGGGGTTTCTTTTTCATTCTTCTATCATTTTTTCATTTTTCATTTTCATTTTTTTTCCATTTTCTATTTTTTCATTTTTTTTCTTTTTTCCTCTTTTTTTCCTTTTTTCTTTTTTCATTTTTTTTTCAGTTTTTCAATTTTTTTTTTTTAAAACAGTAAATTGAAGATTTTGTCCTTAAATTGAATTCCCTGACTAATCAAGGCTCAACCCGTCTTAAGGAAACGAATTCGATTTGCAAGAAAAGAAATGACCTCGACGATGGTCTCGGGGCCTTAACATGTCTTGTTCTCAGCTGTGTTTAAAATTCTGGGTATCTCCTCCAGAAGCTTCGGCTATCACCACCAAAGTCTTGCTCATTTTTAAAATTGTAAAAATTCTGGGTATCACCTCCAGAAGCTTCAGCTATCACCACCGAAGACTTTTTACCTTTTCAAAGGATTTTAAAACTCTGGATATCTCCACCAAAGGCTTCAGCTATCACCACCGAAGACTTGTTCATAATAAAAAAAAAGTACCTCGACGATGATCTCGGGGCTCGACTCGTCTTAAGGAAACGAATTCGATTTGTAAGAAAAGAAATGACCTCGACGATGGTCTCGGGGCCTTAACCTGTCTTGTTCTCAGCTGTGTTTAAAATTCTGGGTATCTCCTCCAGAAGCTTCGACTATCACCACCAAAGTCTTGCTCATTTTAAAACTGTAAAAATTCTGGGTATCACCTCCAGAAGCTTCAGCTATCACCACCGAAGACTTTCTACCTTTTCAAAGGATTTTAAAACTCTGGATATCTCCACCAGAGGCTTCAGCTATCACCACCGAAGACTTGTTCATAATAAAAAAAGTACCTCGACGATGATCTCGGGGCTCGACTCGTCTTAAGGAAACGAATTCGATTTGCAAGAAAGGAAATGACCTCGACGATGGTCTCGGGGCCTTAACCTGTCTTGTTCTCAGCTGTGTTTAAAATTCTGGGTATCTCCTCCAGAAGCTTCGGCTATCACCACCAAAGTCTTGCTCATTTTAAAACTGTAAAAATTCTGGGTATTACCTCCAAAAGCTTCATCTGTCACCACCGAAGACTTTTCAAAGGATTTTAAAACTCTGGATATCTCTACCAGAGGCTTCAGCTATCACCACCGAAGACTTGTTCATATAAAAGAAAGTACCTCGACGATGATCTCGGGGCTCGACTTATTTGAGAAGCAAAACGAGTTCGATTTTACCTGAAAGCTTTAACAGATGATGCAAATGCTTCATGATGCAAATGCAAATGTCTTTTGTTGATGCAAATGTTTCTTGATGTAGATGCAAATGACTTAGGTTGGTGCAAATGTCTTTGATGCAAATGTAAATGACTTGATTTGACGCAAACTTACTTGATGCAGATTCAAATAACTTAGATTGATGCAAATGCTTCTTGATGTAGATGCACATGTTGAATAAAATTCTGGGTAACTCCTCCAAAAGAAGATTTCTCATTTTTCAAATTTATAAAACCCTGGATATCTCCACCAGAGGCTTCAGCTATCACCACCGAAGACTTGTTCACTTTTAAAACTGTAAAATTATGGATATCTCCACCAGAAGCTTTGGCTATCACCACCAAAGTCTTGCTCATTGTAAAATTCTGGGTAACTCCTCCAGAAGCTTTGGCTATCACCACCATAGACTTGCTCATTGTAAAATTCTAGGTAACTCCTCTAGAAGAAGATTTCTCATTTTTCAAAATTATAAAACCCTGGATATCTCCACCAGAGGCTTCAGATATCACCACCGAAGACTTGTTCACTTTTAAAACTGTAAAATTCTGGATATCCCCACCAGAAACTTTGAGAAATAATGCAGATGCACATGTCCTTTAACAAGGTGCTCATGCTTCACGGTGCAAATGTAAATGCTTGGATTGATGTGAATGTTTCTTAGTGCAAATTCAAATGGCCTGGATTTATGCCTATGTTTCATGATGCAGATGCCCCTACTAATTGTGTTCATGCAATTGGTTTATAAATGATGTAACTAGAATTACCACACAATAATGAAAATACAATGATTCTAGAAATGATGCAATTGCTTGAGATGACACAAATGTGAATTCCATGAAGAATGTAAATGTAAAGGTAAAATACAGATGCTTATGGAATAATGCCAATGCAAATACCCATGAATGATGCAAATGCTTGCCGACACTGTGTAGATGTAAAAGCTTGATAAAGAGATGACTGCTCATGAGTGATGCAAATGCCCTCGGTTGTTTTTCTAGACTTTGGCTTAGCCTTTTAAATTCTTTTTTCCTCTTCAAATCAGAGTATATCTTCAATTCATTTTGGCTATTCTCTTTGCCCCAACAGTTTTCAAACTTTCATCAATAGAGATCTGAACCGGGTTCTATTTCTTCTTCTCATATCTGGGAGTCAGGACCTATCTTGGCAGTTTTATATCTTTGAGTTAGAAAAATCCTTGTCTCATGTCAACATCAAAATGGGTATTTCAAAATCTCTTTATTTGTTTTCGCATTTTGAAAACTTCTGAACAAAAAATATTAACCCCACAATGTGTGATGTATAAATCTTTTGAAGACTGATGACCATTGTTATAAATTTCTCTAAGTATCAATCTGTTTTTTTCAACTGGGATTGGCAAGGCTTGGTATAACAAGATTCCAGCTTTTCCAGGAAAACTTCATGACAAAAATGTATATCCCTTCTAGGCTCACAAATGGAACAGGTTTTATAAATCATGAATTTATTGAGAACCAAACAAATTCAACATTCTTTTAGTGTCCATATCAAGGCATTTTGACAAGAATCAAGGTTAGCTGGGATGTTTAAACCGGAAAGTTTAATCTTGGGGAAAAAAAAGTTTCAGTTTTTGAAGACAATCCTCTGAATGAGAATTGACAATTTGGGAGGTTCAGGAATTCTTAAATATTCCTTAATGACCACTTTTTTAGATGACCTTCTCTTTTTGTGTTATCGGCACTTTCATAGATGGCATAAAAAATTCCCATTTTACTCTAGATCGCCCGTTTTTGGGTTTTCGCCCTAGAGTCCCATTCTTTCCATTTTTCCTTCTCTTTTTTTTCATTGTTTTACCATGCACTTGAGAATTCTAAATTCTTCCTTAGTGAAATGATAATTCGATGAGATGTAATAAAATCCGAGGAAAAAACCCTTCAAATTAAATATTCATGCTTGATCAAAATGGACTTTTAAAGCACGTAATGTAGGCCATGGTTCGGGGTTCAAAAAGAAAGGATAAATAGGCCCAAAATATGTGTTTGAGGGTAATCAGATCAAGGATCCTTTCTTTGAGGAGGATTCTCTTTGAAGCATTTGTCCATTCTTGGACATTTCTTTCTTTTTGACTTTGCTTTTTTCTTCCTTGCTTTTGGCTTTCAATTTGCCATGTCTTTCACACATTTTTTTGCTTTCATTTTGTTTTTCTTGGCTTTCATTTCACCATCTTTTCCTTTTTTTCATTTTGACAGAATGAGCCCATATTTATTCGGAGCTCTATTTGCTTTGTGTTTGTCTTTGAGCTGTCACTCATTTCTCAATGATCTTTAAAAAGATCTTTCCTTGCATTTGCCCCCTAGTGTAGAGGGTGATCCTTGATCAGGTTCAAAGAAGAAAGAATTCTTTTGGCTCAAAAAGGGTGACTATGGATAATTTCTTTTTTATGCGAAAGGAATATGAAAGATGGCCATTTCTCATGTCAAGCACAAATATTCATATTGAAAAGCAATCCCCAGGGGAAATAGATATTCAGAATTTCATTTTGCACTTTGGAATCGTCCGAATTCTCATATGCATAATATCACAAATTTTTCATTTTCTTTTTTCCATCGCATGCCCAATGATTCATGCGTTAGCCCATCCTTCTTCACCATGTATCCATCATTTCCACATATGATGCCCCAATTTGATTAACCATGAGAATTTGTATCAACGAGGAACATAGCAAGTCTAGGTCTATTTTGAAAAGGCTGAGTTTCCAATCTGAGTTCTTTGAAGAGACAAGGAAAATATGACCCAAAAACGGGTTTTCTCTGGGACAAGGGATAATCTAGTTTAATCATTGTGCCCCAGGATGTCAATCATGAAGTGATGTTTGGGCAATTAGTGTTTTGTGATTTGGGAAAGGTCATGAATGGTTTTAGCACAATCTTGACACACACCAAATTACCAAAATCTAGATTCTTGAAAGAATGTCTCATTTGTTTGAATTTCAAGGAATTCGAAAATTTTCAAAAAGTTCGTTCCTTTGTTCATAGCCTAGACTAGGATTTACATCCTTGCTTATTCTGCAATGACAATGCTTCTCTTTTTTTTTTTTTGATGTTCAATCATTCATATTCCTTGAAGCATTAGGTCTTTCAAGTGTTCTTGATTCAAGGTTTAGGTATAGAGAAGCCCAAAAAGAGGGGGAGGGTGCTGGGTCATTTCTAACACTGATCATCAATCTTCTTGAGATTATCCATTATTAAAACTTCCTTAATGCTTGTTTTTGCAAGTTCACGTTATTGTTAAAACACAACAAACACAAAGCATTTAAAATTCAAAATTCATTTAATTCATGTAGATGTTAACATGAGACAAGTGCTTTCATCATCACAGTGTATAAAACTACATGCGTCAAAATGCTCCTATTGACATCCTTCATAGGTAGTAATTCTCCCCCTAAAACCCTGAAAGAAACTGATTTAGGGCTAAGCAGCCTTCCATTGATTGATAAGCATCGGTGTCAAAATACCATCACGGATAAGACTTTCAATCCTTTCCTTTAGTTGTCTACATTTTTCAGTTGAATGCCCAACTACCCCTAGGTGATAATCACACTTGCTGTCAGGGTCATAACTCCTCGCTGATGGATTCAGAGCTATTTTCAAAGGTACCGGGGTAAGGTACTGATTCTTTATTAGAAATGGCAGTAGGTGAGGGATGGGGATTGGAATTCTTTCTTGATTTTTCCACAGTCGTTTTCTAGAAGTAGGCCTTGTTGCAAGGGCTGGTATAGGGTTAGGTGTTTGGCTAGGTAGGTAAGGATAAAGGCTTGGAGATACCTCAATAGGGTAACATGATTAGTATGAGGAAAATTGGGAATATGGGACGAAATCTCCCATAGTTTGGACATCTTCCTCTTTCTTTCTAGGTGCCTTATTTCTCTCGGCATTGGATGTTCCTTCTCTTTCAAGTTTCCCATTCTTGATAGCATTCTCAATCATCTCCCTGAAATTACCATATCCGCAAAATTCTTCGAAGCATTGCCAACGAGTCTGTCATAGTACGGGGCCTGCAGTGTATTCATAAAAAGGATAGTGATTTCATTTTGTGTCAAGGGCGGTTGTACTTGGGCGGCCAGGCTCATCCACCATTGTGCATATTCTTTGAAACTCTCAGTAGCTTTTGTCTTCATATTTTGCAAGGTGAGACGATCAGGTGTCTTGTCGGTCATATGCTTGTACTAGTTTAGAAAAGCCCTAGCCAAATCATTTCAAGAGCGAATCTGATCCTTGCTTAACTGACTATACCACCTAATTCCGGACCCGCTGAGGCTATCCTGAAAGCAGTGAATCAAAAGCTTATCATTATCTATATGACTTGTCATCTTCCGGTAGAACATAGTGATGTGGGCTGATGGATCGGTCGTCCTGTCATATTTCACAAGTCAGGGATCTTGAACTTAGGAGGAATGACTAAATCGAGGACCAAGCATCGTTCTTTCGCCTCCACACTCCCGAATACGTCTGTATTTTCTACTACCCGGAGCCTTTCATCTAGCCACTGATATTTCCCTTGGGAATCTGCCAACTCAACCTCATTTATTGCAACCCTTTTCAACTTTGCCTGTTCAGTTGGATCATCTGAGTTTAGGACATTGACGGGGTTAACAGTGTTCTGGGCATCACTCATTACGACCCCATTTTGACCCTTTTGTGCCTCTAACCCTTCTCTAGCGACATAGTTTTCGGTGTATCCTTTTCCCTTGATTACGGCAGACATCAGCTCCATCAATTTAGTCATCTGATCCTTGGGTTCTGCTTGAGACTTTGCCAGCTGTTCTCTCAATTCTCCCTGTACCTTTTCCATTCTTTCTATTCGGGCAACTTGTTCATTCTTCATAGCAGTAGCCTGTATTAAAAGGGTACTCAGTACTTCTTATACCTCTGATTTGAAATTGAAATTCTTTCAAAGACTCCTAAAGCCAAGCCAACTTCTATTTTATTTCCCCCAAATGTATGTCTTGATGAATGAGCCATGAATGCAATTTGATGCATGTGAAACCTAAACAATATGATGTATGGACATGTACAATGGAAACATGCTGACCATATATGTAATAAATGCAATCACGATGCCAATCATGTTGCAAGCAAAGAATAAATAAATCAACACATGGATATATGCAATGACTGATCATGTACATTTTAGCATATTTCCCAATGAATGATCATATACACTATGAATGCAACATGGTGTCTGATACATGCAAACAATGAATGATTGATACATGGTATATACAAAGAAAATCATGCTAACCATGTGTGTCATGAATGCATCCTGATGTTAATATGACAGATTAATGCATAAGCATATACAAAAAAATCATGCTGACTATGTTTGCATAAATGCAACCTGATGCTAACATGGTACATGTATGAATGTATGGTAGGACAAATAATTGATCAAATGCAAAATGCAAAGGGGAAGATATCACGGAGGAAATAAGAATCGGAGGAACTTAATCATCAATATCTTCTAAATTTGAGACATAATCAATTCATTCCCATATCAACGTTCACAATGGTATAAACCATGTTTTACAAAATTTGAACAATGGTTAAAACTGTCTTTACAAGCACTTTATTCTTCCTAGCATCCTGAGGCTATAAGAGCCGGCTACTAAATAAGTGAAATCCTATTACATCATATAAGACCGAAGTCTTTCCATCTTGATGCTGTAAATCTCTCAATCCTAATGACGCTTTCCCAGTCCTCTATCAATCAATGTCGTTGGATCCAACCACTTGGCATCTATAAGAGCTTGCACTTTCCTTTTGACTGCTATACAATCTTCGATGCTATGGCCAACAATTCCACAATGATAATCACATATTTCATTTGGATTATACCACCTTGGATATGGTGGTAACAGGGGTTTCAATGGGACACAGGCAACCATGTGATTTTGGATCAGTATAGGGAGGAGCTCTTGGTAGCTGATTGGAATGGGATCAAAATGCATTTGGGTCTTATTCTGGGGTCATTTCTTAGTCACACATGGCCTAGGAGTTGGGGCACTTGGTGGTGGCACTAAGGTCCGAACCGGAGTGTTTACATGGAGATGCGGCGGAACAGCATGGTAAGGGTATGGATTTAGATTTGGACACGGGGCCTTTGGAGGTTGTACATAGCTCGAGGTTCCTATCCCAGGTGCTGGATAAGGTGATTGATGAGGAAAATAATATGAACTGGCAGTTGGTGATGATGGAGTGGGATTCAGGAATCCCGTAGTGGTCGTCCCAATGGACGATTGGACCATAGTAGGGTGGGGATACTGGTTTGGACCTAGAACAATTTGCAGGTATGATACAGGATCCAAGGTTTCTATCTTTGGTATCAGGCTCTCAGGTTTAATCATTTTCCTGATTTTGTCCACAATTTCATCAGGATTGCAACCTTTGTGGCATTGACAAGCGCAGGATTCAGCAAGGATTGTATGTTCTGGACCTAATGGTTTTGGTTGATCCGAACGCAATGCAGAGCCCTGAGAAAGTTCCTTTTTACTTTTACCTATATCCTCAACCATTTTCAGCAATTTGGCAAGTTGTTCTTTCACTTCCTGGATTTCATGTCCACATTCCTCTTGGTTGCGTTCCAAAACACCCAATCGTTCCTCCGATTCATTCCTCATATCTCGAACCCCTTTCATGCAAATGAAAATGTCATGAGATTAAGAATACAATTATGAATGTACATACTCTATTCCTATGTGCATGAATATACTGATGATTAATGCATGAACATATACAGAGAAATTATGGTGACTATGTATGCTATGGATGCAATCTAATGTCAACATGATGCATAAAAAAATGAATAAATTGATACATAAGTATACACAAATAACGACCATGTATGTATTCTACAATGAATGATCATGCATGCTATGATGTCAAAATGATACATGCTAAGAATAAATGAATTAATACAAAGGTAGGTACAAAGAATGACCATGTAATCACAAATGTATTATACAATGAATAACCCCGCATGTTAGGACTGTAACACAATGTCAAAATGATAAAAATAAAGAATAAATGAATTAACACCAAGGTATATACAAAGAAATCAATGATTACACGAAATTGATGGGACCTAAATCCTGATTATTCAAAAATCTCATTATGCAAGATTTGTCTCCAAATTTATGACTTTTTGAAACATGCTTTTTTCTATGAAAAACCAATCATATTATTTTCAAAAGAAATTTGTACTATGGTACAATATCCAAATGTTCATGCAACACTACCGGTTTATAGAAACCATCAAATAAAATTACCAACTGTTTGTTGCAAAGAATGAGATCAATAATACAACCAAAAATGTACATGCTCTATTCACACATGTATGAAAAAATAAAAAATGCTTGGAAAAAGATTTTTATTTTTTTCAAATGATTAATGAATATTTGCCCCAACAATATCTGCTTATTTAGGCATCACGATGCCTTCGAGGCAGAGTATCACATTTATTACAGGCGATGTACGTACATCGTTGCCCGATCTACAAAACTTATTCAGAGTGTAAAATAGGTAACAAAAGGTTTAGAAATGTCCCTCCATATGTTCCTATTTTTGGTATATCTTACGGAAATCCGGCATGGCTTCGCCTAGGTTCACTATATGAGGGTGAATCGGTTCTAAGGCCCCGAATTGTTCCTCACTGTCTCCGATGAAGGCTAGTAAGGCACCCCGATAAAAGCGGGTTCAATTCGTTAGAGTATATTTTCCTATGCCCGTACGGAGGATTATCACGAAGGCATTAGGTACTTTATACTCCGGAAGTGTTTCACTAGCCCATACGGAGGATCATCACGAAGGCGTAGTTACTTTACTCCCACTTAAAAGGACGGAACCCGGGTAGAGGATTCATGTTATGCAAATGCAAATACAGTGTGTGCGGAGGAATAACAAACCTTTCACCACCTATTCTACAAACCTTATTCTAAATGCCCTAGCAATTAAAACATTCAAGAATAATGTAACGCATTAACCAACAATAAAATGCATGAACATGAGAATGAACATATTTAAAAACATTTTATTATTTTCAAAATTCTCCTTATTAAAAAATGTGGAATTAAAATTAAATACCAATTAAACCAACAAAACCGAGACTATGATAACACACGACTAATTCTAGGCCTGACTCTCTAATAGTCCCCAGTGGAGTCGCCAAGCTGTCGCAACCTAAATATAACGAGTCTTATCGCAAGACTTTATTATTCGTTAAGCGTGACATTAAAAAAAATCGAGGAAAAGTCGACTTAATTCCTCTAGAAAAGTGAAGGTTTTGAAAATGACCTTGAAAAAGACATGGAGTCGTCACCAATCTTTTTTAGCTAGGTGTGATCAGCCACCTATTAAAACCGGTTTTATAAAATATTTTAAAATTAATTAAAACATTTTAAAACCAATTTCAAGTCTGCGTTTAAACCAGAGAAATCAAAGAAACGGGTTCGGGACTCGGTTAGTGCGGGGAAGGATTAGCACCCCCACAACGCCCGTATAAAACGGTACCTTATTAATCGTGTGTTATCTCAAATCTCAGTAAAAAGTT
This sequence comes from Fremontodendron californicum, assembly GCA_030761205.1. Lineage (NCBI taxonomy): Eukaryota > Viridiplantae > Streptophyta > Magnoliopsida > Malvales > Malvaceae > Fremontodendron > Fremontodendron californicum. Next base: position 13,555,634 of record JAULJL010000013.1, on the reverse strand, counting down.
GGTTTTAAATTTAGTATTTCAAGTAATTCCCAATTTAAAGAAAAATAATTCCATTTTTAATTGAAAATGATCCGGAATTTATAAATTCAAAATTTTTCTATATTCCCCAACAAACGTGGCAAAATATAGAAATCTTTATTAATTTGGAAAAGCTTTCCGAATCATTCTTGTTTTTTGAAAGAAAGATATTCATTTATTAATGATAATTGATGATATTCCCTCCAGCAAACCCGGTAGAGAACTCATGAATTATTTTAACTCGGGAATATCTTTATTTTATTGAAAAATCATTATCCTTTTGAAAACATTTTAAAAGATATGAATATGTATATGCATGACATAAATAAAATGACATAGCAAAATCTAAATAATATAATGCTTCCTAAATGATATGTTATAATTTAAATGCCTTAGCATATTCTAAAATGAAATGAAATATCCTTAGCATATTCTAAATGAAATAAAATATCCTAAGTTATATGACATATTATAAATAAAATGAAATGACCTAGGTAACATAGTATATTCTATATGAGATGTAATATCCTAAATCATATGATATATTCTAAATGAAATAAAATAACCTAAGTAACATAACATATTCTATATGAAATGAAATAACCTAAGTAACATGATATTTTCTAAATGAAATAAAATAACCTAAGTAACATAACATATTCTATATGAAATGAAATAATTTAAATGACATGGCAAACATGAATGATAAGGCATATAAATTAAATGAGATGGAATGTGAAATAATGCTATCATATAATATGCATGAAAATAAAAATGAAAATAATAATGCATGAACATAGTATATGCTAAATAATATGACCAAAAAAAAATAATAACTAAATAAGAAGCATAGAATATCATGAAATATTCCAAATCATATAATAAACAATATAACATAATTCAAAATCATAACAATATCATAGAAATTATCATAGCAAGAATCACATATTATATAAAATGCATGAATATGGACAATGCAATGCATGAAATGTATTTTTTCCTTTAATTAAGGAAATCCGTATATCTAAAAAGATATCCGGCTACCTTAGGAAAATATGTCAAATTAAATATTCTAAAACCAAAATACTTTGTGATTGTTTGAAAACAATTTTGAAAAGCTTGAATTAAAAATAAAAACTGGGCTAAGTCTTTTTTTAAATGGCTCTAATTTCCTAAGTTTAAATATCCGGACTTGACTACCCTTAACCCGAGACTTGAAAAACCATTTTTAGAGTTTAAAAAGGCTTAGAAACTACCCTAAGTCAGTAGCTAACCCTCCTAATCAGCCCACTCTAAGTAACTTAACCAAAACAGAAAATGATTTTTCTTTAAATTCAATTCTGACTCCACTGTCCAGTTTTAAGCCACGATTTTTTACCCTATTTTTAAAAATTCAAAAAATTCGGAAAAAAATACTAGAGACTCAGGACATGCAAAAATACACGGGAAAAATCAGATTAATTTTTTGATTAAAGAAAAATGCCCAGAAAAATCGGAAAGGTACGAAAACTGGTTGAAAAAAAAAACTGTTTTGCCAAAACACATTTTTGCCTTTGATAAAATCATTTAAAAATCAAAGTAAAAATATTTGAAACTCATAAAATGACTTACAAACAGTATCTATGACTTTTTTGAAAGTTAGATAAAAATTGGCTAAGTAAAAAAAATCACAAAGGTAGAATAATCAATTTGACAAACTTAATTTTCCACAAGTGTGCTCAAGAGAGCATGACTTTGAACCATTAATTAGCTCAAGTCATTATTCAAGTGGCATGAACATGAAATGCATGAAACAATACAGCAAACATAGTGCATGAAATGCATGGATTTAAACCTAAATGTCATGAAAAAATGCATGGCATTCATAAACCTAAATGAACTTGCATGGCATTTAATGCAACCTAGACCTAAAATGCATGAATATGCATGGCAAATAAACCTAACTTAATAACTAAAATATGCATGGCATTTTCACAAACACAAAACATGCTTAAACCAAAAACTCAACCAAATATCATGCAAATGCTAACCTATCAACTAACATGGCAAGAATGCACAAAAAAAGCAAAAATTCCAAGAGGGTCGAATAGCATAATGTAACTAGCAAACATGGCATTTTCACAAACACTTGGTATGCTAGCATGGAAAACTAAATCAAATGACATGTAAATGCAAAAACCTACGAACTAACATGGCAAAAAATGCAACACACAATGCAAAACACATGGAGTAGCCAAATGGCCTCAAGCTCCAACAAGCATGGCATTTTCACAAACACTTGGTATACTAACATGCTCAACTAAAATATAACATTTAAATCATGCAAAAACCACATAAGCATTTTCACAAACACTTAATATACTAAATCTAAAACATGCTCAACTAAGATATAAAACTCAAATCATGCAAAGACCACACAAGCATTTTCACAAACGCTTGATATACTAAATCTAAAACATGCTCAAATTTAAACATCGTGAAAACAAAAAATTAAAAATGCAAAAACATGATATTTAAAACATAAATGGCAACAAACAAAGTAACCAAATTAAAATATAACTCAAGAATATGAAGTAACATAACATTTAAAACATCAAAATCAAAGAAAATAACATAAACAATATGATAAAATAAACCAAAACAGCAACTTAAATAAATAATGTAGGCCATTTGGCCATGGTGAGTTTATTGTAAAAATAAAATGTAAAAAAATATACTTAAGAAGGAGATGAAGGAAGAACTTGATAAGAACAATAAAAAACATTTATTTAAAATGGAAACTCACCAAATAGAAATCAAAATAGCAAAAACAAGAATAGAAAATCAAGAAAGTGCAAGAGTTGGTGCTCAAGAGCAACCTCAAGAAGCTATCTTTCAAGCTTTATCTCTTCAAACTTTCTTTTTTTTTTCTAAACTTTTCTTTTTTGCTCTCAACCAAGAAGAGAAAAACTAAGTAAAAACTCTAAGAACTCAGCAAAATTCTGCACCTCCCCTTAATGCTGGCAGAATTTTACCTCTCTCCTCCCCTAGGATGTTGTCATTTTTTGTGTAACCAATTTTCCATCAAATGGCTAATAATTCAAGGTGAAAAAATCATGAAATTACCACCTTTAGATTAACATATCAGCTCTCTCAAATTACAGCTGTTCAAGAATAATGTTGACATCTCTCTTGGCCTATGTGGCTTAATCACCATGGCTTGATCAAAGAGAATCTCTAACTAACTCTTGATTTTTAGCCATTTGATTAAAAAATCAGAAGCTTCCTCCTTCCTTTGGGTCTGGGCAGACCAGCAGTTCTCGTTTTCAGCCCAACTCTGATTTTTTGAAAGGCCCAAAGAAGCCCTTTTCGGATACTTGGGTGAAATGACCGTTTTGCCCCCCGGATGCGAATAAATATCAAATGGATTCCAAATTCAATTTTTATTTTTTTAATACTTCCAAAATAATAAAATATTGAGTTCTGGAAGTTTTCAAAATTATCCGAGTCCGTTTGCTATTTATTTGGATTTTTTCTTCCAAAAATGCCCTTTTATGCCCCTACATTTTACCATTTTTTAAACGAGCTCCAAATCAAGATTTTTCTTCACCAATCTCTTCAAAATAATTAAAAAGTGTGATCTGGAAGTTTTCATAATTGTTGGAGCTCATTTGGTATTTTTTCGGTATTTAATGGCTTGAATTACTACATAGGAGGCCCGGGATTTGGCCCTTTTGCAAACAAACTCCGAATCAAGATTTTTTTTTTCCAATATCTTCAAAATAATTTAAAAATGAGATTTGCAAAATTTCAGAAGATTTGGAGCCCATTTGCTATTTTTCCGGGATTTTCCTTTTTGAATTACTACATAAGAAGCCCGGGACTTGGCCATTTTGCAAACGAACTCCGAATCAAGATTTTCTTTTACAAATATCTTTCAAATGATTTAAGAATGAGATTGACAAATTTTCAGAATTTTCGGAGTCCATTTTCTATTTTTCCCAAATTTTCCAATTTTGCCCTTTTGCCTCCGAAACCCGGTTTTGCTCAAAACAAGTCCGATTTTCAGATTTTCTTCAAGTTGAGCCTTAGGCTATCCTTTTTTAATCATTCCTCATCCATTGGGGCTTTGGTCTTACCAATTCGGGCCATTTTTGTGATTCTTCCCGATTTCACGGAAATCCACTAAAAACCCTAATTCTCGGTTTTCTCCCGGATTGACTTTTATTTTGATTTTTCTTGAAAGTGAATTCTCCATTACCCGTAGTCAGTGCTTATCTTTCATTTGAAACCTTCAATTTCGACCAATTTGATCGTTTAAGCATTTTTTTCCCAAATTTCTCGGATTAGGGTTTCCTTTCTATTGAATCTCCAAATCCCAACTTCCGAACTCCATATCTTTCAATGTAGACCTCGGATTATCAAAATTCTTTCGCCATTTTTCAATTGAACTTAAAATCTTGATTTTTAAAGTGGGTTGACTTTTTCAGTAGTTGACTTTTTGGGGTTGACTTTTTCGGGGTTGACTTTTTTTTCGGGTTTGACTTTTTTTGAAGTTTTACTTTTTGTGCTCGCCCTCTTAAACTAAATCTCGAAGTATCACCTGCAGGATGAAAAAAGTCTTTTTACACTCGAAAACATCAATATAGGAAGAAAACATACCTGTTTAGTGGTCCGGACAAAATTAGGTGTCTACAATGAGGGTTTGAAAACATCCTTAGAAAAAGTCATGGAGTCGCCACCAATCTTTTTTAGCTAGGTGTGATCGGCCATCTATTAAAACCGGTTTTATAAAACATTTCAAAATTAATTAAAATATTTTTTAAAACCAATTTCAAGTCTGTATTATAAACCAGAAAAAATCGAAGAATCGGGTTCGGGACTCGGTTACGTGCGGGGAAGGATTAGCACCCCCACAACGCCCGTATAAAACAGTACCTTATTAATCATGTGTTATCTCAAGTCTCCGTAAAAAGTTGATTTTTAATTTAGTATTTCAAGTTAATTCCCAATTTAAAGAAAAATAATTCCATTTTTAATTGAAAATGATCCGAAATTTATTTATTCAAAATTTTCCTATATTCCCCGACAAAATCGACAAAATATAGAAATTTTTATTTATTTGGAAAACTTTTCGAATATTCTCATTTTTTGAAAGAAAGATATTCCTTGATAACTGATGATATTCCCTCCAGCAAACCCGATAGAGAACTCATGAATTATTTTAACTCGGGAATATCTTTATTTTTTATTGAAAATCATTATCTTTTTTTTTTTTTAAACATTTTTAAAAAATGAATATGAACGTGTGTGACATAAATAAAATGATATAGCAAAGTCTAGATAATATAATGCAACCTAAATGATATGATATAATTTAAATGTCATAGTATATTCTAGATGAAATGAAAAATCCTAAGTATCATGGTGTATTCTAAGTGAAATGAAATGATTTAAATGACATGGAAATTTTAAATGATATAACCTAAACGACATGGAATATGATCTAAGTAACATGAAATGACATGAACCATAACATAATGCTATCACGGAATATGCATGAAAATAAAATAATAAATGCATAAACATAGTGTATGCTAAATAATGTGACAACAATAAATAACTAAAATAAAAAGCATAAGATAGCATGAACTATTCAAAACCATATGGAAAACAATATAACATCATAAAATATAAATCAAAATAATTTTAATACCATGGAAAATATCATAGCAAAAATCACATATTAAATAAAATGCATGAACATGGAAAATGCAATGCATGAAAATGTATTTTTTCCTCTAGATAAAGAAATCCGTATATCTTAAAAGATATCCGGCTACCTTAGGAAAATATGTCAAATTAAGTTTTCTAAAAAAAAACTTTGTGATTGTTTGAAAACAATTTTGACGAAAAACTTGAATTAAAATAAACCTTAGCCAAACCTTTTTAAAATGGCTCTAATTTCCTAAGTTTAAAATCCCGAACTAGACCACCCTTAACCTGAGATTTATAAAATTATATTTAAAGTTTAAAAAGACTTAGAAACTATCCTAAGACAATAGCTAAAGCTTCTAACCAACCCCTTCTAAATGCCTTAGCCAAATTCAACAATTGTTTTTCTTTTGAATTCAAATCTGCTTCTACTGTCCCGTTTTGATACACGATTTTTTAACCTATTTTTAAAAATTCAAAAAAATCTAAAAAAAAAATACTGGAGACTCCGAACATGTAGAACTACATGAGAAAAATTGGCTTAATTTCTTTATCAAAGATGACTTCCCAGAAAATCGGGAAAGTACGAGTACTGGATGAAAAACTATTTTGCCAAAACACATTTTTTTGCCTTTGATAAAATCATTTAAAAATCAAAGTAAAATTGTTGGAGATCATCCTAAAGACCTAAAAACAGTAGCTAAAACATTTAAATACCTTGGACAGAAATTGGCTAAGTAAAAAAAATCACAAAGGTAGAATAATCAATTTGACAACCCTTTAATTTTCCACAAGTATGCTCAAGTGAGCATGACTTTGAGCCATTTATTGGCCTAAGTCATAAATCATATGGCATGACATGAAATGCATGAAAATACAGCAAAGTGAATGCATGAAATGCATGGTTTAAAGCCTAAGTGATATGGAAAATGCATGGCAAAAATAACCTAAATGCGTATCATGAGTTTGCATGGCAATAAATGCTATCCAAACTTAACATGCATGAACTAGTGTCTAAATGACATGGCAAATGACATTAAAAATAATGAAAATGGCCTAGTGCCTAAATGACATGGGAAATGACATGGCATATGAAAATGGCCTAATGTCGTCATGGAAAAATAACATGGCATATGACAATGTAAAATGACATAGAATAATAAAATGACTTAAACTTAAATGACATCTAATAATAAAAATGGCCTAAGGCTAAATGACATGTGAAATGGCATGGCATATGAAAATGGCCTAATGTCTAAATGTCATGGAAAAATAACATGGCATATGAAAATGGCCTAATGCTTAAAGAAAATGCACATGGTCGAATGGCCTAGGAACCAAAGTGTTGTGAGAAATGTCATGAAAAATGACCTAACTAAATGCTATGAAAGATGATATGAGAAATGGAAATCGCCTAAACTATATGACAATAGCCCCAAGATGCAAAAATATGACATAAGTCAAAAGAACAAGATGGTTAGCAAGAATATAAATATACATAAAGATAAACAATAATAGAAAAAAGCAAGTTAAGGTAAGCAAATAAATAACAAAGAGATGAGCTCCATGGTTGGTACATTGGACAAAGCCCCCCCAACCATTATCTCTTGATTTTCATCAAGGTCATGAAGCCTTTTCAATCTCAAAATCATAAAAAATAACTAAGGTAAGAAAAAAAAATGGAGATGAGCTCCATGGTTGGTATATTGGACAAAGCCCACCCTAACCATTATCACTTGATTTTCATCAAGATCATGAAGCCTAACCATTGTTTTATTTATTTTTTTGAAAAGCAAGAACAACAAGAAAGATGTAAAAAAAAAAAAAAATTGGTAGGAAATCACATGGAAAACAATAAATAAAGCATGAGGAAGAAGAAGAAAAAATGTAGTAGCAATGGTAGAATGGCTACCTTAACAAAAGCTTTTCTTCCTTTCTTTCAAAAACCTTTTTTCTTTCTCAATTAGCTACTGACCTCTCCTCTCAAATGCTCAGCCACTTAAGGAAAAATAAAACATTCCCCCCTCTCTTCGCCTTGGCCGAATGGCCCCTACACCATAGGATGGATTTTTGCATTTTTTTCTCCTCCAATCTTGTCCCTTAGATTAAGATATTTTCATGAAAACATAAAAATGTCATCTTGTCAATTGATAGCAGCCCTTAAGATGTGTACTCATCCCTTAGATGAAAAAGAGGACCAATCCCATGCACTCCCTTGCTTGCCCCTTTGAGTGCCTACCCTTGGATGAGTTGTGCTCTTCCATTCCTGGTCATTGGATGAGGAAAATATAAAAATGAAATCTTGTAGATTAAATCCAGCCCTTAACATGTGTACTCGGCCCTTGTAGATGGCCTAAGACATTGGATGAAAAGAGACAATCCCATGCACTCTTTTGCTTGGCCGAATGGATGCTCACCTTTGGATGAATTGTGCTCATCTTTTTTCTTCCATTCTTGGCCATTAGATGAGGGTTCTTTCATGAAAAATAAAAATATCATCTTGGCATTTAAACTTGGCCATTGGATGGTGCATTCAACTTTTCTACAAGGCACCTAAGCCATTGGATGAAGGGGGGACCATTTGCAAGGTACTAGTGGTAGCATGTAAGCTTTATAGTGACTAAGGAATTAAATTGATCAACCTTCCTTCTTTTCTTCTATGCTGGTTGATCAAAAGAGGTAAAATCCCAGCAATTCCTTATTCTTTCATATTTTTCTTAATTGCAAATTTGTCCTTTTTCGGTTTCTTCGGTAAAATAACCTTTTTGACCCCCGAACCTAAATAAATAGCAATCGGACTCCAAATTCAATTTTTTTTTTCAATACTTCCGAAATAATAAAAAATTAAATTCTGAAAGTTTTCAAAATTTTTTGAGTCCATTTGATATTTATTTCGGATTTATTTCCGAAATTGCCCTTTAATGTCATTTTGGAAACGAGCTCCGAATCCCAATTTTTCTTCACCAATCTCTTCCAAATAATTTAAAAGTGTGATCTGGAAGTTCTCAATATTTTTGGAGCTCATTTGCTATTTTTTAGGGATTTATCTGCTTGAATTTCTGCATAGTGGACCCGAGATTTGGCCATTTTGCAAACGAACAACGAATCTGGATTTTCTTTCGCCAATCTCTTCCAAATAATTTAAGAATGAGACCTAAAAATTTTCAGAATTTTTGGAGCTCATTTGCTATTTTACTGGGATTTATCTGCTTTAATTTTTGCATAGTGGACCCGGGATTAGGCCATTTTGCAAACGAACAACGAATCTGGATTTTCTTTCGCCAATCTCTTCCAAATAATTTAAGAATGAGATCTGAAAATTTTCAATATTTTTGGACTTCATTTTCTATTTTTCCCAAATTTTCCAATTTTGCACTTTTGCCTCCGAAGCCCGGTTTTGCTCAAAACAAGTCCGATTTTCAGATTTTCTTCAAACTGAGCCTTGGGCTATCCTTGTTTAGTCACTCCTCATCAATTAGGGGCTTTAGTCTTACCTAATCGGGCCATTTCTGGAATTCCTCCAAATTTCACCAAAATCTACCAAAAACCCTAATTCTCGGTTTTCTTCCGAATTGACTTTTCTTTAAGTTTTTTTTCCAAGTAGTTTCTCCATTACCCATAGTCAGTGCTTATCTTTCATTTGGGACCTTTAATTTTGACCAATTTGATAGTTCAAGCACTTTTCCCCAAATTTCCCGAACTAGGGTTTACCTTCTATTGAGATTCTGTAACCCAACTTTCAACCTCCATATCTTTCAATGTAGACCTCAAATTATCAAAATTCTTTCACCATCTTTCAATTGAAATTCAAATCTTGATTTTGAAAGTGGTTTGACTTTTTTAATAGTTGACTTTTCGGGATTCACTTTTTTGAGTTTGACTTTTTCTGTCTGCTTTCTTAGACTGAGTCTCGAAGTACCACCTGCAGGGTGAGAAAAGCCTTTTTGCATTCTAAATCATCAATTTAGGAAGAAAACATACCTGATTTAGTGGTTCGAACAAAATTAGGTGTCTACAGTTGTCCCACTTTGGCTATTGCTGAGAATCAGGAATCAGGCAAACATAAACAAACACTAATTTTGTCCGGTTAGTGAAATCACATGTGAAGGAAAGGGAAAAGGGTTTTCATTCATTTTTAATTTTTAAAATTTTTTTTTATTTTCCATTTTTGTTTTCTTTTTCTCATCATTTTTTCTTTTTAAGAAAGCTGTAAATAGAAGATTTTATCCTTAAATTAAGTTCCCTGACTAATCAAGGCTCGACCAGTCTTAAGGAAACGGGTTCGATTTTCAAAGTGAAAATTATGCTCGAAGGTCTTAAAAATAGAGCCCAGAGGTCTTATCCATGATTAAAAAAGAATTATATTCCCGGAGGTCTTAAAAATGGTGCCCTGATGCCTTATCCGTGATTTGGAAAAAATGCGTTGTATGTGACTTTAAAAATGATGCCCGGAGGTCTTAAAAATGGTATCCGAAGGTCTGATCTATGATATGGAAAATTGTGCTATATGCGACTTTAAAAATAATGCTCGGAGGTCTTAAGAATGGTGCCCTAAGGCCGTACCCGTGATTTGGAAAAAATGCGTTGTATACGACTTTAAAAATAATGCCTGGAGGTCTTAAGAATGGTGCCTTGAGGCCTTACCCGTGATTTGGAAAAAATGCACTGTATGCGACTTTAAAAATGATGCTCGGAGGTCTTAAGAATGGTGCCCTGGGGCCTTACCCGTGATTTGGAAAAAATACGCTGTATGCGACTTTAAAAATGATGCCCGGAGGTCTTGAAAATGGTGCCCGGAGGTCTGGTCTGTGATTTGGAAAATTGAGCTATATACGAATTTAAAAATAATGCCCGGAGGTCTTAAGAATGGTGCCCGGAGGTCTTAAGAATGATCTTTGAAGAATTGTTGAAAATTAACCTGAAGATTTTGAGAAGATGCGAATGCTTGCTTTTTTTTTTTTATGCTTGTGCAAATGATTAACAGGATGCACATACCTCATTATGCAAATGTAAATGTTTTGAATTGATGCAAATGTTTCTTGATGTTGACGCATATATTGGATAAGATGCAAATGCCTCATGGTGCAGATGCAAATGTCTTAGATTGATGCAAATGCTTCTAAATGCAGATGCAGATGTCCCTACGAATCATGTTCATGTAAATGGTTCATGAATGGTGCAATTGTAGCTACAATCAAGATGCAATGATCCTATAAATGATGCACTTACTTGAGATGATGCGAATGCAAATATCTATGAAGGATGTACTTGTAAAGGTAGAATGCAGATTCTCATGGAATAGTGCAAATGCAAATATCCATGAACGATGCAAATGCTTGCTGACACGGTGCAGATGCAAAGCTTAAGAGAGAGATGAGTGTTCATGAATGATGCAAATGTCCCCAATCGTTTTTCTAGACTTTGGCTTAGCCTTTCCCATTCATTTTTTCTCTTCAAATCAGAGTACATCTTCGACTCCTTTTTCAACCTTTGGCTATTCTTTTGGCCCCAATAGTTTTCAAACTCTTATCAACAGAAATCTACTTTCTGAGTTTTATTTCTTCTTCTCATATTTGGAAGTCAAGGTTATCCCTAGTAATTCCACACCTTTGGATTAGAAAAAATCTTATCTCATTTCAACGTCAAAAATGGGTATTTCAAGAATATTTTTATTTTCCCTTTCTGAAAAACAATTTTGCTTATTTAATGAAAACTTCTGAGTAAAAAATTTTAACCCCATAGTGTGTAATGTACAAATCTTTTGAAGACTGATGATCACTGTTAGAAATTTATCTAAGTGTCAATTTGGGTTTTTCAACTTGAATTGACAAGGCTTGGTACAACATGATTTTCGTTTTTTTAGGAAAACTTCAAAACAAAAAATGTATGTCCCTTCTAGGCTCACAAATGGAACAGATTTTATAAATCATGAATTCATTGAGAACCAAACAAATTCAACATTCTTTTAATTTCCATATCAAGGTATTTTGACAAGCGTCAAGATTGGCTGGGATGTTTAAACTGGAAAGTTGATTTTGGAGGAAAAAAGTTTCAGTTTTTGAAATCAATCATCCAAATGAGAGTTGACAATTTGGGAGGTTCAAGAATTCCTAGATGTTCCTCGATGACCACTTCTTTAAGATGATCTCTTCTTTTGTGGTATCGGCACTATCATAGATGGCATCGGAAATTTCCAATTCGCTCTAGACCGTCTGTTTTTGGGTTTTCACCCTAGAGTCCCCTTCTTTCCTATTTTTCTCTTCTTTTTTTTTTATTTTTTTTATCATGCACTTGAGAATCCTAAATTCTTCCTTAGTGAAATGAGAATTCGATGAGATGGGATAAACTATGAGGAAAAACCTTTCAAGTTGAATATTCATGCTTGATCAAAAATGGGCTTTTAAAACACGTAATGTAGGCCATGGCTCGGGGTTTAGAAAAAAAGGATAAGTAGGCCCAAAATATGTGTTTAAGGGTAATCAGATCAAGGATCATTTCTTGAGGAGGATTTTCTTTGAAGTATTTGTCCCTTTTGGACTTCTCTGACTTTTTACTTTTTCAATCTTTTTTTCTTTTATTGTTGGCTTTCATTTGCAGTTCTTTGATTTCACATTTTCTAGTGGCTCTCCTTTTTTGCCATGACTTTTGATTATTTTTCCTCGTATTTGCCCTCCAGTGTAGAGGGTGATCCTTGATCAAGGTTCAAAGAAAAAAATAATTCCTAAGGCTCAAAGGGTGACTAGGGATAATTTCTTCTTAGTGAATGGGATATGAAAGATGGCCATTTATCATATCAAGCATAAATATTCTCATTGAAAAGCAATCCTCAGGGGAAATAGATAATCGAAATTTTCATTTTGCACTTTGGAATCATCTGAATTCTCATATGCATGATATCCTTTTTTTTTAATCGCATGCCCCAATGATTCATGCGTTAGTCCCATCCTTTTTCACCATACAACCATCATTTCCACATATGATGCCCTAATTTGATTAACCATGAGAATTTGTATCAATAAGGAACATAGCAAGTCTAGGTCTATTTTGAAAAGGCTGAGTTTCAAATCTGAATTCTTTGAAGAGACAAGGAAAATATGACCCAAAAACGGGTTTTCCATGGGACATGGAATAATCTAGTTTAATCATTGTGCCTCAAGGTGTCAATCATGAAATGATGTTTGGGCATTTAGTGTTTTGTGGTTGTTGGAAAAGGCATGAATGGTTAGAGCACAATCTTGACACACACCAAATTACATTGATCTAAATTCTTGAAAGAATGTCAAATTTGTTTGAATTTCGAGGAGTTCGAAATATTTTCAAAAAGTTTGTTCTTTTATTCATAGCTTAGAATAAGATTTACATCTTTGCTTATTCTGCAATGACAATGGTTTATGAAGTTTAATTATTCATATTCCTTGAAGCATTAGGTTTCCCAAGTGATATTGGTTCAAGGGATTTAGGCATAGAAAAAGGCCCAAAAGAGAGTGGAGAGGGTATTGGGTCATTTGTAACAATGATCATCAATATTCTCAAGACTATCCATTATTAAAACTTTCTTAATGCTTGTTTTTGCAAATTCAAATTATGGTTAAAACACAACAAACACAAAGCATTTAAAATTTAAAATTCATTTAATTCATATGAATGTTGTCATGAGACAAGTGTTTTCATCATAAGGTCTAAAACTACATGCATCAAAATGCTCCTATTGACATCCTTCAAAGGTAGTAATTCTCCTCTTAAAACCCTGAAAGAAACTGATTTACGGCAAAACGGCCTTCCACTGATTGATAAGCTCCGGTGTCAAAATACCATCGCGGATAAGACTTTCAATCATTTTCCTCAGTTGTCTGTATTTTTCAGTTGAATGCCCAACTACCCTAGGTGATAATCAAACTTGCTGTCAGGGTCATAACTCCTCGCTGATGGATTCGGAGCTATTTTCAAAGGTACAGGGGTAAGGTACTGATTCGTTATTAGTAATGGCAGCAGGTCAGGGATGGGGATTGGAATTCTTTCTTGGTTGTTCCGCGGTCGTTTTCTGGAAGCAGGCCTTATTGCAAGGACTGGTATAGGGTTAGGTGCTTGGGCTGGTAGCTAAGGATAAAGGCTTGGAGATACCTCAGTAGGGTAACATGATTGGTATGAGGGAAATTGGGAATATAGGATAAAATCTCCCATAGCTTGGAAATCTCCCTCTTTCTTTCTAGGTGCCTTATTTCTCTCAGCATTGGATGTTCCTTCTCCATCAAGTTTCCCATTCTTGATAGCATTCTCAATCATCTCCCCTGAGATTACCATATTCGCAAAATTCTTTGTGGTGTTGTCGACAAGTCTATCATAGTACGGGGCCCGTAATGTACTCACAAAAAGGACGGTGATTTCCTTTTGTGTCAAAGGTGGTTGCACTTGGGCGGACATGTTCCTCCACCTCTGAGCATAATCTTTGAAGCTCTCAGTATCTCTTTTCTCCATATTTTGCAATGTGAGACAGCCAGGTGTCATGTCGGTCATATGCTTGTACTAGTTTAGAAAAGCCATGGCCAAATCATTCCAAGAGCGAATCTGATCCTTGCTCAACTGACCATACCACCTAATTGCGGACCTACTGAGGCTATTCTGAAAGTAATGGATCAGAAGCTTCTCATGATCTATATGACTTGTCATCTTTCAGTAAAACATAGTGATGTGGGTCGACGGATCAGTCGTCTCGTCATATTTCAGAAAGTCAGGGACCTTGAATTTAGGAGGAATGACTAAATCGAGGACCAAGCATCGTTCTTTCGCATCCACACTCCCGAGTATGTCTGTATTTTATACTTCCCGGAGCCTTTCATCTAGCAACTGATCTTTCCCTTGGGAATCTGCCAACTCTACCTCTTTTACTACAACCATTTTCAACTTTGCCTTTTCAGCTGGATCATCTGAATTTAAGACATTGACGGGGTTAACTGTGTTCTGGGCATCCATCATTACGACCTAATTCTGACCCTTTTGTGCCTCTAACCCTTCTCTGGCGGCCAAGTTTTTAGTGTATCATTTTCCCTTGATTACGGCGGATATCAGGTCCATCAATTTAGTCATCAGATCTTTAGTTCTGCTTCAGATTTTGCCAACTTTTCTAGCAATTCTTCATGTGCCCTTTCCATTCGGGCAGCTTGTTCATTCTCCATCGCTCTAGCCTGTATTCAAAAGGTACTCAGAACTTCTTATACCTCTGATTTGAAATGGAAATTCTTTCAAAGACTCTTAAAGCCAAATCAACTTCCATTTTATTTCCCCAAATGTATGTCATGATGAAAGAGTCATGAATGCAATTTGATGCACGTGAAGCCTAAACAATATGATGTATGGACATGTACAGTGGAAACATGCTGACTATATATGTAATAAAAGTAATCACGATGCCAACATGCTGCAAGCAAAGAATAAACAAATCAATGCATGGATACATGCAATGAATGACCATGTATATTTCAGCGTATTTCCCAATGAATGATCGTATACACTATGAATGCAACACGATGTCAATTATGATGCATGTAAACAATGAATGATTGACACAGAGTATATACAAAGAAACTCATGCTGACCATATGTGTTATGAATGCGACCTAATGCTAACATGATGTATGTAATAAGCAAATTAGTGCATGAACCAATAGAAAAATCATGCTGGCTATGTTTGTCACGAATACCACCTGATGCTACCAAGATGCATGTATGAATGTATGGTATGATAAATAATTGATCGGATGCAAAATACAAAGGGGAAGATATCATGGAGGAAATAAGAATCAGAGCAACTTAATCATCAACATCTCATAAATTTGAAGCACAACCAATTCATTCCCAAATCAACGTTCACAATGGTATAAACCATGTTTACAAAATCTGAGCAGTGGTTAAAACTGTCTTTACAAGCACTTTATTCTTCCTAGCATCCTAAGGCTATAAGAGCCGACTACTGAAAAAGTGAAATCCTACTACATCATATCAGACCAAAGTCTTTCTACATCATTACCGTAGATCTCCCAATTCTAATGACGCTTTCCCAGCCCTCTATCAATCAGTGTTGTTGGATCGATCCACTTGATCTCTATAAGAGATTGAACTTTCTTTTTGGCTATGGCCAGCAATTCCACAGTGATAATCACATCTTGCATTTAAATAATACCACTTTGGATATAGTGGTAACAGGGGTTTCAGCGGGATACATGCAACCATGTGATTTTGGATCAATATAGGGAGAAGCTCTCGAAAGCTGATTGGAATGGGATCATACTGCTCTTGAGTCTTGTTTTTGGGTTGTTTCTTAATCACACTTGGCCTAGGAGTTGGGGCACTTGGTGGTGGCACTAAGGTCCGAACCGGAGTGTTTACATGGGGAGATGGCCGAATAACAACGCAAGGGTATGGATTTGGACACGAGACCCTTAGAGGTTGTACATAGTTTGAGGTTCCTATCCCGGATGCTTGATAAGGTGATTGATGAGGGAAATAGTACGAACTGTCAGTTGGTGGTGATGGAGTGGGATTCAGGGTTCCCGTAGTGATCCTCCCAGTGGACAATTGGGCAATAGTAGGGTGAGGATACTAGTTTGGACCTAGGACCAATTGCTAGGACTGGTTAGGATCTGAAGTTTCTATCCTTGGTATTAGGCTCTCGGGTTTAATCATTTTCACGATCTTGTCCATAATTTCATCAGGATTGCAACCTTTGTGGCATTGACAAGTGCAAGATCGAACATGGATTGTATGTTCTGGACCTAATAGTTTTGGTTGATCCGAAGGCGATGCAGAGCCCTAAGAAAGTTCCCCCTTAATCTTACCCAAATCCTCAAACATTTTTAGCAATTTGGCGAATTGTTCTTTCACTTCCCGGATTTGATGTCTAAACTCCTCTTGATTGCGTTCCAAAGCACCCAATCGTTCCAAAGCAATTAGGGGCTTTAGTCTTCACGGTGGCACTTAGCATGTGACACAAGCCTTTAAACCCCTAGGTGTCCCTAGTGGACGAGTTTAGTCTCGTGAGGGTTTACTAGAACGATACCCAAAAACATTGAAAAACTAAAATATAAATGAACTACATATACTAAAAATATTTACTCCTAATCCTTTCAATACAAATTAGAGACAATATTTGAACAAGTCTTATAAACTAATCAATAGCTTAAAGAATTTCACAAAAAATCATGCTTGAATGTAAATTGTTTGAGTTAAGCCAATATTAGCATAACATATCTCAATCAAAATAGTGCATGTTCAAATTTAATCTCAACTTCTCACATGGGATACCCTCATGATTTTCACTCTTTAAAGTAGTGGTGAAATGTTTACACTCAATCAATCTCATGAAAACAGTTCTACCATATTCTTGCTTGTCCACCTATTCTCCACTATTTAGATCATACAACTTCATGAATCAAGAGGTCTTTAATCAAGGTTGTAATGGGGCCAAGGGGTTTGTAATGTGGTTGAAGAACAAAAGGATAACGATATCACAAAGGTTCCAAAGAGTTCATAAAGTTTAGAGACATAAAAAGATCATACAAAGAAACTTCTCAAAACTTTTTACAAGTACATAGTCACCTAGGCCGGATATTCATGTTGGGCCTTTTCTTCATTCTAAACAACTTTGTAACATCTTTTTCTTTTTCCACAAATTCAAGAGATGATTCATATTTTTTTTTTACATAGGAATGTATTTGCCAGTATTCCATTTCTTTTTCTCTTGATTTTTCTTTTCTTTTCCCCCCACACTTATTTCTTGTTTCTAACCCAAATTTTCAATAGATCTTCCTTGTCTTTGCAACTTCTCTCAAAACATGCTAATTCATCTTTGGAACAAAGGTAAAGATATAAGTATATTTAGGTTAGGGAAAAGTTATGGTTACCAAAGAGATAGCTTATTCAATGTAGGCTCAAATTGGTTCACTAAGGGTGTGTTCTCTTGGAACATTAATAATGGATGGCTGTTTGGCTCTGGTTATAATCCTAATGCCTCTATCATATTCATGTTGTCACATGTATCAATATAGTCTCAAACGGTTTAAAGCAAGTTCTAGAGAATCATGTAATCATAAGAGCACTCAAGAAAGAAATTAGATTGATTTGTATAATGCATCAATCATTATAGGCTCAAAAACTCACAAGGATGATTATACAAGTCAGATTAAGTCTAAACATGTTTCTTTCTCAATCAACATATCATATTAACATTGGCTCATAAAAAGGTTGACATCAAGCTCAATTCTCATGAAAATCTTCTCACTAGTAACCAGTTTAGACCTATGCAATTCATATCTCATCATTGTATTAAAAAGGAACTAAAACACACTAAAAATAATAATAATAAAGACTCAAAAAAAAAAAATAATAGTAGACAAAAATAAAAGAAATCCTAAATCATTCCCCCACACTTAATTCTTACATTGTCCTCAATGTAAGTCTATTAACCCAAATGAAAGAATCATGTGTAAGAGAAAAGAACTAATAACATAAGAATAGGAACAACTAAGACTCAAAACAAAACAAAACCATGCAACCTAAATAATCCTAAAATACTAAACAAAAATTAACAAGTAAACATAAAAAGATTAAAATCAAACTGACAAGGTATGTCTCAAGTCTCCCTTACTCAGACCTTGTTCAGAATGAATACTTCTAAATTGCTTAAAACACAACAAACTTTTTTTTTTTTTTTTTTGAAAAGAAGAAATCAAACTGAGAAGGTATGTCTCAAGTCTCCCTTACTCAGACCTTGTTCAGAATGAATACTTCTAAATTGCTTAAAACACAACAAACTTTTTTTTTTTTTTTTTAAGAAGGTAAAATTTAGGAGATATTACCTGTAGAGGTTGCTAACCACTTATTATAACTTAGACACAACAAACAAAATGTTAGATAATGTCACAAAGACAAAGTGCAATCCACTCCTTGCTCGTCCATATCTCTTTTTCTTTTTCCGAGCGTTTGCGAAACAACCGTAGCAGATAAACACTCATAAGCTTGGAGCTTTTTAAGTAAATCTTCAATGGTTGTAGCAGAAATTATGGTTCTCCTTGCCTCTGAAAACATGAATCCATTATCCACAGCATTATCTAAATATGAAAGCAAGTTACTAAAATAACCATTAATATTAAGCAAACCAATAGGTTTCTTATTTGTGACCAAAGATGACCAAGAAGCCACGCAAGCTATTTCTTCCAATGTACCCAGACCTCCTGGTAAAGCAATGAATGCATCGGCAGAATGGTACATGATTGTTATCCGTTCAGGGATACTCCAGACTTGTATTTCCTTACCCACGGTAGGTCCACAAAAATCTGTGAATAGTTTTGGCACGACTCCTAGAACTGGACTTCCTCCGGCGTGTGCTGCTGTAGCGACTGCTCCCATTAAACCCGTACTACCGCCTCCATAAATCAACTGGATCTTTTGTTGGGCAAGTATTACACCAACTCTTATGGCTTCATCAGCGAATATGTTATTTTTCCCTGGATAAGCACCTCCAAAGACACAAATTTTTTTAATGCGTTGGGACGAAGTACTTTCCATTTTTTTTTCTTTTTTTTTTTCGAGTGCCTGAAAGAGAATGAGTACATGGTGTAATATATAGAGGACGGAGTAGTGAATCAGACAAGAGTAATAATGTCGCCGAAAGTGTATCTGACCTGTCAGAAGAAAATGTTAACCTAACAAAAGATTTTTGCGTGATTTCAGGAAGAAAATCAAAAAGAGAAGAAAAATCAACCGTAAAAAACAAATAAAAAAAAATGAGAATAATTACACAAATCGAATAACACGTAAATTAAACCGAAATAAAGTTATTGCAAATCAAACCAAAAGCTGAGAAGTCATTTATTGTAGTTGTGATTGTGGCTCACATCTTCCTCTGGTTTTACGTCCAGAAACGGCTTAAACGCCTTCTATGAGTCGAGGATATGCTTCCCATCCAGTTTTCTTACAAGCTGGCAAACAGGGTCTTTTAACATCAGATTCCCAAGATGTTGCCATTCCCTTTGGAATTGCGGCCATAAATCAAGAATTTCTCTTTGTACGTCTCCACTAGGATGCGTCTCAAGAGAAAGTTGGATATTACCCAAATTCTCCTTACTCAGTCCATCCTTAATGAATTCAATTTTATCATCTCGATTAGAGGACGGAATCCCAATAGAACGACATTTACCGTTGCACGTCCATCGTGCACATTTGTGGCAATTTGAACTCATGCGTTTTGCTCGTCGCTTCTTTGCAAAAGTGCTTCTACCTATACCTGGTAAATGCAAAACAGGAAGATATTCATCTTCACGTACCTTGGCTTCAATTATCCAACGTATGTCTCCAGGAATCCCTTTTTGCATAAGCATTCTTAATCTTTCAAATCGAACTTGGTAAAGCTTCAGTAAAATATTTCGAGGAAAAGGAGGAAATCGTTTCTGCAATCTTGTGAGAATATCATCCATCCTGAAAAAAAAATGAAAAAAAATTGAAAGAGAAATTGGAAGAGAAATTTATATACAATATCAGTTTTTTGGGTAGCTGATGGAACCGATTTAAATAATCACGGAGTACCGTTATCCGCCATTTAACCGGGGTAAAAAAAAATAAAAATTATATTTACATCTAGTTATTTTCAAAACAAGGATCAGAAAGAAAAACAACATAAAAAAAACTCAAAAACAAAACACTCTAAATAAAATCCTAAATTCTTCCCCCCACACATAATTTTTACATTGTCCTCAATGTAATGCTATTATCCCCCAATGCAAGAATTATATGTAAGAGAAAAGAACTATTAAACAAAAGAAACTTATGCAGCCTAAATGAACTTAAAAACAGTAAACACAATTAACAAAGAAACATAAGAAATAAAAATAAAAACAATAAAAATAATAAAAGAAAAAGGAAAAGAAAGAGAAAGAGAAAGAGAAAGCAAATCTGAATATGGAAGGTTGGCAATTTCATCTTTAATTGGGCTGCCTTCCCAATTAACACTTGAGTTAGTGTTTTGAATCTAACCAACACCCCTTCTTGGCTTTTTAGGCTTGTCAGGCTCATACATGAAATTTCCCAAATTTATGCGTTTGAGAGGAAGCTTTCTTTGCACAACAGTGGATGCATTCTCCATTACAAGTATTATTCCATCATCCTTGGTGGTGCATATCTCATCGAGGAATGGTGCATCTTTTGGTACTTGTTGAATGACATCCACAAACAAACTGTTTAAGGTTTCCAGCGTGTCTTGTTCATGTTCATCCTCCTTGAACTTTGCGAATCTACTAGGAAAAGGTGGAGAAGAAACATTAGTAAAAATTGGAATCTCAAACGTTACCTCAGGTGCCGAAATACTCTTATTTGGATCATTGGCTTCATTATCCTCAAGAATAGAATTCATCTCTAATTTTGTCTCATCCTCATCTTGTTCCTCATTCTTCAAGGTCACAATAGTAGCATTCTCTTTTGGGTTAATCATTGTTTGGGCAGGGAGTTCTTCAGATCTTTGTGCTACCCATACCACCATACTACTAGCCAATAGGCTCATTTGCCTTTCCAAACTCTGGATACTTGCCCTTGTTTCCTGTTGAAATTGCAAAGTATTAGTAACAAGAGAATCGACAAGATCTTCTAAAGAAGTACCTGAGTTTTGAGTCATATGTAGTGGCTGAAAAAGATCTGGTTCTTGAGACCATGATTGATTAAATCTAGATGGATGAGTGTAATTGGCATAAGGATCTACTTCTTGGTAATTTTTCGAGTAGCCATAATTAGTATGATCCCACCATCCCTCATGGTAAGTGTTTGAGTAATGATCATACTGTTGGTCTTGGAACACTTGATGGCCTTGACATCCTCCCATGGCAAATTGTTGAACTGGGAAGGTGAGATTGGCTTGTTGATTCTCCATGTTCATGTATGCCACCAACTCTTCAAGTGTTAGATTGCTCAATTCCATCAATTTTTTTTTTTTTTTTCAAAATTTGATAAGAAAAACCCGTATGTACAAGAAAATAAAACTAATTAGAACTGAAAATAAGAATAAACCAAGTAACAAATAAACTAAAGAAAACAATCCACGGCAACGGCGCCAAAAATTTGATGCACCCAAAAGAGTGTATCTTATTTAACCTTGCACTAAAAAGATAAATTGTAAGTATAGTAGTTAGCAAGGGTCGAGTCCTCAGGGATTGGGTTTTAGTTTATAAGTTAATAGTTTAAAACTTAAATTCAAGAATAATAAAAGAAAAGGGGTTTTTGAAGCCAGATTTAAACTAAAGTAAATAATAAGAATAAGATGCAAGGCGGTATAACCAGCCAATAAAAATATATATACTAAATTAGGCGGTATAACCAGCCAATAAAAATATATATACTAAATTAGGCGGTATAACCAGCCAATAAAAATAAAACAAAGTTAATATACAAATTAGGCGGTATAACCAGCCAATAAAAATAAATATACTTTTAAAAATAAGCAAACTAGAAAAGTAAGAAAACAAGTAAGAAGAAGAATCAAATATGAAAAATATGGTTAAGGTTTCATTCTCCACCACTAGACATCATTAAGAATCAATTTCAGATCTATCAATATCAACCAACTATCAAAGTTAACAACCGTAGATAACAACAAGCTCTGTTATCCCAATCTTTCCTTAGTTTGTCGTTAAATAGAACAAGCTCTCTATTTAATCTCTAACCATCAAACAACCTAGAATAAGCTCTCTAGATTCAATTTAATGGCAGCTTTATGATGAGAAAGATAGGTTGATCTAAGCAACAAACACATAAGCTCGGATTGTTCAACTTAGGTTATGTTCCACTTTGCAATTATTGAAAACTTGACCATAATCATTAATCACAAATTGCCACTTATGAATAGGAAATCAAGACAATTACACGGATCAAGACTCCTAAACTAGCAATAGATAATTATCAAGATCTATCTAGTTGTACACCTAAACAAATCAAGACAACATCATGAACAATTCTTGTAGAAGAACATAAGCAACTTTCATAGAAAATTAATGATAGATAGAATCTGAAAATCAATTATAAAACATGTCTAGGGCTTTGAAATCACCCTTAACCAAATAGAAGTTTAGCCTAGCATAGGCATTATAAACATAAACATAAAATTAAAGAAAATCTAAGAAGAAAATAAAAGAAAGAAAGAAGAGGAGGAAGAATATTAATTATCCAACCTCTTGCTCTCTCTAAATAAAAAGAAAACTAGAGAAAAGAAAGAAAACTAGAGAAAAGAAAGAAGAAGAAAACTTAGAGAATTTTATTAAAATGGCTAATATCCTACCTATGTACAATATGATCCTCTACAATCATCCAAGGCCCTCTATTTATACACATTTTGGAGGGCTAAATGACAAGAGACAAGCTTTACAAATTTCAAAGGTAGGTATAATAGGTGGGTGCATTTTTCTAACAATTTTCGTCATATTGTATGACCATTTTGATCAGCCAACTTGATGGTCGATTTTGTCAATCTTGGAGGCCTGATCTGATCACATGGTCTTCTAGAAAAATGTTCCCCTATGAGTTACTGATTCATAGCCGTTGGAATCAGCTCATTTTCTGATGTGTAGAAGAAGATATGGGCAAAATACGAAAACAGGTCAGCACAGACGTCATTGCACATCAGCCAACTTGATGGTCGATTTCTTCAATATTGGAGGCTTTATCTGATCACATGGTCTTCTAGACAAATGTTCCCCTATCAGTTAGTGACCGATAGCCGTTGGAATCAGCTCATTTGCTGATGTGGATCGGACGATATGGTCAAAATGCGAAACATGGTCAGCACAGACGTCATTGCACATCAGCCAACTTGATGGTCGATTTCGCTAGGGAAAACGACTCCGTTTCAAGAAGTTTAAAACATGAAAAAGATAGATATGCCTCTTAACTTTGCATGGTTAAAATGTCAGCCTTATTGCTTCAGTGAAACTCGAGATATAGCTGATATGGCAAAAGGTGTCGGAACTGGAACTGAACTGGATTTGCCCTTAATTCTAGTAATCTGAAATCACTCAAAGAAACTTGTGAAAAACACCAAATTACATAAAAATATAAAAGATAATAAACACAATTAGACTAAACAATAATAACTCGTATTTGACACAAAACAATAATAAAACATAACTAAAAACTATATAATTATACGAGTTATCAAGTCTTACCTAATCGGGCCATTTCTATAATTCTTCCAAATTTCACCGAAATCCACCAAAATCTTTAATTCTAGGTTTTCTTCTGAGTTGACTTTTCTTTTAGTTTTTTTCCAAGTAGTTTCTCCATTTCCCGTAGTCAGTGCTTATCTTTCATTTGGGAACTTTAATTTTGACCAATTTGATCGTTCAAGCACTTTTCCACAAATTTCCTGAACTAGGGTTTACCTTCTACTGAGATTCCGTAACCCAACTTTCGACCTCCATATCTTTCAATGTAGACCTCAAATTATCAAAATTCTTTCACCATCTTTCAATTGAAATTCAAATCTTGATTTTGAAAGTGGGTTGACTTTTTTAGTAGTTGACCTTTTGGGGTTCACTTTTTTCGAGTTTGACTTTTTCTGTCTCCTTTCTTAGACTGAGTCTCAGAGTACCACCTGCAGGGTGAGAAAAGCCTTTTTGCATTCTAAATCATCAATTTAGGAAGAAAACATACTTGATTTAGTGGTCCAGACAAAATTAGGTGTCTACAGCTGCCCCTTTTTGGCTATTGCTGAGAATCAGGAATCAGGCAAAGATAAACAAACACTAATTTTGTCCGGTTAGTGAAATCACATGTGAGGGAAAGGGAAAGGGGTTTTCATTCATTTTTCAATTTTTTTATTTTTTTTTCATTTTTTCATCATTTTTTCTTTTTAAGAAAGCTATAAATAGACGATTTTGTCCTTAAATTGAGTTCCCTGACTAATCAAGACTCGACCCGTCTTAAGGAAACGGGTTCGATTTTCAAAGTGAAAATTATGATCGAAGATGTTAAAAATAGTGCCCGGAGGTCTTATCCATGATTAAAGAAAAATAATATGCCCGGAGGTCTTAAAAATGGTGCCCAAAGTGAAAATTATACTCGAAGGTCTTAAAAATTATGCTCGACTCCATTTTCTATCTTTGGCTATTCTTTTTGCCCCAACAGTTTTCAAACTCTTATCAACAGAAATCTGCTTGCTGAGTTTTATTTCTTCTTCTCATATTTGGAAGTCAAGGTTATCCCTAGTAATTCCAAACCTTTGGATTAGAAAAACTCTTATCTCATGTCAACATCAAAAATGGGTATTTCAATAATATTTTTATTTTCCCTTTCTGAAAAACAATTTTGCTTATTTAATGAAAACTTTTGAGTCAAAAATTTTAACCCCACAATGTGTAATGTACAAATCTTTTGAAGACTGATGATCACTGTTAGAAATTTTCCTAAGTGTCAATTTGGGTTTTTCAACTTCAATTGACAAGGCTTGGTACAACATGATTTTGGTTTTTCCAGGAAAACATCAAAAAAGAAAATGTATGTCCCTTCTAGGTCCACAAATGGAACAAATTTTATAAATCATGAATTCATTGAGAACCAAATAAATTCAGCATTTTTTTAGCTTCGATATCAAGGTATTTTGGCAAGCGTCAAGATTGGCTGGGATGTTTAAACTGGAAAGTTTTGGAGAAAAAAAGTTTCAGTTTTTGAAATCACTCATCCAAATGAGAGTTGACAATTTGAGAGATTCAGGAATTCCTAGATGTTCCTCGATGACCACTTCTTTAAGATGATCTTCTCTTTTGTGGCATCCACACTATCATAGATGGCATCGAAAATTCCCAATTCGCTCTAGACTGCCTATTTTTGGGTTTTCGCCCTAGAGTCCCTTCTTTCCTATTTTTCTCTTCTTTATTATTTTTTATTTTTATTTTTTTGTCATGCACTTGAGAATTCTAAATTCTTCCTTCGTGAAATGAGAATTCGATGAGATGGGATGGGATAAAATCTGAGGAAAAACCCTTCAAGTTGAATATTCATGCTTAATCAAAAATGGGCGTTTAAAGCACATAATGTAGGCCAGGGCTCGGGGTTCAGAAAAAAAGGATAAATAGGCCCAAAATCTGTGTTTGAGGGTAATCAGATCAAGGATCATTTCTTGAGGAGGATTTCCTTTGAAGTATTTGTCCCTTTTGGACTTTTCTGACTTTTTACTTTTTCAATCTTTTTTTTTATTGTTGGCTTTCATTTGCCATTCTTTGATTTCACATTGTCCAGTGGCTCTCTTTTTTTGCCATGATTTTTTATTATTTTTTATCGTATTCGCCCTCCAATGTAGAGGCTGATCCTTGATCAAGGTTCAAAGAAAGAAATAATTCCTAAGGCTGAAAGGGGTGTCTAGGGATAATTTCTTCTTAGTGAAGGGGATATGAAAGATGGCCATTTATCATATCAAGCATAAATATTCTCATTGAAAAACAATCCTCAGGGAAATAGATAATCGAAATTTCATTTTGCACTTTGGAATCATCTAAATTCTCATTTGCATGATATCCCAATTTTTTTTAATCGCATGCCCCAATGATTCATGCGTTAGTCCCATCCTTTTTCACCATACAACCATCATTTCCACATATGATGCCCTAATTTGTTTAACCATGAGAATTTGTATCAATGAGGAACATAGAAAGTCTACGTCTATTTTGAAAAGGCTGAGTTTCAAATTTGAGTTCTTTGAAGAGACAAGGAAAATATGACCCAAAAACGGGTTTTCTCTGGGACATGGAATAATCTAGTTTAGTCATTGTCCCTCAGGGTGTCAATCATGAAGTGATGTTTGGGCATTTAGTGTTTTGTGGTTATTGGAAAAGGCATGAATGGTTTTAGCACAATCTGGGCACACACCAAATTACCATAATCTAAATTCTTGAAAGAATGTCTTATTTGTTTGAATTTCGAGGAGTTAGAAAAAATTTCAAAAAGTTCATTCCTTTGTTCATAGCTTAGAATAGGATTTACATCTTTACTTATTCTGCAATGACAATGGTTTATGAAGTTTAATTATTCATATTCCTTGAAGCATTAGGTTTCCCAAGTGGTATTGGTTCAAGGGATTTAGGCATAGAAAAAGGCCCAAAAGAGAAAGGAGAGGGTATTGGGTCATTTGTAACAATGATCATCAATATTCTCAAGACTATCCGTTATTAAAACTAAATGCTTTTTTTTGCAAATTCAAATTATTGTTAAAACGCAACAAACACAAAGCATTTAAAATTCAAATTTCATTTAATTCATATAAATGTCGTCAAGAGACAAGTGTTTTAATCATAAGGTCTAAAACTACATGCATCAAAATGCTCCTATTGAGATCCTTCAAAGGTAGTAGTTCTCCTCCTAAAACCCTGAAAGAAACTGATTTACGACAAAACGGCCTTCCACTGATTGATAAGCTTCGGTGTCAAAATACCAGCGCGGATAAGACTTTCATCCTTTCCCTCAATTTTTTGTATTTTTCAGTTGAATGCCCAACTACCCCCAGGTGATAATCACACTTGCTGTCAGGGTCATAACTCCTCGCTGATGGATTCAGAGCTATTTTCAAAGGTACCGGGGTAAGGTACTGATTCTTTATTAGTAATGGCAGCAGGTCAAGGATGGGGATTGGAATTCTTTCTTGGATATCCCGTGGTCATTTTCTGGAAGTAGGCCTTGTTGGAAGGACTGATATAGGATTAGGTGCTTGGGTTGGTTGGTATGAATAAAGGCTTGGAGATACCTCAGTAGGGTAACATGATTGGTATGAGGGAAATTAGGAATATGGGATGAAATCTCCCATAGCTTGGACATCTCCCTCTTTCTTTTTAGGTGCCTTATATCTCTCAGCATTGGATGTTCCTTCTCCAAGTTTCCCATTCTTGATAGCATTCTCAATCATCTCCCCTTAGATTACCATATCCGCAAAATTCTTCATGGTGTTGCCGACAAGTCTATCATAATACGGGGCTCGTAGTGTACTCACAAAAAGGACGGTGATTTCCTTTTGTGTCAATGGTGGTTGTACTTAGGTGGACATGTTTCTCCACCTCTGAGCATACTTTTTGAAGCTCTCATTAGCTCTTTTCTCCATATTTTGCAAAGTGAGATGGTCAGGTGTCATGTCGGTCATATGCTTGTACTAGTTTAGAAAAGCCATGGCCAAATCATTCCAAGAGCGAATCTGATCCTTGCTCAACTGACCATACCACCTAATTGCGGACCTGCTGAGGTTATTCTGAAAGTAATGGATCAGAAGCTTATCATTATCTATATGACTTGTCATCTTTCGGCAGAACATAGTGATGTGGGCCGACGGATCAGTCGTCCCGTCATATTTCACAAAGTCAGGGACCTTGAATTTAGGAGGAATGACTAAATCGAGGACCAAGCATCGTTGTTTCACATCCACACTCCCGGATATGTCTGTATTTTATACTGCCTGGAGCCTTTCATCAAGCAACTGATATTTCCCTTGGGAATCTGCCAACTCTACCTCTTTTACTACAACCATTTCCAACTTTTCCTTTTCAGCTGGATCATTTGAATTTAAGATATTACTGGGGTTAACTGTGTTCTGGGCATCCATCTTTACGACCTCATTCTAACCCTTTTGTGCCTCTAACCCTTCTCTGGCGGCCAAGTTCCCATTGTATCCTTTTCCCTTGATTTCAGCGGACATCAGCTCCATCAATTTAGTCATCTGATCTTTAGATTCTGCTTCAGATTTTGCCAACTTTTCTAGCAATTCTTCATGTGGCCTTTCCATTCTTTCCATTCGGGCAGCTTGTTCATTCTCCATCGCTCTAGCCTTATTCAAAAGGTACTCAGTACTTCTTATACCTCTGATTTGAAGTGGAAATTCTTTCAAAGACTCTTAAAGCCAAAGCAACTTCTATTTATTTCCCCAAATGTATGTCATGATGAAAGAGTCATGAATGCAATTTGATGCACGTGAAGCCTAAACAATATAATGTATGGACATGTACAGTGGAAACATGCTGACTATATATGTAATAAATACAATCACGATGCCAACATGCTGCAAGCAAAGAATAAACCAATCAATACATGGATATGTGCAATGAATAACCTTGTATATTTCAGCGTATTTTCCAATGAATGATCATATACACTATGAATGCAACACTATGTCAATTATGATGCATGTAAACAATGAATGATTGACATAGAGTATATACAAAGAAACTCATGCTGACCATGTGTGTTATGAATGCGACCTAATGCTAACATGATGTATGTAATAAGCAAATTAGTGCATGAACAGATAGAAAAATCATGCTGACTATGTTTGTCATGAATACAACCTGATGCTACCAAGATGCATGTATAAATGTATGGTATGACAAATAATTGATCGGATGCAAAATGCAAAGGGGAAGATATCACGGAGGAAATAAGAATCAGAGGAACTTAATCATCAACATCTCATAAATTAGAAGCACAACCAATTCATTCCCAAATCAACGTTCACAATGGTATAAACCATGTTTACAAAATCTGGGCAGTGGTTAAAACTGTCTTTACAAGCACTTTATTCTTCCTAGCATCCTAAGGCTATAAGAGCCGGCTACTGTAAAAGTGAAATCCTACTATATCATATCAGACCAAATTCTTTCTACATCATTGTCGTAAATCTCCAAATCCTAATGACGCTTTCCTAGCCCTCTATCAATCAGTGTCGTTGGATCGATCCACTTGATCTCTATAAGAGATTGCACTTTCTTTTTGAATGCTATACAGTCTTCAATGCTATGGCCAGTAATTCCACAGTGATAATAATCTCTTGCATTTAAATTATACCACTTTGGATATGGTGGTAACAGAGGTTTCAGCGGGATACAGGCAACCATGTGATTTTGGATCAGTATAGCGAGAAGCTCTCGGTAAGTGATTGGAATGGGATTATATTGCTCTTGACTCTTTTTTTGGTTTGTTTCTTAATCTCACATGGCCTAGGAGTTGGGGCACTTGGTGGTGGCACTAAGGTCGAACCGGAGTGTTTACATAGGGAGATGGCCGAATAACAACGCAAGGGTATGGATTTGGACACGAGACCCTTGGAGGTTGTACATAGTTTGAGGTTTCTATCCCGGATGCTTGATAAGGTGATTGATGAGGGAAATAGTACGAACTGTTAGTTGGTGGTGATGGAGTGGGATTCAGGGGTCCCGTAGTGATCCTCCCAGTGGACAATTAGGCCATAGTAGGGTGAGGATACTGGTTTGGACCTAGGACCAATTGCAAGGACTGTTTAGGATCTTAGGTTTCTATCCTTGGTAAGGCTCTCGGGTTTAATCATTTTCATGATCTTGTCCATAATTTCATCAGTATTGCAACCTTTTTGGATTTGACAAGTGCAGGATCCAACAAGGATTGTATGTTCTGGACCTAATAGTTTTGGTTGATCCAAAGGCGATGTAGAGCCTTGAGAAAGTTCCCCCTTAATCTTACCCATATCCTCAAACATTTTCAGCAATTTGGCGAGTTGTTCTTTCACTTCCTGAATTTGATGTCTAAAGCACCCAATCGTTCCAAAGCAATTATGGGCTTTAGTTTTACCTAATCGGGCCATTTCTATAATTCTTCCAAATTTCACCGAAATCCAACAAAAACTCTAATTCTTGGTTTTCTTTCGAGTTGACTTTTCTTTCAGTTTTTTTTCCAAGTAGTTTCTCCATTTCCCGTAGTCAGTGCTTATCTTTCATTTGGGACCTTTAATTTTGACCAATTTGATCGTTCAAGCACTTTTCCCCAAATTTCCCGAACTAGGGTTTACCTTCTACTAAGATTCTGTAACCCAACTTTCGACCTCCATATCTTTCTATGTAGACCTCAAATTATTAAAATTCTTTCACGATCTTTCAATTGAAATTCAAATCTTGATTTTGAAAGTGGGTTGACTTTTTTAGTAGTTGAGTTTTTGGGGTTCACTTTTTTCGAGTTTGACTTTTTTTGTCTGCATTCTTAGACTGAGTCTCAGAGTACCACCTGCAGGGTGAGAAAAGCCTTTTTGCATTCTAAATCATCAATTTAGGAAGAAAACATACTTGATTTAGTGGTCCAGACAAAATTAGGTGTCTACAGCTGCCCCGCTTTGGCTATTGCTGAGAATCAGGAATCAGGAATCAGGCAAAGATAAACAAACACTAATTTTGTCCGGTTAGTGAAATCACATGTGAAGGAAAGGGAAAGGGGTTTTCATTCAATTTTCATTATTTTTTTTTTCATTTTCCATTTTTTTCATTTTTTCATCATTTTTTCTTTTTAAGAAAGCTGTAAATAGACAATTTTGTCCTTAAATTGAGTTCCCTTACTAATCAAGGCTCGACCCGTCTTAATGAAACGGGTTCGATTTTCAAAGTGAAAATTATGCTCAAAGGTCTTAAAAATGGTGCCCAAAGTGAAAATTATGCTCGAAGGTCTTAAAAATTATGCTCGACTCCATTTTCAATCTTTGGCTATTCTTTTTGCCCCAACAGTTTCCAAACTTTTATCAACAGAAATCTGCTTGCTGAATTTTATTTCTTATTCTCATAGTTGGAAGTCAAGGTTATCCCTAGTAATTCCAAACCTTTGGATTAAAAAAACTCTTATCTCATGTCAACATCAAAAATGGGTATTTCAATAATATTTTTATTTTTCCTTTCTGAAAAACAATTTTGCTTATTTAATGAAAACTTCTGAGTCAAAAATTTTAACCCCACAGTGTGTAATGTACAAATCTTTTAAAAACTGATGATCACTGTTAGAAATTTTCCTAAGTGTCAATTTGGGTTTTTCAACCTCAATTGACAAGGCTTGGTACAACATGATTTTGGTTTTTCCAGGAAAACTTCAAAAAAAAATGTATGTCCCGTCTAGGCCCACAAATGGAATAGATTTTATAAATCATGAATTCATTGAGAACCAAACATATTCAACATTCTTTTATCTTCGATATCAAGGTATTTTGACAAGCGTCAAGATTGGCTGGGATGTTTAAACTGGAAAGTTTTGGAGAAAAAAAGTTTAGTTTTTGAAATCAATTATCCAAATGAGAGTTGACAATTTGAGAGATTCAGAAATTCCTAGATGTTCCTCGATGACCACTTCTTTAAGATGATCTTCTCTTTTGTGGCATCGGCACTATCATAGATGGCATCGAAAATTCCCAATTCGCTCTAGACCGCCCATTTTTGCGTTTTCGCCCTAGAGTCCCCTTATTTCCTATTTTTCTCTTCTTTTTTTCTTTTTTTTTTTTGTCATGCACTTGAGAATTCTAAATTCTTCCTTAGTGAAATGAGAATTCGATGAGATGGGATGGGATATAATCTGAGGAAAAACCCTTCAAGTTGAATATTCATGCTTGATCAAAAATCGGCTCTTAAAGCACATAAGGTAGGCCACGCCTCGAGGTTCAGAAAAAAAAGGATAAATGGGCCCAAAATCTGTGTTTGAGGGTAATCAGATCAAGGATCATTTCTTGAGGAGGATTTCCTTTGAAGTATTTGTCCCTTTTGGACTTTTCTGACTTTTTACTTTTTCAATCTTTTTTTTTTTATTGCTAGCTTTCATTTGCCATTCTTTGATTTCACATTGTCCAGTGGCTCTCTTTTTTTGCCATGATTTTTTATTATTTTTTATCGTATTTGCCCTCCAGTGTAGAGGGTGATCCTTGATCAAGGTTCAAAGAATGAAATAATTAGTAAGGCTCAAAGGGGTGACCAGGGATAATTTCTTCTTAGTGAAGGGGATATGAAAGATGGCCATTTATCATATCAAGCATAAATATTCTCATAGAAAAGCAATCTTCAGGGGAAATAGATAATTGAAATTTCATTTTGCACTTTGGAATCATCTAAATTCTCATTTGCATGATATCCCAATTTTTTTTTAATCGCATGCCCCAATGATTCATGCGTTAGTCCCATCCTTTTTCACCATACAACCATCATTTCCACATATGATGCCCTAATTTGATTAACCATGAGAATTTGTATCAATGAGGAACATAGAAAGTCTACGTCTATTTTGAAAAGGCTGAGTTTCAAATTTGAGTTCTTTGAAGAGACAAGGAAAATATGACCCAAAAACGAGTTTTCTCTAGGACATGGAATAATCTAGTTTAATCATTGTGCCTCAAGGTGTCAATCATGAAGTGATGTTTGGGCATTTAGTGTTTTGTGGTTATTGGAAAAGGCATGAATGGTTTTAGCACAATCTTGACACACACCAAATTACCATGATCTAAATTCTTGAAAGAAGTATCATTTGTTTGAATTTCGAGGAGTTCGAAAAAATTTTAAAAAGTTCATTCCTTTGTTCATAGATTAGAATAGGATTTACATCTTTGCTTATTCTGCAATGACAATGGTTTATGAAGTTTAATTATTCATATTCATTGAAGCATTAGGTTTCCCAAGTGGTATTTGTTCAAGGGATTTAGGCATAGAAAAAGTCCCAAAAGAGAGAGGAGAGGGTATTGGGTCATTTGTAACAATGATCATCAATATTCTCAAGACTATCCATTATTAAAACTTAATGCTTGTTTTTGCAAATTCAAATTATTGTTAAAACGCAACAAACACAAAGCATTTAAAATTCAAATTTCATTTAATTCATATAAATGTCGTCATGAGACAAGTGTTTTCATCATAAGTTCTAAAACGACATGCATCAAAATGCTCCAATTGACATCCTTCAAAGGTAGTAGTTCTCCTCCTAAAACCCTGAAAGAAACTGATTTACGGCAAAGCGGCCTTCCATTGATTGATAAGCTTCGGTGTCAAAATACCAGCGCGGATAAGACTTTCAATCCTTTCCCTCAGTTTTTTGTATTTTTCAGTTGAATGCCCAACTATCCCCAGGTGATAATCACACTTGCTCTCAGGGTCATAACTCCTCGCTGATGGATTCAGAGCTATTTTCAAAGGTACCGGGGTAAGGTACTGATTCTTTATTAGTAATGGCAGCAGGTCAAGGATGGGGATTGGAATTCTTTCTTGGTTGTCCCGTGGTTATTTTCTGGAAGTAGGCCTCGTTGCAAGGATTGGTATAGGATTACGGGCTTGGGTTGGTAGGTAAGGATAAAGGCTTGGAGATACCTCAGTAGGGTAACATGATTGGTATGAGGGAAATTAGGAATATGGGATGAAATCTCCCATAGCTTGGACATCTCCCTCTTTCTTTCTAGATGCCTTATTTCTCTCAGCATTAGATGCTCATTCTCCAAGTTTCCCATTCTTGATAGCATTCTCAATCATCTCCCCTGAGATTACCATATCCGCAAAATTCTTCATGGTGTTGTCGACAAGTCTATCATAGTACGGGGCCCGTAGTGCACTCGCAAAAAGGACGGTGATTTCCTTTTGTGTCAATGGTGGTTGTACTTAGGTGGACATGTTTCTCCACCTCTGAGCATACTCTTTGAAGCTCTCATTAGCTCTTTTCTCCAAATTTTGCAAAGTGAGACGGTCAGGTGTCATGTCGGTCATATGCTTGTACTAGTTTTGAAAAGCCATGGCCAAATCATTCCAAGAGCGAATCTGATCCTTGCTCAACTGACAATACCACCTAATTGCGGACCTGCTGAGGCTATTCTGAAAGTAATGGATCAGAAGCTTATCATTATCTATATAACTTGTCATCTTTCGGTAGAAAATAGTGATGTGGGCCGAAGGATCAGTCGTCCCGTCATATTTCACAAAGTCAGGGACCTTGAATTTAGGAGGAATGACTAAATCGAGGACCAAGCATCGTTGTTTCACATCCACACTTTCGAATATGTCTGTATTTTATACTGCCTGGAGCCTTTCATCTAGCAACTGATATTTCCCTTGGGAATCTGCCAACACTACCTCTTTTACTACAACCATTTCCAACTTTGCCTATTCAGCTGGATCATCTGAATTTAAGATATTGACGGGGTTAACTGTGTTCTGGGCATCCATCTTTACGACCTCATTCTAACCCTTTTGTGCCTCTAACCCTTCTCTGGCGGCCAAGTTCCCATTGTATCCTTTTCCCTTGATTACGGCGGACATCAGCTCCATCAATTTAGTCATCTGATCTTTGGAATTTGCTTCAGATTTTGCCAACTTTTCTAGCAATTCTTCATGTGCCCTTTCTATTCTTTCCATTCGGGCAGCTTGTTCATTCTCCATGCTCTAGCCTGTATTCAAAAGGTACTCAGTACTTCTTATACCTCTGATTTGAAATGGAAATTCTTTCAAAGACTCTTAAAGCTAAAGCAACTTCCATTTTATTTCCCTAACTGTATGTCATGATGAAAGAGTCATGAATGCAATTTGATGCACGTGAAGCCTAAACAATATGATGTATGGACATGTACAATGGAAACATGCTGACTATATATGTAATAAATACAATCACGATGCCAACATGCTGCAAGCGAAGAATAAACAAATCAATACATGGATATATGTAATGAATGACCATGTATATTTCAACGTATTTTCCAATGAATGATCGTATACACTATGAATGCAACACGATTTCAATTATGATGCATGTAAACAATGAATGATTGACACAGAGTATATACAAAGAAACTCATGCTGACCATGTGTGTTATGAATGCGACCTAATGCTAACACGATCTATGTAATAAGCAAATTAGTGCATGAACAGATAGAAAATCATGCTGACTATGTTTGTCATCAATACAACCTGATGCTACCAAGATACATGTATGAATGTATGGTATGACAAATAATTGATCGGATGCAAAATGCAAAGGGGAAAATATCACGGAGGAAATAAGAATCAGAGGAACTTAATCATCAACATCTCATAAATTTGAAGCACAACCAATTCATTCCCAAATCAACGTTCACAATGGTATAAACCATGTTTACAAAATCTGAGCAGTGGTTAAACCTGTCTTTACAAGCACTTTATTCTTCCTAGCATCCTAAGGCTATAAGAGCCGGCTACTGAAAAAGTGAAATCCTACTACATCATATCAGACCAAATTCTTTCTACATCATTGCCATAAATCTCCCAATCCTAATGCCGCTTTCCCAGCCCTCTATCAATCAGTGTCGTTAGATCGATCCAGTTGATCTCTGTAAGAGATTGCACTTTCTTTTTGAATGCTATATAGTCTTCAATGCTATGGCCAGTAATTCCACAGTGATAGTCATCTCTTGCATTTAAATTATACCACTTTGGATATGGTGGTAATAGGGGTTTCAGCAGGATACAGGCAACCATGTGATTTTGGATCAGTATAGGGAGAAGCTCTCGGTAACTGATTGGAATGGGATAATACTGCTCTTGAGTCTTTGTTTTGGGTTATTTCTTAATCACACATGGCCTAGGAGTTGGGGCACTTGGTGATGGCACTAAGGTTCGAACCGGAGTGTTTACATAGGGAGATGGCCGAATAACAACGCAAGGGTATGCATTTTGGACACGAGACCCTTGGAGGTTGTACATAATTTGAGGTTCCTATCCCGAATGCTTGATAAGGTGATTGATGAGGGAAATAGTACGAACTGTCAGTTGGTGGTGATGGAGTGGGATTCAGGGGTCCCGTAGTGATCCTCTCAGTGGATAATTGGGCCATAGTAGGGTGAGGATACTGGTTTGGACCTAGGACCAATTGCAAGGACTGTTTAGGATCTGAGGTTTCTATCCTTGGTATCAGGCTCTCGGGTTTAATCATTTTCATGATCTTGTCCATAATTTCATCAGTATTGCAACCTTTGTGGAATTGACAAGTGCAGGATCCAACAAGGATTGTATGTTCTGGACGTAATAGTTTTGGTTGATCCAAAGGCGATGCAGAGCCCTGAGAAAGTTCCCCCTCAATCTTACCCATATCCTCAAACATTTTCAGCAATTTGGCGAGTTGTTCTTTCACTTCCCGGATTTGATGTCTAAACTCCTCTTGATTGCGTTCCAAAGCACCCAATCGTTCCTCCGATTCATTCCTCATATCTCGAACCCTTTTCATGAAAATGAAAATGTCATGAGATTAAGAATACAATTTTGAACGTACATGCTCTATTCTTACGTGCATGAATGTACTGATGCTTAATGCATGAGCATATATGGAGAAATTATATGACTATGTATGCCATGGATGCAATCTAATACCAACATGATGCATTTAAAGAATGAATAAATTGATGCACAGGTATATACAAATAATGACCATGCATGTCATAAACGTATCCTACAATGAGTGACTATACATGCTATGACTGTAACATGATGTCAAAATGATATATGCAAAGAATAAATGAATTAACACAAAGGTATATACAAAGAAATCAATGATTACACGAAATTGGTGGGACCTAAATATTGATTATTCAAAAATCTCATTATGCAAGATTTGCCTCCAAATTTAACCTATGATTTTTTTAAAACATGTTTTCTCTACGAAAAACAAAGCATATTATTCTTCAAAAGAATTTCGGAATAATGGATCCTACTATGGTACAATATGCAAATGTTCATGTAACGCTACTGGTTTATGAAATCATCAAATGAGATTATTATTACCCAATGTTTATTGCAAAGAATGAGATAAAAAATACAACCATGAATGTACATGCTCTTTTCACACATGCATGAAATATGCAAAATGCAAAAATGTTTGAAAAAGAATGTTTATTTTGAATTTCAAAAGGTTAGTGAACACTTGCCCCAACAATACCCACCAAGTTAGGCATCACAAAGCCTTTGGGGCGGATTATCACATTTATTACGGGCGATGTACGTTCATCGTTGCCTGATCTACAACCCTTATCAAAGTAATCAAAGGTTAGAAATGTCCCTCCATGTGTTCCCAACTTCGGTGTATCTAATGAAAATCCGGCATGGCTTTGCCTAGGTTCACTATATGAGGGTGAATTGGTTCTAGAGGCCCCGAATTGCTCCTCACTATCGCCGGTGAAAGCTAGTAAGGCACCCCGATAAAAGTGGGTTCAATTCATTAGAGTATATTTTCCTAAGCCCATACGGAGGATCATCACGAAGGCGTAGTTACTTTACTCCCACTTAAAAGGACGAAACTCGGGTAGAGAGTTCATGTTATGCAAATGCAAGTGAGGTGTATGAGGAGGAACCACAAACCTTTCACCATCTATTCTACAATCCTTATTCTAAATATCTCAACAATTTATTAAAACAAAGATCAAGAATAGTGTAACACATTAACCAACCAGAGAGCAGTAATAACATGCATGCAAATGAACATATTAAAAATATTTTATTATTTTCAAAAAATTCTCCTTATTTATTAAAAAAATTTGGGAATTAAAATTAAATGTCAATTAAACCAACAAAACTGAGACTTTGATAACACACGACAAATTCTAGGCCTGGCTCTCTAATATTCCCAGTGGAGTCGCCAAGTTGTCGCAACCTAAAAAATAACATAACATAACAACAAGTCTCATCGCAAGACTTTATTATTCGTGAGGCTTGACATTAAAAAATGTTTTAGTTAATTTTAAAATGTTTTATAAAATCGGTTTTAAACATCCTCGGAAAAAGTCGCCACCAATCTATTTTAGCTAGGTGTGATCGGCCACCTAATAAAACATTTTAAAATTAACTAAAACATTTTTCAAAACCAATTTCAAGTCTGCGCTATAAACCAGAGAAAATCGAATAAATCGGGTTC
Organism: Fremontodendron californicum; assembly: GCA_030761205.1. Classification (NCBI taxonomy): domain Eukaryota; kingdom Viridiplantae; phylum Streptophyta; class Magnoliopsida; order Malvales; family Malvaceae; genus Fremontodendron; species Fremontodendron californicum. Next base: position 13,517,239 of record JAULJL010000013.1, on the reverse strand, counting down.
AGGACTCGGTTACGTGCGGGGAAGGATTAGCACCCCCACAACACCCGTATAAAACGATACCTTATTAATCATGTTTTATCTCAAGTCTCGGTATAAAGTTGGTTTTTAATTTAGCATTTCAAGTTAATTCCCAATTTAAAGAAAAATAATTCCATTTTTAATTGAAAATGATCCGAAATTTATTAATTCAAAATTTTCCTATATTCCCCGACAAAATCGGCAAAATATAGAAATTTTTATTTATTTGGAAAACTTTTCGAATCATTCTCATTTTTTGAAAGAAAGATATTCCTTGATAATTGATGATATTCCCTTTAGCAAATCCGGTAGAGAACTCATGAATTATTTTAACTCGGGAATATCTTTATTTTTTATTGAAAATCATTATCTTTTTTTTTTTTTTAAACATTTTAAAAAATGAATATGAACATGTGTGACATGAATAAAATGATATAGCAAAGTCTAGATAATATAATGCAACCTAAATGATATGACATAATTTAAATGGCATAGTATATTCTAGATGAAATGAAAAATCCTAAGTATCATGGTATATTCTAAGTGAAATAAAATGATTTAAATGACATGGCAATTTTAAATAATATAACCTAAATGACATGAAATATGATCTAAGTGGCATGAAATGACATGAAACATAACATAATGCTATCATGGAATATGCAGGAAAATAAAATAATAAATGCATAAACATAATGTATGCTAAATAACGTGACAACAATAAATAACTAAAATAAAAAGCATAGGATAGCATGAAATATTCAAAACCATATGGAAAACAATATAACATCATAAAATGTAAATCAAAATAATTATAATACCATGGAAATATCATAGAAAAAATCACATATTAAATAAAATGCATGAACATCGAAAATGCAATGCATGAAAATGTATTTTTTTCCTTTAAATAAAGAAATCCGTATATCTAAAAAGATATCCGGCTACCTTAGGAAAATATGTCAAATTAAGTTTTCTAAAAAAAAACTTTGTGATTGTTTGAAAACAATTTTGAAGAAAAACTTGAATTAAAAAAAAATAAAATAAAAAACCTTAGCCAAACCCTTTTAAAATGGCTCTAATTTCCTAAGTTTAAAATTCCGGACTTGACCACCCTTAACCGGAGATTTATAAAATTATTTTTAAAGTTTAAAAATACTTAGAAACTATCCTAAGACAGTAGCTAAAGCTTCTAACCAACCCCTTCTAAATGCCTTAGCCAAATTCAACAATTGTTTTTCTTTTGAATTCAAATCTGTCTCTAATGTCCCATTTCGATACACAATTTTTTAACCTATTTTTAAAAATTAAAAAAAATCTTAAAAAAAATACTGGAGAATCAAAACATGTAAAACTATACAATAAAAAATTATCTTAATTTTCTGAGTAAAGATGACTACCCAGAAAAATCGAGAAAGTACGAGTACTGGATGAAAAACTGTTTTGCCAAAACACATTTTTTTGTTTTTGATAAAATCATTTAAAAATCAAAGTAAAATTGTTGGAGATCATCCTAAAGCCCTACAAACAGTAGCTAAAACATTTAAAAACCTTGGACAAAAATTGGCTAAGTAAAAAAAAGAATCACAAAGGTAGAATAATCAATTTACAACCCTTTAATTTTTCACAAGTATGCTCAAGTGAGCATGACTTTTTTGGGGTTGACTTTTTTCGAGTTTGACTTTTTCTATCTACTTTCTTAGAATGATCTCAGAGTACCACCTGCAGGGTGAGAAAAGCCCTTTTGCATTCTGAATCATCAATTTAGGAAGAAAACATACTTGATTTAGTGGTCCGGAAAAAATTAGGTGTCTACAGGTTGTGTGCAACTTTTATACGTTTGGATTCAGAGTCATTTTTAGGGAGATGATAACGGGAAACTTCAGCCTTATATGAAGACGTGTGTTCCTCTTACAAAATTCAACAACAAGAAATGGTCCAAGAAAGGGGATAAGAAACAATGGATTAAGACTCTCCGTCACTTGGGAAAGGAGGATATAACTTGGAGGGCTTCGTGGATGCCACTTGGGTTGATTCTGTACCATTGTGGTGAGAATTTACGGGTTCCACTATTGGTAATTTGGGGAGCCATTAGCTATGCACCATTATTAGTGTGGAGGCAGTATCGATCCTAACAGTTTATCCCAATGACTCATGAGCTTATCTCGATGGACTTCTCTTATGGTGAGCCCGGATATATGGGGAGAATATGTCAGGTCATCATGGTATGGAAGAAATTATACCGTTCACAAGTGGGTAGGTATACTGTAAATGTTACTCTGACCTATCTGATATGGAGGACCAAGATTCTTCGCGACATTGTGCTTCCCGCCGAAGATCCCTCCCATTCATCCAGTTGTTCTTCAGCCCGAACCGGTAATACCGTCAGAAATTGAGCTGGTTAAACAGGAATTAGAAAAAGACAAAGGGAAGTTGAAGTGAGAATGTGATAAGCTTCAGGAACATGTCGAGGATTTGAAGACTAAGCTTGAGATTCAAGAGACTAAGACAAGAAAGGTGGTCACAGAGAGGGATACAGCATGGGCCGATATATTAGATCTACATCAAGAAAACAAGATAAGGGCCACGGGAAGATTTATGGGAGCCAGTATTTTTTTCAAAGCACATGAGAAAGAAATGAAGAAACTTCAAATGGAGTTGGATTATTGAATAATAAGGCCAAGGAAAGTAAAGAAAAAGAGTCTGGGTTTTCTCATGAGCGACAGAAATGGGAGGATACACATTCTTTGTTGTCAACCAAGTTAGAGAGATGCCAGCAAGAAAATGAACAGTTGATGTTCAGGTTGGGAAACGAGAAAGGAAGAATTCCCTGATGCGCAAAGAGAACGAGTCACTCCATGCGGCTATAGAGCAGCAGTCGCCAGCCGAGAAAGTCGAAATTACTGATATCATCCGAGAATGCCGACAGGGCAAGTAATTGGTTGAAAGGGTGAAGATTTTGAGAGGAATGATCAGTGGCTGTTGCATTTCTTGAAGTTCAAGACTAGTGTAGGCAAATGTTTCTATGTAACCCGATGTTAAGAAATATTATTGTATGAAGTTTTCCATGAATTAATGAAAAATCTTTGGCTTTGGGATCCGAAGTCAAATACCATTAGTTTCATCTTCATGAAAACATTCTCTATATGTCAACCCATTCATTTCATTCATTTATTTGTTTGTTGATAGTCATTCATTTAATCATCTGTTGATAAGAATTCATTTACTTGTTTGTTGAATAGTCATGTACATTTCATATATTCATTCATTCACTCAATAAATATGTTAATAAATAAATCAATAAATTCTAATCCATGGTTTTTAAAAATTAAAGGTACAATTGGGCTTACTCGAAAAGAACCGGATTTTCGACACCTTTACAATACTAGATCTCAAGCCAGAGTCATGGAGAATGATCGTCTTGACCGTATTGAAAGATAGAACGGGTTCAGAGGGAACTGCAGGAGCAACTAACTAAGTTTCAAGAGGAATCAAGAGAACAAATGGCCAAACTCATGGAAATGATAAACGCTATGATGAGGCAGAAATGGCCAGGGGAGAATTCGGTCACAGGAAAAGGGGTAGTAAATCAGGAAAATCGGCCTGAAATTATACAGTTGCAGGACCAAACATCCCAGCATGCGGGAAATGAGCTTCCAACTGGGGCTGCATCCTATGTTTATATTCAACCAGCGGCTGAAGCACATAATTATTCCCCTGGAAAAGGTAACATTGGGGTTGACCCAAGTGATATTATTGATGTTTCGAACTTTGAGGACTTGCTGAGAAAGAAAAGGCAAGGATGGCTGAATTAAAAAAGGATTGAATCTGCAGAGTCTCAGAAAAAGTATTAGTTGCTGGAGGAGAGACTAAGGGCAGTAGAAGGGGCAGAATTATTTGGCAGTCTGGATGCCAAAGAGATAAGTTTAGTACATGGCTTGGTAATTCCTCCCAAGTTTAAAGTACCTGATTTTAAGAAATATGATGGAACTACCAACCCGTCAGCTCACTTAACTATGTACTGCCGGAAGATGATCGAGCATGAAGAAGATGAAAAGTTGCTTATCCACTGCTTTCAAGATAGCTTGACAGGGTCTACAACCCGATGGTATAATCAGCTAACCCGTATTAAGATCCGCTCCTAGATAGATCTGGCCAGGGCTTTCATGGAACAATACAAGCATGTGATGGATATGGTGCTTGATCGTCTTACTCTGCAAAACATAGAAAAGAAAGCTATTGAAAGCTTTAAGGAATACTCCCAGAGATAGAGAGATTTGGCCACACAAGTGCAACCTCCTCTGACCAACAAAGAAACCACGGTGCTTTTTATCAACACCTTAAAAGCACCATACTATGATAAATTGGTGGGGAGTGCCACCAAAGATTTTACGGATATGGTTATATCTGGAGAAATGATTGAGTCCGCTATCAAGAGTGGAAGAATGGAAGGGGGAAAGTCTGCCACTCCTAAAAAGGTATTTCCCGTCAAAAAAAAAAAAAAAAAAAACCCATGCAGTTAGCTTCAACCCTTATCCTTATACACCTTATACACCATATACACCTCCTAGACCTTATACTTATTCTACATCCTATGCACCTTCTACATCCTACACACCTTACCCAGGGTACAATCCTTACTACCCCACTGAAACCACCTTACTCAAAACCTATTCCTTTATACCAACATGCCATAATAGTCATACCCAATTGGCGTGTCCCCACAGATAAACCTTCCCTGAAACATTATCCCAATACCCAGGGTGTTGGGCGCAACGACCAATATTCACCAAGAAACGATCAAAAACCCCAATTTGATCCCATTCCTACAACTTATGGTGAACTATATCCCAAATTGTTGTAAGGTTAGCTTGTTGCACCCATATACCTTAAACCATTGACACCACCATACCCAAAATGGTACAATGTAAATGCTAAATGCGCGTATCACGGGGGATTCATGGGCATTCGATTGAGGATCTCGTTGCCTTTAAAAGAAAAGTCCAAAATTTGATCAACACAGGGGTCGTAAAGTTTGGATCAAGGAATGGACCGAATATTGCGGGTAATCTGTTGCCCAATCATACTAAGGCTAGGGTGAATGAAGTGATATCAGGAGAAGTTAGTAGAGTCAAGAAGCACATCAGTGAGGTGAAGACTCCGATGTTAAGAGTATGGTTTGAAATGGTTAAAGCAGGGATAGTTCAAGCCAAAGGCAGTTTGAAAATGGTGGCAACCAGAATAGAGGATTGGTCCTCTTTCCATAGTTGCAAAGGACACACCATATAGGAATGCTGGGATTTCTTGGTTAAAGTTCAATGGATGATGGATGAGGGTCAGGCCCAATTTTATGAAGAAGTAGAGGAAGAAGTGGATGCCACGGAGAATATAACCGGATACGGGGTAGGTATACCTCTAATCATTTACTATGATGAGCCAGAGAAGAAGGTTACCCAGTTGTTGAAGAAGTCATACCCAGGCTAATCATAGAATTGCCATCCTCTTTTTCATACAGAGAAAAAAAGGTTGCACCGTGGAAGTATGATTGCAGCATTGTTATGGCAGGCTCTTCTAGTAAGCAGGTAGCAACCGACATAACAGGAGTATGGCACTTAACTCGTAGTGGGAGATGTTATGCCCCCGAGACATTGAGCAAGGTCTGTTGGGAAAAATAAAAGGAGTGGATAAAGGGAAGAAAATAGCTGAACCGATCCATATTGAGATAGATCAGTCAAAAAGAGTGGAGAAGAACTCAATCCTGGTGAAAGAGCCGGTAAGTTAAAAAGAAGCTTGTGAGTTTCTAAAATTTATAAAGAACAGCGAATATAGTGTTGTGGAGCAATTACAACGTCAACCAGCAAGGATTTCGATCCTCTCATTGCTGCTGAACTCGAAGCCGCAAAGAAATGCCTTGTTAAGGATACTGAATCAGGCATATGTGGCTAATAATATATCGGTGGAGAAATTAGATAGGCTGGTGGGTAACATTGCAGCAGATGATCAAATATTTTTCAGTTATGATGAAATACTACCCAATGGTATTGGGTCTACAAAGGCTCTTCACATAATGACCACTTGCAAGGGGCACATACTACAGAGGGTGCTTTTGGATAACGATTCTTCGTTAAATATGATGCCCTTGGCAACCCTGTCTAAGTTTCCAGTTGATATTTCTTACATGTTACCAAGTTGTACTGTGGTCAGGGCTTTTGACGGCACTCGACGGTATGTAATGGGAACTATTGAGGTTTCTTTGGAGATAGGTCCTTGTAGCTATAAGGTGGATTTTCAAGTTATGGATATTACCCCATCCTACAATTGCTTATTAGGGAGGCCTTGGATACATTCTGCTAAGGCGGTACCCTCATCTCTCCATCAAAAATTGAAGTTTGTAATGGAGGGGCGTTTGGCTAGTGTATCCAGAGAAGAGGATATCATAGCCTCTGCATCTAGTGAATCCCCTTAATAGAACCAATCGAAGATGCTGTGGAATGCTCCTTCCGGTCTTTGGAGTTTGTAAATGCTGTGTTCGTCAATGAAGGACGAAGAATTCCAAAGCCAAAGCTGTCCAAGAATACCAGGTTGGGAGTAAGGATAACGATAGGAAAAAGCTGCAGAGCAGGAAAAAGGCTTGGAAAGTATATTTAGGGTATGGCCCGAGCAATTGAAGTGATTGGAAAGAAGGATCGATTTATTCTCGGATATCTCCCGAAGGCTCACGAAAGGAGGAGACAAGTTGAGAAAAATCGATAAAGGAGGATGGCCCGTCTCTCGGGTATGGATATTGAGTGGAAACCCATGAGTTTCCCACCAATCCTTCACAGTTTTCGTTCGATTGATTTTTTGTTCGGGGAGAAAGATTCTGATGATGTCTTGATAATGATTGAATAGGCTTTCAAGAAGTTCCATATGGATAGGGATGAGCAGACACGGGATATGGTGATCTGTATGGCTGGGGAAGAAGGAATTGAGAATAAGAATGCAAGTTGGATAGTGCGACCTTGTCCACCAGGTTACAGATTGACAAACTGGAGTGCGACCGAATTTCCAATAATTTTTAGGTCTACTCCAGAGTAATACTCTGAAACGATCTTAATTATCTTTGCCCAGGGATATTAAGAATTTTTCTGTAACGGGCTTTTGTTTAAAAATCTTCATTCAATAAATAACAAGCACGATGCATTTTCTTCATATTGATGTGTCCATATTCTTTCATTTACGCTATTTATTTTTCTTTCCTTGCCTATATACTTTCCTATATTGTTTCTTCCCCACCTATTTACAGGTGTACGGATGCGGAATATGGGGACCTTCTTGTCATTAATTCTGAAATTGATTTTGAAAGACCCGTTTGCACGGGTGATTTTGACGCCAACAAAGATGCCGAAGATTATGATTTACCTTCGGATTTATTGAGAAAAATAGAACAAGAGGAGAAACAAGTACTTCCTCATAAAGAGCTGTTGGAAATGATAAATCTGGAAATGGTGAGGAAATATAGGAGGTTAAGATTGGGACCTCATTGTTATCATCAATAAAGGGTGAATTGATAGCTTTGCTCTGGGAATATGTAGATGTATTTGCATGGTCATACTAAGATATGCTAGGGTTGGATCCAGATATTGTGATTCATAAGCTCCCTTTATGGCCAGAGTGCAAGCCAATTTAGCAAAAGTTGAGAAGAATGAGGCCGGACATGTTGTTAAAGATAAAAGAAGATGTGAAGAAGCAGTTTGATGCTGCCTTCTTAGAAGTGGTAAAATATCTAGAATGGGTGGCAAATATTGTTCCAATACTAAAGAAGGATGGCAAAGTACGGATGTGTGCCGATTATCGGGATCTGAACAAGGCCAGCCCTAAAGATAATTTCCCTTTGCCTCACATTGATACTTTGGTGGATAATATGGAAAAGAGTTCTTTGTTTTCCTTCATGGATGGATTCTCATGATACAATGAGATAAAGATGGCACCGAAAGATATGGAGAAAACCATATTTGTTATAATGTGGGGAATATTTTGCTACAAGGTAATGTCGTTTGGGTTGAAAAATGCCGAGGCAACATATCAAAGAGCCATGGTGAACTTGTTTCACGATATGATGCATAAGGGGATTGAGGTCTATTTTGATGGTATGATTGCAAAGTTATAAGGAGAAGAGGAGCATATTTCGAATCTTAAGAAGCTCTTTGAAAGACTAAGAAAGTTTCGACTCAAGCTAAACCCGGCAAAATGCACTTTTTGAGTCACTTCGAGGAAATTGTTGGGTTTTGTTGTCAGCAAAAGGGGAATTGAGATTGATCCGGATAAATTAAAGGCCATCCAGAATTTGCCACCACCTCATACTCAAAAAGAAGTAAGAGGTTTTCTGGGAAGATTGAATTACATTGCTCGATTTATTTCTCAGTTAACCGACAAGTGTGATCCAATATTTAAACTACTTCAGAAGGGTGATCCAGGAGAATGGGATGAGGAATGACAAATAGCCTTTGAAAAAATTAAGCACTATCTATCCAACCCACCAGTATTAATGCCACCTGTTCCAGAGAAACCAATGATACTATATTTATCAGTATTTGAGAGATCCATGGGTTGTGTCTTGGGGCAGCATGATGAGACCGGAAAGAAAGAACAAGCAATTTATTACCTAAGCAAGAAGTTCACAGATTATGAGCTGAAGTATTCATCGGTAGAAAAGTTGTGTTGTGCCTTAGCCTGGACTGCTCGAAGGCTCAGACAATACATGTTATACCATACGACGTGGTTGATTGCCAAGCTAGATCCTATCAAGTATATGTAGGCAGCACCCTCTTCGTCAGGGAGAACGGCAAGATGGCAAGTTCTTTTGTCAGAGTACGACATTGTATATGTAAGTCAGAAAGCTATAAAGGGCAGTGCAGTAGCTGAATTCTTAGCAAGTCGGGCAGTGGAAGATTATGAAATGTTGAACTTTGAATTCCCTGATGAAGATCTGATGTATGTCTCGCAAGCAGATGAGATTCCCTCGAAGAAGAAAATATGGAGAATGTACTTTGATGGTGCATCTAATGCCATAGGGCACGGGATCGGTGCAGTGCTCATATCCCCAGAAAAAGATTATTATCCTTTCACTGCCATATTGGATTTTGATTGTACAAACAATACTGCTGAACATGAAGCATGTACTATGGGCCTTCGTGATGTAGTAGATAGAAAGATCAAAACACTGGAAGTCTTCGGAGATTCAGCTCTAGTGATATACCAGTTACGGGGAGAATGGGAAACCTGAGATGCAAAGCTAATCTGATATCGAGTGCTCATACTGAGTTTGTTAGAGGAGTTTGAAGAAGTAAGTTTAAATTATTTCCCTCAAGAAGAAAATCGAATGACGGATGCTTTGGCTACTTTGTCATCAATGTTTAAAGTGAATGAAAGGTCTGAAGTTGTGCCGATAAAAATGAGCATATATGAGTCTCCAGCCCACTGCCTAAGTATCGAAGAATAAGTAGATGGCCTCCCTTGGTATAAGGACATCTTGCAGTACATCAAGAGTCAACAGTATCCAGAACGAGCAACAGAAAATGACAAGAGGACTCAAAGAAGGTTAGCAATGGGTTTTGTCCTAGACGGTGAGATTCTCTACAAGAAAGGGAAAGACCAAGTCTTATTGAGATGTGTCGGGACTACCGAAGCTCGGAGAATCATAGAGGAAGTCCATGAAGGGATATGTGGCACCCATGCCAATGGTCACATGCTTGCTAAGCAGATTATAAGGGCAGAATATTATTGGCTGACGATAGAACGAGATTGTATCAATTATTCCCGGAAGTGCCATAAATGCCAGATATATGCAGATAAGATTCATGTGCCTCCATCACCATTGCATGTCATGACTACACCATGGCCATTTTCAATGTGGGGAATGGAAATGATTGGGCCTATTACCCCGAAAGCTTCAAATGGACATTGTTTCATCCTGGTGGCCATAGATTATTTCACAAAGTGGGTAGAAGCTGCTTCTTATGCGAATGTAACAAAGTTGGTGGTATGCATATTTGTTAAGAAGGAAATCATATGCCGATATGGATTACCAAGGAGAATTATTTCAGATAATGCTCTCAATTTGAATAATAAGATGATGAGAGAAGTGTGTACTCAGTTCAAGATCACACATCAAAATTCGGCACCTTATCATTCGAAGATGAATGAGGCAGTAGAAGCAGTCAATAAGAACATCAAGAAGATTGTTGAGAAAATGACTGATGTGTACAAGGATTGGCATGAGATCTTGCCTTTTGCTCTTCACGCATACCGTACCTCAGTTCGCACATCTACGGGTGCCACGCTGTTCTTCTTAGCATACGGGATGGAAGCAGTGCTGCCTATTGAGGTTGAAATCCCTTCACTTCATGTTTTGATGGAAGTAGGCCTAGAAGAGGCAGAATGGGTTAGAGTTTGTTATGAACAGCTAAATCTCATTGAGGAGAAAAAATTGAAAGCAATCTGTCATTGGCAGTTGTGTCAGAAAAAGATGATTCGAGCCCACAACAAGAAGGTTCATCCCAAGCAGTTCCGAGAAAGAAAATTGGTACTAAGGAAAATTCTCCCTATAGTGAAGGATCCGCGAGGGAAATAGGCTCCAAATTGGAAGGACTCTATGTGGTAAAAAGAGCTTTTTTTGGAGGAGCATTGATTCTAACTTGGATGGACGAGGATGACTTAGAAATCCGTGAATGCTGATTAATTGAAGAAGTATTATGCTTGAAGAAAAAAAAAGTGTGATGCTGTGCATATGGAAATTCGAATGATTCCAAGTGTCAAAATGGAATTCTATATATCAATTCCCCTGAGGATTTCTTTTCAATAAGAATATTCTTGCTTGATATGATTAATAGCCGTCTTTCATATTCCTTTCACTATTTCTTTCTTTGAACCTTGATTAAGGATCACCTTCTACACTGGAAAGCCAATGCGAGGAAAAGTAATCAAAAAATCATGGCAAAAAAAGAGCCATCGAAAAAATGTGAAATCAAAGAATGGCAAATAAAAGCCAAGAATGAAAGAAAAAATATCAAAAAAGAAAAAAGGAAAGTCCAAAAAGGACAAATGTTTCAAGAATGAATTTGCCTCAGGAAATGATCCTTGATCCAATCACCCTTAAACACATTTTGGGCCAATTTACCCTTTCTTTCTACACTCGAACCTTGGCCTACATTATGTGCTTTTAAAAGTCCATTTTGATCAAACATGGATATTTGATTTGAAAGGTTTTTCTCATAATTCATCCCATCTTTGGAATTGACATTTTTACTTTGGAAGCATTTAGAATTCTCAGATGCATGGCAAAACATCAGAAAAAAGAGAAAACAAAAAAAATGAGAAAACAAAAAAATAAAAATGAAACATGAGAGGTTTAAGTTGAAAACCCGCAAAAGGCGACTTAATACCAAAAGGGGGACACTTGAGTTGAAAACCCGCAAATGGCGGCTCAAGTACTGTTTAAGGTTTGAATCAATGCTCCGTGTAAAGGAGGAGAAAATATCAAAAAATCAGAGGAAAAGGGAAAAACTCAGTTTGACGTAACTACGGAAGTCGAGGTATTGCCCAAGTAAATTGTTCATTCAAGAGAAATTTTGGATAAATTGAAAAAAAAAGGGTCCAAGATATTTCGCATCTGGGGCATCTACAACCTATAACTCTACACTTGTTTTCTTATATCCTTGATATTCACCCCTGTTTATTTTAAGAGATTGGTTGCAATAAATTCTTGTTATCCCTTTCATGACATTTGCTTGTTTCATACTTTCTTTTATACATTTTTGTGATGCATCTATATTGTTATTAAATTGAATAATGATTAGTAAACATAAAAATCTTTAAATATAAAGATTTCAGAGTATTACTAAGGAGTAGATTTAAATCTTAGAAAAGGTTTGGAAACCACTAATCTTGATGGAAAATTCGCCAGTAAAGGTAAACAGTGAATGTGTTGGAGATTCCGTCGTGAAGTCAAAAAATTTGTGAATTTCAGTGAAGTCATAAACTGAGACTTTTTGACTATTTATCTTGATCGAAGGTTCCTCAAGTGGGGCATCAGTTAAAAATTGAAGACTTCATCATGGAGTCAGATAATCTGTGAACCTCAAGGAAACCATGGATTAGAAATCATGAAATAATCATTTGATTGCATTCATCCTTAGGAAACATAAAGGAATTTGCAAAGCATGACATTCTCATCACTGCATTTAGCTAACATTACAGGAATCATGGAAAATTTTGGCTTCTCCAAATCAAACTCGTTCTGCTTCTCAAATGAGTCGAGCCCTGAGATCATCGTCGAGGTATTTCCTTTTGTTTTAAGTTGAACCCGTTCTGCTTCTCAAATGAGTCGGGCCCCGAGACCATCTTCCACATATTTCCTTTTGTTTTTAAATTGAATTATTCTGCTTCTCAAATGAGTCGAACCCCGAGACCATCGTCGAGGTATTTCTTTTTGTTTTTAAATCGAATTCATTCTACTTCTCAAATGGATCCAGCCTTGAGACCATCATCGAGGTATTTCCTTTTGTTTTTAAATCGAATTCATTCTGCTTCTCAAATAAGTCGAGCCCCGAGACCATCGTCGAGGTATTTCCTATTGTTTTTAAATCGAATTCATTCTGCTTCTCAAATGAGTCCAGCCCCGAGACCATCGTCGAGGTATTTTTCCTTTTCTTTTAAATCGAACTATTTCTGCTTCTCAAATGAGTCAAGCCCCGAGACCATTGTCGAGGTATATTCCTTTCATTTTCAAGTCAAATTTATTTTACAAATGAACCAAACCCAGGATCATTCTTAAAGCATTCTTTTTGTTTTTAGAATCGAACTCGTTCTGCTTCTCAAATGAGTCGAGCCCTGAGACCATCGTCGAGGTATTTCCTTTTGTTTTAAATCGAACTCGTTTTGCTTCTCAAATGAGACGAGCCCCGAGACCATAGTTGAGGTATTTTCTGTTTAAACCCAACACTGCTGACACCAGGTTGTTTCAATTTTTAGAAAAGGCCCCGAGATCACCGTCGAGGTATTTTCTTCTCCTGCAAATTGAACTCGTTTCCTTAAGACAGGTCGAGCCTTGATTAGTCAAGGAAATCAATTTAAGGACAAAATCTTCTATTTACAGCTTTTCAAAAAAAAATGATGATGATGAATGAAAACCCTTTTCCCTTTCTTTCACTTGTGATTTCACTAACCAGACAAAATTAGTGTTTATTTTTTTTGATTCTTGATTCTCAGAAATAGCCAAAGAGGGGCAGCTGTAGACACCTAATTTTGTCCGAATTACAAAATCATGTATTTTTCTTCCTAAAATGATGTTTTAGAATGCAAAAAGTCTTTTCTCACCCTGCAGGTGGTACTCCAAGACTTAGTTTAAGAAAGTGAGCATAAAAAGTAAATCTTGAAAAAGTCAACCCCGAAAAAGTCAACTCCAAAAAGTCAACCACTAAAAAGTCAACCCACTTTCAAAATCAAGATTCAAAGTTTAATTGAAAAATGGTGAAAGAATTTTGATAATCCGAGATCTACAATGAAAGATATGGAGTTCGGAAGTTGGGTTACGGAGATTCTATGGAAAAAAAACCCTAGTTCAAAACATTTAGGGAAAAGTGCTTAAACAATCAAATTGGTCAAAATTGAAGGTTCCAAATGGAAGATAATCAATGAATACGGGTAAGGGAGAGGCCATCTGGAAGCAAAACTGAAGGAAAAGTCAATTTGGAAGAAAACCGAGAATTAGGGCTTTAGGTGAATTTTGGTGAAATTGGAGAAAATTATAGAAATGGCTCGATTCGGTAAAACTAAAGCCCCTAATTAATGAGGAATGAGTAAACAATGATAGCCCAAGGCTCAGGCTGAAGTGATTCAGAGAAAAGAGCTGATTGGAGAAAAAACGAAAAAAAAGGAAATTCCCGTTACTAAAAAAAAGGAAAAGTCAAATCGGAGGGGAATTTGATCGTAAAAATTGGGATTTTTTGGACCAACTCCAATTCAATGTATCACAAAGGCACAGAAAAAGAAAATCAGAAAATCGAACTTGTTTTGAGTAAAAACCGGGCTTTGAAGGTAAAAGGGCAAATTTGGAAAATTCAGGAAAAATAGCAAATGAGCTCCAAAAATTACCAAAATTTCTAGATCTTAATCTTAAATAATTTGGAAGAGATTGGCAAAGAAAAAGCAGGATTCGAAGTTCGTTTGCAAAGTGGCAAATTTCAGGCCCACTAAGTTGAAATTTCAGAAGATGAATCTCGAAAAAATAGCAAATGAGCTCGGAAAATTATGAAAACTTCCAGATCTCAATTTTATATTATTTGGAAGAGATTGGTGAAATCCATATTCGGAGCTCATTTGAAAAATGGTAAAAGTTCGAGTGTACTAAGGGGCAATTTTGGAAGAAAAATCCGAGAAAAATAGCAAATAGGCTCGAAAAATTATGAAAACTTCCATAATTCAATTTTTTATTATTTAGAAAGTATTGAAAAAATAAAATTTGGATTTGGAATCCGTTTCCTATTTAATTAGGTTCGGGGACCAAAAACATCATTTTACCGAAGAAACCGAAGATGGCCTTTCTTGCAATTAAAAAAATGGAGAGTGGGATGGAATTCAAAGGGTCAGCCGGCCAAGCCCATGATGGAGAGTGATTTTACTGAATTCTTGCATCCAAAGGCTAAGAGTGGATACTATGGTAGTTATTTTTTTTTATCAAGCTTTTGTAATTGTGACACATGGACCAATGCATAGAGAGGGATGATGTCAACATAATGACATCATATTCATGACATCATATTAGTTGGGGGCTGATTAATTAATCTAAGGGTGGTAATTTTACATAAAAAGCATATTGGATTAAAAACCTTTGGATCAAAATTGGTTAGAAAAAATGACAACATCCTTCTACAATATTCTAAGCCATTCGGCCACTACAAGGAGAGGGGGTATTTTCATTTTGTTCACTTCTTCTTGGCTGATCACTATCCATTTTTAAAACAAATAGTAAGTTTTGAAAAGCAAAGAAAGTTATAAGAGAAAAAAGCTTGAAAAATAGCTTTTGAAGGTAGCTAAAAGCACCTATCTCTTGCATTTTCTTTCCTTTTCCATGCTTAACTTGCTGGTTTTCTTTGATATTTTGTGATTTTCTATTGTTTTTGGTTGTGAAATAAATGTTTTCAAGCTTCCTTCTAAAGCTCCTCTTTTATGGTTTTCTTGAAAAAATCTTAAAAAACAATTTTTTTACTACTTTTTGGAGTTGGCCGAATGGCCATGTGTTTGTGCATGAGATGTGTTTGATTCATTTTCCATGAGTGTAGTGATATTCTAGCATGTTTTTATGTTCAAACTTTTTAAAAGAGTTAAGATATGGAGCTTGTTTTCAATCCTTTTCATTTATTTACTATTATTTTTGGTGATTTTATCATTTTGTTTCATGTCTACTTACTTTGTTTACCATTTTTTATTTTCTGTTTTCAACATGTTTAGGTTGTTTATGTTTTGCATTTTACTATACTATGTGTTTGTGAAAATGTCTAGCTACATTCTTGCCTTTACATCATGTTTGCTTGGTTTAGCATGTTTCCTTTTTAGTCTTGTATTTAGTATGTCATGTGTTTGTGATAATGTCATGCTAGGATTTTACCATTTAGACCTAGGTCCATTCGGCTACCTCTTGGTATCTTGCTTTGTGTGTGCATTTTCATCTTGTTGATTGATATGCTTGCATTTTCATGCCATGATTTTGTGTATTTGATTTAGTATGTCATGTGTTTGTGTTAATGCCATGATAGGATTTCACCATTTAGGCCATATGACCATTCAGCTACCCCATGGTTCTATGTCTTGTATGTGCATTTTCATCTTACTAGTTGACATGCTTACATTTCTATGCCATGATTTTGTGTATTTGATTTATATTGCTGTCTTTGTGTTATTGCCATGCATTTTTTAGGTCTAGGTCTCATTTGCATTGCCATGCATTTCATGCATGTTTAGGTCTAGGTTGAATTTATTGCCATGCAAGTTCATTTAGGTCTAGGTCATATTCTTTATGCCATGCATTTTCTATGTCATTTAGGCCTTAAATCATGCATTTCATGCATTTAACTTGGTGTTTGTTCATGAATCTCATATCATACCACTTGATTTTTGACTTAAGCCAATCAATGGCTTAAGATCAAGCTCACATGAGCATACTTGTAAAAAATTAAGAAGTTGTCAAGTTGATTTTTCTACCTTTGTGACTTTTTTTACTTAGGCAATTCTTGTCCAAATTTTTATAAATTTTAGCTACTGTTTGTAGGTCCATAGAAGAGTCTCCAATATTTTTACTTTGATTTTTGAATGATTTTATCAAAGGCTTAAAAATGATTTTTAGCAAAACAGTTTTTCACCTAGTGTTCTGACTTTCGTGATTTTTCTGGGAGGTGATCCTTAATCTAAAAATTAAGCCAATTTTTTCCCATAAAGTCTGACATGTTCTAAGTCTCCCATAATTTGTTCATATTTTTTTTAAATATTAACAATAGGTTAAAAAATCACGCTTTAAAACTGGACAGTAGAGTCAGATTTGAATTCAAAGCAAAAATAATTTTCTGTTTTGGCTAAGGCTTTTAGAGGGGGATGATTAGAAACCTTAGCTACTGTCCTAGGTTGATTTCTAAGCCATTTTAATCTTTAAAAATGATTTTATAAAGCTCGGGTCAAGGGTGGTCAAGTCCGGGTTTTCAAAATTAGGAAAATAAAGCCATTTTAAATGGGAATTTCGGTCATGGTCATTTTTTATCCAAGATTTTCAAAATTGTTTTTAAATCAATCACAAAGTATTTTGATTTTAGTGATGTCTTTTCCTAAGGTATTCGGATATCTTTTTAGGTATACGGATTTCCTTATTTAAAGGAAAAAAATACACTTTCATGCATTGCATTTTCCATATTCATGCATACTATATAATATATGATTTTTGCTATGATAATTTCTATGGTAATGTTATTATTTTAATTTATATTTTATTGTGTTATATTGTTTGTTATATGGTTGTGAATATTCTATGTTATCCTATGCTTTATATTTAGTCATTTATTTTTGTCACATCATTTAACATTTACTATGTTCATGCATTGTTATTTTTATTTTCATGCATATTTCATGATAATATTATTTTGTGTTTCATATTCATTTCATGTCACTTAGATTATATTCTATTTCATTTAGATTATATTATGTCATATAAAATATACCATGTCATTTAAAATATGCCATGTCATCTAGATTTGCCATGTCATTTAAATTATATTAGGTCATTTAGAATATTTCATGTCATTTAGATTGTATTAGGTCATTTAGAATATTTCATGTCACTTAGGTTATATTCATTTCATTTAGAATATATTAAGTCACTTAGGATATTTCGTTTCATTTAGAATATATTATGTCACTTAGGTTATATCATTTCATTTAGATTATTGCATGTCATTTAAATTATACTATATGTCACATATATTCATATTCATATTTTTCTTAAATATTTTGAAAAGATAATGGTTTCAAATAAAATAAAGTTATTCCCGAGTTAAAATAATTCATGAGTTCTCTTCCGGGTTGCCGGGGAGGATATCATCAATTATCATTAATAATGGAATATCTTCTTTAAAACGAGGATGATTCGGAAAATTTTCTAAATAAATAAAAATTTCTATATTTTGCCGCGCTTGTCGGGGAATATAGGAAAATTTTGAATTAATAAATTCCAAGTCATTTTCAATTAAAAAATGGAATTATTTTTCTTTAAATTGGGAATTAATTTGAAATACCGAATTTACAATCGACTTTTTACCGAGGCTTGAGATAACACACGATTAATAAGGTACCGTTTTATACGGGCGTTTGTAGGGGTGCTAATCCTTCCCCACACGTAACCGACTCCCGAACCCGCTTCTTTACTTTCTCTGGTTTAAAAACACAGACTTGAAATTTGTTTTAAAAATGTTTTAATTAATTTTAAAATGTTTTACAAAACCGATTTTAATAGGTGGCCGATCACACCTAGCCAAAAAATATTGATGGTGACTCCATGTCTTTTTCCGAGGTTGTTTTCAAACCCTTATTTTATTTCAAGTGGAATTAAGTCAACTTTTCCTCTGATTTCCCAATGTCAAACTTAACAAATAAAACCTCGCGATAAAACTCGTTATTTTTTAAGTTATGATACATGTCATATCTAATATTACCTGATCTACCTTGAATCAACAACAACAAAAACAAAGCATGATTAAGCCTTCTTAAAAAGTGTTTTTTATACGAAGATGGAGCCATTACAACAATGACAAACACCGTTAAGAATTGAAGACAGTTGTTTATTAATCAACGGGATTGTGAATGTTTGATTGGACAATTCTTTCCTCCACTTAATCTCCTAGAGAGGTAGGCAGTGTTTTTGTTCATGTGGGGTCAATGTCACAAAAACTTGGCCATGTGTTCCCAAACATGCCCCAACGTGCGTCCTACCATGGTTTGCACCAGTTGGAATTTGGATGCAACCTCACATTTTTTTGTCCTTCATTACTGGAGAAAACCTTGTCCCTATGTCTTTGTCTAACAATTAATGTATCAATGCATTACCCATTCTTCTTCTCCTCTTCTACCAATCATTCATGTGTTTCGACTTATGTATACCTAAAGTACTTCCTATGTTAGAGTTTGGTATGGTTCCTATTCAATTAGGTAATGTTGGGAAAAAAGGGAACTTTCAATTAGGACTTAATTTGCTCTTATACTTCTAGTTTCATTTGACATGTATAAGTGCTCAAAGTTCTCAATAAAATCAACATATATACTACTATTTGGGACTTGGGGAGTGAAATTTAATGAAATCCCAAATGTCACTCAGTCACCACCATGTCCATTGGAAAAATGCCTTATTAAATGAAAGACAATTCAAAAATCAAGTGAAGCCAAAGAACTAGCACAAACTTTACTTTGGGCAACACTGGCCCCCAACAACAACCCTATGTGAACTCTTTTAACCTTTATGAGTATGACAACTCACATTTGTTTGAGGTCATTTCACAGCACATTTAATTACTTTTCGAGTGAGGCCAACTTCTTGAGCCCCATAGTGGGTGATAGTGGCGCAACCTTTGTTGTTTTTTTTTTTTTTCTTTCTAATTAACCTTCCAAGGAGTGAGAAGGAAAGACCCAAAGGGAAAAATCATTGGATCCACATAATAGTAATGTAAAAAGGTGGTTAGGTTTAATAAAGGAAAGTTTTTTTTTTCTTTCTAAACTAATGGATATCCCAATCTAAATCCTAAATCTATGTGCAGAATAATTTCAGGTCTCATATATATATATATATATATATATATATATATATATATATATATATATATATATATATATATATATATATATATATATATATGGGACATAAAATAAAGTCAGGTCCCCACATAAATAGATATATGCATGAATGGGTCATCTCACCAGCCCATCTCTTACCTGCTTATAGGAATCCACAAGGAAATTGTCGTTTGAAAGGGGAAAAAAGAATCTAAGAACATTAATTATAAAAGAAGTCAAGCTTGATATACATATAGGTTTATAGTTCTTTTTTCTAATTTAAAAAATTCAAACTCAATTCTTTATTAATGATGAGATATATGCATCTATCCTTAGCCCAAATATTTTAGGGTGATGGAAAAGTGAAAAGATTATTATTTTGAGTGTATTTATATAGTAGGAGAGAAAAGTGAGAGAGGAAAAAACCAAAAAAAATTATTATTTTTACCTTTAATGCATAAAAAAATCATTTTATATTAACTTTATTAGATGAGAGAAAATGAGAGATGTGAAAAAAGTGTGCATATTTATAAAATTATCTGTCATTTTTAAAATTTTATTTTTTACCCTATTAATAAATTAATAAAAATTTATTTTTTTCTTTTTCTTTTTATTTTTCAATTTTACTAAGCAATTGTAAAAAGAAAATTACATTTATTTTTTCATTTTTCTATCTCTGAAAATAACAAAAAATATTTTTATTTTTTCACATTTCTCTTTTCATTTTTTTTTATCCACTCAACGAAATAAAGCCTTAGTGTATATAAGTTTATGATTTGAGTAAAGAAACTGTTAGGGAGGACCTGGAACCAGGCCCACTATCCAACTGTCCGAACCGGAAGCAAGATCATAACACCGAAATAGCTCTTACACAACTGTCCCAACGAAAATGGATTCGGATTGGGTGCAATGCTGCTATATCACCTCTCATGCACCCTCATCTAGATGCTGACACATGGCACGATCAGGTCGTTCGTCAGCCTAGAAATAGGCTACTACTAGCCTACTCCAACACATCCCATCATAGCTGTAAAATTAGGACTAGAGAAAGAAAGTCCCTAACCAGATTAGTCCCCTTTTCTCACTCTACATATTAAATTTCTTATATCCTAAGTGATCCTATGTCTTTCTGTGCTAAACAATTGAGGTGATACTGACTTGAGCGTCGGAACGCACCCAGGAGTAAAACCTCTAGCGCCCCTTTCACCTTGTTACTTCCTTGCAGGATATCATCCAACTACTGGAGATCACTTTGGTCCCAATGTGCCACGCACATCCAACAGAGGGATAATCACATCGGTCCCCATGTGCCTTATACGCTCGGCGAGCAACTAACGACTTCAGTTCCGAAGTACCACACTCAACCTAAGTGCCACTTACTTTGGCTCAAGTACACCAAACACATCAGTACTCTAGTGTCCACTAGTGTTCAGCCTTAGTCTCTCCCACTACAACGGCCACATTCGTTCAAGCAGACTCACACAATTGCGGACACTCATATTTTCACCCCCAACATTTGGTACTTTCATTAAGAGAGCAAACAAGAAGTATGGCTCCTAAGAGGAGAGCCGCTGCAAGATTTGGACCTCATCGTCCACCCCGAAGTGATCCACCTCCCAGGAGAGGAAGAGGAGCAAATGCTCGTTAGGCCCCAAGGACTTCACGTCCAAAGGCTAATGTGGAGGCCACGTGAGCATCTGGTACACTCCCCTCTCAAGGCAACGAGGAAAGAGGTAGCACGACTACCCCTCAGTTAGGGACCAAGGGGGACTTAGGGAGGACGACAGCCTCGACCAACTAGGGAACGATGTCCGCAATCTAACCGAGATAGTAAGGGAGTTAGCCTCTAGAAATCCTCCACATGGGGAGGATTCCCCCGCTGTGAACGACACAATAGAAGGCAGCGAGACGGATGAGAGTTGGAAACTTGAGAGCTCTTTCTTCACCGAAACAGCGCCAAGTACCTCACTCATTCCTTTTGAGCTTTTGATGTCACGTGAGGAAGCAAGCCCGGTTGAGAGAAGACCAAGGGCCGCCCATCTCCCGGACCTGAGGGAGAGGCTCAATGCTAGATGTGACATCAGGGAGCTAAACCAAAAGCTTGCCGAAGAGGGCGAAAGAGAAGAAATTGACTTAAAAGAGAAGTTGGGAAGACAAAGAAACCTCTCGGACTTCGACCGGAAGTGGGAAGACATGAGAACAAAGATGGAAGACATGGAGTGACGAATGGTGACCAATATGTCGCTCTTCGATCTTGAAGCTCTAGAAAACTCTCCATTCACATCAAAAATTGATGCCGCTAAACCATCACAAGGATTCAAACTATCCGCAATGGAGTCCTACGATAATACTTCAGATCCTGTTGATCACTTGGAGATGTTTCGCACAAACATGTCCATCCAAAGTGCTAGCGACGACATTATGTGTAAAGCCTTTCTAGCGACGCTCAAAAAAGCAATAAGGTCATGGTATTCATCACTTAAGGCATGAACCGTTTCAAACTTCAAGGAATTAAGCCAAAAGTTCGTAAGTCACTTCATCAGTAGCATCACTCACAAGAAAACCTCAATCACCTTGATGACGGTCAAACAAAGGTCTGAATCACTTAGGGAGTACGTGACGAGATTCAACATTGAAACACTCCAAGTGAGAGATCTTGACCACACTGTTGTTATTGCCGCCTTCATCAACGGACTAAAGGACAGGGATTTCACTAAGTCTTTATCCAAGAAGCCACCAAAGGTCTTTGCATGCTTCTAAGAGCTGAAAAATATATCGACGCTGAAGAGACAATGGTGGTAAAGTATCAAGAATTGAGAGACAAGCAAAGAAAGAGAATAAAGACACGTCCAGACCAAGGTCCCATCGAGACCAAAGGGGAAAAAGAAGAAAAAGTCCGCCTCCAAGGAGGTATGACCACTACACAACCCTCAACAAACCATAAAAGGAAATTTTGTTCATAATAGAAAGAGAAAACCTCACCAACCCCCAAAGAGGATGAAGCCTGACGCCCCTAGTAGAGACATGACCAAGTACTGCGCCTTCCACAAAGATTGCGGACACGATACTGAAGATTGTATCCAACTCAAGAATTAGATTGAAGACCTCATCAAAAGACGTCACTTAGTGTTCAAGCGTCCAAAAGAAAGCAATCAAAGGAATTATGGAGGAAGACATGATGGACGCAACGAACAAAGGGCGAGAGAGCCAAGGAACAACAGGGGGCCTCGCCAACCCAAGCCTAGGCCTGCCAACCAAGAACCGCGCCCCCAAGAGAACGAGCCAAGACCTCTGGCTGGCGTGATCCATGTTATAAAGGGAGGAAACTTCTGTGGGGGGCCGACCTCATCAGGGTGGAAGAGACATGCCAAGATCCACATCATCATGTCCAGCGAAATAAAGCGAAAGGCATGCATGGATGAGCCTATCTTGTTTGGACCTGAAGATTTGAAGGATATCCAGACCCCCCACGACGATGCTCTAGTGATCACAGTTACTGTGTGCAATCACCTTGTAAAGAGAGTCCTCTTCGACAACGGAAGTACTTGCGATGTCCTCTACTATGATGCGATGCAAAAACTTGGGATATCAGATGATCAATTAAAGCCTTTCCACACCCCGCTCATAGGATTCGGCAATGAAGAAGTTAAGGTTGAAGGAACCATCAGCTTGCCACTCACACTTGGAACAGAACCACACACAACTACTCCAATGGTCGACTTCTTGGTAGTAAAGATTCCTTCTGCCTACAACATCCTCCTAGGCCGTCCAAGTCAAAATGCCTTAGGAGCGGTTAGATCATCCCTTCACTTGAAAGTGAAGTTCCCAACACCTCACGGCATCGACGAGGTTAAGGGGGACCAAGTGGAGCTAGACAATGCTTCAACACCACCATGAAGAGGAAAACTAAGGCGACAGAGCCTTATGTGATCCACTGAGATCCATATCGGAGCGGCTTGAGAGGAGTAAAAAGAGTCATTAGGATGGTCGGTAGAAGACTTGCATACATGCTACTCCGAGAAGGTCTTAAGCGACACCACTTGAGGTCAAGATCGTGGCAATATCACTCTAAGGGTCACTCCTGTCCGACAAGTTCGCCAACCCAAGCTCTAGGTTAAGTTAAGTTTTTGCTCCTTTTTTTAGTTGTGAAGGAAAGTGAAGAAAAAAAAAGAATGCTCAACCAAACATATCTTCTCCTAAGTAGGAAACTTTTGTAGTGAGACTTATACGTCCACACTTAGGTGGCTATAGTCCACCAAGCCAAAGAGATGTAAAACCTCCCCTTTCAAAGAATATGAATGAAAACACATCTTCTTTTGAAATAGCGCTCCTAAACTCTCTCTCTTTCACACTATCCTCTTACAACTCGAACAAAAGCATAACTCAACTTTTTCACCTTATAAAGCATCATTTGTCTGAGACCGCTCATAAACCTTAAAAATTTGCAACCTTGACATAGGTATTTAAGTGGAAAGACTTGCAATGCAACCATATCTTGAAACAAAGTCCGACTTTGGTGTTCAAGTAAAGAAGTTCAAACACTTCGGACCTTAAGTGGAGAAGTTCAATCTGACAAGGACGGACATCGACCCTCAAGTGAAAACACTTAGACTACATCTCGAAAACAAGGTTTATTGGTGAAGGATGAGCACACAACCTAGAGCAAGGACTCCCCTGAGCACGCCTCTCTTGCTTTCAACCATAAAATGACCCGGACATCCTCTCTCATAAGGTCTCTAAAGAACACATTAGTCTCTTTGATAGAAACATAACTACATCGTCACTGAAGAGATTTGAGCTCGCATAGAAGTGAGAAATCACTACAGATGACCAAAAAATGATGACAAAACTGACAAGCGTCATATACCACAAAAGATGATGGACCAACTTCTAAAAGGTCCGCTATTAAGCAGGTCCACAACAAAAAGATGAATAAATTGAATTTGGTGAAGTGAAAATGGCGTCCGCAAATGAGCAAGCATGAGTTCTTAACACTCAACATTGCGGACAGTTAAAGAGCCCTCCTTAAAAAGGCTCCCACGCCACTCACCAGAGAAGGCAACATCAGGTTTCCTTTGTGTGAGGAACCTAAATGCAAAACTTGGTGGACAAGCGGGAATGCTACTCAAAGGAATTCCCATGCCACTACCATGAGGGAACAATGTCCCATGTAAGTGTGATCGTCCCTCCCTACATGCAGATATCAAACGCCACAGGAGGATCAATCCGCGCCAAAGAAGTGAACAACCACAATCTTACAAAGGTGTGAATAAAAAACGCCATCATAGAAAGCCTCAATGGCTAAGTTGAGCCCGCTCAACGATTGACAAAGAAAACACCAAGAAGTGAAGTGGTCTTACAATAACTCCCATGGCGCACATAAGGCTACATGACTACACGTTGATACCGGATGAGCCATGAGGAAAAATGACAAGGGAAGTGCGACCTCTGTCCTCTTTTCTCACATGTAAGGATGAGAGACTGATCGTCTTGAGCTACTCTTAACACATGGGGAGATGATGTCCGAAGAAAAGGCTTGATCAATCTCCCTTCGTGATTTCTCCCTTTGTGTTAAGGAGAGAACGACGAGGAACAAAGCTCCACTACGTGAGGGATGCCTCAAATAAGGAAAAATCTCAGACCCTTACATCATTTTCACAGTGACAAACAACTCACCAAAAAGCTCACCTGCAATCGAACCACTTAACAGTCTGAAGTCGAGCCATAGGAGCGCTAAACAAGTCTTCCAAAGACTAACACAAGGACCTCCTATAGTGTGACTTGATGCCAACGAAATCACAACTGATGATCGGACCATGTAACGTGTCTGATGGAAAGAGTCGTCTTCATCACGCCCTCATTGTCAGGACGAAACTGACGGGCTGAATCCCTCCTCGAGAGCCGACCAAGAGGGGTCTTTGAGAAACAAATTACCCTATGACGAACATGATAGCTACCCTCAAGGACAATTAAACTCCACATCTTCTATTAGCTTCATCTCTTCAACATAAAAACGGAGTTTGATAAACTAAAACACACCCCGAACTCCTACGAGATCTGATGTCGAACCTTGAAAACACTGAGCAAATAGCTAAGGCATACGAAACTCCCACATAAAGGTTCGAGGCTTAGCAACACACGCTTGATGTCGGACATCCGATCTGAAGTCCCAAACTAGTGAGACTCATAGGACCACTAAACATCCTCTGATCACCCACGTTTGAAGTTCCAAACCAAGACCAATGGTTTGATGCCCCTCAAACCCCTTAAATGGGTTTTCGGCCAAAGAGGGAAGGCTCACCAATAGGGGCGACACCCGATGTCAAAAACAATGTTGGAAGGCAGGGCATGAGTGAGCAAATCAAAAGACAAAAGAAATAAACTACAGTTTGTCCGAGGTAAGTTTTGTCAAATAGATTTATACTAAAATCTCTTAATTTTTCTCAGAAAGAACAAATCGGACGAGAGTAACCAACACAAAGAGGCTCCACGCGTCATATGGAAAAAGAAGGGTAAAGCTCACACTCAAAGACTACACGCCATATATGGCTCGAAGAGCACGAGCTCAAAGCTCGAACAAGGGACCCTCCAATGTAAAAACACATCCGAAGTTGCAGTCCACCAAGAAATTATCAACAAAAGACCTTCCACGATAAAAACACATCTGGAAGTGCAGTCCGACATGAAAACCATCAACAAAATACCCTCAAAATACAAACACATTTGGAGGTGTTATCTGACAAGAGCCATCAATAGAGCATCTCCCTATGACTAAAACACTTAGGGAGGTTCGATTTACTAAAGGAGGTCACGCAAAAGATTCTTCAACATGGAAATACATATGGACTATGGTCTAGCTAGAACCTTAATGACGACTCTGCAATATAAAACACATTAAGAAGGTTGCCTAACTAAAGCGAAAGCTCAAACAACTTCAATAAAGAAGCGTTGGCCTCCCTACAAACGCGAGCAAAACACATTGGGACCAATGTCCCGACGTCCTATTCTTACTACAAAATACGTTGCATGGACCCTACAAGGACGGAGTCCGATCTAAGCTTCCTATGTGAACATAACTCATGATGAGCAATCTCTACAAATCTCATCAGCTGACATTAATAGAATTCAAAGAAAACAACTTCACTCAAAAATACAAGCTTAACCAATCACCAGCAAATCGCAAACTAGGTCTGCACGAGCTCACAAACTCTCAAGATGGGCGGATTGCAGCAAGCATGGCATGAAAATGCATGCCCATACTTCTCTCCTCAAAAAGCACTCCCATCCAAGCTTTAAGGAAGAAAAAATAACATCGGACCAACCTCATACGAGATTGGTCTCCGAAGGGGGAGTAGAGCCCTTAGATAAATCCCACCAGCAAGCCAAACATACACGGATGCACCAAATGTTGGACAAAGGGGCACACGCCACAATGACAAAAAGAGAGGAAGAAAAAAAAGAGGAAAGAAAAAAGAACGAAGAAAGAAATAGAAAAGAAAAAAAAAAGTTCTACAAAGAAAAAGAACGGACTTCATTCCATTGCATTTCCAATCACCTCCAAAGCATCACTAAGGAAAGGAGTTGGACATACAAAAAGAGACCCTCATTCGCAAGTGATGAAAGCAAAGTGATTCCAAAAAAATAGGTTAAGTGTTTTGCCGTGCCAACATCGGACGCGGACGAATGGTTACACCAAGGCACAAGCAACAACAAAAGCTTGAACGCCTTCAAAAAATGATCAAGTGTACAAAATATACAATACACCAACAAAGGAAACCTACACATCGGCTCCCTCAGCAACATCCCTAGATGGGGCTCCCTCACCATCCTCTTCTCCAACGCCATCTTCTTTATTGGCAGCCTCTTTCGGACCTTCATCCTCCTCAAGTTCGTGCTCCCCTGAACGTTCCGACTTTGGCATATTCGAACAAGGAGAAACAGTCGGTCTCGAAGAAGGCACGGACGTACCACGCAATGCTTTGGCCACATTAAAGATCGAATACTCCAAAAATTGGACGTTGGGAAAATCGTCCTTAACCTAACTGAGACAAAGATAAAAACCAGTCCGAAATGCCCCAGCACTGGCAAAGGCCGCATCTTGCATAAAGACAGGGGAATTCTTATAGTCCGAGATGGCCTTTGCCCTCTCCTCCTTCAATTTCTTCACCTTCTTCAGAAGCTTCTTGACTTGGTGCTCAGTATCGCCATCCTTCTTCTTCAGGATAGCAATTTCGGACTTTTGCTCTTCGTAAGCCTTCTGAAGATGAGAGGCACGGGCAAAGGTCTCAGCTTGCTTCATCTTAGCTTCTCTGGTCTCCTTAGCCATCTGAGAGCAAATGCTTTCCAGGTACGAGTTTTGGGCAACAAGCTCATCACACTTCGACATGACCGTGACAGAGTTAAGTAGAGCCTACAAGCAAGCAAAGGAAGAAGTAAGCATGAAAGAAAACGGACTAAGGAACACTAGGGAAAAGAAGTAGAGAGAATACCCTGTAATGGTCATGAATAAAATTGTTCCCTGCCTCGGGAAAAGCTTCCTTCAAGCGATAGATCTCCTCACGGTCCACGGGAAGCACCATCCCATGAGACAGTAAGAACGCAGCGTGACAATTAGAAAGCACGCTCTCCTCCATATGGAAAGGGAAGTTGATACCAATTTGAGAGTCCAAAATCTCTCTCCAAACTCTCATTCCCTCTAGGGCGGAAAGGGGAGGATCAGAAAAGCAAAACAACATCAGAAAATATGTCCGAAGATCCAAGCTCACAACTAAGTATGGAAAACACTACCTTTAGCTTGTGAAGAAGTCGGCACGCGGATAGGAGTAGAAGGCTTGGAAGTCTGTTTCTTTCTCTTTTTACCTGGAACAACATCAGGAGGAGGCGACATGGTCGTATGATCCGTTTTACTCGAGACTCCCCCGTACGAGCCGTCACCAGCAATAAAAGCATTAAAGATAGATGTCCAGATCGAATATGGCCATGTCTAAAATCAATAACACAAAATGGTTAGTGATATAAGACCATCGAACAACATCAAAGCAAAGGAATATGAAAACGTAAATCGCACTACCTAAGTCCTCATCGGCTGGCAAGGCTCTCACAAAAGTCTCAGACAAGAGTTTCTTTACGTCTATCTCTTATAATGGTTAAGCTCTTCAAAATCCCCTCATCTCTACAATGGACAAAGGTGAGGTATCTATGCTCTTAAAATCCCTCCAGATAGTTTCAATTGGCCACTCGTCTACATCAATAGGGGGAATGGCGAAGAAATCGTGCTTTCACTTCTTCCATGAAGTGTTGGAAGTCCCGAACAACTTCATGCCCGGACGATCACAGAAGGCAACATACTCTCTCTCTCTTTTTACCTTAACCCATGAAGAACTTTTTAATGAGATTCACGGACGGCTCTACCCTCTTCAACTTGCACAAAACTATAAAGGCGATAACCGCCCTCCACGAATTGGGAGAAAGTTGAGTAATAGTGAGGTCATAGGAGTTAAAGAGATCAATTACGAACGGGTGAAGGGGGAACCTAAGTCCATCCTTCAAAGTATCAACATGAACAAAGAGATGACTCTCATAGGGGCTTTGCGAAACCGTCTCAGTATTATCCGGGCGTCTAAGTCTATAAGAAAAAGAAAGTTGAAAACCTTCTTTAGCCGTGGAAGCCACCTAGGTGGTATAGAACTAAGGCAGACATCCGAAACACCCCATGATCGAGACGGCCACGAGGAAGGTCGGACAAGGATATCCTAGGTTGGGACAGGAATTCTACATTAAGGGTGGCGAAACCATGCCCCTCGCCCACATCTTCCACGGACGTTTCCTCTCTTGGAGGCGGACGACTAGAACTACACCCTCTAGATGGATTACTTAGGGTGGTCACGCCGGACCGACCACGACATGGCAGGAAGGGCTATCACATAAGGATGATTGTTGTCCGAAGCTAGAATCTCAACCTCTACCTCCCTAAATTCTTCATGAGCGCTACCTACGACATCCTCACCCAACATTGGCGTTATCCGACGATGAGGAGGATGAGTAACTTGACGAATTGGAACTGTCGTCCGAGGAACTATCACTATAAGAAGTCGACGAAGACATCGGATTCACCAAACTTGGATAACAACGAACAAGAGAACTGAAAGCAACGACCTACCACGCCAATCTGCAATGAAAAATTAAGACAAGTCAGATCAACTAGTGGCACATCACTACGGGATGCACGTCCGAAATCATTATAGAAGAAAAACTTACTAAGTGTTGCTGAAAAGCGTCAGAAATGGCCACTACGAGCGCGTTAAAGCTAGCAACAATCTGTCAAGGATAAGTGAAAGATGATAACATGGGTTCCAGACCAAGTAAGAAGAATCAAAAAATCCACAACATCTCCACGTGTTCTTGTCCGAAAAAAGACATGGAATGCAAAGTTAAAAGCATCAGAAAGACGCCAGGGACATGGGTTGAGAAAGTAAAAACAACAAACAAGCTTCCAAAGCACACTCCAAGTGATCAAGTTGAATTTCCAAGGTGCATCCTAAGTGCCCCTAAGTGATCCCAAGTGTTCTCCGAGTGATCAAGTTGAATTTCCAAGGTGCATCCGAAGTACCCCTAAGTGATCCCAAGTGTTCTCCAAGTGATCAAGTTGAATTTCCAAGGTGCATCCTAAGTGTCCCTAAGTGATCCCAAGTGTTCTCCAAGTGATCAAGTTGAATTTCCAAGGTGCATCCTAAGTTCCCCTAAGTGATCGCAAGTGTTCTCCAAGTAATCAACCAAGTTCCCAAGATGCACCCTAAGTGACCCTAAGTGTCCCTAAGATAAGGACTAGGCGACAACAAGAACACTTAGGAAAACTTGGCCGAAAATCTCCAAACACTTGGGAAGACAAGGTCTAAGGCCAAAACACTTGGGAAAGCATGGACACGAGTTCAAACACTTGGGAAAGCATCTCCAAAAGTCAAAACACATGGGAAAGCATGTCCGAAAGCTAAAACACTTGGGGAGGTATGTCAAAACACTTGGGAAAGCATGTTCGAAAATTAAAAAACTCGGGAAAGCATGTTAAAAACAACAAGGCATTTAGGGAGACCAAACGACAAACAGAAGAGAACAAGAGGAAATCACTTACTTGGTAACTCGATGCGCACACCAACCTCCTCCCGATGTGAAAAAAATGGTCCCCGAAATCCCAAAAAATAGATGCCTAAAAAACTCAAGCAAAGAACTCCCTAAGTGAACGATGAGAACCTCCCTCACTAACTTCTCTCTACACTTACCTCAAAAGCTCACAAATGAAGAAGATGAAGACAAGAGCCCCCTTTTGTAAAGACATGTGTAGGAAAAAAGAGAGGGGAAAATTTGAAGTGGTCTAGCAAATGGGATGGAAAAATCCAAAGACCAAAGTCAATAGGAGACAAGAGAACAAGCTTTAGTCACATCAGTTGAGATATGTTCCCCTCTTAAGAAATCAAGCAAGTAGACTTCACATGCTCGAAACACTTGGAAAATGAAGAGAAATAACACAAAGAAAGGTACAATGGCCGGCCACCCATACAACCTCGGACTCAGGGAGACACGAGGAATCCACATCGGGAGGGAAAGAGAAAAAAAGCCTCGGACGAATAAAAAATCACAAAGAGCATCCTTGAGTGCCTTAGTTCAGACTCAAGAGACCTGAAAGATATATGCGCCTTGACAAGCACGTTCACGCGCAAAAACTAAGTTGTACAACCAAAAGCACAACAACGCGCAACTCGTTGTTCCTCGTGTAAATAAGCGCAAACACGCGTAAATGAGCACAAACATCCTCAGCACAATAGCTCTACGTAGCAAGCTGAAGCAACACCTAAACAACTTTGTTGGCACATAAGAGCTTATGTGAATACGCACCTCCATGAAACACGTACGAGTTCTACAACTCACACTAAGGAAGGAAGGGAGTGACAAGCATAGATACACAAGCGCCGCGGACAAAAGAAAAAGCAAAGGAAAAATAATAGAAAGGGCTCTAAATGGCCGAACCTCGCATCAAGACTAGTTGGAGAAAAAGAA
Source organism: Fremontodendron californicum (assembly GCA_030761205.1). Lineage (NCBI taxonomy): Eukaryota > Viridiplantae > Streptophyta > Magnoliopsida > Malvales > Malvaceae > Fremontodendron > Fremontodendron californicum. The sequence goes on along the minus strand of JAULJL010000013.1, from coordinate 13,485,826 downwards.
AAAGTCCGAAAAGAATGAAAGTTTGAGGAAATGACTAAGTAATGAGCTACCTCCAAAAACAAATAGACTCGGACAAAGTATTCATAACTTCATCCAAAGTCTTGAAGGAGAGAGTGAGGCCCTCTATGTAACAATAGAGTCGCCAACGCCCACCTATGGGAACTTATGTAACCGATGACATCACCACTTAAGAAGAAAGAAAGTAGAGCAAACTACGAACATCGCCGTCCTCCCAAAGTGGTGTAGAGCAACGAAAAGGAAATGTGATCAAAGCTCCACTTCCAACTAACCAGAGTAGAGAATGAACGTGAGAACAGCTTCAGCAAGGTCCATACGGACATCAACCCCTAAGTTGGAGAAACTAATACAGGATTGAAAGTTCGAACGTTGGCCCCTAAGTCAAAGAAGGTAACATAAGCTTCGAAATAGCCAACAATGACTCCCACTGAGGAGGAGGATGCACTACATGGTCGGACTTAAACCACGATAGGAGGAAGAAGCAAAACTTACCTCTAAAAAAGATGGTAGTCATCACTCTTACAGAATCAAGTCCGAAACCGTAGAAGATCTTGGATGTCTCTAAATAAGTCAAGACGCCCCACTCAACCACTTCGTACAAGAAGACAAAACTTGAGCAGACATGCTCAACTTCTCGAAGGAGGAAGTAGTGCTCTTACTACATGGAATTTGCAAGAGTGACATACAAAGCAACGCACAACCTAGCAGACGTCAAGCAACTCCCACACCATAGTGTGGTCGGACCAAAGAAACTGTGCACTACTTAGTAGATGTCGTCAACATCAAAAGACATCCAAAAGAACCATGACATTCCATACGAAATCAAGTTGGCGGCAATCGCCAAACTCTAAACTCACTTCTAACAAAAAATGGAGCCAAAGAAGGTACAGCCATAAGGCACAACCTTGACATCCTTCCCTATGTCAAGAAGTGAAGCCAGAGATACACAACACCTCCACAAACGTGCAAAGGATGAAGACGAAGGAATGCGGCCACGATAATTGCAAACACGTTCTAGCAGGAATCCTACTTTCTAAATGTGCAAAGCAATTCGAGCCCCTCTTCAAAGGTGATCGTAGGGAAGTCCGAGCATGCAAACAGGAGAAGATGTTAAACACACCTCCTAGGTATGCCTCACACCTAAAAAAAAAGATCACTTAGAGGCTTGCTATGAACACACAGACGAAAGAAGATGTTAAAACATATCTCCTAGATTTGTTCCATGCCTCAACCAAACACATTTCATCTCCAAACGGTCGGACACCTCCGGAAGATGTGACAAATCAACGCTCATTTAGCATAGCAAAAAGTGATGCGCTCACATTATAACGTGCTATGAAACAAATGAGGCCAGACGTCTATCTCTCCATAAGTCACTTAAACGGACAAAGGTCCTCCAAACAAAGGTGTAGCCATAACTGATCTGCCCAATGCACAAAAGAGAGAAATAAAAACGCCTACCTCTTCGAACGAAAGGTAGTCGATCTCGTCAACACACACAAGGAAGGAACCGCGAAAACCAACCTCCAGATGTGCAAACGATGATCCGCTTACCCTACCATTTCGGACATATGAGGACAAGGTAGTTGAGCTCAACGTCACACACAAGGAGAAAGCCACTTAAGCTGACCTCTAGATGTGCGAGAGCAACTCCTCTATGTATACAAAGAAGAAAACGCTGAGTTCACCAACACGCACAAGGAAAAGCCACAACGCCAGTCTCCAAATGCACAAAGGCAACTTCTCCACATGCACAAAAACAAGCTAAACTTGCTAAGCAAACGAAAGGATCACAAAGATGAACCCCGAACGTGCAAAAACTAGCAACTAAGGGACGCTTGTCTCCCAAACATGGCACCGTCCTTCACGAACAAGAAAAATAGATGAGGATGCACACCAAGGATTACCCAAGTCCGAGCTTTACAACAAAACTCCAGATGTGATGACTCGATCGCCAGAAGTGAAGATGTCCTATCGAAACTTGTACGCAGGGCATGAAGAGATCTTGCACGCCCACGCCTAGAGTCGCAAGGCGTCCATCAGACTCTTCATCGCCCCAAGAAACACGCCCCGCTCAACCCGGTCATCATTGCACCCCATCCTCCTTGAGTGACCAGAACTCATACAAACATCCGGTCTTGAGGGGGGACTGAATGTTAGGGAGGACCTGGAACCAGGCCCACTGTGGTCCAGCTGTCAGAACCGGACGCAAGATCAGAACATCGAAACAACTCCTACATAGCTGTCCCAACGAAAATGGGTTCGGATTGGGTGCAATGCAGCTATATCACCTCTCATGCATCCTTATTGAGATGCTGACACATGGCACAATCAGGACCGTTCGTCAACCTATAAATAGGCTACTACTAGCCTACTCCAACATATCCCATCATAGCTGTAAAATTAGGACTAGAGAGAGAAAGTCCCTAACCAGATCAGTTCCCTTATCTCACTCTACATTTTAAATTTCGTATATCCTAAGTGATCCTATGTCCTTGTGTGCTAAACACTTGAGGTGATACTGACTTGAGCTTTGGAGCGCGACCTAAAGGAAAACCTCCGGCGCCCCTCTCACCTTGTTACTTCCTTGCAGGATATCATCCAACTGGTAGAGATCACTTCGGTCCCGATGTGCCACGCACATCCAATAGAGGGCTAATCACATTGGTCCTCATGTGCCTTGTACGCTCGGTGAAAGACTAATGACTTCAGTTCTGAAGTACCACACTCAATTTAAGTGCCACTTACTTTGGCTCAAGTACACCAAACACATTAGTACTCAAGTGTCCACTAGTGTTCAGCCTTAGTCTCTCCCACTACAACGGCCACATCCGTTCCAGCAGACTTTCACACTTGCGGACATTGATATTTTCACCCGAACTTTGAAGTAATTTATCCGCACCAAGTATATGTTTAAAGTATAAAAGCATGGGCACACCGCACATGTTGAATTGTTGATGATCCTATTAAGTAATAAAAATCCTGATTAATTATGGTATATAAGGGTTGAAAAAGAGGATGAGCTTTGGATCAAAAGGTGATGGTGAGATGATGGGGTGGGGGGGGGGGTCCTTGATAAGTATTAATCTTGTATGAAAAGATGGACAAAAGTGAAGGAGGGCGTTTGAATGACACACACATGAGAAAGCCAAAGGAGAGACAAAGGAGTAGTGACCAAGATTTAGTAACAGCTTTTCAATAATAATTCAAAACAAACCCTAAACTCTCTTTATCTTTCGTAGTTAGTAAGATTCGGAGAGATCTGTGGCAAAGAAAGAAAGAAAGAACAGCATACAGAAATATAGATTTCAACGTCAATCACGCAAACATCCTAAACAATTATTCATCATCAACACGTAAACATGGGTCCCCTTTCAGAGTTGTAAACACCTGAACATTTACCTGTTCTTGGGCGGGTCGATTCGTAGTTAGATTTTTTTTCAAACTGTTTGTTTAAGATTGTATTATTATTTAAAAAATATTAAAAAAATATTTTTATATTATATATTTTTATAATTAAATTTAAATAAAAAATATTTTTTATTTAATAAATAATATTTCAAATCCGATCGAGTTGATTCAAATTACAAAAATTTTTATCTAAATTCGACCCAATTTAAATTAATTTTATTGAGATGAACGAATAATTTAAATCAATATTATCATCCCAATTTCCATCCATCCATCAACTCTTCTTCCACCCTCAACCTATATCTATAGGGTTGATCAATCTGAATCTCCCCTGGTTGACTGTATATTCACAAAACAGAAAAGAAAAAGGAAAACCCAATATTAACCAGAGTAAAGTTTTATCTAATGTGAAACATGCGTATCCTTTGCTAGATATGCACGATATAGGGTAAATATAAAAAATATACTGTTAATAATCAAATTATTGTTAAATGATAAATCTAATATTAACTAAAGTAAAGTTTTATCTACGGTTTGACTTTTTAGAGAGAGATCAGGGAGGGGATGGGGATGGGGTGGGTTTGGGTGGGGTGGGGGCGAGAGTGGCGGTGTCGGCTCTTGAGATTGAGATGAAGTGAAATGTGGAATATAGGGTAAATATAAAAAATATACTGTCAATAATCAGATTATTGTTAAATGGTATAATGGATAAAAATTATTTGAAAAAGAGAAATGAACAATTAAAAATTATTATAAAAGATATTGTAAAGACAAAATTACCTTAAATAAAAAAATCTACTTTTCCTTTCTCCTCTATTAAAAAAAATATTATTTTTTAAAAATTTTAATCAAAAATAAATTTAAAAAATAAAATATTTAAATATTTTTTTTTTAAATTTAAAAAAATAAAGAAAAAATAATGTTATTTTTGAAAAAAAATTAATTAAAAAAATAAATAAAAAAATTTTAAATTTTAAAAATATATTTTTTAAAATTAAAAAATATATATTTTCAGAAAACTTTATTTTTTAATTAAAAAATAAATTGAAAAATAAGAGAAAAAAAAAGAAAGCTTTTTTATCAAAGGTAATTTTATCTTTATAATTTTCTTCTTAATAATTTTTAATTATTCATTTCTCTTTTATAAATAATTTTTACTTATTATATTATTTAACAATAATTTAATTATTGACAAAATATTTTTTAAATATACTTTAAATTTACCCTGAAATATATGTAGAGAGAGAAAACAAAAGAAAAAGAAAATAAGCGAGAGAAAGGGGCAATTTTGTAGCAGAGATTTGTCAGGGAACAAAGAGATGGGCATCACGGCGTCTCATTGGAGATCGTTCCACTAACATTTCCATGACTATAACACAGTTTTGTTAATTAATAAAAGAAAGGAAACTTTGAAGATGACGCTGACTAGTGATTACAGAAAGTCCCCGGATTTCCAACATGTGTCATCATGCCAAATGGAATTTTTATTACTACACTCATTTTGTTTGTTACTACTTACGAGTAGCAGCTACTAGTATTTTTTGTTAATTAAAAACCAAACATGCTGAGTGACATGTTGATGCCCACCACACCACTCACTCACTCACAGGTATCGACTAGCTAGCTAGCTAGCTGCTAGAGCCTAGACCTCACTTCAAATTAATTACCAGCTCTGTGGAATTGTACGTGTCGAGTAAGCACTTTCTTGGGGGCCTGCCATTAACCCAATAATGTTTGCAAACAACTTTGTTAGCTGATTGGTTTTTTTTTTTTTTTTTTAATTTAAAAGCCTTTCATCTACAGAAATTCAAACCAAAGTGGTCCAAATCAGTCCCCTCCTATCTGTTTTCTGACCTAGTTGCATCTTGTTCTCAACAATAACAAAAAAAGAAAGAAAAAAAAAAATTGAAATAACACCTCTCTCAATTGAACTTTTTGATATCAATTTTGTCAAATGCTCGTCATGTCCCTGAAATCCATATTTATCAAAAACATGGACCAACTCAATCATTTTATTCTTGATCCATGACTATATAAAAACACTAGCTAAAACAAACAAAGAAAATAGAATTATAGTAGCATATGCAAATGCAATGATGAAGTAAGTAAATAGTATATAATTATATTATGGCAGCAGAGAATGAGGAAGAGAAGAGAAGAGAAATAGCTATACTCGGAGACAAAGTGCAATTCCCTTGGCCTTGGGTCCTCAAGTGTTCTTCGGTCGTTTTCCCTTATACTCGCTCTTTCTTTCCCCTACCCCTTGGGATATCCGAAATCTCTCTCTCTCTCTCTCTCTCTCTCTATATATATATATATATATATCTGATTCTACTGTGCACATTTTACAAACCCTTTTTATCCTGTTTATATACCACCCCACACATGCAACTCTTCTCTTACATTACATTGCCTACGTTTCTTCATTTCTATATCTTTCTTTCTTTCTCTCCATCTTTTCTCTAACATGGCAGAGCTAGACTACCAAGCTAATACTAAAACCAACAGCGCCACTACACGTTTAAAGCTCTTCGGCTTCAACGTCTCAGAAGCCGACGATGTTTCGGAATCCAGCACGACTACCACCACCACTAAAGCTCCATCATCGGGGTCCCCAGAGCCAGGAGGCTTCCCTGCTCCTGGTGACCGCAAATACGAGTGTCCGTACTGTGGCCGTGAGTTTGCCAACTCTCAAGCCTTAGGTGGTCATCAAAACGCTCATAAAAAGGAAAGGCAACAGCTAAAACGTGCTCAGCTTCAAGCCACTCGAAGCGCAGCTGTTTCATTTGCCAGAAATCCTATGATCTCTGCTTTTGCTCCTCCGACACATCTTTTAGCGTCGGCTACACCCGTTGTAGTGCCAGCTGCGGGGGGGCTATCGTGGGTTTACTTGCCACGAGGTGGGTCTCCGCCTTTCCACGTTTCGCATGGTTACGTGATTACGACTGATGGTGGTGGTGGCGTGGGGAGGGGGCCAGCGGGTGGAGTGGGGGATTCGGGCTTAGGCGTTGGCCAGCAAGTGGTGCAAGGTAGGGCCCACCATGGACGGGCCATTGATGGGCCCTCGTTGAGTAGGTTTTCAAAGGGAGATGGTGGGTCCAGTTTTGATGAATCATTGGGCTTAGATTTGCATCTTAGTCTTGCTCCAGCCGGGCCTTGACTCAGGCTTTGGGTTGGGATCTTTGTACATTTTCAAAAAAAATTATTTATTTATTTTCTTAAGGAAATTATTTGTTTCACTTGCACATATTTTTTCCTTTTTTTTTTAAAGTTATAATCCAGTTAAGTTTCCTCACCAATATCAATTTTGTATCTTAGATCTAAATTTGGAATCAAAAGTTTTATATGTAAGTTTTATTATTATTATTATTTTTTTTTTGCAATTAAATATCTTTATGTATAAGTAGTAAATTGAAACTCCACAAACTGATAAATGAGATCCTAGAATGAAGCAGTGGTGGAGATTTGACGTAGCAGTAGCGCCAACCAGCTATGGACAAATGTTGTGACCTTACCTTACAATTTGGCCTTTATTAATTATGGCAAGGGAAATGTGATTCATCTAATGAAACACATCCTACTGCTTGGCTGGTTTGTTTGGTAATTGGTTGGTCATTTGTGGCTGTGGAAAGGTATTAATACTTTGTCTCTACATTTCTCTTAAATGTCGAAACCTAAGAGCAAAAGTCTGGTTCAGGAATATTTGAAAGCCATGCGGTAGAAAAAGGGATGGGTTCCACTCGAGGTACTGAAATCCCATGAGTTTGTGCTCATTTAATTTTAAACTATTTATTAGAATTTGAGAAACTCTTTGCTGCCAACTTGGTGGAAAGTTTTAAGTTTTTAGGAAATAAGTCATTCAATTTAATATGTTATCAAACTCTCGAGTTTAAATTTTGACAACTATTTTTTTTTTATATATATTTCTTCATCCAATATCTTATAATTACTTATCGGACAGTGCGTTGCCGCTCTAATTTTTTTTTAGCTTACACATTTTTTCTACATTTGAGTCAACATGAAAGTTAGACGAATCCTTACATGTGAAGGAGCATTGAAACTAAAATATAATAGATGAATGTTTTTTATTTACTTAAACTTTTGGAACAATCAATCATTCAATTTAACACATGAAAAAGGGGACTCAAATAGGAGACATTATTACCATCCAGTTGTTGTTACTGCATGTCTGCTATTATTTGTCTGTTATACCAATCCGAAACCATCAGGAATGTCCTCATGTTGTTGTGACACTGTTAGAAATCTTGTAAGCATTTAACAATTATTTCATTACTTGTTAAACATATAAATATAAAATATTCAAATACGAATATACTCATAATTTTGGTACAACGAGAAAATAAAATATCGAGTCAAGATTGGACCTCTGATCTTAAGACGATTATTGCCTGTCCTTATAGTTCTTACAGTATATTGCAATTCGTCTCCTAGGTCCTCCTCGACAACGTTGCAGATTGGCAGCACAACCACTGCAATACAACAAACCAAAAAGATGCAGCGTCTCTCTTACAAGACAGTCGAAAGAACCGAGAGCAGAAGAGTAAAAATAAGACTAATTTTCAGTATAACAGGACCAGCCCTCGGGTTTATATAGAAAACGAGAAACCTGCTCGGACAAGACACAATTGTTCGAAAACAGACATAACCTTCAGACACATCTTTTAGACTTAAACCGGTCCGAACAGACATGTAATGATCAGACACATCTCTTGGTTGATGGAGGATCAAATTTTCATTCATTATTGATATCAATTGTGTACATAAATTATACACCGTGTATCTACTTAGGATAACCTACGTATTAGTATATATATTTCGTATTTATACACACAAAATTATACAATGATATCCAACAATCCCCCACATGAATGGAAATTGTCAGATTAAAACGACGAACTGACTCGGAATATGAGAGAGAATAACTTTGAAGAGTTATTGCATTAGGATATGTAGTTTTTGGCTTTGAACCTTCCATAATGATAACTATCGGATTTACTCGGCTAACTAGTGAACATGATGTCTTGAACTATTCAGCCTTTCGTGTAAAACAAGACAATAGGTATCACACAATTCCTCTTTGAACATCTTTGGTTCTCACGGTTGTGTTTGGCCCTGAACATTACCTGGTTTCTTATGAGTACACTAGAGAAATTAGCCTGATCAATTCTCATAGAAATGGCTACGTTTCTTACTCAAAATAGGTGATTGCTTATTAAGAGTATCCTGCAATACCCCACTTGATTTTATCAAGCTATAAGAATCATTAAAAGCATAGCTTATCCTAACCCCTTTGCAGGCAGCACTAATTCATCATAGGAATGGATAAGAGTGTTTAACTCTTCTAGTGCTCATACTAAGTTAGCATAATTCAGTTGTCCCTTTGAACCTAGATCTTGGGATCTCTAGTCAACTAGGTTGGGTTGCCATTATGTAACTTTAATTTATTGGCTTAAGACCCATTCCCCTCGATGATTGCTCTCTTGTTAAACCTTTCGTAAGTGCACACTATTATCCTTTGATTTTACATAATAAAAAGAGATAATTTCATTTGAGAGCAACTGTCTAACGGTATTATGTCTTCGACGAGTGTGTTGAGATTTACCGTTATACAAACTACTTTGTGCCCTACCAATTGCAAATTGGCAATCGCAATTTATCTAAAGCTATAACTTTAGATACCATGGTAAATCTGGCTATTCACATTTGTTTAGAAGATTTCCAAGACACTGCAGCTCTTCCAATAGTAAAGATAAATCCGCTAGTGGATTTCAAATATTTAGTATCGGATATCCAATTTGCATATGGATATCTTGTATAGTGCAGTCCATAACTTGAGGTGTACCTTAAATATCTAAGTGCCCTTACAATGGCCTTCTAGTTATCCTTTCCAGGATTACTTGTAAATTTACTCAGTTTGCTAACTGAATATGTTATGTTTTTACATTCATTTTCAACCTAATGGTTTGCTTTCAAGGTCCATGCCACTCTTGGCACCATCAGGGATCATCGATCCCATGGACAAGGTCTCATCCTCCGCTTCATAACGGGGTAGTCATGGTAGCACCAAGGCATGCCGATACCATACCATGACACTCTTCCCCACTTACTATGTCGATACCCTCATTGACGACAAGATCACACCCGAGTACCGTTGTTGCATAAAGTTGACATTTTCTCACATGTCCTTCTCTTGCCCTCAAGGACTAGGTAATGATCCCATCAAATGATGCACCAAACATAGTTTTAGGTCCTATCATGACCTTTTAAGTCGGAGAAACTGATACCTTCGCAAGACACTCCCACACTTTCGTGTATTTATAAGATGGTCCTTGACCCTTTCATAATTCATATGGTGTCTTGTCTTATTTCTTGTGGGGTATTTTTTATTTAAAATATAAATAGCTATTAAAATAGCTTTCCTACACAAATTCGGAGGTAACCCTGAACTAATCAACAAAGCATTCATCATTTCTTTCAATGTTCGGTTCTTGCGTTTCACAATACCGTATTGTTGAGGTGAATAAGGAGAAGTGATTTGAATGTTGATTTCATATTTTGAACAGAATTCATTAAACATTGAATCATATTCACCACCCTATCACTTCTTATATTCTTGGTTAGTTGATTTTCGACCTCATTTTTAAAGAGCTTAAAAGATTCCAATGCCCCGTCTTTGCTTCTTAGCAAATTGACATAACAATATCTTGTGCAATTATCAAATAAAAGTAATGAGATACTTTTTACCGCCTCTAGTTAGCACAAATTTTAAATCACAGATATCAGTGTGAATTAATCTAGAGGTTCACTACTTCTTTCTATTTAATAGAAATGAGCCATAGCCAATTTGGATTTCAAACAATTTTCCAAAAGCAAATTCAAATTTCTGATTCTTTACAAGGTCTTGTATTCACATGACCTAATCTACCATGCCATAAACTAGAGGACACCATCAAATAAACAGAAAAAATAATTTAATTATTATTCTTTCTTCTTTGGCACAACAGCCATTACATTGAGCCTAAAAAGCCCATCACATAAATATCCTCAACCCAAAAACATGCCACTTTTAGTGAGTACAAATTTATCTGATTCAAAAACCAGTCTAAACTCGTTCTTGCTCAACAGAGAGCCAGAAACCAAATTCTTTCGAATTTCAGGAGTATGAACCACATTGTTCAAAATTAGTTCTTTCTCAGAGGTCATCTTGAGTACCACCTTCCTATGGCCTCGTACCTTGCAAATCGAAGAGTTTCCCATAAACAGTTGCTCATTAACAGCAGTTTCTTTATACTCGGAGAAACTCTTTCTATCAGAATAAACATAACAAGTGGCACCGGTATCAACCCACCATGTCTTAGGGTTTTCTACCATGTTCACTTGTGAAACAACAACAGCAAGCTCAATCTCATTATCATCAACTAAGTTGGCTAGAGCTCTTTTTCTTATTCTGACAGCAGTCCTTTGCTCGATGATCGGGCTTGTTACATACGAAACAAGTTCCCATGAACTTCTTGAAATACGTTCCCTTATTAGCTTGGGAAGAACTAGAACCAACAAATTTCCTCTTGTTGGTCTTGTGCAAATGTTCTACAACATTTGCCTTGGCTTCCATGGTCTGAGCTTTAACCCTCTTTTCTGAACCACGGTTATCCTCTTCGATTCTTAACCGGATAATCAAGTCCTTTAAGGTCATCACCTTTCTCTTGGGGTTTAGATAGTTCTTGAAAGTTTTCCATAAAGGTGGCAATTTCTCTATCCAAGCAGCCGTCTCAAATGACTCACTAAGAATCATTTCTTCGGCATCAATTTCTTGGAGGATCAACTAATATTCTTGGACTTGACTGATCACGGTTTTTTGAGTCCACCATTTTGAAACCCAGAAACCGGCCAACCACAAATTTCTTCGTGCTGGTATCCTTGGTTCTGTACTTTCTCTCTAAGGACTCCTACAGATTTCTCGCTGTCTTGATCGGACTATACACGTTGTATAACGTATTATCCAATCCGTTGAGGATATAGTTCTTGCATAGGAAGTCAAAATGCTTCCATACTTCCACCGAGGCTACAACCATATGATCGCTCTCTCCCTCGTTAAGAACCGGGGCCTCCTCCCGTAAGAATCGGGCTAGGTTCAAAGTGATTAAATAGAACAGCATCTTTTGCTGCTAACGTTTGAAGTCCAGACCACTGAACTTCTCGGGCTTCTCACCATGTGTAACATGTGGTGGCATTGGCGCTACAGACGCACTCGCATTTACGGTAGACCGTTCTGCCATCTGTTATTTAAAAATAACAGGATCAACTTTATATATATATATATATATATATTACAAACATATATATATATATATATATCACCAACGTCACTATATATATCAGTATAATTACACTACTAATACAAAGTAGTGTAACTAACAAAAATGTTCACAACAATATATATATATATATATATATTGACAAAATATATTATAACGAAACAGAATATATATATATATATATATATAAAAACAGAATTTAATCCAAACAATCCAATTTCACCGCCTAAATACCTCGAAATAATTGAAAATCATGAAATGCTCAATTCACATAATCTGTTTTTATGCACTAAGATGATAACGGCTCAATCAATTGTAAAACCAGTTTCGTTACAAATATGAACAAACAAAACAACCATGCAATGAATCGACTTTAGTAATCAAATAAAATCAAATTGCTTTCATAAGTAGAATTCATAACAATATATATTACTAATATATATATATATATATATATTACAACATAGTAACAATATATATTATAATCAAATATATATGTTCTCAAAACAATATAACATAAACTTATATATATATTATGCCAATATATATATATATATATAAAATAACATATGCTGCCAAAGTTATGAAAGGAAGGGATGCTTTCACTATATATATAAATATATATTCTAACATACAGTAGCGATATATATAACAAGTATATATATGCTAAACAATACTAATAATATAATATATTATAAGGTATAATATTTTACCGAATTTAAGACCCAAACCTCACACCCTTTCATGAAGTGGCGGCTCTCTCTATTGTTTATAACCGAAACCCTTAAAAAAGGTTATACAAAGAAAAGTCACCGGGAGAAATATATTGAAGGTTCGGCAGTGATGCAATCTGTTCTTGGCCGAATACTACATTTTTTAATCCAAGGAGAAAAATAAAATTTTCTTTAAAAATTGTATTTTCACTCAAACTCATAAATGCTATGAATCCTCTTAAAAGCCGTAATTTAACAAAGTGGAGATTCATATGCCCTTGTTATCTTTCACGCAAATTAACAAAGAGTGAAAACAAAACCACACTTTGTTATAAATATATAATCTGTTTATATCATGAAAACAGTAATGAAACAAAATAAATGCAAGAAAATAATCGTCTTAAGATTGTTGGGAATCTTGTAAGCATTTAGCGATTATTTCATTATTTGTTAAATATATAAATATAAAATATTCAAATACGAATATACTCACAGTTTTGGTAGAACCAGAAAATAAAATATCGAGTCAAAATTGGACCACTAAACTTAAGACGATTATTGCCTGTCCTTACGGTGCTTATAGTATATTGCAATTCGTCTCCCAGGCCCTCCTCGATAACGTTGCAGATTGGCAGCACAACCACTGCATTACAGTGAACCAAAAAGATGCAGCATCTCTCTCACAAGACAGTTGAAAGAACCGAGAGCAGAAGAGTAAAATTAAGACTAATTTTCGGTATATATTAAAACAGGATCAGCCCTCGGGTTATATAGAAAACGATAAACCTGTTCGGACAAGACAAAATTGTTCGAAAACAGACATAACCTTCAGACACATCTTTTGGACTTAAACCGATCCGAACAGACATGTAATGATCAGACACATCTCTTGGTTGATGGAGGAACAAATTTTCATTCATTATTGATATCAATTGTGTACATAAATTATACACCGTGTATTTACTTACGACAACCTACGTATTAGTATACGCATTTCGTATTTCGTATTTATACACAAATTATTCAATAATATCCAACAGACACTAGTATCAGGATTTCCAAAAAAGCAATTTTAATTAGGCAGAATTGGTTCCAATTTTCTCACCCACTTAATGGTAGAGATAATTGGCAATTGATGAAGCAGGGAGTCTGAGTTCTTGGAGAAACTTGTTTAATGTCTTGTATGTCTTAAATCATCTGTAACCTGAAAGAATGCATTAACAGTAGTAAGTAGTCAGTGTTGGTACACACAAGACATGTTAAAGTGAAGAGAATCTTAAAATCCAAAATTTGCCTTGTCATGCTTAGAAAGAGAAGGCCAATTGATGAATCTGTCTGTATACACATGAACCGTGCAGCCAGTTTCAGCTATTCTTTTTTTTTTTTTTATAGCCAAAAGCCAGTTTCTGCTATTCAAACTGTTGCTTTTGTTCTTTCTGGACTCTCCTTTTTCAAAAATACCATCCCTTTAATTACCATCTCCAATTAGCTTTGACATTAGGGTATCATCATTGCTCTTTACTTTTCCTACATTCCATAATATTAACTTTTACCCAATCTCCAGATTTTTTTTTCTTGATACAAGGACAAAGTAATGCTGTGGTTCTTTTCTTGTGGAGGGTGAGATATTATTGCAGGAGTTGTTCTCTTTTAGTCCCAATAACTTCAACTAACTGTTTGATAGTTTGTTGGTGTTTCTTTTCTCTCAAGTTGAATAGAAGATGATGGAAAATGGGAACCCATTACATGCAATTCAAATTTCTAGAACTTTCCCATATTTTGAAATCAACAGCTTTGATTGGATCATGAGCTGCTGCAACCCTAGTGTTGGAGTCAAATTAGAGTACCATAGTCTCTCATTTTATTGCCTTGAATCATTACGGGTTAAGATGTAAATTTGTCACCATACTATAGATAGATATTAAAATTTGTCATTATATTTTATTTTGATTGATATTTGTCATTGTACTTTTGAGATTAAATGTAATTTGCCACTATACTTTAACTCAATATTGAATTTTGCCATTCTACTTTTGTTTGATTGAATTTTGCTGCTGATTTTGATTTTTGATTGAATTTTGTCATTCAACTTTGATCTTGGATGATTTTAAGTCAAAATTTAATAAAAAAATTCTTTCAAATATTTTATTTTAATAATTAGGATTTAATAAATTAATTAAAAAAAGTTTTAGTTTTTTATAAAATAAAAATTTTATCTTAATTTTTTATTTTTAATATTTTTTATAAATTAATTTTATATTCAAATCTTTCAAAATTAAAGTTGAGTGGTAAAATTAAATAAAAAAATCAAAATTTAATGGTAAAATTCAATTAAATAAAAGTATAGTAGTAAATTTGCTCTAATATCAAAAGTATAATGATAAATATCAATCAACGTAAAGTATGATTATAAATTTTAATATTCACCTATGATGCCATATTTGACCATTAACTCAATCATTAAGGATTTAATCGTAAATTCTTAAGATCTCATGGGTTGGTTGCTGTCTAAATTTAATAATGAAATCAAGAATCATTATTAGCTTGAGAGAGAGGAATAATGTATTTGGTTGATGAGAAAACAATGGGATTTTTAATGGCTGCCAAGAATATTGCGGTTGTCACAAAATGGCCAAAAAGAAGCTTACGTGTAAGCTCTTAAACTAGATAATCAATGCCAGCCAAAGCACCTAATGGCTAATGCATCATTCTAGGGTTTATCCACTAATTTAAAGAAGATTAAATTAAATTGGTCAAAAGGGCAGGTGGTGGCGGTGGCAGAGGCACCCTCGGCCCCAAAATCATATTTTTTCCGGAAGTCATTTTTTTGAAACAAAAGAACTCTTAAAACGTTCCAACATCCTACAAGGTCGGTGACAAGCCTTTCCTCATCCATTGGTACTTCTAAAGGAAGAATTAGGTAATTTTTTTTTTTTTTTAATTTAAAAAATTAAATCTTGATCATTGAAATTAAAAGCTCCATTCTCAATGCACTATACATTTGTTGGTAAAATTATTGTAAATGGTGAATTAATAAGGTTAAACAAAATCAGCTATTGAATTAAAAATTGGTTTGAAGAAATGACTGGTGAAAATAGCTAGCAGTGGGAAGCAGAGGAATCAGATTACAAATAAATATTTGATTGGATGGATGCTTTGGTTTAACCTCCATTTTCAGCTGATCAAAGCTTTTGGTGTATTTGGTTTAGAGAGAGAGAGAGAGAAAAGAAAGGTGCAGAAGCACAATCATAGGTTTGAAAAGTGGTGCACTACTTGAAAAAAGGTTCTTTTTAAGAGCATTCTTTTTGACATACGAGTAAAATACGGCTCGTAGTGGTTGGTGAGGGCAGACAAACAGATAGTAAAATCAAACTCCGTCCTACATCGTAGCCTTTAACACAAAACCAGCTGCGGGTTGGGATTGGGACCCAATATTTTGCTTCATCAATGCCATTCAAACCGATGTCAACACTCAATTAAGAATCTATTTGAGATTGGTTACAATGAAATTGAAAATAATGATAATAGTGAGATTGAGATATTAAAATCAGTGATAAGATATCTGTTTAGATAACAAATAATGGTTATTCTGAGACACGAATGAAAAATTATCATTATTTTAAAAATATATTAATAAATTATTTTATGTAAATTTAATATTAATTTATAACATTTAAAATCTTGAAATTTTTATTTCAATCAAAACATTAATACATATTATTTATTTATTAGTTTATTATATAATAATAAAATTTATTTATTAGTTTATTAATGCAAAGGTGTTAGAGTTACCGAAACATCTCAATAGTATGATTGGATCTAAAAAAGGATCCAAATCGCACCTAAACAGAGATGCAACGTGATCCAAATGCAATCAAAATCTCTCTTTTATTTAATTTGTAACTAGTGTCTAGTGGGAGAAGTGAAGTCACTCTCCAACGAAGTTCAATCTGTCTAATTAAAAGTTAAAGCCAAACTAAGTGAGGGATTAAATGCGTAGCTATCAATTCTTAGCCACCATATCCAATCAAATTTGATCACTAAAGTAGTTCGCGTGTTCGACATTATTGAGCATGATAAACAAGCTCTCTCAGCTGCGATAAGTTGGTAGACCAGGCAATTTTTTGTTCACAAAGAGCCACTCATTTCTGCTAAATTTGGGGTTCTACCAACTGGTTGGAGCTTGATACACAAGATTAAAAGATAAGCAATCAATTCAATATTAATTGTATAATTTGTTTTTAGTATTTTCAAACCAAATATTCCAAGAGTAACCTCAAGATTGGGTAATAAAAATTCTTCTTTTTTGACAGAAAACGTCTTGGAACATTATGGTGGGGTCATGATCTTTTTCTTTCACTCAAATCACATTTTTTATTGGTGGGTAGCTAGCTAGTTGCTACATTGCAAGGCATTCTAATTATTTATTCATGCTTACATTGATTTCTATACTTTTTCTTACTAGCTATAACCAGAAATTTGTGTAATCCAACTTGCACTATCAAAGAAAAATCTCAGCTAGCTAGTTCACCCAAAAAATTACATCTTCGGTAATTAATTTCTTTTCAAACTAACACAAAATTAAAAATTAGATTTCTTGAAAAGGTTGAGATATCTAGATAGAATGAAATGTGTTAGAATCTCGGCCTCACGCATATCAAAATAAGCATAAAATAATAACAAAAACAGCAGAAGATAAAACAAAGAAACAACCGAGTTCTTTCAAGATCTTTAGGTTGAGACTTACACTTGCAGTTTAAAATTTTTCAATCATTTGAAAGAGTAATCATACCTACTAAAAAATTTATAACTTTGAGTGAGCCGTTCCTAACACAAACACTGCTACGGGATGGTCACTTCAAGCTTTCTCCAAGGTCACAACTGCACAAGCATACTGCCTTCAACGGTGATCCACATGAACGGATGTTGGAGCCTTCTCAAGGCTTGGATATTCACCGATACTAATGGGTAGAACCTTTTGAAGGTTCTTTCTTTGTTTTATCACAATGGCCGAACCTCACTTAGAACGTTTCTATGGTGTACAGTTATGGTGTACAAAGGGAGGAGAAGGGTCACAAGGTGCGGCTAGAGTGGGTTCTCCTTTTGGCCGAATCTCCTCTTTATTTTTTACACTCTTGAAAACTGTTTTTTACTTAAGTGAAATTCTCACACTAATCCTTCAATATTTCCGTCCACTTTTCAAGATAAGGTATAGGAGTTTAAACTTTTTTAAAAGACCTATCACAAGAGGAACTCTTCCTCTCTAAAGTGTCCAATTTTTAGCCAACTATTAACTATTGGTAAGCTGGCCGAACCTTCCCTTAGATGTATCTAGGTCCGATTGCCTAGGATAGGAGAGGATATGAGTTTGGTTCGAGATCAAAGTCCTTGTTAAGGAAAAACTCTTTCTACCTCAAGCCCCCTAATTCAACCACGACTCTATCCTATAGTGCCATAGCCAAACCTATCCCATATTATGTCCACATTCATTGGCCAACCATACACACTCAAAGGTGAAGAGTTTGATTCATAATCAACCTCTTAGAATCCTGATAGCATTCGCCTAGCTCGATTTAGATTGAGATAGAGTTTGATTCATAATCAAACTCCTTGTTCAAGTGAAACTTTTTCATCTAGCAAGTCTCAAAGTCCCAGTCAAACACTAACTCTTAGTGTCGAGACTAGACTTAGACTTAATCGAGAAAATATTCGGTTTAGTGAAATATGAGAAGACAAAATTTGGTTCACAATCAAACTCCTCGAAAAAGATAAACTTTTTCTCTTTTTGGATAACTCCAAATTTCGGCCACGATAACTAAACTTAAGATATGTCTACATTTAGACAATGTCTTGTTAAGACAAGCTTATCCACATTGTAATATTAAGACATCCTTATTTGGATTTCTCAATTAATCCAAATTATGTCTTAATTCAATCTTAATTGAACTTATTCAATTAAGTCCTCTGAATTTAACCTTTTATTCAATTAAGTCCAACTTAATTAAATCACAAGTTTAATCCAACAAACTGTCCTATAGTGAGTAGCCCATTAGGTTCACAACATGTTGGCAATGAGCATATATTATAATCTACGTTTTTCAACATAGTTTACAATTTATAAACATAGATCACAAGCGGCATCTAGCAATGCATCATGACCATCCAAATATTGAAAAGTCAAGATGACCTCTTTAAAACATTTCAGTAACTAGTCTATCAGTGTAATTCAGTCCTTTCACCATATATCTAAAAAAACCATGAGCATGGTGCAATGTCTACTTATGTAATCAATCCATGCTAGTTCTTGCAGTTTATGATTAACCTTATGAATTTAGAGAAACGATTTCTCCTAAATTCATCTTGCTCTGGCCAGAGACTTTACTAAGTTAACCAAAGCCAAGAACAAACGAGATATGTCTCCTAATATCACTTGGAGTGGTGAATCCTATCTGGATCACTCATCCACCTTCGTATGCTTCATGCCATACCCAAAATCACCCTATCATAGGCATCCCTTCTTGAGACTCCTTCGGATGAAATTAAAGCATGACATTCCCTATACAAGATGACCTAGTATCATAGGTCACATGACTATTTACACTACTAGCACGTGAGAACATTTCCATTGACACTAGAGTGACAATACCAAATGAAGTTTTCACAGCGGGCCATGTTCAATGAACTTGTTCCACATACAAGAACTTACATGTTATCTTAAGTATCCCTTAACTTCAACCCATGAGATCGATTTCTTACTTCACAAGTAAGAAGACTTAACATGTAATAGTCTGTTAGCTCAAGTGTAGAGATTAACCAAGAGGGGGGTGAATTGGCTTTTAAAAAATTTCACAAGTAAATTTGATTTTTAATTATGGAAATTAAGAAATCAAACTTAGTATAAAATAAATGAACAATATGATTAGCTAAAATAAAGAGTAAGAGAAAGAAGAGCAAACAATCGATGTATAGAGGTTCGGCCTTTCCACTTGGCGCCTACGTCCTCTCTTCTTGGCACTTCCATGCCAAGATGCTTCACCAATCCACTAGTGAAAATTTACCTTTGAGGTGAAGGTATAACCTTACAATCCCTATACTTTGAGGCTTAGATAGAAACCTCTTGACCCCTTAAGAATTCTACCCAAATCCTTAAGAACAAGTCAGTCACAATTTCAAACCCCTTTAGAAAATGAAGGTTTGTTTGCAAACTAAAATGAACCTCTAATAGGAAAGTGTTTGCTAACTTTAAGCACAATATTTGAAGAGACAATTACAATGAAAAAGATGGATACAATGTGAATAAAGCTTAAGCACAATGAACACTTGAAAGCTAGAGAAAATATGAAAATTCTTGCTTTGATTTGCTTCTCTTGGAGTCTCTTACTATTGGAAGTGTTAGGAACATCCTTCTATACCTCCAATCTCAAATATGAACGTTGAGAGTGGTTAGAGATGGAATGGAGCCGTTCTTTCTTCAGAAAATCGTACTTATAAAATAGTACAGTGTGCCAGGGATCGATCCTGTCCTTGTTCCAATTTAAAATTTTGACCGTTGGAGCCCATGGGATCGATTCTCTCCTTGTGGGGATCGATCTCCTACTGTCTTGTAAGGTTCAAAACACTACTGACTTGCATGGGATCGGTCCAGAATTGATCCGAGTGAAATTTCTTCACTAGGGGATCGATCCTCTATCTTAGGGGATCGATCCTCTCTTCATATATATATATATATATATATTTAAAAACATGTATTTTTGAGAAAGCTAAGGAGTTTAAAATATTTTAGCATTTTCCAAAATATTTTCAAAATGATTCAAAGAAAAATACTAGAATAAAAAAATTTATTCTCAAGCTAATTAATCTTAAAAGTTTGTCATTTCAAAATTAAGATCAATTCATAACTAATATAGCTAACAATCTCTCCCTTTTTTATATGACAAAACTTAAGATAAATTTACTTGTAAAAACTCTCCCTTAATTAAAGAAATAAAGATTTTCTATAAAAACTCCCCATTAGTTTAAGCATTCTTTTCAACTTTGCAAAAACAAATAAGGAACAATCAAGGACACTCTCAATCCACAATGTCCACAAGCATTTAAACACAATATCCAACATAATTCATATTCATAAAATAGAAATATTTAAGCACATATGAAAATTTTCCCACTTTTTGCTTTTTATCTAATTTTTCATTTTTGTTCACTTAAAGCAAATTTGTTAATATGAACTTTCTCCCCTTTTTTGTTATATCAAAAGTAATATCAATTCAAAGCTAAGGTGAATGTAGCAAGAAAACTACAATCATAGATACCATGTATTAAGCAATTCAATATATCATTCAACATCAATTCAATATATCAAATGAATAGATCAATTGAATAAGATTATAGCAATATACCAAAAGAATAGAGCAATTCAATATCAATATGTTAATATATCAAAAGAGTATATCAAGTCAATATGCACAAAGTCTCAATATCATAAACATATATATGAAAAAGATAGCAATAAGTTCAAAGTTAAAACATTAGACATACCAAAATTACATAGATAATGTCTAAAGGAAAAAAAAACATGAAAGCATTGAAGTTTAAATACATATAGTAATGTTCAAAACCCAAAATGAAACCTAAACACATCGATGCCAAAGCCCGAAACACCCTATTGAGATGGATCATCGTGATCGGAGGGTGGAAGAGGTGCAAAGAATGAAGCAATGTCCCGAAGCCGGGTGTCCATGTTGTTGACAATGCCCCACATGGTTTGTACATCGTTGTGCACATTCGTCATCCTCGTATCGACATTATCCATTCTTGTACCGACATGGTGTCGAAGAGAAGCAAATTGGTCATCACAATCTGTTTGAAGTGAGTCAAACTTGCCTTGAGAGCGTTGATGACGGCCTGAGTGTCAAGAGGTATGGACGATGAGGAGGAAGTGCCAACCGAGGGTAGCACTTGTGTTGCGTCCGGTGCACCAATATCATCACCATCATGCTTGTCGAGTTGTTCTTCATGAGCTCGAACCTATTTGCCATTGGCGGTTTGGTGATAACCCATCTTGTGAACCATTTGGAGGCCAATCATGGCATTTTTGGAGTGAGGGATGCCGGGATCACAGGAGACATCGATCCCGATCGCCTTGATGTAATGACTCAAGGCCAAACCAAAAACTAAAGTGCGCTCCATGCCTTTGATGATGCGGAGGAGATAGATAAAAATAAAGTGCACAAGGTTGGGCCTTTGACGAGAACAGAACATGTTGATCCACCAATAGTCGATGTTGCAGAGGGTGGAGTATTTGATGCCGATTGGTCAAAAGATGTGGGAGATGATGATATGGAATAGCCGGTTATGCAATGGAAGGAAAGAGGTACAATTTTTCGGTGTGCGTGATGGAAACTCAATTAAGAGTTGTAAACCCAAGTGCAGGTTATGTTCAAGTAATAAATTCTCGGGTGTCCGAGGTCGAACCACAGGGAAGCGTATTAGTAAGTATAAGTTTATAAATATATAAGAAAAAGAAAATAAACAAGATATTAGGGAATCAATAACAAAGAAAGTAAACAAGATATTAGAGAACAAAATAAACAAAATAACATAAAAGCAATTAAACAAGATAAAAAAAACAATAAGAAAAGATGTTGAGGTTAGAGAATCCACTCTTGGTGTTATGCTAAGATTAATCTTGTTTTATTACACAATTGAAATCCACACATAAGGGAGGTTCCAACCGGAAGGTTTAGCAATTCAGTCCAAATTGTCCAACGTCCATAGCATATGATATTATGTTCATTTGGTGTCCTCAAAACTCACAAAAAGAGTCCAAGCATTCCTTATGCCAAGGTATATGTCTACAACAAATCAAGGTTATGAAACCAAGCATTTACTGTGCCATTTTCATTGTCAATAATGAATCAAGATCTCTACTTTGCAAGTATGATTTTAAACCAAAAGAAAATATTATCTACACTAGTGTTTATAAATGATGATTCATTTTAGCTCATGTTGAAGAGACTAACCTTAGCATTTACCAAGAGCTTCACCTCATCACCTCAACAATATGATTAGCAACACATACTAGATATGAATAAAATGAAAAGAAATGTAAGAAACATAAGTAAAGAAAAAGAAAACTAGAGAAAGGAAAGAAGAAGAAAACTTAGAGAATTTTATTACAATGGCAAATATCCTACCAATGTATCAATGTATCCCAATACTCATCCAAGGCCCTCTATTTATACACATTTTGGAGGGCTAAATGACAAGAGACAAGCTTTACAAATTTCAAAGGTAGGTATAATAGGTGGGTGCATTTTTCTAACAATTTTCGTCATATTGTATGACAATTCTGATCAGCCAGCTTGATGGTCGATTTTGTCAATGTTGGAGGCTCGATCTGATAAAATGGTCTTCTAGAAAAATATACCCCTATCGGTTACGGATCCATAGCCGTTGGAATCAGATCATTTGCGTACGTGGATCGGAAGATATGGTCAAAATACCAAAACGGTGCAGAACAGACGTCATTGCACATCAGCCAACTTGATGGTCGATTTCGCTAGGGAAAACGACTCCGTTTCAAGAAGTGTAAAACATGAAAAAGATAGATATGCCTCTTAGCTTTGCAGGGATACAAAGTTCAGCCTTATTGCTTCAGTGAAACTCGAGATATAGCTGATATGGCAAAAGGTGTCGGAATTGGAACTGAACTGGATTTGCCCTTAATTCTAGTAATCTGAAATCACTCAAAGAAACTTGTGAAAAACACCAAATTACATAAAAATATAAAAGATCATAAACACAATTAGACTAAACAATAATAACTCGTATTTGACACAAAACAATAATAAATCATAACTAAAAACCATATAATTATACGAGTTATCACACCCCCATACTTAGATTGTTGCTAGTCTCTAGCAACGACTCAATAAAATAAGAAAATCTAATCTAATCCATTTTCGTAGGAAATCACGGTGGCACTTAGCATGTGACACAAGCCTTTAAACCCCTAGGTGTCCCTAGTGGACGAGTTTAGTCTCGTGAGGGTTTACTAGGACGATACCCACAAACATTGAAGACATAAGAAAAACTAAAAATAATAATTATAACTAATCCTTCCAATATAAATTAGAGATAATCATTGGACAAGTCTTAAAAACTAATCAATAGCTTAAAGAAATTCACAAAAAATCTTGCTTGAATGTAAATAGTTTGAGTTAAGCCAATAATAACATAACATATTTCAATCAAAATAGTGTATATTCAAACTTAATCTCAACTTCTCACATGGGATACTTTCTTGATTTTCACTCTTTAAAGTAGTGGTAAAGTGTTTACACTCAATCAATCTCATGAAAACACTTCTACCATATGCTTGCTTGTCCACCTATTCTCCACTATTTAGATTATACAACTTCATAAATCAAGAGGTCTTTATTCAAGGTTGTAATGGGGCCAAAGGGTTATAATGTGGTTAAAGAACAAAAGGATAAAGATATCACAAAGGTTCCAAAGAGTTCATAGATTTTAGAGACATAATAAGATCATACAAATAAAACTTCTCAAAACTCTTATAAAGCACATAATAACATAGGCTAAATATTCATGTTGAGCCTTTGCATCATTCTAACCAACTTTGTAACATCTTTTTCTAGAAGTTCAAGAGAAGATTTTTTTTTTTTTTTTTTTAATATGTGAATGTATTTGACAATGATCCCTTTCTTTTTCTCTTGACTTTTTCTTTTCTTTTCTTCCCCCACACTTATCTTTTGTTTCTAACCCAAATTTTCAAATAAAAATATCCCTTGTTTTTTTGCAATATGTCTCAAAATATAAAATTCATCTTTAGAACAAGGGTAAGGATATAAGTATATTTAGGCTAGGTGTAAGTTGTGGTTACCAATAAAACATCATATTTAATGTAGGCTCAAATTGGCTCACTAGTGGGGATGTTCTCGTAGAACATTAATAATGGATGGCTGTTTGGCTCTAGTTATAATCCTAATGCCTCTATCATATTCATGTTGTCACATGTATCAATATAGTCTCAAACGGTTTAAAGCAAGTTCTAGAGAATCATGTAATCATAAGAGCACTCAAGAAAGAAATTAGATTGATTTGTATAATGCATCAATCATTATAGGCTCAAAAACTCACAAAGATGATTATACAAGTCAGATTAAGTCTAAACATGCTTCTTTCTCAATCAACATATCATATTAACATTGGCTCATAAAAAGGTTGACATCAAGCTCAATTCTCATGAAAATCTTCTCACTAATAAATCTGTTTTAGACTTATGCAATTCATATCTCATCATTGTATTGAAAGTAACTAAAAAAAACACACTAAGTCTAAACATGCTTTTTTTTTTTTTTTTTTTTTTTTTGAAAGAAGAAGATTAAATCAAACTGACAAGGTATGTCTCAAGTCTCCCTTACTCAGACCTTGTTCAGAATGAATACTTCTAAATGTCTTAAAACACAACAAT
Source organism: Fremontodendron californicum (assembly GCA_030761205.1). Classification (NCBI taxonomy): domain Eukaryota; kingdom Viridiplantae; phylum Streptophyta; class Magnoliopsida; order Malvales; family Malvaceae; genus Fremontodendron; species Fremontodendron californicum. The sequence continues at coordinate 13,460,855 of JAULJL010000013.1, read as the reverse complement.
TTTTTTTTTTTTTTTTAGCAAAATATGTCCCTTACCCCCTACTAAAATATGACATTGTCCCTAATGTCAAATTTTAAAGGTAGAATTTAGGAGATATTACCTGCAGAGGTTGCTAACCACTTATTATAACTGAGACACAACAAGCAAAATGTTAGATAATGTCACAAAGACAAAGTGCAATCCACTCCTTGCTCGTCCATATCTCTTTTTCTTTTTCCGAGCGTTTGCGAAACAACCGTAGCAGATAAACACTCATAAGCTTGTAGCTTTTTGAGTAAATCTTCAATGGTTGTAGCAAAAATTATGGTTCTCCTTGCCTCTGAAAACATGAATCCGTTATCCACAGCATTATCTAAATATGAAAGTAAATTACTAAAATAACCATTAATATTAAGCAAACCAATGGGTTTCTTATTTGTGACCAAAGATGACCAAGAAGCCACGCAAGCTATTTCTTCCAATGTACCCAGACCTCCTGGTAAAGCAATGAATGCATCGGCAGAATGGTACATGATTGTTATCCGTTCAGGGATACTCCAGACTTGTATTTCCTTACCCACGGTAGGTCCACAAAAATCTGTGAATAGTTTTGGCACGATTCCTAGAACTGGACTTCCTCCGGCGTGTGCTGCTGTAGCGACTGCTCCCATTAAACCCGTACTACCGCCTCCATAAATCAAGTGGATCTTTTGTTGGGCAAGTATTACTCCAACTCTTATGGCTTCATCAGCGAATATGTTATTTTTCCCTGGATAAGCACCTCCAAAGACACAAATTTTTTTAATGCGCTGGGACGAAGTGCTTTCCATTTTTTTTTCTTTTTCGAGTGCCTGAAAGAGAATGAGTACATGGTGTAATATATAGAGGACTGAGTAGTGAATCAGACAAGAGTAATAATGTCGCCGAAAGTGTATTTGACCTGTCAGAAGAAAATGTTAACCTAACAAAAGATTTTTGCGTGATTTCAGGAAGAAAATCAAAAAGAGAAGAAAAATCAACCGTAAAAGTCAAAAGTAATAATGTCGCCGAAAGTGTATTTGGCATCTTCCTCTGGTTTTACGTCCAGAAACGGCTTAAACGCCTTCTATGAGTCGAGGATATGCTTCCCATCCAGTTTTCTTACAAGCTGGCAAACAGGGTCTTTTATCATCAGATTCCCAAGATGTTGCCATTCCCTTTGGAATTGCGGCCATAAATCAAGAATTTCTCTTTGTACGTCTCCACTAGGATGCGTCTCAAGAGAAAGTTGGATATTACCCAAATTCTAATTACTCAGTCCATCCTTAATGAATTCAATTTTATCATCTCGATTAGAGGACGGAATCCCAATAGAACGACATTTACCGTTACACGTCCATCGTGCACACTTGTGGCAATTTGAACTCATGCGCTTTGCTCGTCGCTTCTTTGCATAAGTGCTTCTACCTGTACCTGGTAAATGCAAAACAGGAAGATATTCATCTTCACGTACCTTGGCTTCAATTATCCAACGTATGTCTTCAGGAATCCTTTTATTCATAAGCATTCTTAATCTTTCTAATCGAACTTGGTAAAGCTTCAGTAAAATATTCCGAGGAAAAGGAGGAAATCGTTTCTGCAATCTTTTGAGAATATCATCCATCCTGAAAAAAAAATGAAATAAAATAAAATGAAAGAGAAATTTATATACAATATCAGTTTTGTGGGTAGCTGATGGAACCGACTTAAATAATCACGGAGTACCGTTATCCGCCATTTAACCGGGGTTAAAAAAAAAATTATATTTACATCTAGTTATTTTCAAAACAAGGATCAGAAAGAAAAACAACCTCTTCTTGAGTAACATGATTTTCCAAAAAAAGTTTGAGTCTTTGTCCATTTACCTTGAATACGTTACCATTTTGAGGATTCTCAATGTCAACTGCTCCATAATGATACACATGCTTAACCACAAATGGGCCAGTCCATCTTGATCTCAACTTACCAGGAAATATGTGAAGTCTAGAATTATAAAGTAGAACTTTTTGCCCAACATCAAATATTTTTCTTGAAATTAACTTGTCATGAAAGGCTTTAGTTCTTTCTTTATGAATTTTAGAATTCTCATATGCATCATTTCTGAGTTCCTCAAGTTCATTTATTTGTAATTTTCGTAAATTAGAAGCGTCATCAAGGTTTGAGTTGAACATTTTAATGGCCCAATATGCTTTATGCTCAAGTTCCACAGGTAAATGACAAGGTTTTCCATAAACTAGCCTATAAGGAGACATGCCCAATGCTGTTTTAAAAGCTGTTCGATAGGCCCATAATGCATCGTTAAGTCTAAGAGACCAATCTTTGCGATTTGGATTAACTGTCTTTTCCAAAATTTGTTTAATCTCCCTATTTGCTAATTCTACCTGTCCATTTGTCTGCGGGTGATAAGGGGTTGCAACTTTGTGTGTAATGGCATATTTCTTCATTAATGTTTCAAAAACCTTGTTGCAAAAATGTGTTCCCCCATCGCTTATGATAGATCGAGGAATTCCAAATCGACTCAAAATATTTTCTTTTAAAAATTTAATCACTGTTTTGTGATCATTATTTCGACATGGAATTGCCTCTATCCACTTTGAAACATAATCTATTGCAACTAAAATGTATAAGAAACCAAAAGATGGTGGAAATGGTCCCATGAAATCAATACCCCAACAGTCAAAAATTTCAATTACAAGAATTGGGTTCAAAGGCATCATGTTTCTTTTCGAAATGGAACCTAATTTTTGACAACTTTCACATGACTTGCAAAAATTATGTGCATCTTTGAACAAAGTTGGCCAGTAAAATCCACACTGTAAAATTTTTGCAGCAGTTTTCTTTGATGAAAAATGACCACCACATGCCTCGGAATGACAAAACTTAATTACACTACTTACCTCATTGTCGGGAATGCATCTTCGAAAAATCTGATCAGGACAATATTTGAACAAGTAAGGGTCATCCCAATAGAACTTCTTTACCTCATTCAGAAACTTCCTTTTATCTTGGGTGCTCCATTGAGAAGGAATTTTTCCTGTAGCAAGAAAATTAGCAATGTCAGCAAACCAAGGTGTCGTGGAGACAATTAGAAGTTGTTCATCAGGAAAAGTATCATTTATTGGTGAGGTTCCAAAAGATTCATCACAAACAAGTCTTGATAAATGATCAGCCACCACATTTTCTACTCCTTTTTTATCTCGAATGGTGATGTCAAATTCTTGCAGCAAAAGGATCCACCTCAGCAACCTAGGTTTTGCATCCTTCTTAGAGAGAAGATATTTTAAAGCTGCATGATCACTAAAGACAACAATTGATGATCCAACAAGGTAAGATCTGAATTTATCCAATGCAAAAACAACTGCAAGTAATTCCTTTTCTGTAGTGGAATAATTCATTTGGGCTCTATTTAAAGTTTTACTTGCATAGTAAATTACATGTGGTTTATTATCTTTCCTTTGTCCTAACACAGCACCAACAGCATAGTCACTAGCATCACACATTATTTCAAATGGTAAAGACCAATCAGGAGATCTCATAATAGGAGCAGTAGTGAGCATATTTTTGAGTTTTTCAAAAGCATCTTCACAATCTTTAGTCCATTCAAATGCAGTGTCTTTCATTAAAAGATTACATAGAGGTTTAGATATTGTGCTAAAATCTTTTATGAATCTTCTATAAAAACCTGCATGTCCCAAGAATGACCTAATGTCCTTTACTGTCTTTGGTGTGGGTAGATTAGCAATCAATTCAAGTTTTGACTTGTCTACCTCAATCCCTTTTGCAGAAACAATGTGACCTAGTACAATACCTTTAGTGACCATGAAATGACATTTTTCCCAATTAAGAACAAGATTTTTTTCTTCACACCTAATCAATACATTTTTCAAATTGGCTAAGCAATCATCAAATGAATCACCAGAAACAGAAAAATCATCCATGAAAATCTCAAGATTACGTTCAATCATGTCACTAAAAATGCTAAGCATGCATCTTTGAAATGTGGCAGGGGCGTTACATAATCCAAATGGCATTCTACGATATGCAAAAGTACCAAAAGGACATGTAAAAGTGGTTTTCTCTTGGTCCTCAAGTGCAATGGCAATTTGATTATACCCAGAATATCCATCTAGAAAACAATAAAACTCATGCCCTGCAACTCTTTCTAAGATTTGATCCATGAAAGGCAAAGGGAAATGATCTTTCCTCGTCACTGAGTTAAGTTTCCTATAGTCAATGCACATGCGCCAACCAGTAACAGTCCTAGCTGGAATTAATTCATTGTTTTCATTTTTAACTACAGTAACTCCAGATTTCTTAGGTACGACTTGAGTAGGACTTACCCATTTGCTATCAGAGATAGGATAAATGATTCCATTATCTAGAAGTTTAATGACTTCATTTCTCACTACTTCTTTCATATTAGGATTAAGCCTTCGTTGCATTTGTCTAGAGGGTTTAGCATTTTCCTCTAAATAAATATTATGTGTGCAGATTAATGGGCTTATTCCCTTTATGTCAGCTAAGGTCCATCCTAATGCATTTTTGTGCATCTTCAAAAGTTGTAACAACTTACCTTCTTGTAGTTCATCAAGATGTGAAGAAATTATGACTGGAAAAGTTTCACTCTCACCCAAAAAGGAATATTTTAGCTCGGATGGCAATGGTTTTAACTCCAGCTTGGGTGGTTCAATAGTTGATGGTACAGTGACATTTGTAAGTGATGGTAGTTCTTCAAACTTTTGTTTCCAACAATGCTTATCCTGAAAAGATTTTAACAAAGAATCAGTGTGTGAAATTTCTGAAGCATTATCAAACTCATATTCAATTAAATAAGCTTCTAAAGGATCATGGAATGTGGTAGTGGTGAGATGTTCATGAACAAGTTCTTCAATGAAATCCACTTCATGTACTTCTGAATTATCACCAGGTTGCTTGCAAATGTTGAACACATTTAATTCTAAAGTCATATTTCCAAAAGAAATGTTCAACATACCATTCCTGCAATTTATCAGAGCATTAGAAGTTGCAAGAAATGGACGGCCTAATATAACAGGAATTTGAACATTTGGATTTGAAACAGGATGTGTGTCCAAAACAATAAAATCAACAGGGAAGTAAAAATTATCAATTTGAACCAAAACATCTTCAACTATCCCTCGAGGAATTTTTACAGAACGATCAGCTAGTTGAAGTGTAACAGGTGTTTCCTTGAGTTCACCTAAACCTAACTGTTGATAAACAGAAAAAGGCAAAAGATTAACACTAGCACCAAGATCAAGCAATGCACGTTCTATTCTAGTGTTTCCAATGATGCATGAGATTGTTGGACATCCAGGATCTTTGAATTTTGGTGGAGTAAGGTGCTGAATGATTGAGCTCACACTTTCCGTCAAAAATGCTTTCTTTTGTACATTATGTTTCCTTTTAACTGTGCACATGTCCTTCAAAAATTTAGCATAAGATGGAACTTGTTTGATTGCATCCAATAAAGGAATGTTAATCTTAACTTGTTTGAAAAGTTCATAAATTTCTGCATTTTGATTCAAATTCTTTATTGTTTGCAACCTTTGAGGAAAAGGAGCAGGATGCATACCTTTTTCTTTGTCCAAATTTTCAAGAAGTTCAGACTTACCATCATCCTTACCATTACTTTTCGGAGGGGAAAGAGGATCTTGGTCTTTTGATAGAATCTTTTTGTCAATTGCCTTTCCACTTCGAAGAGTTGTGATAGAACTGGCATTTTCCTGTTGAGTTTCATTGGAGCAAGAAACAAGACATTGAGTAGAAGGGTTAGGCTGAGGTTGAGCAGGAAACTTACCTTTTTCTTGAGTGCGTAATGAAGCTGTCAATGTGGACAAGGTGTTTTTGATCTCATTGATGTCCTGTGAAGTCCGGCTATTCACATTTGCTTGTGTTTGCATGAATGCTTGCAATGTCTCTTCCAAGGTTTGTACACGTGAAGGTTGATAGGAAAAAGTGTTGCCCGGCTTTTGAGATTGTGGTACCTGAACATGATTATTATTCCGCCAACTGAAGTTGGGATGATTTCTCCATTCAGGGTTATACGTTTCAGAGTAAGGAGAAGGAAAAGGCTTTTTAAATGTGTTTATGGAATTTACTTGATCATGCAACGCTTCTTTAAGAATGGGAATGTTTGGACATTCAGAAGTGGGGTGTCCCATGATTTCACAAATTCCACAACTTTCTTCATTTTTAACCGTTTTGACTTCTTTTACTTCTCTAAGTTCCATGGCTTCAATCTTTCTAGCCAAATTAGCTACTTTAGCTTTTATCTCATCTTCTTGACTAAAATGATATTTTCCTCTGTTAGAAACAACATTAGATCTATTGGAACTTTCAGAGGAATTATCTGTGTGCCAGGCTTGAGAGTTATCTGCCAAATGGTCTAAGTAGTCAAAGGCTTCTTCAGGTTCTTTTTCTAGAAACTCACCGTTACACATTGTTTCAACAAATTGTTTAGTTTCGGGAGTTAAACTTTCATAAAAGAAACTAATAAGACGCCATTTTTCAAAACCATGATGTGGACAAGAACTTAACAAATCTTTAAAACGCTCCCAGCACTGAAAAAATGCTTCATTTTGATTTTGATTGAAATTTTGAATCTGTCTTTTCAAAGCAGTAGTTTTATGTGCTGGGAAAAATTTCTTTAGAAACTCAGTTTGTAATTCTTGCCATGTGCCAATTGACCTTGGTTTTAAATTATGAAGCCAAATTTTTGCTTTATCTTTTAAAGAAAAAGGAAATAATTTTAGCTTGACAATTTCATTTGTGCATTGTTGGTCATTAAAGGTGACACATACATCTTCGAAGTCTTTTAGAAACGAGTAAGCACTTTCCGATTCTAACCCATGGAAATTTGGAAGCAAACCTATCATACCTGGTTTAAAACGAAAGTTGTTTGCATTGAGAGGAAAAATAAAACAAGAGGGTGATGAGCTTCGAGTTGGTTGCAAGTAGTCACGCATGGTGCGTACTTGTCTGTTCTCATCTTCAGCATGAACACTTTCATTGTCAGCCATGGTAGGAGTTGTATTAGAAAGATTACCTGAAAAAGTTTCACAATAAAATCTAACTAAACGACGAGATCTAAAATCACGTCGCCAAACAAGCATAAAACAAAGTTAATATACAAATTAGGCGGTATAACCAGCCAAACAAAATAAATATACTAAATTAGGCGGTATAACCAGCCAATAAAAACAAATATATACAAAATTAGGCGGTATAACCAGCCAATAAAAATAAATATACTTATAAACTTATATACTTAGTATTGCTTCCCCGGCAACGGCGCCAAAAACTTGATGGAAACTCAATTAAGAGTTGTAAACCCAAGTGCAGGTTATGTTCAAGTAATAAATTCTCGGGTGTCCGAGGTCGAACCACAGGGAAGCGTATTAGTAAGTATAAGTTTATAAATATATAAGAAAAAGAAAATAAACAAGATATTAGGGAATCAATAACAAAGAAAGTAAACAAGATATTAGAGAACAAAATAAACAAAATAACATAAAAGCAATTAAACAAGATAAAAAAAACAATAAGAAAAGATGTTGAGGTTAGAGAATCCACTCTTGGTGTTATGCTAAGATTAATCTTGTTTTATTACACAATTGAAATCCACACATAAGGGAGGTTCCAACCGGAAGGTTTAGCAATTCAGTCCAAATTGTCCAACGTCCATAGCATATGATATTATGTTCATTTGGTGTCCTCAAAACTCACAAAAAGAGTCCAAGCATTCCTTATGCCAAGGTATATGTCTACAACAAATCAAGGTTATGAAACCAAGCATTTACTGTGCCATTTTCATTGTCAATAATGAATCAAGATCTCTACTTTGCAAGTATGATTTTAAACCAAAAGAAAATATTATCTACACTAGTGTTTATAAATGATGATTCATTTTAGCTCATGTTGAAGAGACTAACCTTAGCATTTACCAAGAGCTTCACCTCATCACCTCAACAATATGATTAGCAACACATACTAGATATGAATAAAATGAAAAGAAATGTAAGAAACATAAGTAAAGAAAAAGAAAACTAGAGAAAGGAAAGAAGAAGAAAACTTAGAGAATTTTATTACAATGGCAAATATCCTACCAATGTATCAATGTATCCCAATACTCATCCAAGGCCCTCTATTTATACACATTTTGGAGGGCTAAATGACAAGAGACAAGCTTTACAAATTTCAAAGGTAGGTATAATAGGTGGGTGCATTTTTCTAACAATTTTCGTCATATTGTATGACAATTCTGATCAGCCAGCTTGATGGTCGATTTTGTCAATGTTGGAGGCTCGATCTGATAAAATGGTCTTCTAGAAAAATATACCCCTATCAGTTACGGATCCATAGCCGTTGGAATCAGATCATTTGCGTACGTGGATCGGAAGATATGGTCAAAATACCAAAACGGTGCAGAACAGACGTCATTGCACATCAGCCAACTTGATGGTCGATTTCGCTAGGGAAAACGACTCCGTTTCAAGAAGTGTAAAACATGAAAAAGATAGATATGCCTCTTAGCTTTGCAGGGATACAAAGTTCAGCCTTATTGCTTCAGTGAAACTCGAGATATAGCTGATATGGCAAAAGGTGTCGGAACTGGAACTGAACTGGATTTGCCCTTAATTCTAGTAATCTGAAATCACTCAAAGAAACTTGTGAAAAACACCAAATTACATAAAAATATAAAAGATCATAAACACAATTAGACTAAACAATAATAACTCGTATTTGACACAAAACAATAATAAATCATAACTAAAAACTATATAATTATACGAGTTATCAGTGCGCATAGTCTCGGGAAAGAATCCTTCCTTATAGGTTTCACTCTCGTTCGAAAATTCGAACACTCGTGTTAGGGATTCTTGTGTGACGATAATTTCACGACCCATTAGATAGGTCTTGATCTCACGCACAATGCCAACATCGGTGTCATCATCCTCGCGGTGGTATGTGGCATTACTAAAGAATGCACGGACTAAGTTTTCATGCACGGGGTAGTTTAGTGAAAGGAATGACAACCACATGAACTCCTCAAATAATGTGAGATATGCGAAGTTGAACGCTCGAAGAAAGTTTATGTCGACCACTGGATGTCAAATTATTGTGGTGTTTTGGAAGAAATTGTTGAGTGTAATTCATGCCAAATGATAGGATGAGGTGTTTTGAGATGAACGAACACGAAAAAGATGGAATTTAGGTGGATTTGGAGGTAAGGACCGAAAATGGGTGGTGTAGGTTTTTGGTTGAGGCTTTTTGACAAACACTTGATGGGTAGCACTTTTTAGAGGTTGTTTTGAGTGATTTTGATGTTGTTTTGGAGGAAATTAGGTAGAAGAGTGAAAGGGGGATGAATGTGTGTAGAAATTGTGATGAAAACGTGAAGAAAGAGGAGATTTTCGGATTTGGATATGAAAAAATGGGTTAGGGTTTGAAAATGGGAGTTTTCGAATTTGAGAGAAATTTGGTGATTTTGGTGTGGAAATGATGAGAATAATGAAAGGGAGATGAAATTTGGCGGTATTGATGTGTTTGAATGAAGAAAAAATGAAGAAAAATGATGGTGAAGATTTTGGAGGGTTTGGGTAGTGAGAGGCGCGAGAAAGAGAATAGAAAGTGAGCAAGGCAGGGGCTGTCGCGCACGTATAGGCCTATCAGGAAATGGGGGATCGATCCTTTTATTATGGATCGATCCCTCATTCAAATGGGATCGATCCCATATTCAAAGGGGATCAATCCTCACCTGGAAAAATCTGGGTTTCAACTTCTTATTTTGCAATTTTGGGCCAAGGGATCCATTCCATTCATATGGGATTGATCCCACATGCAATTGTAGTCAAAAATATCTTTGAAAACTCGTGATTTTTCACTTCAAAACTTATAATTTACAAGCTTGGACATTATTTATGCAATTTTGAAATTCTAAATATGTCTACATTTATCCAAAGTGAATGAAACAATCAAACATACTTCATTGAATACACATATAACACATAAATACTAGTTCAATTCCAACATGTGCATCAATTCAAACAATAAATCAAACTTTGAAACATTAAATAATGCTTTCAATGTTTAAACATCATTGAGACAAGTTTATAAACAAAATTAAATATCATCAAACTTGCTCATATCATCTAAGATCAAAACATTGAAGATAATCATGGTATATTCATTAATTCAAGTCACCTTTAATAGTGCAAAATCTCTCTCTATCAGATGGCTTTGTGAATATATCCTCTAATTGATGCAAGGTATTAACAAATTCAAGTACAATGTCACCTTTTTGAACATGATCTCTAATGAAATGGTGTTTTTATCTCTACATGCTTAGTCCTTGAATGTTGAATAGGATTTTTAGTGAGACTAATAGCACTAGTATTATCACATTTAATAGGAATGTGATCCATGGTAAATCCAAAATCCTCCATTTGTTGTTCGATCCACAAGATTTGAATACAACAACTACCTACGGATACATATTCTGCCTCGGTTGTGGATAAAGCAACACTATTTTGTTTCTTGGAGAACCATGATATGAGCATATTCCCCAAGAAATTGACAAGTACTGGAAATGCTTTTTCTATCAATTTTACAACCACCAAAATCCGTATCCGATTAAGCATGTAAGACAAAAGAGGATCCTTTTGGGTACCATAAGCCTAGACTAGGTGTGTCCTTAAGGTAACGAAATATTCGCTTAACGGCAAATAAATGTGACTCCCTAGGTGATGATTGAAATCTAGCACATAAACATACACTAAACATAATATCGGGTCTACTTGCGATAAGATAAAGCAATGAACCAATCATAGACCTATAAAGTTTAGTGTCAACACATTTATCTCCTTCATCCTTATCAAGCTTAGTTGAAGTGCTCATGGGTGTTGAGTAGGGTTTTGAATCATTCATGCCAAACCTCTTGAGCAAGTCTTTTATGTATTTTGCTTGATTGATGAAGATGTTATTTTAGTTTGCTTAACTTGTAATCCCAAAAGGAAAGTAAGCTCCCCCATCATGCTCATCTCAAATTAACCAACCATAAGCTTAGAAAATTCTTGACAAAGAGATTCATTAGTGGAACCAAATATGATATCATAAACATAAATTTGAATTATTAGAATGTCTTTACCTTGAACCTTTATAAAAAGAGTATTATCAACTTTACCTCTATTAAAAACTTTTTCAATCAAAAATTTTGAAAGTCTCTCATACCAAGCTCTAGGAGCTTGTTTCAAACCATACAAAACTTTTGATAATTTAAAAACATGACTAGGAAAATGAGGATTCTCAAAATCGGGAGGTTGTTCAACATATATTTCCTCATCAATAAAACCATTAAGAAAAGCGCTTTTAATATCCATTTGAAAAAGTTTGAAATCTTTAAAGCAAGCAAAGGCCAAAAGCATCCTAATAGCTTCTAATCTAGCTACCGGGGCATAGGTTTCATCATAGTCAATTCCTTCTTCTTGACTATATCCTTGAGCAACTAACCTAGCCTTGTTTCTAATTTGGATAATCATTAGGTCTTTCCACTAAGTTCCAAACTTTGCTTTTTTCAAATTGATTTAACTCTTCTTGCATAGCCATAATCATCTCTTAAGGCCTCATCAATGTTTTTAGGCTCAAATTGAGAAAGAAAAGAAACATAATTACAAGTATTTCTAAGAAAAGATCTAGTTATTACCCCTTGAGTTAGATCACCAAAGATCCCACCATCTTTGACATAGCTCAATTCTCTTGGATAGCTTCCCTCCTTTTCAACTTGTATGGGTTCAAGAAAGTCATCTTCTTTTGTAAGTTCTTGATCCACTTCAACTTATTTTGCTCATTTGATAATGATGCATCATCTATATTTTCTTGAAATACGCATATACATCATCATCAAAAGATACATTTCTCGAAGGTGGATTAGTTTCATAAAATATAACATGAATAGATTCTTCTACAACTAGAGTTCTCTTATTAAAGACTCTAAAGGCTTTGGAACTCATGGAATAATCAAGAAAAATAGCTTCATCACTTTTTGCATCAAATTTACCAGGGTTATCCTTTCCACTATTTAAAACAAAACATTTGCAACCAAAAGGATGAAAGTAGCTTATGTTAGGCCTTATACCTTTAAAAAACTCATATGGTGTTTTCTTCAAAATTGGTCTAATCGTAGCTCTATTTATGATATAACAAGAAGTATTTATGGCTTACGCCCAAAGATATCATGGTAAGTTGTTTCCACAAAGCATGGTCCTAACCATTTCTTCTAAAGTTCTATTTTTCCTCTTTACTACTCCATTTTGTTAAGGGGTTCTTGGTGTCGAAAAGTTATGACTAATACCATTTTCATTACAAAACTTGTCAAAACCAAGATTTTCAAATTCTTTTCCATGATCACTTCTTATGCTAGAAATGGAATAACCTTTTTCATTTTGAATAATTTTACAAAAAGTGATGAACTTTTCTTAAGCTTCATCCTTAGAATTTAAGAAAAAAACCCAAGTATATCTAGAGAAATCATCAACCAAAACAAAACCATATTATTTACCACCCAAGCTCAATGTCCTTGTTGGACCAAAAAGATCAATATGAATCATTTGCAATACTCTAGTAGTTGAAACAACATTTTTAGGTTTAAAGAAAGCTCTCCTATGTTTATCTTTAGCACAAGCATCACATACTTTGTCATTTTCAAGTTCCAATTTTGGTAAGCCAACAACTAAGTCTTTTTTGAGAAAGTTTTGAAATAACATGCATACTAGCATGACTTAATCTTCTATGCCAAATCCAAGAATCATTTTCATCTTTAGCCATAAGACAAACATTTTGTGAAGACAAGTCATCCAAATAAACAACATAAATATTCCCATGTCTATGATCAATAAAAATAAGTTTATTTGTCTTGATGTTTATCACTTGACAACCCATAGATTCAAATATGACTCTTAAACCTTTGTCACACAATTGACTAATGCTAAGTAAATTATGCTTAAGACCTTTAACAAAGAGAACATTTTTAATATTAGTTGAAGAGTTGTTACCAATAGAACCAATGGCTTCAATTTGTCCTTTAGAAGTGTCTCCAAAGGTAACATCTCCACCACCCTTAGCTTTAAATCCAAGAATTGACTTTTGTTTCCAGTCATGTGTCTTGAGCATCCCCTATCAAGGTACCAAAGATTTTTTTTGTTGAATTTACCTTGAAATAATGCTCATCCACTTACAAACACAAAGTTAAGTTTTGGTTTTGGGTACCCAAATTTTATTGGGTCCTTGAGCATTAGTATTCACAATTCTTGTTCCTTTAGGGATCCACTTCATTTTAGTAATCTCATCTTAAGATGTGCTAACTCCTTTAGGAATCCACACACTCCTAGTGAGTTTACTTCTATAAGTGACAACCTTCAAGGGATAAGACTGGATTAAATGACCCAATTTATGACAATATGTGCACATACTAGATGCTTCGTATAAGTTACTTGGTTTAACAAACAAATTTTTGAAGTGATTTTCCTTTTCATCACCATTATAACCCAAACCATTTTTGTCAAAGAAAACCCTTCGAGTTTCAAACATGTCATTAAGCTTTTGATGTCCCACATAGAATCTAGAAAAAGAGTTATGCAAGTTTACATTCTTTGTAGTCAAATCATCAATTTCAATTTTCAAATCATCAACTTTCTTTTCAAAATCATTCTTGGCTTTAATCAAAAAGTCATTTTTCTCTTTCAACTTTAAAATCATTTTCTTATATTTCAAGCTTATGGACTCAAATTCAAAAGTCAAATCAACAAAGTCATCTTGCAATTCATCAAAGTATATGAACTCAAATTAGTAGAGTTAGAAGATACCTTGGGCTCTTCAAGAGCCATGAGACATAGGTTGGTCACTTCATCATCATATGACTCATCATTGTCGGATGTGTCACTATCACTCCATGTAGCCACCATAGCTTTCTTCATTGTCTTCTTTGAGCTTTGTTTCTTCCATAAAGGACATTCAAACTTGATGTGACCTGGTTTCTTACATTCATAGCATATGATTTGTTCTTTTTCCATTTTACTTGATTCACCTCTCACCATATCTCTTCTTTGAGGTCTTCTTCCTTTGTTCATTCTCATGAACTTTTTGAATCTTTTTGCAAACATAGCAATTTCTTCATCTTCATCAACCTTTTCATTATCTTCATTATCTTCTTCTTGAATGGTTGATTTGAAGGCAACACCAAATTTCTTTGTTGACTCTTGCCCATGCTTGATCTTCATCTCATAAGTTAAGAGAGAACCAAGGAGTTCATCTAAAGAAAGAGTATTAGGATCCTTGGATTCTTCAATGGCGGTCACTTTAGCTTCCCAAGATTTCGGAAGACTATTTAACAATTTTTTTACCATCTCTTTGTTGGGATATGTCTTTGCAAGACCCTTCAAGCCATTGATTACATCCATAATGCAATCGAACATCTCTTTTATACTTTCCTCGGATTTCATCTTGAATAGTTCATAATCAAGAGTGAGCATGCTAATCTTTGATTCTTTCACTTGGTTTTTTCTTTCATGAGTGATTGCCAATTTGTCCTAAACTTGTTTAGCATTGTCATAAAGAGAAACCTTACTGTATTCACTTGGACCCAAAGCACAAAAGACTGTGTGCATTGCTTTGGTATTCAATTGGGCCATCTTGATGTCTACCTCATCCCATTCATCTTCATCCTTAGGCACTTGTGTATCTCCAATTTTCTGCTTTGGAATGAGTGGACCATTCATGATGACATTCCAAACTTCATAATCATTTGCTTGAACAAAAAGCTTCATTCTTATTCTCCAATAGGAATAGTTCTCACCATTGAAGAGAGGTGGTCTCATAGTGGAGTGACCTTTAAGACCCATAGGTGTAGCATTGGATTCAAAGGCCATAAGAAAAACTTCATGTTGAAATTCATCATTTTTCTCTTTGTCTTCATGGATTTCCTCAAGCCTTTCCCAAATCTCCTTGGAGGTAGCACATGTGGAGACTATGTTGAAATTGTGATCATCAAGTGCTCTATAAAGAAAATCCATTGCCTTTGCATCATCTTGTAGTTTCTTCATGAATTCCTCATCATTAGAATATGCTCCAAGACCATTTTCAACCATAAACCAAGCTTTCATATCATGAGCTACAATGAAGGTCTTCATTCTCAATTTCCATGCCTAAAATTGTTGGAGATACACAAGTAAAAGAGAAAAGGAACTTCGAAAGGATCTTTTCTCAAGAACCATTTCCTCTTTCTCCCAAACTTGAGACATCTTTGAACTTCGAAAGGATCTTTCTCAAGGTTGTTGGACCTACAAAAGAGACCAAATGCTCTGATACCAATTGTTAGCTCAAGTGTAGAGATTAACCAAGATGAGGGTGAATTGGTTTTTAAAAAATTTCACAAGTAAATTTGATTTTTAATTATGGAAATTAAGAAATCAAACTTAATATAAAATAAATGAACAATATGATTAGCTAAAATAAAGAGTAAGAGAAAGAAGAGCAAACAATCGATGTATAGAGGTTCAGCCCTTTCACTTGGCCCCTTCGTCCTCTCTTTTCTTGGCACTTCCTTGCCAAGATGCTTCACCAATCCACTAGTGAAAATTTACCTTTGACGTTAAGGTATAACCTTACAATCCCTGTCTTTTGAGGCTTAGATAGAAACCTCTTGATCCCTTAAGAATTCTACCCAAATCCTTAAGAACAAGTCACTCACAATCTCAAACCCCTTTAGAAAATGAAGGTTTGTTTGCAAACTAAAATAAACCTCTAATAGGAATGTGTTTGCTGACTTTAAGCACAATATTTGAAGAGACAATTACAATGAAAAAGATGGATACAATGTGAATAAAGCTTAAGCACAACGAACACTTGAAAGCTAGAGAAAATATGAAAATTCTTGCTTTGATTCGCTTCTCTTGGAGTCTCTTACTATTGGAAGTGTTAGGAACACCCTTCTATACCTCCAATCTCAAATATGAACGTTGGGAGTGGTTAGAGATGGAATAGAGCCGTTGTTTCTTCAGAAAATCGTACTTAAAAAATATTACAGCGTGCCAGGGATCGATCCTCTCCTTTTAGGAATCGATCCTTTCCTTGTTCCAATTTAAAAATCCAACCGTTAGAGCCCATGGGATCGGTCCTCTCCTTGTGGGGATCGATCCTCTACTGTCCTGCAAGGTTCAAAACACTACTGACTTGCATGGGATCGGTCCGGGATCGATCCTAGTGAAATTTCTTCACTAGGGGATCGATCCTCTATCTTAGGTGATCAATTCTCTCTTCATAAAATTGTTTTCTTTGATTTTAAAGAGAGGTCAACTTGTCTCAAAAACATTTTAATCATATATATATATTTAAGAACATGTATTTTTGAGAAAGCTAAGGAGTTTAAAATATTTTAAGCATTTTCCAAATTATTTTCAAAATGATTCAAAGAAAAATGCTAGAATAAAAACCTTTAATCTCAAGCTAATTAATCTTAAGAGTTTGTCATTTCAAAATTAAGATCAATTCAAAGCTAATATAGCTAACATAGTCTTTGAGTATTGCCAATACCATGTCTTGGCAATACGATGACCATGAACAGTTTTAGGAACATGGCTTTGATGCATAAGGATCTCACAGTTATAACTCTTTATAATTTTTTTTTTTGCAAGGTCTTTATATTCCATGGACTTCATCCAATTAGTACACAATAACTATTTATCATTGTACTAACATGAATGTAACCCCTATGCCACATAATGGTTATAGACCCCTTAAAAACGTGTGTAGAAATAAACACTAAAGAGATTTCAAGAGAAATAAATGACTCAATGATTTGACCAAATAAAATAATATTATTATAGTTCGAGAGAAAGTAAAGGTATCTACAATGAAAGTGTGTTGAATCCGTAATATATAGTAAACGTCTTACAAATCCTCCTACATCTATATATAAAAGTTGGTTTATCAAGAATATGCAAGAAAAACACTTTGAATTGTTGATTCATCGCTAGAGATGGCTTAGAATCAATAGTTCATTATCTAATGATTTTTAAGTTCTAATACTCCATCCGAGAGTTATTAGTGTTTACAAATCTTTTCCTATCTAACGGAAGGCTAAAGGATCAAATGACAAGGACATTATTGAGAAAAATATGGCTTTCTCGGATGAAATGAAAATTGGATTCATGTAAGAGGAGAAAGGTTTCCCATTACTTAACTGAAAAGATATGTGGCTATAAAATAGGGATTAAGTAGAAAGGGATTTATTAGACGATAGAGTTGTGGAAACACATTTCTTCCATGTTTTGGACCTTAGCTCCATGGAATAATATGCTACTGCTGAAACACGAAAGAATTAAAATCTTAAATCAAAACACTGTGTATGGATGGTATGAATTGCCTAAACAAAAATTCTTGAATAGCAAAAAACCCGAGCTATTACTCACTACATTAAAAAATTTCATTAATGAAAGATATAAATCTATTAAAATTCAAAAATACACATGCCGGATGAAATGGTTGTTACTATCTGTTCCAATACTGAATCATTGATTTAACTAAATAAAAAAATTCACCCAACCTTTCTCTTTGTCTCAGATGGATGAATCTTCTCAATTGAAGGATCCCTTATATGGATAATACACATTCTAGTTGCCGAGCCTAATTCAGTTTGGAAAAATTTAGCAGTATTTTCTTATGATGAGGTCAAGAGAGTACAATACTCGGTGTAAAAGATTGAGTGGTATTCCTATTGGTTCATTCCCTTCACGACCCGAGCTGGAATGCTTGCTATCAGTGCATTAGATGTCCTAGTTGGTTTAATCTGATTCCACACGAACTGCTAAAGGTTTGCTCCTCCAAGGCCTGTTAGAGCTCCTTATGTTTCGTTGCCCTGGCCCCTTTCAGTCAAGGTCTAGCCTTGCCTAGCTAATGAAAGATCTCGATTGCCAGTTTTTGGTCAATCAGTATTATCGCAACCTAAAAAATAACAAGTCTCATCGTAAGACTTTATTCGTTAAGTGTGACATTGGGGAAAACAGAGGAAAATACGACTTAATTCCTCTTGAAATAAAATGATGGTTCAAAGACAACCTCGAAAAAGAAATGGAGTCGCCACCAATATTTTTTGGCTAGGTGTGATCGGCCACCTATTAAAACCGATTTTGTAAAAAAATTTAAAATTAATTAAAATATTTTTTAAAATCAATTTCAAAGTTTGCTTTTTAAACCAGAGAAATCAAAGAAGCGGGTTTGGGAATCAGTTACGTGCGGGGAAGGATTAGCACCCCCACACCGCCCGTATAAAATGGTACCTTATTAATCGTGTATTATCTCAAATCTCAAAAGTTGATTTTAAATTTGGCATTTTAAAATAATTCCCAATTTAAAGAAAAATAATTCCTTTTTTAATTAAAAATGACTCGAAATTTATTAATTCAAAATTTTCCTATATTCCCCGACATACTCAGCAAAATATAAAAATTTTTATTTATCCGGAAAATCTCCGAATCATTTTTATTTTTTTCCTTTATTAATGATAATTGATGATATCCTCCCCAGCAAACCCGACAGAGAACTCATGAATTATTTTAACTCGGGAATATCTTTATTTTTATTAAAAATCATTATCTTTAAAACATTTTTAAAAAGATAAATATGAACATGTGTGACATAGTAAACAATGACATAGCAAAATCTAGATGACATAGTATAACCTAAATGACATGAATAATCTAAGTGACATAGTATATTCTAAATGACATGATATAATCTAAATAACATGATATATTCTAGTGGCATTGTATATTCTAAATGACATAGCATAAGTTAATAACATGACATGATAAAAAAAACATTATAATAAAATATGCATGAAAATAAATAAAAAAATGCATGAACATAATAAATCCTAAATGATATGACAAAATAAATAATGACTAAGTAAGGAGCATAGAATAACATAAAATATTCACAACCATATAACAATCAATATAACATCATGAAATATAAGTCAAAACAATAAGATTACCATAGTAATATTCATATCAAAAGTCATATTTCATATAATATGCATGAACATGAAAAATGCAATGCATGAAAGTGTATTTTTTTCCTTTAAATAAGGACATCCGTATACCTTAAAAAATATCCGACTACCTTAGGAAAAGACTTCAAATCAAATTTTTCTAAATCAAATATACTTTATGATTGAATTGAAAACAATTTTGAAAATTTTGGATGAAAATGACACTATGGCCGAAAACCCCCTTTAAAAGGCTCTATTTTCCTAACTTTGAAAACCCGGGTTGACCTCCCTTGACCCGACCTTTATAAAATAATTTTTAAGATTAAAATGACTTAGAAATCAACCTAGGACAGTAGCTATTGTTCTAAATCAGCTCCCTCTTAATGCCTTAGCCAAAACAGAAAATTATTTTCTCTTTGAAAACAAATCTGACTTTTCTGACCAGTTTTAAAACGTGATTTTTTTACCTATTTTAAAAATTTCAAAACAATCTGAAAAAATTATGGGAGACTAAGAACATGTCTACTTCTATGCGAAAAAATCAGCTTAAATTTTAGACTAAGGATGACCTACCCGAAAATTCATGAAAGTCAGAACACTGGGTGAAAAATTGTTTAACCAAAAAACATTTTTAAACCTTTGATAAAAACACTCAAAAATCAGAATAAAAATATTATAGACTCCTATAAGGTCCTACAAATAGTAGTAAAAATTTCTAAATATTTGGACAAGGATTGCCTAATGAAAGAAAATCACAAAGGTAGAAAATCCAACTTGAAAACATCTTAATTCTCCACAAGCATGCTCATGAGAGCTTGGCTTTGAGCCATTGATTGGCTTAAGTCAAAAATCAAGTGGGATGATATGAAATGCATGAACAAACAACAAGTTAAATGCATGAAATGCATGACCTAATGCCTAAATGAGATAGAAAATGCATGATATAAAAGATGACCTAATGCCTAGATAGAAATTGTGCATGGCAATAAATGCAACCCTATACCTAATATGCATGAAAATGCATGGCAATAAAGATGACCTAGACCTAATGGACATGAAACCATGCATGGAAATACAAAATGATCTAAGACTTAATAGGCATGGAAATGTGCATTGCATACAAAGATGACCTTAATGCCTAAAATGTCATGAGAAGATGCATGACAATATAACATGACCTAATGCCTAATATGACATATAAACATGCATGGCTATAATATGAACATATAATGACCAAATGAACATAACAATAATGCATGAACATGGCACAACAAATACACAATAACATGGTATAAAGATGCAAAGCATAAATGAAAGCATGGTAACTAAACAAGATGAAAATGCACATACACAAGGCAAAAATAAACATGGAAACCGAATGGACATTTAAACAACATGTGAGATCCTAGCAAGGCAATAACACAAACACATGGCATGGTAAATATGCAAGACATAAATGGAAGCATGTTAGACAAATAATCATGATGAAAATGCAAAGATATAGCTAGGCAAATACACAAACACATGGTATGGCAATGATACAAGGCATGAACAACTTAATGTAGTAAAAACAGAAAATTAAAGTTAGTAAATAAAACAAGTAGACATGAAAATAAATGATAAAAACCAAAATAAGAACAAGTAAAGAAAGTTAGAAATAAGCTCCATATCTTGATTATTTTAGAAAGCTAAAACATCAAAACAAGCTAACATACCACAACCAACATAGGAATAAAATTAAACACAACACAAGCACTCCAAGGAATACCATTCGGCCAACTTGAAAAAGGACTAAAAAAAATTTGTTTTTTGATTTTTTTGTGAAAACACAAGATAGGAGCCTTAAAAGAAAGTTTTAAAAACCTTTATTACATAATAAAATAACAAGAAATCATATGAAAAATGAGCAAAATCAGCATAGAAAAAGAAAGAAAAATGCAAGAGTTAGATGCCAAAAGGCTACCTTTCAAAGCTATCTTTCAAGCTTCCTTCTCTTCTAGATTTTTCTTTGCTTTTCCATCACTTAGCTATTGCTCCAACAATGAAAATATTCAGGCAAAAGAACCCCTTGAATGAATGAAACCCCCCCCTCTAAATAGGCTAGCCGAATGGTCTCTATGTTGTCATTTTTTTTCCTAGCTAGCAAGATCAAAAGGTCACTAATCAAATATGCTAAAAATGTGAAATTACAACCATATGATGAATTGATCAGCTCCTAACAAATACAACTGTTCTAAAATATGTAACCATAATGTTGACATCCTTCCTCTTCATTCATTTGACCATGTGACAAAATCACAAAGGTTTAATAAAAAAAAATAACCACCTTGCTATCCAATTTTGGTCTTTGGATGAAAGAACTCAGCCAACCTTCCCCTCTACATGGGCTAGCCGAATGGCCCTTCAAATTCCAGCCACTCCTCTATTTTTAAATTGCAAAAATGGCCCTCTTCGATTTTTTCGGAAAAATTGCACTTTAGGCTCCCAAACTTGATTAAATTGCAAACGGACCCGAATCCTGATTTTCTTTTTCCAATACTTCCTAAATAATATAAAATTGAGTTCTGAAATTTTTCATAATTTTCCGAGCTCATTTGCTATTTTTTCGGATTTATCTTCTGAAATTTCAGTTCGATGCCTCCCAAATTTGGCCTTTTTTAATCGAGCTCCGGTTCCGGATTTTTCTTCGCCAATCTATTCCAAATAATAAAAAATTGAGATATGGAAGTTTTCATAATTTTTCGAGCTCATTTACTATTTTTCCTGTATTTATCTTCTGGAATTTCAGCTTAATGGACCCAAAATTTGTCATTTTTCAAATGAGCTTCGATTCCGGATTTTTCTTCGCCAATCTCTTTCAAATAATATAAGATTGAGATCTGAAAGTTTTGGTAATTTTTCGAGCTTGTTTTTTATTTTTTCCGGATTTTCCACGATTGTCTTTTAACCTCCGAAACCTCGGTTTTACTCAAAACAACTCCCATTTCCAGATTTTCTTTTTCCAAGCCTTTGTTATATATTGAATTGGAGTTTATCCGAAAACGCCCATTTTTTACGATCAAATTCTCCTCCGATTTGATTTTTCCTTTTTCCAATATCGGGAATTTTCTCGTTTTTTCGTTTTTCCTCCAACCGGCTCTTTTCTCAGAATTACTTCAAACTGAGCCTTGGGCTATCCTTGTTTACCTACTCTTTATCAATTTGGGGCTTTAATTTTATCGAATCGGGTAATTTTTACAGTTTTCCCCAATTTCGCCAAAATTCACCAAAAACCCTAATTTTCGGTTTCCTTCCAAATTGACCCTTCCTTTGATTTTGCTTCCAAATAGCCTTTTCAATTACCGTAATCATTGATTATATTTCATTCGGAAATTTCAATTTCGACCAATTTAATCGTTTAAGCACTTTTCTCCAAATTTACCGAATTAGTGTTTCCTTTCCATTGAATCTCCATAACCCATCTTTCGGACTCCATATCTCTCGTTGTAGACCTCAGATTATAAAAATTCTTTCACCATTGTTCAATTAAACTTTGAATCTTGATTTTGAATGAAGGTTGACTTTTTCAGTAGTTGACTTTTCGAGGTTGACTTCTTCCGAATTGATTTTTCATGCTTATTCTCTTAAACAAAGTCTCAGAGTACCACCTGCAGGATGAGAAAAGCTTTTCTGCATTCGAAAACATCACAAGAAAAAAAATTTACCTGATTTAAGGATCCGAATAAAATTAAATATCTACAAGTATCTTTTACTCATCTCACATAGAGACGCTTCAAGACAACTGGTCTATAATGACAGCACTTAGTAGAGTTTTGAATTTTCAGAAATGGGACTGACGACGGACCTCTACCTATCAGGGGGTCTAAAGGTTGAGAAGTCCCGCTCGGCTAATTAAAAAAAATTCAGCTTCTTTTCGAATAACCTGGAGGCGGGGCAACTAGAAGTCCAGTAGCAAAACCAGGAACGGAGCCAAGTTCAAGCCCCAGGTCAGATGGACTGAGAGCAAAAGGAAGACGGAATGCCTTTGCTTCCACCATAGGGACTCCCAACGCGTCGACCACTCGTCCTAGGCAGAACTCTTTACTTTATTTAGTAGCCACTCCAAGCCAAGAAAGGGGATTTGCATTACCAACTGGGTGTTACTGCCCCCATCCTCATTGGGTATTCATTCCGAATACAGATGGCCTGCCTACCCCCCTATTTGAACCTTAGGATTTTGAGTTGCAGTTTTCCTCTTCTCTTTTGTCTTTAAGGTTCCCTGTTCTCTCCATTTTCGCACCAAAAAGAAAAAGAAACAAATTTCCTTCCATTTTCTATATATCCTCCTACCAAATACTCTGTCCAAGAAGATAGTGTGGAGAGCACGTTCACTGTGTAATGTGGCTGGATTATCTTTTTCTTTGAAAGCCAAAGTTATATTTATAGAAGATTCACAGTTATAATAATCATCCATGATAGAGTTAGGGTTCAGTAAAAACTTGAGAAAACCAAAATTGATTTGAAATCCGTGTTTGGTTCGATTCGAATAATTTTTTTATTAGGTTAGATTTCAGTTCGAATATTAAATATTTTAATTCGGTTCGATTATTAGATCATGAAAAGAAAAAAATGAAACATCCAGACTAAACTTAATTATATTTTTATTAGTTTTATTATTTTTAAAAATTTTATAAAATAAAGTAATTCTTTTATATCTAAATGTATTTAAAAAATAAATAAATAAATAAATCAATGAACCGAATAGAACCAATAGAATTCGGTTAGAAACAATTCGATTTCACAAGAAATTCGATTCGAATTTAGATCAATTTCTAAAAATTTAAAATACCATATATTAATCAAAATAGGTGAACCAAAATCGACCATTATCATCTTAGATAAGCCCCTCAAACTCTACAAGATTTTGAGCCCATTCTACACATCACTTTCTCAATTTGGAGACCTAATGTGCCTAGATTTGAGCCGGTCAGATTTAAAATGCCCACATCTGGGACTTTTCTTTTCCTATAATCAAAGGGTGAAAGCCGATTGGATTGGGTGTGACCTGATAGCATTTCCCCGCCGTAGGCAATGTTAAAAAAAAAAAAAACAAAAACAAAAAAGCAGATCATATCGAGACAGTGGAACTTTCGGTTCTCCATTCAGCTTCAGTAGAGATAAAATTAAAAGACTAAAAACATTTAAATTTTATCTTTTTAATATATAATAAATATTTAACAAAAATATACATTTGATCCAATAATAAAATCCTTATAGAGTTTAAATTTTACTATTTACAAAAAAAGTTTTTAAAATAAAAATAATAAAAAATTTAAAACCGATTCGTTATTCGAATCACTCCAATCTTACACAATCCCACTAAATGTTTGACCGGTTCGTTATTTTTCCGATTCTAAGTATGCTATCAGACCAAATGCCTGATCCCCGATCCAATTGATTCGACTAACCAACAATTCAACTAAATGTTTGACCGGTTTGTTATTTTTCCAGTTCTAAATATGCTATCAGACCAAATGCCTGATCCCCGATCCAATTGATCGGACTAACCAGTCGGGTTTTTTCAACACTGACCTTAGGAAAACTTATCTCCCTTCCAAATAATAGAAAATTACTTTCGGTAATGATCGCAAAATCAGCCAAGGAACAAGTAATCAAGAAGCTTACAAAATTTCACAGTATTTACGAACACAAATCAATATGGTTAGTAAAGTCCATTCCTATCTTGTATTTTCTCAACAAAAAAAAAAAAAATCTGGCTCACTGACTGTCTATGCATCCAAAGGGCCAAATACAAACAAGGCCATAAATCGAAATTTAAGAACCCATGGTTCTCCATTACAGCTTTATATGGTCAAATGGGAAAGTCCCACATTTTAAAAATTATGAATCAAAACCGTCTCTGCATGGTCTTGATCCCAGTAAATAGTATGACAGTAATAATCATCACCTTACCAAGCATTCAGCATGGTTCGTCCATCAACTTGAATCAAGAGATACATTCTTTTCTCGTGCAGTTTCAGCAGGCACCTTCTGCCCTCCTGATGGCACTACTTCGGGTTCTTGTTGAACAGGAACACAAGGTCTCCAAATCGTTTCTGTGCCTACATCCATGAGTGCAATGCCCTTTGCTTGCAAATCGGCTCTCATTTGATCACTTTTCAAGAAATCTTTGTTTCTCCTCACTTCCGCTCTTTCATTAATTAGACGAACCACATCATCTTCCACCAACCCTGCTCTTGTTAATGCCTTCTTCTTTAATTGCAGCAAAACCTGTTCAGCAGAAAATCCATCTTTAGAGTTAAGCTCTGACAGAAGGCATGAATCTGTAACATCATGTAATAAAATAAAACCCATCACCTCAGTATAAGAGTCAGGTGGCTGCAACCCGAGAACATCCAAAACTTTCTTAACTTCTTTCTCAACTTCTATAAGGGATTGAATCACCAATAATCTTTGTTGCTTTTGTTGCTTCTTCTGTCAAATTACAATAGAAAATATCTGTTATCCTGCAAAGATATGACCATATATAGAGAGAGAGAGGGTGATTAGCATGCTGTAAAGTTAAACAAATACCTTTAGCATCGTCAACAAATTGTTTACTAACTTCAGTGCCTCTAGAAAGGCCCCAGTCAATACGAGTGAAGTGCTTAAGTCATCTGACATTTTAGCCTGGAACTCACTGCGTAGCTTGCTAATGCATTCCTGGGCATCTGGAGTAGTCCGAGCTGATTTGCCATCCTTGGAACTTTCTTGTTGTAGTTGTAATAGAGCATCTTGACAATCTTTTAAAGTCTGCACAACAAGGCAGGTGAATATACTTTCTAAAGGATTGAATCTAAACAAACTCCAGGTACATTTGCCTATGCCAGTGAATTAAAGAACTCAGTGTCTTGGGTCAACTCAGGAAAACAATTATGTATTTTCACACAAAAAAATCACAGTAACTCTTTGGAGTTATGTTACTCGGACTCAGGTGTGAGTGTCGGACACGGGTATGTGTCTGACACGGATACTTCAAGAAAAATGAAGAGTCGGAGCAACATAGCTTTAGAGTACTTTTAACTGGAAGGAGAGGCAAATCTACCAGTAGTGCAAATGTAATCAATTATAAAGAAATTTTAAGTGGTCAGGGGCCAATATAAAAGGAAGCTGGAACTCCAAGAAATAGAAAGAGGCACACTCAATTGCATCCATGTACCATGCACATGCAAGCCCTAGATAAATCAGAGAAAAAAAATTTAAGCTTAAAAGGCCAAATCACTGTCCTTGTCAAGAAATCTGATCAGCATATGCCTATTGCCAAGTAAAATATCATGAGAGAAGTAAAACAAACTTTAAACCTGATAAATATAAAAAACAGCTTCTGATGCACCTTCCAGCTGCACAACAGAGTAATTGAGAGGAGAACGATAGTGTGCATTTATCAAGAAGTATCTTAAAGCCAGTGGATGATATCTCTCAGTAATCTAGAAGAAAACACATAAATTAACACAAACAAAGAAACTCATATGAGCATACTTCTTCTGTAACCATCACGAAAAGCGAGAAAATCAAACACATAATAATCCCTAAATTTACCTGGCGAATTGTGAAAAAGTTACCCAAAGATTTTGACATCTTCTCATTGTTGTTAGTAACATGCCCATTGTGCATCCAATAACTCACGTCACTCTCTTGGCATGCAGCGCAACTCTGAGCAATCTCATTTTCATGGTGAGGGAAAATCAAATCAAGCCCACCACCATGAATGTCAAATTTGAAGCTTAAATAATATGCACTCATTGCACTGCATTCTATGTGCCACCCAGGTCGTCCATGTCCCCATGGGCTATCCCAAGATGGCTCACCTGGCTTTCCAGCCTGAAACAAAAGAGAACGTTATAAATGGTAAGGTGACATGCAAAAAATAGAATGCATGAAGAAGTTTTGACATTATATGTTGTGCAACTATAATTTCAACAAATTAGCGTGTTGTTATTATTATTATTATGATTATTGTAGAGAAAATGTGTATTTTGCAACTCTTACAAATAATTGGTTGATATTTTTAATTAGGGTTTGTGATGCGGGAGCATAGACTTAGGATTATTTTACTATGCTTATTTATTTAGTTATTGCCTATCTTATTTAGTTATTATTTTGAGCGGATGTTTTATGCTTTTAATATTTATTTAGGTCATGTGACTAACATGTGACTTTTAACTAGGAGAACTATTATGAATACCCTAATAAGGGTTAGCAGCCGCAACCTATGTTTCATTTATTCAGAGTAACTCTTTTCAATAAAGGTTTAGCCGATATTAAACCTAATTATCTTGTCCCATCAATTAGAGTGGCTATCTCTTTCTACTTAATTGCTTCTTTGATTTTTACCCTGCATCATATTGGTATCAGAGCTAAAACAGATCTTTGTTCTTGTTTCAAGATTCACAGTTAGCCATGGTTGGACGTGGTAGAGGCCATGCCAGGGGGAATCAAGGTCAACAAACAGATTTGACTGAGATGAGGCGCATGATTGAAGATTTGTCGCGGACTGTACAAGCCTTACAGCGACAAGGACATGTGGGAGCCCGAATGGAGATTCCGGAAGGTGACCATGACCCTTTTGACATGTCGGAAGGTGGTCTGGAGGAAGAATCTGATGAGGGAGAGGCTGAGAACCCCTTTCATAACCCTGGACTTGCGAATCTTGCAGCACGAGGTGGATTGGAAGAGCGGTTGTTACATGCCCTGGAATTGAATGGTGGAGGAGTGAGGATCCAAGTGGATGCTTCCCATGGGGAATTACACGCAGAAGACTACTTGGATTGGGAAACCACTATGGAAAATTATTTCGAATGGAAACCCATGGCAAAGCCTCAAATGGTCTTATTTGTGAAGCTTCACTTGAAAGGTGCAGCACTTCAATGGTGGAAGAGAGTTGAAGAACAGCGAGCACGTTAAGGCAAGCAGAAAATCAATAGTTGGGAACATATGAAGGGAAAGATGTGGAAACAATTCTTGCCAGCAGATTATGCAATGGAACTCTATCGAAAATTTCATCTACTTAGACAGAATGGTAGATCAATTGATCGCTACACTTCTAAATTCAATAACCTGTCTATTAGAGTTGGTTTGAAGGAGACTAATGAACAATTGACTTCTCGCTATCTTGCGGGAATGGATCAAAGCATCAGAGATGAGTTGGGGGTGGTTCGTTTGTTTAATTTGGAAGATGCTCGACAGTCAGCCTTACAAGCTGAGAAACGGGTTTTGCGCTATGGTGCAAGGAGATCTCTGTTTAGCAAGTCAGACAGTGTTTCCCAAGGCAATTTCAGTGGTAGAGGAACTGCCTCAACCAGTAAGGTGACTGGCGGAAATATAATGGGCAGTAACAAAGGTGACAAGGGGAAGACTGATTTCAGGGGCGGCACACAGTCAAGTTTTACCAAGACAGGAGGTGGAAATCAAATCAGGTGTTTCAGTTGTGGAGAAAGAGCGCACGCTTTTTACACGTCCTAAAAGAAGGGTGAATCTGATTGAAATTGATGAGGAAGGCAAAGAATTGTCGGAACCCATCTTTGATGAGCATATGACGATGATGATGTCGTAGATATCTATCCGGTACAAGGAGAGTCATTGAAGGTTCGGAGGGTGATGACAACAACAACCAAAGATGATAAGGAAGATTGGAGGAGGCGAAGCATTTTTCGAACCCGCGTTCTTTGTGGTACCAAAGTATGCAACGCCATTATTGACAATGGGAGTTCAAAAAATTATATTTCCAAGGAAACAGTAGACAAACTACACTTGCCTATAGAGAAACACCCTCACCCTTACAAGATCCAGTGGGTTAAAAAAAGATTTGAGATACCTGTGCAATCTCAATGTTTAGTCAAATTTATTATGGGAAGCAATATGGATGATGAGGCTTTATGCGATGTTGTGCCGATGGATGCATGTCATATTCTTTTGGGTCGACCTTGGTTATTTGATCATGATATGAAACACTTCACTAAAGAAAACACATATTCCTTCCATAGAGCGGGTAAAAAGTACACTACATCCTCACAGAGAAGTTGTGACACCCAATACTAGCAAGTTGAATGGGTTTCTAACAGCTGAAGAGTTGGAGGATGAAAGCAGAGAAACAGGAGTGGTGTTCGCTGTTATCAGCAAGGTTATAAATAGTGTTGGCTGTGATGGAGACCTCAAAGAACGACCTGTTGCAGTTCAAAAGTTGTTAGACGAGTTCGCTGAGTTGGTTGGTGACACCTTGCCACAAAGCCTACCACTAATGAGGAGCATTCAACATGCCATGGACTTAGTACCTGGGGCATCTCTACCTAATCTGCCAGCGTATAGAATACCACCCGCACAACGGCTCGAGATGCAAAAGCAAGTCGAAGAGTTGATGGAGAAAGGACTAGTGCGTGAGGGCAAAAGTCCTTGTGCTTGTCCAGCCCTGCTTACCCCTAAGAGAGATGGTTCTTGGAGGATGTGTGTGGACAGTAGAGCCATAAACAAAATTACAATCAAGTATCGTTTTCCAATTCCACACTTGGAGGACATGCTTGACCAATTGGCAGGTTCTAAAATATTCTCTAAGATTGATTTGAGAAGTGGGTATCATCAAATTCGGCTGAGGGAAGGAGACGAATGGAAGACTGCCTTTAAGACTCCAGATGGCTTATATGAATGGCTAGTAATGCCTTTCGGTCTCTCTAATGCTCCTAGTACATTCATGCGAATCATGACTGAGGTACTCAAACCTTTTTTGAAACATTTTATTGTCGTTTATTTTGATGATATCTTGATATATAGTCGAAGTGAAAAGGAGCATTTAGTGCATTTGCACCAAGTTCTGGAAGTCCTACAAAAAGATAAGCTCTTTGTAAATTTGAAGATATGTTCATTTTTACAAAAAGAGGTGGTGTTTTTGGGATTCATTGTCTCTGTCGAAGGACTGAAACCTGATCCTAGAAAGGTTCATGCAATAATGGACTAGTCAACACCACAGTCAGTCAAGGAAGTTAGGAGTTTCCATGGATTAGCTTCATTTTATAGGAGATTTATAAGGAATTTCAGCTCCATTATGAGCCCCATCACTGAAACCTTGAAGAGGGATCGCTTCGACTGGACAAATTCTGCTCAGAAGGCCTTTGAGCAAATTAAAATGCTTTTGATAGAAGCACCCGTTCTTGCTTTACCGGACTTTGATAAGTTATTTGTTGTGGAATGTGATGCTTCCCATAACGGAATTGGAGCTGTTCTTAGCCAAGAAGGAAAACCTCTGGAGTTTTTCAGTAAGAAGTTGTCAGATTCTAAGCGAAGGTATTCCACTTATGATTTGGAGTTCTATGCTTTGGTTCGAGCAATTCAGCATTGGCAGCATTACCTAGCTTATCGGGAGTTTGTTGTTCATTCAGACCATCAAGCTTTGAAATATTTGAGTTCGCAAAAGAAACTCAATGACCGTCATGCTAAGTGGAGTTCTTCCTTGGATGAATTCAATTTCTCTTTGAAGTATAAGACAGGGAAGACGAATGTGGTGGTGGATGCCTTGAGTCGAAGATCGTTGATTTTAACTACGATGAGTTCCCAAGTTATTGGAGTTGAAGAGTTAAAAATTCAATATGTTATCGACTCATATTTCAATCCGGTTGTGACAGCATTACAAGGACCAGAAGCTGAGAAGAGGCTGCCGTACAGGTTGCATGAAGGGTATCTTTTTAAAGGCAACCAGCTGTGCATTCCAGAAGGATCTTTTCGAGAACAAATCATTAGATAACTTCATGGGAATGGTCTAGGAGGATATTTTGGCAGAGACAAGACGATGGCGTTGGTGACAAATCGTTACTACTGGCCGCGTATGTATAAAGATGTGAGCAGATTTGTGAAGCGGTGCTCTGTTTGTCAATTTAGCAAAGGGACATCTCAAAACACTGGGTTGTACACGCCATTACCAGAACCAGAGGCACCATGGATTCATTTGAGCATGGATTTTGTGTTTGGTCTTCCTAAAACATCAAAAGGGTACGACTCTATTTTTGTTGTGGTGGATAGGTTTTCAAAAATGGCACATTTCATTCCCTGTTCTAAAACAGCGGATGCCTCCCACATCGCTGATCTGTTTTTCAAGGACGTGGTACGATTACATGGTGTTCCAACATCAATTGTCTCTGATAGAGATGTCAAATTTCTGGGCCACTTCTGGAGAACTTTGTGGCGAAAATTAAGAACTGAATTGAAGTATTCTAGCACATGTCATCCACAAACAGATAGTCAGACTGAAGCAGTGAATAGGAGTTTGGGTAATTTGCTGAGATGTTTGGTTCGAAACCATGTGAAGAGCTGGGATTCAGTTATACCGCAGGCTGAGTTTGCTTACAACAATTCAGTCAACAGAACTATAAAGAAGACACCTTTTGAAGTTGCTTATGGTCTCAAACCTCAACATGTGTTGGACCTAGTGCCATTACCACAGGAAGCTAGGGTGAGCGATGATGGAGAAGCTTTTGTTGATCATGTCCGCAGGGTTCATGAGGAGGTACAAGCAGCCCTAAAAACTAGTAATGCAGCATATGCAGATGCTGCCAATCAACATAGGCGTCTCCAGGAGTTTGAAGAGGGAGATTTAGTGCTGGTACACTTGAAGAAAGAAAGATTTCCTAAGGGTACTTATCATAAGTTAAAGTCCCGGAAATTTGGACCGTGTAAAGTGCTCAAGAAGATTAGCGCAAATGCCTATTTAATAGAGCTACCTCTTGAGTTGCAGATCAGTCCAATTTTTAACATTTTAGATTTATATCCATTTGAGGGATTTGATGAGGAGGATGTGACTACAGTTGCAGAACAAGTTGATCAACTTCCCGCGAAACAAACTGATGTCATCCAAGAAGTTCTAGATGTCAGGGAAGTGAAATCTAGGAGGGGAAATGCATATAGGCGATTCCTAATAAAATGGTTGGGAAAACCAGCTTGTGAAAGTACTTGGATTGCCGAGGACGAGTTGAGAAAGATTGATCTTGAAATACATGCTGAAGCAGCCAAAGCTTATTCAACAGATTCAGCTACCTTTTAACCTGGGGAGATTGATGCAGGAGCATAGACTTAGGATTATTTTACTATGCTTATTTATTTAGTTATTGCCTATCTTATTTAGTTATTATTTTGAGTGGATGTTTTATGCTTTTAATATTTATTTAGGTCATGTGACTAACATGTGACTTTTAATTAGAAGAACTATTATAAATACCCTAATAAGGGTTAGCAGCCGCAACCTATGTTTCATTTATTCAGAGTAGAACTCTTTTCAATAAAGGTTTAGCCGAATTTAAACCTAATTATCTTGTCCCATCAATTAGAGTGGCTATCTCTTTTTACTTAATTGCTTCTTTGATTTTTACCCTGCATCAGTTTGGCATCCTCGTACTTTATATCTAGTTGCCAATTGAAGTCCCATTCCTAGCATTAAGGAATAGTTTTTTAGTCTACAATTAGAAACTGTGAAGTATGGACGTGAATATGGGGCTCGAGTATGATATCATACGAAGACAGTGATATGAAAATTTTCAAAAATTTAGGGCATGACACGGCAAGATATGCTAATAGAAAAATATTATTATATATACTTCAGAATATAATTTCATTACTTTTAAATAAAACACAGATAACCAATAACACATAATAAAAATTATCCCCTAATTAATCAAATTAACAAGATTTGGCAAATTGACCTCCAATAGCTTGCCAAATGTCCCTTGATTTGGGATAATTGGGTCATTATTCTGATTTATTGGGGAGATAATGTGGAGATTTTGGGGGAATGAAATCTTCTTTTCTTTCCCAGATGGTTTTAAAAGTATTAAGTTTAATTGTAATTTTATTAATATATTTGTGTTGAATAATTGCTTTTATCATATAAAAAAGAACACCAGGCGTTATAAATACTTTAAATATCATAAAATGGGTTTTTACGATTATAACTATAATTACTTTGCTATGAAGCATGGACACATAGGAATGCCCGACGTACTTGTTTCATATTCGTGTCTGACACAGATAAATCTCTAACATGGTCAAAACACAAAAATAAGACAAGCCGCAAAAGGACTAGACATGATAATGAAAAGACTGTCACTCATTGGAAAGAATCAAAAGAGAAGAGGGAAATGTTGAGTAAATTATAATCTATTTTATATTCAGATTAGAGATGAAAATTTATTGGAAGGTGAAATGATTAAGGGAAGAAATTGAAGGTTTGACCAAAAAAAAAACTTTAAAATTTGGCTAAGCCACTATTTTTTTTAAAAAAAAAATATTTAAGTTTATTGGGTCACAGTTTTTGAGCCTATAAAGTTAGTGGGTTAGATTAATTTGAAATATATATGATACAAATATATTAATAAATTATAATTAAACAAATATTTTTCTAAATAAATTCTACCAGATTTGAGAATTTTTATTGCATGTTATCTGTATTTAATTAAAAATTAATGAAATTATTATATACAACAAATATATTTTTATATATTATTTTTTTACTATCATATTCGTCATGTCGTGTTCTAATTTTTTGAAAATTGTTGCATTCACTGGTGCATATTGTAAATCATTTTAGTGTCTAGTGTCCATGTCTGTGCTTTTAGTTACTTCGTTTTATAGAGAGTAGTACAAACTTGAAAGAAAAAAAATTCATGACCACAATGACTGAGATTGTATCCTTAAATGTCCGCAATCACGATAAATGTGATGCTACCACAATTTAAATCCCTACTCCTTTGATAAATTTATAAATAATTGAGCCTAATCAAGGGGAGCTTGAGTAGCTCATAGTTTTTGAAGCCAAGCTTGAGCACGAAAAACTAACGCTATGTTTGGATTGAAGTTAGTAAAGGTAAGGAAAGGTAAGTAAAGGAAATGATACTTCATTCCCTTATTTCAACCCCCTCCCTTTATTTTAATTTAAATAGTATCCAAACAAGGGAAAGGTTTCCTCATTTCCTTTCCTTTCCTTTCCCTTCTCTCCCTTCAATCCAAACATTGTGTAAAGCCAACCTCAAGCCTCGAGGTTTTAAAAGGAAAGAAGCTCGAGCCTATTGGCTAGCTCGGCTTGATTACACCCCTAAACTGTACTAGTAAGTTAAGTAGGTTTCGCACCTTCCATAATGCAAAGTCAGAAGGATTACGCTTCCTTGAGTCAACGGCAACACGTTCACCTGCTCTATTATTTTCCAGCTTCTGCCCAGATAACTTGCCATAATTTGGGAATTTATCAACAGCGAAAAACACGTCCCCATGAGCCACATATCCAAAGTCTTTGTTTATAATCTGCAAAATAAAAATATAGGGAAAGTTATTGGTGGAAAAACTGCATAGAAAGCATCGCCTTTATGCATAGCAAGAGGCAAAAGAAATAAAAGTATCATTAGCAATATTTGGCGTTGGCCCAAACACAACAGCAACAAAATGTATAAAAGAAAGTAAACATTGAGACAAAATCAAGTCTGTCTATTATTGCAATATATTTTAAAAGGTAAAAGTTGGGGGTAGATTGTAGCTCTCACAAAAACACAGCATTTCTCCATGGAATATACGTAATAAACTTCATGTCCCGCAGCTCAACAACTCTCAACAATGTAATTAGGCAACTTCAGCTCAATATAAAGTGGCAGCTTTACAAAAAGTCGAAAGCACTCTTCTACTTCTTTATGGTTGATATTTAAAGGAAAACTTCTAAAATGCCACTTATAAGACCAGGGCATGGGTCCTTGCATACACTTCTTTTGGTTAGATCATTGATAATCATTGGGTAGAATATGTAGAGAAATTACAAGCATATGGTAGATGAAAATGGCATGCCTGATAATAGCTTTCTATCAAAATAATATGGTAAATGAGCTGACAATATAACTACCAAATATTACTATTTAAATATTTAATCTTTTTGTTAATGCAAAATACATACATACATACATGCATGCGCACATAGATACATAAAGTGTTATCATGGGCTTTCTATGAGCATACGCTTAATTCCCCAAAAGTAGCAATAGATTGCAACAGTGCACTTGATCATGAATAGGTGCACTACACTTCCACAAAAAGAGAGCAATAGAGATGCAAGGTTGCAATAGGGGGAGAGATCTACATGTAGTATCTATATGTCTACAAAAAAAGCATATTCAGAGGAAGAAAACCTGAGTTATCATATCTTTGATCTGCTCAATGTGATCAGACACACGCGGCTCATGTGTTGGAGAAAGACACAGTAGATCAGCCATATCTACATTATATTCTTTACAGTAACGGTCACTCAAACTTAATGGATCTTCTCCAGTCTCATTTGCCCGACGAATTATCTGAAAAGTTCAACCATTAGCAATCTCAACAAAAAATGAGGAAGATATAATGGGTTGTTGAGAGATGACTGATGGACCAGTAGTCAGAAAGCAAAGGTAGTACAACATTGGCAGCGAGACGAACACATTCCCTCTATAACAGCTACACTCAGCAGGGCAGAACGCTCTTAAACAAGCTCAAAACAAATTAACATGTAATACAGAAGTCCTTAAGCATTTATTCAAGCTAACTGTTCACATATTTGGTAAGCAAATTATTCACAAATAAATTTAAAAGGAAAAAACAAAAAACTAAGTTGTGGTTTCAAACCTCCCATATGTGCAAATGAATTTATATCAAGTTTAATTCATTGCACTAAAATGAGAAATTATCACTTCAACATCAAAAATAAAAAATGACATTGCTCCCAACTAAAACAGCAATACAAAACCAAAGAGAAGATCGGATAAAAATTCAGACCTTATCATCGACATCAGTAAAATTCCGCACATAAGTAACCTCATAGCCCAAGTGTTGTAAGTACCTATATAATTCCAATTAACAATTTAGTCAGCAATCAATTTATATTTATAAGAAAACAAGACATAAGGGATATTTCGGTGAACAAATTATACAGACCTGTAAAGGACATCAAAGGCAACGGCGGCACGAGCATGGCCAAGGTGGCTGAAATCATAGGCAGTGACACCGCAGACGTACATGCCAACTTTTCCAGGTATTTTGGGCTTGAAGACCTCTTTTTGCTGAGTCATGGTATTGTAAATAACGAATTGGAACTCTTCGGTTTCCTTCTTAGCCACTGTTTTAGGGGCTTTTTTCTGGTTTGCTCCTTGCTTTGAGGGATCCATGGCCAGATTAAAACAACAAAACTCCCCCCCCCCCCAATCCCTAAACGGATTTTGTATGAGCGTTAATTTCAGATTTCAACGTAAGTTAGACAAAATAACTGATTCAATTCGGATTCATTTAATTTATTAGGTTTCAAAGAAAATTAAGAGAAGCTATGGAGATAAAACCACTAATCAGAAAAGAAAGAAGATAAATGAGATGGAATTAAGATCAAAAACCCTAATCTTTGCAAAAAAATTAAGGTAAGTTTTTTTAGGACAAAAAAACAGAAGAAAAGCTACCAACATACCTGTGGATGTGGAAGTCTTAGCGCGGATTTTGGGGGAAAACGAAGGTTCAACTGCGTGACGGCTACTCTTGCAATGCTTTTCCAGTCTGGCTTCACCCCATTTTGCGAGCCTTCTATTTGGATTCCATACGGCCTATACCTATACTAGACCTGGCATTTTGTGAAATCGTATAGTGTTGTGTATTTTTTCTTCCAATAATCCCATGTGTTTTATATTAATATTATATTAATATAAATTCTGATATATATATAATTTATGTTATATAAATTTTGATATATTTATGATATTTTCATATTTTCATATATTTTATATTATATTTTATATTATATTTTAATTATTTTTTTATATTATTTTTTTTTCATATAATCCTATCCAATATTATTAAATCTAAACTATATTTAATATCAGCCCTCTAACAGTAAATATAGCAAGAAATTTAAGTGCCAATCCACTTAAAAATGCAATGTGATAAAACCGTGTTATTCCCACTTATTCTGTATTTAAAAGAAGCGATTATTATTCTCTTTCCTCAAATAAAAATAAAAATAAAATAACATGTGTTTGTTGAAATAAATAAAATAAAATAACACAAGTGTTTCACATGATTATCATTTATATTTATTGAAATATGTTGAAGTGTCGTAGCAATTTGATCATGGGATTACTCACAAAAATACAAAAAAATATTATTTATATATTATCGATAGAGTTTTAAAATTTTACAAAAAATTATAAAATTAATATGCATTTCATTAAAATACATTTATAAAAATTAATAATCCAATTGATTATTAAATAGACCAATGGTAACCATTGAATCCTACTTATGAATTTTAATTCATCATTGATATATAATAATAATAATAATAATTTTAAATAAATACTTTATAATTTTTTTTTTTTTTTGACATTTGCTTAGTCAAATTGCTCCCTTGCTGATAAACAAACATTATCTTTTAAAAGGTTAATTTTTGAATTATTAATTTTTATTCTTAAACTTTTTGGTTCATTACTTGTGTTTTTCACATCACTCTTTGGACTCTCTTAAATGAACATCTAAGTATATTAATTTAAAAACTCATCACATGGGTGCATTATGCAACATTCCTTTTTTTACTTGTCATTTTGTTCCTTAAGGCCTCACACCTGACTTTTTTCTTTTCTTTTGTGTAGTTAATTTTTTGATTTGTAAGGTTAGAGAAAGAATTATGCAAGAAGAAATTTTTTAAGTAGAGAAGCTTAGGTTGAAAATTTTGGAAAGAAGATAATAAAATTAATAGTATTTTTTAGTAAACATTTATATCTAGTTGAGTTTCCACATGACTAAGGTTTTTTTTAGTGTAGAAGGTTCTTTGATAAAGAAAAAGAGCGTTGTAAACAAGTGAAATAGGATGTGTAGGGAAACTGCAACGAGAAAGACTGAAACAAACCCTAAAATATTGAGTGTAGCGATAGGTGGTGGTAAGCAAGGTGAAAGGAGTAGAGAGATGGTGGAGTAAGACTGAGAAGAGAATCAAAGAAAAGAGAATTGCTGAGAGAAAGTTTACCAAATGCCCCAAAGTCCTCCATATGAGTTGTGAGAGCTCCTATTTATAGGTTTCAAGAATAGGAATTACATATCATAAGCATTGAAAGGAATAATGATAGAAATTGTTAGTTATCAAGGAATTAATGTTTTGTTTGATTGGAGTTTAGATTGTTGTTGGTAATTGTGAGTAGTGAACAAGAGTCCACTATCTATTCCAAAAGAAAGGAAAAAGCACTCATACTTTAAGAACAAGTTAAGAGAACTATCTTCATATCTGATCCACATAGCCAAGCTCTCCAGAACATCCCAATAGTGAATTTAACCCAAGAACCCTATCATATTTCAAGGTTATTTCCACTTCTTCTGCTTCGGTGAGATAGCATTAGGTGAAACGTCTTTTGTAGAATAATTTTCCATAGATGTGCTTTCCATGAAGGTGTTGTTCCGTGAATGAGTTGTTTCGTGAAGGCGTTGTTGTGATTAGGAGTTTTTCTGAACAAGAGCTATTCTGAACAAGAGTTGTTCTGAATAGGAACTGTTTTGAACAAGAGTTGTTTCTGAACAAGAGCTATTCCAAACAAGAGCTTTCCAATGAAGGAACTTTCATTGAAGTAATCTTCAGTGAAGCGACCTTATTACTTGTTATGGATGACCTTCTATTGTATGCGAAAGTGTAATTTCCTGTAAAACAATTTTGTTATTCACTCAAAAGAGATAATATATAAGTGAAAAGAGATAATATATAAGTTGCCAAAATTAAGTATCTACATTTTGCCTATTGCATGAGAATTCTTAATAGAAGAAGTTCTCATACATTAATGGTGGAATGAAAAGCAAAAGATGGAATATAAAAATAGTAATAGAGTCATTTTAATCTTATAAATAAAAAATAGATGATGTGAGTCTTTTCACCAAAGGGAACATGTGAGGCAAAAAAAAGTTAAAAAAATTTGTGTTAAATTTTTTTTCTCACTTTACTACCCTTGTATGGAAAATCCTTTTGATAAAAGTCATGGAGCGTTCCACTCATAAAAATTAAAATAAACAAAGAAGGAAAATAATGCAAACAAGAGCGTTCTCGTAAGTAGTGTTATAATACACGAGATTGTTCTGTAAGGAACAAAACTATGCAGGAAACTATGTAAAGATGTTTAAAATATTCTAAGATATATTTATTTTTCACAAGTAATTTATGCTGTAAACATCGAATTTTGTTCGAGCCCCTAAAAAATATAATTTCCCTTAATCCCTCGGGATTTTAAGATTTCCCTTAATCCCGTGATCTGTTTTGACGCATTGGGTTGAAAAAACGAACATTGAAAAATTCAACATGGAATAATTCAAAATTGGAGAAGTCAAAGTTGATAAAGTCAAAGTCAAAGTTGATAAAGTCAAAATCAAAGTTGACAAAGTCAAAGTCAAAATTGGAAAAAGTCAACTTTGGAAAAATCAATTAAAGAGAAAAAATAGTGGATAGAAATTGGTTGAAAAGCTTGAGACAACTTTGGAAGACCAATTTATTCATGAAAATAAGGTGGAAATGGAAGCTTAATTTATTATAAGAATTTGATGGAAAATTGGAAGCCTAATGTTGGAAATCAAAGAAAATGGAAAGAGGCCTAATTTTAGAGTCCAAGCAATTGAAAAGTTGGTGGAAATTTAAAAGACCAATTTATATGTAAGAGCTTGGTGGGAATTAGGAGTAAAATTTAGAAGTCCAATTGGTAAAATTTGGGTGGAAAGTTGGATGCCCATTTTTGAAATCCAAGTGATGAGAAAGTTGGGCGGAAAGTTGGAGGCCCAATTTTGAGATCCAAGTGGTGGGAAAGTTGCTAGAGGATGGAAGCCCAACTTAAAAATCCAATAGATAGGAAGTTGGAAGCCCAAAAATGTAGGAATTTGGTGGGAGGCCCAATGTTAGAGTCCAAGTAGAAAATGGATGGAAGAAAGAGGGGTGAAATTAGAAACAAGTGAGAAGTTGAAGATAAATATGAGAATAAGCATAAGGTAAACTTGTAATAAAATGGAGGAGTGAAGTATGCTCTTGGAAGGCCAAATGGCAACTTGGTAAATAAATCAATGAGTCACACAAGAAAAGACATGACTCATCAAGGAAGGACATGACTCACCAAGGAAGGCTTGAAGGTCATTGCCTAGGGAAGGAGAGAATGCCAAGTGGCTAAAAGAAAGAAGGATCTAGAGGAATAGTGGGAGGCCAAATTCGGCCAAGGCATTTTTTGGGAGCAATAGGCTATTCGATTAAGAGAGAATTAGGGAGAAAAGAAGAAGAAAAAAAGGGAGAAAAGGAGAAAAAAAGGAAAAGAAAAAAGAGAGAAAAGAAAGAGGGTTTTCATGCTTGGAAAAGCTAGAGAATGTAGCTTTCTTTTTTCTTCTTGGTTATTGTTTTTGATTTTCTATTTTCTACTATTTTCAAATTTTGAAGTTTTTTCAAAAATATTTTAAAAAGACTACTATTTTCTTCTCCTTTAAAGCTTTTCAAAATATTTTTTCTAAAATACTTTTAAAAACTTTATTGTTTCTTGTCATTTTTAAAATAAAATATAGCATGGCTTGATTTATTTTCATGAAGGTTGTTTATGATTTTGCTACTTGCTTTGTTATGCTCATCTTGCTTGCCTTGGATATGGTCTATTGTGGTGTATGCTTGATGTGATTATGTTGATCTTTTCTTGAAAACAAAATTTGGTTATGAGCTTGATGATCCTAAGTCTTTAGGCTTTAGGTGATAATTGAGCCGGATTTGCAATCCATGAGGCCAACTTTGAGCCAACCATTTTGTCATTCCTAAAATGATTTTCAAAAAATTTCCCAATAATATTCAGATCTAGATTAATACAATAATCTATTATCAATATGGTTTTTGTATTTTTTGAGATATTGGGTACATTAAACAAGTAAGGATTAGTGTAGGAGTATGAGTGAAATACGTCGTTTTGTGTCATTTTTATTCAAATTCCAAAACTATTTTTTTCAGCCCTTGAACTTGTATATCCGAACCCTTTAACCTTTTTCCAGCAAAGAATGAACTCATTTTAGTGTTCCAAACCCTTTGGTTGAACTCCCCTAAGCATCTTTTAGCAAGGTTAAGCCTTTAGCCTTTCGAAATGTGTCGTTTTGTGTTCAAAATCCAAAACTGCTTTTTCAGCCCTTGAACTCATATATCCGAACACTTAAACTCTTTTTCCAGCAAGGAACAAACTCATTTTAGTGTTCCAAACCTTTTGGCCAACCCCCCAAGCATCATTTAACAAGGTTAAGCCTTTAGCCTTTCAAAATGTGTCATTTTGTGGTCAAAATTCAAAACCTTTTTTTTTTTCAACTCTTCGACTTATATATCCAAACACCATAACCTCTTTTCCAGCAAAGAAATGAATTCGTTTAGGTGTCCGTAACCTTTATTTAAACCCTATAAACCCTTTAAGCAAGAGTCAAATCTTAGGGTATGTTAACCTTTACCGAATTCCTAGATTCCTACGTCCAAAACGGTTTTCACTTTCCAAACTTCACTTCCCTTGGTTTTCAAACCTTGAGTTATGGTAAAGTTAAGGTATGCGGATACTGTGTCCATGGTATTCAGATACCATTGTCCAGTGTCAAAATTGTCGAAAGTTACCTTAGGATATTCGGGTACCCTTTTCTCCATGGTATTTCGGTACTCCTTAATTTGGTTTAAGAAATTGTTATGTCCAAACTCTTCGTCAAGTCCGATTTATGTTTCTTCGAAGGTGTTCGAATATCCCCATGGGTATTCGGATGCCCCTAATGGAAAAAGGAAACACATTTTTGACAATGGTCCCATTTTAGTGTATTTCATGTTTTTCTAGAAAAACGTTTTAAAATTTTTCAAAAAAAAACATACTCTCTCGGTTACATGAACATTAGGCAAAATAATAATTTCTTAGCTCTGCCGGGTTTACCGGGGAGATTAAAAAATTCTCCAACGCACATGTTTACGAAATCGTAAAGTATGATTTTCGTTTTACTCGGAATTATGTAAGTGTTAGGCTAAAGGATTATTCTCCAAGCTCTACAGGGTTTGCCTGGGAGTTCAGTAAAATTTTCCGATGCATGCCATTTATGTAATTTCATATAAAAAAATACATGAAAAAGGATTTTCAAATCAAGGTTGTGTGCATATTTCCTTATTCATGTTATTTAATGATTGATGTTCGTATTATTTTCTTGATTATGCTATTTGATGGTAAATGTTCATATTACTTCTCTTATGTTTGCATCTTATTAATGTTTTTCACATTCATGTTCATAATAAACGAGTTTAAATGCATATGAAAATTGACGTTTTAATAATAAAACAAGGTAATGTTCTCGAATTAAAATAATTCATGAGTTCTCTACCAGGTTAAATGGGGAGGATTTCATCAATTGTCATTAACAACGGAACATCCTTTTAAGAAAAAAGAGAATGATACGGATGATTTTAAAATGAAGAAAAAGTTTATATTTTGTCGGGTTTGCCAGGGAATATAGAAAATGTTTTGATAATAAATTATGAATCATTCTTAAATAATGTGACTATTTTTTAAGGGAATCATTTTAAAATACCGAAACTAAAACCAACTTTCATTGAGACCAAAGATAACACATGATTAATAGGTACAGTTTATACGGACGTTGTGGGGGTGATAATACCTTCCCCGCAGGTAACCGACTCCCGAACCAGCAATTGTTTTTCTCTGGTTTTAAACGCGGACTTTAAAACTAGTTTTTAAAAAAGGATTTTATTTAATTTTAAATTTTTTTACAAAAACCGATTTTAATAGGTTGCCGATCACACCTAGCCAAAAAGATCAGTGGTGACTCCCCTTTTCGAGATTTTTCAAAACCCTATTATTATCGAGGACTTATTATCTTTTTAACCTCCCAATGTCATTAGCGGTCGTGAGATCGTTACGACATATGCTATACAAGTTAGCTAGAAACTTAATAAAATAGTAAAACTTTGTAGAGAGCTCATTAGACTAAACTTGAAAAGAAAAGAAAAGGCAAGTAAATATTTATCATTAAAAATCTTGATTCTATTGAGCCTATTAATACAATAGTTGTTTTTGAGAAATTTTTCAACTCAAAATAAATTAGAATTTTGATTTCTCTTAGAGTTAGAAGTTTGGTTTCTCTCAAAGTCCTTTGAATTTCTTTGAACAAGTAAATTATTTTCATTCTTTTTTTTTAAAGAACATGAAGTATTGTGCGTAGATCTTTATAAATTTTAAAATCTTGCATTAGATGGTTCTTTGGTAAAGAGAGAAAATGTTGTAAATAAGTGAAACGGGGTATGTCGAGAGACGACGGAGAGAAAGACTAGAGAAGACCCTGAAGTATTGAGTGCAGCGATAGACAGTGGTAAGCAAGGTGAAATGAGTAGAGAGATGGTGGAGTAAGGCTTAGAAGAGAATCAGAGAAAAGAGAATTGTAGAGAGAAAGTTTGCCAAATGCCCAAAAGTCCCCTAAATCAATTATGAGAGCTCCTATTTATAGGTGTCAAGAATAGGAGTTACATATCATAAGTATTGAATAGGAATAATGATAGAAATTGTCAGTTACTATGGCAATAATGCTTTATTTGATGAGAGTTTAGATTGTTGTTGGTAATAGTGAATAGTAAATAAGAGTACACTATATGTTCTGAAAGGAATGGAAAAGCACTCATACCTCAGGAAAAGGTTAAGAGGAGACCTTTTAACTATCTCCATATCTAATCCACCAAGGTAAGCTCTCCAGAACAACCCAATAGTGAAATTAACCGAAGAACCTTGCCATAGTTCAGGGTTATTTCCACTTCTTCTATTTCGGTGAAGTAGCATTAGGTGAAATATCTTTTGTAAAATAATTCTCAATTGAGGTGCTTTCCATGAAGGTGTTGTTCCGTGAATGAGTTGTTCCTTGAAAGTGCTGTTTCGTAAAGGTGTTGTTTCGTGAAGGTGCTGCTTTGAATAAGAGTTGTTTTGAACAATAGCTGTTCTGAACAAGAGCTGTTCTGAACTTGAGCTATTCTGAATAGGAGCTGTTCTGAACAGGAATTGTTCTAAATAAGAGCTGTTCTAAATAGGAACTTTATAGTGAATGAACTTAAAATGTGATAAGCATAGAGTGCTGGATCTAAGTGTTGTATATATATATATAAATATTACCAAATAATAAAATGTTTCAAAGTTATTTTAACTGTGTTTTGTTTTTTGACAAATGTTAAAAATCACATATATTGCATGTTTTTATAAATTAAGTGTGTTTGAAGGAAAAATTGTAAATGTTTAAGGTGATCAATCATTTGAAGAGTGATGATTTTTCATCCAATAGTTGGCTTTTCATGAAGGGGTATTAATTCCAAGAGTGATGATTCTTCATCCAATAGTTGACTTTTGATGAAAAGATATTCATTGCAAAAGTGATAATTCTTCATCCAATAGTTAACTTTTCATGAAAAGGTGTTTTTAACACCTGTTAATGCCTATAAATACCTTCATTACACTAAACTCAAGAATCTTTACATTCAATTACTCATTCTCTCTCACTCTCAAATTTTTTTTTGTTTTGGTTCAACTGTGTTTAAGAATAACTTGAAGTGCAATCCGATTTTTCTTCGTATTGGCATTGTATCCTGAGAATAACATTTCCAAGAGTCTATTTACACTTAAATAGGGAAACTGTTATTCTTAAGATAGCTTCCTGGAAGTGCCTTGATGGAGACTCAATTAAGAGTTGTAAACCCAAGTGCAGGTTATGTTCAAGTAATAAATTCTCGGGTGTCCGAGGTCGAACCACAGGGAAGCGTATTAATAAGTATAAGTTTATAAATATATAAGACAAAGAAAGTAAACAAGATAT
The DNA here is from genome assembly GCA_030761205.1 of Fremontodendron californicum. Taxonomy (NCBI): domain Eukaryota; kingdom Viridiplantae; phylum Streptophyta; class Magnoliopsida; order Malvales; family Malvaceae; genus Fremontodendron; species Fremontodendron californicum. The sequence continues at coordinate 13,415,920 of JAULJL010000013.1, read as the reverse complement.
TAGGGAATCAACAACAAAATAAGATAAACAAGATATTAGAGAACAAAATAAACAAAATAACATAAAAACAATTAAACAAGATATAAAAAACAATAAGAAAGGATGTTGAGGTTAGAGAATCCACTCTTGGTGTTATGCTAAGATTAATCTTGTTTTATTACACAATTGAAATCCACACATAAGGGAGGTTCCAATCGGAAGGTTTAGCAATTCAGTCCAACGTCCATAGCATATGATATTATGTTCATTTGGTGTCCTCAAAACTCATAAAAAGAGTCCAAGCATTCCTTATGCCAAGGTATATGTCTACAACAAATCAAGGTTATGAAACCAAGCATTTACTGTGCCATTTTCATTGTCAATAATGAATCAAGATCTCTACTTTGCAAGTATGATTTTAAACCAAAAGAAAATATTATCTATACTAGTATTTATAAATGATGATTCATTTTAGCTCATGTTTAAGAGACTAACCTTAGCATTTACCAAGAGCTTCACCTCATCACCTCAACAATATGATTAGCAACACATACTAGATATGAATAAAATGAAAAGAAATGTAAGAAGCATAAGTAAATAAAAAAGAAAACTAGAGAAAGGAAAGAAGAAGAAAACTTAGAGAATTTTACTACAAAGGCTAATATCCTACCAATGTATAATGTATCCCAATACTCATCCAAGGCCCTCTATTTATACACATTTTGGAGGGCTAAATGACAAGAGACAAGCTTTACAAATTTCAAAGGTAGGTATAATAGGTGGGTGCATTTTTCTAACAATTTTCGTCATATTGTATGACAATTCTGATCAGCCATCTTGATGGTCGATTTTGTCAATGTTGGAGGCTCGATCTGATAAAATGGTCTTCTAGAACAATATACCCCTATCAGTTACGGATCCATAGCCGTTGGAATCAGATCATTTGCGCACGTGGATCGGGAGATATGGTCAAAATACCAAAACGGTGCAGAACAGACGTCATTGCACATCAGCCAACTTGATGGTCGATTTCGCTAGGGAAAACGACTCCGTTTCAAGAAGTGTAAAACATGAAAAAGATAGATATGCCTCTTAGCTTTGCAGGGATACAAAGTTCAGCCTTATTGCTTCAGTGAAACTCGAGATATAGCTGATATGGCAAAAGGTGTCAGAACTGGAACTGAACTGGATTTGCCCTTAATTCTAGTAATCTGAAATCACTCAAAGAAACTTGTGAAAAACACCAAATTACATAAAAATATAAAAGATCATAAACACAATTAGACTAAACAATAATAACTCGTATTTGACACAAAACAATAATAAAACATAACTAAAAACTATATAATTATACGAGTTATCACACCCCCATACTTAGATTGTTGCTAGTCCCTAGCAACGACTCAATAAAAATAAAATAAGAAAATCTAATCTAATCCATTTTCGTAGGAAATCACGGTGGCACTTAGCATGTGACACAAGCCTTTAAACCCCTAGGTGTCCCTAGTGGACGAGTTTAGTCTCGTGAGGGTTTACTAGGACGATACCCACAAACATTGAAGACATAAGAAAAACTAAAAATAATAATTATAACTAATCCTTCCAATATAAATTAGAGATAATCATTGGACAAGTCTTAAAAACTAATCAATAGCTTAAAGAAATTCACAAAAAAATCTTGCTTGAATGTAAATAGTTTGAGTTAAGCCAATAATAACATAACATATTTCAATCAAAATAGTGTATATTCAAACTTAATCTCAACTTCTCACATGGGATACTCTCTTGATTTTCACTCTTTAAAGTAGTGGTAAAGTGTTTACACTCAATCAATCTCATGAAAACACTTCTACCATATGCTTGCTTGTCCACCTATTCTCCACTATTTAGATCATACAACTTCATAAATCAAGAGGTCTTTATTCAAGGTTGTAATGGGGCCAAAGGGTTATAATGTGGTTAAAGAACAAAAGGATAAAGATATCACAAAGGTTCCAAAGAGTTCATAGATTTTAGAGACATAATAAGATCATACAAATAAAACTTCTCAAAACTCTTATAAAGCACATAATAACATAGGCTAAATATTCATGTTGAGCCTTTGCATCATTCTAACCAACTTTGTAACATCTTTTTCTAGAAGTTCAAGAGAAGATTTTTTTTTTTTTTTTTTTTTAATATGGGAATGTATTTGACAATGATCCCTTTCTTTTTCTCTTGACTTTTTCTTTTCTTTTCTTTCCCCCACACTTATCTTTTGTTTCTAACCCAAATTTTCAAATAAAAATATCCCTTGTTTTTTTTGCAATATGTCTCAAAATATAAAATTCATCTTTAGAACAAGGGTAAGGATATAAGCATATTTAGGCTAGGTGTAAGTTGTGGTTACCAATAAAACATCATATTTAATGTAGGCTCAAATTGGCTCACTAGTGGGGATGTTCTCGTAGAACATTAATAATGGATGGCTGTTTGGCTCTGGTTATAATCCTAATGCCTCTATCATATTCATGTTGTCACATGTATCAATATAGTCTCAAACGGTTTAAAGCAAGTTCTAGAGAATCATGTAATCATAAGAGCACTCAAGAAAGAAATTAGATTGATTTGTATAATGCATCAATCATTATAGGCTCAAAAACTCACAAAGATGATTATACAAGTCAGATTAAGTCTAAACATGCTTCTTTCTCAATCAACATATCATATTAACATTGGCTCATAAAAAGGTTGACATCAAGCTCAATTCTCATGAAAATCTTCTCACTAATAAATCTGTTTTAGACTTATGCAATTCATATCTCATCATTGTATTGAAAGTAACTAAAAAAAAAAAAAACACATTAAGTCTAAACATGCTTTTTTTTTTTTTTTTTTGTTTTGTTTTTTTGTTTTGTTTTTTTGAAGAAGAAGATTAAATCAAACTGACAAGGTATGTCTCAAGTCTCCCTTACTCAGACCTTGTTCAGAATGAATACTTCTAAATGTCTTAAAACACAACAAATTTTTTTTTTTTTTTTTTTAGCAAAATATGTCCCTTACCCCCTACTAAAATATGACATTGTCCCCAATGTCAAATTTTAAAGGTAGAATTTAGGAGATATTACCTGCAGAGGTTGCTAACCACTTATTATAACTGAGACACAACAAGCAAAATGTTAGATAATGTCACAAAGACAAAGTGCAATCCACTCCTTGCTCGTCCATATCTCTTTTTCTTTTTCCGAGCGTTTGCGAAACAACCGTAGCAGATAAACACTCATAAGCTTGTAGCTTTTTGAGTAAATCTTCAATGGTTGTAGCAGAAATTATGGTTCTCCTTGCCTCTGAAAACATGAATCCATTATCCACAGCATTATCTAAATATGAAAGTAAATTACTAAAATAACCATTAATATTAAGCAAACCAATGGGTTTCTTATTTGTGACCAAAGATGACCAAGAAGCCACGCAAGCTATTTCTTCCAATGTACCCAGACCTCCTGGTAAGGCAATGAATGCATCGGCAGAATGGTACATGATTGTTATCCGTTCAGGGATACTCCAGACTTGTATTTCCTTACCCACGGTAGGTCCACAAAAATCTGTGAATAGTTTTGGCACGATTCCTAGAACTGGACTTCCTCCGGCGTGTGCTGCTGTAGCGACTGCTCCCATTAAACCCGTACTACCGCCTCCATAAATCAAGTGGATCTTTTGTTGGGCAAGTATTACTCCAACTCTTATGGCTTCATCAGCGAATATGTTATTTTTCCCTGGATAAGCACCTCCAAAGACACAAATTTTTTTAATGCGCTGGGACGAAGTGCTTTCCATTTTTTTTTTCTTTTTCGGGTGCCTGAAAGAGAATGAGTACATGGTGTAATATATAGAGGACTGAGTAGTGAATCAGACAAGAGTAATAATGTCGCCGAAAGTGTATTTGACCTGTCAGAAGAAAATGTTAACCTAACAAAAGATTTTTGCGTGATTTCAGGAAGAAAATCAAAAAGAGAAGAAAAATCAATCGTAAAAGACCAATGCAAAAAAAAAAAAAAACGAGAATAATTACACAAATCGAACAACACGTAAATTAAACTGAAATAAAGTTATTGCAAATCAAACCAAAAGCTGAGAAGTCATTTATTGTAGTTGTGATTGTGGCTCACATCTTCCTCTGGTTTTACGTCCAGAAACGGCTTAAACGCCTTCTATGAGTCGAGGATATGCTTCCCATCCAGTTTTCTTACAAGCTGGCAAACAGGGTCTTTTAACATCAGATTCCCAAGATGTTGCCATTCCCTTTGGAATTGCGGCCATAAATCAAGAATTTCTCTTTGTACGTCTCCACTAGGATGCGTCTCAAGAGAAAGTTGGATATTACCCAAATTCTAATTACTCAGTCCATCCTTAATGAATTCAATTTTATCATCTCGATTAGAGGACGGAATCCCAATAGAACGACATTTACCGTTACACGTCCATCGTGCACACTTGTGGCAATTTGAACTCATGCGCTTTGCTCGTCGCTTCTTTGCATAAGTGCTTCTACCTGTACCTGGTAAATGCAAAACAGGAAGATATTCATCTTCACGTACCTTGGCTTCAATTATCCAACGTATGTCTTCAGGAATCCCTTTGTTCATAAGCATTCTTAATCTTTCTAATCGAACTTGGTAAAGCTTCAGTAAAATATTCCGAGGAAAAGGAGGAAATCGTTTCTGCAATCTTTTGAGAATATCATCCATCCTGAAAAAAAAATGAAATAAAATAAAATGAAAGAGAAATTTATATACAATATCAGTTTTGTGGGTAGCTGATGGAACCGACTTAAATAATCACGGAGTACCGTTATCCGCCATTTAACCGGGAAAAAAATGAATTTTTTTTTTTTTTTTTGAAGATTAGTAAAAATTATATTTACATCTAGTTATTTTCAAAACAAGGATCAGAAAGAAAAACAACCTCTTCTTGAGTAACATGATTTTCCAAAAAGAGTTTGAGTCTTTGTCCATTTACCTTGAATACGTTACCATTTTGAGGATTCTCAATGTCAACTGCTCCATAATGATACACATGCTTAACCACAAATGGGCCAGTCCATCTTGATCTCAACTTACCAGGAAATATGTGAAGTCTAGAATTATAAAGTAGAACTTTTTGCCCAACATCAAATATTTTTCTTGAAATTAACTTGTCATGAAAGGCTTTAGTTCTTTCTTTATGAATTTTAGAATTCTCATATGCATCATTTCTGAGTTCCTCAAGTTCATTTATTTGTAATTTTCGTAAATTAGAAGCGTCATCAAGGTTTGAGTTGAACATTTTAATGGCCCAATATGCTTTATGCTCAAGTTCCACAGGTAAATGACAAGGTTTTCCATAAACTAGCCTATAAGGAGACATGCCCAATGCTGTTTTAAAAGCTGTTCGATAGGCCCATAATGCATCGTTAAGTCTAAGAGACCAATCTTTGCGATTTGGATTAACTGTCTTTTCCAAAATTTGTTTAATCTCCCTATTTGCTAATTCTACCTGTCCATTTGTCTGCGGGTGATAAGGGGTTGCAACTTTGTGTGTAATGGCATATTTCTTCATTAATGTTTCAAAAACCTTGTTGCAAAAATGTGTTCCCCCATCGCTTATGATAGATCGAGGAATTCCAAATCGACTCAAAATATTTTCTTTTAAAAATTTAATCACTGTTTTGTGATCATTATTTCGACATGGAATTGCCTCTATCCACTTTGAAACATAATCTATTGCAACTAAAATGTATAAGAAACCAAAAGATGGTGGAAATGGTCCCATGAAATCAATACCCCAACAGTCAAAAATTTCAATTACAAGAATTGGGTTCAAAGGCATCATGTTTCTTTTCGAAATGGAACCTAATTTTTGACAACTTTCACATGACTTGCAAAAATTATGTGCATCTTTGAACAAAGTTGGCCAGTAAAATCCACACTGTAAAATTTTTGCAGCAGTTTTCTTTGATGAAAAATGACCACCACATGCCTCGGAATGACAAAACTTAATTACACTACTTACCTCATTGTCGGGAATGCATCTTCGAAAAATCTGATCAGGACAATATTTGAACAAGTAAGGGTCATCCCAATAGAACTTCTTTACCTCATTCAGAAACTTCCTTTTATCTTGTGTGCTCCATTGAGAAGGAATTTTTCCTGTAGCAAGAAAATTAGCAATGTCAGCAAACCAAGGTGTCGTGGAGACAATTAGAAGTTGTTCATCAGGAAAAGTATCATTTATTGGTGAGGTTCCAAAAGATTCATCACAAACAAGTCTTGATAAATGATCAGCCACCACATTTTCTACTCCTTTTTTATCTCGAATGGTGATGTCAAATTCTTGCAGCAAAAGGATCCACCTCAGCAACCTAGGTTTTGCATCCTTCTTAGAGAGAAGATATTTTAAAGCTGCATGATCACTAAAGACAACAATTGATGATCCAACAAGGTAAGATCTGAATTTATCCAATGCAAAAACAACTGCAAGTAATTCCTTTTCTGTAGTGGAATAATTCATTTGGGCTCTATTTAAAGTTTTACTTGCATAGTAAATTACATGTGGTTTATTATCTTTCCTTTGTCCTAACACAGCACCAACAGCATAGTCACTAGCATCACACATTATTTCAAATGGTAAAGACCAATCAGGAGATCTCATAATAGGAGCAGTAGTGAGCATATTTTTGAGTTTTTCAAAAGCATCTTCACAATCTTTAGTCCATTCAAATGCAGTGTCTTTCATTAAAAGATTACATAGAGGTTTAGATATCGTGCTAAAATCTTTTATGAATCTTCTATAAAAACCTGCATGTCCCAAGAATGACCTAATGTCCTTTACTGTCTTTGGTGTGGGTAGATTAGCAATCAATTCAAGTTTTGACTTGTCTACCTCAATCCCTTTTGCAGAAACAATGTGACCTAGTACAATACCTTTAGTGACCATGAAATGACATTTTTCCCAATTAAGAACAAGATTTTTTTCTTCACACCTAATCAATACATTTTTCAAATTGGCTAAGCAATCATCAAATGAATCACCAGAAACAGAAAAATCATCCATGAAAATCTCAAGATTACGTTCAATCATGTCACTAAAAATGCTAAGCATGCATCTTTGAAATGTGGCAGGGGCGTTACATAATCCAAATGGCATTCTACGATATGCAAAAGTACCAAAAGGACATGTAAAAGTGGTTTTCTCTTGGTCCTCAAGTGCAATGGCAATTTGATTATACCCAGAATATCCATCTAGAAAACAATAAAACTCATGCCCTGCAACTCTTTCTAAGATTTGATCCATGAAAGGCAAAGGGAAATGATCTTTCCTCGTCACTGAGTTAAGTTTCCTATAGTCAATGCACATGCGCCAACCAGTAACAGTCCTAGCTGGAATTAATTCATTGTTTTCATTTTTAACTACAGTAACTCCAGATTTCTTAGGTACGACTTGAGTAGGACTTACCCATTTGCTATCAGAGATAGGATAAATGATTCCATTATCTAGAAGTTTAATGACTTCATTTCTCACTACTTCTTTCATATTAGGATTAAGCCTTCGTTGCATTTGTCTAGAGGGTTTAGCATTTTCCTCTAAATAAATATTATGTGTGCAGATTAATGGGCTTATTCCCTTTATGTCAGCTAAGGTCCATCCTAATGCATTTTTGTGCATCTTCAAAAGTTGTAACAACTTACCTTCTTGTAGTTCATCAAGATGTGAAGAAATTATGACTGGAAAAGTTTCACTCTCACCCAAAAAGGAATATTTTAGCTCGGATGGCAATGGTTTTAACTCCAGCTTGGGTGGTTCAATAGTTGATGGTACAGTGACATTTGTAAGTGATGGTAGTTCCTCAAACTTTTGTTTCCAACAATGCTTATCCTGAAAAGATTTTAACAAAGAATCAGTGTGTGAAATTTCTGAAGCATTATCAAACTCATATTCAATTAAATAAGCTTCTAAAGGATCATGGAATGTGGTAGTGGTGAGATGTTCATGAACAAGTTCTTCAATGAAATCCACTTCATGTACTTCTGAATTATCACCAGGTTGCTTGCAAATGTTGAACACATTTAATTCTAAAGTCATATTTCCAAAAGAAATGTTCAACATACCATTCCTGCAATTTATCAGAGCATTAGAAGTTGCAAGAAATGGACGGCCTAATATAACAGGAATTTGAACATTTGGATTTGAAACAGGATGTGTGTCCAAAACAATAAAATCAACAGGGAAGTAAAAATTATCAATTTGAACCAAAACATCTTCAACTATCCCTCGAGGAATTTTTACAGAACGATCAGCTAGTTGAAGTGTAACAGGTGTTTCCTTGAGTTCACCTAAACCTAACTGTTGATAAACAGAAAAAGGCAAAAGATTAACACTAGCACCAAGATCAAGCAATGCACGTTCTATTCTAGTGTTTCCAATGATGCATGAGATTGTTGGACATCCAGGATCTTTGAATTTTGGTGGAGTAAGGTGCTGAATGATTGAGCTCACACTTTCCGTCAAAAATGCTTTCTTTTGTACATTATGTTTCCTTTTAACTGTGCACATGTCCTTCAAAAATTTAGCATAAGATGGAACTTGTTTGATTGCATCCAATAAAGGAATGTTAATCTTAACTTGTTTGAAAAGTTCATAAATTTCTGCATTTTGATTCAAATTCTTTATTGTTTGCAACCTTTGAGGAAAAGGAGCAGGATGCATACCTTTTTCTTTGTCCAAATTTTCAAGAAGTTCAGACTTACCATCATCCTTACCATTACTTTTCGGAGGGGAAGGAGGATCTTGGTCTTTTGATGGAATGTTTTTGTCAATTGCCTTTCCACTTCGAAGAGTTGTGATAGAACTGGCATTTTCCTGTTGAGTTTCATTGGAGCAAGAAACAAGACATTGAGTAGAAGGGTTAGGCTGAGGTTGAGCAGGAAACTTACCTTTTTCTTGAGTGCGTAATGAAGCTGTCAATGTGGACAAGGTGTTTTTGATCTCATTGATGTCCTGTGAAGTCCGGTTATTCATATTTGCTTGTGTTTGCATGAATGCTTGCAATGTTTCTTCCAAGGTTTGTACACGTGAAGGTTGATAGGAAAAAGTGTTGCCCGGCTTTTGAGATTGTGGTACCTGAACATGATTATTATTCCGCCAACTGAAGTTGGGATGATTTCTCCATTCAAGGTTATACGTTTCAGAGTAAGGAGAAGGAAAAGGCTTTTTAAATGTGTTTATGGAATTTACTTGATCATGCAACGCTTCTTTAAGAATGGGAATGTTTGGACATTCAGAAGTGGGGTGTCCCATGATTTCACAAATTCCACAACTTTCTTCATTTTTAACCGTTTTGACTTCTTTTACTTCTCTAAGTTCCATGGCTTCAATCTTTCTAGCCAAATTAGCTACTTTAGCTTTTATCTCATCTTCTTGAATAAAATGATATTTACCTCTGTTAGAAACAAGATTAGATCTATTGGAACTTTCAGAGGAATTATCTGTGTGCCAGGCTTGAGAGTTATCTGCCAAATGATCTAGGTAGTCAAAGGCTTCTTCAGGTTCTTTTTCTAGAAACTCACCGTTACACATTGTTTCAACAAATTGTTTAGTTTCGGGAGTTAAACTTTCATAAAAGAAACTAATAAGACGCCATTTTTCAAAACCATGATGTGGACAAGAACTTAACAAATCTTTAAAACGCTCCCAGCACTGAAAAAATGCTTCATTTTGATTTTGATTGAAATTTTGAATCTGTCTTTTCAAAGCAGTAGTTTTATGTGCTGGGAAAAATTTCTTTAGAAACTCAGTTTGTAATTCTTGCCATGTGCCAATTGACCTTGGTTTTAAATTATGAAGCCAAATTTTTGCTTTATCTTTTAAAGAAAAAGGAAATAATTTTAGCTTGACAATTTCATTTGTACATTGTTGGTCATTAAAGGTGACACATACATCTTCGAAGTCTTTTAGAAACGAGTAAGCACTTTCCGATTCCAACCCATAGAAATTTGGAAGCAAAGCTATCATACCTGGTTTAAAACGAAAGTTGTTTGCATTGAGAGGAAAAATAAAACAAGAGGGTGATGAGCTTCGAGTTGGTTGCAAGTAGTCACGCATGGTGCGTACTTGTCTGTTCTCATCTTCAGCATGAACACTTTCATTGTCAGCCATGGTAGGAGTTGTATTAGAAAGATTACCTGAAAAAGTTTCACAATAAAATCTAACTAAACGACGAGATCTAAAATCACGTCGCCAAACAAGCATAAAACAAAGTTAATATACAGATTAGGCGGTATAACCAGCCAAAAAATATATATACTAAATTAGGCGGTTTAACCAGCCAATAAAGCAAAGTTAATATACAAATTAGGCGGTATGACCAGCCAATAAAAATAAATATACTTATAAACTTATATACTTAGTATTGCTTCCCCGGCAACGGCGCCAAAAACTTGATGGAGACTCAATTAAGAGTTGTAAACCCAAGTGCAGGTTATGTTCAAGTAATAAATTCTCGGGTGTCCGAGGTCGAACCACAGGGAAGCGTATTAATAAGTATAAGTTTATAAATATATAAGACAAAGAAAGTAAACAAGATATTAGGGAATCAACAACAAAATAAGATAAACAAGATATTAGAGAACAAAATAAACAAAATAACATAAAAACAATTAAACAAGATATAAAAAACAATAAGAAAGGATGTTGAGGTTAGAGAATCCACTCTTGGTGTTATGCTAAGATTAATCTTGTTTTATTACACAATTGAAATCCACACATAAGGGAGGTTCCAATCGGAAGGTTTAGCAATTCAGTCCAACGTCCATAGCATATGATATTATGTTCATTTGGTGTCCTCAAAACTCATAAAAAGAGTCCAAGCATTCCTTATGCCAAGGTATATGTCTACAACAAATCAAGGTTATGAAACCAAGCATTTACTGTGCCATTTTCATTGTCAATAATGAATCAAGATCTCTACTTTGCAAGTATGATTTTAAACCAAAAGAAAATATTATCTATACTAGTATTTATAAATGATGATTCATTTTAGCTCATGTTTAAGAGACTAACCTTAGCATTTACCAAGAGCTTCACCTCATCACCTCAACAATATGATTAGCAACACATACTAGATATGAATAAAATGAAAAGAAATGTAAGAAGCATAAGTAAATAAAAAAGAAAACTAGAGAAAGGAAAGAAGAAGAAAACTTAGAGAATTTTACTACAAAGGCTAATATCCTACCAATGTATAATGTATCCCAATACTCATCCAAGGCCCTCTATTTATACACATTTTGGAGGGCTAAATGACAAGAGACAAGCTTTACAAATTTCAAAGGTAGGTATAATAGGTGGGTGCATTTTTCTAACAATTTTCGTCATATTGTATGACAATTCTGATCAGCCAGCTTGATGGTCGATTTTGTCAATGTTGGAGGCTCGATCTGATAAAATGGTCTTCTAGAAAAATATACCCCTATCAGTTACGGATCCATAGCCGTTGGAATCAGATCATTTGCGCACGTGGATCGGGAGATATGGTCAAAATACCAAAACGGTGCAGAACAGACGTCATTGCACATCAGCCAACTTGATGGTCGATTTCGCTAGGGAAAACGACTCCGTTTCAAGAAGTGTAAAACATGAAAAAGATAGATATGCCTCTTAGCTTTGCAGGGATACAAAGTTCAGCCTTATTGCTTCAGTGAAACTCGAGATATAGCTGATATGGCAAAAGGTGTCAGAACTGGAACTGAACTGGATTTGCCCTTAATTCTAGTAATCTGAAATCACTCAAAGAAACTTGTGAAAAACACCAAATTACATAAAAATATAAAAGATCATAAACACAATTAGACTAAACAATAATAACTCGTATTTGACACAAAACAATAATAAAACATAACTAAAAACTATATAATTATACGAGTTATCATGCCTTGCCAAACCATTTCTTCATTTCTTTTTAATTTTCCTTACTTGGTTGCATTAGTCCATTTTATTTTATACAACAATTTAAGAGTACTACTTCTTCTCCATGGCTACTTCTACAATCAAGCCTCAAGTCTTTGAAATAGAGAAACTTGAACGGTTCAATGGCCTTAACTACAAAAGATGGAGCATGAAGATTTACTATCAAGTAAGTCTCTTAAAGAAGCATATGTTCTACATGAGAACTATGCACAAGAAGTAAAGAAAGATGAAGATTTTACAGCTAAGCAACAAAAGTGGATTACATTTGTCGCTTAACCATTCTTCAAGCACAAGCAACTCTCTTTTCAATGTGTTTGATCAACACAATTCGGCATTGAAGTTATGGCATGCTATTGAAAAAGGTACAAAAATGAAGATGCGGGGAACAAGTCTTTCCTCGTGAACAGGTATGTTAACTTTAAAATGACGGATTCTAAACCCGTTATTGATCAAGTTAATGAATTAAATGACATTGCAACAGAGTGCAATGATGCCAGAGAACCAATCTCTAAAGCTTTCCAAGTATCCACCATTATTGGTAAGTTACCTCAATCCTGAAAAGATTATGAAAGGTATTTGAAACATAAGAAAAAGTCATTTACCTTAGATGAATTGGTCCAACATATTCAAATTGAAAGTGAATCCCAGAAGAGAGATAAAACTTCTTATAATGTGTAGAACATTGAAAGTCCTACTTCATCTAATTCTCTCAAGTGTGAGAACGAATCTCACAACAAGGGGCAAAAGAACTCTTCAAATAGGAAAGGGAAGTTCAACAAATTCGGAAAGGACTTCAAAAAGAAAAAAGATCCTTGCTATTGTTGTTGGATTTAACCACGCAAGTGCACGTATCACAAACAAGTAATAAAAAGGAAGTAAAGTGTCGAACCACGAGGAATTGTTATTAATTTTGCTAAGTACTAAAATTAACACACTCAATCTTATCTAAACAATTAAATAACGATGGTAATTAAAAACTAAAATTAAAAGAAACTAATACTGAAAGCAAGTAAATTAAAAAGGGTGAATTCAATTATTTATAAAAGCCTAAGATTATAAGTTTCCTCAACACTTTGCTTGAATCTCTCAATACCTCTTCACTTGATTAATGATCCTGAGTTGTTAACCTAGAGTTCTAATTTATTTATAAGTATCTGTCGATGGTCTCATAAAAATATCCTTCTTAACCAATTAACTAACCAACTATGAAAATTGATTTTAAGAAGAACTCATTAAGCTTAGGCTCTAACAATGGTTACACATGACAAGTAAGTATATTTCTACCCTACCTGCAGATCAATTCATCCTAATAAATGAATATGAAACATGTGTCTTTCAATCCACGTCTAACACTAAACTCCCTATGTCTAGTTGTATTTAGGTTAACAAATCAATCTAATTGGTGGCCAATCAATTAGAAGCATTAAGAACAAGAATGAACAAACAACTCAACAAACCATTAAATCAAGCTAGAGAGAGAAAGTAAATTCAAACTATGTGTTGAGTTCCATTGAAATCCTAGTAAAATAAAATTAGTTCATGATAATTAATGAAAACAAATATTCAAATAGTTTCACCATCATCAACAGCACAAGAAAAATAAAGAAGAGAAAAGAGAAAACTAAGAGTTGCCAATTCTTGAATCTTGAATCTTCAAATCTTCTAATCTTATTGAGAGAATTTGATGGCAACTATCTTCTTGAGAGAGAATTAGGTTTCTAGGTATCCAATCCTTTTTATTATGACCTAAAAGAGTCCTATTTAAAGTGTCCAAGGCCTCCTGGAGTCCGAAACTTCGCGGCCAAGCAAACAGGTAAGTTAGTCAAAATTTACGTTTTTTCTCTATTTTATGCAGTTACTGTTCACATCCCAGCGCTGCAGCGCTGACTCTCGAATTGGAGCACCAGCCTTCTCGGTTTGCTGCACTTTGCCTCTGTCATCTTCTCAAACTTTGTCAGTTGTTTTGACAGGGCAAAACTCGTGCTATTTTGACGAGTCTTACACCGTTGGAAAGGTATGGAAGTCAACTTCAAAAGTAAAGAAGGTATTTTCTCAAATGAAGTCTTTAAGATCAAGTTTTTCTTGAAAGAAGCTCCGGAGGTCGAATCTGCATGCTTATTATTTTGCACCATTTTTCATCGTTTTACACCTCGAAGCTCCAGATCACCTTGGACCTATAAAAACACATAAATAATAACTAAATAACTATTTTAAACATAAAATGGATAAATAAAATAAATATAAAAACCTCTAAAACTAATCAAATCCTAATAAAATCCTCAAAGACTTAGCCGATTTAAAAGCATAAAAGGTGGCAAAATAACTATATTTCCTAGAGTTATCAGCTATGTGTGTGGAAAGGATGGTCATTTTACAAAAGTATGTCATTTCTGAAAAGGCAAGAAAAGTGAAGCCAACATGGTGATTGAAGATGATATGGTTGCAATGCTCATTGAAATCCTCATGGTTGATAACCAAGAAGATTGGTGGATTGATTCTGGTGCAACTTGTCATCTCACTCCCTTCAAAAGTGCTTTTAAGACCTATGAAGAGATCAATGAGGATAAATCGATCTTCGTGGGGAACTACTCCACTTGTAAGGTTGTTGGGAAAGGGACTGTTAGACTTCTTCTTACTTCCAACAAGGTCTTAACTTTGCAAGATGTATCACATTCATAGCCTTAGAAAAAGTTTAATTTCTGTAAAGAAATTAGATGATAATAGTTTCAAAGTTGTGTTTGATTCTCAATAGGCGATCATTTCTAAGAAATGATCATTTGTAGGAAACGAATATGCTGAATACAATATTTATGTTCTCAATATCAATAAAAGTTCTTTTAATTATGCTTATATTATTTATGTAAATGATTCAAATTATTTGTGGCATCATAGACTAGGACATATTGGCATGAATGCATTAAGTAGAACGTATTCTCATTATTTGATTCCTAAACCAAATTCATTTTAGTACTAAAACTTGTGAATATTGTGCTAAGTAAAGATTAATGAATCTCCTTTTAAATCGCTTTTCAAAACAAAATCATTATTAGAATTAGTTCATACTGATTTATGTGATAATAATGACTTTTTAATTAGAGGATGAAAAATGTACTTTATTACTTTTATAGATTATTTCTCTAAGTATACTTATGTTTATTTGCTTAGAACAAAAGATGAAGCTTTTGAAAGTTTAAGATTTTCAAAGAAGAAATTGAGAATTTGACTAATAAGAAGATTAAGAAACTTAAATCTGATAGGAGTGGTTAATTTCTATCAAATGATTTTATATCTTTTTGTGCATTACATGGTATTATTAGAGTATCTCTACTTCTAATACCACCTCAAAATGTAGTAGAGAAAAGGAAGAATAGGACTTTGCTTGAAATGATAAGTTCTATGCTCTAGCATTCTAAGTTACCTATGAGTTTTTGGGGAGAAGCACTGTTTACTTCATGTTATATTTCTAATAGAATCTTGCATAAAGGCTTCGATGAATTGAGAAGAAGCAAAAGAAAGAGAATTAAAAATAATTTTGGATCGGACATGTTTACTTACATGTTAGAGGATGATCCTAAAACTTTTCAAGAGGTAACGAACATGCATGATTCCAATTAATGGAAGAAAACTATGGATGATGAAATCAAATCCATACTTGAGAATAAAACATAGCCTTTAATGGATCTACCTCCTAACACTAAATCTATTAGCTCCAAGTGGGTTTTGAAAAAGAAACTCAAAATCGATGGTAGTATTGATAAACACAAAGCTAAATTAGTAACCAAAGGTTATAGTCAAAAGGAAGGTTTAGATTACTTTGAAACTTTCTATCCGGTTACAAAGTTTACTTCTATAAAAGTAATATTTTCAATTGCTTCAATTTACAACCTTGAAGTACATCAAATGAATGTAAAAACGACCTTTCTAAATGGTGATCTTGATGAGGAAATCTACATTCATCAACCAGAAGGTTATGATATTCAAGAACAAGAACACAAGGTATGTAAGCTCAACAAATCTCTTTATGGCCTTAACAAGCACCTAGGCAATGGTATAAGAAGTTTAAGAAAGAAATCAAGAAATTTGGTTTTAAAAATAGCATAATAGAGTGTTGTGTCTTTATTAAAGTCACAAGTGATTTCAAAGTTTTGATTACTCTTTATGTTCACGATCTTCTTATATTTGGCACTAATATGGAATGTATTAATTGAGACTAAGTTTTTTTTTTCACAAGCTTTTGATATTATAGACTTAGGTCTTGTTGATGTAATTTTAGGTGTTAAAGTGTTTAGAAAGACAAATGGATGGAAAACTAATGTTTTCAATTGCTTCAATTTACAACCTTGAAGTACATCAAATGGATGTAAAAACCGTCGTTCTAAATGGTGATCTTGATGAGGAAATCTACATTCATTAACTAGAAGGTTATGATGTTTAAGAACAAGAACACAAGGTATGTAAGCTTAACAAATCTCTTTATGGCCTTAACAAGCACCTAAGCAATGGTATAAGAAGTTTAAGAAAGAAATCAAGCAATTTGGTTTTAAAAATAGCATAATAGAGTGTTGTGTCTATATTAAAGTCACAAGTGATTTCAAAGTTTTGATTACTCTTTATGTTCATGATCTTATATTTGGCACTAATATGGAATGTATGAATGAACTAAGTTTTTTTTTTGTTTTATTTCACAAGCTTTTTATATTACAGACTTAGGTCTTGTTGATGTAATTTTAGGTGTTAAAGTGTTTAGAAAAAATGTGATGCACGCAGAATGGTGTATCTTTTTAAACCTTGCACTAATATGATAAATTATATAGTAAAGTAGTAAGCAAGGGTCGATTCCATAGATATTGCTCTTAATTTAAATGTTACTGATTTATAACTTCAGTTCTAAGAAAGTAAAAAGGGGTTTTAAAATTGTTTTGAAAAGAAAGTAAACAAGAAAAACAAGATTAAAAGAATAAGATGAAATCAGATATGAGAAGTATGGTTAAAGAGTCATTTTCCACCACTAAACATTATTGAGAATCAATATCAGACTTATCAACATCAATAATCTATCAAAACTATCAACCGTAGATAACAACAAGCTCTGCTACCCCAATCTTTCCTTAGTTTGTCGTTAAATAGAACAAGCTCTCTATTTAATCTCTAACTATCAAACAACCTAGAATAAGCTCTCTAGATTTAATTTAATAGCAGCTTTGTGATGAGAAAGATGGGTTAATCTAAGCAACAAACACATAAGCTCGGATTGTTTAACTTAGGTTATGTTCCACTTTGCAATTAGCGAAAACTCCTAAACTAGCAATAGATAATTATTAAGATTTATCTAGTATGCATCCTAAACAAATCAAGACAAAGATCATGAACAATTTTTATAGAAGAACATAAGCAATTTTGATAGAAAATCAATGATAGATAAAATCTGAATATTAATAACAAAACATGTCTAGGGCTTTGAAATCACCCTTAACCAAAGAAGAGTTTAGCCTAGCATAGCATAGGCATTGATAACAAAAACATAGGGCTGTGCAGAAGTCGGTTGAAACTGACTTAACCAACTTAACCATGTTGGTCGGTTTACTTGGGTCGGTTAAAATGGTTTATACGGTTTGTCGGTTATTAATATCAGTTTTAATAGGTTAAGTCGACCGGTTTGTGGTTTGTGAAAATAGTAATCGAATCGACCGAATTAATCGACCTATAATAAATATATTTTATTTATATATTTTTAAATAATCTTATTTATATATTTTTGAATATATAAATATATATTTATATTCTTATCCAAACGGGCCAAACCCAGTTATAAACCTACCCTAGCCCTTATCCAGTAAATTTAATAAACACATTATTCAAACCCATTACTACCATATCCATTAACCAATGTCGCAACCCATTAGATCATTACCCAAATGGCCAATGCCCAAATCTGTAAATGAATATCTAAAACTAAAAGTAAAAAAAAAAATCCCTAATATCTTTGAACACCTGCGTGTCTGCTTCTCCCTCTCGCCTCTTACTCAATCTGCTGATGTCTTCTCTTCTTCCTTTCTTTCATTTCCTAGTCAAATTTAAACCATATCCTTTTGTTCTTTTCTTCTCTTAGTCTGGGTCATACAGCCATCCACTTGAAATCTCAACACAACTTTATAATTTTACACGTCACCACACCCACCCTCCACCCACTTGGCCACTTGAATTCATGAAGACCACCAACATCCAATAGCCTCCGACGCCAGTCATTGAAGAAGCCCAGCACCGTGAGCCAGACCCGTGAGTTAGAGTCCCAGTTCAACCCTCACCATGAGTCACCTCTATTTCTCCACATTTTCGTTGTGTTTCAGATTTCAGTAAGAAAGGTTAATGCCATTTCCCCTTTGCAATTGAGAATCTAGGACCTTATATCTGCAATTTAATTGAATGCCTGTTAGGAAAACATTTCTGACCAATGCTTTTTCTTTGGCAAAGCCCATGGTCACAAGAAAAAGGTTGGAAATGAATGAAAGATGTAGAAACCGATATAACTGACCGAACCGATCGAAGCAAGTCAATTTCGATTATTTATATTATGTCGGTCGATTTCGATTAATTTTGAAGGAGTGTCGGTTAAGTCGATTTTCGAATTTTTCAAACCGAACCGACTGATTGCTCATCCCTACATAAACATAAAACTAAAGAGAAAATAAGAGAATAGAGAAAAAGAAGAAGAAGAATAAGAATAAGAATAAGAAGTAGATTGATAATAATCAAAACATGTCTACTTTGTGGCTCAAAAGATGATATTTATAGAGTTTCAAAACCCTGAAAACCCTTTCTTTCAGCATAAGTAAGTTTGGATGCAAAAATTTGCGATTTTTTTTGAAGTTTGGAAAATTTAGAATTTCCGCCCAGCACCTCGGCGCTGGGCTGTCCACATATTTAAGTTGACTTGGGCGCCGCAACGCAGAGCTCTCGGTCAACCCTCTTCTGCTGCTGCATATTATCGCACTTCTTTGGCTGATTTGGATGATATAGTGTTAGAAAGGTATTCAAGTCAGCTTCAAAAGTGAAGCATGAAGTTTCTTTGAATAAAGACTTTAACATCATGTTTTCTTTGTAACAAGCTCCAAAGGGCAAATCTGCCTTCTTTCTTTGCACTAAGATTTTGATCTTTTTAACTCCCAAGTCTTCTTCCATCTTGTGATTGTGATTTTGTAAATTGATATGTTTTTGGTTCATTCTCTTAATATACCTAAAATTCAAAAACATAACATAAGTAACTAGAATAAAGATAGAAAAGATAATGAAAACTAAGAATAGAAGGGCATAAAATGTGTAATTTATAAACTTATCAAATACCCCCACACTTAGCTTTTGCTAGTCCTCGAGCAAAACAAAATAAAACAAAGAAAATCTAATCTAATCCACTTTCGTAGGAAATTACGATGGCACTTAGCATGTGACACAAGCCTTTAAACCCCTAGGTGTCCCTAGTGGACGAGTTTAGTCTCGTGAGGGTTTACTAGGATGATATCCACAAACAATGAAAATGTAAGAAAAATAAAAATAATAATTACAACTAATCCATTCAATATAAATGAGAGAAAATCAATGGATAGGTCTTATAAACTAGTCAATAGCTTAAAGAATGTCACAAAAAATCATGCTTGAATATATATGGTTTGAATTAAGCCAATATTAACATAACATATCTCAATCAAATAGTGCATATTCAAACTTAATCTCAACTTCTCACATGGGATACTCTCATGATTTTCACTCTTTAAAGTAGTGGTAAAGTGTTTACACTCAATTCAATCAATCTCATGAAAACAGTTATACCATATGCTTGCTTATCCACCTATTCTCCATTATTTAGATCATACAACTTCATGAATCAAAAGGTCTTTATTCAAGATTGTAATGGGGCCATGGGCTAGTAATGTGGTTAAAGAATAAAAAGGAAAGGATATTACAAAGGTTCAAAAGACTTCATAGAATTTAGAGACATAATCAGATTTATGCAAAGAAAACTTTTTCAATATTCCTTAGAAGCACATAATGACATACGCTAAATTTTTTTGTTGAGCCTTTGCTTCATTCTAACTAACCTTGTAACATCTTTTATTTAATCAAAAGTTCAAGAGATGATTCATTTTTTTTTCAATGTCGGAAAGTATTTTGATAATGTTCCCTTTCTTTTTTTCTCTTGATTTTGGTCTTCTCATCCCCCCACACTTATTTCTTATTTCTAACCCAAATTTTCAATAAATATCCCTTGCTTGTGCAATATGTCTCAAAACATGTAATCCATTTTTAGAACAAGGGTAAATATATAAATGTGTTAAGGCTAGGTGTAAGATGTGGTTACCAATGAAATACCTTATTCAATGTAGGCTCAAATTGGCTCACTAGGGGGGATGTTCTCCTGGAACATCAATAAGGGATGGCAGATTTGGCCTTGGTAGTAATCATAATGCCTCTATCATATCCATGTTGTCATATGTATCAATATAGTCTCAAGCGGTTTAAAGCAAGTTCTAGAGAAACATGTAATCATGAGAGCACACAAGAAAGAAATTGGATTGATATGTATAATGCATCAATCATATAGGCTCAAAAACTCACAAGGATGTTTATACAAGTCAATATCAAGTCTAAACATGCTTCTTTATCAATTAACACATCATATTAACATTAGCTCATGAAGAATGATATTCAGCTTAATTCTCATGAAAATTCTTCTCACTAATAAACCAATTTTAGATCTACACAATTCATATCTTATCATTGTATTGAAATGAAATAAAACATACTAAAAGAAAATAAAATTAAAGACTAAAAAATAACCAAAAAAAAAAAAACAAAATAACAACCTAAAATAAAAGAAATCCTAAATCCTTCCCCCCACACTTAATTCTTACATTGTCCTCAATGTATAACTATCACCCACATGAAAGAATTGTGTAAGAGAAACGAACTAAAAACATAATAATAAAATAACCTAAGAAAGCAATAAAAGATAGAATGATGGAGAGTAAGAAGTATCAAATCTATTTATTATGGGTGCTCTCCATCTATTGGGTTGCCTCCCAATAAGCGCTTGATTTAGTATCCTCAGCCTGACTTGCTAAAACACGTGCACAAACAAAAATGCTAAAGACTCAAAACAAAACAAACTAATGAAACCTAAATAATCCTATAACACTAAAAAATTAATAACTGAACAAAACAAAGAGAGAAAGGAAGAGAAAGCAAATCTGATTATGGCAGGTTGGCAAAGCTTTCATCAATTGGGCTACCTCCCAATTAGCACTTGATTTAATATCTTCAACCTAGCCTATACCCCTTCTTGGCTTTTATGGATCTTTTGGATCAAGTGTGAGACTTCCCGGATCTTTGCGTTTTGAAGGAAGCTTTTTTTACAAAACAGCAAATGCATTCTCCACCACACTTATTATATCATCACACTTTAATTTGCTCTCAATGGTGCATAGCTTTTTGAGGAATTTTGCACATATTGGAACTTGTTTAATGGCATCCAAAAGAGGTATGTTTACTTGTACTTTGTGGAAGGTTTCCAGAATTTGTTTTTCATGTTCCTCCTTCTTAGAATTTGCAAATCTGCTAGGAAAGGTGGAGAAGGAACATTAGTAGAAATAGGAACCTTAAAAGTTACCTCAAGTGTCAAAGTACTCTTAATTGTGGCTTTTTTTATCTTCAGGAGAAGACTCCACTTCTCTTTTTGGTGCTTCTTCAACTTGTTCCCCATTTCTCAAGATCACAACACTAGCATTAGCTTCCTCAAGTTTTTCAGATCTTTGTTCTATCAATCTCACCACTCTACTAGCCATTTGGCGTATTTACGTTTCCAAACTTTGGATGCTTGCCCTTGTTTCTTGGATACTTACCCTTGTTTCCTGTTGAAATTGCAAAGTACTAGTAACAAGGGATTTAACTATCCTCAAGAGATGTACCTTGGCTTTGAGTTACAGGTGGTTGCTGAAAAAGATCTGGTTGTTGAGGCCATGATTGATTGAAGCCGGATGGCTGATTGTAATTTTCATAAGGATCAACTTCTTGATAATTGCTCGAATAGCTATAATTAGTATGATCCCACCATCCCGTATTATAAGTGTTTAAGAAAGGATCATACTGTTGTCCTTGGAATCCTTGTTGGATTTGAAATCCTCCTAAATCATAGGCTTGTTCAAAATTATCTTCTTGAAAGTATGGGAACAAATTGGTTGGATGATCCACCATGAAGTTGCATGCCATCTCTCCTTGCTTTGATTAAAAAAGAAAACCTGGATATACAAAAAAAAAAATACAACTAATTAGAACTAAAAAAAATAAATCAAGTAATAGATAAATTAAAGAAAACAATCCTCAGCAATGGCACCAAAAATTTGATGCACTCATAATGGTGTATCTTTTTAAAACCTTGCACTAATATGATCAATTATATAGTAAAGTAGTAAGCAAGGGTCGATTCCACAGAGATTACTCTTAATTTAAATGTTAATGATTTATAATTTTAGTTCTAAGAAAGTAAAAGGAGGTTCTAAAGTTGTTTTGAAAAGAAAGTAAACAAGAAAAACAAGATTTAAAAGAATAAGATGAAATCAGATATGAGAAGTATGGTTACGGAGTCATTTGCCACCACTAAACATTATTGAGAATCAATATCAGACTTATTAACATCAATAATCTATCAAAACTATCAACCATAGATAACAACAAGCCCTGCTACCCCAATCTTTCCTTAGTTTGTCGTTAAATAGAACAAGCTCTCTATTTAATCTCTAGCTATCAAACAACCTAGAATAAGCTCTCTAGATTTAATTTAATAGCAGCTTTATGATGAGAATGATAGGTTAATCTAAGCAACAAAGACATAAGCTCGGATTGTTTAACTTAGGTTATGTTCCACTTTGCAATTAGCGAAAACTCTAACATAATCTTTAATCACAAGTTTCCACTAATGAATAGGAAATCAAGACAATTATGGATCAAGACTCCCAAACTAGCAATAGACAATTATCAAGATCTATCTAGTATGCATCCTAAACAAAACAAGAAAAAGATCATGAACAATTTTTATAGAAAAACATAAGCAATTTTGATAGAAAATCAATGGTAGATAAAATTTGAATATCAATTACAAAACATGTCTAGGGCTTTGAAATCACCCTTAACCAAAGAAAAGTTTAGCCTAGCATAGGCATAGATAACATAAACATAAAACTAAAAAGAAAATAAGAGAATGGAGAAGAAGAAGAAGAAGAGGTAGATTGATAATAATCAAAACATGTCTACTTTGTCGCTCGAAAGATGGTATTTATAGAGTTTCAAAACCCTGAGAACCCTTTCTTGCCGCACAAGTAAGTTTGGAGGCAAAAATTTGCGATTTTTTTTTTTTTTTAAGTTTGGAAATTTTAGAATTTTTCGTCTAGTGTCACGGCTCTGGGCTCTTGACATATTTTAGGAGACTTGGGCACCGCGACGCCGGGCTTTCGGCCAGCCCTCTTCTACTACTGCATCGTATTGTACTTCTTCGGCTGATTTGGATGACCATTACTTGTCCAATTTAGGCGTATGATATACCGTTGGAAAGGTATTCAAGTCAGCTTCAAATGTCAAGTAGGAAGTTTCTTTGAATAAAGACTTTAACATCATTTTTGCCTTGCAACAAGCTTCAGAGGTCAAATCTGCCTTCTTTCTTTGCACGAAGAATTTGATCTTTTTGACTCCCAAGTCTTCTTCCATCTTTTGATTGTGATTTTGTAGGCTCTTTACCGTCATGATTGACATGTTTTTGATTCGTTCTCTTAAATATACCTAAAATTCAAAAACATAACATAAGTAACTAGAATAAAGATAGAAAACATAACGAAAACTAAGAATATAAAGAGCATAAAATGTGTAATTTATGAACTTATTAGAATGGTAAATTTATTCTTTCACAATCATATTATATTGAAAAATTACTAAAGGGATTTAATCAATTTGATTGTAAACCTAGTAAAACACCTATAGGTTCATGTCACAAACTAGTGCCTAATCAAGGAGAACGATTAACCAAAAATAATATGGAAAGATCTTAGGTAGTTTAATCTATGCTATGAATCATACTAGACCAGACATTGCACGTGCTGTTGCCATTTTGAGTAGACTTACTAGTAATCCTAGTAATGAACATTGGCATGAGTTAAGTCGATTGTTGAGATATTTGAAACATACTTTGAATTAAGGGTTGCATTATAATTATGAAACTTATGTTCTAGTATGTTATAGTGATGCAAGTTGGGCTTCAGATCATATAAGTTCCAAGTCCATAAGCGGTTGGTTGTTCACTATTGGAGGTGCAATTGTTCTTTGTCTTTAAAGAAACAAACTTGTATGACTTTATCTTCTATGGAATCTGAGTTTATTGTTATGTCACATGCCACCAATGAATTACTTTAGTTTAAAAGCTTTCTAAGATGTATAGCTTTATTGAGAGAACCAAAGGACCAATCACTTTATATTGTGACAATAAAGCTGCAATTTACAACACTAAGAATGAGAGATTATCATGTAATAGCAAAGATATTGCTATGAGGTATAATCATATAGGAGATGTTCTAAAGAAAGGTAAGGTTAATCTTGAGTACTTAACTACAAACCAAATGTTAGCGGATCTACTTATAAAACCTCTATCTTTTTATAAGATTGCTAACACAATAAGAGATATGGGACTAATTTCGATTACCAGAGATGATCTTGATTGATACCAACTCTATGTCATTGATGTCACTTAGGAAATCGATCCTTTATGTATAAAGGATAATCTCCTCATTTGATAATCATTGTGTATGAGAGTTCAATGAGTATCAATCTTAAATTCTCCAAGGAATTTATGTATGAGATACATAATATTCCCAATGCATCAATCTTTGGAATAATAGGGGTAAAAGAAAAAAAAGAATTATGTTAGTGTAAGCCCTGCAAAGCCAATCGTGATTTGCTTGTAATACCCTAATTTGCCATGTCATGTATTATACATTATAATTTATTTAATTATAATTGAGGTATTTCTTTATCCATGAGCCTTATTATATTGTGTTATTAATATCTTATGAAGATAAAGCCCATGAAATATAAAGGCCTCGCAAAGGAATTGTAAGGAGTTACAATTATGATATCCTTATGGATCAAAGCCATGTTTCTAAAACAGATCCTGGTCATTGTATTGTCAAGATAAGGCATCGACAATGCTCAAAATATGGCATATCTTAAGCCTCCATGCTTATGAAGCATGCAACCGGTCTCATAGATTAAAGTATAAAGATACGTGGGCATAACATATGAGTGTTTGTTAGATGAATAAGTTCACTGAACATGAACTGCTATGAGAGTTCCATTTGGTATTTCACTCAAGTGTCTATGGAAATACTCTCATGTGTAAGTAGTGTAAGTAATCCTTTGACTTGTGATACCATGTCATCTTGTGTGTGAATTGTCATGCTTTGATTTCACCTGAACGAATTCTAAGAAGTGATGCCTATGGTATGGTGATTTTAGGTATGGCATGAAGCGTATAAAGATGGATGAGTAGTCTAGGGAGGATTCATCACCCCAAGTGATATGAGGGACATATCTCACTTGTTCCTGTCTTATATTAACTCATGGAAGTCCTTAGACAAGGCAATACTTGAGGAGTTAATATGAAAGCTACATGACTAATATGGGAAGGGTTAAAGAGTAGGCACTGCATCATGTTCTTTCTCTTTCTGGGATATATGATGAAGGGATCGAATTACACTGACATAATGTACACTGAAAGGTTTGTCAAACCATGTTGACTTTCCTAATTAGGTGGCCATTGCTAGATGCTGCTCATGGGCTATAAATATAAATATAGATTATTAATTGAATTAATTTATATTTATTGCCAATATGTTGAGAGCCTAATAGGTCACACAAAATAAGGTGTCATTATGGAATTAAAATGGGATTGGACTTAATTGAGGAAATTATGAATTTCTTCAATGGGTTTAATTAAGCATAAAGACCTAAGGGTTGATAGCATAAAAGTTATGTTAGAAACCTAGGTATAAAAGGATTGTTTTGGTCACCCCTTGTGTGTGTGTGCTACATTCTTGTCCTCACTTTCACTATAGGCTATGAGCTACCAAGAGAGAAGAAAAATGTTTTCTTGCTCCTTTAGTGTTCGGCCATTGTAGAGAAAAGGCAAGTAAAGGGAGGTTTTTGAAACCTAAGCTGCTACCACAGCTCCGGGCTCAAACACAGTCCCAACTTTCTAAACGATTCATGTTTCGCTTGTGTAGATTATCGTTAAAGGTCGGACGCTTAGACGGCTTTGATTTGCAACAACCAGCTAGGTGTGTAAGAACATAAGAAGAAAAATTGGATTACTGTCTTTCAAAAATCCTAATCCTTGAGGTATGAAATTTTCAACACAAGTGTCTTCTTGTATGTTTTTCAATTGTAAGTTCAAACAAGTTTGATCCTTGGATGATTCAATTTTCTTTGATTAATTATTTCGTTGCATTTAAAAGTTTTGTTTGATGTTCTTCAAGCATGGCCGAATCTTTCAAATTATTCCTTATAAAGTATCAGATCTAGATGCATTGTTATTCACAACAAAGAAGTTGGACATATAGTCCTTGATAGGTTTGTAGCTCATTGAGTAGAGTGATAAGTAGAAAAGAAGGTCACGAACACCCTTGATAAAGTCTACCTATGCAAGACGAGAAGTCTGAGGCCGTTTCTTATGGTTTTCAATTAATCCTAGAGTACTTGCTTGCACTAGATAAAGCGAAGGCCCATGTATTAAATTGTGTTGCCTTTTAGAGGAACACACGAACCGGTGTAGAGTGTGAATATGTTTCCTTCTATATCATATTCAACCTAATCGTTCAAGCCTTAACCAAATATTAGACATACACTTTACATAAGAACCAATTTGTATATTTTCTTTAGGATGCATACATTTTGCATTATTAGGTAATAACTAGGGTATTGTTGTATATATTACCAAATAATGAAATGTTTCAAAATTATTCTAAATGTTTTTTTTTTTTTAACAAAGGTTGGAAATCATATAAATTGCATGTTTTTATGAATTAAGTGTGTTTGAAGGAAAAATTGTATCTGTTTGAGGTGACCATTCATTTCAAGAGTCATGATTCTTCATCCAATAGTTGATTTTTCATGAAGAGGTATTCATTCCAAGAGTGATGACTTTTCAACCAATAACTGACTTTTCATGAATGGGTATTCATTCCAAAAGTGATGATTCTTCATCCATTAGTTAATTTTTCATGGAAAGGTGTTTTTAGCACTTGTTAGTGGCTAAATACCTTAATTTACACTGAATTCAAGAATCTTTACATTCAATTACTCATTCTCTCTCACTCTCAAATTTTTTGGTTTTGGTTCAAGTGTGTTTTGCAATGCTTTTCTAATCTGAGTCTAGATTCACCCGATTTTGAGAGCCTTCTATTTGGATTCAATACGGCCCAAACCTATAGCTCAAGACAAAATTTGAAACCAACGTCCATAGCTCTAAGGTTAGCGGAGGGGACATCTATGGCAAACAGTTGGTGCATGCCCTAGACCAATCGAATTGGCTATGAGACAGAAGTCATGTTAAGCATTACTATTATTAACTAAGGTGTTCTTTACTTATAAGTTTGTATACACATTACCTAGATAAAATCCATGGAATAAATATGCTTTGCTAGGGAATTACAATAAGCTGTAATTATGAGATCATCGTTGCATCAAAATATTGCTCCTAGTCAATACTTTATCAAGAAATGGATATTTATAGAAGCTATAGAAACTGACACATGGTTATGTTCTTGCTTATGAAGCAAACAATCAATCTCATAGGTTGAAGTCTGGGTAAACTTGAGTTAACATATAGGTGCTTGTTACAAAACAAGTTCACTGAACATGGCTGTAAACACCTAATTTTGTTAGGCTTCTTCAGAAGCTTTTTTTTTAGTTGCACCCAACTCAGTCTCAAGTTTAATATTTAGTAAGCTTTTAAATTATATATCTTTTAAATTTTACATTTTTAAATGTTTTAAATTATATATCTTTTTAAGCTGTAATTATTAAATTAAAATTAAACCGTAAATTATTGATTTTTTAAATCTAACTAAACCCGAAACAAAGAAATTTTTCATTGATTTTATTCTCAAACTTTAATGTTTATCCCTTTTGGATTTTTTTTTTCAAAATGGAAAATGCATAATTAAAGTGTTTGAAAAAAAAAATGGAAAAGAAAAGGAAAAAGAATTTAAAAAAGGAAAAGGAAGGAGGTGACATTACCTAGTCCTTCCGCCCATTTTATAATCTTAGTCATCCATTTTGATGATCCAAGGGAGTACATAAATAAGAGAAAAGGAAAAAAAAAGTTGGGGGTATTTTGAAGGAAAAACTGTAGCCCTTGGATCATTTGACCCAAGGGTCTTCATTTAGTAGGAAAGAAGGTATAAAAAAGGAGAATTAGGTTAGGAATAAGGGAGTTTTTGGCATTTTTGGAAAAAGGTTGCTTAAGATACACGACAGAAGGAATGAAAAGAGAAAAAAAAAAGAGAAAAATGAGAGAGGAGGCTGAGTTTATTTTTAACTAAGGTTGACTCATTTTCTTTGTTTTCTCAAACTATTGTTTCATCTTTATTGTGCTTGCTGTTTGGTTCTCTTTTGCTGGTTTATTAGAGCTTTACATGGTGTTGCAACCATCTTTTCTAAAGAAAGTCTCGAAGAATTCTGCCCCATTGCGGGGACAAATCGGCCCATTCGTTAAAGGAGTGTGACATTGGAAAAAATAGAGGAAAAAACGACTTAATTCCTCTAAATTAAAGGTTGATGGTATGAAAACAACCTCGAAAAAAAATGGAGTTGCCACCAATATTTTTTGGCTAGGTGTGATCTGCCACCTATTAAACCGGTTTTTGAAAAATATTTTAAAATTAATTAAAATATTTTAAAACCAATTTCGAAGTCTGCGCTTTGAACTAGAGAAAACAAGTGCTGGTTCAAAAGTCCGTTACATGTGGGGAAGGATTAACACCCCCAAAACGCCCGTATGAAACGATACCTTATTAGTCATGTGTTATCTCGAGTCTCGGTGAAAAGTCAATTTTGAATTTGGTATTTGAAAATAATTTCCATTTTAAAAACAATCCTATTTTTGTTCGAAAATGATCCGGAATTTTGTTATTGCAAAAATTTTCTATACTTCCCGGCAAACCGGTAAAACTATAGAAGTTTATTGTTTTTGGAAATCTCCGCATCATCCTCTTTTAGAAGGGTATTCCTTTGTTAATATAATTGATGAAGACTCGCTGACAACCCGGAGGAGAATTCATGAGTTATAATAACTCGGGGATATTGCCTTATTTTATAAAGAAAATCAAATTTTCAAAAAGTTGAATGAACATGAATGTAAAAATTATCATTAAAACATGAATGTATAATATGCATAATTAACATGGCATGGCAAACAATTTATTATGACATGTCAAAATTTAAATGACATAGCCAAAAGAATAAATGGCTTGGAATATGAATCATAGACATGGCATATGAATGATAAGGCGCATGAATGAAATGACATGGCATAAACTAAATGACATGACATGTGAATGGATGATATGTCATGTGAATGACATGGCACATGAATGAATGACATGGCATGATATGGCGTGTGCAAGAATGACTTGGCATATGAATGATATGGCATCTGAATGACATGGCACATGAATGAATGACATGGCATGTAAATGAATGATATGGCACATGAATGACATGGCACATGAATGAATGACAAGGCATGTGATTGAATGATATGGCATGTGAATAACATGGCACATGAATGAATGTCAAGGCATGTGAATGGATGACATGGCATATGAATGACATGGCATGTGAATGGATGACATGGCATAATTGACATGGCATGTGAATGAATGGCATGGCATAATCTAGATGACATGGCATGTGAATGGATGACATGGCATGTGAATGACATGGCATATGAATGGATGACATGACATGACATGGCATGTGCATGAATGACGTGGCACATGAGTGAATGACATGGCATAATCTAAATGACATGGCATGTGAACGGAAGACACGGCATACGAATGACATGACATGTGAATGGATGACATGGCATGCGAATGGATGACATGGCATGCGAATGGATGACATGGCACATGAATGAATGACATGGCATGTAAATGGATGACATGGCATGTGAATGGATGGCATGGCATATGAATGAATGTTATGGCCTAATCTAAATGACATGGCATGCGAATAAATGACATGGCATGTTGATGGATGACATGGCATACAAGTGACATGGCATGCTTGACATGGCAAAATCTGATTATGGGAACACGAATATAAAATGACATCAACATGGAATATTCATGGACATAGAATTTTCATGTGAGGAATCATACAAATAGCATATGTTGGAAAATATTTCCACACTCTCCAGCAAACCCGACAAAGTTTTGAAAATAATTCTTTCTTATGACATTTATATGATTCCGAGTAAAACAAAATCTAATATCTTTCAATTCCATAAACACGTGTGTTGAACAATTTCCTAACCTCCCCGGTAATCCGACAAAGATTAGGAACTAATTCTTGCCAAATGTTTAGGAAACTGAAACACACGTTTTATGTCAAATTAAAATTTAAAAACATTTCAAACCATGCAATGCATGAAGGTGTATTTCTCTCTTGAAGTAAAGACATCCGTATACCTAAAAATGTATCCAATACCTTTGAAAAAAACTTAAATTGGATTTTCAAAATCGAAAGACTTTGGGCTCGGATTTTAAAAAATGGAATGAGATGAGAAAGGCCTCATGGCTGAAACCCCCTTTTAAAAAGGCTCAATTTTTCCTAGTTTTGAAGCCCGGATTGACCACCCTTGACCCGACTTTTATAAAATAAAATTTTATGATTGAAATGACATGGAAATTAACCTAAGACAGTAACCAATTTTCCAAATCAGCCCCCTCTTTGTATCCTAATAAAAACAGAAAATCATATGTTCTTAAAAAACAATTCTGACTCCTATAAGCAGTTTTGAAAATTTATTTTTTTGCCCTTTAAAAAATTTTCAAAAAAATATGTAAAAACTAGGGTAGACCTAGAACATGTTGATCTCCATGGGAAAAAATCAGCTTAATTTTTGGACCAAGGGTACTATGACCACTTTTTATCAAAGTCAGAACAGTGAGTTAAAACTTACCATGATAAAAAAATCTAAAAATCTTGAAAAAAATTACCATGGCATCCCCTAAATGACTACTGCATGTGGTAAAAATTTTTATTTTATTTTGACCATGGATGAGTAGTGAAAAAGAATCCCAAAGTCAGAATATCCAATCTAAACTATCACTCTTTCAACTAGTATAGGCAAGGGGTTTTTGGCTTGAGATCATTGGTTGATCTTAGCCAAAAACCTAGTTGAAATGTCATGAATGCCTGATTTTACAGCCCACAATCATATGACAATAGATCAATCATGAGTTAAAAACATGAACACAACCAACAAGTAAGAAACAATCAAGCAAGAACAAGCACAAAAAAACTTTCCAAGTTTCGGCTAATGCTAAGAAAACATGTAAAAATTTTGTCAACTTGGTTATTTGATAAAGAATGAAGAATAAAGG
Organism: Fremontodendron californicum; assembly: GCA_030761205.1. Lineage (NCBI taxonomy): Eukaryota > Viridiplantae > Streptophyta > Magnoliopsida > Malvales > Malvaceae > Fremontodendron > Fremontodendron californicum. The sequence goes on along the minus strand of JAULJL010000013.1, from coordinate 13,384,256 downwards.
ATAGAAAACCTTTAAAATTTATTTTTGAAAACCTTTTTATTCAACAAAAAGTTAAGAAATTACATGAACAAAAAGAATCACAATATCAAAGAAAAATATTAAAGAAGAAGAAGGGAGGTGATAGCTACCTAGCTATTGCTTTCCAAATCAAGATTTCCAAATTCTCCTCTCCTCTCCTCATCTCTTTTCTTTTTCTTCTTATTTTTCTCTCAAGTGTCTAGTTAAAAATGCCTTAAGAAAAAAAAATGAATCCCCCCATTTTTCTTGGCCGGCTACCCCCTTTATTTATGAGAAAGTGTGTTTTTATTTTTTAGCCCTTGGTCATGCTTCCCATGCTCCTCCAACATCCCTTACCACATGGCTAAAAATGTCCCCTCCTTGCATGATGCTTTCCTTAAATTTAGGGTGCTTGTCCCCTATTTGCATGATGCTTCCCGTAAATTAAGGGTTTCTTAGCCTCCCATTGGCCAACAATGCCACCTAGATTATTCTTGTCTCCTATCTCTACAAAATATCTAGGCCACTAATCAAGATCACATGGCTTAATATTAAAATATCTTCCTAGGTGGCATTTTTAATCCTACTAGGCATCATCTCATAACCTTCACATGCTCTTCACATAGCTTTGCAATTTGGAGACCTCCCATTGGCCTAAAATGCCATGTGGGCAAAGTAGTGGAGAATCTTATCCTTTTAAAAATGTCATCTTGCTATTCAAATTTGGCCATTTGATTTACGATGATCACACTCCATCTTTAATCAGATGCTGGCCGAAAATGGCCTGGAAATTTCCAGGCCATTCATCTTTTTTTATTTATTTACAAAATAGCCCTTTTCGGTTTCTTTGGTGAAATTACAATTTGGCCCCGAAACTTAAGTTAATTGCAAATGGACCCCAATTTCAAAATTTTTTTTCCAACTCTTCCCATCCGATATAAAACTCAGTTATGGAGGTTTTCATATTTTTCTGAGCTCAATCTCTATTTTTCCCGGATTTTTTCTAAAGTTTCGGTTTAGTGCCTCAAAAACTTTGTCTTTTTCACTTGAGCTCTGATTTCAAATTTTTCTTCTCCAATGCCTTCCAAAAAATATAAAACTCAGATATGGAGGTTTTCATATTTTCCCAGATCGTTTCCTATTTTTCCTAGAATTTTCTCTTGGAATTTTGGGTTAGTGCACCCGAACTTTTTCTTTTTTCATTTGAGCTCCGATTCTAGATTTTTTTGCTCCAATACCTTCCAAAAAATATAAAACTCAGATCTGGAGGTTTTCATAATTTTCCGAGCTCGTTTTCTATTTTTCGCAAAATTTTCTCTTGGAATTTCAGGTTAGTGCACCTGAACTTTGCCTTTTTTCATTTTAGCTCCGATTCCAGATTTTCTTTCTCCAATATCTTCCATAAAATATGAAATTCAGATTTGGAAGTTTTCATAATTTTTCGAGCTTGGATTCTATTTTTCCCGAAATTTTCTTTTGGAATTTCGGGTTAGTGCACCCGAACTTTGTCTTTTTTCATTTGAGCTCCGATTCCAGATCTTTCTACTCCAATCCCTTCCACCTGATATAAAATTTAGATCTGGAGGTTTTCATAAATTTTCGAGCTCGGATTCTATTTTTCCTAAATTTTCCAAGATTGCCCTTTAACCCCCGAAACCTCGGTTTTACTCAAAACGGGTCCGATTTTTGGATTTTTTTCCACTGCCTTTTTTATATATTGAATTGGAGTTGGTCAAAAAGCCCAATTTTTACGATTGAATTCCTCTCCGATTTAGTTTTCCCCTTTTTAACATTGGGAATTTTCTCATTTTTTCATTTTCCTCCAACCGACTCTTCCTTGGGATCCACTTCAAACTAGGACTTGAGATATTTTTGATTATTTATCCTTTATCAACTGGGGGCTTAAATTTCACCGAATCAGACCATCTCTACAGTTTTCTCCAAATTTGCCCAATTAAGTATTTCTCTACACTGAATTTTTGCAATTCGTCTTTCAAACTCTCTATCTTTCATTGTAGACCTCGGATTATCAAAATTCCTTCACCATTGTTCAATTCGACTTCGAATCTCGATTTTAATTGAGAGTTGACTTTTTAGTGGTTGACTTTTAAGGTTGACTTTTTTAGAGCTGATTTTTTGTGTTGACCTCCGAAATGAAGTCTTGGAGGCCCATCTGTGGAATGGTGAAAGTCTTTTTGCATTCCGGGAAGTTGAAAGGAGAATTTGCATGGTTTAGAGGGCCCGAACGAAATTAGGTGTCTACGCATGGTTTATCTTATCAAAACTTGTTTTCAAAATCAAGTGTGGCTATGAGTTTGATAATCTACAACTTTCATGGTTATGGCGATGAATGATGTCGGTTTAAATACCATGGCCACTCATGACCTGCTGTTTTTATCTTTCAATTTTTATTTCAAAAACCCCCTGGTTAGTTTTGGCGAAAATTAAACGTATTGATTATTGGTGAAAACTGACTTTTAATATAACCATGGACAATAAAGGTTAAAGCTGGGCTATATTTTTGGATTTCCAAAACTTGAGGATGAACCCTGTTCATCCTCTTTTCAAAATAAAATTAGATTTTTAACATGTTTTTCTTAAACTTGAGGGAATAAAAGCTTATTTTAGTTTCAAAACAAACTTATGTTAAGTTTTTGCTGGATTTTACTCAAATGCTGAGGTTTAAAATGATTTTGAAGGATGTTTTCAATTCATCTTTTATGGCACGATAGAGGGTATCCGAATGCCTCTTCCATGGCATTCAGATGCCCCTATTTTGAAACAAATTCACCTAGATTTTACACTAAAACATTTGGAAGACAAACCTCAAGTATTTGAATGCCCTTTTTGCTTTTTCAACCAAAAACTGATTTTGAGAAATGGCATTCGAATGCCCAAACTTTTTTCCAACGTGTATCAAAATCCTTGGGCATTCGAATGCCCCTCAAGTAGCATCAAAATGCTCATTTGTTTTCAAACAAAAATCAGTTGCCCAGATTAGGCATGTGAATGCTAGCCCATGGCATACCTGACCCTTTTTCCAATTTTGTTGATATTTTCTATAAGGTATTCAAATACCCCATTATGGGTATTAAAATGCTCTAATTCTCCAAACAAAAAAAAAAAACTTTTCCTAGAATGGGCATTCAGATGCCCTTTTTAGGGCATCCAGATGCCTTGTATTATACCCTTTTTATTTAATTATTTATTTATATATTTATTTTTCTATTTATTTATTTATTTATTTATCTACCATTTATTTGCTTACCGATTGCATCTTTACTAAACTCCTAGATCAGTTAGGGGACAAATCTTTGCCTAAATGCATCGTATGCATTTCACCTAACCATTGCCTCTAAATGTTATGCAATCAAATTTCTTGTATCCGGACAGCATAACTTTTAGTTGAGTAAGACCCACCATCTATATCTCAAATGTTCATGTAAAAGTTTGACTTGTGAACGTCTCACTAAGCCTACGATTAAAGGAACTTTGGTTATCTTATTATGACAGTGGAAGGGAACTTTTCATGTGAAGCATGGACTCAATATATTAATGAGCGATTTATTTAATTATTAGGTCTCATTGCTTTGCTTGGTTGATTGACATGCATAGCATTTATTTCAATTTATATATCAAATATATAACTTCAAAAATAAATCTATATCATGCAATCTACTAGGGTGATTATGGACTTTATTCTATTCTAGTTTTCTTGAGCCATTAGGAAACAGTTAGTCAAATTCCTAGAGATACCATATATAGTCTTCATAAGCCTTGATGGTGATCTCCTTGGGCCTTCCTTCTTGGCGCTATTTCTCCTTACATTCTTGGAATTACATAAATTAAAATTCTAACCTAAGTCTAAATCTATAAAAATATAACAATTACACTTTTAGTAGAAACCTTGAGTTACATTCGAGGGGAGTAAGGTGAGAAGAGAATTTACAACCGAGAATTAGAAAAGAGAAGGTAGGGTTCGCAGACCCTATTTATAAAAATACCAATAAGAAATAATTTAACCATACATGCCCTAGTCATACTAAGGTCTTATCTATTATCCCCATCATGCATACATAATCATATTATAAGCATGAATTATAAAAATGCATAGCCAATATCACTTGGTGATCTTGTGTATCATTTGCAAAAATGTCACCAACTCGTTTGAGACAATTTATCAAATTATTTTAGCAATCCTGGTTCCTTTAATTAAAACACTTTTAATTAAATTCCTAACTTTTAGGAATGTTATCTTAAAATCGGACATCACCTAACTTTTAGGCAGTTTGTCTTAAACCAAAACTTAAAGAGTTTGAAACCCATCCTAACTCTTAGGAACTTCAATTTCATTAGGTAACAATTACCAAATCATACTAAAACTCTTTCCTAACTTTTAGGAACCACACTCCCACTAGTAAAAAATTTCCATCTTAGAGTAGAACTCTAACACTTAGTGTCCTAGGCATAGGCAACCTTTTTAGCCATCGTATGGCTGCTGCCTGCCCAAGATTAGGCTGCTGTATGCTACTTTTGGTGGATGCTGGATGCCCCAAACTGGGCTACTAGTCACCCCTTATGGCAACAAGCAAATCGACATCAATTGCCTCCTTAGTGCCGCGGTTTGGATGGTGCACGTGCAACAACGGTTGCTGCTCGTTCTAGCCATGTTCCATGCCCAAACCAAACCATCAAGAATGAATTATATTCACCTTAGATGTTGTCCATAATTTTCAGCAAGCTTGTGGAACGTTTCCACACTCAAGCTCGAAGTTTTAAGGCATGAGAACACCTACAAAACAGTCCAGAAAATTTCAACATTGTAGTAACATTGTTTTAAGCCCCAAAATGATTTTGTTTAAACCGTTTTAACCCAAATCAATTTAGAAACAAATATGGCAGTGTTTAAACTTTAATTTCCAGAATTAAAGACACCCAGAAAATAGTTTTTACATAGCCCCCAAAGTCGGACACAAAAACAATGTTTTAGGAGTCAAGACTAGTTGGATTTACTAAGATATACAATGGCTTTAATCCGGATTGAATAAAACAATTTTAATTCAATGTTTAAAATATTTTAAACACGATTAAAGTAAATTTATAGCTGCTGTCCAGATTTTCCAAATTTAATGAAAACAATTTTCAAGAAATTTAATGAACCGAAATCACCAAAATCAACACACAAAATATACAATATGTTAATCACCAAGAATTGACATGCACAAACCTCATGTAATCGAAAGATCCTTGGCTCTAATATCACTATTGGGAAATTCGGGCTCATGCTTGTACATAAATATAAAAATATAATAGCATAAGGTAAATATAGAAGCACCCGGATTACCTCAGGATCTAAGGATTGTGATTAACATGGGTTTAATGGCTAATAAAACATTTAAATAAACCATATGTTTAGAGATTACCTACTTAAGATCTCATAGTCTTAAGTTGAAGATCCAAACAGCACAGAATCAAATCTTTAAGATCTCCTGCGAATTCCACAAGATCACGAGAAACACAATTCTTCTTCCTCTAAAGCTAGTCCACACGAACAGGTGATGGATTCTTCTCCAAGGTATGGCGATTCACTTGTGCTAGCAAGTTGATCCTCATATCACAATCAAAAGATCTATCACTCATTGTTTATCTCTCTATACCGAGATCACAATGAATCAGTGATGAATCGGCAAGAACAAAAAACAATAGATAGAGGTTGCGGCAACAAGGAGAATCTCACAGGGAGGTGGCGGCTAGACTCTTTTGCTAGGAAAACCTATTTCTTTCAAAACCAACTTCTTCCTTAGCAAAATCAAAATGTTCAAGGTCTAATTATCACTCATTTAGACGGCTAGGACTTGAATATATAATATATATTCAAGTGCAAACCCTAACTCCTCTCCTAAGGGTGGACGGCCACTATGTTGCTTATTGCACAAGATTTTCATTAATCCACTTAAGGCTATGTCAAGATGGATTAACAGGTCCAATATACTAACAATTAGTAACAGTGGACCAACTCACTTAACTCTTTAAGTTGGGCCAATCATCTTTAGTAAATAAACTTAAATCAGAATGGCCTTGTAGACCTATTCTAATTTCATGCACATATTCGGTTAGGTCAAGAATTAAGCAAAATAATTTAGTTCTCAATTAAATTTCTTTCTCATCATGAATGATTCATGTCTTTGATCAATCAATATCATCACATGATGTTATACCGAACTATTACACAGTCATTCATATATTCTTGAACATCTCGCTAGCACACTCACTTAAACTTCTCTTCATAAGACTAGTCGATTCTTCTTGTTTCATTAAGACATCATTTTTGGATTTCACAAATCTCAATTATGTCTTAATTAATCTTAATTGAACACTTCAATCAAGTCTCAAAATAGATCTTTTATTCCATTAAGTTTTACCTCAATAGAATACCATGTTTCATCCATGCATTATTGTTCTTATATGTGTGACCCTTTAGGTTCCCAATATATTGACAATGAATATAAGTTAATCTAATTAACTTATTTTCATAGATCAAGAGCGGGATCTAGCAAACCATCATGACCACCCAAATATTGCAAAATCGATGTGACCTTTCTAGAAACCTTTCAGTAACCAGTCTATCAGTGTAATACGGTCCTTTCAGCTGATATCTCAAAAAGACCATGAGCATGGTGTAGTGTCTACTCATGTTCAATCCATATTATTTTTTTGCAGCTTATGGTTAACCTTATGAATTTAGAGAAACTATTTCCCCTAAATCCATCATGATTTGGCTAAAGACGTTATCAAGTTAACTGAAGCCAAGAACAGATGAGATATGTCTCTGATGTCACTTGGAGTGGCAAATCCTCTTTGGATCACTCATCCATCTTCGTATGGTTCATGTCATACCCAAAACCACCCTATCATAAGCATCCCTTATTGGGACTCGTCCGTGATGGAATCAAAGTATGACATTCCCCATACAAGATGACCTAGTATCACAAGTCCGAGGACTAATTTACACGACTGGAAAGTGAGAATATTTCCATAGACACTTAAGTGATAATACAAAATGGAGTTCTCACACGGGCCATGTTCAGTGAACTTGTTCAACAGAAAAGCACCTACATGTTATCCCAAGTATCCCTCATACTTCAACCTATGAGATCGGTTGCTTATAAGTAAGAATGCTTAACATGTACTAGTCTTTGAGAATTGCCAATGCCCCGTCTTGGCAATACAATGACCAAGAACAATTTGAAGAACAAGACTTTGAAGTATAAGGATCTCACAATTATAACTCTTATAAGGCCATTATGTTCCATGGGCTTCATCCGATTGGTACTTAATAACTCTTTATTGTCGTACTAACATGAAGGAAAGCCTTGTATCACTATAGAATAGTGATGGGTTTTATTTCTTAACTGTATATCCCATTTCCAAATCGATTACCTCTAGGGCATATACCAACACCAAATGCCCTATATTAAACCCTTTTTTATTTAATTATTTATATATTTAATTTTCTATTTATTTACTTTATTTATTAATCTACCATTTATTTGCTTTATTTATTTATTTGTAATTTATTTGCCTTTTAATTACTTTGTTTATTTATTTACCATTTAATTGCTTATTTTATAATTGTATTTACTTTTCGCAATTATTTACCTTTACTTCGTAATTTGCTTATTTTGCATTTTACTTTACTTGCAATTTATTTTGTCAAATTTTATTTACTTTTCTTGCACCTTTTATTTATTTATTTACTTTATATGCATTTTTTATCTTTCATTTACTTTCTTATTATTTAAATTTCTACATTGTTTACAATTTTGTCTTCCATTACTATTCTTTAATTTCATTGCATTTATTTACGTTTTTACTTTAATTGTGATAAGATAAAATTTGGAATTTTCATCAGAAATAAAATGGATGATATGACTTTGTGGGAAATGACTCTAGGACCTTGTCTACACGTTGGAGAAATCCCGATGTCATCTTTTCATGGAGAAGTATTGTCGTTGATTTAGGGTTGATGTAAGGATTCCCTAAATGAAGGGCCTCTTTTCTAATTTTCGCCTAGATGTTGGAGAATTTAGGAGAGTGTCCCAGAATTAAGGACCCTTATCTTATTCTCATATAATAATTTTTTTTTTTTAAATCAAGAAAATAACTTTATCTTTTTATTTATTTATTTATCATAATTTTGGATCATTTTTTATTAATTTGTTTTTTATGTCCTAGTTAATTATTTTGTGCATATGTTGAAAAAAAAATAAAGAGTTTGATATTTTCACAAAATTTTTCATTAAAAATGGAAGGTGAACCCAGAGTAAAGATAATTCTTGATACACTACTTAGATGTTGGAGAGTCTCCGATAATCATCGTTTACAAAGGAATATTATTGCTATTTTGAAGTTTTATCATGAAAGTCAAAGAGCTTAAACGAAGGGGTTTTTCTTTGTCGCAACCTAAAAAAATAACAAGTCTCGTTGCAAGACTTTATTATTCGTTAAGTGTGACATTAAAAAAAAACCGAGGAAAAATCGACTTAATTCCTCTAGAAAAATGAAGGTTTTGAAAATGACCTCAAAAAAGACATGGAGTCGCCACCAATCTTTTTTAGCTAGGTGTGATCGGCCACCTATTAAAATCGATTTTATAAAATATTTTAAAATTAATTAAAACATTTTTAAAACCAATTTCAAGTCTGCGTTTTAAACCAGAGAAATCAAAGAAATGGGTTCGGGACTCGGTTACGTGTGGGGAAGGATTAGCACCCCCACAATGCCCGTATAAAACGGTACCTTATTAATCATGTTTTATCTCAAGTCTCGGTAAAAAAAAAAAAGTCGATTTTAAATTTAGTATTTCAAGTTAATTCCCAATTTAAAGAAAAATAATTCCGTTTTTAATTGAAAATGATTTGGAATTTATAAATTCAAAATTTTTCGATATTCCCCAACAAACGTGGCAAAATATAGAAAATTTTATTAGTTTGGAAAACTTTCCGAATCATTCTCATTTTAAAGAAGATATTCCGTTATTAATGATAATTGATGATATCCTCCCCAGCAAACCTGGCAGAGAACTCATGAATTATTTTAACTCGGGAATATCTTTATTTTATTGAAAATCATTATCTTTTTGAAAACATTTTTAAAAAAATATGAATATGAATATGCATGACATAAATAAAATGACATAACAAAGTCTAAATAATATAATGCAACCTAAATGATATGATATAATTTAAATGTCTTAGCATATTCTAAATGAAATGAAATATCCTAAGTTATATGATATATTATAAATGAAATGACCTAGGTAATATAATATATTCTATATGAAATGTAATATCCTAAGTCATATGATATATTCTATATGAAATGAAATAATTTAAATGACATGGCAAATAGATGATATGGCATATAATTTAAATGACATGGAATATAAAATAATGCTATCATATAATATGCATGAAAATAAAAATGAAAATAATAATGCATGAACATAGTATATGCTAAATAATATGACAAAAGATAACTAAATAAAAAGCATAGGATATCATGAAATTTTCAAAACCATATATAAACAATATAACATCAAAAAATATAAATCAAAATAATAACATTACCATAGGAATTATCATAGCAAAAATCACATATTATATAAAATGCATGAATATGGAAAATGAAATGCATGAAAATATATTTTTTCCTTTAATTAAGGAAATCCGTATATCTAAAAAGATATCCGGCTGCCTTAAGAAAATATATCAAATTAAATATTCTAAAACCAAAATACTTTGTGATTGTTTGAAAACAATTTTGAAAAGCTTAGATTAAAAATAAAAACTTAGCTAAACCCTTTTTTAAATGGCTCTAATTTCCTAAGTTTAAAATCCCGGACTTGACCACCCTTAACCCGAGACTTAAAAAATCATTTTTAGAGTTTAAAAAGCTTGGAAACTACCCTAATTCAGTAGCTAAACTTCCTAATCAGCCCCCTCTAATTAACTTAACCAAAACAGAAAAATGATTTTCCTTCAAATTCAATTCTGACTCCACTTTCTTGTTTTAAACCACGATTTTTTACCCTGTTTTTAAAAATTCAAAAAAATCTAAAAAAAATACTGGAGACTCAGAACATGTAAAAGTACATGGAAAAAAGCAGCTTAATTTTATGATTAAAGATGACTACCTAGAAAAATCGAGAAAGTACTAGTACTAGGTGAAAAAACTGTTTTGCCAAAACACATTTTTGCCTTTGATAAAATCATTTAAAAATCAAACTAAAAATATTTAAGACTCTCTAAATGACTCACAAACAGTAGCTACCACTTTTAAAAAGTTAGACAAAAATGGGCTAAGAAAAAAAAATACAAAAGTAGAATAACAATTTGACAACTCTTTAATTTTCCACAAGTATGCTCAAGAGAGCATGACTTTGAACCATTGATTGGCCTAAGTCATAAGTCAAGTGGCATGGACATGAAATGCATGAAAAATACAGAAAATATGATACATGAAATGCATGATTTTAAACCTAAATGTCATGAAAAATGCATGGCATCAATAAAATGACCTAGACCTAAATGAACTTGCATGGCATTTAATGCAACCTAGGTCTAAAATGCATGGATATGCATGGCAAAACAACCAATCCTAACATCTAAAATATGCATGGCAATAACACAAACACAAGGCATGCTTAAACCAAATACTCAACTAAATGTCATGAAAATGCAAACCTATCAACTAACATAACAAAAATGCACACACAAAGCAAAGAAAGTGAAGTGGCCGAATGGCCTCATGTTCAAAGTGAGCATGGCATTTTCACAAACACTTGATATACTAACATACTTAACTAAAACATAACACTCAAATCATGCAAATATAAAGTAGAGGTATGAAAACTAACAAGCATTTTCACAAACACATGGATTTCAAAATATAAAACATAAACAAACTTAAACATTTTGAAAACAGAAAATAAAAAATGCAAGAACATGATAATAGACTCATAAATGGAAATAAGCAAGCAACCAAATTAAAATAAGCTTCAAGTATTTGTAGTAAAAGAAGATTTAAAGCATCAAGACTTATTTAATGTAAAAAATAACATGAAATAACAAAGCAAAACAGCAACTTAAATAAAAAAAAAAGGGCCATTCGGCCATGTCAAAGAATAAGGGAAAAAATATTTCAAGAACCTTTTTAAGAAAAGATGAAGAAAGAACTTAAAGAAGAACATTAAAAACATTTATTTAAAAAGAAAAATCAAAAGAAACTCACCAAAATAATAATCAAAACAACAAATCAAGAATAGAAAATCAAAGAAAGTGCAAGAGTATGGTGCTAAAAGCAACCTCTAGAAGCTATCTTTCAAGCTTTTTCTCTTCTAACTTTCTTTTCTTTTCTAAACTTTTCTTTTTGCTATTCAACAATGGAGAGAAAATCAGCCAAAAGCAAGAGAGAATAGAGAATGAGAGTGTGCTGAAAATGAAAGAAAACTCTTCCCTTGTAGTGGCCGAACCTTCCCTCTCTCTAGGCTAGGATGTTGTCATTTTTCCTCCAACCAATTTTCATCCAAGGGCCATTGATCCAAGATGTTTAAAACATGAAATTATCACCCTTAGATTAGGCCATCAGCTATCCACAATTACAGCTGTTCAAGAATCATAAGCCATTCTGTTGACACTCTCCCTCTTCATGCATTGGTCCATGTGGCTTATTTGCAAAGGCTTGATCAAAAAATCACTAACTCTTCATTGTTGGCTTCTTGATTAAAAAATCAAAAACCTCCTTCCCATCTATGGGCCTTGACCGGCCAGCCCTCCTTCTTCCAGCTCATTTTTGATTTTTTTAAAAGGCAAGAAGAGCCCTTTTTGGTTTCTTGGGTAAAATAACCTTTTTGCCCCCCGAATGCAAATAAATGGCAAACGGACTCCAAATTCAATTTTTTTTTTCAATAATTTCAAAATAAAAAAAATTGAATTCTAGAAGTTTTCAAAAATTTCAAAGTCCATTTGCTATTTATTTGGATTTTTTCTTCCAAAATTGCTCTTTTGTGCCCCCAAATTTTACCATTTTTTAAACGAGCTCCAAATCAAGAATTTTCTTCACCAATCTCTTCCAAATAATTTAAAAATGTGACCTGGAAGTTTTCATAATTTTTGGAACTCATTTGGTATTTTTTCGGAATTTATCTGCTTGAATTACTACATAGGGAGCCCGGGATTTGGCCATTTTGCAAACAAACTCCGAATCAAGATTTTCTTTCGCCAATCTCTTCCAAATAATTTAAAAATAATATTTTCAAATTTTTAGAATTTTTCGAGTTCATTTGCTATTTTTTCGGGATTTATCTTCTTGAATTTTTGCATAGGAGACCCTGGATTTGGCCATTTTGCAAACGAACTCTGAATCAAGATTTTATTTCTCCAATCTCTTCCAAATAATTTAATAATGAGATTTACAAATTTTCAGAATTTTTGGAGTTCATTTGCTATTTTTCCCAAATTTTCCAATTTTGCCTTTTTGCCTCTGAAACCCGATTTTGCTCAAAACAAGTCCGATTTTCAGATTTTCTTCAAACTGAGTCTTGGGATATCCTTTTTTAATCACTCCTCATCTATTAGGGGCTTTATTCTTACCGAGTGGGGCCATTTCTATAATTCTTACCCATTTCACCGAAATCCACCAAAAACCCTAATTCTCGGTTTTCTCTCTAATTGACTTTTCTTTCAGTTTTTCTTTCAAGCGGCTTCTCCATTACCCGTAGTCAGTGCTTATATTTCATTTAGAACCTTCAATTTTGAACAATTCGATCGTTTAAGCATTTTTCCCCAAATTTCTCGAATTAGGGTTTCCTTTCTACTGAATCTCCATAACCCAACTTCCGAACTCTATATCATTCGATGTAGACCTCGGATTATCAAAATTCTTTCACCATTTTTCAATTGAACTTCAAATCTTGATTTTGAAAGTGGGTTGAATTTTTTAGTAGTTGACTTTTTGAGGTTGACTTTCTAGGGTTGATTATTTTCAAGTTTGACTTTTTATACTTGTCCTCTTAAACTAAGTCTCGGAGTACCACCTGCATGATGAAAAAAAATATTTTTACATTCTGAAACATCAATTTAGGAAGAAAACATACCTGTTTTAGTGGTCCGGACAAAATTAGGTGTCTACCTTCTTTAGATTCCGCCTAGATGTTGGGAACTTTAAGGAAATTTTTCGACAGTGAAGATCTTAATTTTATCCCTAAATAAAAAATATTTTTTTAAATAAAGTGTTAAGGGAATTATTTTTAATATCGATTTCAAAATGTAGACACCGAATTTTATCCGGGCTTTATTGTTCATTTTAATTTTAATTTCTAATTTTAATAATATTTTTGAATTTTTAAATAAAAAAGAAACTAATTGGGATAATAACAAAAACTTGAAGAATTTGAATTCGGATGAAAAAAGGACTTCTTTTCAGATTGAATGTGTAACTTTGATTAAGATGCAAACAAGGAAATTGAAACCGAAACAAACAAGGGGTCTTGGCCAAAAATTCCTATTTAGAACAACCTAAACAGCAATCCAAAAGGGGGCCTCGGATAAAACAAATAACACACAGTCGAAAAAGGGGGGGATTCACAACACAACACAATAGAAAACACAATACATGGTGAATCTCAATACAAACAGCAAAAGAAAAAGCAATGAGTTGTTGGGGTTTCGAGTTGAGTATTTTTTAGTTGGGAGTTAGGCTTTTGGCTGAATTTTGTAGAAGAGACAGAATCAGTGAAGCACATTAAGAGAAAAAAGAGAACCTGAGTCACGATCCACTTTTACCCAGATACGCAACAGACAACAAAGAAAAAAGAAAAAATTTTTTTGGAGGAGGTTTTGATTCGGATGTTTTAGGGATCTTGGGTTGAGGTTTTATTCTCCAAATGGTGATAAGCCAGTAGAGGGTTAGAGAAAGGCCTGGTGAGGATTTGGAGACCATTCAAGGGTTGCCGGAGTAGATCGAAAGGTTTGAGGTCAAGGGTTTAGAACCTAGATCTAGGGATTTGGGTACAGATCTTGAAGAATTCGAGTTGATTTTGAGCAGGAGATTGAAAGGGGAATTTTGAGGAGTTTTGGGAGGTTTCTAGGTATTGGAGGTGGCGACGACGTCGGTCGTCGACGACGGGATGACGGAGCTGAAGGCGGATAATCGCCAGATTCTGGGAACACGAAGAATAGGGGCGGCTGTTCTTGAGCAAGGGAGAGAAAATTCAGAGGGAAGAGATTTTTCTTTTAAATAGAAGGTATAACTGATTCAAATTATTTTTTTGCCATTTATAGTTGCATCCGGGTCGGGTCATAGGGCCCAAGCGCGACCCGCGCACAGACCCAACCCGTATGTAGCTTTTCCTTTTCCTTTTTTTTTTTTAATTTTTTAATTTTTTTTTTAATTTTCTGTTTTGTTTTAATTTTTTTATTTAATATTATTTGTTTAATTTATTTTTCTTATTATTATTTATTTATTACTAGTTTTATTTATTTTGATTATTGCAGGTATATTTTATGATTAATTTTTATTTTATTTTCTTTGATTTTATTTTTTTAGTTAATTTTAAATGATTGATTGATTTTATTGATTTTAATTGGTTAGGGTAATTTGATTTGATTTATTTTTTTAAAAGTTAATTGGTTAAATTGGTTTAGTTTAGTTTATTTTGTTTATTTATTTATTATTTGATTAGTTTTTTTATTATTTTTATTTTTTAGATAGCATGTTTAAGTTTTTTATTATTTTTATTTTTTAGAAAGGATGTTGAGGATTTTCATTTTTCTTTTTATGATTTATTATTTCTATAATTGCATGTCTAGGATTTTTTATTTTATTTTATTATTTTTATTTTTAGAATTGCATGTTTAGGATTTTTATTTTTAGATGGCATATTTCAGATTTTTTTTATTATTTGTATTATTTTTAGATAAGAATGATTTTAGGTTTTTATTATTTTTTAGATAAACATGATTAGGTTTTTATTATTTTTATCCATTATATTATTTTGCATGAATTTTAGGATTATTATTATTCTGAATTAGTTTGCATGATTAGGAAATAACTTGGTAAATTTTATTAGGATAAATAAAGACCATTTTTATAAGACCAATTTAAGATAATATGTAATTAATCTGGTACTATCTCTAGATAGGCGTTGTGGGAGTGCTAATCCTTTCCCACACGTAATCGAACTCCGAACTTAGTTCTGATTGGTAGACCAGAACCTATTCTTTTTAGGGTGCCTTAGTCAAGCTTAGGATTACTTTAAGAAGAATAGATTCATAAAGGTGACTAATCACACCTAGATAGATGATTAGTGACAACTCCATGTTTGTGTCTAGCTTTCTAAATTTGCATTTGACACATTATGACAGTTTGACGACTCCACTAGGGACTTTAGAGAGTCGAGCCATAGATTAGTCACATGTTATCTTTTGGTGTTAAATTTTTTTAATTTATTTATTTATAATTATTTTATTGGATTTCTAACATTTTTAAAAAAAAAATTATAGGTATTTTTGTGAGTCAAAGTTATTATTATTTTTTTTTTGTAAATAAAGGTTTGTTCCTAACATTTTTTTTTTAACTTTTTCTTAGTTTATTATTTTGCAGGTATTTTTTGTGAGACAAAGTTTGCATTATTCCTTCGCACACACTACACTGGCATGAACATAAGCCATATACCTGAGCTTGTCCTTTTAGAAGGGGGTAAAGTAACTACGCGTTTGTCGGGTAATAACCTCCGTATAGGCTAGCGAAACACTCTCAGGGTGTAATGTACCTATGCTTTCGTGGGATAATAACCTCCGTATGGGCTAGAAAAATGCTCTCACCCAAATTGAACCTTTTCCAATGAGCCTATAATGGGTGAGGATTGGGGTGCCTTACTCATCCTCCATGGATGAAGTTAAAGGAGCAATTCGAGGACCTTTTAGATGTCCAATATCTTAAATCCTAGCATATAGATAACACTTAAGAGGCCAGCCTAAGTTAGAGCCATGTCCACCTGTTTCATAGAGAATAACCCGAAATAGGTCACATAAAAAAATGTCTTTTTTTTTTTTTTTATTTTTTTTCTTCATTCTCACATTTTCTTGTTAAAATTGTTGTGAATATCACTTGTGTTTTTCTTCGACGTAATTTATAATTAATTTTTGTGTCAGGCTTTGTAAAATCATTGTGTAGGTCATAACTTCATCATTTAGATATTTTCATCTTGCATTCACCATGCAGATATTTTAATAATGCTCATGCATTTACCATGCACATTTTTTAACCATGTTCATGCATTAGTCATGTACATTTTTTAACAATGCTCATGCATTTACCATGTACATTTTTTAACCATGCTCATGCATTAATCAAGTACATTTTTTAATAATGCTCATGCATTCACCATGTATATTTTTCATAATGCTTCTTATACATTCACCATGTATATTTTCATAATGGTCATGCACTCATCATGTACATTTTTCATAATGTTACTGTTAAACTTTGTGAATATTTTTGGTATTGTCATTAACTTCATTTTTTTATTTATTTGCTTCATACATGTGCATTTCATGAAAGCATTTGAGTCCTAAATTTTAAATTGTGGTAATGAAGGGTTCAAGGATAGCTTAAGCAACCAAAGATCTTGGGGCATTCCTACAACATTCGTTCACAGGTTAAAGCAATGACAGAGGAACAGGCTGCTAGGATTCGTTAACAGGTTAAAGCAATGGCAGAGGAGCAGGCTGTTAGGATGAGCGAAATAGAAAAGGCACATGATGAAATGAAAGAACAGTTGGCCAAGATGATGGATTTGATAACGAATTTGAATAAGCAGAGAGGGGTAGAAGAAGTCACTACTCAAGAAAAGAATCAATCACCAGATGATGAAGATCCTACATATCTGCTTGGTTTAAGTCAAGTACAAGCTCAAACTGGGATGCCAGTGACATCATCAACTACTCAACATCAATTCTCAGGATACACCATCCCTGTATCTGGAGCAAAGACAAATCTTGTCCAAGTTTCAGACATAGATGATCTCAAAGAGCAAGAAAGGCTGAAGGTAGTTGAAAAGATATACTCTCGTAAGATAAACCTGATTGAAGAAAGACTCCGGGTTGTTGAGGGTTTAGATTTCTATGGTTCTATGGACTCTAAAGGGCTTTGTTTGGTTCCAGATGTGGTTATCCTGCCCAAGTTCAAGACTCCTGATTTCAAAAAGTTTGATAGGTCTAAGTGCCCCATATCTCACATCACCATGTATTGCCGAAAGATGGCTGCTCATGCGAAAAATGATAAGTTGCTCATCCATGTCTTTTACGACAGTCTTAAAAGTTCTGCTGTCATATGGTATGTTCAACTGGATAAGAACCGCGTCCGTACTTGGAAGGAGTTAGCCAAGTCTTTCATCGATCAGTATAAGCACATTGTTGACATAGCCCCTGCTCGATTGTCATTGCAGAACATGGAGAAGAAAGCTACTGAAAGCTTCAAAGAGTATGCTCAGAGATGGAGGGATATTGCTGCCGAAGTTCAACCACTCTCACTGAAAAAGAAACTACAGTCTTGTTTGTTAATACCCTTAAAGCACCATATTATGAAAGGATGATTGGGAATGCCACCAAGAATTTTGCAGACATGGTAATCTCTGGGGAGATAATTAAGAATGCTATGAAGAGTGGGAAGCTTAAAGTTGGAGAGACATCCGATGCGAAGAATGAGGCATCTAAAAAGAAGGATGAAGATGTTAAAGTTGTAACTGATGGAGGACAACAAGCAGGAGGTCTTCCCCGATACCATCCATATCCCATGTACCAACATTATTACCCCATTGTAAATAATGTTGCACCACAACCAACTTTTCGGCCAAACTCTTACCCACAAACAAATATTCCTATGACTGTCCCATTTACACCAGCAGCTAGATCTATGGTTAAACCTAAACTTCCAATGAATAATTAGAGGGGACCTCGAAATAACCGAGAGAGAACCCGTATTGGCCCAATTCCGATATCTTACATTGATTTATTCCCACGTCTTATTGAAAATCAACTTGCTGCACCTGTTCACTTAGAACCGTTGAAACCTCCTTTCCTTTCCTTGAGTGGTATGATGCTGATGCTCAATATGAATATCATTATGGGAATTCTGGTCATTCTATAGAAACTTGCCCTGCTTTTAAACATAAGGTGCAAAGCTTGATCAATGCTGGCCTTTTGAATTTTTATAAGTAAGGGGAATCAAATGTCAGTGTTGGCCCATTTGGATGGGGGCATAATGGCGATGAGGTTTAGAATGAAGGATGGAAGCTGTTGATTATCCTTGAACTCTTTTTTGTCTTTTAAAGTAATGTAGGTGGATCTTTTTATGTTTAGACTTGATTTATTTTTCATCATTTCAATGAATTGGAAAGTTTGATGCATTTTCATTTTCATTTCCTCTTTCATTTATTATTTCTTCCTTTTGCCTACCTTTTCAATTTCACCCATGTCAAGTTTCCAAGTAATGAATGTGATGACAATCATGGCAACAATCTGGGATTCAATTTTGAAAGCTATATCCGTATTGGTGAACTTGAACATATATGGCCATACTTTGCCATTTGATTATTGTGAAAAAAAAGATGAAAGTTGATATGCAGTTTTGCCATAATTGGAAGAAAACTGATAGAATTGCTTCACGAGTATATTGAATTGCTGTTGAATTCTTTTACAAGTATGTGGATTCCTTGTAGTGAATTTCCATAAGCTTGTCATTTTCAATAAATGTTCTTTGATGAAAATATTCACAGATGATAATGTCCATCTTTCATATTCCTTTCACAAAATGAGAAATTATCCTTTGCTACCCCCTTTTTGAGCCTATTGGATTCTTTTTTTCGAATGAACCTTGACCAAGGATCACCCTCCACACCGGGGGGGCAAGTATGGAAAAATATCTTTCTAGAGGAGAATGAATGATTGGATCATATTTCTATGCCATATAAAGAATGTCTTATGTCAAGAAGGCAAGGATGGGGTGGATTGAGTTCCAAAATTTTGAACTCACTTTGGGATAGAAAAAAAAAAGAGAGAAAGAAAGAAAAAAGCCAAAAAAAAAAAAGAAAATCCTCATTAAAAAGAAATGATTCGTGGCTTGATTGTCTTGAAAATGAAAAGAAAGATAAGAAATGATTTGAGATGAAAATGATCCTTGGTTTGCAACCCTTAAACACATGTTTGAACCTATTTATCCATTCTTTCATGACTCCAAACCTTGGCCTACATTACGTACCTAGAAAAGTCCATTTTGATCAAATGTGAAGGTTTGAATTGGAAAACATATATTGAATTAGGATATGCTTGTGGTATCATCAAAGGGCAATGAAGTTTGAATGCTTGAAGACAACTCCAAAGAAGAAAAAAAATGCTTGTAAACACTTTGATATGCTCAATTGCCTCTAAGAAGATTGAGGCAAACACATGATGAGAAAATTTCATTCTTGATACTTAGAGAACTGGTTGTGAAGAAACTTCTTTTGAATCACATGGCCATTGGAGAGAGTATATATCTATTTGTGGAGTTCTTATGAAGTGAAAAGCTTTTTTGAGTGAAGCACTATTTTGAGAAAGATGAATAAAGATGATTTGCCGAATACTGTGGAGAAATGTTTCTTTGAAGGAAAAAATGAAAAAAGAAAAGAAAAAAAAAAAGAAAAAAGATGAAAAGGAGGATTCAAATTGAAAACCTGAAAAGGGCAGTTTGAGTCATAGGGAATATCTAAGTTGAAAACCTGAAAGGGCGACTTAGGTATAAGAAAAGTAAGTGTTGTTTGAAGACTTCGCTGGGGGCATGGTTTGGTCTGATACAACTTAGAAACATCAGAAATAATAAGCTTGAGAACCATTTTGTTACCATTATTGGAGAGATATGATGATTTTCATGCATTGCATTGATGACATTCATGGCATGCATTTAACATGTAAGAAAGATTTTGAGTTAGATTTTTGAAATCAAACTTTTTCAAAGGAAAATTCTTGGACCTTGGTTGAGATGAAAATTTTGGTCCCTAGATTGAGGAAAACTCTTTTAGCTTTTGCACCTTTGTTGAAGAGATGAGTTTAGACCTTGGTAGAAGTGAATTTTTTTTTTTTTAAGATGAAAATTCAATATGAATTGTTTTCCAAAGGTAATTTTTTTTTTTTTAAAGATTAGATTTATTTTATCGAAGATGAGAATTTCTAGGTAGAATCCTTTTTACATTAATTTAGATTAGTGTGAATCCTTATTTTAGTGAGAATCCTTATTCTAGTGAGAATCCTTATTTTATGGTGCGAATCCTTTAGCTTAGTGCGAATCCTTATTTTAGTTAGAATCTTTATTTTAGTGTGAATCTTTAATTTAGTGAGAATCCTTAATTTAGTTTAGTGTGAATCCTTAGCTTAGTGTGAATCTTTGTTTCATTAAGAATCCTTAGTTTTAGGTGTGAATCCCAAGAATCCTTAGTTTTGGTGTGAATCCCGAGAATCCTTAGTTTTGGGTGCGAACCCTTATTTCCTTATTTTGGATGCAAATCCCTTAGTTTAGTGAGAATCTTTATTTTTGGTGCGAATCCCTTAGTTTAGTGAGAATCCTTAGTTTTGGGTGCGAATCCCTTATTGCTTTATTTTGGGTATGAATCCTTTAGTTTAGTGAGAATTTTTATTTTGGGTGTGAATCCCTTATTCCCTTATTTTGGGTGCGAATCCCTTAGTTTAGTGAGATTCCTTATTTTGGGCGCGAATCCCTTAGTTTAGTGAGAATCTTTATTTTGGGTGCGAATCCTTTAGTGAGAATCTTTATTTTGGGTGCGAATCCCTTAGTTTAGTGAGAATCCTTATTTTGGGTGCGAAATCCCTTATTTCCTTATTTTGGGTGTGAATCCTTTAGCTTAGTGAGGATCTTTATTTTGGGTGCGAATCTTTTAGTTTGAGTGAGAATCCCTTAATTAGGTGAGAAATCTCGTATTTTGGTGTGAATCCTTTATTTTTAAGTTGTGAATCCTTTGCCTTCAAGTCATTTTAAGTTGTGAATCCTTTGTTTTCAAGTTATTTTTATATTGTAAGTTTGTTGTTTAGAATGAAAGGTTTTATATTGTAAGTTTTTCTTCGTTTGGTATTTAAAGTTGATGCCTCGTTAGAAAGAGTTTTTCTCGTTGGAAATTTAAAGTTGAAGCCTCGATAGAGGAGTATATTTTCACGTTGGATTTATTTAAAGTTTATGCCTCGTTTAGAGGAGCATTTCTATGTTGGGATTTGTTTTTGTTTTGAAACATGTAAGGTGTCTACGTCTTTGTACATCCCCTGTTTCTCAGGGAATGCACAAAGAGTGACAAGTGTAGACACCAAATTTTATCCGGGCTTAATTGTTCATTTTAATTTTAATTAATTGCTTAATTTTAATTTCTAATTTTAATAATATTTTTGGATTTTTAAATAAAAAGAAACTGATTGGGATGATAACAAAAACTTGAAGACTTTGAATTCGAATGAAAAAGGACTTCTTTTCAGATTGAATGTGTAGCTTTGATTAAGATGCAAACAAGGAAATTGAAACCGAAACAAACAAGAGGTCTTGGCCAAAAATTCCTATTTAGAACAACCTAAACTCGATTTTGCAGAAGGGACAGAATCAGTGAAGCACAGTAGTAGAAAAAAGAGAACTGGAGTCACGATCAACTTTTACCCAGAAACGCAACAGACAGCAAAGAAAAAAGAAAAAGAATTTTTGGAGGAGGTTTTGACTCGGAGTTTTTAGGAATCTTGGGTTGAGGTTTTATTCTCCAAATGGTGATAAGCTAATAGAGGGTTAGAGGAAGGCCTGGTGAGGATTCGGGGACCATTCATGGGTTGTAAGAGTAGATCGAAAGGTTTGAGGTCAAAGGTTTCAAACCGAGATATAGGGATTTGGGTATAGATCTTGAAGAATTCAAGTTGATTTTTGAGTTCAGGAGATTGAAAGGGGAATTTTGAGGAATTTTGGGAGGTTTCTAGGTATTGGAGGTGGCGGCGATGGGATGGCAGAGCAGATGACGAATAATCATCGGATTTTGGGAACACGAAGAACAAGGGCGGCTGTTCTTGAGCAAGGGAAAGGAAATTCAGAGGAAAAAGATTATTTTTTTTAAAGAGAAGGTATAACTGATTCAAAATTTTTTTTGGTCATTTATAGTTGCATCCGGGTAGGATCGCAGGGCCCGCGCGCAGACCTGACCTGTATGTAGCTTTTTCTTTTATTTTTTTTTGTTTTATTTTTTTCACTTATTTTTATATTTTTTTTGTTGTTTTTTTATTTAATATTATTTGTTTAATTTATTTTTCTTATTATTATTTATATATTTATTTATTACTAATTTTATTTATTTTGATTATTGCACGTATATTTTATGATTTATTTTTATTTTATTTTCTTTGATTTTTTTTAGTTAATTTTAATTGATTGATTTTAATTGGTTAGCGTAATTTGATTTGATTTATTTTATTTTAAGTTAATTGGTTAAATTGATTTAGTTTATTTATTTATTTATTTATTATTTGATTAGGTTTTTTTTATTATTTTTATTTTTTAGATAGCATGTTTAGGTTTTTTATTCTTTTTATTTTTTAGAAAGCATGTTTAGGATTTTATTTTTTCTTTTTATGATTTATTATTTCTAGAATTGCATGTCTAGGATTTTTTTTATTTTATTTTTAGAATTGCATGTTTAAGAATTTTGTTTTAGATGGCATGTTTAAGATTTTTTTTTATTATTTGTATTATTTTTAGATAAGAATGATTTTAGGTTTTTATTAATTTTTAGATAAACATGATTAGGTTTTTATTATTTTTATCATTATATTATTTTGCATCATTTTTAGGATTATTATTATTCTGAATTAGTTTGTATGATTAGGAAATAACTTGCTAAATTTTATTAGGATAAATAAAGACCATTTAGAGAAGACCAATTTAAGATAATATGTGATTAATCTGGTACTTTCTCTAGATAGGCGTTGTGGGGGTGCTAATCCTTCCCCACACGTAACCGAAATCTCGAACTCAGTTCTGATAAGTAGACCAGAACCTATTCTTTTTAAGGTGCCTTAGTCAAGCTTAGGATTACTTTAAGAAGAATAGATTCATAAAGGTGACTAATCATACCTAGATAGATGATTAGTGGCGACTCTATGTTTGTGTCTAGCTTGCTAAATTCGCATTTGGCACGTTATGACACAAAACCAATTTTTTGTCAAAATTAAAGATAAGATATGATTAATCGATACCGTTTTTGGATGAACGCTGTCGGGGTGGTAATACATTTTCCTCCCGTAACCGCACTCTTGAACCCGTATTGGTTTTCTCTAGTTTTATTCGTAGACCCCTAAAAAAATTGTATTTTAAAAGATTTTAAAGTTTTTTAGAAAAATAATTTTTTTATAAGAGATCAATCACACATAGCCAAAAATGATTGGTGGCATTTCTTTGGTTTCTTGTTTTGGTTTGTTTTCAAAATGGGATGGAGTTGTCATTTTAAAAGAAAAACAAACAAAATTTAAATCTTGAAAAATCGCCCTTGTCTTCTTGTTTTTGATCTGTTTACGTCAAGGTGCGAGATTGTGAGATCTTACGAAAATGATTCAATATGAGAACGCCATTCAGTAAATTATTTAGTATCTATGGAAATATTCTCATGTAGTAGTTGTATAATTGATCCTTTGACTTATGATTACTACTGATCTTATATGAGAAATGTTATACTTTGATTTTACCTTATTTATGGTCCTAACTATGGATACTTCAGTCGGGTATTGTTGGGTATAACATGAGACTTATGCAGATGTATAAGTAATCAATATAGAATTCGTAATCTTGAGTGATCGAGTGAATATCTCATTAATCTCAATAAGAATTAACTCAAGGAACTTTCAGCTGAAGAGGAATAATGTTTTGGAATTGTTTTAAAACCTATTCAAAGAGTTAATATTTTAATTAAAGATTTAACGTGGTTATACAAAATTGAGTAGACACTAATCCATGATTAATGTCAAACCCAGATATTAAGTGATGAAGGGGGTAATAATTATACTAAGAAACTAAACATAGATAGGTTAGTCAAGCCACATTGACTTTTCTTAACAATTGGGGGTCATGACTCTTTGCTAGATGACAACCATGATCTATAAATATAGGATTGATTAATTAGGGAATTAATGTTGAACTCAAAGGTTTGATTCATTAATCCAAATTTATTATGGATTACAATGTTAAGGAACCTAATGGGTCATACACAATAGAACATGGCTTTTAAAAGATTAAAATTGGGTTATATTAAGTTGTATTTAATTGTTGGGCTAAATTAATTAGAATTCCAAATAAAGGAAATTGTTTAAAGGCCCAAACCCAATTGGGAATAGGGTATGTGATAACTCTAGGAAATATAGTTATTTTGTCACCTTTTATGCATTTAAATCGGCTAAGTCTTTGAGGCTTTTATTAGGATTTGATTAGTTTTAGATATTTTTAGATTTATTTTATTTATCCATCTCATGTTTAAAATAGTTATTTAGTTATTATTTATATATTTTTATAGGTCCAAGGTGATCTGGAGCTTCGAGGTGCAAAACGATGAAAAACGGTGCAAAGCAACGAGCAGGCAGATTCAACCTCTAGAGCTTGTTTCAAGAAAAACATGATCTTAAATTCTTCATTTGAGAAAACGTCCTCATGACTTTTGAATCTGACTTCCATACCTTTCCAACGGTAGTTTACTCGTCGAAATCGGACAAGATTTGCCCTTCCAAATCAGCTGATGAAGTCCGAGAAGATGATAGAAGTAGCAGACGGCCAACCAGCGAGTCGGCGCCGCGGCGTCGGAGAGTCAAAAAGTTGACGCCGTGGCGCCAGATTATGGGAAAAAAATATAAAAACCCTGCAGCTTACCTGTTTTGCTTGGCTGCGAAGTTTCGGACTCCAGTGGGCTTGGACACTTTAAATAGGACTCTTTTAGGCTAAAATAAGGGGGATTGGAGTTCTAAAAACCTAATTCTCTCAAGAGGATAGTTGCCACCAAAAGCTCTTAAGAAGATTGGAAGATTTGTGAAGATTGAAGACTCAAAAATTGACATATCTTAGTTTTCTCTATTCTCTATTTTCTTCTTTATTTTTCTTGTGTTGTTGATGATGGTGAAACTCTTTGAATATTTGTTTTCTTTAATCATCATGAACTAAATTTCTTTTACTAGGATTTCAATGGAACTCAACATGTAGTTTGAATTTACTTTCTCTTTCTAGCTTGATTTAATGGTTTTTTGAGTTGTTTGTTCATTTTTGTTCTTAATGCTTCTAGTTGATTGGCCACCAATTAGATTGATTTGTTAACCTAAATACAACTAGACATAGGGAGTTTGGTGTTAGACATGGATTGAATGACACATGTTTCATATTCATTTATTAGGATGAATTGATCTGCAGGTAGGGTAGAAATATACTTACTTGTCATGTGTAACCATTATTAGAGCCTAAGCTTAATGAGTTCTTCTTTAATTCAATTATCATAGGAATATAGTTAATTGGTTAAGAGGGATATTTTTATGAGACCATCGGAAGATCCTTATAAATAGATTAGAACTCTAGGTTAACAATTCAAGGTCATTAATCAAGTGAAGAGGTTGAGAGAGATTAAAGCAAAGTGTTGAGGGAAGTTGTAATCCTAGGCTTTTATAATTAATTGAATCCATCATTTTTAATTTACTTGCTTTCATTATTAGTTTCTTTTAATTTAGTTTTTAATTACAATCTTTAATTAATTGTTTAGATAAGATTGAATGTGTTAATTTTAGTACTTAGTAAATTTAGTAGCAATTCCTCGTGGCATTGACACTTTACTTTTCACTATATTTCTTGTTACGATACGTGCACTTGCGTGGTGAAAATCGAGAACAAGTTTTTGGTGCCGTTGTTGGGGAATTGTTTATTATTTTTGTTAATATTAATACCAAGCAACCTTAGTCTTAATTTAAACTTTCCTTTTCTTTCTTATTTTCAGGTACAATTGCTGAAGCTAACGATACAAAAACTTTGTGAGAGTTTAGGGTTCCTTTCATGCAAGAACTTCATACCAGTATCCAGAGACCTGTCATCCAGGCAAATAATTTTGAGATAAAGCTAGCCATCATTCAGATGAACCACACATCAGTTCAGTTTGGTAGCTTACCGAACGATGATCCGAATTCTTAAATCGTGAATTTTTTGAAAATTGGTAATACTTTCAAACACAATGGTGTTTCTGACGATGCCATTAGATTGAGACTTTTCCCTTTCTCACTTCGAGATAAGGCCAAGAGTTGGTTGCACTCCCTTCCTTCTGGCTCCATTACTACTTGGAATGATCTGGCTCATAAATTTCTTGCCAAATATTTTCCTCCTGCCAAGACAGCTAAGATGCGGAATGATATCACATCTTTTATGCAGTATGACTTAGAATCATTATATGAAGCTTGGGAAAGGTACAAAGATCTGCTCCGACGATGTCCTCATCATGGGACACCTAAATGGCTTCAGGTGCACACTTTCTACAATAGGTTAATGGGTCCTACTAGAAATTCTATCGATGCTGCAGCAGGTGGGGCTCTCATGGAAAAAGAAATTGATGAGGCTTATGATTTAATTGAGAAGATGGCTTCCAATAATTATCAATGATCTAATGAGAGAAGTTTACCAAAGAGAGCTACAAACGTTTATCAGTTGGATGAGATCAGTGCCTTATCGGCATAGGTGGCTGCTTTGTCCAAGAAATTTGACACTATGTTTGTACATTCAGTCCAAAGCCCATTTGTAACATGTGAATTTTGTGGAAAGGACACACCAGTGATAGATGCCCAACCAAGGCTCAATCGGTTCAATATGTTGGAAACTATAACAGATAGCAGAACAATCCTTATTCCAATGACTATAATCCAGGTTGGAGAAATCATCCAAATTTTTCTTGGAACAACAATCAAAGACCATCATCTCCAGCCAAGCAAGTAGCCCCTCTTGGATTTCAAGCACAAGCCCATGCTCCTGTTCCAAAAAAAGAAGATATCATTAGAAGATATGTTTACAAAGTTCATGGCTAGTCAAGAAGTGACAAATCAGACTCATGTAGTGACACTTCGAAGTCAAGCTGAATTAATTCAAAGTCAAACAACGTCACTTAGAAATCTTGAGACACAAGTGGGCCAGCTTGCTAATGCGATTATCAATTGCCCAAGGGGATCTTTTCCAATCGATACTGTGACTAACCCTAAGAGTCATAGGAAAGAACAATGCAATGCAATCACATTAAGGAGTGGAAAAGAAGTAGAAGTGGGTAGCAAGAAGAATAATGAGAAAATTCAAGAAAAACAACCTCCAATCTACCCACCACCACCTTTTCCTCAACGTCTTCAAAAGAAAGTGCTAGAATTGCCACCCAAGCCTCTTGAAGTGAGAATTTTGGGGGAAAAAGAAATTGAAAAGGCTCAAGAAGAGGAAACAAAGCCTCCAGTTTACCCACCACCACCTTTTCCTAAGCGCCTTCAAAAGTACAAACTTGATAAGCAGTTTCAGAAGTTTCTTGAGGTATTCAAAAAGCTCTATATTAAGATACCTTTTGCTGCAGCTTTAGAACAAATGCCTAAATATGTCAAGTTTATGAAAAAAATATTATCCAATAAGAGGAAATTGGATGATATTGAGACAGTTGCATTTACTGAAGAGTGCAACGCTATCCTTCAAAAAAAAAACCCACCCAAACTCAAAGATCCTGGAAGCTTCGCCATTCCATGTGCCATTGGTAATAGATTTTTTGGTAAAGCTTTATGTGATTTGGGGGCAAGTATCAATTTAATTTCTATCTATCGCAAACTTGGTTTGGGTGAAATGAAACTCACTATAGTGATGTTGCAACTAGCCGATAGATCCATCAAACATCCAAGAGGCATTGTTGAAGATGTGCTAGTCAAGGTTGACAAATTCTTTTTTCCTACTGATTTTATTGTGCTTGACATGGATAAGGATAGTGAAATACCCATAATTCTTGGGAAACCATTCCTAGCTACAGGTAGAACTCTTATTGATATGCAAAAATGAGAACTTACCATGAGGGTTCTAGACCAAGAGGTAACTTTTAAAGTTTTTAAGGCTATGAAGTTTCTTAATGAATTTGATGAATGTTTGGCAGTCAAAGTGGTTAACAGTGATTCCATAGAAGCATTCGAAGAAAACTAAACCACTTGAGACAAGTTCACATTCTACTTCTAAGATGCATGGAAGCTACAATTATGTGAATGCCAGGCCTCATAAAGCAAAGGCAAAGGGGGCAATGGTTCAAGTGGAAGGATGCCGGCTAATGGTCATGAGATAGTCAAGCCGATGACTATAAATCAAGCGTTTCTTGGGAGGCAACCCAAGTTCTAAAATTTTTCTTTTCTTTTTAAATTTTAATTTTTAGGATATTTTTATTAATTTTATTTACTTTGTTTTCTTTTGTAGTGACTACTCACCTAACTTGGACAAGCATGATGAAGTTTAAGAGAAAAACTAAAGCTTCTCCTGCGTTGCTTTCATCATTAGGGGAGTTTTCTTGTTCTTACTCTTTTTATTTCTAAATATTGAAGACAATGTTTGTTTTAAGTTTGGGGGTGTGTCTTTAGATTTATCTTAGTTTGTGTGATTGTCTAATTTTATTATTAGGAGTTTATTATTAAGAGTCTAAAAGAATATATTTTTTTGGTTTTGCTTGAGGTATGTTGCACTTAGTATGATGGAATCCTTATCCAATGATGAGAATTAGTTATTGATTTATCTTGATTTTTGGGAAAAACATAAGCATGAGAAGAATTTGTGTTAAATTCTTTTGTTAGTTTCATGTTAGGATGTGATTTTTACAAATTGAGCACTTGATCTCTTGCTTAGATTTGCATTGCTTATGTTGATGTAAATTGCGATTATGTCTAGAGCCTAGAATTTGTTTGATTCTCTCTCGAGGAGAAATCCTAGACAACACTAATTTGAGGAAGTGATTTAGGCCATCATTGGATCGTTTGAGCCTTTCGAGCTTACCTTTATATATGATTATCCTTAGTCTACCTCTTTGTGTCTAATTGATATATCTCTGTTCTTTGATTGCCACATCCTTTAGCCTAGCTTAATAAGAAAAACCATGATTAACCTTCACTACATAGGCAAGTGTATGACATATAGAAAAAATTTATGAGCCATGTCAAATTTGGGTGAAAATGGTGATGTAAAAAAAAAATTATGGTTCTTCGAAAACAAAGCAACCAGAAAACATAAAAAAAAAGAATAAAGTGGTGAAGCAGAAAGGAACATGCATTCAAAGAAGGAAGTATGTAGTTTGAGGAATAGACTATGGCTTTCGAAAATCCTGAAAAAATGTAAAGTGTCTGTGGGTGAATTTAACCGAAATATATCTTTATCATACCTTGACCCTAGCCTTACATTATGAGCTTAATAAAGACCTACTTGATCCTTGATGAAGTGTTAGTCTATATTAGTGGAGAGAGAGATGAAAAGCAAATATCTGAGAATCTAGTACTAATTCGTATTTTGCATTGGCATAAACTTATTTAGATTGCATGCATTGATTTGCAAAGAGATTTTACACACACACACACTGAAAATCCATTCAAGCATGAAGTATACGATTGAATTGAATCATAATTTGGATTATGTTTGTGTTCTACTTTGAGTTAGGATTTTGAGATAGCTTTTGAGGATAATTAAGGGAATCATTGTTGAGTGCATTTATCTTAAGTTGTGTTTGAGTCAGTTTATTTAGTTTGGTTTGTTTTGTTTTATTTTGTTTTGCTCGAGGACTAGCAAAATATTAAGTTTGGGGTCCCTATATTTAAGAATGCTTAGCCACCCCTTATCTTCATCAATTCACTAATCTCATGTGTTGAGAACAAGCTTGAGAGAATAGAAAAAAGAGAGCATGCGCATATATTATTAGCATAGTGTTCGCCAAACTTCTTCCAATCCCTTGTGAAGGTTTTTTCCTCCTTGTTCGTATGGACTAATGTTAAAGGCTGGACACTTGGATAGCTATTGGTTTGCTACACCAAGATTGGTGTTTTCCGCATACAACTACCTCAAGGTATGCAAAATATGTATTGCCTAATTGCTTGCATGATTGTGTAAGTTCTTATCAATGTGATTCTAGGGTTCGGGAGTTGTAAATATTTTAAAATCTTGTTGTGTTTACTTGTCTGTTATATGATCAAGTCCTAATATGGTATCAGAGCTTTTGTGGATTACGTTTTACACAATTAAAACTTGTTTGATTGTTCTTGATTTTAAATTTTTTTTTGATTACAACATGTTTATTGTGTTGCATGGTTGGAAAAACAACTTTTATTTTTTTATGGGATTCTTTTGTAATATCAAAATATAGTGTCTTAGGAGAATTGAGATTAAATTTCATGAATTTTGGACATGGTTTGCTTACCCAAAACAAAATCGGTTAACAATCTGTCCTGAAGCATGTGGTTTCTACACTAGTGGTACAACGAAAATTGTTTATCCCTCTATGAATACAAAACTTTAACCCATGATAATAGATTATATGTGGATCATTTTCTTAAATTTCAGAATTGTTGGACTTGATTTGCATGCCCAAACTTAAGACATTTGCATGTTGTTCAGGGAGATGCGATTATGATATACAAGTGCAAATAAATTCAATTATCCCTCTAGAGTTCTCTGATAGCTATGAAATTTTAACCATGATAATATACTGTATGAAGGTCATTTTTTTTATATAGAATTTCACATATTTTGGAATTGATTTTCTTGTACAAATGTGAAATCCAAAATATGCCAGAAAATTTACTTTATACGGCAACAACCACCTAATGAGATTAGGTTCTGTGCTAACCCTAAAATTATTAAGGAATTAGGTGTTTGGGAATCTCGGCCTCATGTTAATCTCGATGAGCATAAAATATAATATAAAATAAAGAAACACAACGAAATAGTAAACAAGGAAACAATCGATCTTTATGTTGTGATTTAAATGTGGTTGGAAATATAGAGAACACATCATATTTCTTTTTCAAGGGATGAAAACAAACATATTTGGTAAAGTGATCAAGAAAGATAATATAGTAATAAAAACCATCAAAAGAGAAAAAGGGTGAAGGACCCCAAAGATCTGAATATAATAATTCTAAAGGCCTAGTGCCTTTTAAGGTAGAATGGAAGAAAGGTGGTCTATGGCTCTTATTACAGTAACAAGAATCACAAGAAAATTTTAAACCAGATGATGAAAGTGGCAAAGTGTTATGTTGAATCATAAACAGAAGAATTTTGAGAGAATAATGTCCAAGTCGTTGAATCCAAATGGAAGCATTAGACTTGATGCTTGTAAAAGCAATCAGTGTTTGGTTTGAGACTTGTCCATCCCAGGCAACTCATAGGTATCATCGTTATTCGGGCCGTGTAGAAGAACCGCCCCCATGTTTAGAACCTTTATCAAGAAATGTAATGAAAAAAATTCAACGAAAACATGATTAGTTTTACATAATTTAACAACTGAGATTATTTTTTTTTGAATTAAAGGAACACATAGTTTATCAGATAATTTAAAAGAATTGAGATATGTTTTTAAAGAAGTAGAACTAGTGTTTGTGATAACCAAACTTGCCTCATCGCCTACAGGAATCTTATCAGACCCATCATACTCAATGTAGAATGAAAGATCATTGAGTTTTGAGGTGACATGGTGTGAGGCTCCAGAATCCATTAACCATTTTTTTCAAAAGCATGAGCTGTAGTCACATGATTTACAGTAGCATTAGATGAGACGGTATGGTTTGTTGGTGAAGTGGAGTTGAAAAATTGCTTTCCCTTGAAGCATTGTTTGACATTGTGGCTTGATTTGTCATAAATTTGACAAACAGGACAAGCACCTTGACTTGGTGAAGCTGTGAATGAATTGTTAGATCGTTGATTGATTGGTTGAGCTTGGTTATCAATCCTACCAGCCCGAAATCTACTTTGGAGATTGGGAGCAAATGGAAGATTGCTCGATTTCTTTGTAAAGTTGGTTATAGCAATGATAGTATCATTGTCATCGACTTCTTGTTTAAGGTGGAGCTCATATGCTGTAAGTTTATCATGGAGCTCCTCAAATAGTCAAATGTAATAGAACTCTCACGCGTTCTAATTGCTACACCAATCACCCTAAATTCATTTCCCACTCTATTAAGAGCATGAAGAATGAAACGTTCTCCTCTATAGCTACACCAGTAAGAGCAAGTTCATTAGCTATATTTTTCATAAGTTGTAAGTATTCACCAACTGACCTAGTTTCATGCTTGGTGCACGTTAGTTTGTTTTTAAGATCCATCACTCTAGAACGAGTTCTGTTGGCATACAAACAAATGAGTTTCTACCATGCCTCTTAAGAAGTTTTTAATGAGGATATGAAAGACAACACCGATTTTGATGTGGAAGCAATAATTGCATACATAATACATTTGTCCTGACGGAGCCAATGAGAATAGTCTAGATTAATAATTTCTTGTCCAACACTTTTAATTGTTTTGGTGAAAATTGGTTTGAACCTTTTACATAGCCATTAGTTCAAGGCCAGTCAAGAGCGCATCAATCTGAGCACACCAAGATGGAAAATTGGAAGATGTAAGTTTCAACGGGAGTTGGGCAATTGCATTAATAGAGATTACAGAATCCATAGAGGAGTTTCTTGTTGATGTCATAACTAGCTAAATACTAGAGGATGTTTGTTTGTCAAAACAATTGGTCGGTCACCAGGAAATAACTTATTGGTTAATGAAAAATGAAACCTTCTTCAGAAATCATCTTATTTTTCAAGAGGATTAGACAATTTTCAAAAAAGAGCTATCCATGGATAAAGCTAGTTGCTAAGTCCATGAGCTTAATTCGACTCGAGTTGAACCGTGGACATTATTTTTAAGACCCAAATTTAACTTGACCTGACTCAAAATATTATTACATTAATAAAATGGTATTTTTATATAATTTTATTAAAAAATATTTAAAATAATAATATAATATAAAAGTCTTAATATTTTAATTTTTAAATATTTCTATTTTAAATATTATTGAACATAAATATTTCATTTTTTAATAGTAAATAGTAATTTTAATAATAAATAATTAATATTTTTTTTAATTTAATAACGAATATTATTTAACATAACATTATTATCATTTTAATAATATTTTTTAATAAATTTTCACTATTTTAATAATAAATATTGCTATTTTTAACATTTTATACTAATAGAAATAATATTTTAATATACTATTTTAAATATTAATAAATAGTATTATTTTAATTATTTAATAATGATATAATATTTTTAATATTTTAATAATAAATATTTTATTTTAATAACAAATATTTTAATAATTTTGTCAATATTACTAATTGAAAAGATAACAAATTTTCTAGAAAACAATCAGATAACAAACAAAAAAAAAATTGTTGAATCATCTAAAAAACAAAAAATCTCCATTTTTTGAAAAATATCAAAATGCATTTATGAATTATTTTCTGAAACTCGATTTCCAAAAATAAACAAAACCTAAAATAAATGAAGTAATGCATTTCTAATGCTACCTGCATCCTAATTTTAAATAATAGAAACATCCTTATAGACATTTAATTTTGTCTGGATCTATTTAAAGTTAATTTTTATTTGTCCCCGACTTAGGCTCGAGCTACGTTAGAGAAATTCTAATGTCTCAATTTTTCATTACTCAGTTGGCTTATATTTTATATCTTTTCGAATTTTAATTGTCAAAATAAAATTAGACCTTAAAATGATTGATTTTAAAATCCTACACAAACTCGGATGTAAAAAAAATTAAAATCGATCAAAGCCTTGAATTCCTTAAGCACCGAGATCCAGTGGCGGATCTTGACATTTGATTTTAAGAATGCCAATTAATACTCAACTAAATCTTATTTTATTTATTTATAAAATGTACCATATTATATTAATCTAAATACATGCAAGTAATATACTAACAAAAAGAAATAAGCTTTCAAAATTATAAATTTTATCAATTCATAAACAAATGTATAAAGAAACATAATACAACAAATAAATAATTTTATGCATAATACATCAAATGAAAAATCTTACTTAAAATTGTGAAAAAGTTTCTTTTAAAAAATATAAATATATCAATTGCTAAACAATATATTTTTCTTCAAAAGAAAAAAAATTCATTAAAATAGTAAAGTTGAAAGTTGGAGTTTAGAAGTTAGGGTCTTTTTATAATCTTTTATAAAGTGGTTCAAATCTGGCTTTTGTGTTAATAAAAAGTTGCATGGTAACAAGAAAGAAAGATATAGGATAAGATTAAAAGTGAAAAATTATATGAAAAGAAAAAAACATGTTTGGTACTTGGTTTGAGATTTAGAGTCTTATTGAAGAAGCTAGAAAGTCAATTTAGCTTTTGTTAGATTTACATATCTGCGATTTAATCTCTATGACAAACTTTTTGATTTTAAGGATTTGTGAGTTATGATTAGTTAGTACAATAAATAGACAAATACTAATGTGATTTTAACCATCTTAAATTGCAATGCATAAAATTAAATAAAAAAATCACATAAATAAGCAAAATTAACTATTTTAGTTTAAAAGAGCCATTTAAATCTATTTAATATATATATATGGAAATGTATCAGTACCTATTGGCACTGGTTAAAGTGATATTAAAAGAAGGGTTCGTTTAACCGATACCTATAGGCACCAATTAAGGATTATTTAATTATTAGTTTAAGAATTTTTTTAAAATTTAATACACTAATTTTATTGAATTTAAGAAAAAAATAAGTTATTAATTACACTTTTCTTTCTATATATCACTTTAACTAGTGCTTAATGACACTGGTTAACATTTCTCTTAAAAGAAATAAACATGTAATTAATGAATATTTTTTCTTGAATTAAATAAAAATAATATAATAAATGCAATTTTTTTAAAAAAATAATAAAAAAATAATTTTTAATTGATACCTCTCTATATATATATATATATATATATGATTCACCCTACCGAGACCCTATTAGAATATAGCTATAATTAAGACCCAACGAAACAATAAAAAAAAAAAATCCACATGTCCTCATTTCTATGTAAGTTTAGCTATAATTAGGACCAATCACCAAGAAAACAACAAACAAGCCTAGGTGTCCTCATTTCTACGAGAGTTTAGCTATAATTTAGGGCCAATCACCAAGAAAAACAATAAAAAAAGCCTACGTGTCCTAATCTCTATTTAATTAGCTATAATTAGGGCCAATCACTAGGAGGGCATGGATAGACTATGCTGATTTAGAGTGCATCTCGATGGATGAGGAAGTAACCTTGATGCATTAGGGAAATGCCATTGCGAAAGAAATCATTAAGGATCAGAATGGAAACATAACCAGTTAGTAGAACTAGGAGTTTTGCATCTTGAAGGATCTGTCAAGACAACAAAATTGAAGCTCACATGGCTAGTAGAAACAAGCAAAATTGTTAACCTTTCCTTGGTGGAGTTTGACTATCTAATTACAAAGAAGATGGTATCATCTTACTATTAACTTACATCTAGGCTGTTTGTGCAATTTTCTCCTTTTTAAAATTAATAATTGGCACAAGCTAAATACTGGAATACTGTTCCTATGTGCTCCTGCAAATCTAAAATTAGTACTGACTGTTAGAATTTGATCGCATAACATCCTGTCAGGGTGGTTTCTCTTCCTCTTTTACGCCAAAAACCATCGATGATTATGTTTATGCATTCATGCAATTATACATGTATATTTGTTTTGTAATGTCATATGTGCAATGAACATGGCTGCATCGTAAACCATTTGCAAATGTTGCAGAAACTGATCTTATGGTTATTATTATTTGTTGAAAATTAAGCAATACGAATTATGTGCAAGAAATCGAACCCAGAATTCTTTCTGTTAGTTTGTATTTGTTCCGTATACTTGTGGGATTTTTCACTGTGGTTTTCCATGGGAGGGAGTACTATATAATGTAGTTTATTCTTTGCCAGGATGATTTGATACTTGGTCAAAGTGTATGGTATTTAGTATGAAAGATTTAAGCTTTTACTTTTATTTGTTGTGGATGCCGCTGAAAGAAGGAGAGGATTTCATAGATGTACTAAACCCATGTACGAAAAAGGAGATAGCGTCAATTTCAAGATTCCAACATGTGCAATTTAAAGCAAGGAGTGGAAAGGCTACTTCACATATGATGTTCTCTTTGTTAGACCGTCAAAGCCTGTGGTTTTGTTCGCAATTCCTGATGGCAGGCTACTTGAGGCATTTTACCTTATCTTTATTCTGATCTTGAAAGACTACAGGAGAAGCTATGAGCTATTGCCATTCTCTCACCTTTTGAATAATATTTGGACATGCATGTGTTGTGACAATTGTGGATATATGTAACATGTTTTGGTTCTTGTTTTATGTGGTCATTATGAACAAAAGTGTTTTTTTTTTTTTTTTTCTGTTGCACTATCAACATGGGTGGGTTCATTTCTATTATATGTTTCTGCTTTTCACTTTTGATTTTCTAGCTGCTTGATCTGGGCATTGTAATGCAGTGTCACGGATATGATGATTTCTATATTTGGATTTTCTAGTTTATTTCTTTGGTGGTTTGGTGGATGATATTGATGAGGATTGAATCATAGGTGGTGGTTCATACAAATCTACAATTAATCCTACTCCTATTCTCTCTTGCCTTCACATAGAGGCATAAGGCATTATGCGGCTTTCCATTTCAGTTAGACCTCAACAGCTTATTTATTTACAAAAGCAACTTATGAGTAAATAGTAATAGGAGGATACAGATGAGATGAATTAATACACAATCCTTTTACATTTACATAAAACTGATAAGGCAAGCAACTTCTTTTGTTTACAATCAATCAGTCAATCCATTTATTGCCATATATTTTATTGGTTATTAACAAAGAAAACAAAGCTTGTAGTTTTAGATATGATCATAAGTCTTTTTCTCCCTAAGAAAAAACATACAGTACTTAAAACATGTGAGAAGCCCAGCAATTGAAGATCAAATACATTAAACAACAGCAAATTAAGGTTTATTTAGTCTACTTTTTAGGTGCCAATTTGGACTTGATTTTCTGAACCTGCTTTCTACCAATCTGGAATGCCTTGCTCAATACATCATCCGGAACTGTTGGCGAGGCTGCAAATAGGGTGGCAGCAATGGACTGTGTTCCGGGGAACTGGTTATTGAAGGCATCAAGGCAGTAATAACAGCAGCAGGCATCCCCCCATTAATGTTCTTCTGGAAATGCACCAATCCTTTAGGGAACACAAATATTTCACCCTTCTTGATCCACTTTGATATCAAGACGTTGGATGTGGTTATGAAGCCAACCTCCAGCTCGCTTTCCAGCACGAACACGATCTCAAGTTGGGAATCACATTTATAATGACTGCTGGGTTTTTTCAGTTTTGATTGAATATTATTGAATATTGATGGCAGAATGGATTTGAAGGCTGGAACAGCACGAAACATGCCTTGCATTACCATTTGCTTGCCTAGTTAAACCTATATATATATAAACCCATAATAGAAAACTGAAAAGTCATCGAATTCCAAACACCCAGGCTATGGCTTCTATTTGGCCTCTTTGACCTCATTTGCGGCCTCAAGTTGCAGATCCAAACAGCAAGTTGCGTTCGAGCCCAAGATCCACAAAGCTTCAAATCAATCAAGATCACAAGAAGCACAATTGTCCTCTGTCTAAAGCTAGTCCACACGAACAGCTGATAGATCATTCTCTAAGGTATGGTAATTCACTTATGCTAGCAAGTTGATCCTAAGACCACAATCAAAAGATCTACCTTTGGTGTTTATCTCTCTAAGCCGATCTCATTCAATAAGGAAGAAAAGCGGCAAGAACACACCAAAAAAGAGGAGGTTGCGACAACAAGGAATCTCGCAGGGAGGTGGCGATTTCAACTTTTTGCAAGGGAAAAGTTTTCTTCTTGAAACCAACTTTTTCTCAAGCAAAAATCAGAATATCTCAAGTAGAATGAATGACTTGGAGTGCTGCTACAGCCTGAATATATGATATATAGTTAGGCGCAAACCATGACTCCTCTCCCTAAGGGTTGGCCGGCCGCCTGTTGCTTCTTGCACAAGATTTTCATTAATTCACTTGGACATAAACAATTTAATTCCAAGATGGATCAATAGGCCCATTATATTATCTAATAATAGTAATGGTCCATTATTCTTAATGCCTTAAGTTGGGCCAACTATCCTTAGTAGAGAGTCTTAAATTAGAATAGTCTCTTTAGACCCATTATAATTTCTCATGTTTATTTTTATTGGATAGATTAATTGCTAAACAAAAATAATTTAATTCTCAATTAAATTTCTTTCTCCTCATGAACAATTCATGACATTAATCTATTAATATCATCTCATGACATTAATCCAATATAGCATAGTCATTCGAAACACACCTTGTACATCACAATGTCAAAGTAGACTATGCTAGTCTTTACAAGACTTCTCGATTCCTCTTATTTCATTAAGACATCATCTTTGGATTTCTCAATCTCAATTATGTCTTAATCTATCTTAATTAAAATTTTCAATTAAATCCTCAACATAGATATTTTACTCCATTAAGTTTTACCTCAATAGAATATCATGTTTAATCCACACATTACTGTTTTTATGTGTGTGACCCTCTAGGTTCCCAATATGCTGGCAATGAATATAAGTTAATCTCATTAACTTATTTTCTTACATCATGAGCGGGATCTAGCAACCCATCATGACCACCCAAATATTGTGAAGTCAGCATGACCTTTTTAGAAACCTTTCAACAACCAGCCTGTTAGTGTAATACAGTCCTTTCACCATATATCCCGGATAGCGCATAAGCATGGTGCAATGTCTACGCATGATCAATCCATATTATTTCTTCGCAACTTATGATTAACCTTATGAATTTAGAGAAACTTCTTTCTCCTAAATCCATCATGCTTTGGCCAAAGACTTAATCAAGTTAATCGTAGTCAAGAACAAACGAGATATGTCTCCATTATCACGGGGAGTGGTGAATTCTCTCTGGATCATTCATTCATTTTCATATGGTTCACCCAATAACACCCTACCATAAGCATCCCTTGTTGGGACCCGCTCGTGATGGAATCTAAGAATGACACTCTCCATATAAGATGACCAGGTATCACAAGTCTGAGGACTAATTTACACGACAGGTACTAGAGAACATTATCATAAACACTAGAGTGATATTACCAAATGAAGTTCTCATAGCAGGCCATGTTCAGTGAACTTGTTCAACAGACAAGCACCTATATGTTATCCGAAGTATCCTACACTTCAACCTATATGGGATCAGTTGCTTTTTTCATAAGTAAGAAGGCTTAACATATGCCAGTCTTTGAGCATTGCCAATGCCCTGTCTTGGCAATACAATGACCAAGAACAATTTGAGGAACAAGGCTTTGATGCATAAGGATCTCATAATTATAACTCTTTATAATTCCTTTGCAAGGCCATTATGTTCCATGGGCTTCATCCGATTAGTACTTAATAACTAATTATTGTTGTACTAACATGAAGGAAAACCTTGTAAGGATTTGCTTTATTGACTGTATACCCCTTGTCCAATCTGATTGGCTCTAGAGCATATACCAACAATCTCTCACTTGCACTAAGCCAATCATTAACGCATCCAATGCTGAACTTTTTCGAATAGCAATTGTGTCTCTACAAGGACATAGCTTTAGTACATTACATTGAGAATATGCTTTGTCATATTCATGATAATCTCATTATCAAGGTTAATAAATAATCAGATCACAACGAGACCTATATTCTATTTAAATGGCTCCATTGTTGCTATAACAATTTTTGGAATCTACTTATTAGCAAGTAGCTAATAATCCGAATTTAACTCCTTTTTGTAAGCCAAAACAAAAGAGCTAACTCTAAAAAACTTTAATATAAACGTGCAATCATCTTTAGTTTGGAACGTTTCCAACTAATTGCATTTTTCGAAATGGCAATTATTCATAATCATTATCAATCAAAGAGTTATTAATAGCTCCGACTAAATTCTACATATGTAGATTTTAAGGGACTAATTCAATAGCAATTTGAATTCTGTATCATTTAGCCAAATAGTATTCTCAATACTTTGTAAGTTGTATAATAAAAGACCATGTTATAGAACAATTCTATAACTGTTTTATTTAAGAGGAAACTAAATAAGCTTGGCATCCATATGCCAGCAAAGTGATATGTTTCGAAAACATAAATAAATCTCCTCAACATTGGCCCACAATGCCAATAAAAACATCAAATGTTTCTAAATAAATCAAAATAAATGTCTTATTAAACATCAATAAGATCGGCAAGCTTTGATGTAGCATCAAACTCGGTTGCCATCTTCATGGTCCAGCTTCATTGCTCATTTCCTTTGGTCCCTACAATATGTCATACATATTTAGTACCAAACGTTAGGTATCATATACCAAGAGGAGTGAATCAAATTATACCTGAAGTTGAAACTCCTTTTAGCTTATTCCCTTGCTAGACTCAAGGTACTCCTTGCAATTGCGCCTCCAATGACCAGTTTTCCCGTAATGAAAACAAGCTTTATTAGCATTATCTTTATCCTTTGCATCCTTCACATTACCATCATTGTGCTTCAAACTCTTTGAAGCAGGAGGTACATCCCATATAGTCTTTCTTTTCTTCTTACCCTTTGGTTTAGAAGAAGAAACTAAATGGACAGATCACTTGTCTTTTACAATGGTATGCTCGGCCTGTGTGAGCATATTCAGCAACCCAAAAAGGGTAGCCTCCAAGTGGTTCATGTTGAAGTTCAACACAAACTGCGAATAGCTCTCAGGTAGGGAAGTAAGGATTAGATCAATGCTTAGATCATGATCCATGACCCATCCAATCTGC
Organism: Fremontodendron californicum; assembly: GCA_030761205.1. Lineage (NCBI taxonomy): Eukaryota > Viridiplantae > Streptophyta > Magnoliopsida > Malvales > Malvaceae > Fremontodendron > Fremontodendron californicum. Next base: position 13,343,177 of record JAULJL010000013.1, on the reverse strand, counting down.
TCCGAACGGGTAATATACCCAATCATCTTAAGCACATGAGGCCTCATTAAGCTTGCCTCTGACATCTTTGTTTGGAACAATTCCTTTGAGATGTCAAATCTCTTAGTGCGGTTCTCCTTAGCGAACAATTCTCTAAGGTTAAAGATGATATCCTGAGCATTCATGGTCTCATGCTGCTTTTGGAGATTAGGTGCCATACTAGCCAACATCACATATGTGGCTTGAACGAGATCATCTCTATGAACTCTATAGGCAACCCTCTCCTCCTCAGTTGCATCAGCAGCAGGCTCATCTGGAATGGACTCATCAAGAACATAAGCCTTCTTTTCTTATGTCAAGACAATCATGACATTGCGAAGCCAGTCAATGAAGTTTGACCCAGTTAATTTATTAGCATCAAGTATGCTTCTCAGTGATAATGGGTTTGCCATTTAGCTTTTATATCCTATATGAATGAAAACATTTAATAGTCAATAAATAGAAGGTAGTAATCATTTATGTCAGACTTTAATACTTAAATGATTATTCTCATTATTTTAACAAAATAATAGCCCTCAACTACTATCTCGAGAAATTTAACTTTTAAACTTCTTAATGAGATAGGACCCCTTTCATTCCAGCATAACCTTGAGTGACTCAACAAGCCATGTTGAAACTAATTCAGTAGGTAACTTAATTTACCAATTACATCTCTATGCAACTCCTAGATCAGCTAGGTGACAACTCTTTGTCTAAATACATCATATGTATTTCGCCTAACTATGCCTCTAAATGTCATGCGATCAAGTTTGGTGCATCCGGATAACATAACACTTAGTTGAGTAAGACCCACCTTCAATAACTCAAACATATTCGTACATTAGTTTAACCTTGAGTGACTCAACAAGCCTCAAAATGGAAGAACTCTGGTTATCTTGTTATGATGGTGGAAGGCAACTTATCCTGCGTAACATGGATCAATATAATTTAATGAGGGATTTCATTTAATTCTTATATAGGTCTAATTGATTTCATATTCGATTAGCATGCATAGCATTCATTTAAATCCATACATCACATATATACATAATTCAAAAATAAATCTATCACATGCAATCTACCATGATGATTATGGACTTAATTCTAATCTAGTTTCCTTGAGCCACTAGTTGGTCAAATTCCTAGGGGATACCATACATAGTCTTCGAAAGCTTTGTTGGTAATCTTCTTGGTCACTTCTTCTTGGCGCCATATATCCTTACAATCTTGGAATTTACATAAATTCACCTTCCTATCCTAAATCTAAATCTTTAAAAAGAATATAACAATTACATTGCTTTATCAGAAACATAGAGTTACATTCGATGGGAGTTAGATGAGAAGAGAATTTACAACTCCGGAATGAAAAGAGAAGGCATGGTTCGCAGACCCTATTTATAAAATACCAATAAGAAAATTCAACCATACATTCCCTAGTCATACTAAGGTCTAGTCCATAATCATCCTTCATGCATACATAATCATATTACAAGCATGAATTAAAACATGTATAGCCAATGTCACCTGGTGATCTTGTATACTATTTGCATAAATGTTACCAAACAAATTGAGACAATTTATCAAATCATTTTAGCAACTTTGGTTCCATCTATTAAAACACTTCTAATAAAATCTTAACAATTAAAAAAGCTATCTTGAAATCGGACTTTACCTAACTTTTAGGTTGCTTGTCTTAATTAGGATATAACATTTTAGCATGCATAGAATCCTAAACATTTTAGGACACCTCATTGTCTTATACCGAGTCTTTAAGTTTGTAATCCATCCTAACTCTTTAGGAACTTAAATCTCACTAGGTAACTTTTACCTAATCATACTACAAGTCTCTCCTAACATTTAAGAATCACACTCCCACTAGGAAACAGTTTCCACGTCGAAGTAGGACTCTAGCTCATAGTGTCCTAGGTGCAAGCAATCTCTTTGACCATCGAATGGCCGCTGCCAGCCCATGATCAAACTGTTGTATGCCATCTACAGTGGCTACTGGATGCCCCAAAAAAGAGCTTGTTGGCCGCCCCTTACAGTTGCACCCAATTCGGCAACAATTGCCTCCTTGGTGCCACGGTTCGTCTTGCTTTCGTGCAACAACAGTTGCTACTTAATCCAGCCATGTTCTATGCCCAAACCAGCCATCATAGATGAATCATATTCACCTTAGATGCTGTCTAAAATTCCTAGCAAACAAGAAGAACGTTTCCAACTTATGGTCCAATTTTAAGGCACGCAAACACCTACAAAACTGTCCAAAAAATTTAGCATTGTAGTAACAATGTTTCATGTCCAAAAATGACTTTGCTTAAACATTTTAAGCTCAATTAAATTTGGTAACTTCAATGGCAGCATGTAACATAAAATTTCCAGATCTGAAATTCTAGAAAATCAATTTTATAACATCCCCAAATCAGCTTACAAAACATGACTCAAAATAATGTCTTAGACATAAAAACTTGTCTGGTTTACTAAGACATGTCATGGCTTTAATCCGTGTTGATTAAAATAATTTTAATCTACTATTGAAACAATTTTAAACATGACTAAGCTCACTCTATAGCTGCTGTCCAGATTTAACAAAATTAAAGAAAACTAATTTTCTTTCAAATTTAAAGGAACCGAAATCACCAAAAGTCAATATACAAAACAATAGATTGTTAATCACCAAGAATTGACATGCACAAACCTCATGTAAACGACGTAACCTTGGCTCTGATACCACTGTTAAGAATTACTTATGGGCTCATGCTTAAACAAAGTAATCAATATAACGCAGCGGAAGTAAACAAAGAAGCACCCGAAGTACAACAGGATCTTAGGCTTGTGTTTAGCATAGGTTTATAGTATTCAAAAACAATTAAACACCCATATGATTTAGAAGTTACCTACTTAAGATATCCTAACCTTAAGTTGCAGATCCAAACAACAAGTTGCTTTCAAGTCCAAGATCCACAAAGCTTCAAATCAACCAAGATAACAAGAAGCACAATTCTCCTTCCTCTAAAGCTAGTCCACACGAACAGCTGATGGATACTTCTCTAAGGTATGGTGATTCACTTGTGCTAGCAAGTTGATCCTAAGACCCCAATCAAAAGATCTACCTTTGGTGTTTATCTCTCTAAGCCGATCTCACTCAGCAAGGAACAAAAGCGGCAAGAACACACCAAAAAGGAGGAGGTTGCGGCAACAAGGAATCTCGGAGGGAGGTGGCGATTTCAACTTTTTGCAAGGTAAAAGTTTTATTCTTGAAACCAACTTTTTCTCAAGCAAAAATCAGAATATCTCAAGTAGAATGAATGACTTGGAGTGCGGCTACAGCTTGAATATATGATATATATCTAGGCGCAAACCCTGACTCCTCTCCCTAAGGGTTGGCAGGCCACCTATTGCTTCTTGCACAAGATTTTCATTAATTCACTTAGACTTAAACAATTTAATTCCAAGATGGATCAATAGGCCCATTATATTATCTAATAATAGTAATGGTCCATTATTCTTAATGCCTTAAGTTGGGCCAACTATCCTTAGTAGACAGTCTTAAATTAGAATAGTCTCTTTGGACCCATTATAATTTCTCATGTTTTAGATTAATTGCTAAACAAAAGTAATTTAATTCTCAATTAAATTTCTTTCTCCTCATTAACAATTCATGACATTAATCTATTAATATCATCTCATGACATTAATCCAATACAGCATAGTCATTCGAAACACACCTTGTACATCACATTGTCAAAGTCGACTATGCTAGTCTTTACGAGACTTCTCGATTCCTCTTATTTTATTAAGGCATCATCTTTGGATTTCTCAATTTCAATTATGTCCTAATCTATCTTAATTGAACTTCTTCAATTAAATCCTCAACATAGATATTTTATTCCATTAAGTTTTACCTCAATAGAATACCATGTTTAATCCATATGTGTGACCCTCTAGGTTCCCAATATGTTGGCAATGAACATAATTTAATCTCATTAACTTATTTTCATATATCATGAACGGGATCTAGCAACCCTACATGACCACCCAAATATTGTGAAGTTAGTGTGACCTTTTTAGAAACCTTTCAGCAACCAGCCTGTAAGTGTAATACGATCCTTTCACAATATATCCCGGATAGCGCATGAGCATGGTGCAGTGTCTACTCATGATCAATCCATATTAGTTCTTTGCAACTTATGATTAACCTTATGAATTCAGAGAAACTTTTTTCTCCTAAATCCATCATGCTTTGCCAAAGACTTAATCAAGTTAATCGTAGTCAAGAACAAACGAGATATGTCTCCATTATCAATGGGAGTGGTGAATCCTCTTTGGATCATTCATTCATCTTTGTATGGTTCATGTCATACCCAATAACACACTATCATAAGCATCCCTTCTTGGGATCCTTTCATGATGGAATCTAAGTATGACACTCTCCATACAAGATAACCTGGTATCACAAGTCTGAGGAATAATTTACACGACTGGTACTAGAGAACATTATAATAGACACTAATGTGATATTACCAAATGAAGTTCTCTTGGCGGGCCATGTTCATTGAACTTGTTCAACAGACAAGCACCTATATGTTATCCCAAGTATCCCATACTTCAACCGATATGAGATCGGTTGCCTACTTCCTAAGTAAGAAGGCTTAACATATACCAGTCTTTGAGCATTGCAATGCCCCATCTTGGCAATACGATGACCAAGAACAGTTTGAGGAACAAGGCTTTGATGTAAAAGGATCTCATAATTATAACTCTTTATCATTCCTTTGCAAGGCCATTATATTCCATAGGCTTTATCCGATTAGTACTTAATAATTCCTTATTGTCGTACTAACATGATGGAAAACCTATCACTATCTTCATAGTGAAGGATTTGATTTATTGACTGTATACCCCTTGTCTAATCTGATTGGCTCTAGGGCATATACCAACAATTGCCTCATGCATAGCCACGGTTCGGGTACACCGAGTGCAGCAACGTTTGCTGCCATTCCAGCCATGTTCCATGCCCGGACCAGCCATCAAAGATGAATCGTATTCACCTTTTATGCTGTCCAAAAGTTCCAGCAAGCATGTGGAACGTTTCCACACTCATGCTCGAAGTTTAAAGGCACGCGAACACATACAAAACAGACCAGAAAATTTCAACACATCATTTTAGGCCCCGTAAAAGATTTTGTTTAAACGTTTTAAACCCAAATAAATTTTGGAACTTTAATGGAAGTATTTAAATGCAATTTCCAGAATTAAAACGTTTAGAAAAATGTTTTTATACAATATTCTAGGCCTCGAAATGACTCGGTTTTGCACAGACATGTAACGGCTTTAACCCGGATTGCATAAAACAATTTTTACAAATTTTAAACATTTTTAAACTCAATTGAAGCCGGATTACAGTCGCTGACCAGAATGTACAAATTTAAAGAAAAATAGTTTTTTTAAGAAATCAAATGAATCGAAACTAGAAAAATCGACACACAAAGCACGACATGCTTTTCACCGAGAATTGACATGCAACAACCACATGAAATCAGCGGATCCTAGGCTCTGATACCACTGTTTGGAATCATCCGGGCTCATGCATAAACAGGTTTATACAAAAATTAAGCAGTTGAAGTAAAAATAGAATCACCCGAACTACCTCAGGATCTCGGATCATGATAAACATGTGATTCATGGTATTTAAAACTTTAAAAACACCATCAAGGTCAAAATGTTACCTACTCGAGAACTCGTAATCCAGAGTGTGCCGATCCTTGCAACAAGTCAGCAACTTGACAGTTACCAAACGACTTCTCCGAGGCTATGAGCAACACATGTGTCTTGCCTCCAACGGTGATCCACACGGACGACTGTTGGCACCTTCGAAAGGTCTCGGGGATTCCTCCATGCTAGCAGATTGATAGGATGATCAACAATCAAAGGTCTCTCCTTTGTTTTCTCACTAAGCCGAAACCAACCAAGATGATAATGCAATTCGGCTTTCCAAGGGAAAAACACCAAAGAGAGTGGAAGAAGCAATTTGGCAATGCTCTTATGGTTCTTGGGTGAATGTGTGTATTTTTTCCGAGAAAAATAGCAAACGAGCTCCAAAAATTATGAAAACTTTCAAATATGAGTTTTATATTTTTTGAAAGAGATTGGTGAAGAAAAATCTAGAATCGGAGCTCATTTGAAAAATAGCAAAGTCCGGGTGCACTAAGCCGAAATTCCAGAAGATAATTCCAGGAAAAATAGCAAACGAGCTCCAAAAATTATGAAAACTTTTAGATCTGAGTTTTATAATTTTTGGAAGATATGGGTGAAGAAAAATTTAGAATCGGACCTCATTTGAAAAATGTCAAAGTTCGGGTGCACTAAGCCGAAATTCTATAAGATAATTTCGGGAAAAATAGCAAACGAGCTCCAAAAATTATGAAAACTTCCAGATCTGAGTTTTATATTTTTTGGAGATATTGGGGAAGAAAAATCCAGAATCGGAGTTCAAATGAAAAAGGTGAATTTTGGGTGCCACTAACCGAAAAATCCAAGAGAAAATTCAGGGAAAAATAGAAAACGAGATCGAAAAATTATGAAAATCTCTAGATCTCAATATTATATTTATTTGGATGGATTTGGGGAGAAAAATTAGATTTTGGGTCCATTTGAAATAAAATCTAGTTTGTGGGCCAAAATGTAATTTTATTGAAGAAACCGAAAAGGGCCAATTTGCATTTAAAAAAATATGAAAGATGAAGGGATTTCTAGGATATTCCAGGGCTGGGTGGTCAGCTCATGAATGAAGGGTGAGATTTGATTAAATTCATTCAATGGCCACAATCAAGTTGCAATATAGCATTTTTATTGTCATGAAAATATCCTCATCAATGGCCTAGATTGTTTGAGAAAAGATGAGCACACATCATCCAAGGGCAAAGAATGTTGGAGAGGCATGAAGGGTGATAAAATAAAAGGCACACAATCACCACTATGAAGAGAGGCAGCTGGCCATTCAATAAGGAAGGGGGGAGGTCTGATTTTTCAAGGAGGGCAGTATCTATTGACGAGAAAAAAGGGAAAAAATAAAGAGAAAAAAAAGGAAGGCATTTTCTTACTACTCTTTGATTTGGAAAGCTAAAGCAAGGTAGCTATTTTCTTTCATGCTCTCCTCCATGCTTTCTTCATATGCTTTTGTTATTCCTTTATGATTTTCATTTTCATTTTATTTTCTTTCATGAAATAAAATTGTTTTTCAAAACAAATTCCAAAAGATTTCTTCTTTTTTTAATAAAATAACCAAGTTCTCAAACTTTTTCTACACGTTTTTCACACTAGCCTAAACCTAACTTGTGTTGTTGTGCTTGTTCTTGCTTGATATCTCTTGCTTGGTTGGTTGTGGTAAGATAGATCCCCCTATTTGTTGCATCATGTTCATGCATTCATCTCATCCCCACTTGATTTTTGACTTAAGCCAACTTATGGCTCAAAGCCAAAGCTCTCATGAGCATGCTTGTGGAAAAATGAAAAGTTGTGCAAGTTGGATTTTCTAATTTTCTCACCATGCATTCCTTGTCCATATTTAAAGAATTTTTAACCACATGTTGTAGACCCTTTAAAGAACCTCTAGTATTTTTTTTTGGATTTTTCTATCAAAGGTTTAAAAACAGATTTTGACAAAACAGTTTTTAACTCACTGTCTTGATTTTGGGTAAAATTCAGTCATAGTATCCGTACTCCAAAAATTAAGTTGATTTTTTCCCATATAGTTAAATATGTCCTAGGTCTACCATAATGTTTTTATAATTTTCTGAAATTTTTTAGGAAGGAAAAAAAATAGGTTTTTAAAACTGCCTAATGGATTTTAACAAAGCAGCTTTTAACTCACTGTTTTTATTTTGGTAAAAATCGGTCATAGTATCCATGCTCCAAAAATTAAGCTGATTTTTTCCTATAGAGGTCGACATGTTCTAAGTCTCCCATCATTTTTTCAGAATTTTTTGAAATTTTTTGGAAGGGCAAAACAATCGATTTCCAAAACTGCCAGTGGGAATCATTTTTGTTTTTAAAAAATACTAAGTTTTTGTTTTGGTTAGGATATTGAGAGGGGGCTGATTTGGGGTAGTAGCTACTGTCTTAGGTTAATTTTCAAGTCATTTCAATCATAAAATTTGATTTTATAAAAGTCGGGTCAAAGGCGGTCAACCCGGATTTCAAAACTAGGAAAATAGGCCTTTTTAAATGGGGGAGTTCGGCCAAGAGGCTATTTTCATCCAAAAATTCCATCTTTTCTTAAAAATCCGAGCCCAAAAACTTTTGATTTCGAAAATCCTATTTTAGGTCTCTTCCTAAGGTACTCGGATACCTTCTTAGGTATACATATGTCCTTACTCTATGGAAGAAATAAATTTACATGCATTGCATTTTTAAAATGTTTTAAATTTTAATTCGACATAAAACGTGTGTTTCGATTTCCTAAACGTTTGGCGAGAATTAGTTCCTAACCTTTGCCGAGTTTCCCGAGGAGATTAGGAAATTATTCAATGCACGTGTTTATGAAATTGAAAGACATTGGATTTTGTTTTACTCGAAATCATGTAAATATCATATGAAAGAATTATTTTTCAAGCTTTGCCGGGTTTGCCGGAAAACACGGTAATACTTTTTGACATATGCTATTTATGTGATTCCATACTTGAATAATTCATTCCAAATAATGATGTGTGCATGTGATCATGATGTGCTTATGAATATTTTATGATGGTGCCATTTTGTTGATTATGCCATGTCATTCATATGGCCGTGTCGTTCATCTTATGCCATGTTGTCCGTATTTCCATGTCATTCGCATGCCATGTCATCCATATTGCCATGTCTTTCGCATGCCATGTCATTCATATGCAATGTCATTCATTCATATGCCATGCCATGTCATTCATTCATATGTCATGTCATTCATTATACCATGTTATTCATATGCCATGTCATTTATTATGCCATGTCATTCATATGCCACGTCATTCATTATGCCATGTCATTCATTATACCATGTCATTCATATGCCATGTCATTCACATGCCATGTCATTTATTTTGCCATGTCATTCATTTTGCCATATCATTCACATGCCATGTCATTCATTATGCCATGTCATTCACATGCCATGTCATTCATATGCCATGTCATTCATGTGCCATGTCATTCATATGCAATGTCATCCATTCACATGTCATGCCATCTAGATTAGGCCATGTCATTCGCATGTCATGTCATTCATATTGCCATGTCACTCATATGCCATGTTATTCATTCATATGTCATGTCATTCATATGCCATGTCATTCACATGCCATATCATCAAAATTTGCCATGTCATTCACGTGCCATGTCATTCACATGCCACGTCATTCATATGCAATGTCATCCATTCACATGTCATGCCATTTAGATTAGGCCATGTCATTTGCATGTCATGTCATTCATATGCCATATCATTCATATGCCATGTCATTCACGTGCCATGTCATTCACGTGCCATGTCATTCATATGCCATGTCATTCACATGCCATGTCGTTCATAATGCAATGTCATTCATATGCCATGTCACTCATTCACATGACATTTATTCTAATGCCATGTCATTCATATGCCATGTCACTTTGTTTGCCATGTCGATTTCACTCACATGACATTCATTCTTATGCCATGTCATTCATATGCCATGTCATTTAGTCTGCCAAGCTTAGGTTTGCCATGTCGATTTCGTTCACATGACATTCATTTCTTTATGCTATGTCATAATTTCTTTTACCATGTCATAATAAAATGTTTGTCATACCATGGTAAATATGCATGCTCATTTAATATTTATCTTAGTACCATTTTGCATATTCATGATCATTTTCTATGATTTTTGAAATATATGAAAAGCAAATAACATTTTTTGAAATCAAGATTATTCCCGAGTTAAAATAATTCATGGGTTCTCTACCGGGTTACCGGAGAGGATATCATTAATTATCATTAACAATGGAATATCTTTCTTTCAAAAAGAAGAGTGATTCGGAGATTTTCTATGTTAATAATTTTTTTTTTTATGTTTTGCTAGGTCTGCCGGAGAATATAGGAAAATTTTGAGTTAATAAATTTCGGATCATTTTCAACTAAAAATGGGATTATTTTTTCCTTAAAATGGGAATTATTTTAAAATATCAATTTCAAAATCGATTTTTTATCGAGACTCAAGATAACACATGACTAATAAGGTATCATTTTATACAGGCATTGTAGGGGTGCTAATCCTTCCCCACACGTAACCGACTCCCGAACCCGTACTTGTTTTCTCTGGTTCAAAGCGCAGATTTCAAAATTGGTTTTTTAAAATGTTTTAGTTAATTTTAAAATATTTTTCAAAACAGGTTTTAATAGGTGGCCAATCACACCTAGCCAAAAACGATTGGTGGCGACTCCATTTATTTTTTCGAGGTTGTTTATAAACCCTCATTATATTTTAAGAGGAATTAAGTCGTCTTTTCCTCTCTTGTTTTCCCACCTCACTCGAATGGGGTCCCCCGGTGGCGGACGGATCATGTATCTCCAACTAAATTTTGCAATTTATCTTTCCACCTCTCTATCTTCAATTGTAGATATCTAATTATCAAAATTCCTTCACCATTGTTCAATTCATCTTCGAATCTTGATTTTTCCTGAAAGTTGTCATTTTATGTGGTTGACTTTTTGGAGTTGACTTTTTTAGAGTTGACTTTTTTGGGTTGACTTTTCTTGTTGTCCTCCGAATCAAAGTCTTGGAGACCCATCTATGGAATGAGGGGAGATTCTTTGAATTTCGGGAAGTTGAGGGAAGAACTTACCTTGTTTAAGGGGCCTAGACAAAATTAGGTGTCTACAGCTGCCTCTCCTTGACTATTGCTAAGAATCAGGAATCAGGCAAAGATAAACTAGACAAAAATTTTATCCGGTTAGTGAAACCACATGTGAAGGAGAGAAGGGAGAGCTTTCTTCATTTTTTATTCGTTTTTTTTTTTTCATTTTTTGTAAACTGTAAATAAAAGGATTTGTCCTTAAATTGAGTTTCTTGACTAATCAAGGCTCCACCTGTCTTAAGGAAACGAATTCAATTTGCTAGAGAAGAAAATACCTCGGCGGCAATCCCAGGGCCTTATCTTATCTTGGTGAAATTTTGTTTAAAATTCTGGATGTCTTGTCCAAGAATATTCTTTTTCATGGATTCTTTGTGTGAAATTATATAATGGCATGTGTCGAGATATTTCATCGAACTCCCATGTTTTGGATAAATGGCTTTAGAAAAATATTTTTTCACATGACATGTATACAATTTTGGATAAAATGAAAACCATATTTTCGAAAGAAAAAAAAAACTGTAAATAGAAGAATTTATCCTTAAATTGAGTTCCCTGACTAATCAAGGCTCGACCCGTCCTAAGGAAATGAGTTCGATTTGCAAGAGAAGAAAATTCCTCGACAATAGTCTTGGGGCCTAATCTCATCTTGAGCTAACCTTACTGACGAAACCACAAATTGAAACAACTTGGGTGAAACCAGTAATTGGGTGATGACCTGGGTGAAGCTAATAGTCGAGAAAGATTTGGGTCAAGCAAGAAATTGAAATGACATAGGTGAAATCGAAAGTCGAGAAAGATCCGGGTGAAGCCAGAAATTGAAATGACTTGGGTGAAATCGAAAGTTGAGAAAGATCTGATTGAAGCCATAAATTGAAATGACTTGGGTGAAATCGAAAATCTAGAAAGATCTGGATGAAGCCAAAAATTGAAATGACTTGGGTGAAACAAAAAGTCGAGAAATATCTGGATGAAGCCAGAAATTGAAATGACTTGGGTGAAATCGAAAGTAAAGAAAGATCTGGATGAAGCCAGAAATTGAAATGACTTGGTGGAAACAAAAGTCGAGAAAGATCTGGATGAAGCCAGAAATTGAAATGACTTGGGTAAAACCGAAAGTCGAGAAAGATTTGGGTGAAGCCAGAAATTGAAATAACTTGGGTGAAATCGAAAGTCAAGAAAGATCTAGATGAAGCCAGAAATTGAAATGAATTGGGTGAAACTGAAAGTCGAGAAAGATCTGGATGAAACCAGAAATTGAAATGACCTAGGTGAAATCGAAAGTCGAGAAAGATCTGGTTGAAGCCAGAAATTGAAATGACTTGGCTGGAGCCAGAAATTGAAATGACTTGGGTGAAACCGAAAGTCAAGAATGATTTGGATAAAGCCAGAGATTGAAATGACCTGGGTGAAACCGAAAGTCGAGAAAGAACTGGATGAAACCAAAAATTGAAATGACTTGGGTGAAATCGAAAGTCGAGAAAGATCTAGGTGAAGCCAAAGGTATTTTCTACGAGACGACCTGGGCGGAGCCAAAGGTCGAGAAGAGATATGGTGAAACCAGAGGTATTTTCTACGAGATGACCTGGGCGAAGCCAAAGGTCGAGAAGAGATCTGAAGAAGCTAGAGGTATTTTCTAAAAATGGTTTCCAGATGACTTATCCATGGTTTTTGAAAATGTGTAAAATTAACCTGGAGGTTTTGAGAGGATGCAAATGCTTCTTGATGCAGATGGAAAGATTAACAATGATGCAAATGCTTCGTAATACAAATGCACGGATTAAGAAAGATGTAAATGTTTCATGATGCAGATGCAACAATTAACAAAGATGCAAATGCTTCTTGATGCAGCTGAAGATGTCTTGGATTGATGCAAATGCTTCATAAATTGATGCGAATGCAAAGATCAATTATGATGCAAATGCTTCCTGAGATGCAGATGCAAATCTCAATAATGATGCAAATACTTCATGGAATAATGCAAATGCAAGTTTCAATAATGATGCAGATGCTTCATAATGCATATGCAGAGATTAAAGATGCAAATGCTTCTTGATGCAAATGCTGAAATTAGAGACGCAAATGTTTTTTGATGCAGATGCCCTTACGAGTCGTGTTCATGTAAATGGTTCATGAATGGTGTAACTGCAGTTACCACACAATAATTAAGATGCAATGATCCTAGAAATGATGCAATTGCTCAAGATGATGTAAATGCAAATTTTTCATAAAGGATGTAAATGTAATGGTAAAATGAAGATGCTCATAGAACGGTGCAAAATGCAAATGCTTACTGACACGGTGCAGATGCAAAGCGTAATAAAGAGGTATGTGATTATGACTGATACAATGTCCCCAATTATTTTTCTAGACTTTGGCTTAGCTTTTCTATTTTTTTTTTTCAAATCAGAGTGTATCTTGAACACTCGTGCCCTATAAGGGATTATTCCCTTGTCAATCCTTGGTTATCTCTTTGCCTCAACAGTTTTCAAACTCTTATCAACAGAAGTCAGTTTGCCGAGTTCTATTTCTTTTTCTCATATCTGGAAGTCACGGTTAACCCCAGTTGTTTCATACCTTTGGGTTAGAAAAACCCTTGTCTCATGTCAACATTAAAAATGGTTATTTCAAAAAATATTTCTATTTCTTTTATTTGTTTTCCCCTTTTGGAAAAAAATGCCCATTTAATTAAAACTTCTGTGCCAAAAATATTAACCCCATAATGTGTGATGTAAAAATCTCTTGATGACTACTGATCATCATTAGAAACTTTTTTTAATGTCAATTTGGGTTTTTCGAATTGAAAGGCTTGGTATAACAGGATTTTGGTTGATTCCAAGAAAACTTCACAACAAGAAAAATGTATGTCCCTTCTACGCTCACAAATGGAACAGGTTTATAAAACATGAATTCCTTGAGAATCAAACAAATTCAACATTCTTTTAGTTTTCATATCATGGCATTTTGACAAGCGTCAAGGTTAGCCGGGATGTTCAAGGTTGGAAAGTCAATTTGGAGGGGAAGAACAGATTCAGTTTTGAAAGTTAATCCTCCAAATAAGAGCTGACAATTTGGGAGGTTCAGGAGTTCCTAGATGTTCCTCGATTTCTTCAAGATGACCTCCTCTTTTGTGGGATCGGCACTAACATAGATGGCATCAAAAATTCCCATTTTACTCTAGACCGCCCATTTTTGGGTTTTCTCCCTAGAGTCCCATTCTTTCTATTTTTTTTTCTTTTTTTTTTTATTATTGTTCCACCATGCATTTGAGAATTCTAAATTCTTCCAAAATGAAATGATAATTCGAAGAGATAGGATAAAATATGAGGAAAAACCCTTCAAGTTAAATATTCATGCTTGATCAAAATGGACTTTTAAAGCACGTAATGTAGGCCAAAGTTCTGGATTTAGAAAGAAAGGGTAAATAGCCCAAAATATGTGTTTGAGGGTAATCAGATCAAGGATCATTTCTGGAGAAGGATTCCCCTTGAAACATTTGTCCTTTTTGGACTTTTCTTTCCTTCTTTTGACTTTTGCTCATTTTCTTCTTTGTTCTTGGCTTTCATTTCGCCATCCTTTTCACATCTTCTTTTTTCTTTTTGTTGTGTTCTTGGCTTTTATTTTGCCATCTTTTTCTCCTTTTCCTTTTCCTTTTTCTTCTTTTTGTTTTATTTTTGGCTTTCATTTCGCCATCTTTTCTACATTTTCCTTTTCCTTTTGCATCTTCATTTCGACAGAGTGAGCCCTATGTATTTGGGATCCCAATTTGCTTTGTATCTGTCTTCGAGTTAGGACTTATTTCTCCTTGATCTTTGAGAAGATCTTTCCTCACGTTTGCCCCCCAGTGTAAAGGGTGATCCTTGACAAGTGTTCAAAGAAGAAAGAATTCATTCGGCTCAAAAGGGGTGACTATCGATAATTTCTTTTAGTGAAAGGGATATCAAAGATGGCCATTTCTCATATCAACCACAAAAACTCTTATTGAAAAGCAATCCCCAGGGGGAATAGATAATCAGAATTTCATTTTACACTTGGAATCATCTGAATTCTCATATGCAAGATATCACAATTTTTCCTCTTTTTTTTTTTTTTTTTTTTTTGCATGCCCTAATGATTCATGCGTTAATTTCCCCTTATCCACCATGTATCCATCATTTCTACATATGATGCCCCAATTTCATTAACCATGAGAATTTGTATCATTACGAGAAACATCACAAGTCATGGTCTATATTGAAAAGGCTGAGTTTCAATCTTGGGTTTGCTTGAAGTGACAAGGAAAATATGGACCAAAAATAGGTTTTCTTTGGGACAGGGGATAATCTAGTTTAGTCATTGTGCCCCGAGGTGTCAATCATGAAGTGATGCTTGGGCAATTGGTGTTTTGTGGTTACTGGAAAGGCTATGAATGGTTTTGGGACAACCTTGACACATATCAAATTACCATGATCTAGATTCTTGAAAGAATATCTCATTTGTTCAAGTTTCCAAGGAGCTCAAGAAATTTTGTTTTGTTGTTCATAATTTAAGCTAGGATCTATATCTTTGCTTAATCTGCAATGAAATTCATCATTTATATCCCTTGAAGCATTAGGTCTTTCAAGTGGTCTCGGTTCAAAGGATTTAGGCATAAGAAAGCCCAAAAGAGAGGTGAGAGGGTATTGGGCCATTTCTAACAATGACCATCAATATTCTCGAGACTGTCAATTACTTCATGTGAAAACCCTATATTATTGTTCACCAAAAAGTTTCGCAAAGTTTCATCATTTTTTTGTAAATTCAAATTATTGCTAAAACACAACAAACACAAAAGCATTTTAAACTTCAAAATTTATTTAGTTTATATAGATGTTAACATAAGACAAGTGCTTTCATCATGAGGCACAGAACTACATGCATTAGAAACTCCCCTCTTGACATTATTCAAAACCGACTATTCCTCAGTACTTTTTTCAATCTTTATGTATTTCCCCCATTATGAAATCTACGATGGTCTCATCATTCCCATTCAGTGAATTCTTAGAGCTGTTTGACCTTTGTTTCTTCCCCACATCTAACTGCCCTTTATTGATAAGTGCTTGAACCTTCCGTTTTAGACATATGCAATTTTTTGTGGAATGTCCTCGAATCCTGGAATGATAATCGCAATATACATTCTCGTCATACCAGGTCGGCTATAGAGGTTGGATAGGCTCCACTGAAACTTTAGTGAGGAGTTGCTCTTCGACCAACTGAGGCAATAATTCAGAGTAAGACAAGGGGAGTGGCTCAAATCGATCTTTTTTCGGATGTTCTTCGGCTTTCTCTGGCTGACAAGAGGTTGAAGATTTGCTGGATTCTGAGAGGTCATCGGATATGAATATGGACCCTGGGATATGTTGTTCATAGAAGGACAAAATGATTGGTATGAAGGGGCCTGAAGATACGGGGCAAAGCCACCCATGGCTTGGACATATTTTTCTTTCTTTTTGGGTGTCCTGTTTCTCTCTGCATTGGATGTTTTATCTCCTTCAAGTTTCCCAAACTTGATAGCATTCTCAATCATTTCCCCGGAGATTACCATGTCCGTAAAATTTTTCATGGCATTGCTGACTAATCTATCATAATACGGGCCCCGCAGTGTATTCACAAAAAGGACAGTGATTTCTTTCTGAGTCAGGGGCAGTCGTACTTGGGTGGCCATGACCCTCCACCTCTAAGCATACTCTTTGAAGCTCTCAGTAACCTTTTTCTCCATATTTTGCAAAGTGAGACAATCAGGCGCCATATCAGTCACATGCTTGTATTGGCTTAAAAATGCATTAGCCAAATCATTCCAAGAGTGAATCCGATCCTTGCTCAACTGATTATACCACCTAATTGTAGATTCGCTGAGGCTATTATGAAAACAGTGAATCAAAAGCTTATCATTATCTGTATGGCTCGTCATCTTTCGGCAGGACAGATGTGGGCAAACGGATCGATTATCCCATCATATTTCTCAAAGTTAGAACCTTGAATTTAGGAGGAATGACTAAATCGGGGACCAAGCAACGTTCGTTTGCATCTACACTCCCAAATACATCTGTGCTTTATAATGCCCTGAGCCTTTCATCTAATAGCTGGTATTTCCCTTGGAAATTTGCTGACTCAGCCTTCTTCAATTTAGCCATTTTCAACTTTGCTTGTTCAGCCAGATCAACTAAGTTCAGGACATTGATGGGATTGGTTGTGTTCTAAAAAGACTGGTCATTTAGTAGTATGGCCTTAATTTGGCCCCTTTGTGCCCCCGACCTTTCCCTGGCGGTCAAGTTTTCAGTGTATCCCTTTCCCTTGATCGTGGCGGACACCAATTCCATGAGCTTGGTCATCTGACCTCTAGGTTCTGCTTGAGATTTTGCCAATTGCTCTAGCAATTCTTCCTATGACCTTTCCATTCTCTCCATCCGAGCAGCTTGTTCACTCTCTATAGCTTTGGCCTATATTATAAAGGTGCTCAGTACTTCTTATACCTCTGATTTTTGAAATGAAAATTTCTTCAAAAACTCTTACAACCAAGCCAACTTTTATTTTATCTCCCTAAGTGTGTGCCATGATGAATGAGCCATGAATGTAACACGATGCCTACATGATGTGTGTAAAGAATAAACAAATTAATGCATGAACATATACAGTGAAATCATGCTAACTATGTATGTCATGAATGTAACCTGATGCCAACAAGATGCATGTAAAGAATAAACAAATCAATGCATGAAAATAGACAGAGAAATCATGCCGACTATGTTTGTCATGAATGCAACCTGATGCCAACATGATGCATGTATAGAACAAACAAATCAATACATGAACATATATAGAGAAATCATGCTGACTATGTTTGTCATGAATGCAACCTGATGCCAACATGATGCATGTAAAGAATAAACAAATGAATGCATGAACATATACAGAGAAATCATGCTGAATATGTTTGTCATGAATGTAACCTGATGCCAACATGATGCATGTAAAAATAAACAAATCAATGCATGAACATATACAGAGAGATCATGCTGACTATGTTTATTAATGCAACCTGATGCCAACATGAAGCATGTAAAGAATGAATAAATTGATACATGGGTATATACAGATAATGACCATGTATGTCATAAATGTATTCTACAAGGAATGACCATGCATGCTATGATTGCAACATGATGTCATTATGATGCATGTAAAGAATAAATGAATTAACACAAGGGTATATACAAAGAATGACCATGTATGTCACAAATGTATTCTACAATGAATGACCATGCATGTTAGGACTGTAACATGATGTCAATATGATATATGTAAAGAATAAATGAATTAACACAAGAGCATATACAAAGAATGACCATGTATGTCACAAATGTATTCTATAATGAATGACCATGCATGTTAGGACTGTAACATGATGTCAATATGATACATGTAAAGAATAAATGAATTAACACAAAGGCATATACTAAGAAATTAATCAATGATTAAATGAAATTGGTGGGACCAATCTTGATTATTCAAAAAACTCATTATGCAAGATTTGCCCACAAATTTAATCCACGATTTCTTTTCAAACATGTTTTCCCTGCAAAAATCAAAACATTATTTTCCAAAGACATTTTTTATCAAAAACTTTTAGAGTAGCGAGTCTTATTATGGCACGGGTGTCCAAATGTTTATTCGACACTACCGGTCTATAATTCTTAATTAATCAATCAACAAATATTTATACAATTAATAAATGAGATTATTATCAACGGGAGATCAAAAATACAATTATAAATGTACATGCTCTATTTACATATGCATTAATGCATGAAATGTACAAGATGTCAAAATCCTTGAAAAAAAAAAGATTTTTCTTATTTATAACTTCAAAAAGTTAATGAACACTTGCCCCAACAATATCAACTTATTTAGGCATAACGATGCCTTTGGGGCGGAACGTCAAACTTATTACGGGTGATATGATGTGCGTTCATCATTGCCCGATTTGCAAGGTTTATCCAGAATATAGAATAGAGGAGAAAAGGGTTAGAAACGCTCCTCCACGTGTTCCTAACTTTTGTACCTCTAATGAAAATTCGGCATGGTTTTGCCTATGTTCACTTTATGGGGTTGCATTAGGTTCTAAAGGCCCTAAATTGCTCCTCACTGTCGTCGGTGAAAGCTAGTAAGGCACCCCGATAAACACAAGTTCAATTTGTTAAAGCATATTTCCCTAGCCCATACGGATTGTTAATCACGAAGGCGTAGGTACTCTAGTACTCGAAAGTGTTTCACTAGCCTATGCGGATTGTTAATCATGAAGGCTTAGTTACTTTGCTTCCACCTAAAGGGGACGAAACCTGGGTATAAGGCTCATGCTATGAAAATGCAAGTGTAGTGTGTGAAAAGGAACAAACAAACCTTTCATCACCTATTCTACAACCCTTATTCTAAATGTCCCGACAATTTATTAAAACAAAGATCAAGAATAGTGTAACGCATCAACCAACTAGAGAGCAATAGTAATATACAACATCAGATAACCAGAGAAACCATAATATGCATGCAAATGAAAATATTTAAAAACATTTCATTATTTTTAGAAATCCTCCTTATGTTAGGAAAAAAATTGGAATTATAATTAAATACCAATTAGAACAGACAAAACAGAGACTTTTGATAACACACGACTAATTCAAGGTCTGACTCTCTAAATATCCCTAGTGGAGTAGCCAAGCTGTCGCAACAGAAAATCTTGTGACCCTGTTAAGCAACGTTTAAAAATAATAAATAGTATAGTGAAACAGAGGAAAAGGCGACTTAATTCCTCTTATATTAAAATGAGGGTTTGTAAACAACCTCGAAAAAGAAATGGAGTCGCCATAAATCTTTATTGGCTAGGTGCGATCGGCCACCTATTAAAATTGGTTTTTGTAAAATATTTTAAAATTAATTAAAAATATTTTTAAACCAATTTTGAATTCTGCGCTTTGAACCAGAGAAAACAAGTGCGGGTTCGGGAGTCGATTACGTGTGGGGAAGGATTAGCACCCCCACAATGCCCGTATAAAATGGTACCTTATTAATCGTGTGTTATCTCGAGTCTCGGTAAAAAGTAAGTTTTATATTTGATATTTAAAAAATAATTCCCTTAAAAATATATTATTTGGGAATGATTCGAAATTTATTGACATAAAATTTTCCATATTTCCTGACAAACTCGGCAAAACATGGAGTTTTTCCTTTATTTTGAAAATTCTCGAATCGTCCTTATTTTTGAAAAAAAAAAAGATATTATGTTATTAATGATAATTGATGATATCTTCCCCGGCAGACCCAGCAGAGAACTCATTAATTATTTTAACTTGAGAATAACCTTGTTTTATAAAAAATCATTAATTATTTTTCTTGCATTTTAAATCATAAAAAAATGGTCATGAATATGCAAATCAATACTAAGATACAAATGTAATTTAAACAACATGCATATTTATCATGGCATAGCAAACATTTTATTATGACATGGCTGTAGACACATAATTTTGTCCGGACCACCAAAACAGGTATGTTTTCTGCCTAAATTGATGTTTCAGAATGTAAAAAGACTTTTTTTATCCTGCAGGTGGTACCCCGAGACTTAGTCTAAGAGGGCGAGCATAAAAAGTCAAACTTGAAAAAAGTCAACCTCAAAAAGTCAACCCCAAAAATTCAACTACTAAAAAGTCAACTCACTTTCAAAATCAAGATTCTAAGTTCAATTGAAAAATGGTGAAAGAATTTTGATAATCCGAGGTCTACATCGAAAAATATGGAGTTCGGAAGTTAGGTTATGCAAATTCAGTAGAAAAGAAACCCTAATCCGGGAAATTTGGGGAAAAATGCTTAAACGATCGAATTGGTCGAAATTGAAGGTTCCAAATGAAAGATAAGCACTAACTACAGGTAATAGAGAAGCCACTTGAAAGAAAAACTGAAAGAAAAGTCAATCCGGGAGAAAACCAAGAATTAAGGTTTTTGGTGGATTTCGGTGAAATTGGGAAGAATTACAGAAATGGCCCGACTTGGTAAGACAAAAGCCCTAATGGATGAGGAATGATTAAAAAGGGATATCCCAAAGCTCAGTTTGAAGAAAATCTGAAAATCGGACTTGTTTTGAATAAAACCGGGTTTCGGAGGCAAAAGAGCAAAATTGGAAAATTTGGGAAAAAATAGCAAATAAACTCAAAAATTTTGAAAAATTGCAAATCTCATTCTTAAATCATTTTGAAGAGATTGGCAAAATAAAATATTGATTCGGAGTTCGTTTGCAAAATGGCCAAATCCCGGGTCTCTAATGTAGTAATTCAAGAAGATAAATCTCGAAAAAACAGCAAATGGACTCCAAAACTTTTGAAAATTTGCAAATATCATTTTTTAATTATTTGAAAGATATTGGCGAAAGAAAATCTTGATTCGGAGTTCGTTTGTAAAATGGCCAAATCCCGAGCCTCATATGCAGTAAATCAAGCAGATAAATCCCGAAAAAATACCAAATGAGTTCCAAAAATTATGAAAACTTCCAGATCACACTTTTAAATTATTTGGAAGAGATTGGTGAAGAAAAATCTTGATTTGGAGCTTGTTTAAAAAATGGTAAAATGTAGGGGCATAAAAGGGCATTTTTGGAAGAAGAAATCCAAATAAATAGCAAATGGACTCGAAAAATTTTGAAAACTTCCAGAATTCAATATTTTATTATTTTGAAAGTATTAAAAGAAAGAAATTTTTAATTTGGAGTTTGTTTTCCATTTATTTTCATCCGGGGGGCAAAACGATCATTTTACCCAAGCAACCGAAAAGGGATTTTCTTGCCTTTCAAATAAAATTCAGACTTGGGTTGGAAAAGAGAGTGCTAGCCTGCCAAGGCCCAAAGGAAGGAAGAAGCTTCTGATTTTTCAATCAAAAGGCCAAGAATTAAGAGTTAGTTAGTGATTTTTTTGATCAAGCCATTGCAAATAAGCCACATGGGCCAATGCATGAAGAGGGAGAGTGTCAACATTATTCTTGAATAGCTGTAATTATGGACAGCTGATGGCCTAATCTAAGGGTGATAATTTCATAATTTTTCACCTTGAATCACTAGCCCTTGGATGAAAATTGGTTGGAATCAAAATGACAACATCCTAGGAGGAAAGAGGGTGAATTCGGCCAGCATAAGGAGAAGGGCAGAGAATTCATTTCAGCACTTCATTTTTCATTTTCTCTCTTGGTTTTTGCTTAGTTTTTTCTCCTTGGTTGAAAGCAAAAAATAAAAGTTCAGAAAAGAAAGTTTGAAGAGAAAAAGCTTGAAAGATAGCTTCTTGAGGTTGCTTTTAGCACCAACTCTTGCACTTTCTTGATTTTCCATTCTTGTTTTTGCGGTTTTTTATTATTATTTGGTGAGTTTTCTTTTTAAATAAATTTTTTTTATGTTCTTTTTAAGTTCTTTCTTCATCTTTTTCTTAAACAAGTTTTTACATTTTTTTACATTATTTTTCTTACCATGGCCGAATGGCCCAGATTTTTTTTATTATAGTTGCTATTTTGCCTTGATTTATCATGTTATTTTTGTTATTTTTTTTAGTCTTGATGCTTGAAATCTTCATCTACTACATATACTTGAAGTTTGCTTTAATTTGGATGCTTGTTTGTTGCCATTTATGAGTTCATTATCATATTCTTGCATTTTCAATTTTCTGTTTTCATAATGTTTAAATTTTTTGATGTTTATATTTAGTATATCAAGTGTTTGTGAAAATGCTTGTTAGTTTTAATATCTCTACTTTGTGTTTGCATGATTTGAGTGTTATATTTTAGTTGAGCATGTTAAGTATATCAAGTGTTTGTGAAAATGCTTGTTAGTTTTAGTATCTCTACTTTGTGTTTGCATGATTTGAGTGTTATATTTTAGTTGAGCATGTTAGTATATCAAGTGTTTGTGAAAATGCCATGCTTGTTTGGAACCTTAGGCTATTCGGTCACTTCATGTATCTTGCATTGTGTGTGCATTTTTGCCATGTTAGTTGATAGGTTTGCATTTGCATGACATTTGATTGAGTATTTAGTTTAAGTATATCAAGTGTTTGTGAAAATGCCATGCTTGTTTTGAACCTTAGGCCATTCGGCTACCTCATTGTTTTGCCTTGTGTTTGCATTTTTGATATGTTATATCATAGTTGCATTTGCATGATATTTGGTTGAGTTTTGGTTTAAGCATGCCTTGTGTTTGTGTTATTGCCATGCATATTTTAGTTGTTAAGTTTGGTTTATTTTGCCATGCATATCCATGCATTTTAGACCTAGGTTGCATTAAATGCCATGCAAGTTCATTTAGGTCTAGGTCACTATATTGATGCCATACATTTTTTCATGACATTTAGGTTTAAAACCATGCATTTCATACATCATATTTGCTGTATTTTTCATGCATTTCATGTCCATGCCACTTGACTAATGACTTAGGCCAATTAGTGGTTCAAAGTCATGCTCTCTTGAGCACACTTATGGAAAATTAAGGTTTGTCAAATTGATTATTCTACCTTTGTGATTTTTTTTTACTTAGCCAATTTTTATCTAACTTTAAAAAGTCCTAGATACTGTTCGTGAGTCATTTTGTGAGTCTTAAATATTTTTACTTTGATTTTTAAATGATTTTATCAAAGGCAAAAATGTATTTTTGGCAAAACAGTTTTTTCACCAAGTACTCGTACTTTCCTGATTTTTCTGGGCATTCATCTTTAATCAAAAAATTAAGCTGATTGTTTCCCGTGTATTTCTACATGTCTTGAGTCTCTAGCATTTTTTATATTTTTTATAATTTTTAAAAATAGGATAAAACCGACTTTTTACCGAGACTTGAGATAATACACGATTAATAAGGTATCTTTTTATACGGGCGTTGTGGGGGTGCTAATCCTTCCCCGCACGTAACCGAGTCCCGAACCCGTTTTTTTGATTTCTCTGGTTTAAAAGGCAGACTTGAAATTGGTTTTAAAAATATTTTAATTAATTTTAAAATATTTTATAAAACCGGTTTTAATAGGTGGCCGATCACACCTAGCTAAAAAAGATTGGTGGCGACTCCAAGTCTTTTTTAAGGTCATTTTCAAAACCTTTATTTTTCTAGAGGAATTAAGTCGACTTTTCCTCATTTTTTTAATGTCACGCTTAACGAATAATAAAGTCTTGCGATGAGACTTGTTATTTTTTAGGTTGCGACAATGGAAAAAGAATTAATGACATGGCAAGCTTTATTACAGCATGGCAAAGAATAAGTAACATGGCATGCTTGACATGGAAAAATCTAAATGATATGACAAAAGAAATTAATGAGATGGCATGGTTGACATGACAAAATCTTAATTACATGGTAAAAGAAATAGTGACATGGCAAAATCTAAATAACATGGCCAAAAGAATGAATGACATGGCATGCTTGACATGGCAAAATCTAAATGGCATACGAATTCAGCACTCAAACATAAAAATGACATAATAATAGAATATTCACAATCATATCATGATTAAGATAGCAAAATATATAACAAATCATAAAATGATATCATCCTGGAATATTCATGGACATAGAACTTGCATGATTAAAATGGCAAATATAGATATCATGGAATATGCTCATATCATTATTTTGAAATTTTTTTCATGAATTTTATTTTTTGATGGAATTATATAAATGGCACTTGCTGTAAAAAAATTACCGTACTCCCTGGTAAACCCGGCAAAACTTGGAAAATAATTCTTTCATATGACATTCACATAATTCCGAATAAAAACAAAATTCATGCCTTGCGATTTCATAACCACGTGCGTTGAATAATATACTAACCTCCCTGGCAAACCCGGCAAAGATTAGGAACTAATTCTCGCCAAATTTTTAGGAAACCGAAAAGCATGTTTTTATGCCAAATTAAATAAAAACATTTTAAAATATGCAATCCATGAAAACGTATTTCTCCCTTGAAGTAAGGACATCCGTACACCTAAAAAAGGTATCCGACTACCTTTGAAAGAAACTTAAATTGGATTTTTAAACCAAATGATTTGGGCTCGGATTAAGAAAAATGCAATTTTTGGATAAAAAAACAACTATGGCCTAATGGCCCCTTAAAAAAAACTCTAGTTTCCTATTTTTTTTAAAAACCCAGATTAACTACCCATGACCCAATCTTTGTAAAACCAATTTTTATCCTTGAAATATCATGGAAAATAACCTAAAAAAGTAGCTACATGATTTAGTTCAGCCCTCCCCTCTTGTAAAAAATTGAGATTTATGCTAGCTTTAAAAAGGCTTGTTTGGACTCCTAAAAATATGCAGATCAATACTAAGATACAAATGTAATTTAAACAACATGCATATTTATCATGGCATGGCAAACATTTTATTATGACATGACAAAAGAATTAATGACATGGCAAGCTTTATTACAACATGGCAAAGAATAAGTAACATGGCATGCTTGACATGGCAAAATATAAATGATATGACAAAAGAAATTAATGAGATGGCATGGTTGACATGACAAAATCTTAATGACATGGTAAAAGAATTAGTGACATGACATGCTTGACATGGAAAAATCTAAAGAACATGGCCAAAAGAATGAATGACATGGCAAAATCTAAATGACATGGCATATGAATTCAGCACTCAAACATAAAAATGACATAATAATAGAATATTCACAATCATATCATGATTAAGATAGCAAAATATATAACAAATCATAAAATGACATCATCCTGGAATATTCATGGACATGGAATTTGCATGATTAAGATGGAAAATATAGATATCATGGAATATGCTCATATCATTATTTTGAAATTTTTTTTCATGAATTTTATTTTTTGATGGAATTTAAATGGAACTTGTTGGAAAAAAATTACCGTACTCCCCGGCAAACCCGACAAAACTTGGAAAATAATTCTTTCATATGACATTCATATAATTCCGAATAAAAACAAAATTCATGCCTTGCGATTTCATAACCACGTGCGTTGAATAATATACTAACCTCTCCGGCAAACCCGGCAAAGATTAGGAACTAATTCTCTCCAAATGTTTAGGAAATCGAAAAGCACGTTTTTGTGCCAAATTAAATAAAAACATTTTAAAATATGCAATGCATGAAAACGTATTTCTCTCTTGAAGTAAGGACATCCGTACACCTAAAAAAGGTATTCGACTACCTTTGAAAGAAACTTAAATTGTATTTTTAAACCAAATGATTTTGGGCTCAGATTAGGGGAAATGCAATTTTTGGATAAAAAACAACTATGGCCTAATGGCCCCTTAAAAAAACTCTAGTTTTCTAGGCCAAAGTTGCCTTAAAGACAGAAGAGCAAACTAAAATCTGTTTTACCAAAAAATATTTTTCAACCCTTGATAAAAATTCTAAAAATCCTAGAAAAAATACCAAAGGCTCCTCTAAGGGTCTCCTAAATGTGGTTAAAAAACCTTTATATTTTGACATAATATACATGGTGAAATTATCTCCCAAAATTAGAATATCCAACTTACAAACCATTATTTTTTCAACTAGTTTACACAAGAGACTTTGGCTATAGACCATTGATTGGTCTTAGCCAAAAATCAAGTTGAGAATGATATGAATGCATGATTTTTCAACAAGAAAAATATATGAAAATGATCAACCAAGAGCTAAAAAAAATAAACAAGCAAAAAAGAATCAAGGTTGGCTTAATGGTTGGTTCTTTGGACATAGTCCCACCTAACCAAAATCACTTGGTAAAACCAAGATCCTCAAGCTTCTCAAACCTTTTTATTCAATTTTTTAAAAGAAAATCAAAGTATAAAATCTATCCTACCACAATGGTGAAACCCACATCCAACATGCAAGCAAGAAAATCAGACAAAAGACAAGCATATCAAGGAAGCAATGTTTCGGCCAAACAAGAAAATGTGTAGGGAACTTTTTTGCCAACTTTGATATTCTGTAGAGAATAGAAGAAAACCTTTTAGAAGTTTATTTTGAAAAAATTTTATTCAAACAAAAAGAGTTAATAATCACATAGAATAGAAGAAAAAGAGATCATGAAATCAAAGAAAATAAATGAAAATAAGAGAAGAGAATGTTACCTAGCAAAGCTTTTTCCAATCAAGCTCTTAAACTCTCCCTCATTTCTCCCTCTTTCTCTTTTTTTCTTTTACTCCTTGAGAGGTTATTTTGCTACTGATTTTTCTCTTCAAAATGTAGTGAATGGAGTGTCAAAATGAAAGGAACCCCACCCCCTAAATGATTGGCCGATCCTCTCTCTTTGTGTAGAGAAAATTTTCTCATCTTTTTAGCCTTTAGTCATGCTTTGTGCATGCTCTCCCAACATCTTTACCACATGGCCATTTTTTGTCTCCTTTTTGCATGATGCTTTCCTTAAATTAGCGGTCTCCTATCCTCTCATTGGCCAACAATGCCACCTCAATTATTCTTGTCTACTATCTCTACAAAATATCTATGCCATTTGTCATGATCATATGGCTTACTACCAAAATATGTTCCTAGGTGGCATTTTTATTCCATGTGGTATCATCATATAGCCTTCACATGCTCATCACATGGCCTTCACATCGCTTTGCAATTAAAAGGCCTCCCATTGGCCAAAAATGCCATGTAGGCAAGTAGTGTAGAATCTTGTCCTCTTTTAAAAATGTCATCTTTCTAATCAATCTTGGCCATTGGATTAAGATGATCAAACTTTTCTCTTCCTTCTTCATCAGCTGGCCGAAATTGGCCTGGAAAATTCTGGGCCATTCCTTTTTCTTTTTTTTTTTGCAAAATGGTCTTTTTTAGTTTTTCGATAAAATTACATTTTGGCCCCCAAAATTAATTTATTTGCAAATGTATCCCAATTTTAGATTTTTCTTTTCCAATCCATCACATCCAATATAAAACTTATTTTTGGAGATTTTCATAATTTTTCGAGCTCTTTTTCTATTTTTCTCGAATTTTTCTCTAAAATTATGGATTAGTTCCCCCAAACTTTGCCTATTTTTATTTCAACCTTTTTTTTTGGATTTTTCTTATCCAATCCATTATGTACAATACAAAACTCAGTTCTAGAAGTTTTCATAATTTTTCGAGCACATTTTCTATTTTTTTGGATTTTTTTTTATAATTGTGGATTAGTCCTCCGAATTTAGCATATTTACGTTTCAGCCCCAATTTCGGGTTTTTTTTATTATTATTCTCATTTCCTTCTTTCCATCCTAAAACTCTGTTCTAAAAAGTTTTACAATTTTTCGAGCTCGGAATCTATTTTTCTCGGATTTTCTAAAATTGCCTTTTAGCCCCTAAAACCTTAGTTTTACTCGAAACGGGCCAATTTTCAAGATTTTCTTTTTTTCATTGCCTTTGTCATATATTGAATTGGAGTTTGACCAAATTTTCACAATTTTTACATCCGAATTCCTCTTTGATTTAATTTTTTTTCCCTTCAAAATTGGGAATTTTCTCGATTTTCCAATTTATCCTCCAATCGGCTCTTCTTTTGGATCCACTTGAAATTGGGACTTGGGGTATGCTTATTTATTTATTATTCATCAACTGGGGACTTCATTTTCACCGAATCGGACCATCTCTGTAGTTTTCCCCAAATTTGTGATTTTCTCATTTATTCATTAAATCTTTATTTTTCCTTTTTCTCTTCAAATTGATTCCTCCTTCAACTCCGCTTCAAAATTGGACCTTCCAATATCCTTATTTATTGATCTTATTCCATTTTGAACCTTCAATTTGGTCCAATTTGATTGTTTACGCACTTTTTCCCAAATTTGCAAAATTTCTCATTTTCCCCAAAAATGGCAATTTCCAATTTTGTGCTCCACAAAGGATTCATAATAAGGTTTTAACCTATGTCCATTTACTTTGAATTCCTTATTTGTTTGCAAACTTCGAATTTCCACTGCACCATGAGAAAATACATTAGTAACAATAAAAAGCCCAACCCATCGAGAACGTAACTTACCCGAAAATAGCTTAAGGCGCGACTAAAATATAATAACTTTTTGTCCAACAACAAAATTCTTCCTTAAAATCATCTTATCATGAAAGGCCTTAGATTTTTCCTTGTAAATCCGTGAACTCTCATAGGCATCATTTCTGATTTCCTCAAGCTGATTTAGTTGGAGTTTTCTATGTGCACCAGCAGCATCCATCTCCATATTGCATTGTTTTACTGCCAGAAATGCCTTGTGTTCTAATTCAACTAGAAGGTGACAAGGTTTTCCATACACAAGTCTAAAGGGTGACATCCCTATTGGTGTTTTAAAGGCTTTCATATATGCCCAAAGTGCGTCATTAAAGCGCAAACTCCAATCCTTCCTATTTGGATTCACGATTTTCTCTAGGATGGACTTGACCTCTCAGTTTGACACTTCAACTTGCCCACTAGTTTGTGGGTGGTATAGTGTAGAGACATTTTATGTAATTTTGTATTTCTTTAGTAAAGCTTCAAATGAATGGTTGCAAAAATGGCTACCTCCATCGTTGATTATTGCCTTTGGTGTTCCGAACCTTGCAAAGATGTTAGTCTTCACAAAATCTATAACCACTTTAGCATCATTAGTTTGGGTGGCTTTTGCTTCCACCCATTTCAACACATAATCAACAGCGAGAAGTATGTAAAGATTACTATATGAAGAAGGAAAAGGTCCCATGAAAACGATGCCCCAAACATCAAAATTTCAACAACGAGTATAGGTTTTTGTGGCATTTGATTTCGTGCACTTAAGTTAACTATTTGTTGACAACAATCACATGATTTGAAAAAGAGGAATGCATCCTTGAACAATGTAGGCCAATAAAATCCATTCTCAAGTACCTTGAGGGTTGTTCTTTTTGCTCCAAAGTGTCCACCACAGCATAAGAATGACAAAAAGTTAGTATAGATGAAAATTTAGAATTTGGTACACACCTTCTTATCATTTGATCGGCACAATACTTCCACAAATATGGTTCATCCCATACATATTGCTTTGCATTCTTCCTTAACTTATCCTTTTGAGCAAGATTCAAATCATTTGGCATCTTTGTGGTAACTAAACAATTCATAATGTCAACATACCAAGGAGCCAAATTTTCCATTGTAAGCAATTGCTCATCTGGAAAGTGTTCACACAAAGGAAGAGCATCTTCATCATGAATGAGGCGACTAAGGTGATCATCAACTACATTATCACTTTCCTTTTTGTCTTTTATTTCTAAATCAAATTCTTTCAAGAGAAGTATCCACCTTATAAGTCTTGGCTTAGCCTCATTTTAGTGAGTTGGTACCTAAGAGCTGCATGATCAGAATATATAGTACTTTAGTGCCAATTAGATAAGGTCAAAACTTTTCTAAAGCAAAGATAACAGCTAATAGCTCTTTTTCAATTGTGGAGTAATTAAGTTGTGCATCATTCAGGGTTCTTGATGCATAAAAAATGACATGAGGAAGTTTGCCAACTCGCTGTCCCAATACTGCTCCCATGGCATAATCACTAGTATCACACATTAATTCAAATGGGAGGTTCCAATCAGGTGGTTGAATAATAGGGGCTGTGGTCAATAGCTCTTTAAGCTTTTCCAATGCCTGTTTGCAACCTTCATCGAACTTGAACACCACTTCCTTTTGTAATAACCTGCATAAGGGTCTTGCAATTTTTGAAAAATCCTTGATGAATCTTCGATAAAAACCTGTGTGGCCAAGAAAAGAACGAACCTCTCTCACACTTGAGGGAGGTGGTAAGGAACGCATAAGATCTATCTTAGATTTATCTACTTCTATTCCATTTAGCAGATATGACATGTCCTAAAATGATACCTACCATAAAAAGACATTTTTCCCAATTAAGCACAAGGTTTGTATCCATGCATAGTTTAAGAATAAGTGTAAGGTTATCTAAACATTTATCAAAAGAATCACCATAGACACTAAAATCATCCATAAAAACCTCTATGATGCTCTCAATATATTCTGAAAATATAATAACCATACACCGTTGGAAAGTAGCAGGAGCATTGCAAAGACCGAATGGCAATGTTCCAAATAGTCAAGTGAATGTCCTCTTTCTTGGTCCTCCGGTGCAATCACTATTTGATTATAACCTGAATAACCATCAAGAAAACAATAGTGAGTATGACATGCCAACCTTTCTAACATTTTATCAATAAAAGGAAAAGAAAAATGATATTTGCGAGTATTCAAATTAAGTTTTCTATAGTTAATGCAAACCCTCCACCCTGTTTGGACACGAGTTGGTACAAGCTCATTCTCATCATTCTTAACCACGGTGATGTCGGATTTCTTTGGAATAATTTGGATCGGGCTCACCCATTTATTGTCTAAAATAGGATAAATCACTCCAACATCGGTGTTGAGCATCCCTAGTTGGCTTTGCTCCATCCTCAAGCAAAATTCGATGCATGCACATAGAAGGACTAATCCTTTTATATCGACTACGGTCCAACCTATAGCTATTTTATGATCTTTTAGCACTCGGATTAATCTCTCCTCTTGCAATGAAATGAGGTTCCTTGCAATGATTACAGGCAATGTGTCTTTCTCACCTAAAAACACATATTTAAGATGTTCGGGAAGAGGTTTAAGCTCTAAAGTAGGGGCCTGAATCACAGAAGGCAAAAGTTTCTCTTTAGACAAAGGCAAAGAGATAGAGGAAGCATTATACATGTTTGTAATATTTGGTAATGATTCTAAAGATGCCATGGTCTCCTTAATGTTGTCACAAAGTTGCACATAATTTGGCATTTTAGGATCTTCTACCTCAAGACTCCTTTTCATTATAATCTCTAATGTATCATTGCTATTTAATTCAAAGATTTGTTGTGCTAATGAATCAAGTATATCAACTGAAAAACAAGAATGCAAATCACTTGGATACCTCATTGCTTCAAAAATATTGAAACATATAATCTCACCATCAAACTCCATGGTTAGGATTCCATTATAGACATCTATTTTGGTTCGAGCAGTTTTCATGAATGGTCTCCCCAAGAGTAATGATATCGGCATTGATGATGGGTCTCCCTCCATATCAAGAACATAAAAATCAGCAAGGAATACTAACTCATTTACCTGCACTAAAACATCTTCCAAAACACCCTTTGGATAAGCGTTAGATCGATCCGCGAGTTGAATAACAACACCCGTTTCCTTAAGTGAATCAAAATTTAAAGAAGCATAAATAGAATAAGGCATAACATTAATATATGCTCCTAAATCTAACATGGCTTTTTCAAACCTGGTGTTTCCTATTGTGCATGGTATGGTGAAACTTCTGGGATCTTTGCATTTTGGTGGAAGCTTTCTTTGCAAAACGGCAGATGCATTTTCCCCCACACTTACTATCTCGTCACCCTTTAATTTGAGCTTAGTGATGCATAGCTCTTTGAGGAATTTTTCATATCGAGGTACTTGCTTAATGGCATCTAAAAGAGGTATGTTCACTTGTACCTTGCAGAAGGTTTTAGAATTTGTTTTTCGTGTTCCTCTTTCTTAGACTTTGCAAACTTGCTAGGAAAAGGTGGAGAAGGAACATAAATAGAAATAGGAACCTTAGAAGTTACCTTAGGTACCAAAGTACTCTCAATAGGAACTGTGGCTTCATTATCCTCAAGATTTGAATCTCTCTTTGGGTTAGTCTCATCCTCAACTTGTTTCCCACTCCTCTAGGTTATGGCACTAGCATTCTCTTTCGGGTTAATCACAGTTTGGAAAAAGAGTTTTCTAGATCCTTGTGCTTCATTTTTATCCTTACCACTAGCCAATTGGCACATTTGTGTCTCCAAGCTCTTAATGGATGTTCTTGTTTCCTGTTGAAATTGCAAACAAGTATCAGCCAAAGATCTAACTATATCCTCAAGAGATTTAAGCTGGCTTTGAGTCACTGGTTGTGGGTAAAACTAATCTGGTTGTTGTGGCCTTGGTTTATTTACTCCATGTGGATGATTGTAATTGGCATAAAAGGTAGCTTGTTGAGAATTTCGTTGCTGGCCTG
Source organism: Fremontodendron californicum (assembly GCA_030761205.1). NCBI lineage: Eukaryota > Viridiplantae > Streptophyta > Magnoliopsida > Malvales > Malvaceae > Fremontodendron > Fremontodendron californicum. The sequence continues at coordinate 13,310,248 of JAULJL010000013.1, read as the reverse complement.
AGAATCCACCAATAGCATTAACTTGTTCATTGTAACAATCTTGAAGCGTTGGGCACATATCTGTTGTGTGCCCCATTGTAGAACAGATGCCACAAGCTTTGACTTGCTACAAATTACCTACAACTAATTGTTTGCACAATATAAGTAAAATGAGAGAGTTTTTGTTCAAGGAAAGGTGTGTTTACCTCATTTACTGTCTTGGCTGGTGGTGGTGGTTCATGTTTCATGCTGAATTGTTGGGAATTGGCTGCGATGTTGGAGATGAGAATCCTTGCAGCTTCAGGAGTCTTATTATCTAGAGCTCTTCCACTTGCAGCATCTATCATACTCCTATCCATTGGCATAAGTTCTTCATAAAAATATTGGATTAAGAGCTGCTCACTGATTTGGTGATGAGGTCAGGATGCACATAGCTTCTTAAATCGCTCCCAATACTCATACAAACTCTCTTCGTTTTGCTGTTGAATGGCAAATATTGCTTTCCTAATTGTTGTTGCTTTATATGAAGGGAAATATTTCTCAAGGAAGAGTTTCTGTATGTCATTCCATGTGGTAATGGTGCCGGATGGTAGATGATAGAGCCATTTCTTTGCACTGTCTTTTAAGGAGAATGGAAAGGCTCTTAGCTTGACTTGCTCTTCAGAGATCCCGGTTGGTTTCATGCTTGAACACACTACATGAAATTCCTTGAGGTGTTTGTTTGGATCTTCACTTGCAAAACCATGGAAAGTGGGTAAGAGATGTATCATTCCCGATTTAAGCTCACAAGCAACATCAATTTGAGGATATTCAATGCAAAGAGGTTGTTGGTCCAAAATTGGTGCCGCCAACTCCTTAAGTGTTAGATTGTTCTGTGCCATCTTTCCTTGCTTGGATTGAAAAAGAAAAGCTGAAAAACTAAAAATAAATACTAATTAGAACAATAACTAAGAATAGAAAACAAAATCAAGTAACAAATATATTAAAGATAACAATCCCCAGCAACGGTGCAAAAAATTGATACACAAAATAATGTATCTATTAAAACCTTGCACTAAATTATGATTGCAATTGTGTATTGTAGTAAGCAAGGGTCGAATCCATAGAGATTGTTTTTAATTTATATGTTAATTGATTCTAATACCTAAACTAAGTTGGGGGGTTTTGTTTTGAAGATGAAAAGAAATTAAGAAAACTAAAATTTAAAATTAAGAAAACAATAATTTAAATATATCAAATAACAATAATAATGAAAAGTATGGTTAAGGAATCATTCTCCACCACTAAACATGAAATATAATCAATAATCATAATTATCTTTCACTCTCTCTTCTAAATTTAATAACCCTAAGACAACACACAAGCGTTCATTGTCTCGAATCTTTCCTTATTGTGTAGTTGGGAAAAAGAACAAGTGCTTTTACCCAATCTCTTTTCAATGAACAACGTAGGATAAGCTCGCTAAATTTAATTCAATGAAAGCATTCAATTTAGAAAGATAGATTAAATTAAGCAACAAACACACACAAGTGGGGTTCATTTAACTTGAGACATACTCAACATTATATCGAATGAAAATATCCCATAATCATTGATAACATTTTGCTACTTATGTTTAGGAATCTTGACAATTAAGGATCAAAACACTAAACTAGCAATCAAATCAATATAATATTCATCCAGTTGCGCACCTAAATAAACGAGATAGCAATTTATGACATGCATACAGTAGAATATAGCAAATTCACAAGAGAGTTGAAAGACAATCTGAAATTTATTAACTAAAAATCATGTCTAGGGCTTTGAAATCACCCTTAACCAAAAGAGAGTTTAGCCTAGCATAGGCATAGTAAACATAAACATAAGACAAAAAAGAAAATAAGAGAATAGAGAAGAATAAGATTTATGATCTTCAAGAGGTCTCTTATCTTCTTGTTTTGCCTCTCCTTGGCTCTACAAAACATGTCTAGTTTATGGCTCAAAAGATGGCATTTATAGAGCTTCAAAACGTTGAAAATAAGTCCTTGCTGCACAAGCAAGTTTAGGGATGCAAATTTGCATTTTTTTCTATTTATGGAAATTTTTAGATTCACTCCCAGTGCTGCAGCACCAACGGCCAGCGCTGGCTCTCAAAATATTTTGGCACTGGGGCGCTAGCTTTCGCTTAATTTTCTGATGCATTTTCTTGTACTTCCTCGACTGATTTTGATGACTATTTCTTATCCGATTTGGGCGTATGATATATCGTTGGAAATATATTCAAGTCATATTCAAAAGTAAAGAAGGAAGTTTCTTTGAATAAATAATTTAACATCATGTTTTCTTAGAAACAAGCTCCAGGGATCAAATTTGCCTTCTTGCTTTGCACTAAGAATTTGATCTTTTTGACTCTCAAGTCTTCTTCCATCTTGTGATTATGATTTTGTAATCTCTTTAACATCATAATTGACATGTTTTGGATTCATTCTCTTAAATATACCTGAAATGCAAAAGCATAACATAAGTAACCAAAATAAAGATCGAAAACATAGCGCAAACTAAGAATAGAGAAGGCATAAAATGTGTAATTTATGAGCTTATCATTTGTAATGTTCCAGGAAAGCTCTGGCCAAATCCATCCAAGATTTTATCTTGCTCTGGCTGAGCTAATTGTACCATCGAGTTGCTGAGCCTGTCAGACTATCTTAGAAATAATGAATTAGGAGTTTTTCATCTTCAGCATACCCCATCATCTTTCGAAAATACATGGTCAAGTGTCCTAAGGGTTGCTGGTGCCATCATATTGTTCAAAGTCTGGTACTTTGAAGTTGGAGGAAATTACCAACCCCTGGACCAAACTGAACTCCCTGGCATCAAGACTGCTGAATAATTCAGCTCCCTTTACGGTCCGTAGCCTCTCCTCTAGCAACTGATACTTTTTTTTGTGAATCCGCCAACTCAGCTCTTTTTAATTCTACCATCTTAATCATTTCTTGCTCAGCCAGATCATCCAGATCTGGGAGCTCAATGGGATTAGCCGAGGCAACCCCAAGGTTTGTGTCTATTGGCACCTAATTCGTTGCTTCAGCGTTGGGTTGGACATATGAAGGGCATTGTAGCCGCTGGTGGTTGGTTTTCGATGCTTTGAGATGATTGACCGTTTAGCAATACGGTCTCATGTTACCTGCCTCTCTTCTCACAGTTGCATTTTCAACATGCCCCTTTTCTCTGATTTCGACGGATATCATCTCCATGAGTTTTGACATTTGTTCCCTAGATTCCTCTTGGGACTTCGCTAACTATTCTTGTGATCTGGCTAGCTGCTCTTGTAGTTCTCTTTGCGCCCTCTCCATCTTTTCTATACGGGCTGTTTGCTCATTATCCATGATTCTAACTTGTAGTCTGGTATTATACTGGCACTGAATATCCATACCTTTTGGAGGACGTCTAATTTTTAAACCTTAGTGTAAATATCACGGATTAGAACTTCATGATATATTATTCTTTATACTTTATTGAGTGAATGTATGAATGAATGAATAAGTGAACAAATGCATGAATGAGTAAACATGAATACCGAATGAATAAATGAAAGAGTTAATAAATGAATATATGGAAAGTATTAGCCACGGGATAATTCCAACCAAATGGTCTTTCATTAATTACTGAAGTTGATTACATCAATGATAAAAATACTAGATCTGCCTATACTGTGCTATAGCCACATCTAGAAAATCTAACATTTGCTGCCTATGTCCTCCTAATGGGACGACCTCACACCTTAGATTCTTTGCCCTCGCGGCCATCTCTCCGGCTTTCCAACTCGCTCTACGGATCTGGGCTGTGATGTGCTTAATGTACTCGTGTCTATTCAGGCAAGCCTCGGTGGTCATCCGGTGAGTGACTTGCCACTTTCTTTCTCATCCAAAGTTCTCAACAGAGTGCCAATGTGGTTCTGGTGGCTAAGAAGTGACCTTTCTAAATCTTGGACTTTCCTCCAAAGGGCTTCTCTCTTGGGCTGCTTCTCTTCTTCGATCTTCAGCTTGGTTCGTATATTTTCTATATGGGTCTTCAATAGTTCAGTAGAAGAAATGGAGTACATACTCTCTTTAGCTTACCTTTCTCGAGAGAACATAGCAGCCCTTTCTTCTTTTTTCTTTGCTTTGCCTTTCCAGAAATCAAAGCTTCTTGTTCTCTAGGTACAAGTCCCTAAGATCGTTTCTTGTAATATCCCGCCCCTTCTCAACCTTTTTTGCTTCCTTTTCTCAAATCGAACCCCTGATCTTCAGTTCACTAATCTCTTCTTGGAGTCGGGTAATTTCCTTGCTCATATTGGCATTTTCCTTTTCAAACTCTAGTTTCATGACTTCTAACTCAGATGATACTTCTTCCAGCTGTAGATCCATCGGTGAGACATCCCTTCCATCGAGTGTCAAGAGTGTATCATTAGTCCTTGTGGCTATCCACGTCATGTAACTTGGTGTGACATCGTCAGCATATCGAGCCAGCCCTACCTGATAAGTTTTCTTCCATGCTTATGTGACCCCTCGCACTTGTTTCACATACCCTTCTTCTCCGTACGTAAATTCTAGCCGACTAAGCTCGTGGGTCGGAGGGATGAACTGACGAGATTCAAGCTGCCTTTGTACCATCAGTGGTGCGTAACTCACACTTTCCCATATTCCTAACAATGGGACCCATGCCTTGTCCCCGCATCTGTATAACATCGATAAAGGGAGCATCCACTGAGCCCTCTAAGTCACCTCCTCTTTCTTGAGGTTTCGGATTGTAGCAATCCATTGCATTTCGGTTATACCCTCGAGCCAATTTCTCTTGAGAAATTCCCTCATCGATGTAAAAGCCTTTAGATAAGGGCGAAGGGGGACCTTTTCTTTTTTCCAAAAATGGCTCTGAATCCAGATGTAGACACCTAATTTTGTCCGAGCCTCCTAAAAGGTTCATTTCCCCTTTTTTTTTTGGGAAATTTCCTCTAATTTTGTGATCCCATACACTGACATCTAGGTTAGAGTGTGTTTAGATTAAGGTTGGAGTCAATAAAATCAAGAGTTAAAAAAAAAAAAAAAATGTAAATCGAGAAGGTCAAAAGACAAAGGTAAAAGTAAAAAAAAATAAAAAAAGAGTCAAAATGTCGTATTTGTTTAAAATCAAGACCAAAACGTCATGGTTGAGCAAAAACGAGTTTTAACAAAGATAGGATTAGGAAATCAAACTCGAATTTGAAAAGTCAATAGTGGAAAGTCAAAATTGAAAAACCAAATTAGGGAAAATCAAAATTGGCTAAAATTAGACAAAATTGAGAATCGACAAAAACAACTTCGAGTTATGAAAAAGTATTACCAAGGTCGGATGAGTCATAGTTGTGGCTGAAGATATTAGATTAAGGTCGAATAAGCTGTTTTAAAAAGTGAAGTTAAGGAAAGATCAAGATTAAAGTTGGAAGATTAAAATTGAGTCATAAAAATGAAAAATCGGAGTCAATAAGTCAAGTATGGGTCATGAAAGGGAGGAATTAAAATTATCAAGTCAATATCAGGCTTTGAATATGGGAAAATAAGAAACGGATTGAGAATCGACAAAAACAACTTCGACTTATGAAAAAGTATTACCAAGGTCGGATGAGTCATAGTTGTGGCTGAAGATATCTATATTAAGGTCAAATAAGCTGTTTTAAAAAGTCAAGTTAAGGAAAGATCAAGATTAAAGTTGGAAGATTAAAATTGAGTCATAAAAATGAAAAACCGGAGTCAATAAGTCAAGTATGGGTCATGAAAGGGAGGAATTAAAATTATCAAGTCAATATCAGGCTTTGAATATGGGAAAATAAGAAACCGAATATCAGTTGAATGGTGGAAGATCAAATTGAAAAGGAATTTGGGTATAAAAATTGGGCAAAATGGGCTCAAACCCAATTCAATATAGGGTAAAGAGGATGGAAAAAGAAAATCCAAAAAATTGGCCAAGTTCGAGCAAATACGAATTTTAGGGACTAAACTATAATTTTGGAAAAATCCGGGAAAAATAGAATCCGAGCTTGAAAAATTACAAAAAATTTCCAAAATTAAGTTTTAGGATGGAAAGAAGAAAATGAGAGAGAAAAAACTCAAAATTGGGGTCGAAATGCAAATAGTCTAAATTCTGGGGTTTAAAATACAATTTTAGAAAAATTCAGGAAAAATGGAAGTTGAGCTCGAAAAATTGCAAAAATTTCCAAAATTAAGTTTAATATTGTATAGGATGAATTAGAAGAGAAAAACCCAAAATTGGGGCCAAAATACAAATAGGCTAAATCGGAGGGCTAAAATGCAAATACACCTAAATTCGAGAAGGGACCAAGTAGCAAAAATAAGAAGGAAGACCTAGAATATTCTAGGATATTTTTGGCCAAGAGAGAGAGGAAGAAGGAAAAATTTGATCCAATGGCTAAGATGTAAAGAAGTGGATAGCTTTCAAAAAACAAAGGACATGAGTTATCTTTTAATATATTAGGTGGCATTTTTTGCCAATAAGGAGCACTCCTAATGGAATGATGAAAGGTCATTGGCCAAGGTCATGTGAAATCCATATGATGAAGCCAGATGGCTAAAAAAGATGACACTAGGAAGATATTTTTGGCTAAGCAACATGATAAAGCCAAGTGGCTAAAAAGAGATGTAGAGAAAGGGGACAAGAGTACATGACATGGCATTTAGGGCTAGTACGAATGTTATTTGATCCCCAATTTTAGGAAAGATAGCCATGTGGAAGGATGGACCATGGGGAGCATGAAGAAAGCATGACTAAAGGAAAAATGAGGAGAGCATGCATTCCTCATGCTCCATTCGGCTAAGGGAGGAATAAAAGAAGACAGCTTAAATTTTTGCTGGAGAATTCGGCTATCACTTGGAAATGAGGAGAAAAAAGTTCAAAGTAAATACAAAGGAGAAAGGGAAAGGAAGATAGGAAAGGAGGAAAAATGAAGGTTTAAGGTTTTGGTGCTAGGAAGCTTGCTAAGGTAGCTTGCTTTCCTTCATCTTTTTAATTACTATCATCTACTTTCAATCTTTATTTTTGTATTTTTCTTAAGCTCTCAAGGTTTTCAAAAAGATTTATCAAAAGCTTTTCCTCTTTTTTTTTTCTTTACTACAAAAAAAAAGGGTTTACAAAACATGTTTTCCTCCATGTTTTTCATCATGGCCGAAACTACTAGCTTCATTGTGCTTGTGATTGCTTTGTTTTCTTGCTTGCCTATTTGATGTGGGATGTTCTATTGTGTAAGGATAGATGTTCTTCCTATATTTTCCTTACAAAAATGATGAAAAAAGGTTTTTGAGCTTGATGATCTTGGTTTTACCAAGTGATGGCTATAGCCGGATCTAGCATCCAAGAGGCTAGCCTTGAGCCAACCTTGTTTTCTCTTGTTTGTTTACATTTTCTTGCTTATATATTGTCATTTTGATATATATATATATATATATATATCTTGCTGATTGTATGATTTTTATTGCTTGTTTCTCTTGGAAAAAAAATGATTTTTGAGCTTGATGATCTTGGTTTTACCAAGTGATGGCTATAGTCGGATTTACATCCAAGGGGCTAGCCTTGAGCCAATCATTTTTTCTTGCTATAAAACATATATATATATATATATATCTTGCTGATTGTATGATTTTTATTGCTTTTTTCTCTTGGAAAAAATGATTTTTGAGCTTGATGATCTTGGTTTTACCAAGCGATGGCTATAGTCGGATTTACATCCAATGGGCTAGCCTTGAGCCAATCATTTTTTCTTGCTATAAAACCATGTTCTCAACCCATTTCCAGCATGGTTTAGGTTAGGATCAACCAATGATCCATAGCCAAAGTCTATTTTCCAAACTAGTTGGGAAAAACAATGTTTTGCAAGTTGGGTACGCTAATTTCAGGAAATATTTTCACTATGAATTTTGTCAAAATAAAAAACTATTTCTACCTATTGTAGTTCACCATTAGCTGAACCTTAACTGGTTTTTCTATATTTTTTTGAATTTTTTATAAGAGTAAAAAAAATAGCTTTCTGAAACCAATTTTTTCGGAGTCGAAATAAGCTTTAAAGCTAGCAAAGGTCTTATTTTTTTTTTCAACAAGAGGGAGGGGCTGGCCGAAACTTGTGGCTACTATTTTGAGATGGTATCCATTTTATTTCAAAGGTAAAAAATTGGCTTTAAGAAAATCGGGTCATGGGTAAGTAATCCAAGCTTTCAAAATCGAGCAAACTAGTGTTTTTTACTTGGGCACTATTCGGCCACTTTGGCCTTTTGTTTCAAGAATTGCATCATTTTTCAACTCATTTTAGCTTCCAAAGTGTTGCATTCAAGACTCGTTAAAAGATATTCAGATGTCAAGCAATGGCATTCAGATGCCTCTTTAATCCAAGCAAAATCCGTGCCTGAAATCTCTCAATTTTAAAAAAAAATTCCAATTTAAGTTTCTTTCAAAGGTAGTCAGACATCTTTTTAGGTGTTCGAATATCCTCTCTTCAAGAGGGAAACACATTCCATTTTCATATATCAAAAATGTTTATTTATTTAGCATAAAAACGTGCTTTTTCGGTTTCGTAAACATTCAGCGAGAATTATTTCTTAATCTCCGCCGGGTTGCCGGGGAGGTTAGAAAATTATTCAATGCATGTGTTTATGAAATCATAAAGTACGGCTGTTGTTTTACTCGAAATTATATAAATGTCACATGAAAGAATTATTTTCCAAGCTTTGTCAGGTTTACCGGGGAGTACGATAACATTTTTTCCGACATGTGACGTTGATGTTATTTCACAAAGAAAATCCATGAAAAAGAATTTTAAAACAATGATGTGTGCATATTCTAAGTTCATTCTATGATGAGGACATTTAATGATTTATGTCCACATTGCCATCTTAATCATAATATTCTATGTTCATGCATATTCCATGATGATGTCATTTTAGAATTAATGTCCATGTTGCTATCTTAATCATGTTATTTTGATTGATATGCATATTCTATGATGATGTCATTTAATAAATTTTGCCATGTGTTAAATTATATGCCATGTCATAGTAAATTTTGCCATGTATTAAATTATGTGCCATATCATAATAAAGTATGTGCCATGTCCTAATTTATTTTCCATGCCATAATAAAGTGCTTGCCATACCATGACAATTATATATGTTACATGATTTATATTTATGCCTTACTAATAATTTGCTTACTCATGATCATTTAAATATTTGAAAATTGATGTTTTTTAATAAATAAGGCAATACACCCGAGTTAATATAATTCATGAATCCTCCATCGGGTTGCCGGGGAGCCTTCATCAATTATTATTAACAAAGGAATACCTTTCTAAAAATGAGGATGATACGGAAAATTTCAAAACAATAAAATTTTTATGTTTTGCCGGTTTGCCTGAGAACTTAGAAAATTTCTGCAAGAATAAATTCCGGATCGTCCTCGAAATAACATGACCATTTTTTTACGGAATTATTTTCAAATATCAAATATAAACCGACTTGGCGTTGGGGGGTGCTAATCCTTCCTCGTGGCGTAACCGACTATTTTTCTCTGGTTCAAAGCGTAGATCTCAAAATTGGTTTCTTAAAATGTTTTACAAAAACTGGTTTTAATAGGTGACCAATCACACTTAGCCAAAAAAAATCATTGGCTACTCAATTTTTCTTTTTCTTTTTTTTTTCGAGATTGTTTTAAAACCCTTAATTATTTATTTTCCCTTTTTTTTATGTCACTTGACGGGGTCCTTGGGACAGGATCACGTTATGACACCAAACATAGAGAAGCTGTGAACATCCGATGAAACGCTCTTTTCCGACCCTTCTATAGAAGTTCAAAGATCGGATCGTTTCTGCCATAATGGTCAGATCGGATCGTTTCTGCCATAATGGTCAGAGAGGGATCTATTTTCTGCCCCAATCTCTCTAAAAGGTCAAACACAGTTATCTCCACATGTCCCAATGCCTTTAGGAAAATAACCAACCCATATACAGCCAAGGCAAAGATATCTCGAGCTATCTCCTTACTAGGGTGACTCTGAATTAATGCTCGTAGGAAATCCCATGAGATGCACTCGCTTTTCCTTCCTTAACCATATGATTCTCGACCCAACTCATATACACCCCAAAATCTTGTCTATCTTCTTCTTGGACCCCGATGTCTTCAAACACTTCAGATATACTAGATCCGGGACGGAATGCTTAATACGTAACAAGGCCGAATACTCCTCGATGGTCGGAATCATATCTCCTTGGTTAAAATTGAAACACCGATAGGTGTTCCAAATCTGAGCCATGGCCCGGAGTAGTGCATCATTGACTCTGACAGAGATCAGCGGTGCTATATCCCTTTATAACTCGGTGAAAGTCTCTCTCTCCGCGGTGGTCCATTGACTCCAAATTTATGTCAACCCACTGAGATCATTATGCCAGATGATGAGATAAACCCTATCTGGCAATGTCGATACACAACCCTCCTCAAAACAATCCCTATTCTTTATCTGAGATACTTTCGACCACTCTCTGATGGCTATATGCTTCTCTACTATTGAGGCAAACTTTCCCTCCATGAAATCCCTATTGGTTGAAGATTATCCCGAGACTAATGGCCTTCAAAGTGCACATGTGATGACAATGATGTATGACAAAGAAAAGAAACAAATTAGTAAAAAAAAATAATTCAAAGGCAATTCATGACATATGATACAACAAATAATGGTCCCCATTTTTTGGCATTTGGATTGTTAGTCACGAAGACATAGGTACTCTAGTACTTGGAAAGTGTTTCGCTAGCCTGTGCGTATTGTTAGTCACGAAGGCGTAGTTTACTTTACTTCCACTTAAAAAGGAAGGAACCCAAGTATAGGGCTCATGTTATGCAAATGCACATGTGGTGTGTAAAGAGGAACAACAAAATTTTCACCACCTATTCTACAACCCTTATTCTAAATACCCCGACACTTTATTAAAACAACAATCGAATAAGGTAAAGCATTAATCAAATGGAGAAGAATAATACTATACAACATCAAATAAACAAAGAACAATGACAATATGCATGTACATAAGCATGAACATATTTAAAACATTTTATTATTTAAGGAAAAGCCTCTTTATTATTAAAAAAGATAAAGGGAATTATAATTAAATACCGATTAAACCCGACAAACTGAGACTTTCGATAACACACGATTAATTTTAGGCCTGACTCTCTAAAAGTCCCCAGTGGAGTTGCCAAGCTGTCGTAACAAAAAATCCCTTCGTGATACCCGTTAAGTGACGTTAAAACTGGGGGAAGAGGAAAAGAAAATTGGTTCCTCTTAAGCAAAATTGAGGGTTTTAAAACAACCTCGAAAAAATGGAATCGCCATCGATCTTTTCAGCTAGGTGTGATCGGTCACCTATTAAAACCAGTTTTTATAAAACATTTTAAAATTAATTAAAACATTTTAAGAAAACCAATTTTTAAACTTGCATTTTAAACCAGAGAGAAAACAAAAGCAGGTTCGGGAGTCAGTTACGTGCGGGGAAGGATTAGCACCCGCACAATGCTTGTATAAAACGGTACCTTAATAATCATGTGTTATCTTAAGTCTTGATAAAAGTTGGTTTTAGGTTCGACATTTAAAATTAATTCCCTTTTAAAAAAAATCATATTATTTGAGAATGATCCGGAATTTATTAATGCAAAATTTTTCCATATTCCCCAGCAGACCCGGCAAAACATAGAATTTTTTCTTTATTTCAAAATTCTCCGAATCACCCTTGTTTTTTTTTTAGAAAAAGGTTATTCCGTTATTAATGATAATTGATGATATCCTCCCCAGCAAACCCAGCAGAGAACTCATGAATTATTTTAACTCGAGAACAAACATATTTTGTCAAAAATCATTATTATTTTTCATGCATTTAAAATCATTTTAAAATGATCATGGATACAACATGTATAATTATCATGACATGGCGAACATTTTCATTATGACATGGCAAAGGAATCTATTACATAGCAAAAGAATTCACGACATAGCATGCATGACATGGCAAATCTTATTATATCATGGTAAAAGATTCATGATATGGCATACATGACACGACAAAACCTTATTATAACATGGTAAAAGAATTCATGACATGGCATACATGGCATGGCAAAATATCATTATAACATGGCAAAAAAATTCATGAAAAGGCATGCATGACATGGAAAATCTTATTATAACATGGCAAATCATGACATGGCATGCATGACATGGCAAATCCTATTATAAAATGGAAAAAGAATTCATGACATGGCATAAAGAGATCATATGGGCCCCAATCATAAAAAGACATCATCATAGAATATTCACATCCAACAACACATCATGATCAAAATAGCAACATGTATATCAAATCATAAAATGACATCATCATGGAATATTCATGAACATAGAATTATCAATGTAGACACCTAATTTTGTCCAGACCACTAAAACATGTATATTTTCTTTCTAAATTGATGTTTCAAAATGTAAAAAGACTTTTTTCATCCTGCAGGTGGTACTCCGAGACTTAGTCTAAAAAGGAGAGCACAAAAAATCAAACTTGAAAAAGTCAACCCCAAAAAATCAACCCTAAAAAGTGAACTACTAAAAAAGTCAACCCATTTTCAAAATCAAGATTTGAAGTTCAATTAAAAAATGAAGAAAGAATTTTGATAATCTGAAGTCTACTTTGAAAGATATGGAGTTCGAAAGTTGGGTTACAAAGATTCAGTAGAAAGGAAACCCTAGTTCGGGAAATTTGGGGAAAAGTGTTTAAATGATCAAATTGGTCAAAATTGAAGGTTCCAAATGAAAGATAAGCACTGACTACGGGTAATGGAGAAGCTACTTGGAAGAAAAACTGAAAGAAAAGTCAATCCGAAAGAAAATCGAAAATTAGGGTTTTTGGTGGATTTCGGTGAAATTTAGAAGAATTACAAAAATCGCCCGATTCGGTAAGACTAAAGCCCTTAATGGATGAGGAGTGATTAAACAAGGATAGCCCAACGCTCAGTTTGAAGAAAATCTGAAAATGAGACTTGTTTTGAGCAAAACCGGGTTTCGGAGGCAAAATGGCAAAATTGGAAAATTTGGGAAAAATAGCAAATGAACTCCAAAAATTCTAAAAAATTGCAGATCTCATTCTTAAATCATTTTGAAGAGATTGGCAAAGAAAAATCTTGATTCGGAGTTCGTTTGTAAAATGGCCAATTCCCGCCCTATGTAGAAATTCAAGACGATAAATCCCATAAGAATAGCAAATGAACTCCAAAAATTCTAAAAATTTGCAGATCTCATTCTTAAATTATTTGGAAGAGATTGGAAAAATAAAATCTGGAGTCGGAGTTCGTTTGCAAAATAGCCAAATCCCGAGCCCACTATATAGTAATTCAAGCAGATAAATCCCGAAAAAAATACCAAATTAGTTCCAAAAATTATGAAAACTTCCAGACCATACTTTTAAATTATTTGGAAGAGATTGGTGAAAAAAAAATCTAGATTTGGAGCTCGTTTAAAAAATGGTAAAGTTTGGGAGCACAAAAGGGCAATTTTGGAAGAAAAAATCCAAATAAAAAGCAAATGGGCTATGAAAATTTTGAAAACCTTCAGAATTCAATTTTTTATTATTTCGAAAGTATTTATAAAAGAAAATTTGAATTTGGAGTCCTTTTGCTATTTATTTATGTTTGGGGGGGCAAAAAGGTCATTTTACCCAAAAAATCGAAAAGGGCTTTCTTGCCTTTCGAAAAACTGGAGATTGGGCTAGAAGAAGAGGGGTCAGCCGTCCAAGGCCTAAGGATGAGAAAATATTTTTTGATTTTTAATCAAAAGGCCAACAATGAAGAGGAAGATAGTTATTTTTTGATCAAACCTTTGTAATTAAGCCACATAGACCAATGCATGAAGAAGGAGAGTGTCAACATAATGGCTTAAGATTCTTGAATAAATGTTATTGTGGAGAGCTGATAACCTAATCTAAGGGTGATAATTTCACATTTTAAACATCTTGGATCAATAGCCTTTGGATCAAAATTGGTTAAAGAAAAGATGACAACATCCTAGCAAGAGAAGGGCCATTCAGCCACTACTAGAGGGGGTCACTCTCTTTTCATTTTCAGCTATCACTCTCTATTTCACTCTTGTTTTGGGTGATTTTCTCTCCGTTGTTGAAAGGCAAAAAGAAAAGTTTAGAAAAGAAAATAAAGTTATAAGAGAAAAAGCTTGCAATGTAGCTTCTAGAGGTTGCTTTAAGCACCATACTCTTGCACTTTCTTTGATTTTCCATTTTTGATTTGCTGTTTTGATTACTATTTTGGTGAGTTTCTTTTGATTTTTCTTTTTAAAATAAGTGTTTTTAATATTCTTCTTCAAGTTCTTCTTTATACTTTCATGGAAAAAGCTTTGAGAAATTTTTTTCCTTTTGTTTTTGGGGTGGCCGAATGGCTTGTTTTTTAGTATAGTTGTTGTTTGCATTTTTGTTTCATGTTATTCTTGATATTTAACAGGTTTTGATGCTTTAAATCGTCTTCTAATACATAAACATGAAGCTTGTTTTAATTTGGTTGCTTGCTTGTTTCCATTTTTGAGTCTATTATCTTATTATCATGTTTATTTTACTTGTCTTGCATTTTTGATCTTCTATTTTCAAAATGTTTAAGTTTGTTTATGTTTTACATTTTGTAATCCATGTGTTTGTGAAAATTCCTATTGGTTTTCATGCCTTTACTTTATATTTGCATGATTTGAGTGTTATTCTTTAGCTATGCATGTTAGTATATTAAGTGTTTGTGAAAATGCCATCCTCATTTTTACATAGACCATTCGGCTACCCATATTTTTTAAGCTTTGTGTGTGCATTTTTGTTATGTTAGTTGATAGGTTTGCATTTTCATGATATTTGGTTGTGTATTTTATTTAAGCATGCTACATGTTTGTGTTATTGCCATGCACTCTTTAGGTTTAGGATTGGTTTGCTTTGCCATGCATATTCATGCATTTTAGACCTAGGTTGCATTAAATGCCATGCAAGTTCATTTAGGTCTAGGTCATTTTATTGATGCCATGCATTTTTCATGTCATTTAGGTTTTAAATCATGCATTTCATGCATCATATTTGCTGTATTTTCATGCATTTCATGTCAATGCCACTTGATTTATGACTTAGACCAATCAATGGTTCAAAGTCATGCTCATTTTGAGCATACTTGTGGAAAATTAAAGAGTTGTCAAATTGATTATTCTATCTTTGTGATTTTTTTTACTTAGCCAATTTTTGCTTAAGTTTTCAAAAGTGTTAGCTACTGTTTGTGAGTCCTTAGGAGAGTTTCTAACATTTTTACTTTGATCTTTAAATGATTTTATCAATGGCAAAAAAAATGTGTTTTGACAAAACAGTTTTTTCACCGAGTACCCATACTTTCTCGATTTTTATGGGCAGTCATCTTTAATCAGAAAATTAAGCCAATTTTTTTCTATGTAGTTTTACATGTCCTGAGTCTCCAGTATTGTTTTTAGATTTTTTTGAAATTTTGAAAATAGGGTAAAAAATCGTTCTTTAAAACTAAACAGTAGAGGCAGAATTGAATTTGAAGGAAAATTATTTTTCTGTTTTGGTTAAGTTACTTAGAGGGGGCTGATTATGAAATTTAGCTACTCACTTAGGGTAGTTTCTAAGCCTTTTTAAACTCTAAAAATGATTTTTTAAACCTCGGGTTAAGGGTGGTCAAGTCCGGGATTTTAAACTTAGGAAACTAGAGCCATTTAAAAAAGGTTTAGCGAAGTTTTTATTTTTAATCTAAGCTTTTCAAAATTTCTTTCAAACAATCACAAAGTATTTTGGTTTTAGAATATTTAATTTGATATATTTTCCTAAGGGAGCCGGATATCTTTTTAGATATACGAATTTTCTTAATTAAAGGGAAAAATACATTCTCATGCATTGCATTTTTCATATTCATGCATACTATATAATATGTGATTTTTGCTATGTTAATTTTCATGATGGTGTTATTGTCTTTGATTTAAATTTTTGATATTATATTAATTGTTATATGGTTTTGAAAATTCCATGCTATCCTATGTTTTTTATTTAGTTATTTATTTTTGTCACATTATTTAGCACATATTATGTTCATGCATTATTTTATTTTCATGCATATTACATGATAGCATTATTTGATGTTTCATGTCATTTCATATCATTTAGATTATATGCCATATCATTTATATTTGCTATGTCATTTAAATCATTTTATTCCATTTAGAATATATCATGTGACTTAGGATATTTCATTTCATATAGATATATTATGTTACCTAGGTCATTTCATTTAGAATATATCATATGACTTAGGATATTTCATTTCATATAGAATATATTATGTTACTTAGGTCATTTCATTTCATTTAGAATATGCTAAGATATTTAAATTATATCATACCATTTAGGCTGCATTATATTATCTAGACTTTGCTATGTCATTTTATTTATGTCACACATATTCATATTCATATATTTTTTTAAAATGTTTTGAAAAAGGTAATGATTTTCAATAAAATAAAGATTTTCCTGAGTTAAAATAATTCATGAGTTCTTTGTCGGGTTTGCTGGGGAGGATATCATCAATTATCATTAATAACGAAATATCTTCTTTAAAACGAGAATGATTTCGAAAGTTTTCCAAACTAATAAAAATTTCCAGACTTTACCAAGTTTGTTGGGGAATATAGGAAAATTTTGAATTAATAAATTCCGAATCATTTTCAATTAAAAATGAAATTATTTTTCTTTAAATTGGGAATTAACTTGAAATACCAAATTAAAAATTGACTTTTTACTGAGACTTGAGATAACACACGATTAATAAGGTACCGTTTTATACGGGCGTTGTGGGGGTCCTAATCCTTCCTCACACATAACCGAGTCCGAACCCGCTTCTTTGATTTCTCTGGTTTAAAACGCAGACTTGAAATTGATTTTAAAAAAATATTTTAATTAATTTTAAAATATTTTATAAAACCGATTTTAATAGGTGGGAGATCACACCTAGCTAAAAAAGATTGGTGGCGACTCCATGTCTTTTTCAAGGTCATTTTCAAAGCCTTCATTTTTCAAGAGGAGTTAAATCGACTTTTTCTCGGTTTTTTTAATGTCACGCTTAACGAATAATAAAGTCTTGCGATGAGACTTGTTATTTATTAGGTTGCGACAGCTTGGCGACTCCACTGGGGACATTAGAGAGTCAGATCTAGAATTAGTCGTGTGTTATCAAAGTCTCGATTTTGTTGGTTTAATTGGTATTTAATTTTAATTCCCATATTTTTTTTAATAAGGAGAATTTTGAAAATAATAAAATGTTTTTAAATATGCCCATACTCATATGCATGCATTTTATTATTGTTCTCTAGTTATTTAAGGTTGTATATTATAATTACTTGTTGGTTAATGATTTACACTATTCTTAAATATTCTTTTAATAAATTGCTGGGGCATTTAGAATAAGGGGTGTAGAATAGGTGGTGAAAGGTTTGTTGTTCCTCCTCAAACACTACACGTGCATTTGCATATGATGGGCTCTATACCCGGGTTCTGTCCTTTTAGGTGGGAGCAAAGTAACTAAGCCTTCGTGATTAACAATTCGCATGGCTAGTGAAACACTTTCAGAGTACTAAATTACCTAAGCCTTCGTGATTAACAATCCGCATGGGCTAGGGAAATATACTCTAACAAATTGAACACGCTTTTATCGGGGTACCTTACTAGCCTTCACCGGCGACAGTGAGGAGCAATTCGGGGCCTTTAGAACAGATTCACCCTCATATAATGAACCTAGGTGAAGCCATGCTGAATTTTCGATTAGATACCAAAGATAGGAACACATGGAGGGACATTTCTAAACCTTTTATTACCTATTTTACACTCTGAATAAGTGTTGTAGATCGGGCAACGATGTACGTACATCGCCCGTAATAAATTTAATACCCTGTCCCAAAGGCATCGTGATGCCTAATTGAGTCGATACTGTTGGGGCAAGTGTTCATAAAACTTTTTAAAATTGAAAATATAAACATTATTTTTCAAACATTTTTGCATTTTGCACATTTCATGCATGTGTGAATAGAGCATGTATATTTATGGTTGTATTGTTGTTCTCATTTTTTTTATAAACGAATGGTGGTAATAATTTTATTTGATGATTTCATAAACATTCATTGGATGAATAAGAGTTATAGATCGGTAGTGTTACATGAACATTTGCATATTGTACTATAGTAAGATCCACTACCCCAAAATTCTTTTGAAAATAATGTGTTTGGTTTTTCATAAAGGAAACATGTTTCAAAAATCGTAGATTAAATTTGGAGGCTAGTATTACATAAATTTTTGAATAATCAAGATTTAGGTCCCACCAATTTCTTGTAATCATTGGTCTTGTGTTAATTCATTTTTCTTTACATGTATCATTTTGACATCATATTACAGTTCTAACATGTGTGGTTATTCATTGTAGAATACATTTGTAATATACATGGTCATTCTTTGTACATACCTTTGTGTTAATTCATTTATTCTTTGCATATATTATTCTGACATCATGTTACAGTCATAGCATGCATGGTCATTCATTATAGAATATGTTTATGACATGCATAGTCATTATTTGTATATACCTGTGCATCAATTTATTCATTTAAAAAAAATGCATCATGTTGGCATTAGATTGCATCCATGGCAAACATAGTCATCATAATTTCTCTGTATATGTTCATGTATTAATCATCAGTATATTCATGAGCATGTACCTTCATAATTGTATTTTTAATCTCATGACATTTTCATTTGCATGAAAGGGGTTCGAGATATGAGGGAAGAATCGGAGGAACGATTGGGTGCTCTGGAGCGAAATCAAGAGGAACTTGGACATGAAATCCGGGAAATGAAAGAACAACTCGCCAAATTGCTAAAAATGTTTGAGGATATGGGTAAGAGTAAAGGGGAACTTTCTCAGGGCTCTACATCGCCTTCGGATCAACCAAAACTATTAGGTCCAGAACATACAATCCTTGCTGGATCCTGCGCTTGTCAATGCCACAAAGGTTGCAATCCTGATGAAATTATGGACAAAATCGTGAAAATGATTAAACCCGAGAGCCTGATACCAAATATAGAAACCTCGGATCCTGTATCATACTTGTAAACTGTTCTAGGTCCAGCCTGATACCAAATATAGAAACCTCGGATCCTGTATCATACTTGTAAACTGTTCTAGGTCCAAACCAGTATCCCCACCCTACTATGGTCCAATCGTCCATTGGGATGACCACTACGGGATTCCTGAATCCCACTTCATCACCACCAACTGCCAGTACGTACTATTTCCCTCATCAATCACCTTATCAAGCATCCAGGATAGGAACCTCGAATAATGTACAACCTTCAAGGGTCTTGTGTCCAAATCCATACCCTTACCATGCTGTTCCGCCACCTCTTTATGTAAACATTTTGGTTCGAGCCTTCGTGCCACCACCAAGTGTCCCAACTCCTAGGCCATGTATGACTAAGAAACAACTCAAAAACAAGACTCAAGAGCAGTATGATCCCATTACAATCAGCTACCAGAAGCTTCTCACATGGTTGCCTGTATCCCGCTGAAACCCCTGTTACCACCATATCCAAAGTGGTATAATCCAAATGCAAGATGTGATTATCACTGTGGAATTGCTGGCCATAGCATTGAAGACTGTATAGCCTTCAAAAAGAAAGTGCAATCTCTTATAGAGATCAAGTGGATCGATCCAACGACTCTGATTGATAGAAGGCTGGGAAAGCATAATTAGGAATGGGAGATTTATGGAAATGATGTAGAAAGACTTCAGTCTGATATGATGTAGTAGGATTTCACTTTTTCAATAGCCGGCTCTTATAGCCTTAGGATGCTAGGAAGAATAAAGTGCCTGTAAAGACAGTTTTAACCACTGCTCAAATTTTGTAAAACATGGTTTATACCATTGTGAACGTTGATATGGGAATGAATTGACTATGCTTCAAATTTATGAGATGTTGATGATTAAGTTCCTCTGATTCTTATTTCCTCCATGATATCTTCCCCTTTGCATTTTGCATCCATCAATTATTTGTCATACCATACATTCATACATGTATCATGTTAGCATCAAGTTGCATTCATGCATTCATAATCAGCATGATTTTTCTGTATATATCCATGCATTAATTTGCTTATTCTTTATATGCATCATGTTGACTCTGGGTTGCATTCATGACAAACATAGTCAGCATGATTCTCTGTATATACTCATGCATTAATCTATCATATTAACATCAGGATGCATTCATGACACACATGGTCAGCATGATTTTCTTTGTATATACTCTATATCAATCATTCATTGTTTACATGCATCATAATTGACATCGTGTTGCATTCATAGTGTATATGATCATTCATTGGGAAATACACTGAAATGTACATGATCATTCATTGCATATATCCATGCGTTGATTTGTTTATTCTTTGCTTGCAACATGTTGGCATCATGATTGCATTTATTACATATATGGTCAGCATGTTTCCACTGTACATGTCCATACATCATATTGTTTAGGCTTCACATGCATCAAATTGCTTTCATGGCTCCTTCATCATGACACGTACTTTGGGGGAATAAAATAGAAGTTTGCTTGGCTTTAAGAGTCTTTGAAAGAATTTCCATTTCAAATCAGAGGTATAAGAAGTATTGAGTACCCTTTTAATACAGGCTAGTGCTATGGAGAATGAACAAGTTGCCCGAATGGAAAGAATGGAAAGGGTACAGGAAGAATTGCGAGAACAGCTAATGTCCACCATAATCAAGGGATACACTGAAAACTTGGCCACCAGAGAAGGGTTAGAGGCACGAAAGGGTTAGACTGAGGTCGTAATGATGAAGGCCCACAACACAGTTAACCCCAACAATATCTTAAATTCAGATGACCCAGCTGAACTGGCAAAATTGAAAATGGTTAATGAGGTAGAGTTGGCAGATTCCCAAGGGAAATATCAGTTGCTAGATGAAAGGCTCCGGGCAGTAGAAAATACAGACGTATTTGGGAGTATGGAGGCGAAAGAACGATGCTTGGTCCTCGATTTAGTTATTCCTCCTAAATTCAAGGTCCTGGACTTTGTGAAATATGATGGGACGATTGATCATTCAGCCCACATCACTATGTTATGCCGAAAGATGACAAGTCATATAGATAATGATAAACTTTTAATTCACTACTTTCAGGATAGCCTCAGCGGGTCCGCAATTAGGTGGTATAGTCAATTGAGCAAGGATCAGATTCGCTCTTGGAATGATTTGGCTAGGGCTTTTCTAAACCAGTACAAGCATATGACAGACAGGACACCTGATCGTCTCACTTTGCAAAATATGGAGAAAAGAGCTACTGAGAGCTTCAAAGAGTATGCTCAGAGGTGGAGGAACATGTCTACCCAAGTACAACCACCTTTGACATAAAAAGAAATCATCGTCCTTTTTGTGAATACACTGCAGACCCCGTACTATGATAGACTCATCGGCAATGCCTCGAAGAATTTTGCGGATATAGTAATCTCAGGGGAGATGATTGAGAATGCTATCAAGAATGGGAAACTTGAAGGAGAAGGAATATCCAATGCCGAAGAAATAAGGCACCTAGAAATAAAGAGGAAAATGTCCAAGATATGGGAGATTTCGTCCCATATTCCCAATTTCCCTCATACCAATCATGTTACCTATTGAAGTATCTCTAAGCCTTTATCCTTACCTACCTACCCAAGCAGCTAATCCTATACCATCCCTTGCAACAAGGCCTAATTCCAAAAAACAACTGCGGGACAATCAAGAAAGAATTCCAATCCCCATCCCTAACCTGCTTCCATTACTAATAAAGAATCAGTACCTTACCCCAATACCTTTGAAAATAGCTCCGAATCCATCAGCGAGGAGTTATGACCCTGACAGCAAGTGTGATTATCACCTGGGGTAGTTGGGCATTCAACTGAAAAATACAGGCAACTGAGGGAAAGGATTGAAAGTCTTATTCGCGATGGTATTTTGACACCGGAGCTTATCAATTAGTGGAAGGCTGCTTTACCGTAAATCAGTTTCTTTCAAGGCTTTAGGGGGGAGAATTACTACCATTGAAGGATGCCAATATGATCATTTTGTTGCATGTAGTTTCAGACCTTATGATGAAAGCACCTGTCTTATGTCGACATTCATATGAATTAAATGAATTTTGAATTTTAAATGCTTTGTGTTTGTTGTGTTTTAGCAATAATTTGAATTTGGAAAAACAAGCATTAAATAAGTTTTAATAATGGATAGTCTCGATAATATTGATGATCATTGTTACAAATGACCCAATACCTTCTCCCCTCTCTTTTAGGCTTTCCTAGGCCTAAACCCCTTGAATCGAGAACACTTGAAAGACCTAATGCTTCAAGGAATATGAATGATTGAACTTCATAAAAACATTGTCATCATAGAATAAGCAAAGATGTAGATCCTAGTCTAGGCTATGAACAAAGGAACGAACTTTTTGAAATTTTTTCGAACTCCTTGAAATTCAAATAAATGAGACTTTCTTTCAAGAATTTAGATCATGGTAATTTGGTGTGTTTCAAGGTTGTGCCAAAACCATTCATGTCATTTTCAACAACCACAAAACACTAATTACCCAAACATCACTTCATGATTGACACCTTGGGGCACAATGATTAAACTAGATTATCCCATGTCCCAGAGAAAATCCATTTTTTAGGTCATATTTTCTTTGTCTCTTCAAAGAACTCAGATTTGAAACTCAGCATTTTCAAAATAGACCTAGACTTGCTATGTTCCTCGTTGATACAAATTCTCATGGTTAATCAAATTGGGGCATAGTGGAAATGATGGATACATGGTGAAAAAGGATGGACTAACGCATGAATCATTGGGGCATGCGAAAAAAAATTGTGATATCATGCATATGAGAATTCGGATGATTCGAAAGTGCAAAATGAAATTTTGATTATCTATTTCCCCTGATGGTCGCTTTTCAATGAGAATATTTGTGCTTGATATGATGAATGGCCATCTTTCATATCCCTTTCGCAAAAAAAAAAAAAAAAAGAAATTATCCATAGTCACCCATTTTGAGCCAAAATAATTCTTTCTTCTTTGAACCCTGATCAAGGATCACCCTCTACACTGGGGGGCAAATACGAGGAAATGTCTTTTTAAAGATCATGGAAAAATGAGTCCTGGCTCAAAGATAGATACAAAGCAAATTGAGCCCCTAATTAATATGGGCTTATTCTGTCAAAAGGAAAAGGAAAAGATGGCGAAATGGAAGCCAAAAAGGAAAAAAAAAAAGTGTGTGAAAAAGTATGCAAATAAAAGCCAAAAGCAAAGAAGAAAAAGAGTAAAAGTAAAAAGGAAAAAAATGTCCAAGAAGGGACAAATGCTTCAAAGAGAATTCTCCACAAGAAATGATCCTTAATCTGATTATCCTCAAACACATATTTTGGGCCTATTTATCCTTTCTTTTTGAACCCCGAACCATGGCCTACATGTCGCAACCTAAAAAATAACGAGTCTCAACGCAAGACTTCATTATTCGTTAAGCGTGACATTAAAAAAAAATCGAGGAAGAATAAAAAATGAAGGTTTTGAAAATGACCTTGAAAAAGACATGGAGTCGCCACCAATCCTTTTTAGCTAAGTGTGATTGGCCACCTATTAAAACCGGTTTTATAAAATATTTTAAAAATTAATTAAAACATTTTAAAAACCAATTTCAAGTCTGCATTTTAAACCAGAGAAATCAAAGAAACGGGTTTGGGACTTGATTACGTATGGGGAAGGATTAGCACCCCCAAAACGCCCGTATAAAACGGTACCTTATTAATCGTGTGTTATCTCAAATCTCGGTGTAAAGTTGGTTTTAAATTTAGTATTTCAAGTTAATTCGTAATTTAAAGAAAAATAATTCCATTTTTAATTAAAAATGATCCGGAATTTATAAATTCAAAATTTTCATATATTCCACAACAAACGTGGCAAAATATAGAAATTTTTATTAGTTTTGAAAAACTTTTCGAATCATTCTCCTTTTAAAGAAGATATTCTGTTATTAATGATAATTGATGATATCCTCCCCAGCAAACCCGATAGAGAACTCGTGAATTATTTTAACTCGGGAATATCTTTATTTTATTGAAAATCATTATCTTTTTTTTAAAAAAAAACATTTAAAAGAAATGAATATGTATATGCATGACATAAATAAAATGACATAGCAAAATCTAAATAATATAATGCAACCTAAATGATATGACATAATTTGAATGCCTTAGCATATTCTAAATGAAATGAAATATCCTAAGTTATATGACATATTCTAAATGAAATGAAACGACATAGGTGACATAATATATGCTATATGAAATGTAATATCCTAAGTCATATGATATATTCTAAATGAAATGTAAAATCCTAAGTCATATGATATATTCTAAATGAAATAAAATATCCTAAATGACATAATATATCCTAAATGAAATGAAATAAACTAGGTAATATAATATATTCTACATGAAATGAAATAACCTAAGTAACATAATATATTCTATATGAAATGAAATAATTTAAATGACATGGAAAATATGAATAATATGGCATACAATTTAAATGACATGGAATATGAAATAATGCTATCATATAATATGCATGAAAAAAATGAAAATAGTAATGCATGAACATGCTAAATAATATAACAAAAAAAATAATTAAATAAAAAGCATAGGATATCATGAAATATTCCAAGTCATATAATAAACAATATAACATAACTCAAAATCATAACAATATCATAGAATTATCATAGCAAAAATCACATATTATATAAAATGCATGAATATGAAAAATGCAATGCATGAAAATGTATTTTTTCCTTTAATTAAGGAAATCCGTATATCTAAAAAGATATCCGGCTACCTTAAGAAAATATTGCAAATTAAATATTCTAAAACCAAAATACTTTGTGATTGTTTGAAAATAATTTTGAAAAGCTTAGATTAAAAATAAAAACTGGGCTAAATCCTTTTTTAAATGGCTCTAATTTCCTAAGTTTAAAATCCCGGACTTGACTACCCCTAACCCGAGACTTAAAAAATCATTTTTAGAGTTTAAAAAGGCTTAGAAACTACCCTAAGTCAGTAGCTAAACTTCCTAATCAGCTCCCTCTAAGTAACATAACCAAAATAGAAAATGATTTTTCTTTAAATTCAATTCTGACTCCACTGTCCAGTTTTAAGCCACGATTTTTCACCCTATTTTTAAAAATTCAAAAAATTCTAAATAAACTACTGGAGACTCAGGAATGTAAAACTATACGAGAAAAAATCAGCTTAATTTTCTGACTAAAGATGAATGCCCAGAAAAATCGAGAAAGTACGAGTACTGGGTGAAAAAACTCTTTTGTCAAAATACATTTTTGCCTTTGACAAAATCATTTAAAAATCAAAGTAAAAATATTTAAGACTCCCAAAATGACTCACAAACAGTAGCTAGGACTTTTTGAAAGTTAGATAAAAATTGGCTAAGTAAAAAAAATCACAAAGGTAGAATAATTAATTTGACAAATTTTAATTTTCCACAAGTGTGCTCAAGAGAGCATGACTTTGAACCATTAATTGGCTCAAGTCATTAGTCAAGTGGCATGAACATGAAATGCATGAAAAAAATTACAGCAAACATAGTGCATAAAATGCATGAGTTTAAACCTAAATGTCATGAAAAAATGCATGGCATTCATATAGTAACCTAGACCTAAATGAACTTGCATGGCATTTAATGCAACCTAGACCTAAAATGCATGAACATGCATGGAAAATAAACCAAACTTAATAACTACAATATGCATGGCATTTTCACAAACACAAAGCATGCTTAAACCAAAAACTCAAACAAATATCATGCAAATGATAACCTATCAACTAACATGGCAAGAATTCACATACAATGCAAAAATTCAAGGAGTGGCAGGATGGCCTATGTAACTAGCAAACATAGCATTTTTACAAACACTTGGTATACTAGCATGCAAAACTAAATCAAATGTCATGCAAATGCAAAAACCTACCAACTAACATGGCAAAAATGCAACACACAATGCAAAACACGTGGAGTAGCCGAATGGCTTCAAGCTCCAACAAGCATGGCATTTTCACAAACACTTGATATACTAACATGCTCAACTAAAATATAAAACTCAAATCATGCAAACACAACACAAGCATTTTCACAAACACTTGATATACTAACATGCTCAACTACAATATAAAACTCAAATCATGCAAAAACCCACACAAGCATTTTCACAAACACTTGATATACTAAATCTAAAACACCAACAAATTTAAACATTATGAAAACAGAAAATTAAAAATGCAAGAACATGATATTTAAATCATAAATGGCAACAAACAAAGCAACCAAATTAAAATATGACTCAAGTATGAAGTAGAATAACAGTTAAAACATCAAGATCAAAGAAAATAACATAAACAACATGATAAAATAAACAAAATAGCAACTTAAATAAAGAATGTTGGCCATTCGGCCATGGTGAGAAATTGTAAAAAAAATGTAAAAAATATATTTAAGAAAGAGATGAAGAAAGAACTTAAGAAGAACAATAAAAAAAACATTTATTTAAAAAGAAAACTCACCAAATGGTAATGAAAATAGCAAAAACAAGAATGGAAAATCAAGAAAGTGCAAGAGTTGGTGCTCAAGAGCAACCTCAAGAAGCTATATTTCAAGCTTTATCTCTTCAAACTTTCCTTTCTTTTCTAAACTTTTTCTTTTTGCTTTCAACCAAAGAGAGAAAAACCAAGTAAAAACCAAGAGAAATCAGCAAAAATGAAGTCTCCAAAATGAAATTTTGGTTCCCTCCCTTAAGCTGACAGAATTTTACCTCTCTCCTCCCCTAGGATGTTATCATTTTGGTTCCAACCAATTTCCATCCAAGGGCTAGTGATTCAAGGTGAAAAATCATGAAATTATCACCCTTAGATTAGCATATAAGCTGTCTCAAATTATAGCTGTTCAAGAATAATGTTGACACTCTCTCTTGGCCTATGTGGCTTAATCACCATGGCTTGATCAAAGAGAATATCTAACTAAATCTTAATTCTTGGCCATTTGATTGAAAAATCAGAAGCTTCCTCCTTCCTTTGGGCCTTGGCAGGCCAGAACTTCTCTTTTCCAGCCCAAGTCTGATTTTTTGAAAGGCCTAAAGAAGCCCTTTTCGGTTGCTTGGGTAAAATAACCGTTTTGCCCTCCGGATGCAAATAAATATCAAACGGACTCCAAATTCAAATTTTATTTTTTAAATACTTTAAAAATAATAAAATATTGAATTCTGAAAGTTTTCAAAATTTTCCGAGTCCGTTTGCTATTTATTTGGATTTTTCTTCCAAAAATGCCCTTTCATGCCCCCACATTTTACCATTTTTTAAACGAGCTCTAAATAAAGATTTTTCTTCACCAATCTATTCCAAATAATTTAAAAGTGTGATCTGAAAGTTTTCATAAATTTGGGAGCTCATTTGGTATTTTTTCGGGATTTTTCTTCTTGAATTACTACATGAGAGGCCCGGGATTTATCCATTTTGCAAACGAACTCCGAATCAAGATTTTATTTCACCAATATCTTTCAAATAATTTAAAAACGATATTTGAAAATTTTCAGAATTGTTGGAGTCCATTTGCTATTTTTTCGGGATTTATCTTTTTGAATTATTGCATAGGAGGCCCGAGATTTAGCCATTTTGCAAACGAACTCTGAATCAAGATTTTATTTTTCCAATCTCTTCCAAATAATTTAAAAATGAGATTTGCAAAATTTCAGAATTTTTGGAGTCCATTTGCTATTTTTTCGGGATTTATCTTCTTGAATTATTGCATAGGAGGCCCGGGATTTGGCCATTTTGCAAACGAACTCCGAATCAAGATTTCCCTTCGAAAATATCTTTCAAATAATTTAAAAATGAGATTTGAAAATTTTCAAAATATTTGGAGTTCATTTGCTATTTTTTTGAGATTTTTCTTCTTGAATTACTGCATAAGAGACCCGGGATTTGGCCATTTTGCAAATGAACTACGAATCAAGATTTTCTTTCGCCAATCTCTTTCAAATGATTTAAGAATGAGATTTACAAATTTTCAGAATTTTCGGAGTCCATTTGCTATTTTTCCCAAATTTTCCAATTTTGCCCTTTTGCTTCCGAAACCCGGTTTTGCTCAACACAAGTCCGATTTTCATATTTTCTTCAAGCTGAGCCTTGGGCTATCCCTTTTTAATCATTCCTCATCCATTGGGGGCTTTAGTCTTACCAATTCGGGCCATTTCTGTAATTTTGCCCGATTTCACCGAAATCTACCAAAAACCTTAATTCTCGATTTTCTCCCATATTGACTTTTCTTTCGGTTTTTCTTTCAAGTGGCTTCTCCATTACCCATATTCAGTGCTTATCTTTCATTTGGAACCTTCAATTTCGACCAATTCGATCGTTTAAGCATTTTTCCCCAAATTTCTCGGATTAGGGTTTCCTTTCTACTGAATCTCCAAATCCCAACTTTCGAACTCCATATCTTTCAATGTAGACCTTGAATTATCAAAATTCTTTCGCCATTTTTCAGTTGAGCATCAAATCTTGATTTTGAAAGTGGGTTGACTTTTTCAGTAATTGACTTTTTGGGGTTGACTTTTTCGGGGTTGACTTTTTCCATGGTTGACTTTTTTTAGTTTGACTTTTTATGCTCGCCCTCTTAAACTAAGTCTTGGAGTACCACCTGCAGGATAAAAAAATCTTTTTACATTCTGAAACCTCAATTTAGGAAGAAAACATACCTGTTTTAGTGGTCCGGACAAAATTAGGTGTCTACACTACATTACATGCTTTAAAAGTCCATTTTGATCAAGCATGAATATTTAATTTGAAGGGTTTTTCCTCGGATTTTATCCCATCTCATCAAATTATCATTTCACTAAGGAAGAATTTAGAATTCTCAAGTGTATGGTAAAACAATGAAAAAGAAAAAAAAAAGAAAGAGAAGAAAAAATGGAAAGAATAGGACTCTAGGGCGAAAACCCAAAAATGAGCGGTCTAGAGTAAAATGGGAATTTCCAATGCTATCTATGATAGTGCCGATACCACAAAAGAGAAAATCATCTTAAAGAAGTAGTCATCAGTTAGAGTTAGATTATCTTATTTTTATAGAATCGGAATAAGGAACCTTAGAATTCACCCTACCTGTCGATGAAAAAATTGGATTTGAGAGGACCACCAGCTAGCAGATCAGAAAGATTTTTATGGAATATCCTACTCTTGCCTGAGCTTTTCGATTAGCTAATCCCCTATTTTAGGGACATCTCTATGTTAGGTAGGGCCAAGGCTCTCTGATTAGTCGAATGAGCCCATCCCTCTGGCCTATCAATTATTGGTGGACCTTCCCTTGAACCAGTCACGGAGCTCTCAACTAAGTTGTTTAGGTTATGGAATTCCATCTATACTTGGGGGTTTTGGTTCGAAGGTTATAAAATGTGGTGCGGGTTCATCTCTCTCGACCAATTCAGGTTCAAGAGAAGGGTGATCGAAGGGACCCAGACTTTAGATCTCTTCTCTATGGCGAGAGGTTTATTTCGTATCAAGAGTGTGTTGGGGAGGCCAAGGAAGACGGATTGGATCGAGAGGAGATGCCTATGCCTCTTCTTTATCGATAGGATTCCCATCATTTTGAGTCTCCGGTGAAGGAGACAAGGGCGAGGCACCGAACATGTTCTATCCTCAACCTCCATCTGTCATTAGTAATATCAATTCGCTTTTCCTATTCACTAGGAATTCTTGAACTTCCCAAAGTGTCAACTCTTATTCGGATGATTGATTTCAAAAACTGAAACTTTTTTTCTCCAAAATCAACTTTCCAGTTTAAACATACCAGCCAATCTTGACGCTTGTCAAAATGCCTTGATATGAAAACTAAAAGAATGTTGAATTTGTTTGATTTTCAATGAATTCATGATTTATAAAACCTGTTCCATTTGTGAGCCTAGAAGGGACATACATTTTTGTTATGAAATTTCCTTTGATCAACCAAAATCTTGTTATACCAAGCATTGCCAATTCAAATTGAAAAACCCAGATTGACACTTAGAGAAGTTTTTAACAATGATCATCAGTCTTCAAAAGATTTGTACATCACATTGTGGGGTTAATATTTTTTGTTCAGAAGTTTTCAAAATGAGAAAACAAATAAAGATATTTTTTTTTTGAAAATACCATTTTTTGATGTTGACATGAGATAAGGGTTTTTCTAACCCAAATGTGTGGAACTAGTAGGGTTTATCTTGATTTCCAAATATAAGAAGAAGAAATAGAACTCAGCAAACAAACTTCTGTCAATAAGTGTTCGAAAATTGTTGAGGCAAAGAGAATAGCCAAAGATTGAAAAATGAATTGAAGATATACTCTGATTTGAAAAGGAGAAATGAATTGGAAAGGCTAAGCCAAAGTCTAGAAAAATGACTAGGGGCATTTACATCGTTTCATGAAGCATTTGCATCATTATCAAGCTTTGCATTTGCATCATGTAGAAGTATTCTGCACGTTGTCAAATCCTTGTATTTGCATCATTTAGAAGCATTTGCATAATGCCAATCTTTACATCTGAATCATTCCATGAAGTAGTTGCGTTAACACCAATTTTCGCATTTGCATCATAAAGAAGCATTTGCACATTATTGACCTTTGCATCCTTCTGAGAAGTAATTGCGTTATTTGAGGATCATTTGCATTTGCATCATTTAGAAGCATCTGCATCTTATTCAAACATCTGCATCTGCATCAATAAGCATTTGCATCAATCTAAGCCATTTGCATATACACCATAAAGCATCTACATTTTATCCAACATCTATATTTGCATCAAGAAACATTTGCATCAATGCAAAACATTTAAAATTTGCAATATGAAGTTTGCGTATCTTGTTAATCATTTGCACCAGCATTAAAAAATCATTCGCATCTTCTCAAAATCTCCAGGTTAATTTTCAACAATTCTTCAAAGATCATTTTTAAGACCTTCGAGCACCATTTTTTAAAGACCTCCGGGCATCAATTTTCCAAATCATAGATCAGACCTCCGGGCATCATTCTTAAGACCTCCGGGCATCATTTTTTAAAATTTCATACAGCGCATTTTTTCCAAATCACTGATAAGGCCTCCGGGCACCATTCTTAAGACCTCCGGGCATTATTTTTAAAGTCGCATACAGTGCATTTTTTTTTTCCAAATCACGGGTAAGGCCTCCGGGCACCATTCTTAAGACCTCCGGGCATCATTTTTAAAGTCGCATACAGCGCATTTTTTCCAAATTACGGGTAAGGCCTCCAGGCACCATTCTTAAGACCTCCGGGCATTATTTTTAAAGTCGCATACAGCGCATTTTTTTCCAAATCATGAGTAAGGCCTCCGGGCACCATGCTTAAGACCTCCGGGCATTATTTTTAAAGTCGCATACAACGCATTTTTTTCCAAATCATAGGTAAGGCCTCCGGGTACCATTCTTAAGACCTCCGGGCATCATTTTTAAAGTCGCATACAGCGCATTTTTTCAAATCATGGATAAGGCCTCCGGGCACCATTTTTAAGACCTCTGGGCATAATTTTTCTTTAAATTATATATTAGACCTCCAGGCACTATTTTTATTTTGTAAATCGAACTCGTTTCCTTAAGACAGGTCGAGCCTTGATTAGTCAAGGAACTCAAATTAAGGATAATATCTTCTATTTACAGCTTTTTTCAACAACAAAAAATGAAAAAAAATGGAAAAATGAAAAGAAAAAAAAAACCCTCTTTCCCTCTCTTCACATTTTTTTCACTAGCCGGACAAAATTAATGTTTGTTTATCTTTGCCTGACTCCTAATTCTCAGCAATAGCCAAAGAGAGGCAGCTATAGACACCTAATTTTGTCCGGACCACTAAAACAGGTATGTTTTCTTCCTAAATTGATGTTTTTCAGAATGTAAAAAGACTTTTTTCATCTTGTAGGTGGTACTCTGAGACTTAGTCTAAAAAGGCGAGCACAAAAAGTCAAACTTGAAAAGTCAACCTCAAAAAGTCAACCCCAAAAAGTCAACTACTAAAAAAGTCAACCCACTTCCAAAATCAAGATTTGAAGTTCAATTAAAAAATGGCGAAAGAATTTTGATAATTCGAGGTCTACATTGAAAGATATGGAGTTCGAAAGTTGGGTTACAGAGATTCAGTAAAAAGAAAACCCTAGTCCAGGAAATTTGGAGAAAAGTGTTTAAACGATCAAATTGGTCAAAATTGAAGGTTTCAAATGAAATATAAGCACTGACTACAGGTAATGGAGAAGCTACTTGGAAGAAAAACTGAAAGAAAAGTCAATCCAGAAGAAAACCGAGAATTAGGGTTTTTGGTGAATTTTGGTGAAATTTGGAAGAATTATAGAAATGGCCCGATTCGGTAAGACTAAAGCCCTTAATAGATGAGGAGTGATTAAACAATGATAGCCCAAGGCTCATTTTGAAGAAAATCTAAAAATCGGACTTGTTTTGAGCAAAATCGGGTTTCGGAGGCAAAAGGGCAAAATTGGAAATTTTGGGAAAAATAGCAAATGAACTCCAAAAATTCTAAAAAATTGTAGATCTCATTCTTAAATCATTTCTAAGAGATTGGAGAAGAAAAATCTTAATTCGGAGTTTGTTTGTAAAATGGCCAAATCCCGGGTCCCCTATGTAGAAATTCAAGAAGATAAATCCCAGAAGAATAGCAAATGAACTCCAAAAATTCTAAAAATTTTCAGATCTCATTCTTAAATTATTTTAAAGTGATTGGAAAAATAAAATCTGGATTCGGAGTTCGTTTGCAAAATGGCCAAATCCCGGGCCCACTATGCAGTAATTCAAGCAGATAAATCCCGAAAACATACCAAATGAGGTCCAAAAATTATGAAAACTTCCAAATCATACTTTTAAATTATTTGGAAGAGATTGGTGAAGAAAAATCTGGATTTGGAGCTCGTTTAAAATGTGGTAAAGTTTAAGAGCACAAAAGGGCAATTTTGCAAAAAAATCCAAATAAATAGCAAATGGGCTCAAACAATTTTGAAAACCTTCGAAATTCAATTTTTTATTATTTTGAAAGTACTAAAATTTGAATTCGGAGTCCGTTTGCTATTTATTTATGTTCGGGGGGCAAAAAGGTCATTTTACCCAAGAAATCGATAAGGGTTTTTCTTGCCTTTTGAAAAAATGGAGATTGGGCTGGAAGAAGAGGGGTCAGCCGACCAAGGCCCAAGGATGGGCAAATATTTTCTGACTTTTAATCAAAAGGCCAACAATGAAGAGGAAGGTAGTTATTTTTTTATCAAACCTTTGTAATTAAGCCACATGGACCAATGCATGAAGAGGGAGAGTGTCAACATAATGGCTTAAGATTCTTGAAGAGCTGTAATTGTGGATAGCTGATTGCCTAATCTAAGGGTGATAATTTCACATTTTAAATATCTTGGATCAATAGCCTTTGGATCAAAATTGGTTGAAGAAAAGATGACAACATCCTAGCAAGAAAAGGGCCATTCGACCACTACTAGAAGGGGTCTCTCTCTTTTCATTTTCAGCTATTCACTCTCTATTTCACTCTTGTTTTGGCTGATTTTCTCTCCATTGTTGAAAGGCAAAAAGAAAAGTTTAGAAAAGAAAAAAAAGTTAGAAGAGAAAAAGCTTGCAATATGGCTTCTAGAGGTTGCTTTAAACACCATACTTTTGCACTTTCTTTGATTTTTCATTCTTGATTCGCTATTTTGATTACTATTTTGGTGAGTTTCTTTTGATTTTTTCTTTTTAAAATAAGTGTTTTTAATATTCTTCTTCAAGTTCTTCTTTATACTTTCTTGGAAAAAGCTTTGAGAAATTTTTTTTCCTTTTGTTTTTGGGGTGGCCGAATGGCTTGTTTTTTAGTATAGTTGCTGTTTGCAATTTTTTTTTCATGTTATTCTTGATATTTAACAAGTTTTGATGCTCTAAATCTTCTTCTAATACATAAACATGAAGCTTGTTTTAATTTGTTTCCATTTTTGAGTCTATTATCTTATTATCATGTTTATTTTACTTGTCTTGCATTTTTTTTTCTATTTTCAAAATGTTTAAGTTTGTTTATGTTTTACATTTTGTAATCCATGTGTTTGCAAAAATGCCTATTGGTTTTCATGCCTTTACTTTATATTTGCATGATTTGAGTGTTATTCTTTAGCTATGCATGTTAGTATATTAAGTGTTTGTGAAAATGCCATGCTCATTTCTATATAGACCATTTGGCCACCCATATTTTTTAAGCTTTGTGTGTGCATTTTTGTTATGTTATTTGATAGGTTTACATTTTCATGATATTTGGTTGTGTATTTTATTTAAGCATGCTATATGTTTGTGTTATTGCCATGCATTCTTTAGGTTTAGGATTGGTTTGCTTTGCCATGCATATTCATGCATTTTAGACCTAGGTTGCAGTAAATGCCATGCAAGTTCATTTAGGTCTAAGTCATTTTATTGATGCCATGCATTTTTCATGTCATTTAGGTTTTGAATCATGCATTTCATGCCTCATATTTGCTGTATTTTCATGCATTTCATGTCATTGCCACTTGATTTATGACATAGACCAATCAATGGTTCAAAGTCATACTCATGTTGAGCATACTTGTCGAAAATTAAAGAGTTGTCAAATTGATTATTCTACCTTTGTGATTTTTTTTACTTAGCCAATTTTTGCCTAACTTTGTGATTTTTTTTACTTAGCCAATTTCTGCCTAACTTTTCAAAAGTGATAGCTACTATTTGTAAGTCCTTAGAAGAGTTTCTAAGATTTTTACTTTGACTTTTAAATGATTTTATCAATGGCAAAAAATATGTGTTTTGACAAAATAGTTTTTTCACCCAGTACTCGTACTTTCCTGATTTTTATGGGAAGTCATCTTTAATCAGAAAATTAAGCCAATTTTTTTCCTTTTATTTTTACATGTCCTAAGTCTCCAGTATTTGTTTTATATTTTTTTGAAGTTTTAAAAATAAGATAAAAAATCGTTCTTTAAAACTGAACAGTAGAGGCAGAATTGAATTTGAAGGAAAATCATTTTTCTGTTTTGGTTAAGTTACTTAGAGGGGGCTGATTAGGAAGTTTAGCTACTGACTTAGGGTAGTTTCTAAACCTTTTTAAACTCTTAAAATGATTTTTTAAACCTCGGGTTAAGGGTGCTCAAGTCCGAGATTTTAAACTTAGGAAATTAGAGTCATTTAAAAAAGGTTTAGCTAAGTTTTTATTTTTAATCTAAGCTTTTCAAAATTGTTTTCAAACAATCATAAAGTATTTGGGTTTTAGAATATTTAATTTGACATATTTTCCTAAGGTAGCCGGATATCTTTTTAGATATACGGATTTTCTTAATTAAAGGGAAAAATACATTCTCATGCATTGCATTTTCCATATTCATGCATACTATATAATATGTGATTTTTGCTATGTTAATTATCATGATGGTGTTATTGTCTTTGATTTAAATTTTTGATATTATATTAATTGTTATATGATTTTGAATATTCCATGCTATCCTATGTTTTTATTTAGTTATTTATTTTTGTCACATTATTTAGTATATATTATGTTCATGCATTATTTTTATTTTCATGCATATTACATGATAGCATTATTTTATGTTTCATGTCATTTCATATCATTTAGATTATATGCCATATCATTTATATTTGCTATGTCATTTAAATCATTTTATTCCATTTAGAATATATCATGTGACTTAGGATATTTCATTTCATATAGAATATATTATGTTACCTAGGTCATTTCATTTCATTTAGAATATATCATATGACTTAGGATATTTCATTTCATATAGAATATATTATGTTACTTAGGTCATTTCATTTCATTTAGAATATGCTAAGACATTTAAATTATATCATACCATTTAGGTTGCATTATATTATCTATACTTTGCTATGTCATTTTATTTATGTCACACATATTCATATTCATTTTTTTTTAAATGTTTTGAAAAATGTAATGATTTTCAATAAAATAAAGATATTCCCGAGTTAAAATAATTCATGAGTTCTCTGCCAGGTTTGCTGGGGAGGATATCATCAATTATCATTAATAATAGAATATCTTCTTTAAAACGAGAATGATTCGGAAAGTTTTTCAAACTAATAAAAGTTTCTATATTTTGCCACGTTTGTTAGGGAATATAGGAAAATTTTGAGTTAATAAATTCCGGATCATTTTCATTTAAAAAATGAAATTATTTTTCTTTAAATTGGGAAGTAACTTGAAATACCAAATTAAAAATTGACTTTTTACTGAGACTTGAGATAACACACGATTAATAAGGTACCGTTTCATACAGGCGTTTTGGTGGTGCTAATCCTTCCTCACACGTAACCGAGTCCCGACCTGCTTCTTTGATTTCTCTGGTTTAAAACACAGAATTGAAATTGATTTTAAGAAAAATATTTTAATTAATTTTAAAATGTTTTATAAAATCGGTTTTAATAGGTGATCAATTACACCTAGCTAAAAAAGATTGGTGGCGACTCCATGTCTTTTTCAATGTCATTTTCAAAACCTTTATCTTTCAAGAGGAATTAAGTCGACTTTTCCTCGATTTTTTTAATGTCACGCTTAACGAATAATAAAGTGTTGCGATGAGACTTGTTATTTATTAGGTTGTGACAATCATGATCAAGATGGCAAATGTAGACATCAATTATTAAATGACCTCATGATGGAATATGTATGAACATAGAATATGCACACATTATTATTTTAAATTTCTTTTTCATGAATTTTCGTTTTGTGTGAAATTATAGACACTTTACCCAACCTCCCTACAAACCCGGCAAAGCTTTGAAAAAATATATTTTCACATGACATGTATATAATTCCAAATAAAATAAAAACCATACCTTACAATTTCATAATCACATGCATTGAATAATTTCCTAACCTCCCCGGCAAACCCGGCAAAGATTATGAACTAATTCTCGCTAAATGTCTAGAAAACCGAAAAAGTACTTTTTTATGCTAAATTAAATAAAAATATTTTTAAAAATATGCAATACATGAAAACGGAATGTGTTTCCCTCTTAAAGAGAGGACTTTCGAACACCTAAAAAGATGTCCGACTACTTTTGAAAGAAACTTAAGTTGAACGTTAAAATTGAAGGATTTCGGGCACGAATTTTGGCTTGGATTAAGGGGTATTCGAATGTCCTTAATTGGCATCCTAATACCTCTAAGAAAGCCTCTATGCAAATGAACTTTTCTCAAATTCAAGAAAACAAAATACAAAAAAAAAAATTAGGCATAAATCACCTTGGTCGAAAGGCCACTAGTGTAGTAGTCAAAAACGTAAACTCGTTTTGAAACTCGTCTTAACTACCCATGACCCGGTTTATCAAAACCATATATTTTTTTTAAGTCTTAAATGATCAAAAATGACCTAGAACAGCCAACTATAGGTCTCGGCCAGCCCCCTAAATGCAGAAAAAAAACATTTAGCCATTAACTTGTTTCAAAGCTTGTTTTTAACCACCAAAACCCAGTTTTATCAAACTATTTTTTAAACCTTTAAGGAAAACTCAAAAAATCTAAAATTTTAACGAAGGACTCATCTAATGGTTTACTAAATGAATTTAAAACAGTTTTTTATTTGGACAAGAAATGCCTAGGCCGAAATTGCCCCAAACTCTGCATATCTAACTAAAACTAGTTTTGCCAAAAACTATTTTTTAGACCTTTAAGGAAAACTCAAAAAAAATTGAAATTTTAACCATGGACTCATATAAGGATGAACTAAATGAGGTTAATTTTTTTTTTATTTGGACCAAAAATTCATAGTGAAAATATTGCCTGAAATCAGCATATCCAACTTGCAAAACATTGTTTTCTCCAACTAGTTTCAAAAATAGGTTTTGGCTATGGATCATTGGTTGATCCCATCCCAAACAAAACCATGCTGGAAATGATTTGAAAACATGATTTACAACAAGAAAAAATGATTGACTCAAAGCTAGCCCCTTGGATGTTAATCCAGCTATAGCCATCACTTGGTAAAAACCAAGATCATCAAGCTCAAAATCATTATTTTTTGGGAGAAATAAGCAATATAAATCACACAACTAGCAAGATATTTATTTATATATATATATATATATATATATATATATGAAAATAACAATATATAAGAAAGAAAATGTAAAGAAACATGAAAATAAGGTAGGCTTAAAGTTTGGCCTCTTGTATGTTAAATCCGGCTCAAACAATCACTTGGTAAAAACAAAGATCATCAAGCTCAAAACCTTTCATTTTTAAAGAAAACAAAAGGGAAAAATCTACCCTACCACAATAGCACAATCCATATCAAAATGGAAAACAAGAAGCATGAAATAAACACAAGCACAATGAAGGCCCCTTGGGTTCGGCCAAGTAGGAAAATAGAGGAGAAAAGGTTGTAAACTTTTCTTTCTTTGAAAAAACAGAAAAGGAAAAGAAAAGCTTTTAAGAAAACCACTTTGAAACCTTTGTTTTTAAGAAAATGAAATGAAAAACAACATAGAAAAGAAGAGGAAAAGAAAATGAAATGAAAAAGGAAATAATGAACAAGAAAAGAAAAGGAAGCTACCTAGTAAAGCTTCACCAAAAGGCTTTCAAACTCCTCCTTCTTCCTCTTTTTCCTCTCTTCCTTTCCTTTTCTCCTTAGGTGATTTTAGCTATTGCCCTTAGCTCTCAAAGTGAGTAGTGAATGAATCCAAGAAAGGCTCCTCCTCTAGCCTAATATCTCTTGGCCGAATGGCCTCTTGATCTCCACCCTCCACCTTGTTTTTTCTTTAGCCACTTGGCTTCATCATGTTGCCTAGCCAATAGTGTTTCATCCTTACACTTTAAAATGCCATCTATTGGTTAGCCAATGGCCTTCACTTTAAAATTC
Organism: Fremontodendron californicum; assembly: GCA_030761205.1. NCBI lineage: Eukaryota > Viridiplantae > Streptophyta > Magnoliopsida > Malvales > Malvaceae > Fremontodendron > Fremontodendron californicum. The sequence continues at coordinate 13,271,115 of JAULJL010000013.1, read as the reverse complement.
CATCTATTGGTTAGCCAATGGCCTTCTTACCTAGTCATCAAGAAGGCTCTTCATTGACCAAAAAATGCCAACTCATGTACTTAATAAGATGACTCATGTCCTTTGCTCACAACATGGCATGTGATCATCTTTTTTTTTTAGCCATTTTGCAATATCACATGGCCTCACTTGTCCTTAGCCAATGAGCTTCATCCTCAGCCATTGAGAATGCACCTCATTGGCCAAAAATGCCACCTAATATACTAAGTGTAGTGACTCATGTCCTTTGCTTTTGAAAGCTATCCACCTCTTTGCATCTTAACCATTTGATCATCTTTTCCACTCTTCCTCTCTCTCTTTGTTGAAAATGGCCTAGGATGTTCTAGTGCCTTCCTTTTTTTGCTACTTGGTCCCTCCTCGGATTTTGGTGTATTCGTATTTTAGCCCTCGAATTTAACATAATTGCATTTTGGCTCCAATTTTGGGTTTTTCTCTACCAATTCATCCTATCCAATATTAAACTCAATTTTGGAAAGTTTTGATACTTTTCAAGCTCAATTTTCACTTTTTCCAATTTTTCCAAAATTACATTTTAACCCCTCGAATTTAGCCTATTTGCATTTTGGCCCCAATTTTGGATTTTTCTCTCTCCTTTCCTTCTTTTCATCTTAAAACTTAATTCACAATCTTTCGAGCTCGAATTCCATTTTTCCCAAATTTTTCCAAAATTGCATTTTAGTCCCCGAAATCTCGTATTTGCTCGAACAGGGCCAATTTTTTGGATTTTCTTTTTTCATCCCTTTTGCCCCATATTGAATTGGATTTGAGACCATTTTGCCAAATTTTTATACTCGAATTCCTTTCCAATTTGATCATTTCCATAATTTTCCCTAGGATTGGAATTTTCAACTTATTTAATTTTGTCCTTAATTTTCTAATTCCTTTTCTAGTTGACTTCTCCTTTCTTTTTCCTTCAAATTGGACTTTTCGAATCCATTTCTTTATTTATTATTCTCCAAATGGAACTTTCAATTTCGATCAATTTTATCATTTACATATTTTTCACAAAATTAAAACTTTCCATTTTATTCAATTTAGTCCCTGGATTTTCCAATTTGTCTTCAACTTGGCTCTCTCTTTGATTCTTCTCCGAGTTGGACCTCTGAATACCTCTTTTTATTGATTACTTCTCAAGTTAAAATCAGTTTTGCCCAATATGATCATTTACCTACTTTTCTCCAAAATTGGAATTTCCATATTTTTCTCCAAAATTGAAATTTTCAATTTGTCTATCCATCTTCAATTTTCTTTCCATTTCCAATTGTGGCTCTTCAATTATCAAGATTGCTTCATCATTACTCAATTCTCCTTTAAATCTTATTTTTTACAAAAAGTTGACTTTTTCGATTTTTTACTTTTCAAGGTTGACTTTTTTCATGGTTGACTTTTTCATGTTGACCTCTGAATCAAAGTGTTAAAAACCAAATTGAGGAATTAGGGGAGATTCTCGGAATTTCGGGGAGTTGAAGGAAGAACGTACCTTATTTAGGGGGCCCGAACAAAATTAGCTGTCTACAATAATAATAATAAAACTAATAATAATAATTATAGTAATATATAACAATAATAATATATGGACCGGTCCAATTTGGATTCCAAGGTCTAATAAAAGCCCGATAACAATTCATTTTGCAAAAGTTAAATTCAATCTCGGATTAAAGGACCCCGAACAAAATCGAGTGCTTACAGTTGCCCCTCTTTGCGCATTTTCAGTGGAACAGAAAGTTTGCAAAGATGTAGACATCCTACAAGGATTCACATCTAAACAATAATTTTTAGAAATAATAAGGAAGATTCACATCTTAACCAAAATAACTTTGAAAATAAAAGATCCACACCAAAAATAATTTTGAAAATAAAGGATTCACACAAAAATAATTTTGAAAATAAAGGATTCAAACCAAAATAATTTTAAAAATAAAGGATTCACACTAAAAATAATTTAGAAAATAAAGGATTCACACTAAAAATAATAAAGGATTCACACTAAAAAAAAAAAATTGAAAATAAAGGATTCACACTAAACAATGGATTCTAATAATAAAAAAAAGGATTTTCACCAAAATAAAATAATATTTCCAAAATACGGTATTCTTATCTAAATATGAGGTTCTCACCTAAGTACGAGATTCTCATCAAAATATGGGATTCTAACCTAAATACAGATTTTTCATCAAACTATGGGATTCTCACCAAACTACGGGACTATCACCAAAATCACGTTATCCTCACCAAGACTAAAAGACTCCAACTAAAATACTTGATTCTCACCTAAATACGGGTTTCTCACCAAGAGTAAAGGATTTTTATCGAAACTACGTGATGTGAACCCTTGGGAATTGGAAACTATTAAACCCACAACAATTCGAAATACCCTAACCCGAGAAAGCCAAGACTCAAGTCAAAAATCTAGACCCATTGAAAACTTGTTTCAAGAACCTACATTTGGTTGTGAACGCCACAAAGGTAATGCCTTTGAAAAGTTCTTTAGTTCTGTCAAGAATAAGCAGAGAAAATTATCTCAAGAAGTCTAAGCTTCAATTGCTAAAAAATCATATTACAATGTCTTATGAAGTAGGAGGCTAAACAAGCTTTATATAGCCACCCTACCAAAGCCTAGGTCGGCGAGGACTAACCTAAATAATATTATGCCTAAGTCGGCTACACTAATTAAAATAGGCTTAACATGCTCAAGCCCAAAACATAATAATTTAAAAGAAGTCCAACTAGTTAAATGAAATAGGCCCCACAAACCTATTAGACTTAATACGAGAAATTAGGCCCACATGCTTAATGGATTAATGAATTAGAATAGGCCTACATATGCCACATCAATTAATGAATTGGAATAGGCCCTACATATGCCACATCAATTAATGAAACAATATAGGCCCACACCAATCCTCTCTATGCCTCCCCCTTAATCAGCTTGTATATCATGGATTCAAGCTGGATTCAAGCCCATCTTGAGTGTTGAAGTCTTTCTTGAACGATTTGCAACTTGGCCCAAGTGGATTCCACCAATTCTTGCAATGTTTCCTTGATCTTCTTAGGTCTTGACCCATATAGAACTTGCAATGAATCTTTAAGATTTGGTCCATCTTGGATCCCATCATTCCCTCTTTCCTCGAAAGAATTTGTCCTCGAATCTTCGCCTTGCTTGTAATAATGATGGCTCTAGATACGAACTCAATTTGATGCTTAATTCCTCTTATGGGTGGCAACCCATCCTGCATCTCCTCCAAAAATAACTCCTCGAACTCCTGCAACAAAGAAACAGCCAAACTAGAAAGAAATTGGTTAGTTTCATCAAGATTAAGAACCTCACTCTCCTTTGCACAAAAACTCGTGTTTGTCTTTTCTTTTCTCTCAGCAGGAACTCTCTCTTTTTTCTCTTGTGGCTCCACTCTCTTTTCATTATTTTCAGCCATCTCTCTTTCTTTTTCACTCTTTTTTGGCCTCACTCTTTCTTTTTTGCTCAAATTCATTTTTCATCTCCCCCAACACCAAATTTATCCGTTCAAATTCTTATTGCACAGTCTGCCACACAAAATTTGCCTTCTCCTTAGGTGTTAAGTACTCTTGTGAGACATCGCTAATATGCTGCAAAACAAGATTGTTAGTGATAAAAAAAAAGCTCACACACTCCCTTAGTGCAAATAATAATATCACTCAAACTCGTGTTTCACTCTTTTTGGCTTTTTTTTTTCAATAATAATCTCACCTCTCTTGCCTTTTACCACTCCAATTTTCTCTTTCAAGTTCTTTAAGAATTAGTTGAACTATATCAAGAACAGCCTTGTATTATCCCAACCAGCAAAAGATTCAATAAACAAGAAAATATATAGAATGATACTAAGCAAGAAACAATATGCTAAAGAAAAGATCAATCAAGAACAATATAATGAATTCACTTCTTTCTTTCTTTCTCTTTCTTTCTTTCTCTTTCTTTCTTTTCTTTCTTTCAAAACTTCTTTTTGATTTTTTTTTCGAGACTCTTTTCTTCTTCTTGGATTTCTTTTTGTCTCGGATTTCTTTCTTTCTCTTTTTAACTTGTCGAATTGCCATCTTCTTTCTATTTTTTTTTTCAAGAATGATCAAGATTCGACCAAGAATGAAATTTATAGATCAAGAACCCAAAAAGCACTAACTTTGATCTATTTCAACTACAAGAAATGAAACTCCAAAACAAGAATGCCTAAAAGCTAAAAACCCAAAGACAAGAATGCCTAAAAGCTATAACCCCAAGACAAGAATGCCTGAAACCCCAAAATCTTGTTAGATTGATTTGATTTCAAGAAACGAAACCCCAAAGCAAGAATGCCTAAAAGCTAAAAACCCTAAGACAAAAATGCCTAAAAGCTATAATCCCAGGACAAGAATGTCTGAAACCACAAAATCTTGTTAGATTGATTTGAAAGGATAAAAGACCTGATTGGAACCTGGCTCTGATTCCAAATGATGTGAGTCCTTGGGAATTGGAAACCCTTAAACCCACAACAATTCGAAATACCCTAACCCAAGAAAGCAAAGATTCAAATCAAACATCTAGACCCATTGAAAACTTGTTTCAAGAACCTAAATTTGGTTGTGAACGCCACAAATGGAATGCCTTTGATAAGTTTTTTAGTTCTGTCAAGAACAAGTAGAGAAAATTCTCTCAAGAAGTCTAAGCTTCAATTGATAAAAACATCAGATTACAATGTCTTATGAAATAGGCTGCTAAACAAGCTTTATATAGCCTCTCTACCAAAGCCTAGATCAACTAAGACTAACCTAAATAATACTATGCCTAAGTTGACTACACTAATTAAAATAGGCTGAACATGCTCAAGCCTAAAACATAATAATTTAAAAGAAGTCCAACTAGTTAACTGAAGTAGGCCCCATAAGCCTATTAGACTTAATACAAGAAATTAGGCCCCACATGCCTAATGGATTAATGAATTAGAATAAGCCCACATATGCCACATCAATTAATAAATTAGAATAGGCCCCACATATGCCACATCAATTAATGAAACAAGATAGGCCCATACCAATCCTCTCTATGTCGCCCCCTTAGTAAGCTTGAATATCATGGATTAAAGCTGGATTCAAGCCTATCGTGAATGTTGAAGTCTTTCTTGAACAATTTGCAACTTGGCACAAGTGGATTCCACTAATTCTTGCAATGTTTCCTTGATCTTCTTAGGTCTTGACCCATATCGATCTTGCAATGAATCTTTAAGATTTGGTCAATCTTGGATCCCATCATTCCCCCTTTCCTCGAAAGGATTCCTCCTCGAATCTTCACCTTGCTTGTAACAATGACGGCTCTAGATACGAATTCAATTTGATGCTCAATGCCTCTTATGGGTGGCAACCCATCCGGCATCTCCTCCGAAAATAACTCCTCGAACTCCTGCAACAAAGAAACAACCAAACTATGAAGAGATTGGTTAGTTTCATCAAGATTAAGAACCTCACTCTCCTTTGCACAAAAACTTGTGTTTGTCTTTTCTTTTCTCTCGGCAGGAACTCTCTCTTTTTTCTCTCACGGCTCCACTCTCTTTTCATTGTTTTCAACCATCTCTTTTTCTTTTTCAGTCTCTCTTTTTCAGCCTCACTCTTTCTTTTTTGCTCAAACTCATTATTCATCTCCCTTAACACCAAATTTATCCGTTCAAATTCTTGTTGCATAGTCTGCCACACAAAATTTGCCTTCTCCTTAAGTGTTAAGTTACTCTTGTGAGACATCGCTAATATGCTGCAAAACAAGATTGTTAGTGATAAAAAAAATAAGCTCACACACTCCCTTAGTGTTTACGCTCAAATAATAATATCACTCAAACTTGTATTTCACTCTTTTTGGCTTTTTTTCAATAATAATCCCACCACTCTTGTTTTTTACCACTCCTATTTTCTCTTTCAAGTTCTTTAAGAACTAGTTGAACTATATCAAGAACACCCTTGTATTATCCCAACTAGCAAAAAATTCAAGAAACAAGAAAATGTATAGAATGACACAAAGCAAGAAACAATATGCTAAAGAAAAGGTCAATCAAGAACAGTATAATGAATTCACTTCTTTCTTTCTTTTCTTTCTTTCGAAACTTCTTTTTGATTTCCTTTTTTTTATGAGACTCTTTTCTTCTTCTTGGTTTTCTTTTTGACTCGGATTTCTTTCTTTCTCTTTTTGACTAGTCGAATTGTCTTTTTTTTTCAAGAAGATCAAGAATGATCAAGATTCGACCAACAATGAAATTTATAGATAATGAACCCAAAAAGACTAATCTTGATCTATTTCAACTACAAGAAACGAAACCCCAAAGCAAGAATGCCTAAAAGCTAAAAACCCAAAGACAACAATGCTTAAAAGCTATAATCCCAAGACAAGAATGCCTGAAACTCCAAAATCTTGTTAGATTGATTTGATTTCAATTACAAGAAACAAAAACCCAAAGCAAGAATGCCTAAAAGCTAAAAACCCTAAGATAAGAATGCCTAAAAGCTATAACCCCAAGACAAAAATACTTGAAATCCCAAAATCTTGTTAGATTGATTTGAAAGGATAAAAGACCTGATTGGAACTTGGTTCTAATTCCAAATGATGTGAGCCCTTGGGAATTGGAAACCCTTAAACCCAAAACAATTGGAAATACCCTAACCCAAGAAAGCCAAGATTCAAGTCAAAGATCTACACTAGTTGAAAACTTGTTTCAAGAACCTAGATTTGGTTGTGAACGCCACAAAGGGAATGCCTTTGATAAGTTATTTTTGTCAAGAACACGTAGAGAAAATTCTCTCAAGAAGTCTAAGCTTCAATTGATAAAAAATCAAATTACAATGTCTTATGAACTAGGCGGCTAAACAAGCTTTTTGCCTAAGTCGGCTACACTAATTAAATTAGGCTGAACATGCTCAAGTCCGAAACATCATAATTTAAAATAAGTCCAGCTAGTTAAATGAAATAGGCCCCACAAGCCTATTAGAGTTAATACAAGAAATTAGGTCCTACATGCATAATGGATTAATGAATTAGAATAAGCCCACATATGCCACATCAATTAATGAATTAGAATAGGCCCCACATATGCCACATCAATTAATGAAACAAAATAGGCCCACACCAATCCTCTCTATGCCGCCCCCTTAATCAGCTTGTATATAATGGATTAAAGCTGGGTTCAAGCCCATCTTGAATGTTGAAGCCTTTCTTGAACAATTTGCAACTTGGCCCAAGTGGATTCCACCAATTCTTGCAATGTTTCCTTGATCTTCTTAAGTCTTGACCCATATGGAACTTGCATTGAATCTTTAAGATTTGGTCCATCTTGATCCCATCACTACGGGATTCTCACCAAACTACGGGATTCTCATCAAAGCTACAGATTCTCACCAAAATATGGGATTATCACCTAATTAAGAGATTCTCATCAAAACTATGAGATTCTCACCTAAATACGGGATTCTCACCTAATTAAGAGATTCTCATCAAAACTATGAGGTTCTCACCTAAATACGGGATTCTCTCTTTTAAAATAAAGGATTCGTATCAAAATAAGGATTCTCACTAAACTAAGGATTCTCACTAAAGTTAAGGATTCTCATTAAAACTAAGGATTCTCACTAAAAATAAAGGATTTGCACCAAAATAAAGATTATCACTAAACTAAGGATTCTCACTAAAACTAAGGATTCTCAATAAATAAAGAACTCACATCAAAATAAGGATTCTCACTAAAACTAAAGGATTCACACCAAAATAAGGATTCTCACTAAACTAAGGATTCTCACTGAAACTAAGGATTCTCATTAAAAATAAAGGATTTGCACCAAAATCAGGATTCTCATTAAACTAAGGATTCTCACTAAAACTAAGATTATCACTAAAACTAAGGATTCTCACTAAAATAAAGAATTCGCATCAAAATAAGGATTCTCACTAAACTAAAGATTCCCACTAAAGCTAAGGATTCTCACTGAAAATAAAGAATTCGCACCAAAATAAGGATTCTCACTGAACTAAGAATTCTCATTAAAACTAAAGGTTCACACCAAAATAAGGGATGCTCATCAAAATAAGGGAAAGAGGATTCTCACTTAAATAAGTGTTGTAGACACCTAATTTTGTCCAGGCCCCTGAAAAAGTATGTTTTTCCTTTAACCCCCGAGCTTCTAAATTTTCCCCTAATCTCGTGATCTAGTTTTGACACTTTGGATTGAAAAGTCAACATTTGAATAGTCAATGTGAGAAAAATCAAAATTGGAGAAGTCAAAGTTGACCAAGTCAAAGTCAAACTTGGAAAAGTCAACTTTAAAAAATCAAGATTGAAAAGGAAAAATGGATGGTGAAGAGGTAATCTTGATAATTGAAAAAGTCAAATTTGAATAATTGAGGGATAAGATTAAAAGGAATATGATAGAAATAAAATGGTGGAAAAAGATTGGGTGGAAAATTTAAGATAATTTTGGGATCCCAACTTAAAAATCCAAGTAGTGGTAATTGTTGGAAATTTTGGAAGCCTAACTTGGAAATTTGGTGGAAACTTGATGGAACTTTGAAGCCCATTCTTTGTATCCAAGTGGTGGTAGGAAATCTGGTGGAAGATGGAAGCCTATTTTTTTTTAAGTATTCAATGGGTAGGAAGTTGGATAAGAGTTGGGAGCCTAAATTGTATAAATTTTGTAGGAAGGCCCAACTTTAAAGGTCCAAGAAGAGGGGATTTTTTGGTGGAAGACCCAATGTTCAAGTCCAAGTAGAGAATTGGATGGCAACTATTTATAATTAAAAAAAGGACGGAGGGTGTAGACACCTAATTTTGTCCAGGCCCACTAAATCGGGCAGATTCTCCTTTTCAACTTCTCGGAACGCAAAGAGACTTCCACCATTCCATAGATGGGTCCCCAAGACTTTGTTTCGGAGGTCAACACAAAAGGTTAACTCAGAAAAAGTCAACCATAAAAAGTCAACCACTAAAAAAGTCAAATCTCAATCAAAATCAAGATTCAAAGTTGAATTGAACAATGGAGAAAGAATTTTGATAATCTGAGGCCTACAACGAAAGATATAGAGTTCAGAAAATGGGTTGCAAAAATTTAGTGTAGGGGATGACCTAATCTGTCAAATTTGGGAAAAACTGCAGAGATGGCCCGATTCGGTGAAATTGAAGCCCCCAGTTGATAAAGGATGAATAAATAAAATAGCCTAAGGCCCAGTTTGAAATGCATCCCAAGGAATAGCCGATTAGAGGAAAATGGAAAAACGAGAAAATTCCCAAGTTTGAAAAGGGGAAAACTAAATCAGAGGGAAATTTGATCGTAAAAAGTTGGGCGTTTTGGGACCAACTTCAATATATGAAAAAAGAAAGTAGAAAAAGGAAATCCAAAAATTGACCCGTTTTGAGTAAAACCGAGGTTTCGGAGGTTGAAGGGCAATTTCTAAAAATCCCAAAGAAAGTTCTGAGGAAAATGGCAAACGAGCTCGAAAAATTATGAAAACTTCAAGATCTGAGTTTTATAATTTTTTGAAGAGATTGGTGAAGAAAAATCCGGAATCGGAGCTCATTTGAGAAATGGCAAAGTTCGAGTGCACTAACCCGAAATTCCAAAAGATAATTTTGGGAAAAATAGCAAACAAGCTTGGAAAATTATGAAAACTTCCAAATCTGAGTTTCATAATTTTTGGAAGAGATTGGTGAAGAAAAATCTGGAATTGGAGCTCAGTTGAAAAATGGCAAAGTTCGGGTGCACTAACCCGAAATTCCAAGAGATAATTCTTAAAAAAAATAGCAAACGAGCTCGAAAATTTATGAAAACTTCCAAATCTGAGTTTTCTAATTTTTGGAAGAGATTGGTGAAGAAAAATCCAAAACCAGAGCTCATTTGAAAATGATAAATTTGGGAGACACTAAACTAAAATTTTAGAGAAAATCTGAGAAAAATAGCAAATGAGCTCGAAAAAATGTGAAAACCTCCAGAACCAAATTTTATATTGAATGGGATGAGTTGGAAAAGACAAATCCGAAACTGGGATCCATTTGCAATTAAATTAAGTTTGAGGGCTAAAAGGGTAATTTTACCGAAGAAACCGAAAAGGGCCAATTTGCAATTAAAAAAATATGAAAGATGAAGGAATTTTTGGGATATTCCAGGCCTAGCTGGTCAGCTCAAGAATGAAGGGTAAGATTTGATTAAATTCATCCAATGGTCACTATCACATTACAAGATGTCATTTTTACTATCTTGCAAGTGGTCCTTCCTCATCCAATGGCCTAGGTGCTTTGTAGAAAGATGAGTACATTCTTCAATAGCCAAGATCAAATTGCAAGATGACATTTTTATTGTCATGAAAATATCTTCCATCCAATGGCTGGGATTGTTGGAAAAAATATGAGGACATCTCATCCAAGGGTGAACAAAAGAGAAGCACACACACTCTAACATGTAGAAAGGGGGTCGGCCATCACAAGCATAAAGGGGGTCAGATTTTTACAAGGGCAGTAGCTATTCTTGAGAGAAAAAGGAGGGGAAAAAAGAGAAGGAAAAAATAAGGCATTTTCTTACTACTTTTTTATTTGGAAAGCTAAAGCAAGGTAGTTATTTTCTTCCATGCTCTCTTCCATGCTTTGTTCATATGATTTTGTTATTCCTTTATGATTTTCATCTTTATTTTATTTTCTTTCATGAAATAAAATTGCTTTTCAAAACAAGTTCCAAAAGATTTCTTCTTCTTTTCATCAAATAACTAAGTTGTCAAACTTTTTTTACATGTTTTTCACACTAGCCGAAACCTAACTAGTGTTGTTGTGCTTGTTCTTGCTTGATGTGGTTTGCTTGGTTGGTTGTGTTCATGCTCTTGACTCATGCTTGATCCATTGTCATATTTTTGGTTGGCTGAAAATTATGCATTTCATGACATTTCAACTAGGATTTTGGCCAAGATCAACTAATGATCTCAAGCCAAAAATCCCTTGGCTCATGCTAGTTGGAAGATTAATATGTTAGATTGGGTAGTAAGACTTTGGTGTCATCCATATTGCCATGTCATTCGCATGCTATGTCATTCATAAGCCATGTCATTCATATGCCATGTCATCCATTCACATGACATTCATATGCAATGTCATCCATTCACATGACATGCCATCTAGATTAGGCCATGTCATTCGCATGCCACATCATTCATTATGTCATTATGCCATGTCATTCACATGCAATATCATCCATATTGCCATGTCATTCATATGCCATGTCATTCACATGCCATGCCATTCATTATGCCATGTCATTCACATGCTATGTCATCCATATTGCCATGTCATTCGCATGCCATGTCATTCATAAGCCGTGTCATTCACATGCCATGTCATTCATATTGCCATGTCCTCCATTCACATGACATTCGTATGCAATGCCATCCACTCACATGTCATGCCATCTAGATTAGGCCATGTGCCATGTCATTCATATGCAATGGCATTTATTATGCCATGTCATTCATATGCCATGTAATTCATTTTCCCATGTCATTCATATGCCATGTCATTTCTTATTCCATGTCATTCATATGCCATGTCATCCATATTGCCATGTCATTCGCATGCCATGTCATTCATATGCCATGTCATTCACATGCCTTGTCATTCATATGTCATGTCATCCATTCTCATGACATTCATATGCAATGTCATCCATTCACATGTGATGCCATCTAGATTAGGCCATGTCATTCGCATGCCATATCATTCATCAACTCATTATGCCATGTCAATCACATGCCATGTCACCCATATTGCCATGTCATTCGTATACCATGTCATTCACATGCCATGTCATTCATTATGCCATATCATTCATTATGCCATGTTATTCACATGCTATGTCATCCATATTGCCATGTCATTCGCATGCCATGTCATTCATAAGCCATGTCATTCATATTGCCATGTCATTCATATACAATGTCATCCATTCACATGACAATCGTATGCAATGTCATCCACTCACATGTCATGCCATCTAGATTAGGCCATGTCATTCATATGCCATATCATTTACATGCCATGTCGTTCATTATGTCATATCATTCATTATGCCATGTCATTCACAAGCCATGTCATCCATATTGCCATGTCATTCATATTGCCATGTCATTCACATGCCATGTCATTTATTTCGCCATATAATTCATATGCCATGTCATTCACATGCCATGTCATTCATTATGCGATGTCATTCATTATGCCACGTCATTCATTATGTCATGTCATTCACATGCCAAGTCATTCACATGCCATGTCATTTATTATGCTATGTCATTCATATTCCATGTCATTCATATGTCATGTCATTCGTAAGCCATGTCATTCACATGACATGTCATTCATTTTTCCATGTCATTCATATGCCATGTCATCCATATTGCCATGTCATTCGCATGCCATGTAATTCATATACCATGTCATTCATATGCCATCTCATCCATTCACATGACATTAGTATGCAATGTCATCCACTCACATGTCATGCCATCTAGATTAGGCCATGTGCCATGTCATTCACATGCCATGTCATTTATTATGCCATGTCATCCATATTCCACGTCATTCATATGCCATGTCATTCATTTTTCCATGTCATTCATTTTGCCATGTCATTTATTATGCCATGTCATTCATATGCCATGTCATCCATATTGCCATGTCATTCGCATGCCATGTCATTCATATGCCATGTCATTCACATGCCTTGTCATTCATATTGTCATGTCATTCATATTCCATGTCATCCATTCACATGACATTCATATGCAATGTCATCCATTCACATGTCATGCCATCTACATTAGGCCATGTCATTCGCATGCCATATCATTCATTATATCATTATGCCATGTCATTCACATGCCATGTCACCAATATTGCCATGTCATTCACATGCCATGTCACCAATATTGCCATGTCATTCACATGACATGTCATTCATTATGCCATATCATTCATTATACCATATCATTCATTATGCCATGTCATTCACATGCTACGTCATTCGCATGCCATGTCATTCATATGCCATGTCATTCACATGCCATGTCATTCACATGCCATGTCATTCATATTTCCATGTTATCCATTCACATGATATTCGTATGCAATGTCATCCCCTCACATGTCATGCCACCTAGATTAGGCCATGTCATTCATATGCCATATCACTCACTGGCCATGTCATTCATTATGCCATGTAATTCACATGCCATCTCATCCATATTGCCATGTCATTCATGTTTCCATGTCATTCATATTGCCATGTCATTCACATGCCATGTCATTCATTCCGCCATGTCATTCATATGCCATGTCATTTATTATGCCATGTCATTCATTATGTCATGTCATTTATTATGCCTTGTCATTCATATGCCAGGTCATTCATATGCCATGTCATTCATACGCCATGTCATTCCCATGCCATGTCATTCATTTTGCCATGCCATTCATATGCCATGTCGTTTATTATGCTATGTCATTCATATGCCATGTCATCTGCATGCCAAGTCATTCATATGCCATGTCATTCACTTGCCATGTCATTCATATTGTCATGTCATTCATATGCCATGCTATCCATTCACATGACATTCATATGCAATGTCATCCATTCACATGTCATGCCATCTAGATTAGGCCATGTCATTCGCATGCCATATCATTCATTATGTCATTATGCCATGTCATTCACATGCCATGTCACCCATATTGCCATGTCATTCATATGCCATGTCATTCACATGCCATGGCATTCATTATGCCATGTCATTCACATGCTATGTCATCCATATTGCCATGTCATTCGCATGCGATGTCATTCACATGCGATGTCATTCACATGCGATGTCATTCACATGCCATGTCATTCATATTGCAATGTCATTCATATGCCATGTCATCCATTCACATGACATTCGTATTGCAATGTCATCCACTCACATGTCATGCCATTTAGATTAGGCCATGTCATTCATATGCCATATCATTCACATACCATGTCATTCATTATGCCATATCATTCATTATGCTATGTCATTCACATGACATGTCATCCATATTGCCATGTCAGTATTATTGCCATGTCATTCACATGCCAGTTCATTCATTTTGCCATGTCATTCATATGCCCTATCATTCACATGCCATGTCATTCATTATGCCATGCCATTCATTATGTCATGTCATTCACATGCCATGTCATTTATTATGCCATGTCATTCATTTTGCCATGTCATTCATATGCTATGTCATTCATTATGCCATGTCATTTATTATGCCATGTCATTCATATTCCATGTCATCCATATTGCCATGTCATTCGCTTGCCATGTCATTCATATGCCATGTCGTTCACATGCCATGTCATTCATATTGTCATGTCATTCATGTGCCATGTCATCCATTCACATGACATTCATATGCAATGTCATCCATTCACATGTCATGCAATCTAGATTAGGCCATGTCATTAGCATGCCATGTCATTCATATGCCATGTCATTCATTATGCCATATCATTCATTATGTCATTCATTCACATGCCATGTCATTGTATTGCCATGTCATTCATCTACATGCCATGTCATCCATATTGTCATGTCATTCACATGCCATGTCATTCATATTGCCATGTCATCCATTCACATGCCATGTCATCTAGATTATGCAATGTCATCGATTCACATGCCATATCATCGAAATTTGCCATGTCATTCACATGCCATGTCATTCATTATGTCATTTCATTCACATGCCATGTCATTCATTATGCCATGAAATCCATATGCCATGTCATTCATTCACATGACATCAAAATTTGCCATGTCATTCATTATGTCATTTCATTCATATGTCATATCATTCATTCATATGCCATGTCATTCACATGCCATGTCATTCATTTTATCATGTCATTCATACGCTATGTCATTCACATGCCATGTCATTCATTATGTCATTTCATTCATATGCCATATCATTCATTCATATGCCCTGGCATTCACATGTCATGTCATTCATTATGCCAAGTCATTCATTCATATGACATTTATTCTCATGCCATGTCATTTTGTTTGCCATGCCGATTTCATTCACATGACATTCATTCTTATGCTTTGTCTTTTATATGCCATGTCATTCGTTTGCCACATCATTTTCATGCCACGACATTCATCCTCATGCATGTAATAATTTCTTTTACCATGTCATAATTAAATGTTTGTCATGTCATGATAAATGCGCATGCTCATTTAATCTTTATCTTAGTACCATTTTTGCATATTCATGATCATTTTCTATAATTTTCGAAATACATGAAAAACAATTAACATTTTCCCGAGTTAAAATAATTCATGAATTCCTTGCTAGGTTTGCCGGGGAGGATATCATCAATTATCATTAACAACGGAATATCTTTTTAAAACAAGGATGGTTTGGAGAATTTCAAAATCCAGGAAAAATTTCGTATTTTGCCAAGTCTGTCGAAAAATATGGGAAATTTTATGTTAGTAAATTTCGGATCATTTTCAAAATAAAATATGAATTTTTAGGGAATTATTTTCAAACACCAATTTTAAAATCGACTTTTCACCAAGACTCGAGATAACACACGACTAATAAGGTACCGTTTTATACGGGCGTCGTGGGGGATCTAATCCTTCCCCGTGCTTAACCGACTCCCGAACCCGCACTTGTTTTTCTCTGGTTCAAAGCGCAGACATTCAAAATTGGTTTTTAAAATGTTTTAATTAATTTTAAGATATTTTATAAAAACCGGTTTTAATAGGTGATCTCACACCTAGCCAAAAAAAGATTGGTAGTGACTCCATTTCTTTTTCGATGTCTTTTTCATACCCTCGACCTTTTTACCTAAGGGGAATTAAGTCATTGTTTCCTCTGCCTATTTTTTTTTCCCTCGCTCGAACGAGTCTTTCCCCGGGAGGATCACGTATCGGCAGTGGGTTTAAAGAAGAATTTACATGAGGTAAACTTATAATAAAATGGAAGAGTGGAGGATGCTCTTGGAAGGTGTTGTCGGATTTAACCACGCAGGTGCACATATCGTTAACAAGTAATAAAATGAAGAGTAGAGTATCGTTTCCACTAGGAATTGTTACCAAATTCGTTAAGTACTAAAATTAAAACAACTTAATTTTATCCAAACAATTAATTAAAGGATTAAATTAAAAACTAAATAAAAGAAAATAATAATTAAATCAATGGAGAAAAGCCTAGGATTACAATTCCCCTCAACACTTTGTATGAACTTCTCTTAACCTCTTAACTTGATTAATAACAATGAGTTGTTAACCTAGAGTTCTAATCTATTAATAAGTATCTGTCGATGATCTTATAAAAATATCTCTCCTAAGCAATTAACTATATTTCTATGATAATTGAATTAAAGAGAAACTCATTAAGCTTAGATTCTAAATTTGGTTACACATGACAAGTAAGTGTATTTCTACCCTACATGCAGATCAGTTCATCATAATAAATGAATATGAAACATGTGTTATCCAATGAATATGAAACATGTGTTATCCAATCTATGTCTAACACTAAACTCCCTATGTCTAGTTGTATCTAGGTTACCAAATCAATCTAATTGGTAGCTAAGCAATTAGAAGCATTAAGCACAATATTGAATAAACAACATCAAATATCATTAAAATCAAGAAAGAGAGTAAAATAATTCAAACTACATGTTGAGTTCCTTTGCAATCCTAGAAAAATAAATTAGTTCATGCTAAATAATGAAAACACAAACCAAAGGAGTTTCACCATCATAAATATTACAAGAAAGATAAAGAAGATAAGGATAAGAGAAAACTAAGGTTTGTCAGGTCTTCAGTCTTTAGTCCTCCAAAATCTCCTTAGCCCCTTGCAAACGTGTGGTGGCTGCTCTCCTCTTAAGAAAATTAGGTTATTTACAAGCTAAAAAGGTTTCTTTAATAAAGTCCTAAGGGTTCCTATTTATAGAGCTCTTAAAAGCCCAAATAAGGAAAAATTTGTGGTCAAGTAACTGCTTCTAGCTTGGACTTTCCATATATGAGTTGATTCTCTCCTTCTTGCTTTAGGACTCTACAAAATTACAAAAGACAATAAATTAATAACTATATTAATCATAAAATAAATAAACAAAAATAATGTAAAAACAACTAAAAATAATTAATTAATAGTTTAAACTATAAGGACTTAGCTAATTTAAAAGCACAAAATATGGTAAAATATCTCTATTTCATAGAGTTATCAGAAGGTCAAATGGCAACTTAGTAAATAAATTAATGAGTCACATAAGGAAGGACATGACTCATCAAGTTAGTACATGAGTTGGCAATGACTAGCCAATAGGAGCCAAACTTGGGGACCAAGATGGAAGATGATTGGCTAGCCAATGGGTGGTGAACTTAATGAAGAAGGCTTGATGGTCATTGGCTAGGGAATGAAAGGATGCCATGTGGCTTAAAAAAAAAAAGCAAGAGGAGAGGGGGAATAAGGGAAGCCAATTGGCCAAGACCAAAGAAGAAGGATAGGTTCGGCCATTTGAAGAAAAAAGAGAGGATAAGAAAGGAAAAAGAAAATAGAGATTCTTCATTGTTTTGGAAAAGCTAAGCTAAGGTAGTTTTCTTTCTTTGCTTTCACTTCTTTGATTTTTCTTAAGAGTTGGTTCTTCACTTTTCATTTTTTGAAAACTCTAAAAAAATGTTTTAAAAAAAATATGATTTTTTTCTTCTTTTTTCAAAAGCTTTGAAATGTTCTTAAAAAAGGTTTTCTAAAAACTATTCTTTTCATCTTTTTTTAAAACTTTCCAAGATCCAAAAATGCTTTTAAAATACTTGGTTGGTTTTTTTTTTTTTTTTTGACATTTGAAAAAGATAAAATCTAGTATGGTTGATTTGTCTTGATAAATGTTGTTATGTTCATTCTTACTACTTGATTATGCTCATGTTGATTGCCTTGAAATATGGTCTATTGTGGTGTATGTTTCATGTGGTTGTTTTCATTTTTGTTATGGCGGATTTTTGAGACAAAGTTAGGTTATGAGCTTGATGATCCTAAGCCTTTAGGCTTTAGGTGATAGTTGAGACGGATTTGCAATCCATGAGGCCAACTTGAATCCAACCTCTTTGTTCTCCAAAAGAAATGTTTTTTAAAATATTCCCAATGATTTTTGGTTTGGATTAATCAATAGTCCATGGCCAAGATCTTGTTTTTCAATATGGTTGAGAAAACTAAAGTTTAAGAGGTTGGATATGGATATTATGGGCTAGAGAAGTCTATGCATTTTTTTTACAAAAAAAAAAAAAAAAAAAAAACTGTTTTAAGATCCTCAAATAGGTCTTGGTCAAACCTCATGGGAGGGGTTTTCAAAAATTTTCTTCGGTTTTTCAAGGTTCAAAATGAGGTTTTAAAAAAGACAAGCTTGAATGGCTAAAACGAACTTTAAAAACGAGGCAAATTATTGGGTTTTTACACTAGATATGGTTCGGCTAACATAGATTTCTCTTAAAAAAATTCATCTTTTTTAGTTTTCTTCGATTTTCAAAATGTTGCATTCAGGCTAATCGAGGGGCATTAGGATGTCTAAACAATAGCAATCCCAATGCTCCTCTTTTTCGAGTCAATTAACCTAAACTTGCCTAGGGGCATCCAGATATCTTTCCTATGGTATTCGGATATCCCTCAAGAAAAAATTCCATGCCCAAAAATTCATCTTTTCTAAATTCGGTCTAAGTTTCCTCAAAGGTATTTGGATACTTCTATAGGTATTCGGATGCCCTCTTTTCAAGAGAGAAACACATTTCGATCATGGTCCCCTTTTAGTGCATTTCATGTTTTCTAAAATTGTTTTAAGATTTTTCATAAAAAACATATTGTGCTCGGTTACATAACATTAGGTGAGAGAATAATTTCCTAGGCTTTGCCGGGGATAATAGAAAATTATCTATCGCGAGTGTTAATATAAGTGTTAATATAAGTGTTAGGCGAAAGGATTATTTTCCAAGCTTTGTCGGGTTTGCCGGGGAATTCGGTAAAATTTTTTGACGCATGCCATTTATGTAATTTCATATAAAAGACACATGAAAAAAAATTTAAAATCAAGATGGTGTGCATTATTTCTTGTTTATGTTGTTTATTGATTGATGTTCATATTAAGTTCTTGATTATGCCATGTGATAATTAATATTTACATTACTTCTCTTATGTTTGCATATTAATAATGTGTTGCATATTCATGTTCATAATAAATAAGTTTTGATCCATATTAAAATTGATGTTTTAATAATAAAACAAAGATAATGTTCCCGAGTTAAAATAATTCATGAGTTTTTTGCCGGGTCTGCTAGGGAGGATTTCATCAACTATCATTAACACCGAAACATCCTTTTAAAGAAAAGAGGATGATACTGATTATTTTAAAATGAAGGAAAATTCTATATTTTGTCTTGTTTGTCGAAGAGTATAGAAAATTTTGTGGTAATAAATTTTGAATCATTCTCAAATAATATTGTAGACACCTAATTTTTTCCGGGCCTTTTAAAACCAATTTTGATTTGTCCACCTCTCGGGTTTAATATTTTTGTAAAAGTCACAGTCGCGATTTTAGATTTTTAAAATGTTCTAAATTATATATATCCTTTTTAGCTTTAATTGTTCAAATAAAACCGGACCGTAAAATTACCAATTTTAAAATTCAATTTAAACCCGAGGTGAAAAAGTTTAATCTTGAGCTTTATTATATTTTTAAAATAAATTTTTTTTAATCGAAAATATTTGGAAAAAAAAAAAGAGAGACTTGAAAAATAAAGGAAGGGTAACTTAGACATTACCCAATTTTTTTAGGTTAGAAATAGAGATATAAAATGGGTCATTTGTAAAGAAAAAGGGGGGCCGGATAATTTAAGGGAAAGAGTTGGCGGCTACTACTAGGGGAGAAGGAAATGAAATAAAGAAGAGAAAAAAAGAGCTTCCAAGGGAGTGGGATCTTGTGGGAGCTAAAGGTGGGGTTTTGAAAAAAAAAATAGGGAGCCATAAGGTTGTTGGCGGCTATAGAAGGAAAGGGGAAGGAATTAAAATAAGAGAAAAAGAAAGAAAGAAAGCTAGGTAGAAAAAGAAGGTAGCTGGGGCTATGAACAAAGGGGGGCCACGGATAAATAAAAAAGAGAAACAAAGACATTTGATTTGATTTTGATTTCGTGGAAGAGCCAAGGGAATCGAATTTTCCAGGCATCAGATAAATGCAATTTCTTTGTGCAAGCTTGATTTCTACTGAGTTGTTTTTTTATTTCCCTTTCTTAAGCTTTAATTTTTTTTTTTGGGATAATAAGCTTTAATATTTTCATTCTCTTTAATTTCCACATACATTAACTTGTTTATCATTTTCCTTAACTCAAAAACAAAGACCCAAACCCCAAATTCTTATTCGAAGTCTGGGATTTATTTTTCAACCAAATTTTATCTTGAGAGAATTATTACGTCATCTTAAAGTGGGTTTTGTTTTTGGTAAAGATGGTTGTTGAGGAGGGGACAAGCAACGTTGAAGGAGCAGAAAAGAATAAGATATTTGCAAAGGCCAAGGCTGATGCTGTTAAGTACCAGAAGTTCCTTGCCCAGAGATTGGAAGAGTAGCATGAGCGCAGGAGCTGAGGTTGAAGGAGCAGCGTGAGCGTAGGAGCGTGAGTAGGAGCGAGAGTTTGGCCAAGAAGAGATCTAGGCTATCTGTTGCCTCTAAGCCATCCATCGCGACTTATCATGCTACAAGCTTGTCATCATAGCATGCATCACAATGACTGTATTTTATAAGACACGGATGGATATCGATGTTGTTCATGCAAATTACTACCTGGCTGCGTTTTTTTTACGCTCGTGATACTTGTGGTGGATAGTTTTCCTGAGGTGTACATGACTATTTCAAGACTTCCAGTTTTCTATAAGCAGAAAAAGTTATGCTTTAACCCTGCTTGGGCTTATGCAATTCCAGCCACTATTTTAAAGCTTCCTATGTCATTTTTGTAATCCCTGATTTGGACATCTATCACTTATTACGTAATGGGATACACTCTTGAGGTTTCAAGGTTCTTCCGCCAGTTTGTGACGTTTTTTTTGCTGTGCAATTAGCAAGAGTATCCTTGTTTCGATTCGTGGCCTCCCTCTTCCAGACTTTTGATTCTTCAGTGGTAGCTTATAGCCTCGTAATCTTTTTATACTGGTTATTCTTCTGTGGCTTCATCGTTCCGCGGCCATCCTGGCCAGGTTGGATGAAGTGGGTTTTTTGGGTTTCTCCTATGTCATATGCAGAGATAGCACTTTCTGGAAACGAATTTCTTGCTCCGCGATGGCAACAGATGTTGACCATGCGCACTACAATAGGACAAGCAACACTAGCGAGTCGTGGATTATACTTTGATGAATATTTTTTCTGGATAGCAATAGCTGCATTGTTTAGTTTTGCTATAGTTTATAACATCAGATTCACCTTGGCCTTAAGTTTCTTGAAGCCTCTGGGATGGTCTCGTGTTATTATTTAACATGAAAAGCTTTCCAAGGTACAAAAGGGAGATCAGGAGTTGTTGCTTCTCTTATTGCTGCATGTCAAAGACTTCAAACTCATGAATATAAGTGTTGTGAGGCGCTTGCTATCGCGGTTGGTTCAAAAAATGAGACTTCCAAGTTTATTGTTCCTCCAATACTGCTTCTTGATAGTTACTTCAGCTATGAAGACAATTCTAGTTGGAACTGGGCAGGTGGAGTTAAGATACATGTCATGGGTTCTTTGATTCTGCATGCTATTTTCTTAAATTCCAAAGTGAGTGGATACAGCCTTATATTTTGAGTATTACATCCATGGAAGCTGTGCATGTTCTTGAGGCAGCTAAAGATGCTCGAGGAGCGCGTGTCATTGAAGCATTTCTTGCTTCAGATACTTCCACAAAACAGAAGCGCAGATTAGTTGTGAAGTTACGTGGACATTTCGGGGAGTTTGCAATGCAGCCATCTGGTTCATTTACTATTGAAAGGTGCTTCGATGCTGGTAGCCTATCACTAAGGGAAGCCATAGCATCTCAACTGTTAGCTGTACGAACTATACTCTCCAAGGCAAGACAAGGCCCACCTGCATTTTATCCAACAACAGTCTGTAAGTATTTTGGAAATTAGTGTCCATTCGGCTCCCTTTGTATTTTGTGTTGTCTTGTGTTTGCATTTGTATCATGAATATGTGATTACCATGTTTGTTCATGCTTTGCCTCTTCATGTCATATGATTGTGTATTGGTTATGCCATGTTCATGCATTAGTATTGTATTCATTTGGTCATTTTTGTTCATGTTGTTTCCCATGCATTTTCATATGACATATTAGATCTTAGGTCATTTTGTATTATCATGTATTTCCATGTCCATTAGGTCTAGGTCATCTTGGTATGCCATACACATTTCCAAGTTCATGTTAGGCATTAGGACATCTTTGTATTGCCATGTATTTTCATGACACTTTAGGTTTGGGTTACATTTGCATTATCATATTAGGTCTAGGTTACATTAAATGCCATGCAAGTTCATTTAGGTCTAGGTCACTTTATGAATGCCATGCATTTTTTCATGACATTTAGGTTTAAATCCATGCATTTCATGCATTATGTTTGCTGCATTGTCTCATGCATTTCATGTTCATGCCACTTGAATAATGACTTGAGCCAATTAATGGTTCAAAGTCATGCTCTCTTGAGCACACTTGTGGAAAATTAAGTTTGTCAAGTTGATTATTCTACCTTTGTGATTTTTTTTACTTAGCCAATTTTTATCTAACTTTCAAAAAGTCCTAGCTACTGTTTGTAAGTCATTTTAGGAGTTTCAAATATTTTTACTTTGATTTTTAAATGATTTTATCAAAGGCAAAAATGTGTTGGCAAAGCAGTTTTTTTTTTTCTTCCAAAACTCGTACATCTCTGATTTTTCTAGGAATTCATCTTTAATCAGAAAATTAAGCAGATTTTTTTTCGTGTAGTTGTACATGTCCTGTGTCTCCAGTAATTGTTTCAGAATTTTTTGAATTTTTAAAAATAGGGTAAAAAATCATGGATTAAAACTGGACAGTGGAGTCAGAATTGAATTTAAAGAAAAATCATTTTTCTGTTTTGGTTAATTGACTTAGAGTGGGCTGATTAGGAGGGTTAGCTACTGACTTAGGGTAGTTTCTAAGCCTTTTTAAACTTTAAAAATGGTTTTTCAAGTCTTGGGTTAAGGGTAGTCAAGTCCGGATTTTTAAACTTAGAAAATTAGAGCTATTTAAAAGATTTAGCCCAGTTTTTATTTTTAGCTTTTCAAAATTGTTTTCAAACAATCACAAAGTATTTTGGTTTTAGAATATTTAATTTGACATATTTTCCTAAGGTAGCCGGATATCTTTTTAGATATACGGATTTCCTTAATTAAAGGAAAAAATACATTTCATGCATTGCATTTTTCATATTCATGCATTTTGTATAATATGTGATTCTTGCCATAATAATTTCTATGATATTGTTGTTATTTTGATTTATATTTTTTGATGTTACATGGTTTATTATATGGTTTTGAATATTTCATGATATCCTATGCTTTTATTTAGTTATTTTTATTTAGCATATGCTATGTTCATGCATATTATATGATAGCATTATTTTATTCCATGTCATTTAAATTATATGCCATACCATTCATATTTGTCATGTCATTTAAATCATTTCATTTCATTTAGGATATATTATGTCATCTAGAATATTTTATTTCATTTAGATTATATCATATGACTTAGGATATTACATTTCATGTAGAATATATTATATTACCTAGGTCATTTCATTTCATTTAGGATATATTATTTCATCTAGAATATTTTATTTCATTTAGATTATATCATATGACTTAGGATATTGCATTTCATATAGAATGTATTATGTTACATAGGTCATTTAATTTCATTTAGAATATATCATATAACTTAGGATATTTCATTTCATTTAGAATGTGCTAAGGCATTCAAATCATATCATTTAGGTTGCATTATATTATTTAGATTTTGCTATGTCATTTTATTTATGTCATGCATATACATATTCATTTCTTTTAAATGTTTTCAAAAAACGATAATGGTTTTCAATAAAATAAAGATATTCCCGAGTTAAAATAATTCATGAGTTCTCTGCCGGGTTTGCTGGGGAGGATATCATCAATTATTATTAATAACGGAATATCTTCTTTAAAAAGAGAATGATTCGGAAAATTTTCCAAAATTAATAAAAATTTCTATATTTTGCCACGTTTGTTGGGGAATATAGGAAAATTTTAAATTTATAAATTCCGGATCATTTTTAATTAAAAATGGAATTATTTTTCTTTAAATTGGGAATTAACTTGAAATACTAAATTTAAAACCAATTTTTTTACCGAGACTTGAGATAACACACAATTAATAAGGTACCGATTTATACGGGCGTTGTGGGGGTGCTAATCCTTCCCCGCATGTAACCGACTCCCGAACCCGCTTCTTTGATTTCTCTGGTTTAAAACGCAGACTTGAAATTGGTTTTTAAAATGTTTTAATTAATTTTTTAAAATATTTTATAAAACCGGTTTTAATAGGTGGCCGATCACACCTAGCTAAAAAAGATTGGTGGCGATTCCATGTCTTTTTCAAGGTCATTTTCAAAACCTTCATTTTTCTAGAGGAATTAAGTTGACTTTTCCTCAGTTTTTTTTAATGTCACGCTTAACGAATAATAAAGTCTTGCGATGAGACTCGTTATTTTTTAGGTTGCGACAGCTTGGCGACTCCACTGGGGACTTTATTTTAGAGAGTCAGACCTAGAATTAGTCGTGTGTTATCAAAGTCTCGGTTTTGTTGGTTTAATTGGTATTTAATTTTAATTCCCACGTTTTTTATAAGGAGAATTTTGAAAATAATAAAATGTTTTTAAATATGTTCATTCTCATGTGCATTCATTTTATTTTTGTTCTCTAGTTATTTAAGGTTCTATATTATAATTTCTTGTTGGTTAATGCGTTACACTATTCTTGATTATTTTTTTTATAAATAGTTAGGGCATTTAGAATAAGGTTTGTAGAATAGGTGGTGAAAGGTTTGTTATTCCTCCACACACACTACACGTGCATTTGCATATCATGAGCCCTATACCCGGGTTCCGTCCTTTTAGGTGGGAGCAAAGTAACTAAGCCTTCGTGATTAACAATCCGCATGGGCTAGTGAAACACTTCCAGAGTACTAAATTACCTAAGCCTTCGTGATTAACAATCCGCATGGGCTAGGGAAATAGACTCAAACGAATTGAACCCGCTTTTATCGGGGTGCCTTACTAGCCTTCATCGGCGACTGTGAGGAGCAATTCTGGGCCTTAGAACCGATTCACCTTCATATAGTGAACCTAGACGAAACCATGCCGGATTTCCATTAGATATACCGAAAAGAGGAAAACATGGAGGGACATTTCTAAACCTTTTGTTACCTATTTTACACTCCAAATAAGTGTGGTAGATCGGGCAACGATGTACGTACATCGCCCGTAATAAATGTGATACTCCGCCTCGAAGGCATCGTGATGCCTAAATAAGCAGATATTGTTGGGGCAGATGTTCATTAGCTGTTTTAAAAAATATATATATCATTTTTCAAGCATTTTCGCATTTTTCACATTTCATGCATGTGTGAATAGAGCATGTACATTTTTTGTTGTATTATTGATCTCATTCTTTGCAATAAATAGTTGGTAATTTCATTTGATGATTTCATAAAACCGGTAGTGTTGCATGAACATTTGGATATTGTGCCATAGTAGGATCCACTACCCGAATTTCTTTTGAAAATAATATGATTGGTTTTTCATAGAGAAAAAACATGTTTAAAAAAATCATAAATTTGGAGGCAAATCTTGCATAATGAGATTGTTGAATAATCAAGATTTAGGTCCCACAAATATCATGTAATCATTGATTTCTTTGTATATACCTTGGTGTTAATTCATTTATTCTTTATTTGTATCATTTTGACAGTATGTCATAGTCCTAACATGCATGGTTATTCATTGTAGAATACATTTGTGATATACTTGGTCATTCTTTGTGTTAATTCATTTAGTCTTAGCATGTATCATTTTGACATCATAGCATGCATGGTCATTCATTGTAAAATACATACATGGTAATTATTTGTATATACCCATGGATCAATTTATTCATTTTTTAAATCCATCATGTTGGCATTAGATTGCATCCATAGCATACATAGTCATCATAATTTCTCTGTATATGTTCATGCATTAATCATCAGTATATTCATGCACATAGGAATAGAGCATGTACATTCACAATTGTATTCTTAATCTCATGACATTTTCATTTGCATGAAAGGGGTTCAAGATATGAGGAAGGAATCGGAGGAACGATTGGGTGCTTTGGAACGCAACCGAAAGGAATGTGGACATGAAATCCGAGAGGTGAAGGAACAGCTGGCCAAATTGCTGAAAATGGTTGAGGATATGGGTAAAAGTAAAGAGGAACTTTCTCAAGGCTCTGCATCGCCTTCGGATCAACCAAAACCATTAGGTCCAGAACATACAATCCTTGCTGGATCTTGCACTTGTCAATACCACAAAGGTTGCAATCTTGATGAAATTATGGACAAAATCATGAAATTTATTAAACCTGAGAGCCCAATACCAAAGATAGAAACCTTGGATCCAGTACCATACCTGCAAACTGTTCGAGGTCCAAGCCAGTATCCCCACCCTACCATGGTCCAATCATCCATTGGGATGACCACTACGGGATTCTTGAATCCCACTCCATCACCAACAACTGCCAGTTCATACTATTTCCCTCATCAATCACCTTATCCAGTACCTGGGATAGGAACCTCGAGCTATGTACAACCTCCAAAGGCCTCGTGTCCAAATCCATACCCTTACCATGCTGTTTCGCCACATCTCCATGTAAACACACTGGTCCGAACCTTAGTGCCACCACCAAGTGCCCCAACTCCTAGGCCATGTGTGACTAAGAAACGACCCCAGGATAAGACCCAAATGCCTTTTGATCCCATTCCAATCAGCTAACGAGAGCTTCTCCCTATACTGATCCAAAATCACATGGTTGCCTGTGTCCCATTGAAATCCCTGTTACCACCATATCCAAAGGGGTATAATCCAACTGCAAGATGTGATTATCACTGTGGAATTGTTGGCCATACCATTGAAGACTGTATGGCCTTCAAAAAGAAAGTGCAAACTCTCATAGATGCCAAGTGGTTGGATCCAACGAAACTGATTGATAAAGGACTGGGAAAATGCCATTAGGATTGGGAGATTTACAGCATTAAGGTGGAAAGACTTCGGTCTTATATGATGTAATAAGATTTCACTTTTTCAGTAGCCGGCTCTTATAGCCTTAGGATGCTAGGAAGAATAAATATTTTACATTTGCACCATGAAGCATGAGCACCTTGTTAAAAGACATGTGCATCTGCATCATTTCTCAAAGCTTCTGGTGGGGATATCCAGAATTTTACAGTTTTTAAAAGTGAACAAGTCTTCGGTGGTGATAGTTGAAGCCTCTGGTGGAGATATCCAGGGTTTTATAATTTTGAAAAATGAGAAATCTTCTTCTGGAAGAGTTATCCAGAATTTTACAATGAACAAGTCTTTGGTGGTGATAGCCAAAGCTTCTGGTAGGGATATCCAGAATTTTACAGTTTTGAAAATGAGCAAGACTTTGGTGGTGATATCTGAAGCCTCTGGTGGAGATATCCAGGGTTTTATAATTTTGAAACATGAGAAATCTTCTTCTGGAGGAGTTCCCAGAATTTTACAATGAGCAAGTCTTTGGTGGTGATAGCCAAAGCTTCTGGTGGGGTATCCAGAATTTTACAGTTTTAAAAGTGAACAAGTCTTCGGTGGTGATAGCTGAAGCCTCTGGTGGAAATATCCAGGGTTTTATAATTTTGAAAAATAAGAAATCTTCTTTTGGAGGAGTTATCCAGAATTTTTTTCAACATGTGCATCTACATCAAGAAGCATTTGCATCAATCTAAGTTATTTGAATCTACATCAAGAAGCATTTGCATCAATCTAAGTTATTTACATTTGCATCAAAGACATTTGCACCAGTTTAAGTCATTTCGTATCTTATTCAACATCTGCATCTGCATCAAAAAGCATTTGCATCTTCTCAAAATCTTTAGGTTAATTTTCAACAATTCTTCAAAGACCAGTTTTTTTTAAGACCTTCGGGCACCAATTTTTAAGACCTCCGGGCACCATTTTAAAGACCTCCGGGAACCAATTTTAAAGACCTCCGGACACCATTTTAAAGACCTCCGGGCACCAGTTTTTTAAGACCTCCGGGCACCATTTTAAAGACCTCCGGGCACAATTTTCAATTTTAAAGACCTTCGGGCATCAATTTTTAAAGACCTTCGGGCACCAGTATTTTAAGATCTCCGGGCACAATTTTAAAGACCTCCGGGCACCATTTTAAAGACCTCCGGGCACTAGTTTTTTTTTAGACCTCCGAGCACCATTTTAAAGACCTCCGGGCACCAGTTTTTTAAGACCTCCGGGCACCAATTTTAAAGACCTACGGGCACCATTTTAAAGACCTCCGGGCACTATGTTAAAAGACCTCCGGGCACAATTTGAAAGACCTCCGGGCACCATTTTAAAGACCTCCGGGCACCATTTTAAAGACCTCCGGGCACCAATTTTAAAGACCTCTGGGCACCAGTTTTTTAAGACCTCCGGGCACCATTTTAAAGACCTCCGGGCACAATTTTCAATTTTAAAGACCTTCGGGCATCAATTTTTAAAGACCTTCGGGCACCAGTTTTTTAAGACCTCCGGGCACAATTTTAAAGACCTCCGGGCACCATTTTAAAGACCTCCGGGCACCAGTTTTTTTTTAAGACCTCCGGGCACCATTTTAAAGACCTCTGGGCACCAGTTTTTTAAGACCTCCGGGCACCAATTTTAAAGACCTCCGGGCACCATTTTAAAGACCTTCGGGCACTATGTTAAAAGACCTCCAGGCATAATTTTAAAGACCTCTGGGCACCATTTTAAAGACCTCCGGGCACCAACTTTTAAGACCTCCGGGCACCATTTTAAAGACCTCCGGGCACTATTTTAAAAGACCTCCGGGCACAATTTTCAATTTTAAAGACCTTCGGGCATCAATTTTTAAAGACCTTCGGGCACCAGTTTTTTAAGACCTCCGGGCACAATTTTAAAGACCTCCGGGCACCATTTTAAAGACCTCCGGGCACCAGTTTTTTTTTAAGATCTCCGGGCACCATTTTAAAGACCTCCGAGCACCAGTTTTTTAAGACCTCCGGGCACCAATTTTAAAGACCTCCGGGCATCATTTTAAGATCTCCGGGCACCAATTTTAAAGACCTTCGGGCATAAATTTTTCTTTTGAAAATCGAATTCGTTTCCTTAAGACGAATCGAGCCTTGTTTAGGCAGGGAATTCAGTTTAAGGACAAAAACTTCAATTTATTGTTTTTTTAAAATAGAGAAAAAAATAGAAAAAAAGGAAAAAAGAAAAAAGAAGAAAATGAAAAATGCAAAAATGAATGAAGAAATGAAAAAGAAAACCCATTTCCTTTCCTTCACATGTGATTTCACAAACCGGACAAAATTGTTGTCTATTTTATCTTTGCCTGATTCCTGATTCTCAGCAATAGCCAAAGAGGGGCAGCTGTAGATACCTAATTTTGTCTGGGCCTTTTAAAACCAATTTTGATTTGTCCCCCTCTTGAGTTTAATATTTTTGTAAAAGTCACGGTCGCGATTTTAGATTTTTAAAATGTTCTAAATTATATATATCCTTTTTAGCTTTAATTGTTCAAATAAAATTGGACCATAAAATTACCAATTTTAAAATTCAATTTAAACCCGAGGTGAAAAAGTTTAATCTTGAGCTTTATTAGATTTTTAAAATAAATTTTTTTAATCGAAAATATTTGAAAAAAAAAAGAAAAGAGAGACTTGAAAAAATAAAGGAAGGGTAACTTAGACATTACCCAATTTTTTTAGGTTAGAAATGGAGATATAAAATGGGTCATTTGTAAAGAAAAAGGGGGGCCGGATATTTTAGGGGAAAGAGTTGGCGGCTACTACTAGGGGAGAAGGAAATGAAATAAAGAAGAGAAAAAAAGAGCTTCCAAGGGAGTGGGATCTTGTGGGAGCTACAGGTGGGGTTTTGAAAAAAAAAATAGGGAGCCATAAGGTTGTTGGCGGCTATAGAAGGAAAGGGGAAGGAATTAAAATAAGAGAAAAAGAAAGAAAGAAAGAAAGCTAGGTAGAAAAAGAAGGTAGCTGGGGCTATGAACAAAGGGGGGCCATGGATAAATAAAAAAGAGAAACAAAGACATTTGATTTTGATTTCGTGGAAGAGCCAAAGGGAATCGAATTTTCCATGCATCAGATAAATGCAATTTCTTTGTGCAAGCTTGATTTCTACTGAGTTGTTTTTTTATTTCCCTTTCTTAAGCTTTAATTTTTTTTTTTTGGGGATAATAAGCTTTAATATTTTCATTCTCTTTAATTTCCACATACATTAACTTGTTTATCATTTTCCTTAACTCAAAAACAAAGACCCAAACCCCAAATTCTTATTCGAAGTCTGGGATTTATTTCTCAACCAAATTTTATCTTGAGAGAATTATTACGTCATCTTAAAGTGGGTTTTGTTTTTGGTAAAGATGGTTATTGAGGAGGGGACAAGCAACCTAGAAGGAGCAGAAAAGAATAAGATATTTGCAAAGGCCAAGGCTGATGCTGTTAAGTACCAGAAGTTCCTTGCCCAGAGATTGGAGGAGTATCATGAGCGCAGGAGCTGAGGTTGAAGGAGCAGCGTGAGCGTAGGAGCGTGAGTAGGAGCGAGAGTTTGGCCAAGAAGAGATCTAGGCTATTTGTTGCCTCTAAGCCATCCATCGCGACTTATCATGCTACAAGCTTGTCATCATAACATGCATCACAATGACTGTATTTTATAAAACACAGATGGATATCGATGTTGTTCATGCAAATTACTACCTGGCTGCGTTTTTTTTACACTCATGATACTTGTGGTGGATAGTTTTCCAGAGGTGTACATGACTATTTCAAGACTTCCAGTTTTCTATAAGCAGAAAATGTTATGCTTTTACCCTGCTTGGGCTTATGCAATTCCATCCACTATTTTAAAGCTTCCTATGTCATTTTTGCAATCCCTGATTAGGACATCTATCACTTATTACGTAATGGGATACACTCCTGAGGTTTCAAGGTTCTTCCGCCAGTTTGTGACGTTTTTTTTTTTGCTGTGCAATTAACAAGAGTATCCTTGTTCCGATTCGTGGCCTCCCTCTTCCAGACTTTTGATTCTTCAGTGGTAGCTTCTAGCCTCGTAATCTTTTTATACTGGTTATTCCTCTGTGGCTTCATCGTTCCTCGACCATCCTGGCCAGGTTGGATGAAGTGGGTTTTTTGGGTTTCTCCTATGTCATATGCAGAGATTGCACTTTCTGGAAACGAATTTCTTGCTCCACGATGGCAACAGATGTTGACCATGCGCACTACAATAGGACAAGCAACACTAGCGAGTCGTGGATTATACTTTGATGAATATTTTTTCTGGATAGCAATAGCTGCATTGTTTAGTTTTGCTATAGTTTATAGCATCAGATTCACCTTGGCCTTAAGTTTCTTGAAGCCTCCGGGATGGTCTCATGTTATTATTTCACATGAAAAGCTTTCCAAGGTACAAAAGGGAGATCAGGAGTTGTTGCTTCTCTTATTGCTGCATGTCAAAGACTTCAAACTCATGAATATAAGTGTTGTGAGGCGCTTGCTACCGCGGTTGGTTCAAAAAACGAGACTTCCAAGTTTATTGTTCCTCCAATACTGCTTCTTGACAGTTACTTCAGCTATGAAGACATGTCTAGTTGGAACTGGACAGGTGGAGTTAAGATGCATGTCATGGGTTCTTTGATTCTGCAGGCTATTTTCTTAAATTCCAAAGTGAGTGGATACAGCCTTATATTTTGAGTATTACATCCATGGAAGCTGTGCATGTTCTTGAGGCAGCTAAAGATGCTCGAGGAGCGCGTGTCATTGAAGCATTTCTTGCTTCAGATACTTCCACAAAACAGAAGCGCAGATTAGTTGTGAAGTTACGTGGACATTTTGGGGAGTTTGCAATGCAGCCATCTGGTTCATTTACTGTTGAAAGGTGCTTCGATGCTGGTAGCCTGTCACTAAGGGAAGCCATAGTATCTCAACTGTTAGCTGTACGAATTGAACTCTCCAAGGCAAGACAAGGCCCACCTGCATTTTATCCAACAACAGTCTGTAAGTATTTTAGAAATTAGTGTTCATTCGGCTCCCTTTGTATTTTGTGTTGTCTTGTGTTTGCATTTGTATCATGAATATGTGATTACCATGTTTGTTCATGCTTTGCCTCTTCATGTCATATGATTGTGTATTGGTTATGCCATGTTCATGCATTAGTATTGTATTCATTTGGTCATTTTTGTTCATGTTGTTTCCCATGCATTTTCATATGACATATTAGATCTTAGGTCATTTTGTATTATCATGTATTTCCATGTCCATTAGGTCTAGGTCATCTTGGTATGCCATACACATTTCCAAGTTCATGTTAGGCATTAGGACATCTTTGTATTGCCATGTATTTTCATGACACTTTAGGTTTGGGTTACATTTGCATTATCATGTTAGGTCTAGGTTACATTAAATGCCATGCAAGTTCATTTAGGTCTAGGTCACTTTATGAATGCCATGCATTTTTTCATGACATTTAGGTTTAAATCCATGCATTTCATGCATTATGTTTGCTGCATTGTTTCATGCATTTCATGTTCATGCCACTTGAATAATGACTTGAGCCAATTAATGGTTCAAAGTCATGCTCTCTTGAGCACACTTGTGGAAAATTAAGTTTGTCAAGTTGATTATTCTACCTTTGTGATTTTTTTTACTTAGCCAATTTTTATCTAACTTTCAAAAAGTCCTAGCTACTGTTTGTAAGTCATTTTAGGAGTTTCAAATATTTTTACTTTGATTTTTAAATGATTTTATCAAAGGCAAAAATGTGTTGGCAAAGCAGTTTTTTTTTCTTCCAAAACTCGTACATCTCTGATTTTTCTGGGAATTTATCTTTAATCAGAAAATTAAGCAGTGGAGTCGTGGATTAAAACTGGACAGTGGAGTCAGAATTGAATTTAAAGAAAAATCATTTTTCTGTTTTGGTTAATTTACATAGAGTGGGCTGATTAGGAGGGTTAGCTACTGACTTAGGGTAGTTTCTAAGCCTTTTTAAACTTTAAAAATGGTTTTTCAAGTCTCGGGTTCAGGGTAGTCAAGTCCGGATTTTTAAACTTAGGAAATTAGAGCCATTTAAAAGATTTAGCCCAGTTTTTATTTTTAGCTTTTCAAAATTGTTTTCTAACAATCACAGAGTATTTTGGTTTAGAATATTTAATTTGACATATTTTCCTAAGGTAGCCGGATATCTTTTTAGATATACGGATTTCCTTAATTAAAGGAAAAAATACATTCATGCATTGCATTTTTCATATTCATGCATTTTGTATAATATGTGATTCTTGCCATAATAATTTCTATGATATTGTTGTTATTTTGATTTATATTTTTTGATGTTACATGGTTTATTATATGGTTTTGAATATTTCATGATATCCTATGCTTTTATTTGGTTATTTTTATTTAGCATATACTATGTTCATGCATTATTATTTTTATTTTCATGCGTATTATATGATAGCATTATTTTATTCCATGTCATTTAAATTATATGCCATACCATTCATATTTGTCCTGTCATTTAAATCATTTCATTTCATTTAGGATATATTATGTCATCTAGAATATTTTATTTCATTTAGATTATATCATATGACTTAGGATATTGCATTTCATGTAGAATATATTATATTACCTAGGTCATTTCATTTCATTTAGGATATATTATGTCATCTAGAATATTTTATTTCATTTAGATTATATCATATGACTTAGTGATAACTCGTATAATTATATAGTTTTTAGTTATGTTTTATTATTGTTTTGTGTCAAATACGAGTTATTATTGTTTAGTCTAATTGTGTTTATGATCTTTTATATTTTTATGTAATTTGGTGTTTTTCACAAGTTTCTTTGAGTGATTTCAGATTACTAGAATTAAGGGCAAATCTAGTTCAGTTCCAGTTCCGACACCTTTTTCCATATCAGCTATATCTGGAGTTTCACTGAAGCAATAAGGCTGAAATTTTAACCGTGCAAATTTAAGAGGCATATCTATCTTTTTCATGTTTTACACTTCTTGAAACGGAGTCGTTTTCCCTAGCGAAATCAACCATCAAGTTGGCTGATGTGCAATGACGTCTGTCCTGAGCAGTTTTCTCATTTTGACCATATCGTCCGATACACATCAGCAAATGAGCTGATTCCAACGGCTATGGATCACTAACTGATAGGGGAACATTTGTCTAGAAGACCATGTGATCAGATAAAGCCTCCAATATTGAAGAAATCGACCATCAAGTTGGCTGATGTGCAATGACGTCTGTGCTGACCTGTTTTCGTATTTTGCCCATATCTTCTTCTCCACATCAGCAAATGAGCTGATTCCAACGGCTATGAATCAGTAACTCATAGGGGAACATTTTTCTAGAAGACCATGTCATCAGATCAGGCCTCCAAGATTGACAAAATTGACCATCACGTTGGCTGATCAAAATGGTCATACAATATGACGAAAATTGTTAGAAAAATGCACCCACCTATTATACCTACCTTTGAAATTTGTAAAGCTTGTCTCTTGTCATTTAGCCCTCCAAAATGTGTATAAATAGAGGGCCTTGGATGATTGTAGAGGATCATATTGTAGATAGGTAGGATATTAGCTATTGTAATAAAATTCTCTAAGTTTTCTTCTTCTTTCTTTTTTCTAGTTTTCTTTTTCTTTAGAAAGAGCAAGAGGTTGGATAATTAATATTCTTCTTCTTCTTCTTTCTTTCTTTTATTTTCTTCTTAGATTCTATTTAATTTTATGTTTATAATGCCTATGCTAGGCTAAACTTCTATTTGGTTAAGGGTGATTTCAAAGCCCTAGACATGTTTTGTGATTGATTTTCAGATTCTATCTATCATTAATTTTCTATCAAAGTTGCTTATGTTCTTCTACAAAAATTGTTCATGATGTTGTCTTGATTTATTTAGGTGTACAACTAGATAGATCTTGATAATTATCTATTGCTAGTTTAGGAGTCTTGATCCGTGTAATTGTCTTGATTTCCTATTCATAAGTGGCAATTTGTGATTAATGATTATGGTCAAGTTTTCAATAATTGCAAAGTGGAACATAACCTAAGTTGAACAATCCGAGCTTATGTGTTTGTTGCTTAGATCAACCTATCTTTCTCATCATAAAGCTGCCATTAAATTGAATTTAGAGAGCTTATTCTAGGTTGTTTAATGGTTAGAGATTAAATAGAGAGCTTGTTCTATTTAACGACAAACTAAGGAAAGATTGGGATAACAGAGCTTGTTGTTATCTACGGTTGTTAACTTTGATAGTTGGTTGATATTGATAGATCTGAAATTGATTCTTAATGATGTCTAGTGGTGGAGAATGAAACCTTAACCATATTTTTCATATTTGATTCTTCTTACTTACTTGTTTTCTTACTTTTCTAGTTTGCTTATTTTTAAAAGTATATTTATTTTTATTGGCTGGTTATACCGCCTAATTTGTATATTAACTTTGTTTTATTTTTATTGGCTGGTTATACCGCCTAATTTAGTATATATATTTTTATTGGCTGGTTATACCGCCTAATTTAGTATATATATTTTTATTGGCTGGTTATACCGCCTTGCATCTTATTCTTATTATTTACTTTAGTTTAAATCTGGCTTCAAAAACCCCTTTTCTTTTATTGTTCTTGAATTTAAGTTTTAAACTATTAACTTATAAACTAAAACCCAATCCCTGAGGACTCGACCCTTGCTAACTACTATACTTACAATTTATCTTTTTAGTGCAAGGTTAAATAAGATACACTCTTTTGGGTGCATCACTTAGGATATTGCATTTCATATAGAATGTATTATGTTACATAGGTCATTTAATTTCATTTAGAATATATCATATAACTTAGGATATTTCATTTCATTTAGAATATGCTAAGGCATTCAAATCATATCATTTAGGTTGCATTATATTATTTAGATTTTGCTATGTCATTTTATTTATGTCATGCATATACATATTCATTTCTTTTAAATGTTTTCAAAAAAAGATAATGGTTTTCAATAAAATAAAGATATTCCCGAGTTAAAATAATTCATAAGTTCTCTGCCGGGTTTGCTGGGGAGGATATCATCAATTATTATTAATAACGGAATATCTTCTTTAAAAAGAGAATGATTCGAAAAATTTTCCAAAATTAATAAAAATTTCTATATTTTTCCACGTTTGTTGGGGAATATAGGAAAATTTTCAATTTATCAATTCCAGATCATTTTTAATTAAAAATGGAATTATTTTTCTTTAAATTGGGAATTAACTTGAAATACTAAATTTAAAACCAATTTTTTTACCGAGACTTGAGATAACACACAATTAATAAGGTACCGATTTATACGGGCGTTGTGGGGGTGCTAATCCTTCCCCGCACGTAACCGACTCCCGAACCCGCGTCTTTGATTTCTCTGGTTTAAAACGCAGACTTGAAATTGGTTTTTAAAATGTTTTAATTAATTTTTTAAAATATTTTATAAAACCGGTTTTAATAGGTGGCCAATCACACCTAGCTAAAAAAGATTGGTGGCGACTCCATGTCTTTTTCAAGGTCATTTTCAAAACCTTCATTTTTCTAGAGGAATTAAGTTGACTTTTCCTCGGGTTTTTTTTAATGTCACGCTTAACGAATAATAAAGTCTTGCGATGAGACTCGTTATTTTTTAGGTTGCGACAAATATGATTGTTATTTTAAAGGGAATTATTTTTAAATACCGAATCTAAAACCAACTTTTATTGAGATCAATGGTAACACATGATTAATAAGATACCATTTTATACGGACGTTGTGGGGGTGCTAATACCTTCCCTGCACGTAATCGAATCCCGAACCCACCATTGTTTTTTCTTTGGTTTTAAATGCGGACTTTAAAATTGGTTTCAAAAAGGATTTTAATTGATTTTAAATTTCTTTACAAAAACCAATTTCAATAGGTGACTGGTCACACCTAGCCAAAAAGATCGATGGCGACTCTATTTTCCAAGATTTTTCAAAACCCAATATTATTTACGAGAATCTATTATCTTTTCTACCCCGCAACATCATTTAGCGGTCGTGAGATTGTTATGGCAGCTTAGCAACTCCATTGGGAACATTTAGAGAGTCAGGCTTAAAATTAATCATGTGTTATCAAAAGTCTCGATTTGTTGGTTTTAATCAGTATTTAACTATAATTCCCACTTTTTTAAAATAATAATTAAAGAGGATTTCCTTTATATAAAAATGAAATGTTTGTGAATAAATCCATTTGCATACATATTATTGTAGCTTTCTTGTTAATTAATGCTTTACATTATTTATTTATTGTTTTAATAATTTGTTGGGGCATTTTGAATAAGGGTTGTAGAATAGGTGGTGAAAGGTTTGGTTGTTCCTCATCACACACTATGCACTTACATTCGCATAACATGAGCTCTATACCCAGGCTTCGTTCCTTTAAGTGGAAGTAAAGTAGCTACGCTCTCGTGATGATCCTCTGCATGGGCTAGCAAAATACTTTCAGAGATTTAAAGTACCTAAGCTCTCATGATGATCCTCCTCATGGCCTAGGGAAATATACTCTAACAAATTGAACCATTTCCTTTCGATCGAGGTGCCTTACTAGTCCTCACGGATGACAATGAGGAGCAATTTGGGGCCTTTTAGAACCCGACTGAACCTCATATAGTGAACCATAAGAAGCCAGCCTAGGTAGAGCCATGCCGAATTTTCGTTAGAGGCACCGAAGCTAGGAACACATAGAGGAACAGTTTCAACCTTTTGCTATTTGTTTTACATTTTGAATAAGCATTGTAAGCCGGGTAATGATGAATGTACATCATATCGCCCACAATAAGTTTAATATTCCATCCCAAAGGCACCATAATGCCTAAATAAGTAGATATTGTTTGGGCAAATGTTCATTAACTTTGAAGTTGTAAATATGAAAATTCTTTTCTTCAAGCATCTTTGCACTTTGTACATTTCAGGCACTAATCATTATTACATTCATGCATATGTGAATAGAGCATGTACATTTATGATTGTATTTTTTATCTCATGGTGATAATAATCTCATTTGATAATTGCATAAACATTTGTTAATTGATTAAATAAGAATTTTAAATCGATAGTGTTGAATAAACATTTGGACACCGTGCCATAATAAGACCCACTACCCCAAGTTTTTTTATAAAAATTGGTTTGTTTTAAAAAAATCATATTTTTTATTAAGTTTTTGTTGTGAAAACATGTTTCAAAAAATTCGTGGATTAAATTTTTGGGGCAAATCTCGCATAGTGAAATTTTTGAATAATTAATATTGGTCCCACCAATTTAATTTAATTTAATTATTGTATAATTTCTTTGTCTATACCCATACATTAATTTGTTTATTTTTTACATGCATCATGTTGGCATCAAGTTGCAATAATGACATACATGGTTCATTCATCGTAGAATGCATTTGTGAGACGTAATGGAAGGCATACACGACTGAAAGGAGCATCGAGGAATAATTGGTTTTAGATTAAGAGAAAGCATCGAGGAATATGCATGTAGGTCTATACCTTGTAACGATGAAAGCACTTGTCTCATGTTGACATCCTTTTGAAATAAATAAAATTTGAGCTTTAAATGCTTTATGTCATATTGTGTTTTAGCAATAATTTGAATTTGCAAAAATAAACATTGAGGAAAATTTTGATTTTGTAAAAATTGAACAATAAATAATGTGTTTTTAAAATAAAATTCTTTTTCGCATTAAGAAATAATGGAGAGTCTCAAGAATATTAATGATCATTATTAAAAATTAGCCAATACCCTCACACTTCTCTTTCAAGCTTTCCCATGCCTAAATCTTTTGAATCGAGACCATCTTAAAAACCCAATGCTTCATGGAATATAAATGTTGAATTTCATAAACCATAGTCACTGCAAAATAAGGAAATATGTAAATCTAGGCCTAGGCTATGAAAAATGGAACGAACTTTTTGAAAAACTATTGAGCTCCTTGGAATCTGAAACTAATGAAACATTTTTAGGAATCCAAATCATGTTGATTTGATGTGCATCAAGGTTTTGTCAAAACCATCCACATCTCTTCCAATACCACAAAAATATAAATTCTTCAATCATTTCCCAAACATCACTTTTGATCTCGAGGCATATTGACTAAACAAGGTTGTCCAATACCCCTGGAAGAACCTAATTGTGCCATACACTTTCCCTTTATTTCAGAACAACCCAGGGTGAAACATCAGTTTTTTCAGTATATACCCAGAAGAGAAAAGACTTGCGATTTTCCTTGTTATGATACGTGTAGACACCTAATTTCGTCCGAGCCCCCTAAACAAGGTATATTTTCTTTCAATTCAGATTTTTCTAAGCTTACCTCTTCTTCATGGCCTAGTGACTTAAGATTTGGGTTCGTTGAAGTGGGCATGCCGTTTTTGACATTTCGGACTAAAAAGTCAAAGTCGACAAAAAGTCAAAGTCAAGGTTGACCAAAAAGTCAAAGGTCAAAAAGTCAACTTTGAAAAATCAAGATTAAAAAGGAAATTTAGGTGTTAAAGAAGTAATTTTGATATTTTTGAAGTCAATATTGAGCATTGAAATGATAAAATTAAATGGAAATGAAGTAAACAAAAATGGTAGAGAATACATTATTGAATTCGGCCAAGGCATGAAGGAGCAAGTAGGCCCATTTTTTTATCCAAATGGATGACAATTCTTGATGGAAATATGGAAGTCCATTTTTCTAAATGGATGACAATTTTTGGTAAAAAATATGGGAAGCCCATTTTTGCTTAAGTGGTGGCAATTTTGTTGGAAGCATGGGAGCCCATCTTCAATGATCAAATGGTAAGTTTTTGGTGGCCCATTTCTAATGACCAAGAAGAAGGAAGATGGTAGGATTAAGAGCCCAACCTTAGGAGTCCATTTAGATTTTTGTTGTTGAGGCCCAACCTTAGGAAATCCATTTAGATTTTTGTTGTTGGAGGGCCCAAACTTAGGGTCCATGTAGAAAAATGGGGGTGAGTTTAGAATTAAATGAAAATTGTAGCAACATGGTGTAAATAAGTGAAGTATTTTGGTGATTAAAAAGGATGAGTGAAAAGTGTTCCTAGAGGGGCTAAATGGTATGTTGGTAAATAAATGGATAGCAACAAAGGACATGAGTCACCATATTTAGTATATGAGTTTGCATTTTTGGCCAATGGGAGCCATTCTTGAAGGAGAATCATTGGCTAAAGCATGTGATGTTGCCAAGTGGTCAAGAAAAAGAAGACACTAGAATATTTAAGGGGATTTTCGGCCAGAGAGGGGGAAGGGTGGAAAAGATGATCACATGGCTTTTTAAGAGCAAAGGACATGAGTCATCTTATTTATTATATGAGTTGGCATTTTTGGCCAATGGAGAGCACTCTGGATGACTAAGTAGGAATGCCATTGGCTAGCCAATTGATGGTGTTTTAATGTGTAAGGATTAAACTTCATTGTCTAGGCAACATGATGAAGCCAAGTGGCTAAAAAAAATGAAGGGAGGGGATGAAAGGGGGCATTCGGCCAAAGTAGTATTAGGCTAAGGGGGAGATATTTTTCAGCCATTCACTACTCATTTGAGAGCACAATGGCAGTAGCAAAATTTACCTAAGGAAAAAAAAGAAAGAAAGAAAGAAAGAAAAGAAGGAAGAATGAGAAGGTAAAGAGGTTTTTGGTGAAGCTAACCTAGGTAGCTTCTTTTTCTTTGCTTGTTCTTTGTTTCTTCTTTCATTTTCATGTTCTCTTCTCTTTCTTTTATGTATGATTTTCATTTCTTTTTCTTAAAAACAAAAGGTTTCAAAAAGGTTCTCAAATGGCTTCTTATTCTCCTCTTCTCTTTTTCAAGAAAACAAAGTTTTCACAAATTTTTTTCTTTCTTCCATGGTAACAGAAACTTGGTATGATTGTTGGTGAGTTTCCTTTGTTGTTTTGTGTTTCATCTTGGATATATAATGTTTGTTGGTATATTGGTTTATTTGATGCCATTTTCCTCTTATTTTCTTCATGAAATGTCAAGGTTATGAGCTTGAGGATGATCTTGGTTTCCACCAAGTGATGGTTAGGCATGATTAACATCCAAGTGACGAACCTTGAGCCAACCTTTGTTCTTGTTGTTTATTTATGTTTTTTTTCTTATATATTGTCATCTCCATGTGCATCTCTTGCTGAATATGAGTTGGTTGTGGAGCATTCTCTTTGTTATATGTTTATTTTCTCTTTAAAAAAATGATTAGGAGCTTGATGATCTTAGTTTCTAACAAGTGATAGCTAAGCCGGATTTCTATCCAAGAGGCTAGCTTTGAGCCAATCATTTTTGCTTGCTGTAAATCATGTTTTCAAATAATTTCCAGCATGATTTTGGTTAAGATCAACCAATGGTTTATAGCCAAAATCTTGATTTCAAACTAGTTGGAAAAATCAATGTTTAAAAGTTGGAGTTGTTGATTTCGGACAATATTTTTCCTATGAATTTTTTGTCCAAATAAAAAATTATTCTAACCTCATTTAAACACCCTTAGATGAGTCCATGGTTAAAATTTCATATTTTTTTTAGCTTTCCTTAAAGGTTTAAAAAAAAGGTTTTGGCAAACTGGTTTTAGTGGGATATGCTGATTTTGGGGCCCTTTTTGAGTCTATGCATTTTTTGTCCAAATAAAAAACTGTTTCTACCTCATTCCATATGCTTTTTTATCCAAATATTGAATTGTTTTTTATTTCTCAAATTATCGATCATTGGATTTTATTTACTAAAATCCACTGGTTTTAGATATAGTTTGGAAACCAACACAAAGGAATATTTTTTTTAAAAAAAATACATGGAGAAGCCGCCCCCATAAATTTTATATTTTTTTATCATGAGGGAAAACCGCCCTCATGGAGGGCTTCCCATTACTTTTTTTATTTTTTTAATTTAAATAACAAAATTAAAAATAAAAATAAAAATTTTATAATTTTAAAAAATATAAATATAAATTTTATAATTTAAATAACCAAATTTTAAAAATAACAATTTACAAAAATATTAAAAATTATATAATTTGTATATATAAATTTTTTTATTTAAAATTTGTTTATACAATTTCTGTATTTTTTAACTATGTGTATACAATAACTATATGTATAATGCTATTATTGTTGATGCAAACTCTCCCTCGATGTACCAGATTGATAAGGACACTTTCAATGGCTATGACCCTCATTCCTGCATAATTCACAATGCTTTGGTTGGCCTTTCTCCTGGAGGTCCATTTCATTATGAATACGAGTTGATTTTGGCCGACCATGTGGATCTCTCCTCATTTCTGGACCGTTATATTGAGGCCAATAAGTTTCATTTCTAATTGGTTCAAACTCATGTCGATAAACATTGAATATAGTGTCCAGCCTATAGACATTGTCCATATATTGCATGCAATCAACATGGACATGTGCACAAGCAGGAACTACATGTGAACAAGAGAACCTTTGTGCTTGAAACTTTCCACAGTCACACCACATGTCACTAAGCTTGACTTTGTACTTCATTGCAGGAACTCCCTCATGTGGGTCTTGTAACTCCTCAATCAGAAAAGATTGATTTGCTCAAGTAAAATTACGAATAATGTGAGAGTTAGCTTTCCTTCAATTTTCCTGCATGGCCTCTGTGACTGTTTCATAGTATGTGTGCCATGCCTCTATCATTGCAAGTTGCTTGTTCCCCATCTTAACAAAAAGTTCAGCTAACCTATAATATGTTGACTGCATCAAAGCAGTAATGGGAAGATGACGCATCCCCTTCAACATTGAATTGATTAATTCAGCTAGGTTGGTTGTCATATGCCCATAACGTCTTCCTTCGTCATATGGCTGAGCCTACTTTTCCTTTGGGATTCTATCAAGCCAAATAGCCGCCTCTGCATTTTCTAAACGAAGATTCTCATAGTACTACTTAAATCGGGGTCGCATCAACTCGTATCCTGATAAAATTGAAAAAAAAAAAAAAACTTGTGAAGAATTTCATTTATTTTATATATTAAAGGAAATAGAAGAGCTAAAATAACTATGATTCGATTCCATACCCATGTTAATAATTTGTAGACGCAAATCCTTATTGTTAAACATCTTCATGAAGTTAGATGCAATGTGTCGAATGCAGTACACAAAATATGCATGTGGAGGATTCCATCTACTACCATGGTGTCTGATTGCAGCTTTGATAGATTCATGTCGATTAGAAATCAAGCATATGTCAGGT
This sequence comes from Fremontodendron californicum, assembly GCA_030761205.1. Taxonomy (NCBI): domain Eukaryota; kingdom Viridiplantae; phylum Streptophyta; class Magnoliopsida; order Malvales; family Malvaceae; genus Fremontodendron; species Fremontodendron californicum. Next base: position 13,227,404 of record JAULJL010000013.1, on the reverse strand, counting down.
CGTTTTGTCACATGTCTATGCAAATTAGTGAGAAAGAATGACCAAGCTTCCGCTGTCTCACCCTCCACAATGGCAATGGCAATTGGTAGTATGTTTCGATTGCCATCTTGTGCAATAGCTAACAACAATGTTCCTTTGTATTTTCCATATAAGAAAGTATCATCTATTTGCACAATAGGTTTACAATAGGGAAACCCTTTAATGCACGACTTGAATATCCAAAAAAGTCGATGGATTATACGCTTACCCTCAACCAGTCGAGCACCATTATATGCAGGTACAGTTTGCAATTCCACAATTGTACCAAGAACAAAATATTGCATTGCACCCAACTATTTAGGCAGATCATTGTACGATTTATCCCAAATGCCAAACAATCGAACAATTGCCTTTTGGTTTACTTTCCATGCTTTCTTATAAGAGGTTATGTAGCCATACCGAATTCGCATCTCAGCGATCAAAACTGAAACGGTAATCGCAGGGTTTGCTTACATCAATAACAGAATGCAGGAACAGATCTTGTTAGAATCTAATTTACAATGATCTTGAGAAATCCTTCCTGAAGTGCAAGTATGAGGCCCATTGTATTTTCTTATCTCCCATACCTGTTTCTTCTTCATAAATGTTGCCTTTATGCTCCAATTGCACCTTTGCCCATACATTTTACACTTACCATGATATTTGGTAGGCTCAAATTCTATTACTCTGTAATCTACAGAGTTTTGGATGTTGTAGTGTTTAATAGCTAAAAGCAAGGCCTTTTTCGTTGGAAATTGCATTCCAACATAGATATCAGTGATAGATGGATTCCAACTCATAAGCCTAGCTAATGTATGAGCATATTCAGGAAATTTTGGCACTTGCAATGCCTCTAGATCGAGGGTGCGCATATGGGCTGCCGGCTCATATGGAGGAAGAACTCCAACAATGTTGATATCAACAAAGACGTCTTCGACAGAGTCATTATTGTCATCACTGTCATCGAATTCAGCATGCTCTTCATGCTCCCTAAAGTCACCAACATATTCACCATGGGCTACCTGGTACGGATCAGGATCAACACTAGATGAACTCGGTCTAGCAGCGTCCATTCCAACGCCTCTAATTGGAGAGTCCATCACCATGGGGCTACCCGGTCTGTATGGCTCATCATCCATGCAGCTAGGAATTGTTGGTGACATCGACGAAGTGGGAACATTTGAAGGCCCACAATTATCATCAACATCCTCTAGTTCAGGATATAACTCAACTACACCAATATTTGGAAATTGTTCGTGAGCATCAAACATGCATCTGACATCATCATCATCTTCAAGTGGAAAAGTCCTATATCGGACACATCCTTGACCAATAAAAAGAGGAAACCTATACATAATCTCCGATACTCTTTTTGTATTTCTAGCTTTGATTTTGTATGAATTTGTACCTTGAGTTGCTCTAATGTGCGTCTTGATCAACATGAAAACTTTTAGGACGTTCACATTCAAAGGTTATACCTTCATCACTATTACAAATTTGGCCATTATAATAGACAAATGCGACCAATTTGTTGCTCATTTTTTGTAGTAAGACCAGAAAACAACAAGTAAAGATGAAAATGAGGAGGTAGTATCACTAAGATCAGAAAACAACAAGAATGACGAGAGAATGACGAGTAGAGAAAATTAGAATGATGAGGTAGCATCATACTTATAATGGCTTCATTTTGTGAGTAGTCACATCCTGTGAGTAGTTTCATCCATGCAGTAGTCCTATCTGTTGTACCAAAAAGAATCTGATTCTCAATTTCAATGTGAGTAGTCAATTTTAATGTGAGTAGTCACATCCATGCAGTAGTCCTATATGTTATACCATAAGGAATCTGATTCCCAATTGTAATGTGAGTAGTCTCATCCATGTAGTAGTCCTATCTGTTGAACCAAAAAGAATCTGATTCTCAATTTTAATGTGAGTAGTCTCATCCATGCAGTAGTCCTATATGTTATACTAGAAGGAATCTGATTCCTAATTGTAATGTGAGTAGTCTCATCCATGCAGTAGTCCTATCTGTTGTACCAAAAAGAATCTGATTCTCAATTTTATTATGAGTAGTCAATTTTAATGTGAGTAGTCTCACCCATGCAGTAGTCCTATATGCTATACCAGAAGAAATCTGATTCCCAATTGTAATGTTAGTAGTCTCATACTTACACTAGTCTCATCTGTTGTACCAGAAGGAATTCGATACTTGTTCATGTTCAATTTTCCATAAAATCAAATAATCAACCAATGTTTTATACATTATTATACAAAAATACATTATTCTCGTTATACATTATTATACAAAAATACATGATTCTCGTTATATTATACATTATTATACAAAAGTACATTATTCTAATTATCTATTGGGGAGCTCTCTTATTTCGTGGTGTTGAGCAACAGTGCGAAGCTCTCCTATTGCGTGGTGGTTACACCCGTCGTTCAACCTCGTCAGTGACACATATTCGCGATCGACCTCGTCCTCGACCTCTTGCTGTAACCGCCACTGGTCTTATTGTGTGGCATCCGCATGCTCATGGACGGTGCTGTAATGACCCACATCAACTACATCTAACAATGGAAACTCACTATTGGAGGGACCCATATCTTCTGTATCTAAAAATGAAAACCCACTGCTGGAGGAGCCGACACCTGGTCCACAAAAAAATAGGAAATTGACTACTAGATGGACCCACAAATGATGTACTATCATATGCTGAAGCAGGGTTCCAAACTAATACAGTGTACTTAGATATGTTGAACTTGAACTTCGGGTGAGGAGCTAGTCATCTAACCTCGTCCTTGGCGGTGATGGTCGGTCACACTCATCAACATCATCCCCGGGGTGACTGATGGAATAAAGATGACTAGATGCTAATCCATGACCCCGTTCAGGTTCAAGATGACTAAATGACATTCTCGGTGCAGTGAACTCCTCGACATGTGATGAGGACGGTTGACGCGTCCCTCTATGTTGTCGGCTAAGTCTAGGAAGTTTCATTTCCTGTGTAGGAGGGACTGGATTTGAAGTTCATCCGAGAAATGGCCTACTCCTAACATCCTCAAACTCTGATGGTGGACAAACAAAAGGCCAACCTTCATCCTTATACCATTTTATGTAATCATCATACGGTATGAAATTATTACCAACAATGGCATAACCTAGAGGAATTCGTTGAGAACGTATATCCCACCACTGGATCTATTCTTGATGCTTCGTAGGCCATAATTCATCATGACGTCCATGCATGTCAATCTTGTGAACTTTATCAAGGTTCACCGGTGGTTGCGAGATTAGTTGTTGCATCCCAAATTATCACATCACCCTGTCGGTGTGGTGCCACTTCTCATATGCAAAGCATATCAATGCTGTATTTGCTTCCATATATGACAATTATTGTAGGCATCTGATGGGAGGCATGCCATAATTTCATTTGAAGAATATGGCATCCACATAAACTGCGAATAGTGTTCATATGGATTAAATACACAAATATGTGAATGTAACAATCGAAACATTTACCTTATCATATCCTAGTCGATCTAGTCATAATCTTATACTTTGTAGGTCGGCCGGAATACCGGTATGATCTTTACGATGGCTCCACCTATTAAAATGCATATAAAATCTTAATAGACCTATAAAAAATACAAGTTCGTACAAAATTAATAAAATAGTCAAGATTATTACTTGCTTGCAAGAGGGTATACAGGCGAAACCTTCACACTCGGAGCAAAAATTGGCAGTCGATACCAAGCCATGACTGCAGAAGCACTAAACATCCACCTATGTCATGGCTCTTTGGAACTGTAGCTTGGCACAGTTCTCAATACAAAAACCCCAAACACGCAGAACCTCAACTATAATTTGCTGCATGCTCTAAATCACGAAGTAATGGAAGATACATTAAATGTACCCGATTGCTCGATTTGTCGGGCATTAGCATTTCCCCAATCAAACGTAAAATATATGCTCTAGCAGTATATTATACCTCTTCTTCACTTGCGGTGTTCGGGGAGATTTGGAAAGGACTGCAACTAAGTTAGTTTCACCATTGAGCCCGTGACATACTCTTCTGGAGGTACAACGCCTAATAAATTTCGACACTCTTCATTCCAATCTAGAAAGCTTGCGCCTGTAACTGTCATGCCATCCACTGGAAGTCCAAGTTGAAGCGCAACATCTTCTAGAGTGATCGTGCATTCACCACATGAAAAATGAAAAGTGTGGGTCTCGGGTCTCCATAGTTCAATCAACACACTTATTAACTCGGGCTCAAGTAGAAATCGTCAAACTTGAGCTGCATAATAAAATCCGGCTCTCTTTAAGTGGTCAATAATATATGGATGCAGGTCGTCAAGAAAAAATCCTCGAGAGTAAGACGCGACGAGTATCCTGTTGATAATTAATTTAATTATAAAAAATTAATAATGTAATACAGATAATATTTAAAAAATTTACTTACCTCTTGAAATACAACTGAGAATACGTGATTCTCTTGATATCTCAGCAATGATGATGAAGTCATTTTAAATCAACAAAACGTAGAGAAAATTTTCACTTTCAAAGCTAAGAGATTTTGTATGGAACAATGAAGAATTTGAAAGAGATTTTGATTTCTTTTGCATGAAATAAGAGGAGATTTTGTTTTTTTTTTTTTTTTTTGGTATAAAATAAGAAAAAAAAATTGAATTTATGAAATAAATTGGAAGAAAGAATGAAGGAGAGGAGGGTTTATATAGAGATAATGGTAAATAAAACCGAATTATCGGTAATTTGAGGGGGGGAAAAACAATATTTAGATAAAAAAAAAAAAAAAAAAAGTCGCTGAATTAACCACCAATGCAACACCAAACAAAATAAAACTTACTCTTTAAGAAGTGATTGCCATGCATTTATTATCAATGAAAAAATTCAACCTTAAATGCAATGCCACAATAAAAAAAACTCACCATCCAAAAAGCCAATTGGCATGAACTTATTCCCAACGAAAAAAACAAAAATTGAGGAAATCTTACTCTTATGATTTCCATTGAATTTAATGAATTTATTCCATCGAAAAAATAGTCAAAATCTACTTTATAATTGCGATGAATTTGGTTGAAAATGAATTTTTAAGATGAATTTAGGCTTAAAAAAAATCATGAACTTAACTAAATCTATAGTATGAAATTTCATCTTTTCATTATAACCAATTGATTCATTTAACAATTATTTGCACCCAATTAAACTCTTATGATCTTTTATTTTGGATAAGTGATCAGTCCAAAATCCAAACCAAGCCCATATAATGAATGACAAGACATGTATCCCACCTTCTTTGATCAACTTTCTCTTTAAAAAGTTTTAAGGGTATAAAAACCATTTCAAGAGAGATCGAAAAAACGTGATACGAAAAAAGTTAAAAAAAAAAAAAAAAAAAAAAAAAAAAAAAAGTTTAAGCATATTATAAGCTAACATGATTATTTAAACTTTTTTTTTTCTTTTCTTCTTTATTATTTTTGTGCACTTGACAAAATTTAATTCAAATTATCAGTACCACATAATATTTCGTTGTTAATTGGCAAAGGGAGTTAAACGCTTTCTGGTTTTTTATTCACATAAAGCAAATAGCAATCAATTGATTGCAATAAAAAATAAAAACTCAATTTGTTAGATTTAATCAAGTTTAAGAGTTTTTTTTTTATATATTTAAGACTTAAATTTACCTTCAATTGTAATTTCAGCCAAATAATATTAATTGCATATGTAACAGCAATATACTCAACAAGTTTGTCTGATCATAAAATTAAGAGTTCAAAACAAGTCATGCAAATCCTTTTTATTACTGCCATAAATATGCTTTAAAATGCAAATTCTATGACCTGCCTGAATATCCAATTGCAAAGTTGGAAAGCTCAGCAGAGACCATTTCTTTTCTTTTCTTTTTTTTCCTTGCACTATGTTTAGTAGAGGAAAAAAATAAAGGAAAAAGGTAAGGAAATAAAAAATGAAAGCAAGAAAATTTTGTTTTCATTGTATTTAATAAAAAAATGAAAAATAAAATATTAAAAATAAAATTATTATTTTAAATTGAATTGAATGAATATTTTTTTCTCACGTTTGAAAAGATTAATTTTATTAAAAAAAAATGTGGATACACTCATTTTCCATTTTTTTTTTCCTATTTCTCTCCTACAAAAAGAAGGAAATGATGAAAAAAATAAATTTTTCTTTCCTTCATTTTCAAACACAAATTGTAAAAGTGGTGACAAAATCCAAAAAAATAAATTGCATCTGAAAAATGAGAAATACAGTGTGAAAAGCCTTTAAATCTGAAACATTTGGGAAAATTTTGCCACATTGGTAAATGGTGGCAAACTGTGAACTTGCGAGCATTTCTCACACTGACTATCCTAACAAGAAAGAGTAAATATCTTGCACTTGAATCTGTGATCTTCCACTACCTAAGAATAATAAGCATTTACAATTTATGAAGTGATAGGGTATTTACAGACATTGAGGGATGCCCACATCAATAGTAAATAACCAAAGAATAGTAGTATAACTGCAATTGCCAAAATTATCTTCTCTTTTTGCCGTAACACTGCTGCAGTTTCCAAGACCAAATGAGAAGGAATGAAACAAGAGCCACTCCAATAGACAACCAGAAAATCACCAACAATTTTGGCATCGGCTTAGGATATAAACCTGATGGGTCGTGAAACGAAAACATTTAAAAAAAAAAAAAAAAAAGGTTAATGCTCAATTGCATTTCAAACTGGGGGAGTAAATCAACCGGAATATCATTATCATTAGCGTAAAACCAAATTAAGATTAATTCAAACAGACTCTAGCCAAATAATGTATGGGATTGGAACATACCATGTCCAAACTTGATGCACATGAGAAGCTCAACAATGCAAATTGCAAGGGAAAGCCAACAAAATGCTCCAACCTTTTTCACTGGTTTTCTGGAAAAAAAAATCGACAGTGTTTAAGTGAAACAAGAAAATTCTTCATTGGGTTATTAACATTTTTCCGGCATTATATATATATTTGCATCCAAATCAAATAGAGAGAGAAGGAGAGTACCGGTCTTGGAGGTATGAGTTGTACTCACGAATTGTTGGTATAGCTATTAGCCACCACAAGATCAACCTATACACAATCACAGGGTTTCGAGGAGGAATCCAGAGACAAAACTTTAGAAAGAATGTATTAAGTTCTACTGTCAAGAAGACAATGCAAAGGCTGAGAACTTGAATGAAACGCCATGGGCCAAGCAGCGGGTGCCATTCATCTTTGTCCCAGTGTGCTGGTGTAAATTGTCCTAATGTTCGTTTAACCTGACAACAGCAAAAGAGCAATGACCATTGCATGACTTGAAATTTTTTAACTATATTGGTCTATGAAAGATTCAAAAACTCTAACAAGGCAATTAAAAGGTGAAGCCAAGCTAAGTTTCCAAGCCAAGTGAAAAATATGAGAAACAGGAGGTAAAATAAAAAAACAAGAAACCATATATAAAAGGAAAAGGGACCATATTTCCACTTCCAAGCAGACTAAGGTTTAAATATTGCAGCAGTTTTCACATTTATAAAAAGTAATTACACAACAAGAAACATACTTTGCCAATGATGTTAGGCTGGCGACTTATACCAACCCACTCATAAGTTCTCCCGTCAAAGTACCTAACAGTATGCATTCCAGCCCAAATACCTACAACCAAACCAAATATGTTGTCAAAATACGCTGAAGAATCATTAACTCTTTATTTCCAGACCAGAAGAAACTAATAAAAAGAAAAGTGAAGTCCATATTCATGATAACAGCACAGACTAAGCACTTGAGATCATCAAAATACAAATGATAAACTAGACATGGAGAAACTCCTATTCCAACTTAGGTTGCACATATCAAAAAACTTAACTAGGGGATAACAAACAGTAAAGCAGACAACTACTATCATATGAAGGGCTACAAAAGGGTTACCACACCCACATCTATACTATTATATTCAGGGAGTAACTGAGTTTGGTGTCACAACTCATGAGTTAAGTATCACAAACTTGGCTATTAAAATTACATAAAAATCTAACAGAACAATAAAATAACATATTTAGATAAGAGTTATATTTGCCTTGCTAAGTAATATGATTGGGATCCACTTTAAATTTATTTTTTTTAATCAAGTGTTTTCTTGTTTCACATGCGCTTAAAACTACCTTTTTACTTGGAAAAAGAACACTGCCTTTCCACTTTCACCGACGTGGTTAGTGTGCATAAATTCTACTATTCTAGTAATGAATAAAAGTGTTGATACATCAGAACCTCATGACCCAGTTTATGATTTGTCATAGAAGCATCAACAAATGCAAGAAAAAATCAGCAGAACCAGAAATATTCAAATAGGATGGCAGCAAAATTCTTTGTCATACAACTAAAAACAAATAATGACAAAATAATGGGGCTGGGAACCCCAGATCTAATCTGAATTGGAGGAAATTTCCTACTTGAGAATATCAAAGCAGAAAATGCGATCCTACCAACAAATTATTTTATTTTATCACACCACATACAAACTTTCTAAAAACATTTGAATAGATAGAAAATGAAACTCAAAATAGAGTATTCCCAAAACCAGGTCAATCAGCTAATATATATTGTTCAGTTGCTTGTGCACTCTTCTATGATTCAAAAGCAGACAATCTCGTAAGCTACAGCCTACAGCACAAAGGTGAACAAAGGAAAAGAAAAATGAAATACAAAGGGAAACAAAAATGGCAATGCAGGATCTTACCAAACCAATTACACGTCAAAATATCAAGAATAATGCTGTCCCACCAGCACTCATTAAAGTTGGGTAGCATGTGTCGGAAGGTAAACTGTATATGCCATCATAGTAGTTAGTTTATTGATGCGAAACAGACAGCAAGGACATGCATAGACTTACCAATAATAATACATCTAAATGGGAAATGAGAACAAGAAGACAAACGATAAGCGTGTCCATTCAAAAAACTAACCTCCATCAACTCAAATCCAATTGAGAGGACCCAGAGAAGCGGCTGATTGCGGATTAAAATGGCCTTGCCCCACCAACCAAAGATGTGGGCTAGTACAAATTCATCAAATAGCGTTTCCTACAAATAATTTTTTTTATACATGACAAAAATTAGAAGTATGAAATAAAAAACCGTATAATTTGCATCAAGAAAATAGGCTCAAGCATGAAACTAAAATAAATACCTAAAGAAAAAGAGCTAAAAGAAGTAAAATACAGTAGAGAAGCCAGGTTGTGCAAGAAGATCCATACATAAACATTCTTGAACCTGCTTGAGGGATTTTCAGGAATATATATGCGACAATCAGCACCATAGGATCTTTCTGGAAGCTCTGCATGAAGATGCAAACAATAATCAAGAAACTTCAATATAATTAATAATAGTAGAACAAGTATGAAACTAAAAGCCTTTCAGATCAAAAGCAGTACCAACACCAAGGTCGGGATGGAGAAACTTCATGAACTGCCTAGCATCATCACGCTTCTGGAAAACAGAATTGAGAGCAACCATCACTAATCATTTATTCAACTATGGATGAAAGCTTTTGTGTGTGTGTATACAGAACCATTCCAGAACAATACTGAGTTACAACCATTTACGCATAGATACATGTATATTTCACGTTTTTTCCATGTATGTGTGTAGAGAGAGAGAGAGGGAGATGGAGATGGAGATGGAGATGGAATTTGATGTTTGTAAGTAGTGCACCTCAGCTTCTATTATGCAAGGGTGAGTGTCTGAAATTCTTAACTGATGACATGTTAGCACTTAACAGTACCAAAAGCCTTAAATTGTAACAATTATGAGTTGCAAGATTTTCCTAACAGGTCAACTAAAAGAGTCCAGGTGCAGTACATAATGTCGGCCAAGAACAGATAGAAAAGCTACTATAGATGAATACAAATATGCACATATAATATAAATAAATAAAACATCGCAATGGGCAAACAGTATAGATAAAAAATGAGAGCTGAATACACGGAAACTAACCTGGAAAAGCAAAAAAGTGAGTGCAACAAGGTAAACAACAGCCATTCCATGAACTAAACGCCAAATTGCAGGATGTGGCCGAATAAGGACCCTGCAAAGAAGTTTAAAATCTTGATCTGTTAGAGCAATAAAACTAGCAATCCACTAACCATTCTAATACGAAATTCTGGTGATTAAAACACGGATTCACACCAAAAAAAAAAGGAACACAGATTAAACTCTATAATTATCCATAAACAAAATTCATAGAATTCTGTCACCATCTTCTCCAGTCAGCATAATCATAATAGAATTGCTGACATCATCAAAACCATTTTAAGTTTAGGGCTGATCAAAGGGATCTTATAGCAAATGCAAATACATAATCCACTTTAAATTTCACCTGCCCCCGCCCATTATAAGGTTCAACCTTTTTTAAAATGTAAAACTTTGATGCACATAAAGCCACTAAGGCAATAAAACTGTGAATATTTATAAAATAAAATTACTTAATGATGATAGAGATGAGTTAGTTCTTCACCCAACATAATATACAGGCCACATTAACAATGTATTTGCTTTAATAGCCTAGAGAAACCACCTGAAAGTCATTAATAATCTCCCAGGCAAATTTTTCAGCCTTCCTTATCACAAAAATCTCTGAAGGTTCGAGTATCTTTAGATAGATATATATTCTGAAAAAGGAAAACTCAAAATTCTATTTTCTAAAAGGTTACAGAAAATATCAATTCTGTAGCTTTCTAAGGAAGTTTCCTAATGGACCAAAAGAATAGTAATGCAAACCAATACCAAATAATTTATTTTCTCTCGGAGGGTTTAAACCAGCTACTAACTACTAATGCAACCAACCAAAAGAAATGCACCAAGGTAAAAGTACTCAGTCAAATGGGAGAGACTACACCTTAATTTGGACCATGTTAAAAAAGTAGACAAACATAAGTAAAAGGCTTTTACGGGCGAAATAGACAAGGAAAATATGATGCATGAACTGCAGGCCAAGATGATAATATGGCTCCTTTAAAATTAAATCCATCTCCATGTTTCTTCCTTCATATAAAGCGACAAAGCCTTACCAATTTCCAGAGGCATTTGGACTCCCAAATTTTTAAAAGTGAATTCTCCAAAAACCAAGGTGACTTGCTGGAGAAAAATAATCTAGTCATACCACTAGATAACAAGAATGCACAAGCAAATCTTTAGAGACACATATGGTAGAGAATCCAATGGCAAACAGTTAAACAGACCAAGTTCTACAGAAGAAATCAAACTAATAACTTACGTAGAAGGAGCCTGCAGCAAGCAATAAGCTAGAAAAACTGCAATCATTGCCCATACACCCCTACAATAACAGCCCACATGAGCAACTTAAAATATGTTAGCAAGTAAAAAAGAGAAGACAATAAAATGCCATTAGAAATAAATAGAAACCTTTTTACAGATGTTACAAGATCGCCAGATTCACTGTTCTCAAGGGCTCCACTTGCCCAACTGGTAGACATATACAGACAATAAATAAATAAATAGTAATATAAGAATTGAGAGACAATTTTAAACTAAAAAAGAGAATAAGGTTCATTCCTTCAACAAAAAAAAAAATATCCAGATTATTTATGGTTTTCTATGTATCATAAGGAAAAAAAACTAAACAGTAGGATGCAACTTAAGAACATGCCAACATGGTACTAGTTCCACCTGGTAAAAAACATTTAAAGAACACTATTATAAGAAATTACATTCATGTTAAATGGAAGAAAAATGTATAATTTCCGGGTGCTGCATTTAGTCAAATAGATAATACAACAATTGTTTGCCTTACAGTACAGTTAATTTTTCAAGGGAAAAATGGAAAAATAAAAAAGAAACTACTATATTTGAATAACATTTGTTCAAATATATAGATTCAAAACAAATATGTACGCTGCCATGAGATTTTCCTAAAAATTTTAAAATAATCTCCAACACCATAGCATCATTGTAACCATAGTGTCCATTTTAAAAAACAGACCCCATCCCCTGGCTCAAAACCTTGATTCACTGAACATGTTGGCGACATTATAACAGCATCAAGAATGGAGACTAGCAGAAAAACTAATTGAAACTGAGAATTTAGCTTTACTTAGCAAATCCTTTCCAAATCATTGTAAATGCAACAGAAACAAGTTCCAAAATTAGGACCCACAGACAATCATATGGTTGATGACAACCAAAAGATTGACAGTCATTCGCAACAAAAACATGAGCATAAATTCAAAGCAAAATATAGAAGTTCTAGGACAGAAAAGAAGATTCTATGTGTAAGTAAAGATAAGTGACCAACAACATAAAAGATGTATTCTAATCTAACAGGGGAGAAAAATGCACAATTTACAGTTGAATTGCAGCTAAAAGAGGAAGTATATATTAAGCAGCGCACTCACATAAGAAAGCATGCACCAATAAATAATAATGAAATAGTACGAGGTTTGTACGCCCATGCAGTCCATGGATCTAGTTCATCAACGGAATATGATAAACCGGTATCCCCATTTTCTTGAACAAGATGATCTCTTCTCCTCACTCTCCTATGACCATTAGGTTCCATAGGCTCTCAGTGTTTCAGAAATACACTGCAGAACAACATCATAATTAAGATTCAGGGAATTGAACTTGAGAATTTCTAAACATGACAATCTTACAACAGTAAGAGAAAATCTAATCTAAATAAGTTACTGTACATACAAAAAGAGCAGTACCAGAGCTAAGCACCAAAGAAAGAGGGTGTCGACAACATATATGAACATGAAATACAATAAATTCATTCACTAGATCTAACATTAAAAGAACGTGTCTTATTAACCAACTTTATGGGGAAAGAAGAGGATAAACTTAGCATAAGCATGAAAACATCTTCAATGCAACAATTTTTTTTTTTTTTTTTTAAAAAATGGCAAGCTCTTATCATCATATATATCACCAAAAGAGATACTTTTATCTCTCTTTTTTATGGTTTAAAAAAAAAACTTTGGGAGGATTTCCATTAAGTCTGATACCAAGATATCATTCAACATTCAGTAAATATCACCAAAGATATATGGCTCTCTCTCTCTCTCTTTTCAGAACTTTGTAGGGGGTGTTTCCCAAAAGTAGATATTAAGCTATTTCTTAATGAGCAATGTTTTTTAAAGATATATAAACAGTAGTTATCTCCCCATTAATTCATGCAGGTTCAAGGGGAGACTGGACAGCCACCATGTAAGTCCCATGTTAACCAAAACATTTACATCATTTTTATGGGTAAACACAGATATAAATCTCTCATCATACATATGAAAAATATATAAAACCGAACTCACACCATTATTGTTGATGTGGTGGCACAACCAATTTTTTTATGTCATCTTAACTGCAGGGGAAGATTTGGTTACTACAAAAGCTATAAGCATTGTAACGGAGACATTGAATTCGCAGAACGACCAAAGACAAGCCACATGTTGGCCAGGAATGTGCAAAAATGCAAGACCAATTAAGTAAGACAAATTGTACACTAGTCTAATGAAAGATGTAAAGAACAATCTTATGAAGGATGAAAGCAAACCAGTAAACCATCTCTAAAGCTATGGTCCCTACAGCTTGGCCAAGAATTGAAACTCATATTTAACACCAGTTCATATGATGTGACAATCCACTTTCCTACAGAGAAAAGTGATATTCGACATTGTAATCTATCTACCACAAAATGATTATCAAAATAGTTGCACAACCAATTTTTTTATGTCATCTTAACTGCAGGGGAAGATTTGGTTACTACAAAAGCTATAAGCATTGTAACGGAGACATTGAATTCGCAGAACGACCAAAGACAAGCCACATGTTGGCCAGGAATGTGCAAAATGCAAGACCAATTAAGTAAGACAAATTGTACACTAGTCTAATGAAAGATGTAAAGAACAATCTTATGAAGGATGAAAGCAAACCAGTAAACCATCTCTAAAGCTATGGTCCCTACAGCTTGGCCAAGAATTGAAACTCATATTTGACACCAGTTCATATGATGTGACAATCCACTTTCCTACAGAGAAAAGTGATATTCGACATTGTAATCTATCTACCACATAATAATTATCAAAATAGTTGCTTTATTACCCTTGTAGCATTCAAAGCTAATTGTCATTTTAATCATCAAAAAGCAAAAAATTTCACTAGCAGGACAAGATAAAAGGATGCAAATTTTAAGGTACCTCTCAAAAACTTGTTTTGAGAAGAGAATTTCCAAGGACCATTACAATAGTTTTAGCAGTATTTCTTTAAAAACAACGTTAAATACTCCTCACATGGAACTAAAATAGAATCATTTCAGATCATTAAATCATAACCCACAAGAGCGATCTCAAGCTTGGCTAAATCTCTTTAAAACAGAATAATAGTTTGTAAATAGGCATCCAGGCCTTGCGTTTATGTCTTAGAAAACTTAAATGCAAAAAAAAAAAAAAAATGCACCCATAACAAAGCAAACAGCTTCACCATGACAATTCTTATACTTTGAAGCAAAAGCAAAGCCCATATATAACAACTCTAAAAAAGCATTAATATCAAATCTCAGCAGACTATATAGAAAAGAACAAATGCAAATTCCTTTCTGATAATGGAAAAAATAAAAATTAATCATTTTCCATGTACAGAATCAACAAATTCTAAGTCGGAAAAAGTAGAATGGAAATATGCTTACGAAGAAAAGTAAAAATTTATTCACATGCAGATCATAATTAAACTTATAAACCCATTCAAAAATATATAAATAAATCCAATGATCCTCAGTAGTTGCTAGACCTTTTTTTAAATTTAAAAAAAAAAAAAAAAAAAAAAAAAAAAAAAAAGTAGAAGTACTATAAGGTTTAACACAAATAAATAACAGTTTTAAACTCATGCTGGAAGTTTTAAAGGGGGAAAAAAAATAGTATAGTTCAAGAATAAAAAGTAACGGATGCTTTATTATTAAGCCAGTCAAGAAAAGTGAAGTGTGGATAAGTAAATTTAACCCGTAACTGAAAAAAAAAATAAAAAATAAAAAAAAGAAGAAAAGAAACGAATCTCAAAAGGTTTTATTGCATGTAAACAGAAAAGCATTAGACCAACAAAAAAAAAAGCTTATCTTAAAAAGGAAAAAAAAAACAATTGAAAGCAGGCAATGGAAACAATTACTCACAGAGAATTAGTGAAAGGAAGAAAGAGAGATTATAAGGAAATGATTGAATAAGTTTTATATAAAAACTGGAAAAAAAGAAAAGGCGAAGAGAAGAGAAGAGAAGAGAGAGAGAGAGAGAGGCATTGGTTGAGATTAAAAAATATTTCCGTGCAGCTTTCAGGTGGAGAGATTGATAGATAGATTTTAGACTTATGTGGGGAGAAGAGAAGAGAAAGAGAGGGCCTAACCGTACGATGGAAGTTAGCAGAAGCTCGGCAGCGGTCCGATCCCTTGGTGTTTCCGTGTCCCAAGGCGAAGAGGAAGACGTAAAACAAAGATGAATGAATAAATTGAATGATAAAAAGGAGAAATGAAACAGTATGTGTTTTTCATAAAAATCTGATACACTTTCAAACAAACACATTATGTACTTTCATATTTATTTATATATATGTATATACTATTACTATTTTACCAGAGAAAAATAATAATAAATTAAAAAAAAAAAAGATAAAAGAGGAAGGAAGGAAGGAAGGAAGAAAGGAAAGTTATCAGTTTTATTTTTGGGGGTTTTCGGTTTTATTTCTTGACTATGGAACGGCAGCAGCGGCATCGGCGAAAAGGGGAAGGAAAAATGGGATGAAATTTTTTTAAAACCCAAAAAAATAAAAGTATGAGAGAGAGAGAGAGAGAGAGAGGGGGGGGGGAAATGGAATGGTACTTTTTTTGGTCAAAGAGAGATTTGAAGATGTTTTTTTGTTAAGATACGGAAACCATGAGATGAGAATGTGAGATTTGAAGAAAGAAACAGTGTGTCATATTTATTATTTTTATATTATATTCCTTATTAATGATATAAATAAGTTTAATTAGTCAAACATCTTATCATTCATTTTGAAAATTCAAATATATTTGAAATTATTTGTAAATAAATTATCGTATACATAGATTTGAATTTAATCGTTTAATTCATACAATAATTTTTAAAAAAATAATATTTAATAAATTTAAAATTTGAATTTAATATATATAATTTTTTCTCATATTTTAATTTATGCACACTCTTTGTATAAAAAAAAAATCCTACACATGATTAAACCTGCTCAAGGGCCGGGCAACTCGCTAGTCCGTATTGGACCAGAATTAGATAGGGATTTTTCATTTCAGATCGGTTCGATGAGACCCAAATTATTATTTTTATAATAAAAAATTATATATTTTTATAATTATATAAATATAATATAAAAATTAATTTTTTAATATTATTTAAACAATAAAACGTGCTTGTAAACCAATCCAAACCTGTTCAGAGCCTAGCTTAGATAAATGAAGAAGAAAACTTTCGAGTCAAAATTCGATCCAACTCATGAGCAAATCTATACATAACTAGTCCATAAGTAATATTGCCATTTTATTTTATTTGAAAGAGATAATAAATTTAAGCTTTTTAAGCAAGAAGATAAATGCATTTATTGTTGAATTAACTATATATATATATATATATATATCAACTATAATGAAAATTGAGTTCTAAGGGATTTATAGAGAATTTTTTAATTTAGTTAAAGGTTATTTTTGTCCAATTTTGTTTGGTAGTGAAGACAAAAATATTTTCATTTAAATCATTTGAAAAAAGAAAAAAACAAAGGTTGTCGAGAGGGAGAAGGAAAAGAGGGGTGAGAAGAGGGAGAAGGAAAAGAGAGGTGGTTGAGGGAGCAAAACGGTGACGGAGGAAGAGAGAAGAGTAGGAGGAGAGAAAATTGAGGAAAAAAAAGGAAAGGGAGGAGGAGAGAGAAGGTCGTCCACTACAGAGGAGAGGAAGAGAATGAGCGAAGCGGTCGGCTGCCTTGATCGGCAATGACAGGGCAGACAATCGGCCAGTTGGAGGAGAAAAAGACGAAGAAAAGAAAGAAAAAAAAAGAATTTTTTTTGTTATTATTGTTTTAATTTTTTATTTTATTAAAAAATTAATAAATATATATATTTTGTTAATTTTTTAAATATTTCTTTTATTTTTTTATTAAAAAATTATAAATATAGTTTATTATTTTTATTGATTTATAACTTTATATTTTTAAAATTAAACAAAAATATATTTTTTCTTTGTTTTCATTCATTAAATCATTTTTAAATAATGTAATAAAATTATTTTTATATATTTTTTTTTGAAAAAAATTAATTCCCGCAACATGTACTGATAAATTTCTAGTATATATTAAAATTGAGTAAATGGAATTCAAGGGAAATTTTTTTAAATAGTTTAAAAACAATTTTGTCCTATTATATAACACCAAAAATATAATGGATCTTACTCGTCATGTGTCGAGCTTCATAGCACGACACGTCATGAGTTTTTTTTTTTTTTAGATTTTTTATTTTATTTTAAATGATGTATTTTAAAAGGCTGATTTTTACATTGATTCACTGATCGATTTAAGATTCATATTGATCCGTTCGGGGAAAAAATTAAAAAATAAATTTATTTTATTAATTATTTTTAGTTATTTTTAAATCATGTATTTAAAGGGATTAGTTCGTACGTTGACTCGCGAGTCAATTTAGGATCCATACGAAGAAAAGTTAAATTTTTTTATTAATATTTTAATTTTAAATGATGTATTTAAAAGAGTTGGTTCACACATTGATTTGCGGGTCGATTAGGATCCGTACCCGAGCCGCTCGGAAAAAAAATAAAATAAAAAATTATTTTATTAATTATTTTATATTTTATTTTTAAATGATGTATTTAAAGATGATGGACTGCACATTGACTCGCATGTTGATTTAGGATCCGTACCCGATTGTCTCGAAAAAAAATTTTAAAAAATTTTTTTTTTATTAATTATTTTTTTTTTAAATTTAAATGATGTATTTTAAAGAGTTGATCTGTACATTGACTCACAGAGAGATTTAGGATCCGTACCAGACCCGCTCGAAAAAAATAAAATAAAAATTTATTTTATTAATTATTTTTAGTTTTTTATTTTATTTTTAAATGATGTATTTAAAGAGGTTGGTTTGCACGTTGACTAACAGGTCGATTTAAGATCAGTACCCGACCGTCTCGAATTTTTTTAAAAAAAAGTTTTATTAATTATTTTAATTTTAAATAATGTGTATTTAAAAAAGTTGGTTTGCACGTTGACGCGCGGGTCAATTTAGGATTTATACCCGACCCGTTCTAGAAAAAAAATTATTAATTGTTTTTTATTTTTAAATGATATATTTAAATAGGTTGGTCATCACGTTGACCATGTGTCAATTTAGGGTCCGTACCCTACCGTCTCGGGAAAAAAATTTAAAAAAATTTTATTTTATTAATTATTTTTATTTTAAATGATATATTTGAAGGGGTTGGTTCGCACATTGACTCGCGGGTGATTTAGAATCCGTACCCGATCCGCTCGAGAAAAAAAATAAAAAATATATTATTTTATTAATTATTTTTTCTTTTATTTTAAATAATGTATTTAAAGGAGTAGGTCTGCACGTTCCGTGACCCGATCCGCTCGAAAAAAAAAGTAAATAAATAAATAAATTTATTTTATTAATTATTTTTATTTTAATTGATGTATTTAAAGAGGTTGGTCATCACGTTTACTCGCGAGTCGGTTTAGGATCGGTACCCGACCCGCTTGGGAAAAAAAGTTAAAAAAATGATAAAACGAACTTGCTGCTAACCTATGTGAGAAAATCGATCATACGAGAGAATAAAATACAAACCACAATTTTCTTCTCATATTTTTTATTTATTATTTTTTACCTCTTATAAATAAAAATATACACTTTACAATAAAGTATAAATATTTTTCAAAAATACATATAAATAACATTTGAGAATGTATTTGAATTATGTAATTTATAAATAAAAATTATCATAAATTTAATTTTTATAATTAAAAAATAATTATATTAATATTATTACAATTTAAAAATATAATATTTCAATAAATAATTATTATTTAATAAAATATAAACTAAAATTTATTTTTTATTATTAATTAATTAAACTTTTATAAAAATATTAAAATATCCCGGCAAAGCGGGGCTTTTTTCTAGTATATATATAAAAGACGGTAATCGCGATCAATATGATAAAGATATCGGATCAATTCGAAACTTTACGTGTACGACGAATACAATTATATTGTTAAATCAGATGGTCGGTTTGTTAAAATATAAATCGTATAAAAATGTATGAAAGTGTGTAAAACTAGTTTAGTTTTACACTAATATAAGTGGATCCCTTTCTCTCTCTCTCTCTCTCTCTCTATATATATATATATATATATATATGAGGAGGGATCTACTTACATTAGTGTAAAACTAATTTAGTTTTACACATTTCTATAATTTTTTATACGATTTATACTTTAACAAATCAATCGTTGGATTTAACAATATAATTGTACTTGTCATGCACGTAAAGTTTTGAATCGATCCGATATCTCTATCATATCGATCGAGAATACTATCTTTTTTAATATATATTTAACGATCGAAAGTTTTTTACATCGAACAAATAGTTAGACATTTTTAATTTACTTGAAACTCGATGTGCATGATCTACGTGAATAGAATATGAAATACGAAGGTCGGATTAAATAAATATAAATCGTATAAAAAGTTATGAAAGTGTGTAAAAGTAAATTAATTTTACACTAGTATAATTGGATCTCTCTCTCTAAGTTCAAAGTAAAATCATGATCAAACCTCTATACATAGGTCGAGATATCCTTGCGGGTTGAACTCGATTGGGTTGGGTCTTCAACAAGGAATCTAGCTCAAATTATTATTTTAATAGTAAAATTTTTTATTAATATTTAATTTTAAATTATTTTTATATTTTTATATTTTAATATTATTTTGACTAGTCAACAGGTCAAATGCGCCCAAATGGATGAGTCGGACCGGGCCTAGATAAGACTTTGAAAGTGTCAACCGAGCTTGACCCCAACCCATGAATGTTGGTAGTTTAGAATATTGGTAGATTTTATTATTCTACATTAAACAAAAAAAGTTTTTTGAAATAATTTTGGTGAATTAAGTACCTTATAGTAATGACAAAATTCTATCCAGCTTTCATAAAATATAGATTATGAAAAGATATGTTCGTCTATTAAGTGAAAAAATTTGTATTTGTTCACCAAAAATGGTAATGTTTAATCTTTAATGAAAAATTACAATTGTTCACCAAAAATAATAATGTTAAATTATTGATGAAATATTACAAGTGTTCATCAAGAGTTATCTTATGAAAAGACATATATTTTCATCAATTATATATATATATATATATAAAAATCTGTAGAACCATATTCATTATTCTATTTAGAGTGTTTATGACTTTGTTGTATCTTGAAGACATATTAAAATTTTAAAAAAAATGTTCTACACTCATCAAAGTCATCTTAATTTTTTAACTTTTTTTTTTTTTTTCATTCTATAGTTTTCTAACGATCTTAAGCCTTTAATGTGAAGAAATTCCATTTTCTTAATGGACAATATATAAGGAAAAGAAATTGGCAAAATCTAAAATTTGCAAGAATTGTGACAAAAAAATGTAGTTTCCTTTTGTGGTACTAGATAGGTTTTTTTTTTTTTTTTTGTTTCTCTTTGAAAAATTGTTATGCAATTTTATTTGTTAAATGCTTGAATAAAGTTGCAATCATGGGTTTTGATGAAGATCTTTTTATTTCTTAATATAGCTTTTAATGTTAATTGAAATGTTGAACACTAGTTTGCTAAAATTACTTCATTATATTCATTAATTTAGAGGCAATTTCTATAACATAAAAATCAAAACTCATAGTGATAATTAAATGAAAGTATCTTCATGCACGGATAGTGTTGATTTATATTTATGGCTTATATTGTGAATATATTTGCTACTTCAGTTGGATTTTATTTTAATCCATGATAGCCACACAATAATTTTTAAAATTTGAATCAATTTGATATACATGCATGACCTTAAATACCAAGAATTATGAATATAGAAACGTTTAGTTTTAATCTATATAATAGATTTGCTTACGATATTTAAGATTTCTATAATGTGAAATTGGTATAAAACTAATATATATTGTTTTCTGTTTGATATGCATGTATACACAAGAATCTATATAAATTTATGCTATATTATACTTCGTGTGACAGAAATGCATATGAAAAGGTCATGCTCAATTGTGATGCCTTGAAAATCTTTGTAATATCTAGGATATAAATAATATATCCATTTTTGTGAAAACAAGAAAAAATAGCTAAAGTGGCTATTAAATTTTCCAATCTTTTATGGCAAATTTTAAGAATGAACAAAGATCACTCAATAGTTATTTCATGATTTGCGTTCATATTATGTGAATTACATGCTAATGAACTGGAACAACCATGAGCCTAAAATTTAACATGAAGTACTTGCTAAACTTTGATCATGAATCTTATATATAGTGTTGTGAAATCTTGATAAGATGACGATTAAGTTAAATAAAATTATAAAATTGAAAATTTCAAGAATTGCTTCTAGCCATGAAAAATTTGTAAATCTTTTTTGAAAGGGAATCAAGTATATATGCTCTTGTCATAAAACTATATTTTATTGTTTATATTACAAGCTTGCATTTTATTAAGAAGAGAACAATGCATGATAGATATTTTTTAATTTATGTATTGTTTCAATATTTATTTCTTAATGATTAAATACAATGTTTATATTATGCAAAAAAATAAATATTTTATTTGAGATAACAGCAATTGAAGTTATATTATTCTTAGTAATTTGATAAATTATTTTCTATTTATTTAATGGAATCCTTTATATATTTCATAATTTGGACACAAGCTTTATAGAGTTATGTGGTTATGCACGAAATTATGATTGTTATTAATGACATGAACCATAACGGTGGAAATGGTTTTGGTATCGGTGATGAAATAAATTCATCATGTAGGTTGAAATGAAATAAAATATCCAAAACCAAGATATCATAGATTGAAGCAAATAATTTGTAGATTATTGGCAAAATATCATAGGTTGAAGTAAAAAATATGCCTTTGCTTATCAATTTTTCATATTTTATTTCAATAAAATATGCAACAAAAATAAAATATAAGTTTATTGGCAATGCACAAAGACGAGTGCATGTTAAACATTTTTATTTATGAAGTAAAACTTTGGTCCCATAAGTTGAAGTACGAGGGATACTTGAATAATATGTAGGTGCTTATTAGTTGAACAAGTTCACTGAACATGACTTGCTATGAGAACTCCATTTGGAATGTCACTTAAGCGTCTATGAAAATATTCTCATGTGTCACTCGTGTATCTTAGACTTGTGATACCATGTCATCAATTATACAGAGAAACCAACAAAATTGATAATTAGAGAATTAATAATAAACTCAAATTGTTTGATTTATCTAATCCAATTTAATTAAGGATTACAATGTTTATATTTATTTGCAACATGTTAAAGAATCTAATGGATCACATATAGAACGTGGCTTGTGAAAAGTAAAACTGTTGAACTTAATTGAATTAAATAAGAGATTTATAATGACTAAATTTTAAAGTCTTTAGGGTTGGCTGAACTTCATAGTCCTATTTGAATTAGGACTATGATAGGCCACATTACAAGTCCTATTTAAAATAAGATTTGGCTAAACCTTCCCCTATTTAAAGGAGCTCTATGCCACCCCTCTATCATTTAATGTATTAATTAATCAATTCAGATCTGAGTCATCTTTTATCTCATGTATTGAGTATAAATTGAGGAAAAAAAAAAGTTAGAGAGCATTCGAAGATTCTACTAGCATAGAATTTCGACTAAGCTTCTTCCAAAACCTTGTGAAGTTTTTTCCACATTCGTGTGGGTCAACATTAGAAACAGGACACTTGGACCAAGTTTGGAGATCTTGGAGAGTTAATCTTGCCATCACTGAAATAGCAAAGTAAGATAAATTTTGCATTAGCTGATTAATGTTCTTGATTTTGTATCTTTTCAATGTGATGCATGGTTTGTAGGATTGAAATTTATTTAAATTTCGTTGCATATACATATTCTTATCATGGCCAATTCCAAACAAGTAGTAAAACTCGCACCGTTCACAAAAATCAACTTTTCAACAAATACTTTTTTAATTGGATCAGTCAGTTGAATTGAAAACTAAGACTTTCACCAGTTCAACATTCAATCCAATCAAAAAAAAAAAAAAAAAAACATTCAATCCAATTATTAAGACATTGGGTAAAACACAGAAGTAATTCATTTCACGACTTTTTTATTCTTGAAAAAAAAAAAAAGAATTTAAACCATTTATTTAATAGAAGATACATACGCCAAATATTAAATCAATTATTCATTTACTTATTTTAATCATTTTGGTTTATAACCAACTTCATAATAAAGACCCTACTACTTTCTTTTTGCAAACAAAAAAAAATCACTATTTACTTTTTTTTTTTTTTTTTTTGTCTTTATCTCTTGTATTCAGTCATGCTTTATATAAAAATCTCGTCGGCTTTAGTTTTTGTTTTCATATTGATGAACTAAAGATGAGAAATATATATATATACATATATATATATATATTATCTTTTCTTTTAGAAAACAAATCTAATTTATAATAAAAAAAGTACAACTATAATTAGATAAGTAGAATTTGTTTGTGCTTCACTCCAAATGGAAGGAGCTAGAAAGGGGAAAAAGAGTTAACCTTTTAACTTGTTAATAAGAGTAGAAAAAAAAATCAAAACTAATTTAGAGATGAATTAAAAAAATAGTAAAATGGTACCTTCTCAAAGGATAAATCATAAAATCCTTTTTCTAAGCTTATTGTTGTTAGTCTATTACAATTCTCTCTTTTTCTATGCATATAAAATTCTTTTCTTTTTTACCTTTTTTTTGCCCATAACTCGAGTACATGAAGTAAAAGAATTCTCCTCATTTTAATTTCTTTGATACTATAATACAAGTTGATCTTTGTAAAATTAATTAAAATAAAAATATAACACATCTTGTGTAAGAAAGAATATGTATTGATGATTGAGAATATGCTTTTTTTTTTTTAATATATGGTGCCAATGATTTTGTTTATATATGCTAAAACTTTATGGAAACTAACTTAATTACTATTTTTTTTACTATATGCAATTATACAATTTTCTGTTTCTTACGTGTTCATGATACATAATTTTACAACGCAATCAAACACTAGCTTTAAAAAATGATTAAAGTTGATAAAATAAAATGGTTTTTTAGATATGATATGATTTTTCGGTATGGGGATTGGTACCAAATATTCAAAGTTTAAAATGTTCATGTCAAACTTTTAGAAAAAAAATAGAATCAGTGACAATTAATTACCTCTTTAATTGCAACCTTAAGATTTGTTTTTTTTTTAAGATTACTTGTTTTTAAGATAGAATCTGCTAATTACCTCTTTAATTGCAACCTTATTTGTTTTTAGATTTCTTGTTTTTAAGACTGAAACTAAAATTGTAAAATTTTTAGATCCAAAGTTCATTCCCATCATTTTAATATGTTTATTGATATATTTTTGAATGAAATGATTATGTCATATTATCTAGTCATGTTTCATTAAACTTTAAATACAAACCTATTTAAAGCTGATTAAACTAAAAAAAGCCATTCAATTAGTCTAAATCCGAATCCGATCCACTCGACTTAAGACAATTTGGACTCACCTACTTTGAAAATGAAATGGCTCAAACTCGAATTAACCCTAATATGAAATGATCCAAAATATTAACTCGAAACAACCCAAAATTATATTGTTTAGACTTTGAATTCAATAATTTATACCCGAAATGACTTGAACCTAATGACTCAGATCCAAATAATCCAAATGTCAAACTCGAAAGATCCGAACCCTAAATGATCAAAACCCAAAATAACTCAAACCCAAATAATCAAACCCGAAATGACTCAATCTATACCAGATCCGACTCACCCTCACCCTCTTGCCACCTACTTTAATTTCATCAAAAGATTGAAACTAAAATTGTCAAAACTTCAAGATTATGTGTATACCTACTTTAATTTCATCAAAAGATTGAAACTAAAATTGTCAAAACTTCAAGATTATGTGTATGTGTGTGTGTTTTTTTTTTTTTTGGCAAAGTTTAAAATCTCTAGCACATGTTTTTTTTTTTTATTATTATTGCAGATAAAAATTTTGAGTTACAAGATAAAATTTTCAATCTCATTAATTCCATTATATCCATACTAAAATTCAAACTCGAAATTTTGAAAATAAATCTTTTAAGTTTTAATGGTTATTGAAGCTATCTTCAATAACACCAACCGAAAATGCCAGTTAATTTTGGACTTCAAATTAACAAAGTTTGTAATGTGTGATTTTGATGATCTTTACTTTTGAAGTGAATCAGTCGAGTAAAACTGGATCAAAAGACACTGATTTGTAAATCAATCAAACAATTTTAGCTCAAAAAGAGATCGTTGAACTTATGAGTCCTTTTGAAACTACAAACAGGTTGTTTAAAACATTAAAAGTATGAATTAGAAATGTTTAAAGAAAACTTAAATCAAATAAAAATAAATCACTTAGAATTGAAATTAATGGAGAACAAAGAAATAAGCTTATTCAATTGAGGCTTTTGGCGATGATGAATTTGAAAAAAGTGAATTGTTGATTACCTGAATCTCTTGTGGTTACAAATCACTAAAATCAATACTAAACAAAGAAATTCTCTCGGAGAACTTGACAAATACTAAACAAACTTAAAATTAAAATGATTGAAAAGATCTTGAAGGAAATAAGCTGAATTGAGTGTAGGTTGAATTGAAGTTGTATTGTGTAGGTGTGTCATCCTCTTCTTGTTGGTTGAACTCTTCTATTTATAGAGTTTGTGGCTCGTAAGATCATGCCATGTATCTTTGCATTCAAATCTGCCACGTCCATGAGCTATAAAGCTTCTTTATCCTAAAATGCAGCAATTACCTTCACTTCCAACATCTAGTAATTGATTTAGTATCATAGCTTAACTAAGTCTTTCAACCTTGTTGCACAATTGTAGGAATAATTTTCTTTGATTTTTGCCCACTACGGCAGATCAGGAGCTGTTCCATACAATCTTGAACCTCCCGATTTTTTTATGATATTTAGGCATGTAGTTATTGACTTGGTCTCTCTTTATTGCAGTTAAGTCGATTTTCATCACATTGCTGATTTTTGGGTTTAGCAGATTTTTGTCAACCACATGTTTGTTTGTAATTGGCTGATATTAATCAGACTTCATGAAAAAATAATCTCTTTGATAGCTATAGATTCTGAAATAAAATCAAGAGTAATTGCTATGATATAGGAGCTTTCAATTATATTTGTAATCATTTCTATCTTGACCAAATCTTTATCATTCTTAAAACTAATTTTAACAAATAATATGATCTTGGGCCTGAAAATTACAAACAAATATCATGTGTCAATAGTATAACAGATGAAACAAATATGATGTAAACTATGGGTAATAAGGTTTATCCTCTTGACTAGTGAGGACTACATATTTTATTGAAGCCGGTCAAAAGGAATCTAGATTAGACACCAAATAAGTTAACCTAGCTACTATAAATTCTCTTTTAAATGTTGATGTTTAGATAAGGATTAAAAGAAGAAAAAAAAGTGTGTTTGGGTGTAACTAATACAAGAATTGTACATGCATGCATGTTCAAAATGTTGTGGTGAGTCGCATTTGGATGCGCACGAAACCAAAGGCTAAAAGGGACAAGTTGAAAAGGATAGTGGGCGAGAAAAGAGAATAAGAGATTCGTATGGGTTACCTATAGATTAAAAAAATATAGAAAATCGTAAACAAGACGTCATATGGGATGATGAGGGTGGAGGAAAAATGGGCCACGAACAAGCATAAAAGATAAGTAAAATTCAAGAATCACTTTTGATCTTTGTATAATATTATTTTAATTAATGATTTTTTAAAATTTAATTTTATGATTCACGACTTTTTTAGAATATTTTAAATCCACTCATTTATCATGATTAAAGTTTTATTGAAATTAATACCATGTAAATATCTCGTGGCATAAATTTTAACTAAAAAAATAAGCTTACATTTAGTTTTTGACATGAATATTCATATGGACGTTCATGTGACACAAAATATATTATACAATCCTCTTTGTGTTGTTGGAAGTTAAGAGAAAAGCATCTATCTTTTTTTAAATAAAAAAGCATCTATCTTTTTGTATTGATAGAACCATGTGAGATATTATGAGATCTACTGTGCTAAACTTTTTTTTAATTATTATTATTAAAAAAAAATTCCTTTGAATAAAATGGGGCTGTTTTGTTTGTCAATCACAAATCACATAGATGTGGAATCTTGACCGGCAGATGGATTTAATTTGGATGATAAAAGTAGATTGTCATGCATATGCTCAATCTCCCCCTTTCTTTTCCTTTCTTTCTAATCAAAATCACCTCAAAAAATGGCCAACGGGGGAACTGCCATTTTCAACCTGATTTGAATCTTATATAAAAAAAAAAAAAAATACCAAGAAAAGCTCAAAATCTTGACTATGACAACTTAACAAGTTAACATAGTCGACATCTAATTTATATATACAAATAAAAATGTACAGTTATGATCAATCGAATTAAATATTATATTTCATAAAATAAATAAAAAAGCAAACGAAACCAATTCAATAAACAAAATTAAACTTAATTCACAAATAATGAGATTTAAATATGAAGTTAATTTCAAGATTTTTGAATGAAGATTTGATATTGAAACATTGACAAGGGATAAATTAAGATTTACATAATGATATTAAAAAGTTACATCCCATTTCAATGCTTAAAAAATATATATATGTATATTTTTTTTTAAAGGAATTTAAAAAAAAAAAAAATCATACATCAATTATTAAATGAAATGTACTGATACAAAACCCAAATGTGATAGACCTTCGGGCATATACTAAAAAAACATGGGAAATAAAAAGAAAAAAAGGTTGCTAGGTACGAATTTTATTACTTTGTCATGATAAAAAATGTCATCTGCCATTATGAAAGTAGGCCAACCTAATTATATATGGGAACAACATACAAGAGAGAGAGAGAGAGAGAGAGAGAGAGAGAGAGAGAGAGTACAGCAAGCAAAGACAAACACGAAGAGACAATATTCATCCTCTCAATTAATATCATCTGCAAGTTTATATATATATATATATATATATATATGTTCCCATTAATAAGGTGTTGGGTGCACTCTGTTTCTCTAGGGATGGAACAGTACCGTACCCCATATATGATGTTGAGTTTGGCACCTGAATAAGTATATGAAATTAAATGAGGAAAACATAAGTGATGTATTAGGTCAAATAATCCTGCTAGCTGGGCCTGGGGGATGTGAATGAAATATTTGACTTCAATTATTATGCCAAAACAAACCTCTTCAATAATTATGAAGGAGGGCTCCACCTAAACCAACTCTAAACTTCTTCGTTTTTATATAAAAAATTGTAGTCTAAAAATAAGAAAAGAGATGATAAATATTAAGATTTCAATTTAAATTTGTAAATTATTATTTTTAAAGATAATGAACCAACTAA
This sequence comes from Fremontodendron californicum, assembly GCA_030761205.1. Classification (NCBI taxonomy): domain Eukaryota; kingdom Viridiplantae; phylum Streptophyta; class Magnoliopsida; order Malvales; family Malvaceae; genus Fremontodendron; species Fremontodendron californicum. The sequence goes on along the minus strand of JAULJL010000013.1, from coordinate 13,198,571 downwards.
ATTAAATTCTAAATTTTAGAAGTAGGAGTAAGATAAGGAACATGAAGGAAAATGCAAATACAAATTTAATGCTTTGGTCTTGCTGCTCCTTTCTTTTGTATTGTGTACAGCTAAACTTAGCTCATCTCCAACTTTAGAATTTAATTAAATTCCTAACAACCCCACTAATTCTTTGCTGTTCCCATGCTTTATTATAATTTTAATGATGATATCAATTATAAGATGGTTTCCAATAATTCCTTTGACTACTACAGCTTTAAAGTTGCCATCTTCCAATCTGCAAGGATTTGTAGTGTTTCACATTCTTCTTTTAATGATTACATTACGTTACCACTAAACAAAACAATTGTCTTTAATTACACTATTAGATATGCATGCAATAATATTTAAGCCTAAACTCTTGCTTTGCTACCTCTTAAAATTTACTCTCTCTCTCTCTCTCTCACTCACTCACTTTTCTTTTCTTTTCTTAGCCCAATTATCAAGCTGGGTCCCCCCGCCAAAGCCAAGATGGATGATGACCAAAAGAATTAGACGAAAAATAAAAATGTAAGCATTAATTGAAATTCTAGGGCAGGTTATAAAGAAGGCAAGTGGGATGTGTGAAAACAGAAACCATGTCCATATTGGTGAAGTGAAGTGAGCAAGCAATTCCGTTCATCAAAGTTGACAGATGAAAGATGCATGAGTTGCGAGCGAACAATGACCAACTCTAGCATTTGGTCATAAGTTAATTGTCCACGGGATTTGAAGTAACTTGGCCCAAGGGAGGGCCTCCCCACACAAATTGAACTGAAAAGTGTAACAACAAAGGGGGGTCCTCAAACCAACTCATGTCAATTCCAGTTGAGAAACACAGTAAAATATCTTAACTTTAGGTCAATTCGAATTTCACAATATTCCAGATTGGCTTCATGCCCCGACACTTCGGCAATGATACAGCGTAACGACGAGGACGCGTCGTTACGCTGTTGGGGTGTCACATTGTGGGATCAAATTAATTTTGTGGCAAACCTAACAATATTAACATACAGAAGAAAAAGGTCTAAAATTCCAGACAAGAACACATAGCAGCTCTCACTTTCTGACTCCCATTTCTTCTCTAATACCCAGCAAAGCAAAGCAAAGCAAATCTTAATTTAATGAAGCCCAAATTTTTGGTTCTAAGGAATCTGGAGTCTGGACATGCAAGCAAAGCAAGGAGCAGCCCTTCCCAGCCTGTCTCATGCCCATATGCCCAGATTCCTCTCCTTTCAAAATTATTACTTATTATTTACCTAATCAATTAAGCCCTACACGACACCCCGACAGCAATATCGATGTCGCATTCCGAGGACGCTTTTATTTTTATTTAATTATTATTATTATTATTATTATCATTATTATTATACGAAATACTTCTAAATATTAAACTATACTACTACTACTGCTTCATCGTTGCTACTAATAAGAAATTACTCAATTCGGTGGGATATATATTAAATATTGGCATTTGGCTTGTTGGATTTTACAGAATTAAATTTAAGGTATAATTTCTAGGTTTCAGAACTGTATGCTCTGATTTGAAGATTATGGTTTCCTTATAAGACGAAGAAAAGTTGGCATTGGAAAGGAAATTGAAATTGCAGACTACATATATATTATATATATATATATATATATATTTAATATGATCAAAGACCCATCGTCAGCGGTTTTAACTCCAACAAAATAAATGTTAATTATTTATACTCAATTACTTTACATATGGCAATCATATGACATGCTGCTGCTACAAGTCAACTTGGGTCACGGGTTGGACTTGGACACAGTTAGTTTTATTAGCCCTTCTCTTCCTCTTCCCCTGTTTCTTTTTTTGTTTGTTTACTTTCCCTTCGTTTCTTCAACCAAAAAACTGAATGACCGCTCAAATTTTCAGATCGGAGAAGGGAATTGGATTCAGAAAACATTATAAAATTAGAGTACACCCAAGAAAGACTTGGAGGACTCCAGAATGATTGTAGTAATTTATTACTTATTTAGCAATTCATTATTGACCAAAGATTCAGATCAACAAATTTAACAATTTTGTCGCTCATAGGGTCACCGGTCACGTCACTTACCCATAAGGCCCTAACCCAATTGTGATTTGTATTTTGTAGTTTTCTCCAATATATATATATATATATATATATATATATGATTGAACCCGACATAGGGAAGCAAACAAATAAATTAACTCTGATAGTCAAATTTAATTGTACCCTTTCATCACACTCTTTTACCAACAGCCTAAATCAGACTTCAAACTCGTTATCCTTATCCTTATCCTGATTCAATCGTGCAAACCAGATAATTTAGATCTGTGACACGTCGAGTTGATTTTAAGTCGAGTCAACTCAGGTTGAGTCAATTTAAATTTTAAAAATTTAGAATTATTTTTGAATTTAGATCGTTTCAAGTTTTGATATATCAGATTTGATATTCGGATTATTCGGATTCAAATAATTTCGAGTTAGGGCCAATGAGTTTGACATTTGGGTTATTCAAGTTCAGATCATTGGGGTTCAATTTATTAATTTTAAAATCAAATCATATCAAATTAAATAAATTATTTGATCGAGTCAAATTTAATTAAAATTTAATTAATAAATAATATTTAAAAATAAATATAGAAATTGTAATTTTTAATAAAAGTAAATATCTATCTAACTCGATTTTCGGGTTCAAACATAATTGGATAATTTTTCAAATTCGAGTATCCTTTTACTTAAACAAGTATTATCGTTTAACACATTTTTAGTTAATATCAAACAAAATGTATATTATCTATTTCAAATGTCACCAATAACAAATTTTTATCTATTGAAAGATGAAAGATAAAAAAAAATGTGTGTTTATAGTAAATAAACATTAAAATGGAAATGATTTTTTTTTTTCGAAAATTTTTTTCAAAGGGATTTTTAAAAAAAATTGGAAGCATCAATTATTCTTTAAAATGTCCCGAGTAAAGATGATCAGCGAGGTATTGTCAAAAGTATTGGAGTGTCTAAAAATTATTTTTGCATAGATGATTTTTTCTAAAAATAATCATCAATAAATAACTATCAAAATTTTCGAATCTGAAAAAAAAAAGGAAGAGAAAGGAAAGGAAAAGAAATAATAAATTCAAAATTAATTCATGTTTATTATATTTTTAATTGTTTGCATCATTTGCATTCATGAGAATCATAAAGATGAATGTGAATCTCCAACGACGGAATTGTAAGGAACTCACAAGTAGTGATTCCAGTAAAATCTTGAGGTGAGAAAATTCTATTAAATATTACAAAAAGTATTGAAGTATTTAGTGAAACTTTTCAATATAAAAAAATTCTCATTCATTTTTTAAAAATAATAAAAATAAAAAAGTATTTGTTTTCATAAAAAAATGGGAAAATGATTTCTTTTTAAAAAAGAAATAGTTTCTTTAAAAGAAATTAAGGGAATTATTTTTAAATATAAAAATTAAAATTATTTTATCAGGGACAAAAGATAACACGTGATTAATTGGTACCATTTTTTCAAACAGGCGCCATGAGGGTGCTAAAACCTAGGGGTGAGCATTCGATTGAATCGAGTGAAAAAAATTCGGATTAATCGAGTTGACGAGTCTTATTTTGTTAACCGAACTCAGTTTGAAATTTTACCGAATCGAGTCGAGTGAAAAGAAATTCGAATCTAACCAAATAAAATATGTGCTAAACTCTTTAAACGTTGAGACAACAAAGTCATCTACTTCATGTAACCTCAAAATTTGTATTTAATGCATTAATACATCCTTTGGTGCCATTATACCAGATAAAAAATTATTGAAGGAAATCAAATCAGAGGTATTCTCTAATCAAACTAACAGAAAATATCAATCACTCAAAAAAGACTAAAACCAAAATTTTACATATCAATCACTCTCGTGTCCAGATTTACTAATAAAAAAAATACAGTGGCAATGGCATATCGTCTGAATTTAACTACATTTAACTTCATTGCGAAATAGTCATAGCGGATCTATACGCTTGCAAAACAACCCCTTTTTCATCTCACAAACATTTTAAATTGCAAAAAATGGAGACAGCTAGCAATAGAATAAACAATAAGGAGGGATGATCAGATGGAAAATAACCCTCTTTTAGCTCTAAATGCAGCATAAATGTCTGTTTCACTTAAAGCAGTAAAGACCTAAAGCTAAAATACCCAGCTCTTGCCAAATACAGTGAGAAAGAGAAAAAAATCATCAAAGTCCCACAAAAACTAAAACAACAAATTATTAAGAGAGAGGGAAAAAGTGAAAGAAAATTTCTCCTGTATAACAATGACATCAAGTTCAAGATTGGAAATGAAATTGGAGAACTTGAGCCAATTGTTCTTGACTCGAAGAAGCAAACTGTTAGCATTCCATGTGACGAATTTCAATGGCTCTTTCTTGATGTCCTCTAATCTGTTTTGCATGTATAAATAAATGAACATAAACAATAAAGTTTTGCATCAAAACTAAAATATTTACTCGAAAAAAAAAATCAGAAATTCCCTAGCATTCTTTTGCTTCGGTTCTTTTCTCTTTTTGGTTTTTCTTTTTATAATTTGACCCATTCGAATCCCCAGGTAGAAACTCAAACTAGCAGGGGCCATCAATCTCATGCGCTCATCAACTAAAATAGAGGGCCTATTTTTCACAAATACCACCACAACCAGAAATAGCCACAAAGAAATGGAAAACAGGTTTGAAATAGATTAAACAAAAACTTAAAGAAACACAATCGGAAATAAGGATTTGCTCACCTTAAAGACAGTTCCTAAAATCTTTTTTTCCTTTTCGCTTCTGTCTATCTTCTACCAATCCGATAGAATGATTTTTTTTTTTTTTTTTAATTTGAGAGTATTGTGAGTCTGTCGGGTTAGGGAAGAAAGCTAGAGGCGGATTAGGGAAGAAAGCTAGGGTTCCAAAAAGGGAAAGAGCAGAAAAGGGAAATGGGTAAAAGAGCAAAAGAGGAAAAACGCAAAACCCAACCTAAGTATCTGATCTTAAACGAGTAAAACGACGTCGTATAGTTAATCTTATTCGGATTTTGAGTTATTCGAGTTGTATAAATCAAATATGAGCTAAACTATATAACTCGAACTACTTAGTCGAATTTATCCGAAAACTTGAATAACTCGAATAAATCGAATTATTTAATTTGAAATTTGAAATTTTTATCGATTTTTTTCGAATCGAGTCAGATTTTGCTCACCCCTACTAACACCTTCTCCACGCGTAATTGTACTCTCGGATTCAAATTTTATTTTTGCAAATCAAAATTATCTTTTTAATAAATCTGAATTAATCTTATGATTTTATTAAAAAGGATAAATTTTCTTAGGTGATCAATCACACCCAAACAAAAAATTTAATTGCGACTCCATGTGTGTTCTTTTAAATCGTCTAGCGGTTAAAAAATCGTTATGACAATTATCAAATATTTTCTCACGTTTTCTTTCTTTTCGTTTTTATTTATTTTGACAATATTCAAAAAAATAAAAAATAAATGAAAAAAGAATAATAAAAGAAAATGGATATGGGTCGACCCAATTTTGGGTGCCAAGACCCAATCAAAAAATGTTTTAACCCATTTAGCAATTTGAAATCTCAAAAAACAATAGAGATCCAATATCTAATTTAAAGTCCAAAAGTAATTTTAAGGTCCCATAAATTTAAAGGCTTAAAAGATGGATTTCAAATTGGTTTAATAAAAAAAAAAGATTTAACTCTCAATTTATGAAACCGATTTTAGTCTCGGATTTGAATTGAATAGTATTTGATTCAAATTAAAAAAATTTCGAAAGAAATTAATTTGACAATCAAATGTAATTTAATTCAAATTAAAAGATATTTTTAAAGAACTCACACAAAATTGAGTGTCTACATAATGTACAAATCATTATAATAACATACATATATCAATGACTTATTTTATGTTTTTAGAAAATCATGTAATAAGACTTAAGAGATTATACATTTAAATTAAAAATAAGACATTTACCCTAAAATAACATGTATAAGTATAACGATAGCATATTATATAATTTGATTTAAATTACATGATAAGATTTTATTATAACGTAACATACAAATCTTTATGATTATCATAATTGATATAACATTTTATTAATTTATTTAAGAGATTATTATATATTTAAAAGACTATTTTAACATGTAATCATAGTTTATTTCTATTTTTTCTATTCCAAATCCTCCAATTTATCGGTTAAAGATTAACATGTTAGTGTAATATTCTATTTGTTTAAAAATTATTGAAAATCTTCAGAAAAAAATCATTTTAGCAAGAATCATCTGAAATGAATATTCGTTGACAAGCTCTAATGTAATATATCTTACAATTCATATAAAGATTTGTTCTAACTCCCAGGCATTGATTAAAACATCGAAAATGATTGAAAGAACAATAACAAAAATTAAAAAACAAAAATTCCAATGTAATATCCTTTCAACAATATTTGCCTTTCTTTACTAAATAAAAAACAAAAATTAAAGAACAATAACAATTCAAAAAATTCCAACTAATCACATGGTGAAAGAATTGTCATAACAGTATAATCATAGATCTTGTGCTGTATTTGTACATGTATAGTCATTGCATTATTTTACATACAAAGATGATAACAAATATAAAATCAATTTATACATATCAAATGATAATTGCAGACTTTATTATCTATACTATATTTAAAATCTCTGATTGAATTGGTGTCACAAGTCAAGTGACATCAACTCAGCCACAAAAATTACAAAAAGATAAAAAAATTAAACATTAACAAAATATAAACTAGGGATATTTATGGCATTTACTTATAAGGTAATTTTTTTCATTATTTATTTACGTATCTCAAATAAAAAAATTACACACTCTAAAGTAATATCCTTTAAAAAAAAAAACTACCCACTATGTAGTAACTTTCTTTATAAAAAAACTACTCATCTATCATATAATTTCATTTTTTTTTTATCTTTTAAAACATATTTTTCATTTTTTCACTCACATTGTGGGTGTGCCAAAATCTAGTACTCCAAAATGGTAATTACAAGTTATAAAATAAAAAAAAATTAATACTTTATGTTATAGCTATTTTTTTTTTTTGAAAAACAATGCAATATTATTGAGCGAAAAGAGAAGCACAAAGTTTATGAACATCCAAACAGAAACTGAAACACCCTAGATGAGAACTACCCATTAGACAAAGTGTCTGAACCCTGATATACCCGTATCATACAAAGCATAAAGAACTACCTAAAACGACTACCCTTCAAGCAGAAGTGCTTGATACCCCTTAAGAACCCTTGTGATCTCAGTTCATGATGCCGCCATCTAGTGGAATTGAGCTGTATCTGCGTTCTCCATATCAAATTATTGTCCGAACCAACCTAAAAATACAAAAGTAGATTTGATATTACTCAACCATGTCCTAGCTTGTCTGTTCTACCAACCAACTGAATGACAACCGCAACCATAATCTGTTTTGTCAACCGTCTGTTGCAGTTTTGAATTTGTGAAGCACCTGCCATTTGTTTCATTGCATAACAATACAAATTACTCAATAAGCCTAGTAAGAGTTCTACCCCTTAAGCCTAAAAAGGACTTGATTTCCCAAGTTTCCTTTCCTTTGAATGTAAAGACAAGAAAAAAATCAAAGAAACTGCTATACGACATTAGAAAGTTGAAAAGAAACCCCTCAAATCAGCGAGAGATTTGAGCCCTCCTAAGTAAAAATTTTGTGATCAAGTACACGTATTAAAAAGCCTAAAATTAATCTACCCATCATGCAATAACCAAATTGTAATTTTGATCAACCCCAAAGGATATATAACAGTGAAAGAAACCTACTGATTGGCTACCCTTTTTGCAAAAAAGTTGCAAAACCCCTTATCCCCAAAACTTGGTCAATTAATAGACAAGAAAACCCTCCAAACAGAAGAGAAGTCAATGAAACCTACAAAATAAACAAAATGTCAGTAAATAAGCTTGTCCTTGTCACGTCATGCCCTCCACCAAAATAGCCCTTTGCAAATGTCACTCATTAACCCATGCCAGAAGATCTGTCACTCTACTAACACCTTGTCTTGCTAAAGCATCCGCAAAAGAATTAGCGGTGCGTCCCTTGTGTATCACCTTACATCCTTTCAAGTTTCTCATTATCCTATCAATCACCATAAATACAGAATTAAGGCGCCAAGGCCTTGTCTTGCTAGACTTGCACCAAGCGAATGCAGTCATTGAATTGCTCTCAACTTCTAAATTAATGTTCGAAACCTATTTCGAATCTACTATTTCATCCTTTATGGCCCACATTTCCGCCTCATTTGAATCCATCACCCCAACGGACTTAGAGAACATGGCCAATACTATACCTCTGCCATTTCTTAAAACACCTCTAATACTAGCTGGTCCCGGTTTTCCAATAACAAATGCATCAACATTGAACTTCCACCAATTTAAAGCCAGTCTGTCCACTGTAAAGAGCATTTAACTTTTTCCTTTTTGTTGATAACAAAGGAACGCGGATTATGTATGAAATCCTCCATTGACTGAAAATCATTCGACCATTTTGCCCAACACCATCATGATAGTCTACTTTTAATCGAGTTCCTTGGCTTTGAAAACCATTCCATTCCTCCACAACCATATAGACAACAGTCACTACAGCAATTTTGGATTTTAGTGGCATTTTACTGGCGGCGTTTTACTTAAAAATGCCATCAGTTACCGTCTTTTTGTAAAGGGAGCGGCGTTTCTACCCCAAACGCCGCTAAAAATTAATTTAGCAGCGTTTGTAAGGAAGAAACGCCGCTAAATGAGATCAATTACCGGCGTTTAGATCAAAAAACGCCACTAAATGTTTCTCAAATTACGCGGTTTTTTTTTACCGCTAAAAAGTTACCTGCCATTTCTTTAAAAGAAACGCAACGTTTTTATTAGTGTATTTAGCGGTGTTTGTTATAAGAAATGCCATTAAATGTTCTCATGTAGCGGCGTTTGTCTGAGAAATGCTGGTAAATGTATGACATTGAAAAAATCAGAGGAGAACATTTAGCGGCGTTTGTCTCCATAAACACCGCTAAATGTGCAATTTAGCGGCGTTTGTTTGAGAAACGCCGCTAAATGTATGACATTTAAAAAAATCAGAGGAAAACATTTAGCGACGTTTGTCCCCATAAGTTTTTGCATTCCTAGAAGATTCTTGTTTGAAGGTAACAATTTTATGTTTTTGCATTTTGTAAATTGGGGATTTTAATTTAAGTTTTTGCATTTTTTTCCAGGTTCTAAACATTGAATTGGAAGAGGCATTTTGACAGATGATGAAGCTTGGAGGTCAATTCTTTTACTTTTGCTTTCATTAACTTTAATCACTGGTTTACAAATTTGGAAAAAAATTGTAATAACTTGTAATGTTAGTGCAGGATTGACAATAAGAGTTTTGGACCTTGTAATTGTTATATATTTACAGGTACAAATTAAATTTTTTACTACCCTGTCTTGTTTAATTTAAATTTTATTCCAATTGTTATATGTTGATTATTTTGTGTTTTCTTAATAGAATTGCTGTATAATGATACTTTATAATATACTATTAAATTTTAATATATTTCTGTTATGTATTGATTGTAAACTATAATGTAAATTTATTGAATAATATTATTAATTATAATTTTTAAATAAAATAAATTATATATATTTTTTACAAATTCTGAAAATTTAGCGCGTTTTTATAACACAAATGCCTCTATATTTGTGAATATTAAAGAACGAAATTCTAAAATTAGTGGCGTTTCTCGAGACAAACGCCGCTAAATGTTTCAATTTAGCGGCGTTTTTTATCTACAAATGCCACTAATTTATTCTCAAATACCATCCGCTGCAGTCCTACGCTGGCGTTTATAAACGCCGAAAAATATCCCTACAAACGCCGCTACATTAGTGGCGTTTTTGTTTAAAACACCGGGAAAGTTCCCGACGTCATTTTTCTCGAAACTTTTAGCGGCGTTTTTCGAAAATGCCGCTAAATTTTTAGCGGCATTTAAAAATGCCGCTATTATTAAAAAAAATGCCGCTAAAGACCTATTCTGCTGTAGTGAGTACATCTGTAAACAACATAAACCCTACCTTCGCATTGACAGAATTAGGTAGTAACCCCATCCACTGTAAGAACCAGTCATTGGTTGAATGTGGTTGCACTAAGTTTATCCTCCACCATGCACAGATAAACATCCATAAAAGCCATACACATTTGCACTGTAAAAATAAGTGATTGTTGTTTCCACATCATCCTTACACATAGGACAAAAAATATTATCATCTGTTATGTATTGCACCTAAACAAATTCAAACAAACAGACAATCTGTTACGAAAAAGAGTCCATAGAAAGATCTCTACTTTAGGTGGAATGAGACCTCGACATTTGTAAGTTTCAAAAGTTCCTGCTTCTGGTGCATTACCTTCAACTGCTCGTCTAAAAAATCTGTGTTTCATATTCACATCCAACTGGAATCCGTGCCTGTATTCTTGGAAATAGCTCACTCACATCCATTCTATATTTAGCACAAACAACATGTTTCCAACTACTATCATGTTCCTCCGAGAATCTGAATATCCATTTGTTAAGTAACGCCCTGTTTTGAACCTCTATCGGTATTATACCCAGTCTTCCACTATTGACACTCCTGCATACTGTTGGCCATTTCACTAGATGCAACTTTTGCTTGGCATTGTTCCCATCCCAGAAAAAATCTCTTTGTAGCTTTTCGATCCTTTTAACAACAAATGCTGGTGCTTTAAACAACGACAGATAATACAAAGGCATGCTAGACATTACCGATTTTATCAAAGTAAGGTGTCCTCCGGTGGATAAATATCTTTTCTTCCAATGGCCCAATCTATACTCGATTTTGTTGATCACAGGCTCCGATATTGTAGTGTTTCTAGTGTCCACCCCAAGTGGCAATCCAAGATACTTTAGAGGCCAATCCACAGTTCGACAAGCCAACATGTCACCCCAGTCTTTTAAAATCTCTGAATCAACATTGATACCCGCTAAACAACTTTTAGTAAAGTTTATTTGAAAGCTCGATATTAGCTCAAAACACCTAAGAGTGCGCTTAATATTTCTCAGTGATGGACCCACTGCCTTACAGAAAATCATAGTATCATCAACAAACTATAAATGGGTAACTTCAATGCCTTGAGAACCAATCACCGGTCCCCTGAATAGATTCAACTCATTTGCTTTACGAAGAAGCACACTGAGACTCTCTGCTACAATGTTGAAAAGGAAAGGTGATAAGGGACAACCTTGTCTTAAACCTCGCTTTATATCAAATTGAGCCGTAGGTGATCCATTAACCAGAACAGACAATGGTACTGAATGTATGCACCCCTTCATCCACCTCCTCCATTTGTCACCGAAACCCATCCTGCCCATAACATAATCAAGAAAGTCCCATTGTACACAATCATATGCCTTTGCAAAATCTAATTGCAATACGCATGCTTTCTGCTTCGCTTTTTGAACCCAGTCTACTGTTTCATTCGCTATAAACGCACTGTCGAGGATCTGACAGCCGCTTATAAAAGTGGACTGTGATTCCCCAATAACTTCTGCCATTACATGTCTCAGTCTATTAGACAGTATCTTTGCAACTATTTTATACAGGCAACCTACCAAAAATATAGGCCTAAAATCTGATACTACAGTAGGAGATTGTACTTTTGGAATTAAAGGAATGAAAGACGCCTTTACACAATGAGACATGATTCCAGTCCTCCAAAATTCAAACACAAAGGTGATAATGTCTACCTTCAAAATTTCCCATTTCTGTTTGATGAACCCCATATTAAAACCGTCTAGTTAATTATTCGGGTCATTTTTGGTTTGGGTCACTTCGAGTTCAGATCAATTCGGGCTAGAGCCATTTAGGGTTCGGTTCACTTTTAGGTTTGGGTCATTTTGGGTTTGCGTCACTTCGGGTTCAAGTTGTTGACTTTTTTAGTCAAATTGGATTGGGTCGGGCTCGAATTCGGGTGGGTTAGTCAGATTTTTTGAGTTCGGGTCAAAATTAATAGGTCTACTAGATATCTAGTTATAAAGCACTCTTTGAAGAAACATAAGAGGATATTGGCATCTTCTTTCTAAGTAAAGGTGGAAAAAGAACCCGAACTCTAAAATTCATCAAAAAAATTTGAATTTGAACTCGTCCAAATCCAATTCGATCAAAAACATCAACATCAAAGATTCGAACCTAAGAAAACTTGAATCTGGAATAATCTGAGCCCGAAGGGTTCAAACTTGAAAAAACTTGAACCATAAATGATCTGAACCCGAAATGACTCAAACTCGAAATAATTTTAATTCGAGACCGACCGATCATAAACCTGTAATAACCCGAACTTAATACTAAAAATAATCGAATTGTAATTAAATAATTTTTTATAAAGAAGTTTTAATTATCAATTTTATTCTATTTTTTTAATTATTTTAATCAAAAGTTAAAATTTAATATATATATATATATATAAGGTGTAGACACCGGATTTTATCCGGGCTTTATTGTTAATTTTAATTTTTATTAATTATTTAATTTTAATTAAAGAAAAAAAAAGAAAAAAGTGAAAATCAAAAAATAAAAAAGAAAAGGGAAAATAAGAAAATTGATGAAAAAGGGGTTTGAATTGAATTAGACTTCTTCTTTGGATCAGGATTAGCTTTTGAAGATGAAAAAAACTCTTTGTTAGGTCATATTTCTAAACCTAATGAAATTAAAATTCTCTCATTTTCTTTTCCTATTTAAACAATCCTAGGATTCAACACAAGAGGGGAAGGAATCAAAGACACAATTCAGAGAACACAATTTAGGGGAGAAAAAAAAGAAGATTTGAATTTTTTTTTTTTCATGCCAAGCACCGGTTCTGGAAAATGGCTGGGTGATGTAATTTATTCATAACAATAGTGCTGTCAGTTAAATTCAAAAGTGTTTTATCAGGAAAGCGAGTACTTTGGCTAGCCAGTGCAAGAGCTGAAGTCCTATTGTTGGCCTCCCAATCAGAGCTTAGATTCGTACCAGTATGATAAGCAGCAATGGTGTGCAACATTCTGTTCAAAATTTGGAATAATACTGCACATTTGATTCGTCATCTACAGAATTCTTCTTCTACAGCCAGTTTCCTCACTAGCAATCCTGATTCACATCCAAACTAGTTTTGCTCATCAGACCAATGTCTTCCTCAGACAATACACGTGGTTTGCTAGTAAGTGGTTCTTGTATAACAGATAATGAGCATGACTTGAGGCACATGATAAGACAATTGGAAAATGCTATGCTAAGCAATGATTACGTGATAGTTTTGTCTTGTAACATAATGATTTATATATATATATATATATATTTATTCTATGATTTCTTTTATGATTATGATGATTACATGAATTTTTTTTATTACGATTTAGTTATGATTTTTTTTATTATGATTTAGTTATGATTTTATTTATTTATTTATTAATTTATATATTAGTTTATTTTAATTTTATGTTATTATATAGGATTGATTTTGTTTTATTAACATTGTTTTAATTTCATGTTTTAGGTCCAGATTAATTTTATTATTTAATTATTGATTAATTATATTATTTGCTTGAATATTGTGAATATGTTTATGACTGACTTTATTTTTAATTTTCTTTAATTTTTGGAGTTTGTGTAAATTATTGATTTATTATTTGTTAATCTCTTATTTGTTATTTATTTTATTTCATGATTAGGGTAATTGATAGATTGAATTAGGTAGATTTTTACTAATTGATTCTTAATGATTGATGTTTATTTTAAGATAAAATACTTTAGGTAAATTTTAAAATAAGGTTAGGATAAATTAAGATCATTTAGATAAGACCAGTTTAGGATAATATGTGATTAATTAGGTACTATCTCTAGATAGGCGTTGCGGGGATGCTAATCCTTCCCCACATGTAACCGAACTCCCGGACCTAGTTCTAAAACGTAAATCAGAACCTATTCTTTTTAGGGTACCTTAGTCAAGCTTAGGATCACTTTAAGAAGAATAAATTCATAAAGGTGACTAATCACACCTAGTTAGATGATTAGTGACGACTCCATACTTTGTGTCTAGCATGCTGAATTCGTATTTGGCACGTTATGACAGTTTGGCGACTCCACTGGGGACTTTAGATAGTCGAGCCATAGGTTAGTCACATGTTATCTTTGGTCTTATTATTATTATTATTATTATTTTTTTTTTTTGTAACTGTATGGATTTCTAACTTTTTTTTATTTTGTAGGTATTTTTTTTGGGTGAAGTCAAGGTTTGTTTCTAACATTTTTTTTAGCTCTTTAGTTTTTATTTTCAGGAATTTTCAGGAGTCAAAGGTTTGGTATATTCCTTCGCACACACCACACTTTCATATCATAAGTCCTATACCCGGACTAGTCCCTTTTAGGAGGGAGTAAAGTACCTACGCCCTCGTGAGGTAATAACCTCCGCAATGGCTAGCGAAACACTTTCAGAGTGTAAAGTACCTAAGCTTTCGTGAGGTAATAACCTCCGCAGCAGCTTCGGAAAATACACTCACCCAAATTGAACCTTTCCAATGAGCCTATAATGGGTGAGCATTGGGTGCCTTACTCATCCTCCATGGATGAAGTTAAGGAGCAATTTGGGAACCTCTAGATGGTCAAATATCCTGAGCCCAACATATAGATAACATTTAAGAGGCCAACCTTAGGGTAGAGCCATGTCAACCTTGTATAGAGAATTACCCAAAATAGGACACATGAAGGAATGTCCTTGTATTTATTTTCTTTATTTTCACATTTTCTTATTAAAATTGTTGTGAATATCACTTGTGTTTTTTCTTCGACGTAATTTATACTTATTTTTTGTGTGTCAAGCTTTGTAAAATCATTATGTATGTCATAACTTCATCATTTAGATATTTCATCATGCATTCACCATGTAAATTTTTTAATAATGCCCATTTATTTACCATGTACATATTTATAATGCTCACGCATTTACCATGTACATTTTTTAACCATGCTCATGCATTTACCATGTACATTTTTTAACCATGCTCATGCATTTACTATGTACATTTTTTAACCATGCCCATGCATTTACCATGTATATTTTTATAATGCCCATGCATTTACCATGTACATTTTTTTAACCATGCTCATGCATTTACCATGTACATTTTTTACCATGTTCATGCATTTACCATGTACATTTTTTAACCACGCTCATGCATTTATCATGTACATTTTTTAACCATGCTCATGTATTTACCATGTACATTTTTTAACCATGCTCATGCATTTATCATGTATATTTTTTAATAATGCTCATACATTTATGATGTACATTTTTCATAATGCTCATGCATTCATTATGTACATTTTTATGTTCATGCACTCATCATGTACATTTTTTATAATGTTACTGTTAAACTTTGTGAATATTTTTTGTATTGTCATCTAAATTAACTTTATTCTTTTGTTTATTTACATCATCCATGTGCATTTCATAAAGTCATGAGTCTTAAATTTTAAAATTGTGGTAATGAAGGGTTCAAGGATAACTCAAACAATCAGATTCTGGGGCAGTCCTACAACATTCGTTCACGGGTTAAAGCAATGATAGAGGAACAAGCTGCTAGGATTCATTCACGGGTTAAAGCAATGGCAGAGGAATAGGTTGCTAGGATGAACGAAATAGAAAAGGCACATGATGAAATGAAAGAACAGTTGGCTAAGATGATGGATTTGATGATGAATTTGAACAAGCAGAATCAGTCACCAGATGATGAAGATCCTACAAATGTGCCTGGTTTAAACCAATTCCAAGCTCAAACTGGGATGCCAGTGACATCATCAGCTACTAAACACCAATTCTCAAGATACACCATTCCTGTGCTTGGGGAAAAAACAGATCCTGTCCAAGTTCCAGACTTAGATGATCCCAAAGAGCAAGAAAGGTTGAAGGTAGTTGAAGAGGTTGAGTCTCGTAAGATGAACCTGATTGAAGAAAGATTTTGGGCTGTTGAGGGTTTAGATTTCTATGGTTCCATGGACGCTGAAGGGCTCTATTTGGTACCAGACGTTGTGATTCCGCCTAAGTTCAAGATGCCCGATTTTGAAAAGTTTGACGGGGCCAAGTGCCCGATATCTCACATCACCATGAACTGTCGAAAGATGGTTGCTCATACTAAGGATGACAAACTGCTCGTCCATATCTTTCAGGATAGTCTTACAGGTTTCGCCGCCAGGTGGTATGTTCAGCTTGATAAGAATCAGGTTCGCACTTGGAAGGAGTTAGCCAAAGCGTTCATCAATCAGTATAAGCACATTGTTGACATGGCTCCTAATCGGTTATCTTTACAAAACATGGAGAAGAAGTCCACTGAAAGTTTCAAAGAATATGCCAAAAGGTGGAGAGACGTTGCTACCCAAGTCCAACCACCCCTCACTGAGAAAGAAACTACAGTCTTGTTTGTTAGTACTCTCAAAGCACCCTATTATGAAAGAATGATTGGGAATACCACCAAGAATTTTGCAGACATGGTAATCTCCGGGGAGATAATTAAGAATTCTATAAAGATTGGGAAGCTTGAAGTTGGGGAAATGTCTGATGGAAAGAAAAATAGGGCATTTAAAAAGAATGAAGGAGATGTTCAGGCTGTGACTTATGGAAGGCAACAAGTTGGAGGTGTCTCCCCATACCTGGTGTACCGCCCTTATCCATCAGCACTATCAACCTTCCAATTGAACTTTTACCCTCAAACACCTATTCCTATGTCTAGCCCTATAGCTAGACCTTTAGCTCAACCTAGACCCCCAATGAGTGATCAGAGAGGACCTCAAAATAACCGAGAGAGAACCCGTATTGACCCAATTTCGATGTCCTACACTAATTTATTCCCACGTCTCATTGAACAACTTGTTGCACCTGTTCACTTGGAAACGTTGAAATCTCATTTCCCTGAGTGGTATGATGCAGATGCTCGATGTGAATATCATTTTTGGAATTCTTGTCATTCTATAGAAACTTGCACGGCTTTTAAATGTAAGGTGCAAAGTTTGATCAATATGGGCCTATTGAATTTTGACAAGTAAGGGGAATCAAATGTTAGTGCTAGCCTACCTACATGGGGGCATAATGGTGATGAGGTTTAGAATGAAGGACTGAAGTTTGATTATCCTTGAACTCTTTTTTGTCTTTTAAAGTAATGTAGTTGGATCTTTTTTATGTTTAGACTTGATTTATTTTTCATCATTTCAATGAATTGGCAAGTTTGATGCATTTTCATTTCCTCTTTCATTTATTAATTTTTTCCTTTTGCCTACCCTTTCAATTTCATCAATGTCAAGTTTCCAAGTAATGAATGTGGTGACAATCATGGCAATAATCCGGGATTCAATTTTGAAAGTTATATCCGTATTGGTGAACTTGAACATATATGACCATACTTTTCCATTTGATTTGTTGAGATTACTGTGGTAAAAAAAGGAAGATGAAAGTTGATATGCAGTTTTGACATGATTGGAAGAAAATTAGTAGAATTGCTTCACGAGTATATTGAATGGTTGTTGAATTCCCTTACGAGTATGTGGATTCCTTGTAGTGAATTTCTATAAGCTTGTCATTTTCAATAAATGTTATTTGATGAAAATATTCACATTTGAGATGATAATGACCATATTTCATATTCCTTTCACAAAGTGAGAAATTATCCTTTGCTACCCCCTTTGAGCCTATTGATTTCTTTTTTGAATGAACCTTGACCAAGGATCACCCTCCACACCGGGGGCAAGTATGGAAAAATATCTTTCTAGAGGAGAATGAATGATTGGATCATATTTCTACGCCATGTAAAAAATGTCTTATGTCAGGGAGGCAATGATGAGATGGATTGAGTTCCAAAATTTTGAACTCACTTTGTGATAGGAAAAAAAAAAGAGAAAGAAAAAAAAAAGAAAAAAAAAAGCAAAAAGCCAAAAAAAATGTGAAAAGTTTTGAAAATCCTCATGAAAAAGAATGACCCATGGCTCGATTATCTTGAAAATGAAAAGAAAGATATGAAATGTTTTGAGATGAAAAAGATCCTTGGTTTGCAACCCTTAAACACATGTTTGAGCATATTTTATCCATTCTTTCATAACCCCAAAACCCTAGCCTACATTACGTACCTAGAAAAGTCTATTTTGATCAAATTTGAAGGTTTGAATTGGAAAACATATATTGAATTAGGACATGCTTGTGGTATCATCAAAGGACAATGAAGTTTGAATACTTGAAGACAGCTCCAAAGAAGAAAGAAAATGCTTGTAAACACTTTGATATGCTCAATTGCCTCCAAGAAGATTGAGGCGAACACATGATGAGAAAATCTCATCTTGATACTTAGAGAATGAGAACTGGTTGTGAAGAAACTTCTTTTGAATCACATGGCCATTGCAGAGAGTATACATCTATTTGTGGAGTTCTTATGAAGTGAAAAGCTTTTCCGAGTGAAACACTATTTTGAGAAAGATGAATAAAGATGATTTGCCAAATACTGTAGAGAAATGTTTCTTTGAAGAAAAAAATGAAAAAAGAAAAAGAATGAAAAAGAAAAAAAGAAAAAAAGAAAAAAAAAGAAGAAAAAAAGAAAAAATAAAGAAAAAGGAGGATTCAAATTGAAAACCCGAAAAGAGCAGTTTGAGTCATAGGGGATATCTAAGTTGAAAACCTGAAAGGGCGGCTTAGGTATAATGAAAGTCAGTTTGAAGATTTCATTAGGGGGCATAGTTTGGTCTGACACAACTAAAAAAAGATCAAGAATACCGATTGGATTGATTTTTGAAAGTGAATCATGAATTAATCTCAAGATTGTCAACATATTCATTATTTGGGACGTTGATATCCCATCCAAATATCCTTGTATAGTTCTTTGATTTGCCAATTATTCTTGACATAGATTTGTTCTTTCATTGATAAAGACCCTTGTCTTCAATTCACTTTGTTTCTTACCATTTTTTGTTGCCAATTTTGCATACCCATAATGAATAAAGGAAATGTAGATGCATTGCAATTGTTATGAAATTGGAATGATGATTGATAAGTTAAGATAATAATCATGAAAGATATCTGGATTACTTTGAGGAAAAACTTAAGGATGATGTCTTGGGGCAAAAAGAAAGAATGATGAGAACCAGGAAAAGGTGGAAATGTAGACACGTGGGGCTTCTAAGTTGAAATATACACTTTGGAAATGGACAAATGCTGCATTTGAGAAAATAAAATCGGCAAAGGATTAGACTGGTGGATGGAACTTGTTAGCTAGTTTTGAAGCTACATGTCTAGAAATGATACAAAGATGAAATAATGAGCTTGAGAACCATTTTGTTACCACGATTGGAGAGATATGATGATTTTCATGCATTGCATTGTGTAGACACCTAATTTTGTCCAAACCCCTAAATCAGGTACATTTTCTTCCTAAATTGATGTTTCAGAATGCTAAAAGGCTTTTCTCATCCTGCAGGTGGTACTCCGAGGCTTAGTCTAAGAAAGCAGATAGAAAAAGTCAAACTAAAAAAAAGTCAACCTCAAAAAAAGTCAATCTCGAAAAAGTCAACCCCAAAAAAGTCAATTAGTGGAAAAGTCAACCAACTTCCAAAATCAAAATTTGAGGTTCAATTGAAAAATGGTGAAAGAATTTTGATAATCCGAGGTCTACATTGAAAGATATGGAGTTCGGAAGTTAGGTTACAGAAATTCAGTAGAAAAGAAACCCTAGTTCAGGAAATTTGGGGAAAAGTGCTTAAACGATCAAATTGGTCGGAATTGAAGGTTCCAAATGAAAGATAAGTACTGACTACGGGTAATGGAGAAGCCACTTGAAAGAAAAACTGATAGAAAAGTCAATTCGGAAAAAAATCGAGAATTAGGGTTTTTTGGTGGATTTCGGTGAAATTTAGAAGAATTACAGAAATAGCCCAATTTGGTAGGAATAAAGCCTCTAATTGTTGAGGATTAATTAAACAAGGATAGCCCAAGGCCCAGTTTGAAGAAAATCTAAAAATCGGACTTGTTTTG
Organism: Fremontodendron californicum; assembly: GCA_030761205.1. Lineage (NCBI taxonomy): Eukaryota > Viridiplantae > Streptophyta > Magnoliopsida > Malvales > Malvaceae > Fremontodendron > Fremontodendron californicum. The sequence continues at coordinate 13,178,411 of JAULJL010000013.1, read as the reverse complement.
AGCAAAATCGATTTTCGGAGGCAAAAGGGCAAAATTAGAAAATATGAGAAAATTAGCAAATGAACTCCAAAAATTATGAAAATTTTCAAATCTCATTCTTAAATCATTTCGAAGAGATTGGCAAAAGAAAATCTTGATTTGGAGTTCGTTTGCAAAATTGCCAAATCCCGAGCCCACTATGTAGAAATTCAACAGGATAAATCCCGAAAAATAGCAAATGAACTCCAAAAATTCTGAAAATTTGCAAATCTCATTTCTAAATTATTTGGAAGAGATTGGTGAAGAAAAATCTGGATTCAAAGCTCGTTTAAAAAAATGGTAAAGTTCGAGTGCATAAAAGGGGCAATTTTGGAAATAAATCCGGAATAAATAGCAAATGGACTCGGAAAATTTTGAAAACTTCCAGAATTCAATTTTTTATTATTTCAGAAGTATTGAAAAAAGAAAATTTGAATTTGGAGTCTGTTTGCTATTTATTTAGGTTCGGAGGGCAAAAAGGTTAATTCATCGAAGAAACCAAAAGGGGCAAATTTGTAATTGAGGAAAATATGAAAGAAGAAGGAATTGCTGGGATATTTCTTCCCTTGTTCAGCCAGCATAGAGGATAAGAAGGAAGCTTGAAAAATTTAATCCTTAGTCACTATCAAGCCACATGCTACCACTAACACCTTGCAAATGGCCCCCTACATCCAATGGCTTAGGTGCCTTGTAGGAAAGTTGAATGCACCATCCAATGGCCAAGTTTAAATGCCAAGATGACATTTTTATTTATCATGAAATAACACTCATCTAATAGCCAAGAATGGAAGAAAAAAGATGAGCACAATTCATCCAAGGGTGAGTATCTATTCGGTCAAGCAAGGGAGTACATGGGATTGTCTCTTTTCATCCAATGTCTTAGGCCATCTACAAAGGCTGAGTATACATGTTGAGGGCTGAATTTAATCTACAAGATGTCATTTTTAGGTTGTCCTCATGCAATGACCAAGAATGGAAGAGCACAACTCATCCAAGGGTAGGCACTCAAGGGGGCAAGCAAGGGAGTGCATGGGATTGGTCCTCTTTTGCATCTAAGGGCTGAGGTTACTACAAGGGCTGAGTACACATATTAAGGGCTGCTACCAATTGGCAAGATGACATTTTTATGTTGTCATCAAAATATCTAAATCTTAGGGCCAAGATTGGAGGAGAAAAAGTGAGAATTTCATCCAAGGGTGAGAGGGCCATTCAGCCAAGCCATTAGAGGGGGGTGAGTTCATTTTTTTCATAGGTTTTTTGGCTGAAGTCAGTAGCTAATTTAGCAAGAAAAAGGTTTTGAAAGAAATAAAAAAAAGGTTTTCAATAAGAGAGCTTGAAGGTAGTCATCTCTACCAAGCTCTAGCATGGTTTCTTCTTGTTTTCTAGGTTGATTTCTTAATATTCTATCTTGTTTTCCTACTAAAGTTTTCATAGAAATAAAGTTTTTCAAATTTTTACTTGAGTTTTCATCTCTTCTTCTTCATCAAAAGGGGTGAAAACAATTATTTTTTAGATAGTTTTATGCTTGGCGGAATGTGGTTGATGTTTGCCTTGGTTTTTTTTTTTTTTCTTCCTTGCATGTTGCTGTGAGAAAAATGATTTTTAGAAGGTTTATTTAAGTATTCTAAGGTTCTGATTTTTTACAAAAGATGAAGCAAAAAGGTTGAAATGGCTACATGATCTTGGCAAGACCAAATGACCATGGTTAGGGGAGAGGCTATGCCTATTTTTACCTACCATGAAGCTCACCTTAATTTTGTTATTTAACATGGTTTATTTTCTGATTTTTTTGAAATGGAAAGGCTTCATGATCTTGGCAAGACCAAGTGATTATGGTTAGGTGAGAGGCTATGCCCATTTGATACCAACCATGGAGCTTAACTTTCCTTGTTTTATTTACTAGTGTTGCTTGTTATTTGCTTTGCATGTCTATGTTTAATTTTTTTATATGTTCTTTACATTATTTTCTATGCTATATTTGTTTCTATATTTCATTTCCATGCTTGATATTGTTTCCTTGAAGATTCGGCCATTGTTGTTCTTATGCTCATATTGTGCATTTCATTTTTTTTTCATGTATCATGCCTTATATTATAAACATGTTTGCATTTTTCATATTTTGTCATATGGCCATTCGGCTACTCCATGTTGCTATGCCTTACATGTACATTTTCATCTTGCTTCTTGGGTTGTTTGCATCTCCATGCCATGAGTTAGCATATCTTGATATTTAGTATGCCTTGCATGTGCATGTGCATGTGCATTTTCATCTTGCTTCTTGACTTATTTGCATCTCCATGCCATGAGCTTGTGCATTTTGATTCTAGTATGTCATATGCTTGTGAAAATGTCATGACAATATGTATCTTGATATGATTTGTCATGTACTTGTGCCATTTACTAGATAGGATTGCACTAGAGTACCATGTGACCATTCGGCCTCTTTATGCATTCCTTGCCTTGTCATGCATTTGCATTTTGTTTAGGTTACATGCTTTGCATTATCATATCTTGAAATTGTGTATTAATTGCTGTTTGTTTCAGCATTAGCATTAGTTTCATTGGTCATTGTATGTTCATAGTATTGCTATGCATTTTCACTACATGTTAAATCTAGGCCATATTGGTATTGCCATGCATATTGGGTCTTAAATCATATTGGTATTCCCATGCATTGCTATGCTACTTAGGTCTTAGGTTACATTAGCATTTTCATGTATATTCAAAACATATTAGGTCCAAGTCATATTTGCATTATCAAGCATTGCATGCATATTAAGTTAGGATAGCATTTATTGCCATGCAAACTCATGCTAGGTATTTAGGTTATCTTGAATTGTAATGCATTTCCTTTACCATTTAGGCCTTTAGACCATGAATTTCATACATTTCATTTGCTGTATGTTCATGCATTCCATGCCCTTGCCACATGATTTATGACTTAGGCCAATCAATGGACCAAGTCAAGCTCTCTTGAGCATACTTGTGAAAAATTAAAGGGTTGTCAAATTGGTTATTCTACCTTTGTGATTTTTTTACTTAGCCAATTTTTGTCCAATGTTTTTAAATGTTTTAGCTACTGTTTTTAGGTTTTTAGGATGATCTCCAACAATTTTACTTTTATTTTTAAATGATTTTATCAAAGGCAAAAAAATGTGTTTTGACAAAACAGTTTTTTCACCCAGTACTCGAACATCTTTGATTTTTCTGGGTAGTCATCTTTAATCAGAAAATTAAGCCAATTTTTTATCGTGTAGTTTTACATGTTCTAAGTTTCTAGTATTTGTTTTATATTTTTTTGAATTTTTAAAAATAGGCTAAAAAATCATGTGTCAAAACCGGACAGAAGAGGCAGATTTGAAATCAAAAGAGAAATAATGGTTGAATTTGGCTAAGGCATTTAGAGGGGGTTGGTTAGAAGCTTTAGCTACTGTCTTAGGGTAGTTTCTAAGCCTTTTTTAAACTTTAAAAATTATTTTAAAATCTCGGATTAAGGGTGGTCAAGTCCGGGATTTTAAACTTAGGAAATTAGAGCCATTTTAAAAGGGTTTGGTAGAGGTTTTAATCTTCATTCAAGTTTTTATTCAAAATTGTTTTCAAACAATCACAAAGTTTTATTTTTTTTTAGAAAATCTAATTTGACATATTTTCCTAAGGTAGCCGGATATCTTTTTAGATATACGGATTTCTTTATTTAGAGGAAAAAAATACATTTTCATTCATTGCATTTTTCATGTCCATGCATTTTATTTAAATATGTGATTTTTGCTATGATATTTTCGATGGTATTATTATTACTTTGATTTACATTTTATGATGTTATATTGTTTGCCATATGATTTTGAATATTTCATGATATCCCATATATTTTTTTATTTAGTCATTTATTTTTGTCACATTATTTAGCATACTATGTTCATGCATTTTTATTTTATTTTCATGCATATTTTATGATAGCATTATTTATGTTTCATGTCATTTCTTGTCATTTAGATCATATTTCATGTCATTTAGGTCATTTTATTTATAATATGCCATGTCATTTTAAATATGCCATATCATTTAAAATTGCCATGTCACTTAAATCATTTTATGTCATTTAGAATATACCATGATACTTAGGATTTTTCATTTCACCTAGAATATACTATGCCATTTAAATTATGTCATATCATTTAGGTTGCATTATATCATCTAGACTTTGCCATGTCATTTTATTTATGTCATACACGTTCATGTTCATATTTTTAAATGTTTTGAAAAAGATAATGATTTTCAATAAAAATAAAGATATTCCCGAGTTAAAATAATTCATAAGTTCTCTATCGGGTTTGCTGGAGGGGATATCATCAATTATCATTAATAAAGGAATATCATTCTTTCAAAAAACTAGAATGATTCGGAAAGTTTTCCAAATAAATAAAAATTTCTATATTTTGCCGATTTTGTCGGGGAATATAAGAAAATTTTGAATTAATAAATTTCGGATCATTTTCAATTAAAAATGGAATTATTTTTCTTTAAATTGAGAATTAACTTGAAATACTAAATTAAAACTGACTTTTTTACCGAGACTTGAGATAACACATGATTATTAAGGTACCGTTTTATACGGGCGTTGTGGGGGTGCTAATGCTTCCCCGCACGTAACCGAGTCCCGAACCTAATTATTCGATTTTCTCTGGTTTAAAACGCAGACTTGAAATTAGTTTTAAAATGTTTTAATTAATTTTAAAATGTTTTATAAAACTGGTTTTAATAGGCGGTCAATCACACCTAGCCAAAAAAGATTGGTGGCGAGTCCATGTCTTTTTTAAGGTCATTTTCAAAAGTTCATTTTTTAAGAGGAATTAAGTCGACTTTTTCTCGGTTTTTTTTTAATGTCACACTTATCGAATAACAAAGTCTTGTGATGAGACTTGTTATTTTTTTTAGGTTGTGACAGCTTGGCGACTCCACTGGGGACTTTTTTAGAGAGTCAGGCCTAGAATTAGTCGTGTGTTATCTAAGTCTCGATTTTGTTGGTTTAATTGGTATTTAATTTTAATTCCCACATTTTCAAAATAATAAAAAGAATTTTGAAATGTATTAAATATGTCCATCTTCATATGCATGCATATTATTATTTGTTCTCTGGTTATTTTGTTGCGTATATTTATATGTTTGCTTGACTGGTCTTTACATTGTTTGATTTTAGTGGGGTATTTAGAATAAGGGGTGTAGAATATGTGGTGACAGGTTCATTTTGTTCCTCCGCACACACTATATTTGCATTTGCATAACATGAACTCTCTACCCGGGTTCCGTCCTTTTAAATGGGAGTAAAGTAACTACGCCTTTGTGATGATCCTCCGTACGGGCTAGTGAAACGCTTTCGGAGTATAAAGTACCTAATGCCTTCGTGATAATCCTCCATACGGGCATAGGAAAATATACTCGAATGAATTGAACCCGCTTTTATCGGGGTGCCTTACTAGCCTTCACAGGCGACAATGAGGAACAATTCGGGGACTTAGAATCGGTTCACCTTCATATAGTGAACCTAGGCGAAGCCATATCAGATTTCTGTTGGATACCCGAAGTTTAAGAACACATGGAGGAACATTTCCAACCTTTTACCATCTTTCTACATGTTAGATTTTACAAAGTGGGTGATGATGAATGAACATCATATCGCTCGTAATAAATTTATTATTTTGTCCCAAAGGCGTCATAATGCCTAAGTTTTGTTAAAGTTTTCGGGACATTTAAAAAAAAAACATATTGTTATTTATGTTCTATTTGTGAATTCATTTCTTTACTACTCTATTTCTTTCTGCTTTCTTTTCTTTGACATGCATCATAGACATCATCATACACTTGAAGTTTATTGGCCTCGGGATAGTCGTCAACCCAAAGGACTTTCATGGAGTGTCAGGTTATTTCAGTGATAGAAGATCATGCAGTAGTCAGGGCACGGCCGGAAAAAGATCAGGGGGAGGATGGTGATTGCTTGAAGAAAGATTATGTGTCAATATTGCCGGAAAAGGTCAAAGTGGATTCCAGACAGAATAATCTCCGAGGGTTAGCCGACATTTGGAATCAGTGGAATGTATCAGAGAAAGAAGCCTTCATTCAAAAATATGTAGATATAGCACTTTTAATTCCGATTAAGGTCAATAGTGGGTTGATTCAGGCTATGGTACAGTTTTTGAATCCTGCTTATAGATGTTTTACTTTTAACAAGGAGGACATGACCCCACTGATTGAAGAATATTCAGCACTGTTACGTATTGAATGTCCTAATCCTGATTGGGTATATTTGAAGGAAGTAAAACCTTCAGGTTTTAAGAGGAAAGTGGCTAGGATCACAGGAATGGATACAACGTGGGTTGAGAGTCATGTGGATACAAAGCAGAAAAATGGATGCATTCCGTGGGAAACTCTCCGACAAAGAAAAAGCCACGGACATCTTTGCTCTAGCCATCTACGAATTAATCATATTCCCGAAGATATTGGGTCATGTGGATATAGCCGTGTTTGATTTCTTTGAAACGTTGGAACAGAAGATCAACCTATCTCCGGCCATCCTAGCTGAAACTATTCGATCTTTGAATTTTTGTAAAAGGGCAGGGACAAGGGAGAATCAAGGGGTGTTTACAACTCCTTTATATTTGGATTCAAAGTCACTTTTGGAAGATAGAAGAGGTTTCCTTCAAATCGTACATGAAGTCTTTAGTTCCAATTAGGGAATTCCTTCAAAGTGATTGGCCTGAAGACGGGGATGAAGAGAAATGGGTCAACATGTTCCAGAATCTAAAAGGGGAGATGGTAACTTGGAGAGCTCCATGGATGGTTCCTATGCCGATTATGTATAAATGTGGGGACAACTCGGGAGTTCCACTACTCGGAATTTGGGGGTCTGTGAGTTATCTGCCTCTGTTGGTGCCAAGGTAGGTTGAGTCTCGGCAATTCACACCCGTGACTCATAATCTAGGATCATTAGAGTTCACTTATGGAGAAGACAGATATTCTGGAAAAGTGCGGCCAGTGATTGAAGCATGGAAGAAAACTCACAAGATAAAAATGGCCAGATATGCAGACATTGTCACACCTGATTACCTGGTATAGAGGGAATTAAGGGTTAATGATAGGCTATTGACATCAGATGGGGAAGAGGTCCAGTTCATGAATCCGCCACTGAGGGAAATGCCATCAGAGCTAGAAATCACAGGGGCGGAATTTGAAAAAGAAAAGGCCCAGATGAGCAAGGAGATTGCCCGACTACAAGAAGAACTTGAGGACATGAAAAATAGGGAATCAGCTCGAGAAAGAGAAAAGGAAAAGATCTAGAGGGAACTGGACACTGCTAAGGGCGATCTTCTAGAATTAGACTTGGAGAACAAGAGGTACCTCTTCGAGCTCAGATTTGAGGGGACCCTCAAGACTTTCGGGGAATGGGAGCAAGAGGTCAAAAACCTCAAGAAGGAGAGAGTAACTACTGGAAAGAGAGAGCGAAGCATGAGGAAGCCCGAGCCAATTAACTGGAGAAGCAAGCTAAGGAAAGCTTACACGATGATGCTTCTGCTAACGCGTCAAGAGGCCGTGAACAAGTAGGGGTCAGATTGAAGAGCAGGACAATCAAAAGGAGACTGTGAAAGAAAGTCCAAGATCTGAGGAAGTCACTATAGGACTAATTTTTTAATAGCACTTTGAAAGGCGAATTACGGACTTATCTTAGGCAATGATCTTTTCATTCTATCTGTAATGTATTTAGTTCCAGGAAATCAATGAAAGATCTCTCGGTTGAAATTATCCCGGGGCCAATACATTCAAATGCATTCATATTTTATATATTTTGTTTGTTCATTTGTACATTTACTCATATTTATAATCATTCATTTTTGAAATTTGTTTATGTTTATACACTTAACCACTTATTTATTCCTTTTACTTGTTCATTCATTCATATTCATAAAGTTAAACACTTATTTGTTCATTTTGCTTGTTCATTCATTTATTCTTTCATATTCATATACGTAGTCATGTACATATCCATTTTATTTGATTCATTCATTCACATTTAGTCATACATTCATTCGTTCATTTTTTTATAAAACATAAAAAAGATGTGTCAATAAATTCTAATTCATGGTTTTCAAAACTAAAGGTACAATTGGTCGCACTCAGAAAAAATCGGATTTTCGACACCCTTAGAATACTCGATCTCAAGCCAGAGCTATGGAGAACGATCAGCTTGCTAGAATTGAAAGAATGGAAAGAACTCAAAGGGAACTGCAGGAACAGTTGGCTAAATCTCAGGAGGAGTCACGAGAACAGATGACTAAACTCATGGAAATGATGAGTGCTATGATGAAACAAAAAGAACCGGTAGAGAATTCGGTCACCGGGAAAAGGATGGTAATTGAAGAGGATCAACCTGAAAACATACAGCAAAAAGGCCAAGAGGTGCCAATTGGGGCAGCCTCCTATATTTATATCCAGCCAGCTGCTGAGGCATAGAACTATGTTCCCGAAAGAGGTAATATGGGAGCTGACCCAAATGATGTTAACGTTCCAGACTTTGAGGAACTAGCTGAAAAGGAAAAAGCAAAGATGACTGAGCTGAAGAGGGTCGAAATGGCAGAATCACAAAACAAATATCAACTGCTGGAGGAGAGGCTGAGGGCCGTTGAAGGGGCAGAGTTATTTGGCAGTCTGGATGCCAAAGAGATGAGCTTAGTACACGATCTAGTAATCCCCCAAAGTTCAAAGTACTAGACTTTGAAAAATATAATAGGACTACCAACCCATTAGCACATCTGATCATGTACTGCAGAAGAATGACGGGGCACGATGATAATGAGAAACTGCTTATCCATTGTTTCCAAGATAGCTTGACAGGGTCTGCAACCCGATGGTACAATCAACTGATTCGTACCAAGATTCATTCATTGACAGATTTATCCAGGGCTTTCATGGAATATTATAAGCATGTATCTGATACGGTACCTGAAAGGTTGTCATTACAGAACATGGAAAAGAGGACCACTAAGAGTTTCAAAGAATACTCGCAAAGGTGGAAGGATCTTGCCACACAAGTGCAACCCCCTTTAACTAGCAAAGAAGCTACAGTGCTTTTCATTAATACCTTGAAAGCACCATATTATTATAAATTGGTAGGGAGTGCCACCAAGGACTTCGAAGACATGGTAATATCTGGGGAGATGATAGAGCCGGCCATTAAGAATGGGAAAATGGAAGGGGGAGAGTCTTCTACTCTGAAAAAGGTATTCCCTACCAGGAAGAGAGAGGAGACCCACGCAGTTAGTATCAACCAATACCCATATGCACCTCCCACACCATATACATCACTAAGGCCCAATACTCCTACCACATCTTATGCACCTCCTACACCCTACACACCTTACCCGAGGTATAATCCTTATTACCCCAATGTGAACCATCTTACCCAAAATCCCTTCCCTTATACCAATATACCACAACAGCCATTTTCAACTGGCATATCCCTACAGATAAACCTTCCCTGAAACACTGTCCCAAACACTCAGGGAGCCGGGCGCAATGAGCAACATTCACCAAGGAACGATCAAAAATCCCAATTTGATCCGATTCCTACCACCTATGGTGAGCTATATCCCAAACTGTTGCAGGGTCAACTTGTTGCACCCGTATAACTCAAACCGCTGACACCGCCATATCCAAGGTGGTACAATCCAAATACTAACTGCGCGTGCCACGTAAGAATTCAAGGATATTCGACTGAAGATTGCATGGCCTTTAAAAATAAAGTCCAAAGCTTGATTAACGCCGAAGTTATGAAGTTTAGGGCAAAGAATGGGCCGAATATAGCGGGAAACCCATTGCCAGATCATGCAGAGAATTGGGTAAATGCAGTATGGACAGGGGAAGTCAGAAGGGTAAAAGGGATGCCAGGGAAGTCAAGACTCCAATGTTGACGGTATGGGTCCAGATGATTAAGGCAGGAATGGTGAGGGATGCAGACAGTTTAAAAATGGTCGCAAAGAGGGTGTAGAATTGGTGCCTGTTCCATAATGAGGAGGTCATATCATACAAGACTGCGGGGACTTTCTGGCTAAAATCCAAAAGATGATGGATGATGGGGAGGCCTAGTTTTACGAGGAGATAGAAGAGGGAGTAGAGGTTATTGAGAATGCAGCTGGCTACGGGATAGGAAGACCCTTGATCATCTATTATGATGAACCAGAGGAGAAAGTTATGCCAGTCATTAAGGAAAATACACCTAAGTTAATCATTGATTTGCCTGTTTCCTTTTCGTACAAGGAAAACAAAGCTGCACCAAGGAAATATGACTGCAGCATGGTTATGCCTGGGTCTTCGAGTCAGCAAGATATCACAGGTGTGGGGCACTTAACACGAAGTGGAAGGTGTTATGCTCCTGAGGCTGTTGAACAGGGGTTAGCAGGAAAAGATAGAGGAATGGACAAAGGGAAGAAAGCAGCTGAACCAATCCATATTGAGATGGATTTGTCAAAAGAAGTAGAAAGGGGGTCAGCCCCGGTAAACAGAATAAAAGAGCCGGTGAATGAGAAAGAAGCCTACGAGTTCTTAAAATTCATAAAGCATAGTGAGTATAGCGTGGTTGAGGAACTGCAACGTCAACCAGCTAGAATTTCAATCTTATCTTTGCTTTTGAACTCGGAGCCACATAGAAATGCCCTATTGAGAGTGTTGAATCAGTCATATATGGCTAACAACATATCATTAGAAAAATTAGATAGGTTGGTGGGAAACATCGTGGCAGACAACCATATATATTTTAGTTATGAGGAAATACCACCCAATGGTACTGGGTCAACAAAGGCTCTCCACATAACTACCACTTGCAAGGGGCACATATTACCAAGGGTCCTTTTGGATAATGGTTCTTCATTAAATGTGATGCCCTTAGCAACCATGTCCAAATTGCCAGTGGATATTTCTTATATGCTGCCAAGCTGCACGGTGGTCAGAGCCTTTGATGGTACCAGGAGAGATGTAATGGGAACTATTGAGGTTCCTCTGGAGATAGGCCCATGCACCTATACAGTGAACTTTCAGGTTATGGATATTAATCCATCCTATAATTGCCTGTTGGGAAGGCCGTGGATACATTCAGCAGGGGCTGTACCTTCGTCTCTCCGCCAAAAGCTGAAATTTATGATAGAGTGGCGTTTGGTCACTATATCAAGAGAAGAGGACGTAATAGCCTCTACATCTACTAAATCTCCTTATGTTGAACCCGATGAAGATGCCGTAGAATGTTCATTTCGGTCTTTGGAATTCGTAAATGCGGTTTTTGTCGCTAAAGGACGAAAAATCCAAAACCAAGGTTGTCCAAGAACACAAGGCTGGGGTAAGAACTACTATGGGAAAAGGCTGCAGGGCTGGAAAAGGTCTCAGAAAATATCTTCAGGGGATGGCTCGAGCAATGGAAGCAGTGGGAAAGAAAGACCGATTTGGCCTAGGGTATCTTCCGAAGGCCCATGAGAAAAGGAAACAAGTTGAAAAGAACCGACGAAGGAGGATGGCCCGTCTTGCGGGTATGGATATTGAATGGGAGCCTATGACATTCCCACCTATCCTTCACAACTTTCGCTCAGTCGATTTTCTGTTCGGAGCAAAGAATTCTGATGATGTACTCGTAATGATCGAGCAAGCCTTCGAGAGATTCCAGGTGAATAGGGATGAACAGATATATGATATGGAGATCTGCACAACTAGGGAAGAAAGAATTGAAAGTGAGAATGCTAATTGGATGGTGCGACCTTGTCCACCAGGATATAGACTAACCAATTGGAGTGCAATCGAGCTGCCCATAGTTTTTAGGTCTATTCCAACGTAATGCTTTTAAACAAATCTTAAATATCTTTGGCCGAAGATATTAAGAATTTCTTTTGTAATGGGCTTTTGTCTAAAAGTTTTCATCCAATAATTAACAAACATGATGCATTTCCTTCCTATTGATATGTCCATATTCTTTTATTTATGCTATTATTTTGCTTCCATTGTATATATGTTTTCTTATATTGTTTCTTTCCCACATATTTACAGGTGTACGGATGTGGAATATGAGGACCTTTCTGTCAGTAATTCTGAAATTGATTTTGAGAGACCCATTTACACAGGTGATTTTGAGGCCGACGAAGATATTGAGGATTATGGTGTACCTCCGGACTTATTAAGAAAAATAGAACAAGAAGAGAAACAAGTACTTCCTCATGATGAGCTATTGGAATTGTTAAATTTGGGAAGTACTGAGGAGATAAAAGAGGTTAAAATCGGGACTACATTGTCGTCATCAATAAAGGGTGAATTGATAGCCTTGCTTTGGGAATATGTAGATGTATTTGCATGGTCATACCAAGACATGCCGGGTTTGGATCCAGACATTGTGGTTCATAAGCTCCCTTTAAGGCCAGAGTGCAAGCCAATTCAGCAAAAGTTGAGAAGAATGAGGCCGGGCATGCTGTTAAAGGTAAAAGAGGAGGTGAAGAGACAGTTTGATGCTAGATTCTTAGAGGTGGAAAAATATTCGAAATGGGTGGCAAACATTGTTCCAGTACCAAAGAAGGATGGCAAGGTGCGTATGTGTGTCGATTACCGAGATTTGAACAAGGCCAGTCCCAAAGATAATTTCCCTTTGCCCCACATTGATATTTTGGTGGATAATACGGTGAAGAGTTCTTTATTTTCTTTCATGGATCGATTCTAGGGATATAATCAGATTAAGATGGCACCGGAAGATAAGGAGAAAACCACATTTGTTACAATGTGGGGAACATTTTGCTTCAAGGAAATGCCGTTTGGGTTGAAGAATGCTGGGGCAACATATCAGCGAGCCATGGTGACCTTGTTTTATGATATGATGCACAAGGGAATTGAGGTTTATTTTGATGATATGATTGAAAAGTCACAAGGAGAAGAGGTTTCAACTCAAGCTAAACCCGGAAAATGTACTTTTGGAGTCACTTTGAGGAAATTGTTGGGCTTTGTTGTTAGCAAAAGGGGAATTGAGATTGATTTGGATAAAGTGAAGGCCATCCAGAATTTGCCACCTCCATATACTCAAAAAGAAGTAAGAGGTTTTCTAGGGAGATTGAATTACATTGCTCGGTTTATTTCTCAGTTAATCGATAAATGTGATCCAATATTTAAGCTACTTCGAAAACGTGATCCAGGAGAGTGGAATGAAGGGTGTCAGATTTCTTTTGAAAAGGTTAAGCATTATCTATCAAACCCACCAGTATTAATGCCACCGGCTCCGGATAAACCGAAGGATGGCAAGGTGTGTATGTGTGTCGATTACCAAGATTTGAACAATGCCAGTCCCAAAGATAATTTCCCTTCGCCCACATTGATATTTTGGTGGATAATACGGTGAAGAGTTCTTTATTTTCTTTCATGGACCGATTCTCGGGATATAGTCAGATTAAGATGGCACCGGAAGATAAGGAGAAAACCACATTTGCTACAATGTGGGGAACACGACGTGGTTGATCGCCAAACTAGATCCAATCAAGTACATGTTGGAAGCACCTTCTCTGTCAGGGAGGACGACCAGATGGCAGGTTTTTTTTGTCAAAATACGAGATTGTATATGTGAGTTAGAAAGCTATCAAGGGCAGCGCAGTGGCTGAATTCTTAGCAAGTCGGGCAGTGGAAGATTATGAGTCGTTGAACTTTGATTTAACAGATGAAGATTTGAAGTATGTTTCGCAAGCGGATGAGGTTCCCTTGAAGAAGAAAATATGGAAGATGTATTTTGACGGGGCATCCAATGCCATGGGGCCTGGAATCGGTGCTGTGCTCATATCCCCAGAAGAAGATTATTATCCCTTCATCGCCAGATTGGGTTTTGATTGTACAAACAATACTGCAGAATATGAGGCATGTACTATGGGCCATCGTGCTACCGTAGACAGAAAAATCAAAGTTTTGGAAGTTTTCGGAGACTCAACCTTAGTGATATACCAGTTACGGGGAGAATGGGAAACCCAAGATACAAAGTTAATCCGATACTGAGAACTCATACTGAGTTTATTGGAGGAGTTTGAAGAAGTAAGTTTCAATTACTTCCCCCAAGAAGAAAACTAGATGGCGGATGCTCTGGCTACTTTATCATCAATGTTTAAAGTGAATGAAGGGGCAAATATTGTGCCGATCAAGATGAGCATATATGAGTCTCCTGCCCACTACTTGAGTATTGAAAGAAGCATATGGTCTCCCTTGGTATAACGACATCTTGCAGTACATCAAGAGTCAACAGTATCCAGAACAGGCAATGAAAAATGACAAGAGGACTCTGAGAAGGCTAGCAATGGGTTTTGTTCTAGACAGCGAGATTCTCTACAAGAAAGGGAAAGATCAAGTCCTGTTGAGATGTGTCGAGTCTGCCAAAGCTCGAAGAATCATAGAGGAAGTCCATGAAGGGATATGTGTCACCCTTGCCAATGGTCACATGTTTCCTAAGCAGATTATGAGGACAGGTTATTATTGGCTGACGATGGAAGGAGATTGTATCAGTTATTCCCGGAAGTGCCATAAATGCCAGATATATGCTGATAAGATCCATGTACCCCATCGCCATTGCATGTCATGATCACACCATGGCCATTTTCAATATGGGGAATGGATACGATTGGGCCTATTACCCCGAAAGCTTCAAATGGACATCGCTTCATCGTGGTGGCCATAGACTATTTCACAAAGTGGGTGGAAGCTGCTTCTTATACGAATGTAACGAAGTCGATGGTATGCAGATTTGTTAAGAAGAAAATCATATGCCGATATGGATTGCCAGCAAGAATTATTTCAGATAATGCTCTCAATCTGAATAATAAGATGATGAGAGAGGTATGTACTCAGTTCAAGATCACGCATCACAATTCGGCACCTTATCGTCCGAAGATGAATAGGGCAGTAAAAGCGGCTAACAAGAACATCAAGAAGATTGTTGAGAAGATGACTAATGTGTATAAGGATTGGCATGAGATCTTGCCTTTTGCTCTTCACCCATGTCGCACTTCGGTTTGCACATCTACAGGGGCAACGCCGTTTTCTTTGGTATATGGAATGGAAGCAGTGTTACCTATTGAAGTTGAGATTCCTTCACTTCGTGTTTTGATGGAGGTTGGCCTAGAAGAGGAAGAATAGGTTAGAGCTCGTTATGAACAGCTGAATCTCATCGAAGAGAAAAGATTGAAGGTAATTTGTCATGGGCAGTTGTATCAGAAAAGGATGATTCGAGCCTATAACAAGAAGGTTTGACCCAGACAGTTTCGAGAAGGAGAGTTGGTACTGAGAAAAATTCTCCCCATAGTGAAGGATCCGCGAGGAAAATGGGCTCCAAATTAGGAAGGACCCTATGTGGTAAAAAGAGCTTTTTCTGGAGGAGCATTGATTCTAACTCGGATGGACGGGGATGATTTTAGACATCGCGTGAATGCTGATGAACTAAATAAGTATTATGCTTGAAAAAAAAAAGGTATGATGCTACGCACATAGGAATTCGATTTTTTTTTTAGTGTAGAAATGGAAATTCTATATATCTATCTCCCCTGACAATTGCTTTTCAAAGAGAATATTCATGCTTGATATGATGAATGGCCATCTTTCATATCCCTTCACTAAGAATAAATTATCACTAGTCACCCCTTTGAGCCTTAGGAATTATTTCTTTCATTGAACCCTGATCAAGGATCACCCTTTACACTGGAGGGCAAATACGAGGGGAAAAAAAGGAGAGCTTTTGGAAAGTGTGAAATTAAAGAATGGCAAATGAAAGCCAGCAATGAAAAAAAGGGAAAAAAGAAAAGTCCAAAAAGGAGACAAATGTCTTAAGAATGAATTCTCCTCAGGAAATGATCCTTGATCCAATCACCCTTAAACATATTTTGGGCCTATTTTATCCTTTCCTTCTAAACCCGAACCTTGGCCTACATTACGTACTTTAAAAGTCCATTTTGATCAAGCATGGATATTTAATTTGAAAGGTTTTTCTCAGAATTCATCCCATCTTTTGGATTGACATTTTTACCTTGGAAGCATTTAGAATTCTCAGATGCATGGTAAAAGAAAAGGGTGAGGTTTAAGCTGAAAACTCGCAAAGGGTGACTTAATACCGAATGGGGGACAACTGAGTTGAAAACCCGCAAGGGGCAGCTCAAGTACTGATTAAGGTTTGAGTCAATGCTCCGTGTAAAAGGGGAGAAAGTATTTGAAAACCAAAGAAAAGGGGAACAACTCAGTCTGACGTAACTACGGAAGCCAAGGGATTACCCAATTGAATTGTTCATTCAAGAGAAATTTCAGATGATTTGAAAAAAGAGGGGTCCAAGATATTCCGCACCCGGGGCATCAACCTATAAGTTTACATTTGTTTCTTATATCCTTGATATCCACTTTTATCATTTCAAAACATTTGTTGTAATAAATTCTTGTTATTCTTTTATGAGATTTGCTTGTTTCATACTTTCTTTCATACATTTTTGAGATTGCATTTTGTTTGTTATTAAATTGAATGATGATTAGTAAACATAAATTTTTAAAATAAAAAGGGAGTTTAAAAGTATTACTAAGGAATAGATCTAAATCTTAGAAAAAGTTTGGAAACCACTAATCTTGATGGAAAATTTACCAAGAAAAAGAAAACAATGAATGTGTTAGAGACTCCATTATTAACTCAGAAATTTGTGAATTTCAGCGAAGTCAGAAACTGGGACTGTTTGACAAATTATCTTGAGTAAAGGGTTCTTTAAGTGGGGCATCAGTGAACAATTGAAGACTCCATCATGAAGTCGGATAATCTGTGAACCTCAAAGAAACCATGGATTAGAAATCATGACACAATCATTTGACTGCATTCATCCTCAAGAAACATACAAGCATTTGCAAAGCATGTCATTCTCATCATTGCATTTAGCTAACATTGCAGGAATCAAGAAAACTTTGGCTTCCCAAATCGAACTCGTTCTGCTTCTCAAATGAGTCGAACCCCGAGACCACCGTCGAGGTGATTCCTTTTGTTTTAAATCGAATTCATTCTGTTTTATCAAATGAGTCGAGCCTTGAGACCACCGTCGAGGTATTTCCTTTTGCTTTAAATCAAATTCATTTTGTTTTATCAAATGAGTTGAGCCTTGAGACCACCATCGAGGTATTTCCTTTTGTTTTCAATCGAATTCATTCTGTTTATCAAATGAGTCGAGCCTTGAGACTGTCGTCAAGGTATTTTCATCATGGGTAAGGCCTTCGGGCACTATTTTTAAGACCTTCGGGCATAATTTTTCAAATCACGGGTAAGGCCTTCGGGCACCATTTTTAAGACCTTCGGGCATAATTTTTTAAATCACGGGTAAGGCCTTCAAACACTATTTTTAAGACCTTCGGGTACCATTTTTAAGACCTCTGGGCACCATTTTTAAGACCTCCGGGCATAATTTTTAAGATCTTCGAGCATAATTTTCACTTTTCAAATCAAACTCGTTTCCTTAAGATGGGTCGAACCCTGATTAGTCAGGGAATTCAATTTAAGGACAAAATCTTCAATTTACAGCTTTTTAAAAAAAATGAAAATAAATGATGATGAAAGAAAACCCCTTTCCCTTTCCTTCACATGTGATTTCACTAACCGTACAAAATTAGAGCTTGTTTATCTTTACCTGATTCCTGATTCTCAGCAATAGCCAAAGGGGGGCAGTTGTAGACACCTAATTTTGTCCGGACCCCTAAATCAGGTACATTTTCTTCCTAAATTGATGTTTCAGAATGGTAAAAGGCTTTTCTTATCCTGTAGATGGTACTCCGGGCTTAGTCTAAGAAAGCAGACAAAAAAAGTCAAACTCAAAAAAAGTCAACCCCAAAAAAAGTCAATCCCAAAAAAGTCAACCTCAAAAAAGTCAACTACTGAAAAAGTCAACCTACTTTTGAAAATCAAGATTTGAGGTTCAATTGAGAAATGGTGAAAGAATTTTGATAATCCGAGGTCTACATTGAAAGATATGGAGTTCGGAAGTTGGGTTACGAAAATTCAATAGAAAGGAGACCCTATTTCCCGAAATTTGGGGAAAAATACTTAAACGATCAAATCGGTTGGAATTGAAGGTTCCAAATGAAAGATAGGTATTGACTGCGGGTAATAGAGACGCCACTTGGAAGAAAAACTGATAGAAAAGTCAATTCGGAAGAAAATAGAGAATTAGGGTTTTTTGGTGGATTTCAGTGAAATTTAGAAGAATTACAGAAATGGCCCGATTCGGTAGGACTAAAGCCCCTAATTGATGAGGATTAATTAAACAAGGATAGCCCAAGGCTCAGTTTGAAAAAAATCTAAAAATTGGACTTGTTTTGAGCAAAATCGGGTTTCGAAGGCAAAAGGGCAAAATTGGAAAATGTGGGAAAAATAGCAAATGAACTCCAAAAATTATTAAAATTTGTAAATCTCATTCTTAAATCATTTCAAAGAGATTGGCGAAAGAAAATCTTGATTCGGAGTTCGTTTGAAAAATGGCCTAATCCCGGACCCACTATGTAGAAATTCAACAGGATAAATCCCGAAAAAATAGAAAATGAACTCCAAAAATTCTTAAAATTTGAAAATCTCATTTATAAATTATTTGGAAGAGATTAGAGAAAGAAAATCTTGATTCGGAGTTCGTTTGCAAAATGGCCAAATCCCGGATCCGTAATGTAGTAATTCAATCAGATAAATCCCCAAAAAATAGAAAATGAGCTCCAAAAATCATGAAAACTTCCAGATCATATTTTTAAATTGGTTGAGAAAAATCTGGATTCGAAGCTCATTTAAAAAAGGTAAAGTTCGGGTGCATAAAAGGGACAATTTTGGAAATAAATCAGAAATAAATAGCAAATGGACTCGAAAAGTTTTGAAAACTTTCAAAATTCATTTTTTTATTATTTCAGAAGTATTGAAAAAATAAAATTTGAATTTGGAGTCCTTTGCTATTTATTTAGGTTCGGGGGGCAAAAAGATCATTTCACTGAAGAAACCAAAAAGGGCAAATTTGTAATTGAGGAAAATATGAAAGAAGAAGGAATTGATGGGATTTTTCTTCCCTTGGTCAGCCAGCATAGAGGAGAAGAAGGAAGCTTGAACAATTTAATTTCTTAGTCACTATCAAGCCACATGCTACCACTAACACCTTGCAAATGGTCCCCCCTTCATCCAATGGCTTAGATGCCTTGTAGGAAAGTTGAATGCACCATCCAATGGCCAAGTTTAAATTCCAAGTTGACATTTTTATTTGTCATGAAAGAACCCTCATCTAATGGCCAAGAATGGAAGAAAAAAGATGAGCACAATTCATCCAAAGACGAGCATTCATTCGTCCAAGCAAGGGAGTACATTGGATTGTCTCTTTTCATCCAATGGCTTAGGCCATCTACAAGGGATGAGTACACATGTTGAGGGCTGGATTTAATCTACAAGATGTCATTTTTATGTTTTCCTCATCCAATGACCAAGAATGGAAGAACACAACTCATCCAAGGGTAGGCACTCAAGGGAGCAAGCAAGGGAGTGCATGAGATTGGTCCTCTTTTTCATCTAAGGGCTGAGGTTACTACAAGGGCTGAGTACACATCTTAAGGGCTGCTATCAATTGGCAAGATGACATTTTTATGTTGTCATCAAAATATCTTAATCTTAGAGCCAAGATTGGAGGAGAAAAAGTGAGAATTTCATCCAAGGGTGAGAGGGCCATTCGGCCAAGCCATTAGATGGGGGTGATTTCATTTTTTTCATATGTTTTTTTGGCTGAAGTCAGTAGCTAATTTAGCAAGAAAAAGGTTTTGAAAGAAAGAAAAAAAGTTTTTCAATAGAGAGCTTGAAGGTAGTCATCTCTACCAAGCTCTAGCATAGCTTTCTTCTTGTTTTCCATGGTGTTTTCATGATTTTCTATCTTGTTTTCCTATTTTTTCATAGAAATAAAGTTTTTCAAATGTTTACTTGAGTTTTCATCTCTTCTTGTTCATCAAAAGGGTTGAAAACAATTTTTTTTAGATAGTTTTATGCTTGGCCGAATGTGGTTGATGTTTGCCTTGGTTTTTTCTTTTTTCTTCCTTGCATGTTGTTGTGAGAAAAATGATTTTTAGAAGGTTTATTTAAGTATTCTAAGGTTCTGATCTTTTACAAAAAGATGAAGCAAAAAGGTTGAAATGGCTACATGATCTTGGCAAGTCCAAGTGACCATGGTTAGGGGAGAGGCTATGCCCATTTTTACCTACCATGAAGCTCACCTTAATTTTGTTGTTTAACCTGGTTTAGTTTCTGATTTTTTGAAATGGAAAGGCTTCATGATCTTGGCAAGACCAAGTGATTATGGTTAGGTGAGAGGCTATGCCCATTAGATACCAACCATGGAGCTTAACTTTCCTTATTTTTTTACTAGTTTTGCTTGTTATTTGCTTTGCATGTCTATGTTTAATTTTATATATGTTCTTCACATTATTTTCTATGCTATATTTGTTTCTATATTTCATTTCCATGCTTGATATTGTTTCCTTGAAGATTCGGCCATTGTTGTTCATATGCTCATGTTGTGCATTTCATTTTTTTTTCATGTATCATGCCTTATATTATAAACATGTTTGCATTTTTCATATTTTGTCATATGGCCATTCGGCTACTCCATGTTGCTATGCCTTACATGTGCATTTTTATCTTGCTTCTTGGTTTGTTTGTATTTCCATGCCATGAGTTAGCATATCTTGATATTTAGTATGCTTTGCATGTGCATTTTCATTTTGCTTCTTGACTTGTTTGCATCTCCATGCCATGAGCTTGTGCATATTTGATTTTAGTATGTCATATGTGATGGAGACTCAATTAAGAGTCGTAAACCCAAGTGCAGGTTATGTTCAAGTAATAAATTCTCGGGTGTCCGAGGTCGAACCACAGGGAAGCGTATTAGTAAGTATAAGTTTATAAATATATAAGAAAAAGAAAGTAAACAAGATATTAGGGAATTAACAACAAAACAAGATATTAGAGAACAAAATAAACAAAATAAAATAAAAGAAATTAAACAAGATATAAAAAAACAATAAGAAAAGATGTTGAGGTTAGAGAATCCACTCTTGGTGTTATGCTAAGATTAATCTTGTTTTATTACACAATTGAAATCCACACATAAAGGAGGTTCCAATCGGAAGGTTTAGCAATTCAGTCCAAATTGTCCAACGTCCATAGCATATGATATTATGTTCATTTGGTATCCTCAAAACTCATAAAAAGAGTCCAAGCATTCCTTATGCCAAGGTATATGTCTACAACAAATCAAGGTTATGAAACCAAGCATTTACTGTGCCATTTTCCTTGTCAATAATGAATCAAGATCCCTACTTTGTAAGTATGATTTTAAACCAAAAGAAAATATTATCTATACTAGTGTTTATAAATGATGATTCATTTTAGCTCATGTTTAAGAGACTAACCTTAGCATTTACCAAAAGCTTCACCTCATCACCTCAACAATATGATTAGCAACACATACTAGATATGAATAAAATGAAAAGAAATGTAAGAAGCATAAGTAAATATAGAAAAAGAAAACTAGAGAAAGGAAAGAAAAAGAAAACTTAGAGAATTTTATTACAATGGCTAATATCCTACCAATGTATAATGTATCCTAATACTCATCCAAGGCCCTCTATTTATACACATTTTGGAGAGCTAAATGACAAGAGACAAGCTTTATAAATTTCAAAGGTAGGTATAATAGGTGGGTGCATTTTTCTAACAATTTTCGTCATGTTGTATGACAATTCTGATCAGCCAGCTTGATGGTCGATTTTGTCAATGTTGGAGGCTCGATCTGATCAAATGGTCTTCTAGAAAAATATGCCCCTATCAGTTATTGATCCATAGCCGTTGGAATCAGATCATTTTCTCATGTGGATCGGAAGATATGGTCAAAATACCAAAACGGTGCAGAACAGACGTCATTGCACATCAGCCAACTTGATGGTTGATTTCGGTAGGGAAAACGACTCCGTTTCAAGAAGTGTAAAACATGAAAAAGATAGATATGCCTCTTAACTCTGCACTGTCAAAATTTCAGCCTTAATGCTTTGGTGAAACTCCAGATATAGCTGATATGGCAAAAGGTGTCGGAACTAGAACTGAATTGGATTTGCCCTTAATTCTTGATTTAACCTAGTAATCTGAAATCACTCAAAGAAACTCATGAAAAACACCAAATTACATAAAAATATAAAATATCATAAACACAATTAGACTAAGCAATAATAACTCGTATTTGACACAAAACAATAATAAAACATAACTAAGAACTATATAATTATACGAGTTATCAATATGCTTGTGAAAATTTCATGACATTATGTATCTTGATATGATTTGTCATGTACTTGTGCCATTTACTAGATAGGATTGCACTAGAGTACCATGTGACCATTCGGTCTCTTCATGCATTCCTTGCCTTGTCAGGCATTTGCATTTTGTTTAGGTAACATGCTTTGCATTATCATATCTTGAAATTGTGTATTAGTTGCTATTTGTTCCAGCATTACCATTAGGTTCATTGGTCATTGTATGTTCATAGTATTGCCATGCATTTTCATTACATTTTAGGTCTAGGCGATATTGGTATTGCCATGCATATTGGGTCTTAAATCATATTAGTATTGCCATGCACTGATATGCTACTTAGGTCTTAGATTACATTATCATTTTCATGCATATTCATAATATATTAGGTCCAAGTCATATTTGCATTATCAAGCATTGCATGCATATTGTCGCAACCTAAAAAAACCTGTTTAGTGGTCCGGACAAAATTAGGTGTCTACACATATTAAGTTAGGATAGCATTTATTGCCACGCAAACTCATGCTAGGCATTTAGGTTGTCTTGAATTGTCATGCATTTCCTTTACCATTTAGGCCTTTAGACCATGCATTTCATACATTTCATTTGCTGCGTGTTCATGCATTCCATGTCATTGCCACTTGATTTGTGACTTAGGCCAATTAATGGCTCAAAGTCATGCTCTCTTGAGTATACTTGTGGAAAATTAAAGAGTTGTCAAATTGAATATTCTACCTTTGTGATTTTTTTACTTAGCCAATTTTTGTCCAAGGTTTTTAAATGTTTTGGCTACTGTTCTTAGGTCCTTAGGATGATCTCCAACAATTTTTACTTTGATTTTTGAATGACTTTATCAAAGGCAAAAAATGTGTTTTGACAAAACAGTTTTTTTCACCCAGTACTCGAACTTCTCCAATTTTTCTGGGCATGTATATTTAATCAGAAACTTAAGCCAATTTTTTCTCGTATAGTTTTACATGTTTTGAGTCTCCAGTAATTTTTTTAGATTTATTTGAATTTTTAAAAACAGGAAAAAAAATCGTGTGTCAAAAACCGATAGTAGAGGCAGATTTGAAATCAAAAGAGAAATAATGGTTGAATTTAGCTAAGGCGTTTAGAGGGGGTTGGTTAGAAGCTTTAGCTACTGTCTTAGGGTAGTTTCTAAGCCTTTTTAAACTTTAAAAAATGATTTTATAAATCTCGGGTTAAGGGTGGTTAAGTCCGGGATTTTAAACTTAGGAAATTAGAGCCATTTTAAAAGGGTTTGGTAAGGGTTATAATTTTTATTCAAGTTTTTTCCTCAAAATTGTTTTCAAACAATCACAAAGTTTTGTTTTTTTAGAAAATCTAATTTGACATATTTTCCTAAGGTAGCCAGATATCTTTTTGGATATATGGTTTTCTTTATTTAGAGGAAAAAAATACATTTTCATGCATTGCATTTTCCATGTTCATGCATTTTATTTAAATGTGCGATTTTTGCTATGATATTTTTCATGATATTATTATTTTGATTCACATTTTATGATCTTATATTGTTTGCCATATGATTTTGAATGTTTAATGCTATCCTATATTTTTTATTTAGTCATTTATTTTTGTCCCATTATTTAGCATATACTATGTTCATGCATTTTTATTTTTATTTTCATGCATATTTTATGATAGCATTATTTTATGTTTCATGTCATTTCTTGTTATTTAGATCATATTCCATGTCATTTAGGTTATTTTATTTATAATATGCCATGTCATTCAAATTATGTCATATCATTTAGGTTGCATTATTTTATCTAGATTTTGCCATGTCATTTTATTTATGTCATACATGTTCACGTTCATATTTTTAAATGTTTTGAAAAAGATAATGATTTTCAATAAAAATAAAGATATTCCCGAGTTAAAATAATTCATGAGTTCTCTACCGGGTTTGCTGGAGGGAATATCATCAATTATCATTAATAGAGGAATATCTTTCGTTCAAAAAACAAGAATGATTCGGAAAGTTTTTCAAATGAATAAATTTTTTTATATTTTGCCTATTTTATCGGAGAATATAGGAAAATTTTGAATTAATAAATTTCGGATCATTTTCAATTAAAAATGGAATTATTTTTCTTAAAATTGAGAATTAACTTGAAATACTAAATTAAAACCGATTTTTTTACCGAGACTTGAGATAACACATGATTAATAAGGTACCGTTTTATACCGGCGTTGTAGGGGTGCTAATCCTTCCCCGCACGTAACCGAGTCCCGAACCTAATTCTTCGATTTTCTCTGGTTTAAAACGCAGACTTGAAATTGGTTTTAAAATTTTTTAATTAATTTTAAAATATTTTATAAAACCGGTTTTAATAGGTGGCCAATTACACCTAGCCAAAAAAGATTGGTGGCGACTCCATGTCTTTTTCAAGGTCATTTTCAAAACCTTCATTTTTTAAGAGGAATTAAGTCGACTTTTCTTCGGTTTTTTTTTTTATGTCACGCTTAACGAATAATAAAGTCTTGCGATGAGACTTGTTATTTTTTTTTAGGTTGCGACACTAAGCAATGATTACGTGATAGTTTTGTTTTGTAACATAATGATTTATATATATATATTTATTCTATGATTTGTTTTATGATTATGATGATTACATGATTTTTTTTATTATGATTTAGTTATGATTTTATTTATTTATATATTATTTTATTTTCATTTTGTGTTATTGTATAGGATTGATTTGATTTATTTTGTTTTATTAACATTGTTTAATTTCATGTTTCAGGTCCAAATTAATTTTATTATTTAATTATTGATTAATTATATTATTTGCTTGATTATTGTGAATATGTTTATGACTGACTTTATTTTTATTTTATTTTTTACTTTTTGGTAAATTATTGATTTATTATTTGTTATTTGTTTATCTCTTATTTGTTATTTATTTTACTTCATGATTAGGGTAATTGATAAATTGAATTAGGTAGATTTTTACTAATTGATTCTTAATGATTGATGTTTATTTTAAGATAAAATACTTTAGATAAATTTTAAAATAAAGTTAGGATAAATTAAGATCATTTAGATAAGACCAGTTTAGGATAATATGTGATTAATTAGGTACTATCTCTAGATAGGCGTTGCGGGGATGCTAATCCTTCCCCACACGTAACCGAACTCCCGGATCTAGTTCTAAAATGTAGATCGGAACCTATTCTTTTTAGGGTACCTTAGTCAAGCTTAGGATCACTTTAAGAAGAATAGATTCATAAAGGTGACTAATCACACCTAGTTAGATGATTAGTGGCGACTCCATAATTTGTGTCTAGCATGCTGAATTCGTATTTGGCACGTTATGACATAAGGTAAAATAATAATTTTATCACAAAAAAATCAATTGTCTTTTATAATTGTAACTTATAAAGATATTAAAACTATACGAGTATAAAATATAAGAGTTCTAGGGCTTAGAATGCATCTTGCCCTTGACAGCACTGGTCAAAATAGTTCAATATAAACTAGTTTTTACACGTCATAATATCTTAAATTTTCTAACTATTAAGACTAAGATAAATAATTGACCAATTATTCATGTTAAATATTTTTGGTGAATGATAATCGATACTCTTTTTAGTAATGTATGATATTCAATATTATAATTGGATAATTTATTCGATTATATGATTAATTGATTATATCTAATATTAAAGTCAAAATGATCAAATATTAAAATTATATCAATTACTATATAAATTAGCTTTTACATATCAAGATTTTATAAAAAATTAAGTATTAATTATTAAGGTTAAACCAATTAATTAGTACTCTTTTAATGTTTACTATTCAACATTTAATTGAATTGACCAATTAATGTATACAATTAGATCTAATGTTATTATGTTAGTATTTATAATTATGTCCAAATAAAAAATATAAAAATAAATTCTTAAAAATTTAAAATACTGTTAAAAAATTATAATATAATGACTAAAAAACTTAATAAAGCAAAAAAATTTAAAATTATTGGATTAAGTGACTAAGAGCCCAATGAATTATTGGGTTAAGAGTAAAAAATCATTTATATAAATATTTAATGGATTTTATTTATAAATTTTTTTCCTTCTAATGATTTTTTTAAATGTAGCCAAGTGATTTTTAACTTTTATTTTTTAGTGTCACTTTATATTTATTTTAACTCATAAAACAAAAAAAAAAGTTCTTATATAATCATTAATTATAGTATATTCAATATCAAATATTAAAATTATATCAATACTATATAAATTAGCTTTTATATATCATGGTTTCTTAAAATTTCTAAGTATTAATTATTAAAATTAAATCAATTAATTGATATTCTTTAGTGTCTACTATTCACCATTTTAATTCTACATTTGGTCAATTAGTGTATACAATTAGATCTAATGTTCTTATGTTAGTATTTAAAATTATGTCCAAACAAGAAAATATAAATATAAGAACAAATTCTTGAAAATTTAAAATACTCTTAAACAAAATTATAATACAATAACTAAAAAAACCTAATAAAGCAAAATTGGAGGAGTGGTTCGATGGTTTAATTACAAAAGTGTTTTATCGACGTTTGTTCTGTTTTGCAGGTACCGATGTTATACTAGAATGTTTGGTAAGACTTTAATTCTGATAAACTAAATGGCCAAGTGTAATTTTTGAGAAGAATGGGAATCTTGTATGATATTTGCAAGAAGGATAGTTTCATTATAGGCATTTTTCAATGTGAATCGGTTTGGGGAGGGTTGGATAAAAGCTTCTCATATGCTCGAAGGGTAAAATCCTAGTAGGTTTTTTTCTATAATGGTCCTTGGTCATAATTGCAATTACTTGAGGGTTTGCAGGGGTTCAAGTCCGTTCTCGGCTTTTAGGGTAGAACATATCTAGGCTCTTTATTAAATGCTTTGCTTTTTTTTAACAAGATTGTTTATCTGTGCTTAAAGCGAACACAGGAAATAGCATTGGTATACGGTAGATTTTAATAAAACAGATTTGGAATATACTGAAAACAGAACAACGAGCTCAATTTTATGGATGTGACCATTCCAGCATTTCGGTTTACTACTGCATCTTTCAACGTTTCATGCAGCAAATGGCGTAACAGGTGTTAAAGGCTATTGCTTTCATACACAGTATTCGGAGAACACATAAAATTTAGGTTGTATTGTTAACATATGATGCGATTCTTTTGTTTATCATTTAGCATGTTTGAATTTGTGGGTCATGCATCATTTGTTTGTGATGCGGAGATACTTTTGAACAATTAGGGATTATTGTTAGCTTTCAGTATTGTAACACAGGGATCAATTAGGGTATCAAGCAAAAGAATTGCTTGAAGGGTAGTCAATCTAGGAAGAAACAGAGTTTTATTTCTACTGCTGATCGAGGGCTAATTGGGTTCATGTACCTTGCTTGAAGGGTAGTATTATCATTGGTGTGTTTGGACATTGATGTACTTTTTCGTATTCAATAAAAATTTCATTGTTATTCAAAAAAAATAAAGCAAAATAAAAATAAAAACAAAAATTTATTGGACTAAGTGGCTATAAGAGCCCAATGAGTTATTGGATTAAGAGCAAAAAATCATTTATGTAAATGTTTAGTGGGCTTTATTTATAATTTATTTTTTTCTAATGATTTTTTTTACATGTAGCCCAATGATTTTTTACTTTTACTTTTTTAGTATTACTTTATATTTATTTTAACTCACTTATAAAACAAAAAATCTTATATAATCATTAATTATATCTATATTCAATACTAAACATCATAAAAATTTAAAAATATAAGTATATAACAATTACAAAATAATAAGAAGTATCAAAATATACAATTTTTTTTATTCATACTATAAGTAAATATACCGAACTTATATATTTAACTTTTATTTGAACTTTTGAACTAAAAAATAACATAAAATATTCAAATATAAAATATTAATACTCAATTTATAAATAAAATTATTATATAATATATATTTATATAAATATTTATTAATTTTTAAAATTTTAATTTTAGTATTTTGTAAGTGAAAGTAATTATTACATTCGAAATTAAAAAAGTGTTTATAGGTTAAAAAATTCCAAAATTATTTGAATCCGTCTAGGCCCATCCGAACTCGAACCGATTCGAATCCGAAATAGCCTGAACTCAAAAAAGCCCATATCTAAAATGGTCTGAACCCAAGATAGCCTGAACCCGAAATTATTCGAACCCGAAAAAGCCCGAATTCGAAGTTATCCGAATCCGAAAATATCCGAGCCCGAGATGATCCGAATCCGAAATGAACCCGAATCTAAAAATAGCACGATCTGAACCAGCTCGTTTGCCACCTCTAACCGAACCTAAGGTAGTCCGAAACTGAAATGATTTGAAACTCGAAAAAGATCAAACTAAAAACAGCCCGAACTTGAAAAAACTCGAATCCAAAATAACCCGAATTCGAAAAACTCAAACACAAAATGATGCAACTCGAAACTGCTCAATTACCACCTCTACTACTAAGGGCTCGTTTAGGATTGTGGTTGGCTGCCCAAAAGCTCTTTTCGACAGCCACCTCAATCCTAAACAACTCAACATTTATAAAAAAAAAAAACTCTATTTATTGAGGTTTTTGAGCCAACCGCAAACACACTTTGAATGTGTGTTTGCGGTTGAATTTTTATATTTTGTAGGCATAATGATTTTTATACCCATTAAATAATTTATATATTACATATTTATATATATATTTTTGTATATTATATGATGTATACATAATTATTATTTTGTAGATTTTATCTTAAATATAAAATATTATCAACTTATGATATATTTATATATTTTGAAATTATAAAAAGAATATAATAATTATTTATAGGATGAAAGAATTTTATTTAAAAAAAAATTAAAATATATTTTGTTATATAAGTTTTCAAAATTAATTTTCAAAATTTTATTTTTATACATCTTAATACTATTAATTTACTCAATTAGTATTAAAAATAACTTATTCATTACTTTTTAATATGATGTCTTTTCTAGACATTTTATCTTCTCACAGCATTTTTTTACAGCAATGCTAAACACTCAAAAATCTCAAATCACATTTTTTCACAGCATTTTTCAAACATACTTTTTCCAAACCGAGCTTTTTCAAACCGTAAACTAGGGCCTAAATCTAACAAGAATCCATAGCAAAATGCACACCAGGTTCAAACATTCCCACAACAATAAACTTATACCTAGCAAGTTTAAAACCAAGCCAAGTTACAACGTAAAACCGAAACTTGTCTTTCTTCACTTTACTGGGCCTGAGGACACTTGGACTAGGACTAGGACTAGGACTAGAACTACCACACAAAGTTCATTCAGGTTTGTTGCCAATAGTATAAACTTCTACTCTGAGAGGCTGAAAGATAAGTGCAAAAAATTTTGCATCACGGCCCAAGGTTGCCTTAAAAGCATGGAATTCAGTCAGCTTTGACTTTCAAAGAGATATAGAGAATTGGGCAACGGTACCATGGGAGAAAGACTGCCCCAGAGTGGACAAGCCGAAGGGGCACGGATCTAGCACAAAATGGAAATAAATAAATATATTTAAGTATGACTCTCATAATGAAAACTACATAATGAATTAATAAAAATGAGATGAATAATTCTCACCAATTATAAACCTAGCAACAAAATTTTATCAAATTATAATATGAGATAATTACAATTTTAATCCTAAAACATAAGTTTCTTTTTCATTTCAATCCTAAAATTTTTAGATATAAATATCTAGTCTTAAAAGTTATCAATATGTTAAAAGAGAGTCTTTTAGTCGCTCTCTAAACAGAAACGTTAACTAAAAATTTATTTAAAAAACTTATGTGGCATATAATGTATCACTTGTGAAACTTACGTAATATTTCATTAATTTGTAAAATATTAAAAAAATTATTTGTCAAAAGAAAAAAAATAGTTCCAAATAAAAAATAAAAAAAACTACTTCATTTCATTAAAAACTGTTGGTTTAGTGAGAAAGAGAGATAAACTATTAGTTTAATGAGAGAAAAGAAAAGTAAAAAAATATTGTGATTTTTTAATCTTTATAAGGAGGTTGCTTTTTTTAAATAATTTTTTAATATTTTATAAATTATTGAAATGACATCCACATATGTTTATTATATGCCAGCTAAGTTGTTTTTAGTATTTTTATTTAAATAATAATTGAAAGACTAATTTTTAACATATTAATAATTTTTAAAACTAAATTTTTACATCTAAAAATTTTAAGACTGAAATGAAAAAAAATTAATGTTTTAAGACTAAAATTATAATTATCTCTTATAATATATAAAGATAATAATTGTAAAAAAAAAAAAAAAAATTCTTAGAAAACTTTCTGACCAGAGTAATACTTTAAGTTTTGTTGTCCCAGAGAGAGAGAGAGTAATCGTAATCCACCGCCTCAAATCTAAGATCAGCACCATGAAGTGTGCGATATGGGTCAATCTTCATTCTCACTTAGCCTTGGTTAATAAGTTGCCTCCAGGTCACAAGCAGAGACAAACTCCACCATGAGTCTGCTTTTGTTAGTAAAAACATCAGTACGACGGCAGCGATATGGAAATTTCAAATTTGTGGTCAAATTTTTGGCTTTCCATGCAAGCTATAAGAGGTACTCTGGTCAGAAAGTTTTTGTCGGAAAAAGGACAGTGAAACCATGACAGAACAATAAGGGTTAATAGCGTAATATTTTATATTAATTTTTAAATTTTAAAATGTATCAATTAAATTTTTGATTTTATAATTTTGTATTAATGTAGTCTTTTCGTTAGCAAAATGGTTAGAGTAAACGTTAAATGACAGATGATATATGACGTGTAAATTACAAAAATATCATTTGCAGATGTGATTTATTTTTTTGTATTGAGTTAATAGCATCAATAGTCCTCAAACTTTAGGGCATATTTTATATTGGTCCTCAAACTTCAAAACATATCAATCAGATCCTTTATTTTTTATTCTTTTTTAAATTTTCCTTTTTTTTTTATACATAAATATAAACTTTTTTTATATTATAATTTAAATTAATTTTTTTAAAATATAAATAATTTATAAACATATAAAATATTTATTTTAATTAATTTTATTTTTTTTTCTTTCCTTTTCCTTTTTCTTTTTCTTTTTCTTTTTTTTTTCATTTTTTTATAAATAAACTAAAACATAAATAATAATTTATATTATAAAATTATTTTAAGTTTGTTTTTACTTTTTCTCTTTTTTCTGTTCTCTATTTTCTTGTTAATAAATAAATACAAAAAAGAAAAAATAATAATTTATAATATAATTTGAATTAAAATTTAAAAAGTAAATAATTTATAAAAAATATAAAAATATTAATTTACATTAATTTATAAAAATAGATTTTATTTTCTTTTTTATTTACTGTTATAAATAATTAAATAAAAATTAATTATTTTGTAATAATTAAATAATTTATAAAAAATAAATAAATATATTTATTTTAATTAATTAATTAAAAAAGTTATTTTCTTTTCTTTTCTTTTATTTTAAAAATAAATTAATTTTGTAAACGATTAAATAATTTATCAAATATAAATATTTATTTACATTAATTTTTTTTGTAAATATATTTTATTTTCCTTTTTCTTTCATTTTTTTTAAAATTTTTTCTTTCTATTTTCTCCACCTAACTCTCATCGATTAAAAAAGGGAAATTTGAATCCCCACCGCTAGTCCGACCCTGCGAAGGATCAGACTGCCATTCATAACGCTCGATAGGCACTGTAAGAGGCCAAATTTGTTCCCTTGCGCTAGATCGAGGAGGATCCGATTTGGCGTTTTATGGCAGATTCGATCAAAGTAGTTGCGGCCTCAACTTTAGCATTAGAATTGTCATGAAAAATATAAATTTAATTAAATGAATGTAAATAAATATTTTATATTTATAAATTATTTATTTTTTTATAAAAAATAATTTATTTAGAAAAAAGAAAAAGGAAAAAAGGAAAAAAGAAATAAGAAAAAGGAAAATAAAATTTATTTTTTATTATAAAATTAATGTAAATAAATATATTATATTTTTATAAATTATTTTATTTTTGAAAATTTAATTATATTATAATATAAATTATTTTTATTTTTATATATTTATAAAGAAGAAAAAGGAAAAAGGAAAAAAGAGAAAAAAGTAAAAAAACTTAAAATATTTTTATAATATTAATGTAAATAAATATTTTATATTTTTTTTATAAATTATTATTTTTTATAAAATTAGTTTAAATTATAATATAATTATTTTTTTATTTATAATGAGGAGAAAAAAGAAAAATATAATAAAGAAAAAAAATTTATTGTTACGTTTTTATAAAATTAATTTAACTAAATATTTTATATGTTTATAAATTAATTATATTTTTAAAAAATTAATTTAAATTATAATATAAATTATTTTTATTTTTTGTATTTATTTATAAAAAAAAAAGAAAATATAAAATTTGATAAAGAATAAAGAATAAAGGAATAGAGAAAAAAGACAAAAAAAATAACATTAGCAGGATGATATTTTTGTAATTTATACGTCACACGTCATATGTTATTTAACTTCTACTCTAACGATTTTATTAACGGAAGGATCACATTAGTACAAAACTATAAGATCCAAAATCTGAGTGATACACTTTAAAATTTGAAGATCAATAAAAAAATATGCCTTATATTTTGAAATTATTGGTGCTATTAACTCGAACAATAAGGTTAGGATGGTTCCTTGCAAAACCCTAAATAGGAAACAGCAATTGTGGTTCAGTGATCCCTCTTGTTTTTCTTCAGCAGCATCTGCATGTGATGGATATAATCATGTTTCATGGCCCGTCTGGATACCACCCATCAGCCACAGCATTTTTTTCTGCGCTCTTCTTGTTGTTCCAAGGCTGCCCCATGATTTGCACATACCATTGAACTCGACGGTGGCTCGATCGAAACTGATTGTTTTTCAATTGCTTTGTCTAATAGGTTGGCGCAGCATATCCTGCTCTAGTGAGCAGTGTTTGGAGCTGAGTTTTAGAATTATCATCCCCGAGCCCACTCTCTGTCCTTGAAACCAAAGTAGGCTGTGGTGGCATAACAGGCATTGTTGACGGTTTAAGGTCCTGACGGTCAAATACAAATCTTCCATCACACTGATCCTCAGGAACCAGCAACCGTACTGCAGAAATGATCTCGTGATGGATTTGTAGGACCATTTGGGGATTCAGTAACTGTCCAAATTCACCATGGTTGATTAGCAGGAATGAATTTATTAAAATTGTTAAGATCTAGAAATTAGCCAAATGGAAGATGTTTATACTCAAGCAGGAGCTCAAAGATTTTGCAATAGGGGAAAAGTTCCATAGGAAATAAAGGAAACAACAGAAACAAAATAAGCAGAATAGCACTAGCTGAGGCAAGATTGGTTTATCTCTCTGAGTTTATCTTTATTTTGAATCAACTCATCAAATTCTTTCCTTATATTTTTTTTTGCTATAGCAGGTTGCATGAAAATTTTCAAATACCCTCCCAACATCTTCAAGTGTCCATCCTGTTAGAGCAAGAACATAATTTCACTAAACCACTATATACTGAATATAATTCACTACAGCCAGAAAAAAAATTTAAACAAAAGAAAAATAGATAGAGAACATGTGACTTGAAGAAACAAAAAATCTAGTAGTAATTAGTAGAAAGGAGAGAAAATCTTACAACATCTCCTCTTGAGATGCAACCGCCAAACTGGAGAAGCACTCAATTAGAGACGGCTGTTGAATCCCACAGGAATGGAGTTCACTTTTATCTTCTCACTGAAAACCAGCCAAGGATACCGAATTCTAGATTCTCGAGCATTAACAGAGTTATATGAAACATAAATGTACATTATCACATGAACACTAAATACTAATACCGAAAGAAATCGAGTATATTGGCCAACTTAGTGATAGAGTAATTAGCTGCAGAAAATCAATAACTTGAAGCACACTTACTGAGTATAGAAGCACCGGCCCATCCCCCACAGTTTTTAGTGAAAATGATTTCTCATTATGCTGCACAAGAATCTACGTTAATACTTAGAGAAAATTATTAAAATAAAAAAGGAAACTGAATACAAACTGCAAATTAAAGGAAACAGTTAACAAAATCATTTGATCTCTTAAGCTCAAAGCAGAGGACTATCCTTGTGAAGTTCTAAGCACACAGTAAGTAGCCATAAAAGTTAATCAGCATGCCAAGTAAACCTTTATGAGGACACCCAGTTTGATAAGGTTGGAGTAAACTGAAAAACATAAGGAGAAATAAAGAAACTAAAAACTCAACACAACAGAGCAAATTGCAAGATACATCCCATAACAAATAATTATTGCTCAGATGTGATGCTGATCATAGCTCCGAGTATTACAGCTAGTTGCATTGCCATCAATAAGACCAGTATCCTTGACCTATGAAAGGAACTCCTCCAGAAGTGAATCAATGGTGAATGGCCTTCATTGATAGTGCGGAAAGAAAAATTTTCCACCAATAATCATATGCAGCAAGGTCTTTTCTCAGCTTCTTTCATTCCTCATAGGCTCGAACAAGTGCAAGGTGGTCACTATAATGATCATGGGAGAACTGCGACTTTGCAGCCTCTACAAGCTGCAAGGAGGATAAAAGATTGTAATATGCAGTCTAATATTTGGACCTTTATTGGCAAGTTCCTTTAACATGCACTCAATGTAATTCAGTCTTCAGCTACGTTGCATGGATACGGGTACGATACCGGTACCCGGTACCGGTACGGGATACGGCAAATTCTAAAAAACTAGGGTAAGGGTACGTTAATATTATATATATATATATAACTGAAATTTCACATATGACACAACATAATATAAAAGATAAAACACACAAATTTCACATAAAGGAGCTTAAATTGTTCAACATGACAACATCTCAAAATAAGAAACTACAATACTTAAATTGTTCAACATGAAAACATCTAAACATGACTATGAAAATCAAACTCTAACAGTGTCTATATCATTATTTCCTTGCCCATCATCAGTGAAAAGAACATCCTCCAAATCTGGTTCATCAAGCAAAAGACTAGCAACTTCAAGAATTCAGGCCCCTTCAAATGGATCCCATTCATCTCCACCAATATCCCACATTTTGGTCTCACCCTCATTATAGTTCTTACTCCTCCTTGAAAGGAGACGAAGATTTGTATGTACAAAAACTAAGTCTTCAGCTCTCTTGGGGTTAAGCCTATTTCTTTTCAGGGAATGGATAAAGGAATATGTGCTCCAATTCCTTTCACAAGAAGAGGAAGAGCATGGTTGTGAAAGGAGCTTCAAGGCAATGGATTGAAGTTTGGGGAGTGAAGATCCATACATGACCCACCATTCCTTTGGTTTCAAGTTCCATCTATCTTGCAAGTAATCAAATTGGCCAATTTCTTCTTCAGCACTTGAGAATTTAACAAACTCCATAGTCGCCTCTAGCCTTTCATTTGGATCTGGAAAGTAATTCCTTAGACATTTGTTTCTCCCTATACAAATCTCATTGTCTTTATGTGGGGGAACTCGATTTGGCGCTTCCTCAAGCCATTGTCTGCAATAATACCTATTATACAAAATATAAATTATAATTGGTATAATCCAAAATACATTTAAGAAAAAGTAAAAGAAGTTGGACTTGGAACT
Organism: Fremontodendron californicum; assembly: GCA_030761205.1. NCBI lineage: Eukaryota > Viridiplantae > Streptophyta > Magnoliopsida > Malvales > Malvaceae > Fremontodendron > Fremontodendron californicum. Next base: position 13,142,299 of record JAULJL010000013.1, on the reverse strand, counting down.
TGGAAGTTAATTAAATTTACCTAGGTTAAGTGAATGAGCCAAACAATGAAGTGGTGTAACTTTTAGTCCATCTATCAATTAGGATGTTATACACCACTCCATAAAAGGATGAATGTTGATTCAACTCCTTGCCCTCATGCTGATATATTGCTAATTTCACTTGCTCAATCATAGAATCCCATTTCTCATAAACCAAATGAAGGTTTGCCTTATCAGTATCACAAGAACGAAGCATTTCATAGATGGGTTTTGTAAAGCTTAGAATATAGTCAACTTGATCCCACCAATTGTCATTCAGAATTGTTTCTTTCACAACGGTAGCCTTTTGAACATCATCTTCTCTATAGTGAGACCATTGTTCACTAATGACCATAGATTGGAGACCATGCTTAATGGTTTTCAGCCTTTTAAACATTATAACGGTTGAGGCAAATCTAGTCTCAGCAATAGAAAGTAGCTTCAGATGCACAAATTGATTAAATATAGCTAGCCTCATGGAATGATTCATGATAAAATTTTTAATGAAAAAGGCATCATCAGCAATAGCAATAATCCAATTACACTCAGCATAAACAACCTCATTGTTTGGTGTATTTTTAGGTGCGCAAATGTTTTTCAGAGCAAGATTCAACGTGTGCACTACACACGGTGTCCAAAGAATATGAAGATGGATTGATTCAACAATTGATCCAGCAGCCTTGCAAACAGGTGCATTATCAGTAATAATTTGGACAATATTTTCTGCTCCAACCTCATCAATGGTGGACAAAATCAGATTGGCAATGTAATGCTTGTCCTTGTATTCACCTGAACCATCAATAGCCTTCAAGAACATAGGTCCCAAATCTGAGGCAGCCATGAAGTTAATCAATGGTCTTCTTTGTGAATCAGTCCAACCATCAGTCACTATACTCACACCTTTTTCTGGCCAAGTGTCTTTAATAGGTTGAAGTAACCTCAATAGGTGGGTTTTTTCTCTTTGCAATAGTGTAGTTCTTATAGCATTATAGCTAGGTGGAAGAAAACCCGAGATAGAGGTGTTTGCAGCATACGTGAATGAACTAACAAAATATGGATTTCTAGCAATATTGAAAGGCAAACCAGCAGAATAAAATAGCCTAGCTATTTCACATGACAGATGCTCTCTTGCCTCATTGTTAAATGCCCTTCCTAATGCTCCTTCACTGGCTTTTCTTCTCTTGCTCCCATCAAAAGACATATCAGCTCTAGGTGGGTTCAAACTTGTAGTTCCAGTAGGTAAAGGAATTTGCACTGGCTTTGCTTTTTCAGTAGCCTCTCTATCTATTTGTTTCATCTCTGCAAGATATTCATTTACTACAGATGAACATACAATTATCCCATTTCCTTTTTCCCTCAATAGATGAGCCCTCACTCTAAAATAAGACCCCTTGTAAGTTCCAGTACAGAAATTGCAACGCCAACTTGCATTCCCTCCCCCTGCTTTTTTGCTTTGCAACACAGTTACATAAGCCCAAAAGGGACAACTACTTTCAGCTGTTCCAGATGCATATTTACTAGTCAAAGAAGCAGAAGAATTGGATGTGCCACTAGCAGACCCACTACCAGATCCAACACTAGATTCTTTTGAAAACATCTGTAGTAAAATAAATCAACAGACTTATAAACCCACATTTATCACTTATCAATACTTCAAGCATTCTATCCTATCACTTATCAATACCAATGAATTGTTGAAAATTGGGATTTTCTATCCTATACAAGTTAAATTTCTGGTCTGTCCTTAAACATAATTAAGTTTGTTAATAGAGATATATTATTAATTAATCAACTTGATAATAGCAAGAATAATTGTCAAAATATAGAGAAACAAAAGCACACTAAAACAGCAGAACAGAAAAAACAAGTAAAGAAATCTCCTGCAATGATTGTCTCGTCTGCTTAAGTTTGCAGTTAAGGAAAGCCACTTTGTGCTGCAAAATCATTCTACATAATAGAAGATAATGAAAATATATGTACCACTTATAACATGATCGTACACATAGACACAGAAACTGAGTATCAACAACTAGAACAGGTTCTACAAAAAGTTCATGCAAATCATCAAATCCCAGAAATGGGTGCAGGTGCAGCAATAACTAGAAGAAAAAGGAAATTCTTAATCCAGAAACATCAGTATTTGACAATCACTATTTCATACCATATCGTAGATGAGTTAGGAGCAAAACCCAAACACAACAAAATCAAAATAGAGGGAGAAAGTCAGAAACATACATTTGGAGGCTATGGGCTATGGCTGTCGAAGTGAGGACTGAGGAGGGATTGAGGGAGCCGCCGAACCCACCACTGTCGAAGTGAGGACTGAGGAGGGATTGAGAAGAGCCAATCGACAATGAAAGAAAAAAAAAAGGGGCAATCGACAATGAAATTGAAAAGAAAAGAGGGAAGGGAAATTGGTTGTCGACTGATAAAGAAAAAAAGAAGTTGTTGTCGAGCTAAAAAAAATGGGTTTAGGGCAATAAATTTGGTCAAAAGGCGTACCCAAGTCACCTGAGCCGTACCTAGGCGTATCCAGCCATACCCAACTTTTTTTTTTTTTTTTAAAGTCAGGTACGTACCTGGTACGTTCCCAGGCGTACCCCAAGCGTACCCGTACCAGGTACGGGTACACCTTCAAAAATCACGTACCCGTGCTTCATAGGTCTCCAGTTCTTCTGGTTATTTTACTTTTGTAGATGATTTTTCGACAATTATGGTTTTACTACTTTAACACTTTTCCTAAGCATGTCTTGCAGGAATTTAACTCACAACCATGCTGGTGGATTAAACCCAGAACAAGTGGCAAGGTTTCTGGGTTAATTCCGCATCATGGCATGTCATATAGAGTTTGCCTAGGTGGCTCAGTATGGAGTTTGTAAAGGTTTTTCTCCTTAACCTTTCTCCGGGGTGTAAGAGTGCCTCCCGTGTATCCTATTCAACAGATAGTTTTCCACCACGTTTGTTATCTGTTACCAGAGAATTAATTCCTTCTTCTTAATTGTTACTTTAAAATTCATTCTCCACCCCTTTAATGAGAAATGAGCTGGCATCTTTCTATTGGCTATATATATTACTTACACCTCTAATCTAATCTATATATAAGGTCTTCGAGACTCATTTTGTGGAGCAAGCAAGTTGCATACAAATAATCTATATTCTCTTCCTAGTACTTGTTTACCCCTTCCCACGCACCACCCCAGCTCCAGCCACTACAATGTGTTGTTCCTATTCCCCACATGCAGCTCTAGGTAGTTGTTCCTGAGTTGTTGTTCCTACTTCCTATCTTTCCCACCTGCCACAGCATTCCATGATCTAGAGTCTGCTCTAGTCCTCTCTGCCAATCCTACTTCATCCTATTTCATTCATTTGCGACAATACCTCACGGCACATCAAAAAGGACCCTCTACAATTTTTAAATTCATTTGGCCATTAAACTTCTAAGTATCCTATTAATGATACTTATTACACTGCTCATAATCAACTTTCAAAAATATTAAAAAAAAACAAAGAACAGTAAAAAACAAAGCGCCATACTGTTTGACAATCAATCCACGCAAAAGACTGGCAAAGTTCTTAGCACCTCTTTATCTCCTATAAACAACAAACAACCCAGTATTGGCCTAGCAATTGTTACCCTTCTCCTATCAGACTTCCTCATATGTACCAAAAACAAAAAAAGGTGTAGACACCTAATTTTGTCCGGACCCCCTAAACAAGGTGATTTCCTCCTTTCAACTTCTTGGAACGCAAAGAAACTTCTCCCATTCCACAGATGGGTCTCCAAGACTTTGATTCGGAGGTCAACAAGAATGTCAACCCGAAAAAGTCAACTTCGAAAAGGTCAACCTTGAAAAGTCAGCCACTGAAAAAATCAACTCTTAGTCAAAATCAAGATTCAAAGTTGAATTGAACAATGGTGAAGGAATTTTGATAATTAGAGATCTACAATTGAAGATAGAGAGGTTGAAAGATAAATTACAAAATTCAGTATAGGAAAAATGAGAAATTTTGCAAATTTGAGGAAAAGTGCGTAAATGATCAAATTGGACGAAATTGGAGGTTTCAAATGGAATAAGATCAATAGATATGGATATTGGAAGGTCCAATTTTGAAGCGGAGTTGCAGGAAGAATTGGTTTGAAGAGAAAAAGGAAAATAAAGATTTAATGAATAAATAGAAAATTCACAAATTTGGAGAAAACTACAGAGATAGTCCGATTTTGTGAAATTGAAGCCCCCAGTTGATGAATAATGAATAAACAAAAATATCCCAAGTCCCAATTTGAAGTGGATCCCAAGGAAGAGCCGATTGGAGGAGAAACGAGAAAAATGAGAAAATTCCCAATTTTGAGGGAAAAGGGAAAAACTAAATTGGAGAGGAATTCGGAAGTAAAAATCGGGCATTTTCGGTCCAACTCTAACTCAATATATGAAAAAGGCAGTGGAAAAAGAAAATCCAGAATTTCGGCCCATTTCGAGTAAAACCGAGGTTTCAAGGGCTAAAAGGCAATTTTGGAAAATCCGGCAAAAATAGAATCCGAGCTCGAAAAATTGCGAAACTTTCCAGAACAGAGTTTTAGGATGTAAAGAAGGAAATGAGAAGAAGAAAACCCCAAATTAGGGCTGAAACGCAAATATGTTAAATTCGGGAGACCAATCGCAATTTTAAAGAAAAATACGAAAAAAATAGAAAACGAGCTAGAAAAATTATGAAAACTTCCAGAACTAAGTTTTATATTTGATGGAAGGGATTGGAGAAGAAAAATCCAAAATCGAAGCTCAAATGGAAAAAGACAAAGTTCAGGGGAGACTAATCCGCAATTTTAGAGAAAAACCAGGGAAAAATAGTAAACGAGCTCGAAAAATTATGAAAACTTCTAGAACTGAGTTTTATATTTTATGGAATGGATTGGAGAAGAAAAATCCAGAATCGGAGCTCAAATGGAAATAAACAAAGTTTGGGAGGCACTAAACCGAAACTTTAGAGAAAAATCCGAGAAATATGCAAAACGAGCTCGAAAAATTATGAAAACCTCCAGAATTGAGTTTTATATTGGATGGGATAGATTAAAAAAGAAAATTCAAAATTGGGATCCATTTTCAAATAAATTAAGTTTGGGGGCCAAAATGCAATTTTACCAAAAAATCGAAAAAGACCATTTTGCAAATAAAAAAGAGGAATGGCATGGAAAATTCTAGGCCATTTTCGGCCAGCTCATTGAGTGGAAGAGGAGGTGTGATCATCTTGAATCAAATGGCCAAGATTGAATAGCAAGATGACATTTTTAAGAAAGGACAAGATTCTCCACTCTTGCATACGTGGCATTTTTGGCCAATGGGAGGCCTCCAAATTGCAAAGCCATGTGAAAGCCATGTGAAGAGCATGTGAAGGCTATGAGATGATGTCAATAGGATTAAAAATACCACCTAGGAAGATATTTTGGTAGTAAGCCATATGATCATGACAAGTGGCTTAGATATTTTGTAGAGATATGAGACAAGAATAATCTAGGTGGCCATATTGGCCAATGAGAGGTTAGAAAACCCTTAATTTAAGGAAAGTATCATGCAAAAGGGAGACAAGAACCCTTAATTTAAGGAAAGCATCATGCAAGAAGGGGACAAAAATTAGCCATGTGGCAAGGATGTTGAGAGAGCATGCAAAGCATGACAAAGGCTAAAAAGAAAAGATGAGCACACCAATATACAAGCACCATTCGGCCAGCCCTAAGCGAAGAGGAGGATTTCATTTTTTTTTCAAGAGTTTATTCACTACACTCTTGAGAAAAGAAAAAGAAGAGCAAAGAAGAAAACCTCTCAAGGAGAAAAAAGAGAGAAAAAGAGAATGAGCTTGGAAGGAAATCTTAGCTAGGTAGCTATTTTTTTTTTCAATTATTTACTTGGATTTATCTTCTTTTTCATGTGATTGTTAACTTTCTTTGTTGAATAAAAGGTTTTCAAAATAAATTTCTAAAGATTTTCTTTCCTTTATTCTTTACAAAATAACAAAGTTGATAAAAAATTTCCACATATTTTTCACCATGGCCAAAACTTAGAGGGTTTCATTGTGCTTGTCTATACTTGATTTTCTTGCCTGTATGTTGTTTGTGGGATTCACCATTGTGGTAGGATAGGCTATTTTTTTTATTTTCTTTTTAAAAAAATGAAAAAAAAGGTTTGAGAAGCTTGAGGATCTTGATTTTTATCAAGTGATTTTGGTTAGGTGGGACTATGTCTAAGAAACCAACCATTGAGCCAACCTTGATTTTCCTATCCTTTCCTTGTTTATTTATTTTTAGCTCATGATTGATCACTTTCATATCTTTGTTGGCTGTAAAATCATGCATTCATACCATTCCCAACTTGATTTTTGGCTAAGATCATCAGTGATCTCTAGCCAAAATCTCTTGTGTATTACTAGTTGAAAGAGTGATAGTTTAAGTTGGATATTCAAACTTTGAGCATTTTTTTCACTACGTTTTTTTGGTCAAAATAAAAGATTTTTTAACCACATTTAGTAGACCTAGAGGAGGCCCTGATATTTTTTCCATGATTTTTAGAATTTTTTATCAAGGTTGGAAATATGGTTTTTAGTAAAACAGTTTTTAGTATACTGTTATGACTTTAATGCAATTTCGGTCTAGGCATCTTTAGTCCAAAAATTAAATCGATTTTCTCAATAAAGACCATCATGTTTCAAGTCTATACTGATTTTTTTCAGAATTTTTTGAATTTTTTTAAAGGGTAATAAAATAGTTTTTGAAAACTGGTTTTGGTAGTTAGAAATGAAATTTTCTAAACTAATAATTTTCTGATTTTTATTTGTTAAAAGGAGAGGCTGATTTGAGTCATTAGCTACTGTTTTAGGTTGATTTCCTTGTCATCTCAAGAATTAAAATCGATTTTACAAAAATCAGGTCATGGATAGTAAAATCGGGTTTCAAAAACTAGGAAAATAGAATTGTTTTAGGGGGGGTATTCGGCCATGACCCCTTTTTATTCCAAAAATTCCAATTTTTATATCCGAGCCCAAAGTTATCCGATTTTTGAAAATCCAATTTAAATTTCTTTCAAAGGTAGTTCGATACCTTTTTAGGTATACAGATGTCCTTACTTCAAGAGAGAAATACACCTTCATGCATTGAATATTTTAAAATGTTTTTATTTTAATTTGATATAAAACGTATTTTTCGGTTTCCCAAACATTTGGCGAGAATTAGTTCCCAATCTTTGCCGGGTTGCCGGGGAGGTTAGGAAATTATTCAATGCACGTGTTTATGAAATCGAAAGGTATTGGATTTTGTTTTATTCAGAATCATATTGAGCTTTGCCGGAAGTACGGTAATATTTTTCGACATATGCCATTTGTATGATTCCTCACATGAAAAATCTATGAAAATAAATTTTGAAATAATGATGTGAGCATATTCCATGATATCTAGATTTGCCATTTTTAATCATGATATGTTTTTGAATATTCTATGATCATTCATTCATATGCCATGTCATTTAGATTTTTGCCATGTCAAGTATGCCATGTCATTCATTCATGTGCCATGTCATTCATTCATATGCCATGTCATTCATTCTTATGCCATGTTCATATGCCATGTCATTCATTCATATGCCATGTCATCAATTCATATGCCATGTCATTTAGATTTTTGCTATGTCATTCATTCATGTGCCACATCATTCATTCATATGCCATGTAATTCATTCACGTGCCATGTCATTTAAATTTTGCCATGTCATTCATTCACGTGCCATGTCATTTAGATTTTTGCTATGTCAAGCATGTCATATCATTCATTCTTAAGGCCATGTTATTTAAATTTCGCCATGTCAAGCATGCCATGTCATTAATTCTTTTGTCATGTTATAATAAAATGCTTATCATGCCATTTTAATTATGCATGTTTTATATTCATGTTTTAATGATAATTTATACATTCATGATCATTTAACATTTTGAAAATTGATATTCTTTAAATAAATAAGGCAATATCCTCGAGTTAGTATAATTCATGGATTCTCCTTCGGGTTGCCGGGGAGTCTTCATCAATTATATTAACTAAGGAATATCCTTCTAAAAGACGATGATGCGGAGATTTTTCAAAAATAATAAAAAATTCTATATTTTGCCGATATGTCGGGGAATATAGAAAATTTTTGACATATCAAATTTCGGATCATTTTCAAGCAAAAATAGGATTGTTTTTAAAATGGGAATTATTTTCAAATACCAAATCTATGACCGACTTTTCACCGAGACTCGAGATAACACATGACTAATAAGGTACCGTTTTATATGGGTGTTGTGGGGGTGCTAATCATTCCCCACACGTAACCGACTCCCGAACCCGCACATGTTTTCTCTGGTTCAAAGCGCAGACTTCGAAATTGGTTTTAATATTTTTTAATTAATTTTAAAATATTTTTTAAAATCGGTTTTAATAGATGGCCAATCACATATAGCCAGAAAAGATTGGTGGCGACTCCATTTTTTTTTCGAGGTCGTTTTCATACTCTCAACCTTTATTTCAAAAGGAATTAAGTCGTCTGTTCCTCTATTCTTTTCCCAATGTTACACTCTTAACGAATGGCCGATTGTCCCACGACGGGGCAAATTTTTCGGACTATTTTAAGAGGGTTGCCATAGCTTGGCGACTCCACTAGGGACATTTAGAGAGTCTGGCCTAGAATTAGTCACGTGTTATCGAAAGTCCCAGTCTTGTCGGTTTTAATTGGTATTTAATTATAATTCCCTTTTTATAAAATAAGGAGAATTTCCCAAAAAATAAAAATAAAATTATAATGTTTCTAAATATGTTTATCCTCATGAGCATGCATATTATTATTGTGCTCCGTTTATTCAAGTGTTGTATATTGTCATTATTCTTTAATTGACTAATGCTTTCCTTTATTTTGATTCAGTTTTTTTTTTTTTAAATAAATTGTTGGGGTTTTTAAATTAAGGGTTGTAAAATAGTTGGTGAAAGGTTTGTTGTTCCTCCTCACACACTATATTTGCATTTGCATAACATGAGGCCTCCTTTCGGGTTCTGTCGTTTTAGGTGGAGTGAAGTACCTACGCTTCATGAGGTGATAACCTCCACATAAGCTAGCAAAACACTTCCGAAATACAAATTACCTACGCTTCATGGTATTAACCTCCGCATAAGCCTGGGAAATGTACTCTAACAAATTGAACTCGTTTTGATCGGGGTGCCTTACTAGCCTTCACCGACGACAGCGAGGAGCAATTTGGTGCCTTTTTTAGAACCTAATGCAACTCCATATAGTGAACCTAGGCGAAGCCATGCCCGATTTCTTTTAGATATTCCGAAGTTAGGAACATTTGGAGGAATATCTCTCACCTTTTTCTATTTATTTTATGACAATATTATGATTTTTTTATCCCTGTACTGACTCGTGTTTTGTTTTGTTTTGTTTTTGTTTCCACTTCATGCATCATGATTATTTAGAGGTATTTGTCTTAAGCCGAGTGCCAACCAAGGGGGTTTCATTATAGTCATGGAACGTCAAGACCTTCTACCGATATCAGTTGTTAGCAAGACATATCAAGAGGTCAAAATTGAGTCCGAGGAAAATCAAGGTGACAAAGGAAATTATTTGGTCGCTGGTTTTGTGTCTACACTCCCCGAGTTAGTTCATTTGGATTTTGTTCAGAATGACTTAGTAGAATTAAAGGAGATTTTGAGACAGTAGGGAGTTGCGAGGAAATATGTGTTCATCAAAAAATATGGCGACATAGCACTACTCCTTCCGATCAAGATAGACGAGCAGTTTGTCAGGGTAATAGTGCAATTTTGGGATCCTTCGTACCGATGCTTCACTTTTAATCAGGAAGATATGGTGCCTACCATTGAGGAATATTCTATCTTACTCCGTGTTGAGTCAGCAAATCTGGATAAAATCTATTGGAAAGAGCAGAAAACATCGAGTTGTTGGAAGAAGCTTTCCAAAGTGATGGGTATAGAGTTTACGATTGATTCTCCACACATAAAGAAGAAGGGTTCAAGTTACTATGTTCCTTGGGTATTTTTGTGGAACTATATCAAGAATAACCCGGGTGATGACCATGTAGTGGATGTCTTTGCCTTGGTAATCTATGGTTTGGTCCTATTCTCGAAAGTGGAAGGTCATATCAAAGCAGCTGTGGTAGACTTCTTCGATCATCTTAACAAACAAATTGACCCTTCCCCTGCCATTCTTGCTGAAACGATCAGGTCACTCAGTTATTGCCGAAGAAGAGGTAAAGGACGTTTCAAGGGTTATGTACAACTTCTGTATGTCTGGATTCAGAGCCACTTTTGGGGTGATGATGGTGGAAAGCTTCGCCCTTACATAAAGACTTTTAGTCCCCTTCGAGAACTCAACAAGGAAAAATGGTCGGAGAAAGGGATAAGAAGCAATGGATCAGGACTCTCCGTCACTTAGCCAGAGAGGATATAACTTGGATGCCTCCTTGGATGCCACTTAGGTCAATCATGTACCATTATGGTGAGAAATTATGGGTTCCGCTGTTGGGAATCTAAGGAGCCGTTAGCTATGCGCCATTACTAGTACGGAGGCAATATGGGTCCAAACAGTTTATCCCAATGACTTATGAGCTTATTTTGATGGAGTTTTCATATTGTGAGTCTGGATATATGGGTATGATACGTGAAGTTATGAAGGCATGGAAGAAGTTACACCGATCACAAGTGGGTAGGTACACTGACAACGCTACCCCATCAAATCAGGTATGGAGAGCCAGGAGGGTCTATGACATTGTGCTTCCTGCCGAGGATACCTCTGTTCATCCGGTAACACTTCAGCTGGAACTAGTAGTGCCATCAGAGTTTGAGATTGTCAGGCAAAAGTTGGAAAAGAACAAAGGGAAACTAAAGCATGAATATGATAAGCTTCAAGAGGAAGTCAAGGATTTGAGGACCGAACTTGAGATCCAAAAGGCCAAGACACAAAAGTGGCCAGAGAGCGAGACACGACACAATATGACATAAAGGATTTGCATCAAGAGAACAAGAAGCTAAGGGCCAAGGGAAAATTTACTGGAACTAGCTAGCCTCTTGGTACACATGAAAAAGAAACAGAAAAGTTTCAGAAAGAATTGGATTTCTGGAAAGGCAAGGCTAAGAAAAGCAAAGAAAAGGAGTCCATATTTGCTCATGAGCGGCCGAAGTGGTGTAATGCACGCTCATTGATTTCGGTCAAGTTGGAAAGGTGCCTGCAAGAGAATGAGCTGTTGAAAGCCAGATTGGGAAATGAGACGGAAAGGAGATCCATGCTGCGTAAGGAGAATGAGACGCTCCATGCGACCATTCAGACCTTAAAGCATCAGTTGCAAGTCTAGAGGGCTGACATAACTACCATCATTCGGGAATGCAGAGAGAGAGAGATCGAGTGGAGCCAGACAAATGATTTAGCCATAGATGCTACTATGAGGTGGAAGACAAAAACTTTGGGGAGACAACAGTATATAGACTACCTGACTAGGCAGATTCGCAAGGCTGTGATTAGGGCAAGAGAGATGGTGAAGAAAGTGAAGACTTTGAGACAGGATGTCAACCCGACATGAGAACATAGACAGCATCTGTTGAATTTCCTAAAGGAAGTGCAAGACCATTATAAGAAAATCAAATACTTTTATGTAACCCAAGATTGAGAGATGATTTGTAAAACGTTTCTATGAATTAATGAAAAACCTTTGTGTTGGAATTTGATCTTAAGGCAAATAGTGTTAGCTTCATCATCATAGAAACATTCATTCATTTGTTCAGTTGTTTAATGATTCATTAAATCATTTATTCATTCATTCTTCCATACATACAATAAGTGAAAAAGAATAATGTGTCATGAAATTCTAATCCGTGGTATTTACACTAAGCTATAAAAATTGGGCGTCCATCGAAACACCTAGAGAGAAGTACCCTGCATCAGTATAATACTCGATTGCAAGCCCGGATTATGGAAAATGAACAGCCTATCCAGATAGAGAGAATGGAAAGGGCACAGGATGAGTTAAGGGAATAGTTGGCCAAATCTCAAGCCGAATATAGAGATCAGATGAATAAGTTGATGGAGCTGGTGTCCGCCGCAGTTAAGGGAAAAGGACACACGAAAATTTCAAGCCTCGGAATAGAATCAAGAAATCAAGGGGGCAAAGAGGGTTAGCAAGAAGTCGTACTGACAAACGGCTAATCCTCACAGAATATAAAAACTCTACCACCGACAGCCGCAATACCTTTCGTGTATGTTCAACCCAACACAGGGGCACAAAAACAGATGCCGATTGAGGTAAATCTTGGGACAATCCTTGCAAATCCTATCGAGGTCCAAGATTTGGATGATTTCGTTGAGCAAGAAAAGGTGAAAATGGCAGAACTAAAAAAGGTTGAAACGACTGAGTCACAAAAGAAATATCAGTTGTTGGAAGAAAGACTGGGGACCGGGGAAGTGGCTGAATTGTTTGGCTGCCTCGATGCTAAAGAGATGAGTTTAGTTTCTGGTCTGGTAATCCCACCTAAGTTCAAAACGCCAGATTTTGAGAAATACAACGGGACCACTAATCTTTCCGCGCACTTGACAATGTATTGCCGGAAGATGATTGGGCATGATAGTGATGAGAAATTTCTTATCCACTATTTTCAAGACAGCCTCACTGGATCTGCAACTTGCTGGTACAATCAGCTCATTCGAAGCAAGATCCGCTCCTGGATGGACTTGGCTAGGGCCTTTCTGGAACACTACCAACACATGTTTGACATGGTACCTAAAAGACTATCCCTGCAAAATATGGAGAAGAAAGCTACTAAAAACTTCAAGCAGTATGCGCAAAAATAGAGAGATATGGCGGCTACCTAGGTGCAGCCACCTTTGACCGATAAAGAAACTATGGTTCTCTTTATCAATACTCTGAAGGAGCCATACTATGACAAGTTGGTGGGCAATGCCACTAAGAATTTTGCACATATGATCATATATGGAGAGATGATTGAAACCGCTATCAAGAGCGAAAAGATGGAAAGTGGGGAACAAGTCACCTACAAGAAAACAACTCCTGTAAAGAAGAAAGAAGGGGAGGCTCATGCAGTAAATTGTAAAATTTGATTAAAAAGTAAAAAAAATAAATTATTATAATAAATTTGATAATTAAAATTTTTATTTTATAGAAAAATATTTAATTACAATTCAATCATTCATATTTTTAGTATTAAATTAGGGGTATTAAGGGTTTATGATCGAGTCGATCTTGAGTTTGAGTCATTTCGGGTTCCAGTCATTTCATTCTCGGGCCATTTCGGATTCGAGTTTTCTCAGGTACGGGTCTTTGAATTTTATTGTCGAATTAGGTTTGAGCAGGTTTCGATTTTTTTGGCTTTTAATAAGAGGGTTATAAACCCTTTAGGAAACCTTAATTCGACTATGGTTATGTTCCCTTAAAACTTAAGTAACAATTACTTCAGTGCAAAGTAAAACAGTCCACTAATCTTGACAATCAAGAAAATAAATCTTTTGAAAGTTGGTGAACATGTTCTCTAAAATTTCCATCACTCGTTATCAGTTAGATCTTTATTAAAAACCTTAGTTTAGTGAATAGGTTTTTTAAGATCCTTAACAATTAAAAGAATTCTTTATGCAACAAAGAAACCTAAACCTAATTGTATTTAGGGTTACAAGAATCCTAGTCTTGCTGGAACACTTGCTGCCACATATGGCAGTGTTTTACCCATTTTTGACTTCATGTTTGGGTAATCAAAACAGGTCCAGAATTTTTGAAAATTTAACACAATAATCCTCATCGATTCTAGTTTCATATTTTAAAATTTTGTAGCCATCCAATAACCTTAGAGAGAGAGAAATTTTTTTTCTTATAGTACTATTGATTTTTTTTTTTTGCTTTTGGATAGACTGCAAACCACCTCTTCTTAGGGTGATTAATCAAGTCCAAAATTCATAAAATTTAATCCTAATACTCCTAACACATTTTATTTTTCTATTGTAAAATAATCCAATAAAAACCAATTTGAAAAACATATTTTTCAACCTTCATAACAGAATGGACAGATTACAATCAAAATAGTTTTGAAATCAAGAACAATCAAACAAGTTTTAGATTGTATAATCTTAATCAATGGAAGCTCTGATACCAATTGTCTGTAATTGAACATGAAAATCAGAGGTATGTGCAATAGAATTTTAGTATTTTTAAATTACCAAAAGCTATAGATCAAATTGTTAAGATCATACAAACATAGTAGGCCTAATCGGTTAGGATAAATTGTGCACTTCCTTAGCATTTCCGTTGATGGCAAGTTGAATACACCAAGAAACTCAAGCTTGGTTTTTGCAAACCAACAACTGTCCAAATGTCCAACCTCTAACACTAATCCATGCGAAAAAGTGTGAACAAACTTCTACATGGATGAGTAGTGTCTTTACTAAAATCCTATGCTAGTAGGATCTGCAATTGCCTTTAAGTTTCTTTCTCTTTATTTGTTCTCAACAAGAAGAAGAAAAAGTGTTTTATTCACAACTGAATAGATGTGTTTCTCACTTGTATTAGAAGGGGCGACAGAGTCATTATAAATAGATGGTTTGATGGCCAAAGTCTCAATCTCATTAGGACTCTTAGGGACATGCGACTAGGCCAAGTCCAAATCTAAAGAGACTAGCTTGATGGTTGGCTAGCACTTGTTCTATTCCAAATAGAATTCCCTTAATGGCAGCCTTTAAAGACCTATTAAATTAATTCAATTTGGTCCTTAATTAAATCCCTTATTTATTTTAATTAAGTCCAACTTAATTTCAACTCAATTTAATTTTCACAAACCATGTTAAATTATGTGTGACCCATTAGGTTCCTTAACATGTTGGAAATAAATATAGGCATTGTAGTCATACTTAAAATTGGATTAGATGAATTAAATCATTTTATTTAATCATTAATTATTTAATTAATCAATCTCATATTTATAGATCGTGATTGTCATTTAGCAATCAGTCATGACTCCCGATTATCAAGGAAAAGTCAATGTAGCTTGACTAACCTATCCGTGCTTGGTTTCTCAGTATAATTAATATCCTTTCATCACTTAATATATCAGTTTAACATTGAGCATTTTTTACTGTCTACTCAATTTTGTTTAACCTTTTTAAGCCTTTGGTCTAGGCATTAACCCACGAATAAGCTCTTATAACATTTCTAAACCATATTCCACTTTGACCAAAGATTTCTTAAGTTAATTCTTTCAAGACTAATTGAGATATTCTCTCGATCACTCAAGATGATGAATCCTATATTGATTACTTACGCATCTTCATGTGCCTCATGTTATACCCAAAAGTACCCGACTAGAGCATCCATGGTTAGGAGCATAAGTAAGGTAACATCAAAGTATAACACTCCTCGTATAAGATCATTGGTAATCTCAAGTCAAAGGATCACTTATACAACCATCATATGAAAATGTTGTCACAGACACTAAGTGAACTACCAGATGACATTCTTATATCGAGTCATGTTCAGTGTACTTATTTTTGTAACAAACACCCACATTGTTAGCTGAAGTTTATTCAAACTTCAATCTATGAGATCTGTAGACGTCTAATTTTTTTCGGACCAACTTATAAAAATTAATTTTTAGTCCCTAAGTTGGTTCATGTTGAATGTTTAATGATTTTTTTAAGGTTGCAATTTTGAGATTTTCTAAATGTGCTAAATTATCTATCTTTTTGGAGCTTAAATTGATAAAACAAAATTGTGTTGTAAAAATTACCAATAAATCCGAGACAATGAAATTTTAATCTAAGCTTTAGATGTTGATCTCATTCGAATTTATTAAAAATAAAATTCATTTATTGAAATTAAAATAAAAAGAAAAAGAAAAAAATAGAAAAATATTTTTTAATTGGAAAGGAAGGAGGAGTAACTTAGACAATACCCCTATTTTCCTTTCTTTGTTTAAATCTGGGTCTTTAATTTTGTTGATTCAACGGACCAAATAATTGGGGGATTAAAAAGAGAAAAAAGTAGAGAGCATTTTAGGGGACTAAATTGAAGCCCTTGGATCAAATGATCTAATGGTCCACATTTTTATTTGGGAAAGTGTATAAAACATGAGGTTTAGGTCATTAAAGGGAGGTTTTGGTTCATTTAGGAAGGGTTAGCTTGAGAAGCAAGGAAGGGAAAGGGGAGAGAAAGAAAAGAGAGAAAAAGGGAGAAAAGAAAAAAGAAAGGAGAAAGGAGTCACTCATCAAGCCACACCAAGGTCGATCATTTTCTTTGTTAATGCATCTATTATGCTTTGTTATTTTTTGGTAGTTTCTTGGTGTTTATATGTTGTCTCCCTTTTAAAATAGTTTTTTTTTTTCTTCAAAAACTCAAGGGTTATGAGCTTGATGATCCATGGTCATTTTGGTCGTTGGTGATAGTCATGCTGCATTAAATTCCATGGCTGACTTTGAGCCAGCCCATTTTTTTCCAAAATGATTCCAAAACTCCTTTTCCAAAAAATGATTTCAAAACCCCATATTATTTGGCCATGATTCAACTCATTAACCTTTGCCCAAGGTTGTTTTTTTTTATACATACTAGGAACAATAAAGTCTAGAAAAGATTTTGAAAGAACATGGGCAATATTCTTGATTTTTGAGAAATAGGGGATGAACAAGCAAAACAAATATGATTTTCAAATAGTTTTGTTGAGATTTATTTGGAATAAAGTATCTTATCTTCAAACTAGTTAGGGTTTTGGTTCTACTAGATTTAGGTTAAAAAAAAAAAAACTTTCGAAATAGTTCAGAATTAGTTTTTGAGGTTTTTGTTTTATGGCATTCAAGTGGGGTATTCAGATACCCTTTTACCATGGTATCCGGATATCCCATTTTCCTATATTTTACACAAAGGCATTCAAATACCTAATCTCGAGCATTGGATGCCCTATTGTTTTTTTCCCAAATGATTTCCCAGAAATTGTTAATCGGACGCCTTTTCTCAAGGTATCTGAATACCCCATTTTTACAAGATTTTTGAAATTTGGCATTCAAATGCTCTTTGCCATGACATTCAAATGCCCTTTTGGTTTTTCAACACAATGGATGCCTAACCTTTAGACCCTTTTTATTTGAAGCATTTATTTACTATTATGCCATTTACTTGCTTATTTACTTACTTGCTTTTAATTATTTATTTTTCATTGTTATTTTTTTTTTTAATAGCAATGTAATTTTTATTGAATGAATAAAAAGGTCACAAGATTTGGATCTACCAACAAAGATCCGAGACACCTAAGATTAAAACTACCCTTCAGGCAAATTGCCCGATCCCTATTAAGCCCTTACAAATCAAAATAAATGAGATAAGTCGTCCTAAAGAACAACCCTTCAAGCGTTAAGAAACTTCATCCCCTGATGAATCCCTTTGTTACAAGAATCTACCAATATGACCTTATGGGCATACAAAGCAATAGAAAAGGAATAAATTGACTTAAATAATTACCCTTCAAGCATTAAGAATCTTGATCCCCTGAGGATCCCCTGTGTTACAAGATGAGTCTGCCGAATGCTGCAACCTAAACTGTATCCAAACACATCTAGTAAGAGAATAAATATTGTGGCATCTTCGCATTGCTGCAAACTAATGACTGTAAGCAAAGTTCTGTATAAAACCACAAGTCAAAAGCCTGAAACTGTTCACTTAAAAGCCCCCATACTGAAAGCTATTATTTGCTGTCCGAATGATGCATGGTATGAGCTATCCGAATCGCAAGCTTGTTTAGGTTCTACAGTATATCCGAATGCTGCACTTCTTCGAAACTATTGGACAATTCGGATTAAACAATTCTGTCTACAAGCACATATGAAGCATGAACTGTTGCCGAACCTGAACCTATTACAAATGACTCATCAAACCTAGTATATGTTCTACCACTCAAGTCGAAAATGAACTCGCTTCCCCCAAAAAAGCCCCCTTTGTAACTGTAGAATGACCAAGTACACAAATTAAAAAAGCCTATTAATTTTCTACCCATTTAGCATAAAATGTGCTAGACTCCCAACATACTATCCCCAAAATGCTTTTAATCTAAATGATACCTGGAGTGTTACTACCCATCTTGCTTGAAAAGAAACATACAAGAACCCTTTACCCCAGAAAATACTGTCGCAACCTAAAAAATAACAAGTCTCATCGCAAGACTTTATATTCGTTAAGCGTGACATTAAAAAAACCGAGGAAAAGTCAATTTATTTCCTCTTGAAAAATGAAGGTTTAGAAAATGACCTTGAAAAAGACATGGAGTCGCCACCAATCCTTTTTAGCTAGATGTGATCGGCCACCTATTAAAATCGGTTTTGTAAAACATTTTAAGATTAATTAAAACATTTTTAAAACCAATTTCAAGTCTGCGTTATAAACTAGAGAAAATCGAGGAATCGGGTTCGGGACTTTTTTACGTGCGGGGAAGGATTAGCACCCCCACAACGCCCGTATAAAACGGTACCTTATTAATCGTGTGTTATCTCAAGTCTCGGTAAAAAAGTCAGTTTTAAATTTAGAATTTCAAGTTAATTCCCAATTTAAAGAAAAAAAATTCCATTTTTAATTGAAAATGGTGTGGAATTTATAAATTCAAAATTTTCCTATTCCCCAACAAACGTGGCAAAATATAAAAATTTTTATTAATTTGAAAAATTTCCGAATCATTCTCGTTTTAGAGAAGATATTCCGTTATTAATGATAATTGATGATATCCTCCCTAGCAAACCCGACAGAGAACTCATGAATTATTTTAACTCGGGAATATCTTTATTTTATTGAAAATCATTACCTTTTTTCAAAACATTTTAAAAATATGAATATGAATATGTATAACATAAATAAGATGACATAGCAATTCTAGATAATATAATGCAACCTAAATGGTATGATATAATTTAAATGTCATAACATATTCTAAATGAAATGAAATATCCTAAGTCATATGATATATTCTAAATGGAATGAAATAACCTAGGTAACATGATATACTCTATATGAAATGAAATATCCTAAGTGACATAATATATTCTATATGAAATGAAATAACCTAAGTAACATGATATATTCTATATGAAATGAAATATCCTAAGTGACATAATATATTCTATATAAAATAAAATGATTTAAATGACATGGCAAATATAAATGATATGGCATATAATCTAAATGACATGAAATGATATGAAACATAAAATAATGCTATCATATAGTATGCATGACAATAAAAATAAAAATAATAATGCATGAACATAGTATATGCTAAATAATGTGACAAAAATAAGTAACTAAATAAAAAGCGTAGACTATCATGAAATATTCAAAATCATATAATAAATAATATAACATCAAAATATAAATAAAAAATAATAACACCATCATGAAAATTAACATAGCAAAAATCACATATTATATAGTATGCATGAATATGAAAAATGCAATGCATGAGAATGTATTTTTTTTTCTTTAATAAAGAAAATCTGTATATCTAAAAAGATATCAGGCTATCTTAGGAAAATACATCAAATTAAATATTCTAAAACCAAAATACTTTGTGATTGTTTAAAAACAATTTTAAAAAGCTTAGATTAAAAAAAAAAAAAAACTTAGCTAAACCCTTTTTAAATGGCTCTAAATTCCTAAGTTTAAAATCCCGGACTTGACCACCTTTAACCCGAGATTTAAAAAATCATTTTTAGAGTTTAAAAAAGCTTAGAAACTACCCTAAGTCAGTAGTTAAACTTCCTAATCAGCCCCCTCTAAGTAACTTAACCAAAACAGAAAAATGATTTTCCTTCAAATTAATTCCGCCTCTACTGTCCAGCTTTAAAGCATGATTTTTTACCCTATTTTTAAAAATTCTAAAAAATCTAAAAAAGTACTAGAGACTCAGGACATGTAAAAATACATAGGAAAAAATCATCTTAATTTTTGGATTAAAGATGACTGCCCAAAAAAATCACAAAAGTACGAGTACTGGGTGAAAAAACTGTTTTGCCAAACACATTTTTTTGACTTTGATAAATCATTTAAAAATCAAAGTAAAAATGTTAGAGACTCTCCTAAAGACTCACAAACAGTAGCTAACACTTTTGAAAAGTTAGGCAAAAATTGGCTAAGTAAAAAAAATCACAAAGGTAGAGTAATCAATTTGACAACTCTTTAATTTTCCACAAGTATGCTCAAAATAAGCATGACTTTGATCCATTGATTGGTCTAAGTCATAAATCATGTGGCAAGGACATGAAATGCATGAAAATATAGCAAATATGATGCATGAAATGCATGATTTAAAACCTAAATGACATGAAAAATGCATGGCATCAATAAAATGACCTAGACCTAAATGAACTTGCATGACATTAATGCAACCTAGGTCTAAAATACATGAATATGCATGGCAATACAAGCAAAACCTAAATCTAAAGAATGCATGGCAATAACACAAACATATAGCATACTTAAACAAAATACACAATCAAACATCATGAAAATGCAAACCTATCAACTAGCATAACAAAAATGCACACACAAAGCTTAAAAGAGAGGGGTAGCCGAATGGTCCCATACTTTAAAATGAGCATGGCATTTTCACAAACACATGATATACTAACATGCAAGATTAAAGAATAATACTCAAATCATGCAAATATAAAGTAAAGGCATGAAAATTAATAGGTATTTTCACAAACACGTGGATTAACAAAATGTAATACAAGTAAAATAAACATGATAACAATATAATAGACTCAAAAATGGAAACAAGCAAGCAACTAAATCCAAACAAGCTTCATGTTTATGTATTTGAAGAAGATTTAAAGCATCAAAACTTGTTAAATACCACTAATAACATGAAATAAAAAACAAAACAGCAACTACACTTAAAAAAACAAGCCATTCAGCCACCCCTCTAAGTCATGAAAAAAAATTTCTCAAAGCTTTTTTCAAGAAAGTATAAAGAAGAACTTGAAGAAGAATATTAAAAACACTTATTTTTCAAAGAAAAATCAAAAGAACCTCATCAAAATAGTAATCAAAACAGCAAATCAAGAACAGAAAATCAAGGAAAGTGCAAGAGTATGGTGCTTAAAGCAACCTCTAGAAGCTATATTGCAAGCTTTTTATCTTCTAACTTTCTTTTATTTTCTAAACTTTTCTTTTTGCCTTTCAACAATGGAAAGAAATCATCCAAACAAGAGTGAATAGAGTGTTAATGAAAGAGAGAGCCCTCCACCCTTGTAGTGGCCAGTTGGCCCTTGGAAAAACCTAGGAGGTTCTAGAATTTTTTTCAACAAATTTCATCCAATGGCCTTCAATCCAAGATGCCTTCTATGTAGGATTCCCACCCTTAGATTAGAATCATCAGCCCTTGAATTATGATGTCAAGATGTCATAAATATATTCTCTCTCCAACCATTGGTCCATGTGTTGTAAATTCAAAGGCTTGATCACAAAATAACTACATTCCTCTTCATTGTTGGCCTTTTGTATCAAAAATAAAAAAATATTTGCCCACCGTTGGGCCCTGGCCGGTTGACCCCTCATCTTCCATAACATGCTTCATTTTTTTTAAAGGTAAGAAAAGCCCTTTTCGATTTTTTGGGTAAAATGACCTTTTTGCCCCCCGAACATAAATAAATAGAAAACAGACTCTAAATTCAAATTTTATTTTTTCAATACTTCCAAAATAATAAAAAATTGAATTCTGGAGGTTTTCAAAATTTTCTGAGCCCATTTGCTATTTATTTAGAGTTTTTCTTCCAAAATTGCGTTTTTGTGCTCCCAAACTTTACCATTTTTTAAACGAGCTCCAAATCAAGGTTTTTCTTCACCAATCTCTTCCAAATAATTTAAAAGTATGATCTGGAAGTGTTCATAATTTTTGGAACTAATTTGGTATTTTTTCGGGATTTATCTACTTGAATTACTACATAGTGGGCCCGGGATTTGGCCATTTTGCAAACGAACTCCGAATCCGGATTTTCTTTCGCCAATCTCTTCCAAATAATTTAAGAATGAGATTTGAAAATTTTCAGAATTTGTGGAGCTCATTTACTATTTTTTCGGGATTTATCTTTTTGAATTTCTGCATAGGGGACCCGGGATTTGGCCATTTTGCAAACGAACTCCGAATCTGGATTTTCTTTCACCAATCTCTTTGAAATGATTTAAGAATGAGATCTGCAAATTTTTAGAATTTTTGGAGTTCATTTGCTATTTTTCCCAAATTTTATAATTTTGCCTTTTTGCCTCCGAAACCCGGTTTTGCTCAAAACAAGTTCGATTTTCAGATTTTCTTCAAACTGAGCCTTAGGTATCCTTGTTTAATCACTCCTTATCAATTAGGGGCTTTAGTCTTACCAAATCGAGCCATTTTTGTAATTCTTCCAAATTTCACCGAAATCAACCAAAAACCCTAATTCTTGGTATTCTTCCGAATTGTTTTTCTTTCAATTTTTCTTTCAAGTAGCATTTCCATTACCCGTAGTCAGTGCTTATCTTTCATCTGGAACCTTCAATTTCGACCAATTTGATCGTTTAAGTATTTTTCCCCAAATTTCCCGAACTTGGGTTTTCTTCCTACTGAATCTCCGTAACCCAACTTCCGAACTCCATATCTTTCGATGTAGACCTCGGATTATCAAAATTATTTCACCATTTTTCAGTTGAACTTCAAATCTTGATTTTGAAAGTGGGTTGACTTTTTTAGTAGTTGACTTTTTGAGATTGACTTTTTCAAGTTTGACTTTTTATGCTCGTCTTCTTAGACTAAGTCTCGGAGTACCACCTGTAGGCTGAAGAAAGTCTTTTTACATTCTGAAAAATCAATTTGGGAAGAAAACATACCTATTTTAGTGGTCCGGACAAAATTAGGTGTCTACAGCTGCCCCTCTTTGGCTATTGCTGAGAATCAAGAATCAGGCAAAGATAAACAAACACTAATTTTGTTCGGTTAGTGAAATCAAATGTGAAGAGAAGAGAAAGGGGGTTTCATTTTTTCATTATTCATTTTTTCATTTTTTCAATTTTTTTCCTTGACAAAAGCTGTAAATAGAAGATATTGTCCTTAAGTTGAATTCCCTGACTAATCAAAGCTCGACCCGTCTTAAGGAAACGAGTTCGAGTTGCAAGAGAAGAAAAGACCTCGACGATGGTCTCGGGAGCTTAACCGGTCTTGTGCTAAGCTGTGTTTAAAATTCTGGGTATCTCCTCCAGAAGCTTCGGCTATCACCACCAAAGACTTGGTCAAGCAAATGTAAAACTCTGGATATCTCCACCAGAGGCTATGGCTATCACTAACAAAGACTTGTTCATTTTTAAAGCTGAAAAACTCTGGATATCTCCATCAGAGGCTTTGGTTATCACCACCAAAGACTTGCTCAAGCAAATATAAAACTCTGGATATCTCCACCAGAGGCTTTGGTTATCACTACCAAAGACCTGTTCATTGTTTAAAACTGTAAAAACTCTGGAAACTTGTGCCTGGAGGTCTTAAGAATGGTGCCCGGAGGTCATAAAAATGGTGCCCGGAGGCCTTACCCGTGATTTCAAAATACCTTGACGACGGTTTCAAGGCTCGACTCATTTGATAAACAGAATGAATTCGATTTAAAACAAAAGGAAATACCTCGACGGTGGTCTCAAGGCTCGACTCATTTGATAAAACATAATGATTTCGATTTAAAACAAAAGGAAATATCTCGACGGTGGTCTCAAGGCTCGACTTATTTGATAAAACAGACTGAATTCGATTTAAAACAAAAGGAAATACCTCGACGATGGTCTCAAGGCTCGACTCATTTGATAAAACAAAAATGAATTCGATTTAAAATAAAAGGAAATACCTCGACGGTGGTCTCAAGGCTTGACTCATTTGATAAAACAGAATGAATTCGATTTAAAACAAAAGGAAATAATAAAATGATTTTGGGTTTGGTTCATTTGGAAAAAATAATTTAACTTGAAAATGAAAGGAACATACCATGACGGTGGTCTCGGGGCTCGACTCATTTGAGAGGCAAAACGAGTTCAAGTTGGAGAGGAACGTACCTCGATGGTGATCTCAGGGCTCGACTCGTTTGAGAAGCAGAACGAGTTCACTTTGGGGATGTCCAAGTTTTCATGATTTCTGCAATGTTAGCTAAATGCAATGATGAGAATGACATGCTTTGCAAATGCTTGTATGTTTCCTAAGAATGAATGCAATCAAATGATTGTGTCATGATTTCTAATCCATGGTTTCTTTGAGGTTCACAGATTATCCGACTTCATGACGGAGTCTTCAGTTGTTCACTGATGCCCTACTTAAGGAATCCTTCCTCAAGGTAACTTGTCAAACAGTCTTAGTTTCTGACTTTCGCTGAAATTCACAAATTTTCTAACTTCGTGATGGAGTCTCCAACATATTCATTGTTTTCTTTTACTTGGTGAACTTTCCAAACCTTTCCCAAGATTTAAATGTATTCTTTAGTAATACTCTGAAATCCTTTTATTTAAAGATTTTTTTATTACTAATCATCATTCAATTTAATAACAATCATGATGCATCTCAAAAATGTATGAAAGAAAATATGAAATAAGCAAAAATATCATGAAAAGGATAACAAGAATTTATTGCAACAAATATTTTTTAAAATTGTAAAAGTGAATATCAAGGATAACAAATGTAATGTTATAGGTTGTAGATGCCTCGGATGCGGGATATCTTGGACCCTTCCTTTTTCAAACCATCTAAAATTTCTCTTGAATGAGCAATTTACTTGGGTAACCCCTCGACTTTCGTAGTTACATCAGACTGAGTTGTTCCCTTTCCTCTGATTTTCAGATACTTTCTCCCCCTTTACACGGAGCATTGATTCGAACTTTAATCAGTACCTGAGCTGCCATTTGCGAGTTTTCAACTCAAGTGTCCTCCATTCGATATTAAGTCGCCCTTTGCGGGTTTTCGGCTTAAACCTCTCCTTTTACATTCTTTTTTCATTTTCATTTTTTCATTTTCTCTTTTTTCTTGTATTCTACCATGCATCTGAGAACTCTAAATGCTTCCAAGGTAAAAATATCAATCCAAAAGATGGGATGAATTCTAAGAATAACCTTTCAAATTAAATATCCATGCTTGATCAAAATGGACTTTCTAAAGCACGTAATGTAGGCCAAGGTTCGGGTTAAGAAAGGATAAAATAGGCCTAAAATATGTTTAAGGGTGATTGAATCAAGGATCATATCCTAAGGAGAACTCATTCTTGAAACATTTGTCCCTTTTTGGACCTTTTTTTTTTTGCTTTGTTGGCTTTCATTTGCCATTCTTTGATTTTCACATTTTTCGATGGCTTTCTTTTTGCCATGATTTTTTATTATTTTTCCTCGCATTTTCCCTCCTGTGCAGAGGGTGATCCTTGATCAAGGTTTAAAGAAAGAAATAATTCCTAAGGCTCAAAGGGGTGACTAAGGATAATTTCTTCTTAGTGAAAAGAATATGAAAGATGGCCATTCATCATATCAAGCATGAATATTCTCATTAAAAAGCAATCCACAGGGGAGATAGATATATAGAATTTTCATTTTTATGCTTGAAATCATTCGAATTTCCATGTGCACAGCATCACACTATTTTTTTTTCAAGCATAATACTTCTTTAGTTCATCAGCATTCACGGGATTTCTGAAATCTTCCCCCTTTATCCGAGTTAAATCAATGCTCCTCCAAAAAAAGCTCTTTTTACCACATAGGGTCTTTCCCAATCTGGAGCCCATTTTCCTCGCGGATCCTTCACTATAGGGAGAATTTTCCTCATTAACAACTCCCCCTCTCGGAACTGTCTAGGACGAACTTTCTTGTTGTGGGCTCGAATCATCCTTTTTTGATACAACTGCCCGTGAAAAATTACTTTCAATCTTTTCTCCTCGATGATATTCAGCTGTTCATAATGAGCTCTAACCCATTCTGCTTCTTCTAGGCCAACTTCCATCAAAACCCGTAATAAAGGGATTTCAACTTCAATAGGTAGCACTGCTTCCATCCCGTATACCAAAAAAAATGGCGTTGCCCCTGTAGATGTGCAAACTGAGGTACGATACGCATGAAGAGCAAAAGGCATGATCTCATGCCAATCCTTGTACACATCAGTCATCTTCTCAACAATCTTCTTGATGTTCTTTTTGCTTCTACTGCCCCATTCATCTTCGGACGGTATGGTGCCGAATTATGATGTGTGATCTTGAACTGAGTACAACTTCTCTCATCATCTTATTGTTCAAATTGAGAGCATTATCCGAAATAATTCTTGCTGTCAATCCGTAACGACATATGATTTCTTTCTTAACAAATCTGCATACCATCGACTTTGTTACATTCGCATAGGAAGCAGCTTCTACCCACTTTGTGAAATAATCTATGGCCACCAAGATGAAACGATGTCTATTTGAAGCTTTCGGGGTAATAGGTCCAATTATATCCATTCCCCACATTGAAAAGGGCCATGATGCAGTCATGACATGCAATGGCGATGGCGGCACATGAATCTTATTTGCATATATCTGGCATTTATGGTATTTTCTGGAACGACTAATACAATCTCTTTCCATTGTTAGCCAATAATACCCTGCCCTCATAATCTTCTTGGCAAGCATGTGACCATTAGCATGAGTGCCACATATCCCTTCATGGACCTCTTCTATAATTCTTCGAGCTTCAGAAAATTTGACACATCTCAACAAGACTTGGTCTTTTTCTTTCTTGTAGAGAATCTCACTATCTAGAACAAAACCCATTGCTAACCTTCTCAGCCTTTTGTCATCTTGTTGCTTGTTTTGGATACTATTGACTTTTGATGTACTGCAAGATGTCGTTATAACAAAGGAGGCCATCTGCTTCTTCTTCAATACTCATGTAGTAGGCAGGAGACTTGTATATACTCTCTTTATTGGCACAACTTTAGCCCCTTCATTCACTTTAAACATTGATGACAAAGTAGCCAGAGCATCTGCCATTTGATTTTCTTCTCGAGGGAAGTAATTGAAATTCACTTCTTCAAATTCCTCCAATAAACTCAGTATGAGTTCTCGGTATCGGATTAGCTTTGTATCTCGGGTTTCCCATTCTCCCCGTAGCTGGTATATCACTAGGGCTGAGTCTCCGAAAACTTCCAATACTTTGATCTTTCTGTCCACTACAACACGAAGGCCCATAGTACACGCTTCATACTCGGCAGTAGTATTTATACAATCAAAATCCAATATGGCAGTGAAAGGATAATAATCTTCTTCTGGGGATATGAGCACTGCACTGATTCCATGCCCCATGGCATTAGATGTACCATCAAAGTACATTTTCCATACTTTATTCTTCAGGGGAATCTCATCTGCTTGTGAAACATACATCAGATCTTCATCCGGGAAGTCAAAGTTCAACGGCTCATAATCTTCCACTGCCCTACTTGCTAAGAATTCAGCTACTGCACTACACTTGATAGTTTTTTGACTTACATATACAATGTCGTACTCTGACAATAAAACCAGCCATCTTGCTGTTCTCCCTGATAAAGAAGGTGCTTCCAACATGTACTTGATTGGATCTAGCTTGGCAATCAACCACGTTCTGTGGTACAACATGTACTGTCTGAGTCTTCGAGCAGTCCAAGCCAAGCCAAGCCAAGGCACAACATAGCTTTTCTACCGATGAATATTTCAGCTCATAATCTGTGAACTTCTTGCTGATGTAGTAAACTGCCTGTTTTTTCTTTCCAATCTCATCAAGCTGCCCCAAAACACAACCCATGGATCTCTCAAATACTGATAAATACAGTATCATTGGTTTATCCAGAACAAGTGGCATTAATACTGGTGGGTTGGATAGATAATGTTTAACCTTTTTAACTGCAATCTGACAACCTTCATCCCATTCTCCTGGATCACGTTTTCGAAGTAATTTAAATATTGGATCACATTTGTCGGTTAACTGAGAAATAAACAGGGCAATGTAATTTAATCTCCCCAGAAAGCCTTTTACTTCTTTTTGAGTACGAGGTGGTGGCAAATTCTGAATGGCCTTCACTTTATCCGGGTCAATCTCAATTCCCCTTTTATTGACGACAAAACCTAGTAATTTTCCAGAGGTGACTCCAAAAGTGTATTTTGTCGGATTTAGCTTAAGTCAAAACTTTTTTAGTCGTTCGAAGAGCTTCTTAAGATTGGCTATATGCTCCTCTTATCCATGTGATTTTGCAATCGTATCATCAACATAGACCTCAATTCCCTTATGCATCATATCATGAAACAAGGTCACCATGGCTCTTTGATATGTTGCCCCAGCATTCTTCAACCTAAATGGCATTACCTTATAGCAGAAGGTTCCCTATATTGTAACAAATGTGGTTTTCTCCATATCTTCCGGTGCCATCTTAATTTGATTGTATCCTGAGAATGCGTCCATAAAAGAAAATAAAGAACTCTTCACCGTATTATCCACTAGAGTATCAATATGGGGGAAAGGGAAATTATCTTTAGGGCTGGCCTTGTTCAAATCTTGGTAATCAACGCACATCCGCACCTTGCCATCATTCTTTGGTAATGGAACAATATTTTCCACCGATTCTGGATATTTTGCCACCTCTAAGAATCCAGCATCAAATTGCTTCTTCATCTCATCTTTTATCTTTAACAGCATGTCCGGCCTCATTCTTCTCAACTTTTGCTGAATTGGCTTGCATTCTGGCCTTAAATGGAGCTTATGAACCATAATATCTAGATCCAACCCTGGCATGTCTTGGTAAGACCATGCAAATACATCCACATATTCTTGGAGCAAGGCTATCAATTCACCCTTTATTGATAATGACAATGAAGTCTCGATTTTGACTTCCTTTATCTCTTCACCATTTCCCAGATTTATTATTTCCAATAGTTCCTTATGAGGAAGTACTTGTTTTTCTTCTTGTTCTATATTCCTTAATAGATCCAGAGGTAGACCATAATCCTCAGTATCTTTGTTAGCCTCAAAATCACCCGTGCAAATAGATCTTTCAAAATCAATTTTAGAATTACTGACAGGAAGGTCCTCATATTCCGTATCCGTACACCTGTAAATAGGAGGAGAAGAAACAATATAGGAAAATATGTATAATGAAAACAAAATAAATAACAAAAATGAAAGAATATGGACACATCAATATGAATAAAATAAATCGTGGTTGTTATTTATTGAATGAAAATGTTTAAACAAAAAGACCATTACAGAAAAAAAAACACTCTTAAGATCTCTGGGTAAAGATAATTAAGATTGTTTTTTAAAGTATTATGTTGGAATAGACTTAAAAACTATGGGCAACTCAGTCGCACTCCAATTGGTCAGTCTCTATCCTGGTGGACAAGGTCGCACCATCCGGTTCGCATTGTCACTTTCCATCCCTTCTTTCCCAGTCATGCAAATCACCATATCCTAAATCTGCCCACCTTTATTCACATGGAATTTTTCAAAAGCTTGCTCGATCATTATGAGTACATTCTCTGAATTCTTTTCTCCGAATAGAAAACCAGCAGAGCGAAAGTTGTGAAGGATTGGTGGGAAAGTCATGGGTTCCCATTCAATATCCATACCCGCGAGACGAGCCATCCTCATTTGTCGGTTCCTTTCAACTTGTTTCCTATTCTCATAGCGTTCAGAAGATACCCTAAGCCAAACCGATCTTTCTTTCCCACTACTTCCATTGCTCGGGCCATCCCTTGAAGATATTTTTCGAGACCTTTTCCAGCCCTGCAGCCCTTTCTTACTATGGTTCTTACTCCCAGCCTTGTGTTATTGGACAACCTTGGTTTTGGAATTTTTTGTCCTTCAGCAATGAAAATCACATTTACGAATTCCAAAGACCGAAAAGAACATTCTACGGCATCTTTGTAGACACCTAATTTTGTCTATACCACTAAAACAGGTATGTTTTCTTCCTCAATTGATGTTTCAGAATGTAAAAATATTTTTTTATCGTGCATAAAAAGTCAAACTCGAAAAAGTCAACCCTAAAAAGTCAACTACTAAAAAAGTCAACCCACTTTCAAAATCAAGATTTGAAGTTCAATTGAAAAATGGCGAAAGCATTTTGATAATCCGAGGTCTACATTGAAAGATATGGAGTTCGGAAGTTGGGTTACGGAGATTCAGTAGAAAGGAAACCCTAATTCTAGAAATTTGGCGAAAAGTGCTTAAACGATCAAATTGGTCAAAATTGAAGGTTCCAAATGAAAGATAAGCACTGACTACGGGTAATGGAGAAGCTACTTGAAAGAAAAATTGAAAGAAAAGTCAATTCGGAAGAAAACTGAGAATTAGGGTTTTTGGTGGATTTCGGTGAAATTTGGAAAAATTAGATAAATGGACCAATTTGGTAAGACTAAATCCCGTAATTGTGAGGAGTGGTTAAACAAGGATAACCCAAGGCTCAGTTTGAAGAAAATCTAAAAATCGAACTTGTTTTGAGCAAAACCGGGTTACGGAGGCAAGAGGGCAAAATTGGAAATTTTGGGAAAAATAGCAAATGAACTCCAAAAATTCTAAAAATTTTTAGTCTCATTCTTAAGTCATTTTGAACAGATTGGCAAAAGAAAACCCGGATTCAGAGTTCGTTTGCAAAATGGCCAAATCCGAATCCCCTATGTAGAAATTCAAAAGAAAAAATCCCGAAAAAATACCAAATGAGCTCCAAAAATTTTAAAAATTTGTAGATATCTTTCTTAAATTATTTTAAAGAGATTGGCAAAGAAAAATCTTGATTCGGAGTTTGTTTGCAAAAAGGCCAAATCCCGGACGCACTATGAAGTAATTCAAGCAGATAAATCCCAAAAAATAGAAAATGAGCTCCAAAAATTATGAAAACTTCTAGAGCACACTTTTAAATTATTTGTTAGAGATTGGTTAAGAAAAATCTGGATTCGGAGCTCGTTTAAAAAATGGTAAAAGTTCGGGTGCAATTTTGGAAAAAAATCCGAAAAAATAGCAAATGGGCTCCAAAAATTATGAAAACTTCTAGAATTCAATTTTTTATTATTTAGGAAGTATAAAAAAAGAAATTTGGAATTTGGAGTCCGTTTGCTATTTAATTTGGTTTGGGGGTCAAAAAGGTCATTTCATCGAAGAAATCGAAGAAGGCCTTTAAAAAATTTGACATTGGGCTGGATTTTAAAAGGGCAATCAGCCAAGCCCATAATGGAGAGTGATTTTGCTGAGATTTTAGATCAAAGGGCCAAGAGTGAAGAGGAAGGTAGTTATTTTTCTTGATCAAGCCTTTGAAATTGTGACACACAGACTAGTGGATGGAGAGGGATGGTGTCATATTTATGGCATCCTATTTATGACATCTTCATGACATCATATTTAGGAGCTGATTATTCCAATTAATGGTGGGATTTGACATAGAATGCATCTTGAATTAAAGGCCATTGGATCAAAATTGGTTAGGAAAAAACTACAACATTCTAGAGAATTCTATACATCATTTGGCCAAGGCATTTCGGAAGGAGGGGAATTCAGAATTTTGCTGGAGCTTTAGGGGCTGAATAGAGGCAGTAGCTAAGGGAAAAAAAGAAAGGAAAAAGAGAGGAGAAAAAGGGAGAAGAAAAAATAAAGGTTTGGCTTGCTACTTCTTGATTTAGAATGCTAGAGCAAGGTAGCTATGTTCTTCCATGGTTTTCCCATACTTTATTGACATGATTTTGATATTTTGATTTTGATTTTATTCTCTTTTATGAAATAAACTTGTTTTTTAAAATAAGTTCTAAGGAGCTTTTACTTTGTTTTTTAAAAGAAATCAAGAAAACAAGTTTTTCTCTATTTTTCATCATGGTTGAATGAATCACTTTTGTTAAATGATTTTGTGTTTGATCTTGTTTATGTGATTTGTTGTGGTAGGTTAGCTTACTTGTGGTAGATTAGCTTGATTGTGGTAGGTTAGCTTGATTGTGGTAGTTGAGCTCTAGACCATGCCATGTGTTTGTGAAAATGTCTAGCTATATTCATGCATTTGCATTATAATTGCTTAGTTTAGCATGTTTCCATTTTAGTCTTGTATTTAGTATGCCATGTGTTTGTGTTATTGCCATGCATTTTTTAGGTCTAGGTCTCATTTGCATTGCCATGCATTTCATGCATTTTAGACCTAAGTTGCATTAAATGCCATGCAAGTTCATTTTAGGTCTAGGCCATATTCTCTATGCCATGCATTTTTCATGTCATTTAGGTTTTAAATCATGCATTCAATTTGCTGTATTTTCATGCATTTCATGTCATGCCACATGATTTATGACTTAGGCCAATCAATGGTTCAAATTCATGCTCACTTGAGCATACTTGTGAAAAATTAAAGAGTTGTCAAATTGATTATTCTACCTTTGTGATTTTTTTTACTTAGCCAATTTTTTTCTAACTTTTTAAAAATGTTAGCAACTGTTTTTGGGTCTTTAGGAGAGTCTTCAACATTTTTACTTTGATTTTTAAATGATTTTATCAAAGGCAAAAAAATGTGTTTTGACAAAACAGTGTTTCACCCAGTACTCGGACTTTCCCTATTTTTCTGGGAAGTCATCTTTAATTAGAAAATAAAGCCAATTTTTGCTCGTGTAGTTTTACATGTTCTAAGTCTCCAGTAATGTTTTTAGATTTTTTTGAATTTTTAAAATAGGTCCAAAATAGTGTTTTAAAATCGGATAGTAGAGGCAGATTTGAATTGAAAAGAAAAACAATTGTTAAATTTGGATAAGGCATTTGAGGGGATTGGTTAGAAACTTTAGCTACTGTCTTAGGGTAATTTCTAAGCCTTTTTAAACTCTAAAAATGATTTTATAAAACTCGGGTTAAGGGTGGTCAAGTCCGGGATTTTAAACTTAAGAAATTAGAGCCATTTTTAAAGGGTTTGGCTAGGGTTTCAATCTTCATTCAAGTTTCTTTCAAAATTGTTTTCAAACAAATCACAAAGTATTTTGATTTTAGAAAATTTAATTTGATATATTTTCCTAAGGTAACCGGATATCTTTTTAGATATACGGATTTCCTTAATTAAAGGAAAAAAATACACTTTCATGCATTGCATTTTCCATATTCATGCATTTTATATAATATGTGATTTTTGCTATGATAATTTCTATGATATTGTTATTATTTTTATTTATTTTATGGTGTTATGTTGTTTGTTATATGGTTTTGAATATTACATGCTATCCTATGCTTTTTATTTAGTTATTTATTTTTGTCACATTATTTAGCATATATTATGTTCATGCATTATTATTTTATTTTTATTTTCATGCATATTACATGATAGCATTATTTTATGTTTCATGTCATTTCATGTCATTTAGTTATATTCCATGTCATTTAGATTCTATTATTTAGAATATACCATGTCATTTAAAATATGCCATATTATTTAAATTTGCCATGTCATTTAAATCATATCATTTCATTTAGAAAATTATGTCATTTAAATCATATCATTTCATTTAGAATATCATGTTATTTAAGTCGTTTCATTTCATATAGAATATATTATGTTACTTAAGATATTACATTTCATTTAGGATATTTCATTTCACTTAGAATATACCATGATACTTAGGATATTTCATTTCATCTAGAATATACTATGCCATTTAAATTATACCATATAATTTAGGTTGCATTATATTATCTAGACTTTGCTATGTCATTTTATTTATGTCATACATGTTCATATTTATTTTTTTAAAATGTTTTGAAAAAGATAATGATTTTCAATAAAATAAAGATATTCCCGAGTTAAAATAATTCATGAGTTCTCTGTCGGGTTTGCTGGGAAGAATATCATCAATTATCATTAATAACAAAATATCCTCTTTAAAACGAGAATGATTCGGAAAATTTTCCAAATAAATAAAAATTTCTATATTTTGCCATGTTTTTTGGGAAATATAGAAAAATTTTGAATTAATAAATTCTAGATCATTTTCAAATAAAAATGGAATTATTTTTCTTTAAATTGGGAATTAACTTGAAATACTAAATTTAAAACCAACTTTTTTACCGAGACTTGAGATAGCACGCGATTAATAAGGTACCGTTTTATACGGGTGTTGTGGGGGTGCTAATCCTTCCCCACACGTAACCGAGTCTCGAACCCGCTTCTTTGAT
This sequence comes from Fremontodendron californicum, assembly GCA_030761205.1. NCBI lineage: Eukaryota > Viridiplantae > Streptophyta > Magnoliopsida > Malvales > Malvaceae > Fremontodendron > Fremontodendron californicum. The sequence continues at coordinate 13,108,069 of JAULJL010000013.1, read as the reverse complement.
TTCTCTGGTTTAAAACGCAGAGTTGAAATTGGTTTTAAAAATATTTTAATTAATTTTAAAATTTTTTATAAAACCGGTTTTAATAGGTGGCCGATCACGCCTAGCTAGAAAAGATTGGTGGCGACTCCATGTCTCTTTCAAGGTCATTTTCAAAACCTTCATTTTTCAAGAGGAATTAAGTTGACTTTTCCTCAATTTTTTTTAATGTCACGCTTAACGAATAATAAAGTCTTGCGATGAGACTTATTATTTTTTAGGTTGCAACAATCTTCATTGGGTTCAACATAAGGAGATTCAGTAGATGCAGATGCTATTATGTCTTCTTCTCCTGATACAGTGACCAAACGACCCTCTATCACAAATTTCAGCTTTTGGTGGAGAGACGAGGGTACAACCCCTGCTGAATGTATCCACGGCCTTCCCAAAAAGCAATTATAAGACGTATTAATATCCATGACCTGAAAGTTCACCGTATAGGTGCATGGGCCTATCTCCAGAGGAACCTCAATAGTTCCCATTACCTCTCTCCTGGTACCGTCGAAAGCCCTGACTACTGTGCAACTCGGCAGCATATAAGAAATATCAATTGGCAACTTAGACAGGGTTTCCAGGGGCATTACATTTAATGAAGAACCATTATCCAAAAGCACTCTTGGTAGTATATGGCCCTTGCAGGTGGTTGTTATGTGAAGAACCTTTGTAGACCCAATACCATTGGGTGGTATTTCATTATAACTGAAATATATATGATCGTTTGCCACAATATTTCCCACCTGCCTGTCTAATTTTTCTATCGATATATTGTTAGCCACATATGCCTGATTCAACACTCTCAACAGGGCATTTCTGTGTGGCTCCGAGTTTAATAGCAAAGATAAGATAGAGATTCTTGCTGGCTGACGCTGCAATTGCTCAACTACACTATACTCACTATGTTTTATGAACTTTAAAAACTCGCAGGCCTCCTTCTCGTTCACTGGCTCTTTTATCCTATTTACCAGGGCTGATCCCCTCTCTGCTTCTTTTGACAAATCCATCTCAATATGGATTGGTTCAGGTGCTTTCTTCCCTTTTTCCATTCCTCCATCATTTCTTTTTGATCCCTGTTCAACAACCTCAGAGGTATAACACCTTCCACTTCGTGTTAAGTGCCCCACACCTGTAATATCTTGCTGACTTGAAGACTCTGGCATAACCATACTGCAGTCATATTTCCATGGTGCAGTTTTGTTTTCCTTGTATGAAAAGGAAGAAGGCAGATCTATGATTAGCTTAGGCGCAATTTTCTCAACAATCGGAGTAGTCTTCTCTGGTTCATCATAATAGATGATCAAAGGTCTTCATATTCCATAGCCAGACGTATTCTCAATAACCTCTACTTCATCCTTGATTTCTTCATAAAACTGGCTTCCCCTTCATCCATTATTTTTTTGACTTTAGCCAGAAAGTCCCCGCATTCCTGTATGATATGACCTTTACATCCATGGAACGGGCACCAATCCTTCACCCTGTTTGCAACCATTTTTAAACAATCACCATCTTGCACCATTCCCACTTTTACCATTTTGACCCATATTTTTATCATTAAGGTCTTGACTTCACTGACATGTTTTTTCAATCTTTTTTCTTCCCCTGTCAATACTGCATTTACCCAGTTCTCAGCATGATCGGGTAATGGATTTCCTGCTACATTCGACCCATTCCTTGCCCCGAACTTCACCACCCCAGTATTAATCAAACTTTGGACTTTCTTCTTAAAGGCAATACAGTCCTCAGTCGAATGTAACTGGATCCCTGCATGATATGCGCAGCTAACATTTGCATTGTACCACCTTGGATATGGTGGTGTCAGAGGTTTGAGGTATACATGTGCAATAAGTTGACTCTACAACAATTTAGGATAAAGCTCACCATAGGTGGTAGGAATCATATCAAATTGGGGTTTCTGATCATTCCTTGGTGAACGTTGATCATTGCATTCAGCACCTTGGCTGTTTGGGACAGTGTTTCGGGGAAGATTTATCTGTGGGGATATGCCAGTTGGAAAAGGCTGTTGTGGTATATTGGTATAGGGAAATGGATTTTGGGTAAGATGTTTCACATTGGGATAGTAAGGATTATACCCCGGATAAGGTGTGTAGGGTAAAGGAGGTGCATAAGATGTATGGAGAGTATAGGGCATGAGAGGTGTGTATGGTGTAGGAGGTGCATAGGGGTATTGATTGAAACTGACTGCATGTGTCTCCTCCTTCTTTGCAGGGAAAACCCTCTTTGGGGTAGCAGACTCACCCCTTCCATTTTCCCGTTCTTAATGGCAGACTCTATCATCTCCCTGGATATCACCATATCTGCAAAGTCCTTGGTGGCACTTCCCACCAATTTATCATAATTAGGTGCTTTCAGGGTATTGATGAAAAGCACTGTAGTTTCCTTGTTGGTCAAAGGAGGTTGTACTTGTGTAGCTAGGTCTCTCCATCTCTGAAAATATTCTTTAAAGCTTTCAGTAGCTTGCTTTTCCATGTTTTGCAGAGTTAGACGGTCAGACACCATGTCCGTCACATGCTTGTATTGTTCTATGAAAGCTTTGGCTAGATCCATCCAGGAACAGATCTTAGTACGGGTAAGCTGGTTATACCATTGAGTTGCGGATCCTGTTAAGCTATCCTAAAAATAATGGATAAGCAATTTTTCATCTTCATCATGTCCAATCATCTTCCGGCAGTACATGGTCAGATGCACTGATGGGTTGGTAGTTCCGTTATATTTTTCAAAGTCTGGTACTTTGAACTTTGGAGGAATCACCAGACCATGCACTAAACTCATTTCTTTGGCATCCGGACTGCCAAATAGCTCTGCCCCTTCAACTGCCCTCAACCTTTCCTCTAGCAGCTGATATTTTTTCTGGGATTCTGCCATTTCAACCCTCTTCAGCTCAGTCATCTTTGCCCTTTCCTTTTCAGCCAATTCCTCAAAGTCTGGAACGTCCACATCAATTGGATCAACCCCAATATTACCCTTTTTAGGACCAAAATTCTGTGCTTCAGACGCTGGTTGGATGTAAACATAGGATGCTGCCCTAGTTGGAAGTTCATTTCCCACATGTTGGGATATCTGGCCATTCTTTTGTACCACCTCTGGTCGGTCTTCCTGGTTTACTGCCCCCATTCCTGTAACTGAATTTTCCCCTGGCCATTTCTACCTCATCATGGTATTCATCATTTCCATGAGTTTGGCCATTTGTTCCTGTGACTCGTCTTGAGACTTAGCCAACTGTTCCTGCAGTTCCCTTTGAGTTCTTTCCATCCTTTCAATTCTAGCAAGCTAATCGTTCTCATAACTCTAGCTTGAGATCGAGTATTGTAAGGGTGTCGAAAGTCTGATTCTTTCTGAGTGCGACCAATTGTACCTTTAGTTTTAAAAACCATGAATTAGAAATTATTGATATATTTTTTATTTTATAAAAAATGAATAAATGACTAAATGTTAATGAATGAACAAATAAGTAAATGACTAAGTGTATGAACATGAATGACTAATTATAAAGAATAAATGAATGAATGGTTATAACTATAAATAAATGAATGAACAAACAAAATATATAAAGGAAAGAACAAATGAATGATGAATGCATTTAAAAGTATTGGCCCCGGGATAATTCCAACCAAACGGTCTTTCATTGATTTCCTGGAACTGAATACATCAAAGAAAAAGATCATTGCTTAAGACAATCTGATAATCTGTCTATCCTAATATAAAAATGCTATTACAAACACCGGTCCTATAGTAACTCCCTCGGGTCTTGGACCTTTTTTACTGTCCTCTTTTGATTGCCTTGCTTTTCAATCTGACCCCTACTTGTTCACGGCCCTTTGACATGTCAGCAGAAGCATCACCATGTAAGCTTTCCTTAGCTTGTTTTTCCAGTTGATTGGCTCAGGCTTCCTCATGCTTAGCTCTCTCTTTCCAATAGTTCTTCTCCTTCTTGAGGTTTTTGACCTTTTGCTCTCATTCCCCGGAAGTCTTGAGGGTCCCCTCAAATCTGAACTCGAAGCAGTACCTCTTGTTGTAATTCCTAAAGATTGCTCTTAGCAGTGTCCCTTTCTCTCTTGATCTTTTCCTTTTCTCTTTCTCGAGCTAATTCCCTATTTTTCATGTCCTCAAGCTCTTCTTGCAGCCGGGCAATCTCTTTGCTCATTTGGGCCTTTCCTTTTCCGAATTCTGCCCTTGCAATTTCTAACTCTGATGGCGCTTTCTTAGGTGGTGGACTCATGAACTGGACCTCTTTTCCATCTGATGTCAACAACCTATCATTAACCCTAAATTCCCTCCATACCAGGTAATCAGGTGTGACGATGTCGGCATATCTAGCTACCTCCACCCGATGAGTTTTCTTCCATGCTACTACAATCTCATGTACCTTTCCCGAGTATCCATCTTCTCCATAAGCAAGTTCCAAATCACTAAGGTCATGGGTAGTAGGAGTAAACTGACGGGATTTCGATTGTCTTAGTACCAGCAGTGGTGCATAGCTCACTCCTCTCCATACTCCCAATAATGGAACAGAAGCTTTATCTTCGCACTTGTACAATGTCGGCATAGGAGCTATCCATGGAGCTCTCCAAATTATCATCTCAGCCCTGATATTCCAAAATATGTTGATCCATTGTTCCTCAGTCCTATTTTGAAGCCAATCCCTCTTAAGAAATTCACCAATTGGTGCAAAAAACTTCCAATACAAGCGAATAGGGAAATTCTCCTGTTTAAAAAAATGGCTCTGAACCCATATATAAAGAAGCTGTATACTACCTATAAAACGTCATTTTCCTTCCCGTCTACAGAAATTCAGAGATCGATTGTTTTGCTATAATTGTCGCGGCTGGGTTTATCCTCTGCTCAAGCCTCTCAAAAACATCAAATACTACCACATCAATATACCCTAATGTCTTTGGGAAGATAACTAAACCATAGATAGCCAGAGCAAAAATATTTCTAACTGTATCCTTGCTTGAATGGCTGTGGATTAAGGTCCGTAAAACATCCCATGATATACATTACCTTACCCCTTTTCGGACAACATGGCTTTCGACCCAATTTCTTTCCACTCCCAGAATTTTAAACACCTTTTTCTTGAAACCTGGCGTCTTTGTATCCTTCAAATAAATACGGTCGGCAATAACGTTCTCAATATGCAGTAAGGTCGAATATTCTTTTATGGTTGGAGTCATATCCTCTCGGTTGAAAGTAAAACACCGATAAGCGAGATCCCAGAATTGCACCACAGCCCGGATCACCTCACCACTGACCTTAACCTGAACTAATAGTGCTATGTCCCCATAAGTCTGAGTGAAGGCTTTTTTTTTCTGATATGTTCCATTGATTCCATATATCCATCAATTCTCGGAGATCATTTTGCCTGATAGTAAGATCAACCTCGGCTGGCAATACTGACACATATCCCATTTTCAAACAATCCCCATTATCCTGCTGACCTTTATCGGACTGTTTCCTAACCTCTAAATGCTTCTCGACCACTGAGACATTCTGACCCCCCATGGAAGCCTTTTTGGTTGAATATTATCCCGAGACCAGTAACCTTCCATGTGGAAAAATGATGACAAGAATGCAAAAAAAAAAAAAACAAAAAACAAAAAACAACAACAAAAAGAAAATGAATTAGTAACGAGAATAAATTCGAATAATACAAAAAACATATAATTCAAAACAATAATTATCCCTGAGGATGCCAACAAAATTTCAGCATTATAACACCCCTGGGATGACACAACAACACTTATTACGGGCATTGTGGTGTACGTTCATCATTGTTCGATTTTCAAAAATAAACTTATTCAAACAGTAGAATAGAAGGTAAAAGGATGGGAAATATTCCTCTATGTGTTCTTAACTTCGGGATATCTAATTGGAAATTCGGCATGGCTTCACCTAGGTTTACTATATGAAGGTGAATTAGTTTTAAAAGCCCCGAATTGTTCCTCATTGTCGCCGGTGAAGGCTAGTAAGGCACCCCGATAAAAGCGGGTTCAATTCTTTAGAGTCTATTTCCTTAGCCCATGCAGATTGTTAATCACGAATGCTTAGGTAATTTAGTACTCCGAAAGTGTTGCACTAGCCCATGCGGATTGTGAATCAAGAAGGCTTAGTTACTTTGCTCCCACCTAAAAGGATAGAACCTGGGTATAGGGCTTATGATATGCAAATGCACGTGTAGTATGTGAGGAGAAATAACAAACCTTTCACCACCTATTCTACATCTCTTATTCTAAATGCCCCAACAAGATTAAACAACATAAGTCATCAATTAATCAATAAATGAATATGTGCACCAAAATAACTACAGAAAAATTATAATATGTATGCACATGAATATGGACATATTTAAAAACATTTTATTATTTTTGAAATTATCCTTATTTTTAAAAAAAATGTGGAATTAAAATTAAATACCAATTAAATCGACAAAATCGAGACTTTGATAACACACGACTAATTCTAGGCCTGATCTCTCATAATACCCAGTGGAGTCGCCAAGCTGTCGCAACCTAAAAATTAAAAAGTCTCATCGGAAGACTTTATATTCGTTAAGCGTGACATTAAAAAAGTCGAGGAAAAGTCGACTTAATTCCTCTTGAAAAATAAATGTTTTGAAAATGACCTTGAAAAAGACATGGAGTCTCCACCAATCTTTTTTAGCTAGGTGTGATCGACCACCTATTAAAACCGGTTTTGTAAAACATTTTAAGATTAATTAAAACATTTTTAAAACCAATTTCAAGTTTGCGTTATAAACCAGAGAAAATCGAAGAATCGGGTTCGGGACTCGGTTATATGCGGGGAAGGATTAGCACCCCCACAACGCCCGTATAAAACGGTACCTTATTAATCGTGTGTTATCTCAAGTCTCGGTAAAAAAGTCAGTTCTAAATTTAGTATTTCAAGTTAATTCCCAATTTAAAGAAAAATAATTCTATTTTTAATTGAAAATGATTCGGAATTTATAAATTCAAAATTTTCCTATAATCCCCAACAAACGTGGCAAAATATAAATTTTTTTATTAATTTGAAAAACTTTCCGAATCATTCTCGTTTTAAAGAAGATATTTCGTTATTAATGATAATTGATGATATCCTCCCCAACAAACCCGGAAGAGAACTCATGAATTATTTTAATTCGGGAATATCTTTATTTTATTGAAAATCATTACCTTTTTTTCAAAACATTTAAAAAAATATGAATATGAATATGTATGACATAAATAAAATGACATAGCAAAGTCTAGATAATGTAATGAAACCTAAATGGTATGATATAATTTAAATGTCATAGCATATTCTAAATGAAATGAAATATCCTAAATCATATGATATATTCTAAATGGAATGAAATGACCTAGGTAACATGATATATTCTATATGAAATGAAATAACCTAAGTAACATGATATATTCTATATGAAATGAAATATCCTAAGTGACATAATATATTCTATATGAAATAAAATGATTTAAATGACATGGCAAATATAAATGATATGGCATATAATCTAAATGACATGAAATGACGTGAAACATAAAATAATGCTATCATATAGTATGCATGACAATAAAATAAAAATTATAATGCATGAACATAGTATATGCTAAATAATGTGACAAAAATAAATATTTAAATAAAAAGCATAGGCTATCATGAAATATTCAAAACCATATAATAAATAATATAACATCAAAATATAAATAAAAAATAATAACACCATCATGAAATTAACATAGCAAAAATAATATATTATATAGTATGCATGAATATGGAAAATGCAATGCATGAGAATGTATTTTTTTCTTTAATTAAGAAAATTCGTATATCTAAAAAGATATCCGGATATCTTAGGAAAATAAATCGAATTAAATATTCTAAAACCAAAATACTTTGTGATTGTCTGTAAACAATTTTGAAAAGCTTAGATTAAAAAAAAAAAAAAAAACTTAGCTAAACCCTTTTTAAATGGCTATAAATTCCTAAGTTTAAAATCCCGGACTTGACCACCCTTAACCCGAGATTTAAAAAATCATTTTTAGAGTTTAAAAAAGATTAGAAACTACCCTAAGTCAGTAGCTAAACTTCCTAATCAGCCCCCTCTAAGTAACTTAACCAAAATAGAAAAATGATTTTCCTTCAAATTCAATTCTGCCTCTACTATCTAGCTTTAAAGCACAAAATTTTACCCTATTTTTAAAAATTCAAAAAAAATCTAAAACAAATACTGGAGACTCAGGACATATAAAAATACACAGGAAAAAATTGGCTTAATTGTTTGATTAAAGATGACTACCTAGAAAAATCGGGAAAGTATAAGTACTGGGTGAAAAAACTGTTTTGCCAAAACATATTTTTTTGCCTTTGATAAAATCATTTTCCAACGGTAGAATAATCAATTTGACAACTTTTTAATTTTCCACAAGTATGCTCAAAATGAGCATGACTTTGAACCATTGATTGGTCTAAGTCATAAATCATGTGGCAAGGACATGAAATGCATGAAAATACAGCAAATATGATGCATGAAATGCATGATTTAAAACCTAAATGACATGAAAAATGCATGGCATCAATAAAATGACCTAGACCTAAATGAACTTGCATGGCATTTAATGCAACCTAGGTCTAAAATGCATGAATATGCTTGGCAATACAAGCAAAACCTAAATCTAAAAAATGCATGGCAATAACACAAACATATAGCATGCTTAAACAAAATACACAATCAAATATCATGAAAATGCAAACCTATCAACTAGCATAAAAAAATGTACACACAAAGCTTTAAAGAAAGGGGTAGCCGAATGGTCCCATACTTTAAAATGAGCATGGCATTTTCACAAACACATGATATACTAACATGCAAGATTAAAGAATAATACTCAAATCATGCAAATATAAAGTAAAGGCAAGAAAATCAATAGGCATTTTCACAAACACATGGATTAACAAAATGTATAACATAAACAAACTTAAACATTTTGAAAACAGAAAATCAAAAATGCAAGACAAGTAAAATAAACATGATAACAAGATAATAGACTAAAAAATAGAAACAAGCAAGCAACTAAATCCAAACAAGCTTCATGTTTGTGTATTTGAATAAGATTTAAAGTATCAAAAGTTGTTAAATACCACTAATAACATGAAATAAAAAACAAAACAGCAACTACACTGAAAAAAAAAGCCATTCGGCCACCCTTCTAAGTCATGAAAAAAATTTCTCAAAATTTTTTCCAAGAAAGTATAAAGAAGAAATTGAAGAAGAATATTAAAAACACTTATTTTTAAAAGAAAAATGAAAAGAAACTCACATAAATAGTAATCAAAACAACAAATTAAGAATAGGAAATCAAGGAAAGTGCAAGAGTATGGTGCTTAAAGCAACCTATAGAAGCTATATTGCAAGCTTTTTCTCTTCTAACTTTCTTTTCTTTTCTAAACTTTTATTTTTGCCTTTCAACAATGGAGAGAAATCAGCCAAACAAGAGTGAATAGAGTGTAAATGAAAGAGAGAGCCCTCTCCCCTTGTAGTGGCCGGTTGGCCCTTGGAAGAACCTATGAGGTTGTAATGAATTTTTTCAACAAATTTCATCAAATGGCCTTCAATCCAAGATGCCTTCTATGTAGGATTCTCACCCTTAGATTAGAATCATTAGCCCTTGAATTATGATGTCTTAAAGATGTCATAAATATATTCTCTCTCCAACCATTGGTCAATGTGTTGTAAATTCAAAGGCTTGATCACAAAAATAACTACATTCCTCTTCATTGTTGGCCTTTTGATCATAAATCAGAAAATATCTGCCCACCATTAGGCCTTGGCCGGCTGTCTTCTCATCTTCCAGCCCATGCTTCATTTTTTTTAAAGGTAAGAAAAGCCCTATTTGGTTTCTTGGGTAAAATGACCTTTTTGCCCCCCGAACATAAATAAATAGAAAACAGACTCTAAATTCAAATTTTCTTTTTTCAATACTTCCAAAATAATAAAAAAATGAATTTTGGAGGTTTTCAAAATTTTTCGAGCCCATTTGCTGTTTATTTGGATTTTTTTCTTCCAAAATTGCCCTTTTATGCTCCCAAACTTTACCATTTTTTAAACTAGCTCCAAATCTAGATTTTTCTTCACCAATCACTTCCAAATAATTTAAAAGTATGATCTAGAAGTTTTCATAATTTTTGAAACTCATTCGGAAATTTTTCGAGATTTATCTGCTTGAATTATTGTATAGTGGGCCCGGGATTTGGCCATTTTGAAAACGAACTTCGAATCTGGATTTTCTTTCGCCAATCTCTTTAAAATAATTTAAAAATGAGATCTAAAAATTTTCAGAATTTTTGGAGCTCATTTACGATTTTTTCGAGATTTATCTTCTTGAATTTCTACATAGGGGACCCGGAATTTGGCCATTTTGCAAATGAACTTCGAATCTGGATTTTCTTTTTCAAATCTCTTCGAAATGATTTAAGAATGAGATCTGCAAATTTTCAGAATTTTTGGCGTTCATTTGCTATTTTTCCCAAAATTTTCAATTTTGCCCTTTTGCCTCCGAAACCCGATTTTGCTCAAAACAAGTCTGATTTTTAGATTTTCTTCAAACTGAGCCTTGGGCTATCCTTGTTTAATCACTCCTCATTAATTAGGGACTTTAATCTTACCGAATCAGGCCATTTCTGTAATTCTTCCAAATTTCACCGAAATCCACCAAAAACCCTAATTCTCGGTTTTCTTTCGAATTGACTTTTCTTTCAATTTTTCTTTCAAGTAGCTTCTCCATTACCCATAGTCAGTGCTTATCTTTCATTTGGAACCTTCAATTTCGACCAATTTGATCGTTTAAGCACTTTTTCCTAAATTTCCCGAACTAGGGTTTTTCTTTCTACTGAATCTCCGTAACCCAACTTTCGAACTCCATATCTTTCGATGTAGATCTCGGATTATCAAAATTCTTTTTCCATTTTTCAATTGAATTTCAAATCTTGATTTTGAAAGTGGGTTGACTTTTTTAGTAGTTGACTTTTTGAGGTTGACTTTTCGGGGTTGATTTTTTCAAGTTTGACTTTTTATGCTCGCTTTCTTAGACTATGTCTCAGAGTACCACCTGCAGGATGAAAAAAGTTTTTTTACATTCTGAAACATCAATTTAGGAAGAAAACATACTTGTTTTAGTGGTCTGGACAAAATTAGGTGTGACAAATACATTTGGTCATTTTGCAGTATTGAAGTTTTCGTTGAAACTCGGATGATCTCACTGGTTCCTGCAAAAGTAAACAAAACGTCAGTAAAGCATATATCACTATCTTCGATTCTAGCCTGCCACCAACCAGCCCCTCAGTTCTGTTACTCATTAACCCATGCCATAAAATCCGTCTCTCTACTAACTTCTTGTCGTGCTAGTGCGTCCGCAAAAGAATTAGCATAGCGCCTCTTGTGTACAACCCTACATCCTTTTAAGTTTCTCATTATCTGATCAATCACCATAAATAACGAGTTTAGATGCCATGGTCTTATCTTTCTACACTTGCACCAAGCGATTGCAGTTGTTGAATCGCTTTCTACTTCCAAGTTGATGGCTGAAAGTTGTTTCGATTGTATAATCTCAAAAGCTTCCTTTATAGCTCTTATTTCTGCCTCATTTGATTCCATCACACCCATATACTTCGAGAACATGGCCAAGACTATACCTCTGTCATTCCTTAGTATTCCTCCAATGCTAGCTAGCCTTGGTTTCCCGACAATAGATGCGTCAACATAAATTTCCACCAATTTGTTGCTGGCACTGTCCACTGTATAGAGCATTTAACTTTGTTTTTCTTTCTTGCTAATACAAAAGATCTAGGATTATGAATAAACTCCTCCATGGACTGAAAATCATAAGACCATTTTGCCCAACACCACCATGCTTTACTTTCCACATTTTACTTTTTCGTATTTATTTTTGGAAATTTACTTTATCATAATTTATTTAATTTACTCATCACACTTTATTTTATTCGCTTATTTATTTCACTTATTATTTTATTTATTTAATTTATCAGTCTTTTAAATTTTTGGCACTTTAATTTAAGTTTCTTATTTCTATTATTTTATTTACTTATTAATTTAGCATTGGAGTATTAATTTTTAATTGTAAGATGTTGGCAATAAAAACGTTTTTTTTTTTTTTTATAAAAAATATAAAGGAAATAGTGTGACTTATTGAAATGGTCTCGGAATCTCCGCTAGGTTATTGAGGAGCACTTTCGTGATCTTTTCACGAAGAATCATTATTATAGTTTTATGGAGTAGTGTGAAAATTCTTGGGCAAAATAATGATTTCCTAAATTTCGCCAAGTTTTCATGTTATTCTGCCAAACAAAATTGAAACTTTATTTTCATGGTTTTGTTATTAATTTCTTTATTTATGCTCATTTTACTTGCCGTTTAAATACCCTTACTTGTTATTTGTTTATATATTTTCTTTCACATTTATTGCATCCTTTTAAGAATATTTTTATGAAAAAAAGTATTTTTTCTAAATGGACTGACTTGGATTTGAATAATAAAATAAGGTAATATTATTGAGTAAAAGTGATTTTTAAATTTCCACCTGGTTGCTGGAAAGAATATCAACAATTATGTTTACAAAGGAATACCCTTTTTAAGAGTGAAATGACAAAGTTTAGTTGGAATACATTCCTATATTTTGCAAGGTTGTTGGAGAATATAGGAAATTTTATTATGACAAAAATCATCATTTCACCCCCAAATAACCTTTTATTAATAAATTGAGAAATTTGATTAAGGAAATTATTTTGAAATATCGAGATTAGAACCATTTTTATGTCAAGATAAAATATAACACATGATTAATTGATACAGTTTTTGGATGGATGTTGTAGGGGTACTAATACCTTTCCCGCATGTAACCAACTCTCGAAGCTGCTTTGTTTTATTTGGTTTACGTACTCCTCAAAAAATTGTTCTTTTAATAAATCTTAACTCCTTTTGTTTTTTATTTTCATATTTTTATTGGAGTGTTATTTTAAAACCCTCGAAGTTTTCCAAAGCAAAAATCAAAATTTGAAATCTGTAAGTCGCATCCCTACGATCATGAGGCCCTATTACGACGACTTCGCAACTCTATTGGGGATATTTTTTAGAGAGTAAGGCTAGGGATTAATCACATATCTTAAATTTTGGTTTAATGGTTCTAATCGATATTTAAATATAATTTTCATTTTTGAAATAAAGAGAGTTTTTGCAAGAAAAATAACAATAAGGTTTTTGAGTAAATTCATTTGCATTCATACTATTTTTGTCATTTCTTTATTGCTTGTATATTATCCATTTTTTAATAAATTATTGAGGCATTTAAGATAGGGGTTATAGAATAAGTGGTCAAAGTTTTGTTCGTTCCTTCACGTCCACTTAACATGAGCATTTCATGCATGATCTTGTTTGCCAGGCTTTGTTCCTTTAATAAGGGGGTAAAGTAATTATAATCTTAGGCTCGCGAAACACTCTTGGGGTGTAAAGTACCTACGCTTCGTCAGGTGATAACCTCCACATAGGCATGCAAAATACTCCCATCCAAATTGAACCTTTTTCATTTGAAGCCTGTAATGGCTGAGGATCAAGGTGCCTTACTTGTCTACATGGACGACATTGAGGAACAATTTGGGAACCTTTAAGATCTGCATCAATCTCAACTAGCATATAATGAACTATAAAGAGCCAACCTAGGTTGAACCATGCTAAAATTTTTAGATGTCACCAAATTAAGGACACATGAAGGAAGACTTCTTACTTTTCACTACATATTTTATGATAAAATAAGAACCGTATATCGGGTAATGTTGAATAAACATCTTGATACTTGTAATAGGTGATACATTAAATAATGTATCACTTAAATCCTTGCACATGATTATGGTTGTAATTGTGTATAGTAGTAAGCAAGGGTCGTATCCACAGAGATTGTTCTTAATTTAAAAGTTATTGATGCAAAACTCTAATATAATATGACCAGAAACACACTAAACTTTGGTGGAGGGTTGAATTGTATTGAGATGTAAAGAAAATAAAAGAAAACGTACTATTAAAACTAAGATTTAAGGAAACAAAAATTTAAATATAACAAGAAACACTAATGATGAAAAATATGGTTAAGGAATCATTTGCCACCTCTAAACATGAAATATCGCCAATAATCAGAATTATCTTTCACTCTCTCATTTAATAATAATAATCGTAAAACAATCACAAGCTCGATTGTCTCTATAGACACCTAATTTTGTTTGGGCTCTTAACCAAGGTACATTTTTCCTTCGAATCCGAGTTTATAAATTTAACTCAATTTCATGGTGTAGTGGCTAGACATTTGGGTTCGGCAGGGTGGGCAAAGCCGGTTTTGATACTTTGGTTAAAAAAAACAACATGGGAGAAGTCAACATTGGAAAAGTCAAAGTTGACCAAAGTCAAAGTTGACCAAAGTCAAAGAGAAAAAAGTCAACTTTGGAAAAATAAGATTTAAAGGAAAATTGGATGATGAAGAGGTAATCTTCATAATTAAAAAGTCAACTTTGAATAATAGAGGGATGAATTGAATGATTTATAGTTGGGAATGAAATGGTGAAAAAAGGTTGTTTGGAAATTCAAGACAATTTTGGGAGCCCAACTTAAAAATCCAAGTAGTAGAAGTTGTTGGAAATTTTGGAAGCCTAACTTGGAATTTTGGTGAAAACTTGGTGAAAGATGAAAGCTCATTCTTTTATCCAAGTGGTAAAAAAATTGTTGGTGGAAGATAGAGGCGTCATTTTTAAAGAGACAAATGATAGGAAATTTGGTAGAGGTTGGAAGCCCATTTTTTATACCTAAGTGGTAGGAAAATTGGTGGATGATGGAGGCCCAATTTTTAAAAGAGAAAATGGTGGGAAATTTGGTGAAAGTTGGATGCCCATTTTTTTATCCAAGTGATAGGAAATGTGATGGAAGATGCAAGCCCACATTTTAAGGATCCAATGGGTAGAAAGTTGGGTAGGAGTTGGGAGCCCAACTTTGTAAAAAATGTAGGAAGGCCCAACTTTAAAAAAATCCAAGAAGAGAAGAATATGGTGGAAGGCCCAAAGTTAAAGTCCATGTAGGAAAACGGTGGGAGGAAAAGGGGTTAAGTTAGAAAGAAATAAAAATTTGTAGGAAAATGTGAGAATAAGCATAAAGTAAACTTGTAATAAAATGGAAGAGTGGAGGATGCTCTTGGAAGGCCAAATGGCAACTTGGTAAATAAGGTTATGAGTCACATGAGGAAGGACATGACTCACCTGGTAGGTACATGAGTTGGCATTGACTAGCCTAGGAGAAGAACTTAATAAAGAAGGTTGGAAGGTTATTGGCTAGTGAATAAGGGAATGCCAACTCGCTAAAAGAAGATGATAGCTAAGGACAATATTTGGGGAGTGTTCTTCATTTTTTAGAGGGGAGGGAAAAAAGAAGAGAGAAAAAAGTGGAAAAGGAAAAGGAAAAGGAAAAGAAAAAGAAAAAGAAAAGGAAAGGTTTTCATTTTTTTTTTTGGAAAAGCTAGAAGGTAGTCTCTTCTTTTCTTTTCTTGATTCTTTGTTTTCTAGAGTTTGGTGTTTTTCTTTTCTCATGATTGGAAGTTTTCAAAAGGATTTAAAAAGGCTCTTTTTCTCTTCTCTTTTAAAGCTTTAAAATGGTTCTTCAAAAATGTTTTCTCAAAAAAAGAAGACTTTTTTCTTCCTTATTTTTAAAAAAAAAAAAAAAAGAAAATGTTTTAAGTTTCTTTGACATTTGCAAAATAAAATGTAGTATGTTGGATTTGTCTTGGTAAATATTTATATGTTCATTCTTGCTAGTTGACTATGTTCATGTTGTTTTCCTTGAAGTATGGTCTATTTTGGTGTATGTTTGATGTTTGATGATTTTCCTCTTCTTGACAAAGATTGGTTATGAGCTTGATGATCCTAAGCCTTTAGGCTGAAGGTGATTGGTTGAGCCGGATTAGTAGTCCATGTGGCCAACCTTTGAGCCAACCATTTTGTCATTCCAAAAATTATTTTTAAAAACTTTCCCAATACTATTCAGATATGGATTAATACAATAATCCATGGTCTATATGATTTCGTATTTGTTGAGATGTTGGGTAACGAGCAAGGATTGGTGTAGTAGTATAGGCGAAATGTGTCGTTTTGTGTCATTTTGTTTTCAAAATCAGAAACTATTTTTTCTAGCCCTTAAAATTATATATCTGAACCCTTTAAGCCTTTTTCCAGCAAAGAACAAACTCGTTTTAGTGTCCCGAACCCTTTGGCCGAACCCCTTAGGCATCCTTTAGTGAGGTTAAGCCTTTTAGCCTTTCGAAATATGTCGTTTTGTGGTTGAAATTCAAAACTATTTTTTTTTCAAGCTCCGTAATCTCTTTTCTAGCAAAGAAATGAATTATTTTAGGTGCCCGTAACCGTTGTTTAAACCCTCTAAAACCCCATAGGCAAGAGTCGAATCTTTGGGTATGTTAGCCTTTACTGATTTCCTAGATTCCTACGTCCAAAACAATTTTCGCTTTCTAAACTTCACTTCCCTTGGTTTTCAAACCTTGAGTCCTGGAAAAACTAAGGTATTCAGATTTCTTGTCCATGGTATTTGGACACCCTTGTCCCGGGTCAAAATTGCCGAAAGTTACCTTGGGGTATTCGGGTACCTTTTCTCCATGGTATCCCAGTACACCTTTGGTTTAAGAAATTCTCATGGCCAAACTCTTCGTCCGATTATATCTAAGTTTCTTCAAAGGTGTTTGTATATTTCCATGGGTATTCCAAAGCCCCTCATGGAAGGAGAAAACATATTTTGATAATGGTCTCGTTTTAGTGCTTTACATGCTTTCTAGAAAAACGTTTCAAAAATTTTCACAAAAACATACTTTGTTCGGTTACATGACATTAGGCGAGAGAATAATTTCCTAGACTCTCTTGTTAACCATGACTTTAAAATTGGTTTTTCAAAAGATTTTAATTAATTTTAAATTTTTTAATAAAATAGAATTTAATTGGTGACCGATCACACCTAGCCAAAAAGATCGGTGGCGACTTTTTTTTTTGAGTTTTGCAGAAACCATATTATTTACGAGGACTTATTGTCTTTTCCACCCCCAACGTCATTAGCAGTCGTGAGATTGTTATGACAACTTGGCGACTCCACTGGGGACAGTTAGAGAGTTAGGCCTAAAATTAATCATGTGTTATCGAAAGTCTCAATTTATTGGTTTTAATCAGTATTTAACTATAATTCTCATTTTTTTTTATAATAAAGAGGATTTCTTTAAATAATAAAATATTTATAAATGTGTTCATTTATACGCATATTATTGCTGCTCTCTAATTGATTAATACTTTACATTATTTGATATCTATTTTAATAAATTGTTGGGGTATTTGGAATAAGGTTTGTAGAATAGGTGGTGAAAGGTTTGTTCGTTCCTCTCCACACACTGCACTTGCATTTGCATAACATGAGCTCTATACTCGGGCTAGTGAAACACTTCCGGAGTATAAATTACCTAAGCTTTTGTGATGATCCTCCGTATGGGCTACTGAAACACTTCCAGAGTATAAAGTACCTAAGCTTTCCTGATGATCCTCTGTATGGGCTTATGAAAATATACTTAACAAATTGAACCCTTTCCTTCGAATCGAGATGCCTTATTAGTCCTCATAGACGACAGTGAGGAGCAATTTGGGGCCTTTTAGAATCCAACTGAACCTTATATAGTGAACCCTATGAAGCCAGCCTAGGTAGAGCCATGCCTAATTTCTGTTAGATGTGCCGAAGCTAGGAACACATAGAGGAGCACTCTCGACCTTTTGCTATTTATTTCTACATTTCGAATAAGCATCGTATACCGGGCAAGGATGAATTTCAATTGCCTGTAATAAAATTAATATTCCATCCTGAAGGCACCGTGATGCCTAAATAAGTTGATATTGTTGGGGCAAATGTTCATTAACTTTCTTATTTTGTATTGATGATTTTACTCCTTTACTTTTTTCAAACATCATTTGTAATAATACCGGAAGCCAGTGTTTTTGGAATATTTAAGTAATTTTCCTTTATTATTTTGAAAAAATTTCTTCCATACTTATACCTTTGTAGGGAATTTTCAGAAAAGAAAAAGGAGCTTTTATTCCATAAAAAGAATGAAAATATTTCTTCTTTGAAAACACAAAAAAATGGAAAAATGAGAAGAATAATGGAAAAAAACTTCTTTTGTAGTGGAGTAATGAAAAAAATGTAAAAATCTCCTTTTAGTTTTGACTTTTTAGAAAATGAGAAAAAGAAAGAAGAAAATAGGAGGGAATAATTGTTAAGAGGTTTAGGAAGCCAAAAAATATATTTTTGTATTGTTTATGTGAAAGATGTCAAAAAGAATAGTTGTTAGAAAATTCGAAAAAGAAGAAAAGAAAAAAATCAAAGAAATAAAAAGTGATATTAGGATTTTCTTTTCTTGATCTTTTCATCGCATCTTGCATATTATTTGAGAAGTTGTAGGTATGAAAATTCATTTCTTCAAGCATCATAGCATTTTGTAAATTTCATGCATCAACCATCAACCATCATACATTCATGCATATGTAATTGAGCATGTACATTTATGGTTGTATTTTTTATCTTATTCCTCTCAATAAACAGATGGTGATAATGTTAATCTCATTTGTTAATTGCATAAAAGGGGTTAAAGTTATGAGGATTGAGTTGGAGGAACGATTGGATGCTTTGGAACGCAAGCATGAGGAACATGAACATGTGATCCAGGAGTGGGATGTACAACTTGCCAAATTAAGGAAAATGGTTGAGGACTTTAATAAAGTTCAAGCTGAATGTTCTTAAGGATCTTCATCGCCTTTAGTGCAACTAAGAGTCTAGATCGAATGATTACTGCTGGATCCTACGCTCATCAATGCTACAAAGGTTTAAGCTTTGAGGAAATTGTGAACAATATCATGGAAATAGTTAAATTGGAGAGCTTGATGTCAAAGATAGAAACTTCGGATCCTATAAAACTCCAGCAAACTGTTCCCGTTCCAATCATCCACTGAGGTGACCAATACGAGGTCTTTGGGTCTCACCCCATCACAACAAATTGGATTCAATTAGTACCCATGAGCTCATCCAGTCAACTTTCAACCATCCTATCAAACATCGGGGATAAGAACCTCGAGTTGTGTGCAACCTCTAAGGGCCCCACATCCGAATCCACGCCCTTGCCTTTATACCATTTGGCCATCTTTCCATTCAAATATTCCGGTTCAAGCCTTAGTGCCACCATCAAATCCCCCAACTCCCAGTCCATGTGTCACTAAGAAACAATCTAAGAGCAAGACATATAGGCATTTTGACCCCATTCCAATCAGCTATCAAAAGCTTTTTCTTATATTGATTTGAGACCACCTTGTTGCCTATGTATCGGTAAAACCCTTGCGACCATCGTACCCCAAGTGGTATGACCCGAATGTAAGATTTGACTATCACGGTGGAATTGTTGGGCATAGCATTGAAGACTATGAGACCTTCAAGAACAAAGTGCATTCTCTTCTACATTCCAAGTGGTCTAACCCAGTGACACTGATTGATTGAGGACTTGGGAAGGACAATTATTTTTGGAAGATTGATTGGTGATGATGTAGTAGATTGCCTTTTCAGTAGCCGGCTCTTATAGCCTTAGGACGTTAAGAAAAAAAAGTGCTTGCAAAGACAGTTTTAACCATTTTTCAAATTTTGTAAATATGGTTTATGTCTTGTGAACATTGGCATGGGAATGAATTAATTATGCTTTGAATTTACGAGATTTTGATGTTTAACTTCCTCCGTTTCTTGTTTCTTCTATGGTATTTTCCCATACGTTTGCATTCAATTAATTATTGTCATACCACACAATTCATCAATCCATTCATTGGCATTAAGTTCTTTTCGCATAACAATGGCTCTATCAATGCCAATGATAGAGAAGTCATTATTGTCGTAGATAATTTATGATCTCTAGAGGTAAATAGAAAATGGGGTTTTCTCAAACCCCTAAAATAAAGAGCCATGATGAGAATGAACATTGATAGAGCTCATGTCTGCTCTCTAAAGATAGCTTTGGTTTTCTTTTTTCTTGCAGAAAAGAAAAATGGGAGAGGATCATACTACCCAATTGGATAAAATGGAACAAGTGCAGAAGGAGACAACTGAACAAGTCTCGCAGGTGATTCAGATAACTCAGGGTATTGGAAAAGTAAAAGAAACTATAGGAGAACACTTTAAACAGAAAAATAATCAACCTCAATAGTATGACCTATTAGAGGAAAAGATTCGAGCCATTGAAGGTGGAGACAAATTTAGTGCAGGGGAGTTTCTCTTGATCCCCTACGTGGTCATCTCGCCGAAATTCAAAATTCTAGAGTTTGAAAAATATGATGGACTTAAGTGCCCTGAAATACACTTGACCACATATTGTGATAAAATGATGGGGCATGCTCATAATAAGAAATTGCTTATCCATGTTTTTCAAGAAAGCCTGACAGGGGCAGCATCCAAGTGGTATTTTCAGTTGAAAAAGGCCAAGTGCGCACATGGAAAGATCTATCTCGGATATTCTTGGAACAATATAAGCACATGTTGGAAGCAGCTCCAGATCGATGGACCCTCCAAAACATGAAAAAGGACCCAATGCGAGCTATAAAGAGTATGCTTGTAGATGGAAAGATATAGTCTCATAAGTTCGACCACCTCTTACCTATAGAGAAATGAATGCTTTATTTGTGGTTACTCTCCCATATCCATACTAAGACAAGTTGGTCAGTAATGCTTTCTCGGAGTTCGCAGACATATTATTTTCGATGGGTAGGCTCATGTAATTAACCTTTTTTGGTTAACATGAAACAAATCGATAGATCTATGAGAAATCTTATTTAATTGGATATATGGTAGGGCAAAAAAATGGGACACCAAAAGAATTGACTGTCGGGCCGTATGAGGTAGGAAACTCTCAAGTATAGTTCTAAGGGAAGGAATTAAACTCCTATTTCG
Source organism: Fremontodendron californicum (assembly GCA_030761205.1). Lineage (NCBI taxonomy): Eukaryota > Viridiplantae > Streptophyta > Magnoliopsida > Malvales > Malvaceae > Fremontodendron > Fremontodendron californicum. The sequence goes on along the minus strand of JAULJL010000013.1, from coordinate 13,086,954 downwards.
ATTGGGGAGAACAGGCCATTCGACAGGGGGATTCTGAAAAAGCGGAGGCTTGGTTCGATCAAGCCGCTGAGTATTGGATACAATGCAAGAATTTCTCTCCATAAGAAAGATGGTGTTGCCATTGAGTGTGATCAAGTCATAACTATCAAAGGCAGAAACAAAAGAAGGTTTGATGCAATGCAAGAAGATCCTTTCGGTGGTTATTTACATCCACGGCCCTATGTCGACCATTGGTCTCAGCATGTTCATCACCACGCTTCAATGTCTTTACACCACCCTAAATTTTCACTATGTTAGACGACTCGAAGGTTAACTCAATCTAGTCTCAGAGCAATAAGAGAAAGAAGGCAAAAGTGTACCATTCACTTTCGATGAGGTACACAGAACTTCTTCCCTTACTTGTCCAGGGTCATATTATCTTCATTGTACCCGCAAAGCCCTAGAAGACTCTTTACCTAAAATGGTATGATCTCAATGCCACATGTGAGTATCATAATGGGGTTGAAAGGCATTCCATAAAGAACTGCACTGCATTCAAGGATAAAGTTCAAGCCATAATTGATGCAAACTCGACAAAGTTCAAAGAGTCATTGATGTTTATTAGGGACGACGGGGCTAAGGGCCATTTGTTCTCAAGGTAGCATGCCGATCAGGGGCAATCCTTAACATTGTTTTAAATTTTGTACATATTTTCACTTCGTTTGAAATGAATGAACTTTAAGTTGCAAGCATCATGCATCATATCTCTCATTCAAAGTTTTGGATTCTTCTTGAGCTTTGTTTTTATGATTTTCGAATAAACAACAAAACAAAAAGGTTGAAAATAAAATTCATACGGTTAATTTCCAGTATTGAAAATAATAAGATTTTTTTCTTTGAAAAGTGAAAAGAGTCTCAAAAGAATTGGTGATCATCATGAGGAATGGACTAATCCTAGGAAACACCTTATCCTCATATGTACCCAGATCATAAACCAGTTGAATAAGATTACTCAAAAGTCCTTAAAGAGTAACCTTTATCGAGGCCATGAGTAATGAAATATTTGAAAAATTCTTTGGTGGATTCCTTGAAAGTCAAACAAACATGACATTCTTCCAAAAGATCTAGATCTGGTAGTTTGATACATGTTAAGATTATGCCATACTATATGTTGGGAAATCCGGGCTCATGCTTTGAACATAAAATAACTAAGTAGTGCAGCGAAAGTAAACAAAGAAACATCCGGATTACCTCAGGATCTATGGATCGTAATGTACATGGGTTTAATGGCAATAAAAACAAAATCATCAATATGATTAGGATTGTACCTACTCAAGAACTCATAATCCCGAGTGTGTCATTCCCTCAATATGGCAGCAACTTGATGATCACCAAATGGCTTCTCCAAGGCCGCAAGCAACACATGTGTCTTGCCTCCAACGGTAATCCACACGGACAGCTATTGGCACCTTCGTAAGGCTTGGGGATTCGCCTATGCTAACGGGCTGATCTCTCGATCGATAATCAAAAGGTCACCCTTCTTGAATTTCTCACAAAGCCGAGACTAACCAAGAGGATAGGTAGTTCGACTATTCAAGGGAAAAACACCAAGAAGAAATCTAGTGAAGGTTTGGCAATGGTGAGAATAATCCTTGGCCGATTACGCTTGATTTTTCTTCTTAAAAGGAAATTCTTTTTTCTCTAAGAAAAATCTCGAATTGCAACTCCCAAGGTGGAAGAAGTTATCTCACAAAACCGTCATTTACCCAAAAGAGAATTCTTTCTATTTCTTTTAGCGTCATTCAAAAAACCCACTAAAAGAAATCCCATGTCTTTTTCTTATTAGCGTAAAAACCAACTAAAAAAGGAATCCAATTCCTCTTGTTTTTTGGCATCAATAAAATAAATAAAAGAATTCTAGTTGAAATTCATTGCCTTTGGCCAGCCATGACTTTAGGGATATGATAGGAGTTTAGTTATAACTAAAACTCCCAGTTTAAAAAAAAACTCTTCTCTTTCAAAGTTACCAAGTTTCATCAAACACTTATCTCATAAGTCTGGATGAACCTAGCCTATATCATGTCCATGTTCTGGCAATAAGGGATAGGGAAAGGGATAGGGATAGGACTTTTATCGATTTAAGTACCCACAGTGAAAAGAGTAAATTAGACCCTGTACTGTAAAAGTGAGTAATTTAATCCCTGTACAATTGAAATAGGTGCAAATAAGTAAAATTGATAACAATTTTAATGAAAAATCGTTAAAATGCTGACGTGGACTTATAAAATCTAACAGATTTAGATATATTTCAAGTCATATTTTATTCCAAGTCATTAATTCTGTTAGATTTTACGAGTCCACATCAGCATTTTAACGGTTTTTCATTAACATTGTTATCAATTTTACTTATTTGCACCTATTTCAATTGTATAGGGACTAAAATACTCATTTTTACAGTACAGGGACTTAATTACTCTTTTCAGTAGTACAGGGACTATGTGGGTACTTAAACCGAGTTTTATCTAATCATAACTTCCTAGTTGAGGTGAAACTCTTTCACTTCAAGCATCCCTGTTCAAACGAAACTTTAACTCTTAAAGCCGAGGTCTAACCTATCTCGGATTATGCCAATGTAAATAGCTCGATTTCACAAGGATAAGAGTTTGATTCTCAATCAAACTCTTAGAGTCCTAATTGAACTCAACCAGCTCGAATTAATAGTCTTTTTTCAAGTGAAACTCTTTCATTTAACAAGTGTTAGAGTCCAAGTCAAACACTAACTCTAAGTACCGAACTCGGACTTAGACATAATCGAAGCAATGTTCAGTTTAGTGAAATACGAGAACTTAGAATTTGATTCGTAATCAAACTCCTAGAAAACGAGAAACTTTTTCTCGTTTGGGACAACTTCTTATTTTCGGCCAAGACAACTTTATCTTAAGACATGTCTATATTTAGACATAGTCAGCTTAAGACAAGCTTATCCATATTGTCTTGTCAAGACATCCTTATTTGGATTTCATAAATCCAAATTATGTCTTAACCTACCTAAATTGAATCTTATTCAATTAGGTCCTCCAAATTAACCTTTTATTCAATTTAGTCATACTTAATCAAATCCCAAGTTTAAGCCAACAATTTCGTCCTACTATGTGTGACCCATTAGGTTCCCAACATGTTGGAAATACGTATAAATTAATCTCATTAATTTATACTCATAGATCAAGAGCGGGATCTAACAACCCATCATGACCACCCAAATGTTGAAAAGTCAACATGACCTCCTTGAAACCTTAAAGTAACTAGCCTATCAGTGTAATATGGCCCTTTCACCAAATATCCCAAAAAAGCCATGAGCATGGTTTAGTGTCTACTCATGTTCAATCCATATTAGTTCTTACAACTTATGGTTAACCTTCTGAATTTAGAGAAATGATTTCTACTAAATCCATCATGCTCTGGCCAAAGACTTCATCAAGTTAACCAAAGCCAAGAACAAATGAGATACATCTCTGATGTCACTTGGAGTGGTGAATCCTCTCTGGATCACTCATTCATCTTCGTATGGTTCATGTCATACCCAAAACCACCCTACTATAAGCATCCCTTTTTAGGACCCGTTCGTGATGGAATCAAAGTATGACATTCTCCATACAAGATGACCTGGTATCACAAGTCTGAGATCTAATTTACACGAATGGCACGTGAGAAAATTTCCATAGACACTTGAGTGACAATACCAAATGAATTTCTCATAACGGGCCATGTTCAGTGAACTTGTTCAACAGACAAGCACCTAGATGTTATCCCAAGTATCCCTCATACTTCAACCTATGAGATCGGTTGCTTACTTCTAAGTAAGAAGGCTTAACATGTACTAGTCTTTGATCATTGCCAATGCCCCGTCTTGGCAATACGATGACCAGGAACAATTTGAGGAACAAGGCTTAGATGCATAAGGATCTCACAATTATAACTCTTTATAATTCCTTTGCAAGGCCATTATATTCTATGGGCTTTATCCGATTAGTACTTAATAACTCTTTATTATCGTACTAACATAAAGGAAAACCTTATATCACTAATTAATAGTGATGGGTTTGCTTTTTTAACTGTATATCCCTTGTCCAATATGATTAAATCTAAGGCATGTACTAACACTATCAAGCATAGCAAAACTTCTTAAAACCCTTTGAAAGATTTCAAAATACAAATTCCTAGGCCTTTCCCCCAAGACCTTGATCTATGAGCATAAGAACCAAAGAATGAACCCAAACACCCTTTCTTTCTCCATTTGTTGGAAATAGTTAGAAGAAATTGAAATCCGAATGAGTAACAAGAGGCTCAAAGATGAAATGTGATATGTTCCTTCATAACAAGATTCCCACAAACCAAAGGATTTTCACTTAAATGGAAAATTAAAATGAGGTATTACTTGAAGATGAATTATGCGTGATTTTTTTGAGGCATGCAACAAATTTTTTTTTTTGTGATATCATGCATATGAAGAATTCGAATGATTCCAAATGCAAAATGAAATTCTGATTATCTATTCCCTTGAGGATTACTCTTCAATGAGAATATTCGTACCTGATATGAGAAATGGCCATCTTTCATATCCCTTTTGTAAAAAGAAGTTATCCATAGTTACCCCTTTTGAGCCTAAGGAATTCTTTTTTCTTTGAACCTTGATCAAGGATCATCTTCCATACTATGGGGCAAACGCGAGAAAGGATCTTTTCAAAGATCACAAATAAATGACTCCTAGCTCAAAGACAGATACGAGGCAAATAGAGCTCCCAAATAAGTACAGGTTCACTTTGTCAAAAACGGAAAAATAGAGAAATATGGAAAATATGGCAAAATGAAAGCCCAAAAACACAAAAAAAAAAGCAAAAATCAAAAGAAGTAAAGAGAAGTTCAGAAATGACAAATGTTTCAAATGGAATCCTCCTCAGGAAATGATCCTTGACTTGATTACCCTTAACACATTTTGGGCCTATTTATCCTGTCTTTTTTAACCCCAAACCTTGGCCTACGTTACGTGCTTTAAAAGTTCATTTTGATCAAGCGTGGATATTTAACTTGAAGAGTTTTTCCTCATATTTTATCCTATCTTTGTGAATTATCATTTCACTATGGAAGAATTTTGAATTCTTAGATGCATGGTGGAACAATAAAATAAAAAAAAGGAAAAAATGAATGAAGTTCTAGGGTGAAAACCCAAAATTGGGCAGTCTAGAGAAGAATAAGAAAAAGTTTTAATACCATTCATGGTATTACCGAAGCCATGACAAAGAGGAAGTCACTTTGAAGAAATCAAAGAACAATCGAGGAACTCCTAGATATTCCGAAAGGACAACTCTGTTTGGGAATTGACTTTGAAAGCTAAACCCGTTTTCCCTTCCGATGACCTTTCAATGTTGAATATATAATGGCTAGGGTTAACACCTATCAAAATGCCTTATTTAGAGATGGGAGGATTGTTGAAATTTAATTGTACTTTAAAGCTTTTTTTCGAAAAAAATGTTTGGTTTTAAGGAATTCATTTTTTGAGAAAACTTACTCATGAGCTGAGATAAAGGGACATTCACCTGCTTCTCTTTGTCAAGTTGGGAAACTTCCTTAGACAAATCTGGAGCTTATTGCATCTGTCCATTAATCTTGTTGCATTAAACCATTCAAATCACTAAAAAAAGGCTGATTTCTCATCTCGCTTAGAAATGTCTATAATGGTGATCACCAATTTTTTGAAAGACTTCAATTCCACATGTTTAGGAAGAAATGAAATTGACATGTTTTGGGAAGAACAAATTGAAATTGAGATGTGGATATGCTTTGGCAAGAAATAAGAGTTCATATTATATAGGGACATGAAACTCTGAGTTTATAAAGTTTGACTCTAGTATTTTGGTCTTGGCTAGGAAATCAGAAAGAAAGAATTTGCTGGGGCAAAGAAAATATTGGAAATACAAAATCATGTGATTTCTTCAAAAAGATGAATTGGAAATTATAGACGTGAAGTAAGGACTATTCTCTCTAGTATGGCAAGAATAATGCATAAAACGAGGAAACCTTTCCACAATATGAGAAAAAGAGAGATGATCAACTCTTTCTACATTTTTTTTCATGTGAAATTATGTCATGCATCTCTATAAGAATTCATGCATCATATAATGAACATTTGCATCAACATCATTCATGAACATCTGCATCTTTTGCATCTGCATCATTTCATGAAGCATTTGCATCATTCAAGGACATTTGCATCATTCATGAGCATTTGCATCTTTGTTAATCTCTGCATCTTTTCACGTGCATTTACATCAACATTAATCTCTGCACTTGCATCATTCATGAAGAATTTACATTGTTCGTGGGTACTTGCACATGCATCATTTAGAAGCATATGCATCAGTTTATATTGGCATCATATGACATTTGCTATATGCATGACATTGATTATTTGGAATTTTGGCATTTAAATTTGAACCTTCAATGAGAATTTCTTCGAAGATATGATCATCAAAACCTCCGAGTATCGTCTTTCAAAATGGTATTTTTCAAGACCTTCGAGCACCATTTTCAAAGAGAGACACCCATTTCCAAAATCTTCGGGCACTTTTTTCTTTTAAAAAACCTCCAGGTATCATCTTTCAAAATTATTTTTTTAAGACCTCCGAGCATTATTTTCAAAGGGGGCACCTTTTTAAGACCTCCAGGCATTTTTAAATGTGGATAAGCCTATTGTAGATGACACAAAGAAGAAATAAGCCCAGTGAAGTTAGCACACGTTGATAAGCCTAGGTAGCTGGCACGAAGAGGAAGTAGGCCCAGCAAAGTTGGCATTTTGAAACGTGGATAAGCCCAATGTAGTTGGCACAAAAATGTAGTAAACCCAGTAAAGTTGGCATCTTAGAGGTGGAAAAGCCCAATGTAGCTCGCATAAAAACATTGTAAGCCTAGTAAAGTTGGCATTTTAAACGCGGATAAGCCTAATGTAGTTAGCAGAAAGAGGAAGTAAGCCTAGTGAAGTAAGACCAGTGAAGTTGGCACATTAGATGTGGATAAGCCCAATGTAGCTGGCACTAAGAGGAAGTAAGCCCAGTAAAGTTGGCATCTTAAATGTGGATAAGCCCAATGTAGCCAGCACAAAGAGAAAGTAAGCCTAGTGAAATTAGTACATTAGACGTGGATAAGCCCAATGTAGCTACACTAAGAGGAAGTAAGCCCAGTAAAGTTGGCATCTTAGACGGGGATAAGCCTAATATAGCTGGCACCAAGACGAAGTAAGCCCAGTGAAGTTGGCACATTAGACGGGGATAAGCCAAATATAACTGGAACTAAGAAGAAGTAAGCCCAGTAAAATTGGCACATTAGACGTGGATAAACCTAATGTAGCTGGCACCAAGAGGAAGTAAGCCTAGTAAATTTGGCATCTTAGACGGGGATAAGACCAATGTAGCTCGCACCAAGAGAAAGTAAGCCTAGTGAAGTTGGCACATTAGACGGGGATAAGCCCAATGTAGCTGGCACAAAGATGTTTTTAGCCTTGTAAAGTTGGCATTTTAAACGTGGACAAACCCAATGTAGCTGGCACTAAGATGTTTTAAGCCTAGTAAAGTTAGCACAAGATAAGATAAGGCCTCGGGATCATCGCTGAGGTACTATTTTTCTTATAAATCAAACTCGTTTCTTTAAGATGGGTCGAGCCTTGATATTGTAGTCAAGGTACTCTCTTTAAGGCAAATCCTTTTATCACAAGTCAAAAAAATAATAATAAAGAAAAAAAAATGAATAAAATTTTTGCAAGGAAAAAAAACTCCCTTTTAACTCTAAAAGAATTTGTTCCTCGAAAATGATCTTCATGATCGAACAAAATTGTTGTCTATTTGTCTTTGCCTTATTCTTGATTCTCATAATAGCCAAAGAAGGGTAGATGTAGACACCTAATTTTGTTCGAGCTCTTAAACAAGGTACGTTTTTCCTTCGAATCCAAGTTTCTAAATTTACCTCAATTTCATAGTCTAGTGGCTTGACATTTGGGTTCGGCAAGATGGGCGGAGCCGGTTTTGATACTTTGGTTAAAAAAATCAACATGTGAGAAGTCAACATTGGAAAAGTCAAAGTTAACCAAAGTCAAAGTCAAAGAGAAAAAAGTCAACTTTTGAAAAATCAAGATTAAAAGGAAAATTGAACGGTGAAGAGGTAATCTTGATAATTAAAAAGTAAACTTTGAAAAATGGAGGGATGAAATTGAAAAATATATAGTTGGGAATAAAATGGTGGGAAAAGGTTGTTTGGAAAATTCAAGATAATTTTGGGAGCCTAACTTAAAAATCCAAGTGGTAGAAGTTGTTGAAAATTTTGGAACCTAACTTGGAATTTTGGTGAAAACTTGGTGAAAGATGAAAGCCCAAGTTTTTTATCCAAGTGGTAAAACAATTGTTGGTTGAATATGGAGGCCTCATTTTTATAAACCTAAATGATAGGAAATTTGGTAGAGGATGAAATCCTATTTTTTATACCCAAGTGGTGTGGAATATGGAAGCCCAATTTTTAAAGAGAAAAATGATAGGAAATTTGGTGGAGGTTTAAAGACCATTTTTTATCCAAGTGATAGGAAATTTGGTGAAAGATGGAAGCCCATATTTTAAGGATCCAATGGGTAAGAAGTTGGGTAGGAGTTGGGAGCCCAACATTATAAAAAATGTAGGAAGGCCAAACTTTAAAATATTCAAGAAGAGAAGAATATGGTGGAAGGCCCAAAGTTAAAGTCCATGTAGGAAAATGGTGGGAGAAAGAGGGGTGAAATTAGAAAGATATAAAAAGTTATAGGAAAAATGTGAGAATAAGCATAAAGTAAACTTGTAATAAAATGGAAGAGTGGAGGATGCTCTTGGAAGGCCAAATGACAACTTTGTAAATAAGGCTATGAGTCACATGAGGAAGGACATGACTTACCTAGTAAGGACATGAGTCGGCATTGACTGGCCAATAAGAGAAGAACTTAATGAGGAAGGTTGGAAGGCTATTGTCTAGTGAATAAGGGAATACCAAGTGGCTAAAAAAAAGATGATAGCTTGGGAGAATATTTTGGGAGTGTTCATTTTTTGGAGGGGAAGGAAAAAGAAAGAGAGGAAAAAGTGGAAAAAGAAAAAGAAAAAGAAAGGTTTTCATCTTTTTTGTAATTGCTAGAAGGTAGTCTTTTGTTTTCTTTTCGTGATCCTTTGTTTTCTAAAATTTGGTGTTTTTCTTTTCTCATGATTGGAAGTTTTCAAAAGGTTTTAAAAGTCTCTTTTTCTCTTCTCTTTTCAAGCTTTAAAATGGTTTTTCAAAAATATTTTCTCAAAAAAAAAAAAAAAAAAGAAAGAAGAAAATGTTTAAGTTTCTTTGACATTTGGAAAATAAAATGTAGTATGTTGGATTTGTCTTGGTAAATATTTATATGTTCATTCTTGCTAGTTGACTGTGTTCATGTTGTTTTCCTTGAAGTATGGTCTATTGTGGTGTATGTTTGATGTTTGATGATTTTCCTCTTCTTGACAAAGACTGGGTATGAGCTTGATGATCCAAAGCCTTTAGGATGTAGCTGATTAGTTGAGCCGGATTAGTAGTCCATGTGGCCAACCTTTGAGCCAACCATTTTGTCACTCCAAAAATGATTTTTAAAAATTTTCCCAACACTATTCGGATCTGGATTAATATAATATCCATGGTCAATATGGTTTTCATATTTGTTCAGATGTTGGATACGTTAAATGAGCAAGGATTGGTGTCGTTTTGTTTTCAAAATTCGAAACTATTTTTTCCAGCCCTTAATCTTATATATCTTAACCCTTTAAGCATTTTTTTCTAGCAAACAACGAACTTGTTTTAGTGTCCCAAACCCTTTGGCTGAACCCCCTAGGCATCTTTTAGCGTTGTTAAGCCTTTAGCCTTTCGAAATGTGTCATTTTGTGGTCAAAATTCAAAACTTTTTTTTTGAGCTCACTAACCTTTTTTCTAGCAAAGAAATGGATTCTTTTAGGCAACCATAACCGTTGTTTAAACCCTCTAAACCCCCGTAGACAAGAGTCGAATCTTGGGGCATGTTAGCCTTTACCAATTTCCTAGATTCCTACGTCCAAAATGGTTTTGGCTTTCTAAACTTCACTTTATTTGGTTTTCAAACCTTGTGTCATGGAAAAACTAAGGTACTCAGATATCTTGTCCATGGTATTCAGATACCCTTGTCTTGAGTCGAAATTTTCGAAAGTTACCTTAGGGTATTTGGGTGCCCTTTTCTCTATAGCTTCCTCCTATTCCTTGGAGGATAGTTATAGCCTTCCTCATCTTGTGCAAGATAGAGGACATAGTCCCTAGTGTTAGCCTTTTTAAGGAGCTCTTCATGATCAAAGTAAACAGAGAGAGAGAGTACACCGCCTTCTATTCTCGTCCAAGGATGAAGTTGTTTGGAAACTTCATTATTTTGTGGAAGAAGTAGAAACAAGGCTTCATCATGATTCTCCCTTCTGTCGATATGGAGGCTTGGCCTATCCGGACAACTTGGGGAGACTATAGGAGCATACGAGTATCGTCTTTGTCTGTTGTCTAAAGGAAGGACTTAAAGAAGTTGAATAGATATAGTCGGATAGACATATGGAAGATTGTGTCCGAGAGCTTTGTGAGGGCCTTGGCTATCGACGAGGATCAAGGTAGTGAGATTTATCTTTCCTACTTTTTGCTTTGGTGTTCATTTGATTCCCTTTTGTCACTAACCTTTGTTGATCATTTTTGTTTCTCAGATATGTCAGCTTTTAATGAAGGCTTGCTGTTTGAGGCCTTGTTTGATACTGAAGAGTGACACAAGAAGGTGTCTGCTCAGATGGCCCCATCTCCTCCTCCCGTTGTGACTCCGAGCAAGAAGAGGAAGAGGGACGTTTCTAAAGCTTCTACACCCAGCCGCGCATCTACTCCTCCTCCCACTCAAGGTAGTGTCTTTGGTACTTAGCCTTTTTCCATTGTTTGCTTATTAGTTGGACGTGCTTCCTTATGTCATTTTGCTCTTGTCTTCAGGTTCACAACCTCTTGTCATTGAGAAGACGGGCATTTGGTGTGATCTTTCTCATTCCAAAATTTGTTTGGCCTTGCCCCTTCAAATTGAAGAGAGCACCTTGGGTAATTGTCATGTGGCCAATACTTTGGCGCGATAGGGATGGTGCTCTCTTCAGATCAGCAAGAGTTTGTCCGAATCAAGGAGGATTTTCTTTTAATAGGCCATCGACTAGTTCAAGACCAATATCGAGTACTTAAGCGTTCTCTTCCTTTAGTGCTTTTGTGTTTGGTTTTTCTTGCACTCATATTGATTTGCTTTTTCCCTTGTAGTCTCTCTTCACTACTGTTGTCGTTTCCTCCAAGTGTGATGAGCTAGTCGAGCATAATAATCATCTGGAGGACGTACATTCGAAAATGGCGAGTGCTATTAAGAAAGCTCAAGGGCATATAGCCGAATCACTTGCTCATACATCTCAACTTCAGAAGCTGTATGGTGTGGCTAAGTCCGAGATTGAAGCTCTTAAGAAGGAGCAGAGCAAAGTGGAACATCATCTGAAGAAGAAGGTGAAGAAGATGAAAGATGGTCGAGAGAAGGTTATCTCGGAGTACAAGGAATTCGAGCGTTTTGCTCGAGACATTCCTATTGCCAACGTTGGTGCCCTGAAGTCCGAATTCAGTCTTTGCTTGGACAAGGTGAGGAAAGAGTTTTCGGATGTGAGGATCTCAGAATATTCTATTTTTGCTCTTGCCAAGGATAAGCATCAAGCTTCCATATCTACACCTGTTTCCCCAGGTCCCGTTGAGGAGAGGCCACCTCCGGGGGGTAGCGCGAGCAAGGAGAGACCACCTTCAAGGGGTCGTGCGAGTGAGGAGAGACCACATTCGAGGGGTCGTGCGAGTAAGAAGGGTGAGGTTACTCCGGATGTTTGCGTGCGTGAGGGTGGTGAGGCTGGCGATAGTGGCGCCGAGAGAGAAAAAGGCCGAGAGAGAGGCCGTTGGAGAAGTGGGAGTTGATGCATGAGCTTCCTTTTGCTTATTTCTTGTAAATGGACTTACCTCATTTTTTTGTTAGGCACTCAAGCTTTTTTTTGTTTCTTGTGTCTAAGCTTTGTAATTTTCTCAACCAGGTCGGATGTTGTCGTGATCACTTCTTTACATCACTTGTGGATGAGAGTCTCCTTTTATTTGTTGGGCTCATTCCCTTGGTGATGGCTTGAAGTGATCAGTTGATCAATGATGATATCCATGCTTTTAGTGCAAAATTGCCTTCTGTGATTTTTTTTTCTTTTTTTTTTCACTCTCTTGTGTGCTCTTGTTCGCACTTTTCTCCTTATATGATGGAGGGTTCTTCTACGAGGCCCTACCCCCTTCGAAGACCATTCTTGTTATGATATTGGTCCAATGTTGTTTTCTTTGTCTTGTAGCTTAAGCGAGAGGAAGCCTTGAGGAGAGAAGTGTGGACGTGAATCTTCACGTCGTTCCTTATGTAAAACGTTTGTTTTGAATTCTTGTGAGCTTGTTTTTGTAGTTGCATATGTAATTGATGTGCTCGAGTGGAGTTTTTAGCTTGCCTTTATTCAAAGTTGTTTCTTTAAAATCCGCTGTCATCAACCGTTATGAATCTCTAACTTGAGGAACTTTGTGGCCGATTGTGGTCTATGTTCTTTATTTAGCCACTTCCTTATGTAATTTACTTGAGTAATTCTTCAAGTAGTCTTTTGAGCTATTGATCCATGAAGTCTGTTGTGTTATTTCTTTCTCATGGAATGAGGTCCGGACGCCTGCCTCATAGTGCGTGGCTTCATGGAGTTTTGTTTGTTCACCTTCATGTGAGGTGAACGCTTCTCTTTGCGAAAAGAGTTAAACGTGCCCCCTATGTGTTTTATATCGAGGAGTTCTTTCGCTTGTTTTTCTAAGAGGCCATCATTTGGTGGTGAAATGATGTTTCAATGTCGGGGTAGGTTCCTTTGGCAAATTGTGTCTCCTTATGTGTTTTTTCATAAGAGGGTTCTCTTGTTGACAAATTCTTCATCGAACTGCACCTCCAGATGTGTTTTACATCGGGGGGTCCTTTAGTGAGCTTTGTAACTTTTTTCTCATGTGTCGTGTCAGCTTCCTGTTGTAAGTTTTGTTCACATAGAGCGTACGAGGTTCCTTGTGTGAGTTTTTGTGTAGTTGACGTACTTTTCTCTGAAAGATTCGAAGAGAGTTTAATGTTTGTAAACTGAATCGACATACTTACCTTTAAAGGTGTTGTAGCCAAATTTCTTTTCTTTTAGGTAGGTGATACGCTCTTTTTCCTGTCTTTCAATGTTTTTTTTGACATTGGGGTGCTCCCTACTGGTGAGCCTTCCCTTCTAGGCCGAGACCTATTAAATGGCACGAGGGGCATCAAACCGTTTGCCTAGTTTGGAATTTCGAATGCTCGTGGTCAGAGGACATTAGTGAGTTCAATGAGATTGTTCAGGACGTTGAAGCTAAATTTCTAGCATCAAGCATTCGTTGCTTGGCATCAAATCCTGGATTCGGTGTTGGGCTCTTGGTTTATCAAACTCCGTTTTAAGAGAATGTTGGTGAAGATGTTGGAGTTTGGCTGTGTCCTTGAAGTAGATTTACCATTTTATTGACATTCTCAAATACCCCTCTAGGTTTGCTCTTAGAGGGCATCAAGTCTGCTTGGCTTGGCAATGAGGTCATGTTGAAGACGTCCCTCGCATCGAGCGCGTAGCCCGACAACAGCTTTTGCTGGCATCAAGTCGTTTGTATAGAAGGTCATTTTATTATCCTCTTGAGGATGTTTGGCCTTCCTATGACTTGGGACTTCGGACCATTTATTGGTCCGGCTTGCAGGTGAGTGTTTTGGTGAGTTGCTTGTCACCGTATGTATAATGTAAGGGCGCAAGACTTCTCCTAATTTGAGGCATTCCTCTAGTGGTGGAGCTTTATCCTTGTCGATCTCTTCATAACACATGAGGAGAAATCACGAAGAGAGAGTCATCAGGCATCGTCTCCTTATGCATTAAAGAGTGTTCAAGATAATTGGTCTCTCATCCTTACATGTATGTGAAGAGACGTTAATCATGCTTCCTTTTGTGTTTTTTCACATGGCTTATCTGACATCAATAAGTTGCCTTGTAGTTTTTCTTATGCCATGGGAATTACCAAGCGGCCACTTATGTTGGTGGCGTTTTGCTTATCTTATTTATTGAAGGAGTCTTGACGTGGCCGTAGCTAGGGTTTCGCGTGCCCACTGAGCTTCTCCCAACGTTAGTGCTTTTCATTTCACACTTGTATGTGTGGTTTGATGTAGTCACTCATCGCCAATTGATCCTCGGGTTATACTTCAATTGAGGTGTAGTGATGAGGCGTTGGCGAGTGACTTTGCTTGCGAGGGGCATGTCCTCATGTGATTGGCGTGGGAGCATCTTGTTGGATTGCTCCCACCTGTCCTCTTGTTCATTAAAATAGGGACATTTCTTTTTGTGAATGGCATAGGGAAAGAAGTTTAAGGAGAGCTTTGATTAGCTTGTTGCATTAAGCTTTCTTCCATTCACAATTGAGTGGATAGTGGTGCCGACGTCCACGTCCATCCTGATGTCATCTTGCTTGACATCAATCTCGGCTATTTCGTCTTTGTGGACGTGTTTGTAGACAGGTTTCTAGCGGGTTGGTCTTCTTTTGGTGTGGGAGTATAATCATCACACTCTTTGCTACCCGTAGTGGTTTTTTATCTCTTTGTTTCTTGAAGTTCATTGCCACCCGTTGTGTTTGTGCCTTCAACCAAGAGGTTAAGGCGCTCCATTAGAAACTCATGAGGACAAATGTTCAAAATTTTGCCAAGGCTTGGTTGTGCAAGAAGTGTGTTTTGTGAAGCTCTTTTGCTTTCCTTAGGTGAAGTGCCTTCACAAAGTTCATCGTTTTGAGGCATAGCTAAAGTGTTTTCACTTGAGACCCGATGTAAGTCTTTGTTTTTCTTCGTGGTTGAGTCTTTCCACCAAAGGGTTGATGTTAGCTCACCCTTCGAAGCAAAGCTGACATTTTTAAGCTTTCACATTCAAGAGCTGATGTCAACCCTTGAATTGAGATACAACTTAGAGTGTCCAGACTTGTTCACTAGAGGATTGTTGTGAGGTCACAAGTTCTAAATGTTTCTCATAAGGGCTGATGTGAAGTAAAGCTTTTCTTGGACTTGTGGACTGGCGTCTTTTAAGGTGGAGTTCAAGTTCTTGTCTTTTGATAAGGTAGTGAGAAGAGCAATATGCAAGTATGAAAGAGAGAGTTGCTTCCAAGAAGATGTGTTTTTCATTCATTTAAAAGAGAAGTTAACATTTTTATTGCTTGCCGGACACATACGCCTTTAATGCAGGTGTGAAATCCTTGCTACTAAAAGTTTTCAAAAGGTTAGTCATATTTTCCTATTCTTCTTTCTTTTTGACAAAAAGGCAGATGTGTATAATTAGGGCCTTTCTATTCTCTTTTCTCCTCGGCTACCTAAATGTATAAGGCAAAAGACTTAACTTCCTGGTTGGTTATCTGGTTGGATTCGCAGAGATCCCTTAAGGTGATGTCGCTGCAATGAAAAGCTCAAGCGGTGCTATTTTAGACCTTCTCGGAGCAAAACGAGTGCATATCTCCTACTAAGCATCCTTGAACTCTTTTACTCCTCTCAGGTCGCTCCGATGGTGATCTTACTGGATCACGTAAGGCTTGATCGCCTTGTTCTTCATCTTCATTATGGTATTGAAACATGTTCTCGCCACTACCTGGTCTCCCCGGACCTCGCCAATGCCATAAGGAGTCGGGAATTTCACTTTCAAGTGTGGGGACGACCCAACAGCTCCTAGGGCATTCTGACTTGGTCGGCCTAAAAGGATGTTGTAAGCGGATGAAACCTTTATCACTAGGAAATCGACCATAGCCATGGTAATTCGTGGCTCAATTCCAAGTGTGAGTGGTAAGGAGATAGTTACTTCCACCTTGACCTTTTCGTTGTTGAATCCAACGAGTGGGGCAGAGAATGGCTTGAGTTCGTCATAAAAAATTCCTAGCTTTTGCATGGCATCGTAATACAAGACGTTGTTGGCGCTCCCAATGTCAAAGAGAACCCTTTTTACCAGGTGGTTGCATACAGTGACCATGATCACTAAGGCATCATAATGGGGGACTTAAAGTGTTTTTTAAGTCCTCAGGTCTGAAAGAGATGGCCTCATCTCTCCATTTTTTTTCTTCTCGCAAGATGTCACAAATAAGATCTTGGCATGCCTCTTGCGACCCGACGAGGTTGGCCCTCTGTAGAAGTTCCCTCTTGTTATGACGTTGATCACGCCAGCCAAAAGCCTATTCTCTTCAGGGGGCGCCTCTTGGGCAGTTGGCCTCTGTTCTGGTTAGCGAGGCACTAAGTAGTCCCGTTGCTCCCTTGTCCTTCTGCTATCATGCCCTTCTTGCCTCTTTTCGTAATTCCTTGGGTTTTCTTCCCTCGATCTTTCAGACACGAACCTCTTTAAGTGACCTTTCTTGATGAGGTCTTCAATTTGGTTTTTTAAGCTGGAAGCAGCTTTCGGTGTCATGTCCGCGGTCTTTATGGAAGAGGTAGTACTTCGTTAGGTCTCTATTGGGAGCACCAGGTTTCTTCTCTTTGGGGGCTTGGTAAGGTTTTCCTTCTCCATTGTAAACAAAATCTCTCTTCTTGGTCTATTGAGAGAAGTGTAGTAGTCGTACTTCCTCGAAGGCAAACTTCTTCTCCTCTTAGCTCTTTGGTCACGTGGGGACATCAGTCCCGATATGTTTTCATGCTCTTTCTTTGCTTGCTTCTCTATCCCTTGGTATTTTGCCGCCAAAGTCTCCTCGGCATTGATGTATTTCTCGGCTCTCAACAGCAGGTCCTCGAAGACCTTTGGTGGCTTCTTGTATAGGGATTTAGTGAAATCTCTGTCCTTGAGCCGTTGGTGAAGGCTGCTATGGCTATAGTATGGTCAAGGTCTCTCACTTGGAGTGTTTCGTTGTTGAACCTTGTGACGTGCTCTAGGAGTGATTCATCGGACCTTTGCTTGACCGCCATTAAGGTGATAGATGTCTTTTTGTGCGCAATGCTGGTGATGAAGTGACTCACAATTTTCTGTCCAAATTCTTTGAAGCTTGAGATGGTGTGTGGTTTAAGTGATGAATACCATGACCTAGCTGCTTTCTTCAGTGTGGCCAGAAACGCCTTACACATTATGGCATCGCTCGTTCCTTGGATGGACATGTTAGTTCGAAACATCTCCAAGTCATCAACGGGACCTGAAGTGCCGTCGTAGGATTCCATGGTTGGCAACTTGAATTCATGGGAAGGTTTGGAAACGTTGATTTCCTAGAGCTTCAAGGTCAAAGAGCGAGGTAGGGGTCACCATATTTTGTTCCATTGCTTCCATTTTAGTCTTCATATCTTCCCATTTGCGATCGAAGTGCGTGAGTCCCCTTTGTCTTTTCAGCTTGTCTTTGAGGTCGAATTTCTCCTTTTCATTTTCTTCACCTAGTTTTCAGTTGAGTTCCTTGATATCCCTCCTCAAGTTAAGCCTTTCTCTCAAATCTGGGATGCTTGTGGTCCTGGTCCTCTTCTCTGACGAGCTCGTCTCCCTTTGAGGCGTGAGAAGTTCAGAGGGAATGAGTGAAATGCTGGACGATGTGTCCGCAGAAGAAATATTTTCATGCTCCAAGGTTTGATCACTGGTGCCCTCTCCCCTTCTGTCATATACGACGAGAACTTCTTCGACTCTTGGAGGATTCCTGGGGCCCATTCTTTGACTACCTCCGTTAGGTCACAGATGTCGTCCCTCAGTTGCTCAAGGCCAACATTCTCACTTTGTTCTTCTTGATTTTGAACTAAAGGGGTGGTTGTGCTTCCCCCTTCCTCATCACTTTGAGAGGAACATGAGCTAGAGGCTTGTGCAGCCCCAATGTGGGTCTTCTGGTGTGAGGCCCTAGGAGCTGAGGGTACACGCGTCCCTCTTTCTTTCCTCGATTGTGGATCACTTCGGGGTGCCCTACGGACTCCGAACCTAGCAACTCTCCTTTTAGGGGGCATGTCACCTGAATTATCCTCTCAATGAAAGCACTAAATATTGCGGATAGAAATTCGGGTGTCCGCAATGTTGAGAGCACACAAGGTCGGATGCAATTGACGGGTGGAGGATAGAGTGGTAAGTACAAATGAGGCACGTCAGGCCTTCTGTGATTGGGCATTTTCGAGAGAAATGCAAGTGGACTCTTGTGGACGTCAGGTACTAGAGGAACGAAGTTAATGATCTCCTACTGGATGTGTGAGGCAGTAGAGGGCTGAAGTGATCCAAAGAGTTTTGCAAGGAAGAAACAAGGTGAAAGGGTGGCCGGAGGTGTTTCGCCGAGGCACGCTCCGACGCTCAAGTCAGTATTTTCCCAAGTGTTTAAGTGTTTTGAATGTAGTAAGACATGGGAATTAAAGGACTAAGGGACTAGAGAATACAAGGGTGTCCTAATGGTAGAGTGAGAGAGGGAACAAGCATGATACGAGCGCTTCTCTCTTTAGTTTGGATTTTAGGAGCTAGTCTGACAATGTTGGAATAGGCTGTAGGTAGCCTATTTATAGCCTCTTGGAAGGCTAAGATCGTGCCAGGTGGCGATCATCCGAGCTAGGATTCACCTGAGGTTGATCAGGTGCGTTGCACCTGATCTAGTCCCTTGTGTTCTGGAGCAAGACCATTGTGGCTGATGTCGGTGCATTGCACCTAATCCGAGTCATCTTGTGCTAGGTCAGTTGTTTAGAAGTCGTTCTAGCATTCTAGTCTTTCGTCTTGTTCGGACAGCTGTACTGTAGTGGACCTGGTCCGAGGTCCTCCCCAACACTTATATTTTGTCCTTGATTATGTCATTTGATGATTAATGTTGATATGATTTTTTTTAATGTTATTTCATGATTGATGATCATGTTAATTTCTTATTTATGCCATGTTGATAATTAGTGTTCATATTACCCTCTTTGCATATTAAAAAGGTTTTGCACATCCATGTTCATAATAAATGAGTTTTAATGCATATGAAAACTAATGGTTTACTAATAAAACAAGGTAATGTTCCCGATTTAAAATTTTCGTGAGTTTTTTGCCAAGTTTGCTGGAGAGAATTTCATCGATTACCACTAACAACAGAACATCCTTTTTAAGAAAAAGAGAATGATACAGATGATTTTAAAAAATTCTACGTTTTGCCGAGAAATATAGAAAATTTTGTAGCAATAAATTTTGGATCATTCTTAAAATAATGTGATGGTTTTTAAAGGGAATTATTTTAAAATACCAACATCTGAAATCAATTTTTATCGAGACTTAGGATAACACATGATTAATATGGTACCGTTTTATATAGCCGTTGTGGGGGTGCGAACACCTTCCCCGCATGTAACCGATTCCCAAACCCGTATTTGATTTTCTCTGGTTAAATGCGGACTTTAAAATTGATTTTTCAAAAGATTTTAATTAATTTTAAATTTTTACGAAAATCGATTTTAATAGGTGACCAATCACAACTAGCCAAAACGATTGGTGGCGAATCCTTTATTTTTTCAAGGTTTTTCAAAACCTATATTATTTACGAGGACTTATTGTCTTTTCCACCCCAATGTCATTAGCTGTCACGAGATTGTTATGACATTTCTTACTTTATTGTTGAGAAAAAAACAAGCATTTTTACCGAATCTCTTTCCACTGAACAACCTAGAACAAGCTCTCTAAATTTAATTCAATGAAAGCATTCAAACTATAAAGGTAGATTAATTAAGGAATAAACACACAAGCTCGGTTTACATAACTTGAGTCGTACTCTACATTGTATCAAACGAAAATATCCCATAATCATTATGACAATTTGCTACTTATGTTTAGCAATCTTGACAATTATGGATCAAAACACTATAAAATTCCTCTAGTTGCGCACCTAAATAAACAAGATAGCAATTCTTGACATGCAATCAGTAGAATATAACAAATTCAAAAGAGAGTGGCAAGACATTCTGAAATTTATTAATTAATAATCATGTCTAGGGCATTGAAATCATCCTTAACCACAAAAGAATTTAGTTACACATTCTTGATGTGATCAATAACAGATTCATAAAAAATTTAAGACCGTAATTAAAAGAAAAGAAATAAAGAAAAAAAACTCTGTTATGGCGGCTGATTGCAATCTCCTTCTCTTTCGCTTATTCTCTTTCTCTTAGTCTCCTCCTTGTTCTCCTCCTTGTTACCCTTGAATTCCAAGGTTTAAACTCTATCTATAGTGGTTGAAGAAGAATCCTAGGTCTTTTTAGAGATAACAACTCTAAATAGGACTAGGGAAAGACTAAAGAAGAATCCTAGTCAAAGTAGAATATTTGAAAGTCCACTTTCTCAGCAAATTTAGATGACCAATCTTATCCTTTATGGGCAAGTAATATACGGTTGGAAAGATCTAAGAGTCAGCTTCAAAAGTCTAGAGGGACGTTTCCTTGAATAAGGACTCTAAAATCAAGTTTGCCTAACAACAATCTCCAGAGGTCAAATTTGTCTATTTCTTGAACTGCAAGAATCAATCTTTGTACCCAAGAATTTGATCTTTTTGACTCCAATATCTTCTTCCATCTTATTATAAGCTCTTTAACATCCTCATTGACATGTTTTTTGCTTCATTCTCTTAAATAAATCTGAAATTGAAAAACAAAAGAAACATAAAACCAAAATAAAGATAGAAAACATGACGAAAACTAAGAAAAAAAAGGGCATAAAATATGTAATTTATGAACCTATCAAATACTCAGTCCTCACACTTAGCTTTTGCTAATCCTCGAGAAAAACAAAATAAGAACAAAGTAAGAAAAACTAATCTAATCCACTTTCGCATGAAATTACGGTGACACTTAGCATGTGACAAAAGCCTTTAAACCCCTAGGTGTCCCTAGTGGACGAGTTTAGTCTCTTGAGGGTTTACCAAGACAATACCCACAAACATTGAAAACACAAGAAAAATTAAAACTATACTAAAAATAATTACTCCTATAATCCTTCCGATAGTAATTAGAGAAAAGCACTAGATAGATCTTATAAACTAGTCAATAGCTAATGAATTTCATAAAGAATTAGGCCAAAATATATATGGTTCGAGATAAACCAGCATTAACACAATATGTCTCAATCAAAATAATACACACTCAAACTTAATCTCAACTTCTCACATGGAATACTCTCATGATTTTCACTCTATATAGTGGTGGTAAAGTGTTTACACTCAATCAATCTCATGAAAATAGTCTTACTATATGCTTGATTGTCTACCCATTATACACTATTAAAAACATACAACTCCAAGAATCAAGAAGTGTTTATTCAAGGTTGTAATAGGGCTATAAGGTGAAGGCAGAAAGAAAAAATTGTAAGGAAATGACAAATAATACTAAAGAACTAATGGAGCACAAAAACAAATGGAGCATATAACATCTTGTTAGCTCATATATTCATTCTCAATATTTAGTACTTCGCTAAGACTTCATAAATTGAATTTCAATACACCATGCACTATTTTTTTTTTTTTTCATTCATTCTTTTTTAAATTAAAAGACAACGAGATGAATGACACATCAAATAACTGTTGGTGTATGCCCTAGAGCCAATCGGTTTGGTTAGGCATAAACAACCCATAATGCAAACCCATCACTATATCTTAGTGATACAAGGTTTTCCTTCATGTTAGTACAATGATAAAGAGTTATTAAGTACTAATCAAATGAAGCCCATGGAACATAAAGGCCTTGCAAAGGAATTATTTATAATTGTGAGATCCTTATGCATCAAAGCCATGTTCCTAAAACGGTTCCTGGTCATCGTATTGCTAAGACTAGGCATTGGCAATGCTCAAAGACTAGTACATGTTAAGCCTACTTACTTAGTAAGCAACTGATCTCATGTGTTGAAGTATAAGGAATACTTTAGGATAACATGGATGAGTGATCCAGAGAGGATTCACCACTCCAAGTGGCATCAAAGACATATCTCATCTGTTCTTGGCTTAAGTTAACTTGATGGAATCTCTGGCCAGAGTATGATGAATTTAGGAGAAATAGTTTCTCTAAGTTCACAAAGTTAACCAATAGCTGCAAGAACTAATATGGATTAAACATGAGTAGACACTGCACCATGCTCATGGTCTTTCCGGGATATTTGGTGAAAGGACCGAATTACACTGATAGACTGAAGACGAAAGGTTATGTCGAGACTAACTTGACTCTCCAGTATTTGGGTGGTCATGATGGCTTACTAGAGTCTGCTCATGATCTATGAATGTAAATTAATTAGATTAATTTAGATTCACTGCCAACATATTGGAAGCCTAATGGGTCACACATAGAAAGGTGAATTAAGAGATTAAAATGGAAAGAGCCTAATTGATTAATTTGAGAATTTAATCAATAGAGACTTAATTAAATAAGTGGAAGGACTTAAGAGAAAATACATAAGAGTTATGTTAAAGCCCTTAGTCGAACCCTCAGTCTTGCCGCCCCCTATATAAAGAAACAAGATACCGCCGATCTCCCTAAAGGGGCAAGCTGCATATTGTATGCTTGCCTTTTTGGTGTATTCTTCTTGATTTCATTCTTCCTCCTTGCCTCTTCATCGATTGCTAGAGAGTGAAATGTTTTCTTTCAAGAGAGCGAAAGGCATAGAGTGAAGAAGAAAGAAGGTCAAGATAGTCCTTGCGGTTGGCGCACCAAACTCGGAGAAGGAAGAAAAATGTTTTCTTCTTCTTGATGCTTATGAAGCATTCGGCCATGGATGTTTGGATGGGGAGAGATTTCTTGAAACCTAAACCACTAGCATGGTTTTTGGTAGGACTCCATTCCTACCTTATGAAGTTTCTCTTGATCATCTTGTGTGGATCACTGTTAGAGGCCAGAAACTTGTGTGGCTTAAAGTTTTGACGTTGCCTTCTTGGTGTTCAAGATTGAATGGGCTGTTTGGAAACTCAAGATTACCAGATCTTTGAGTTAAGGTATGAACCTTAATCAGATATATGCTTTATAATTAGAAGATCGAATTAAAATTTTACCAGCATGATCCTGTTAGATTCAGCTATCTCTTTGTTATTATTCCGTTGCATTCATGTTATTCTTTAATTTGATTATTGTTTGAGCATGAGGTCGAATCCCAACAATAACATCCCATAAACAAACAAGAACTCCCAAAAATTGATTCTTTAAACTCAACATACATGAACTCCATCAACACATAATATCTCATAGCATGCTCTACTAATCCCTTAGAATTAGAGTAGATTTTCTTTTAGTTGAAGAGTCAAATAAATGGGTTTCATGAATAAAAAAACCTCTTTAGGCTTAAAAGGCTTTCTAGTGAATAAATAAATTAGGGTGTAGGCAATTGGCTTCAGTTGTATCAATCCTAATGCCTCTATCATATTCATGTTATTACATGTATTAATATAGTCTCAAACGGTTTAATGCAAATTCTAGAGAAACATGTGATTTTGACCACACACAAAAAAATGGATTGATATGCATAATGTATAAATCATATAAGCTAAAAACTCACAAGAATGTTTATACAAGTTGATATTAAGTTTAAACATGCTTCTTTCTCAATTAACACATTATATAAACATAGACTCATGAAAAATGATATTTCAGGCTTAATTCTCTTGAAAATTCGTTTCACTAATAAACCAATTTTAAACCTACACAGTCCATGTCTCATTATTGCACTGACAAGAACTAAAACACACAAATAAAAAAATATTAACTAAAGACTCAAAACAAACAAACACAACCTAAATAAACCTAAATGCTAAACAAATAATTAGTAAACAAACATAATAAAAGGGAAAGAAAACAAATCTGATTATGGCATGTCAGCAAAGCTTTCATCCATTGGGTTGCCTCCCGATTAGCACTTGATTTAATGTCTTTAGCCTAAACTGTACCCCTTCTTGGCATTTTAGGATCTTCAAGCAATACAAATCACTTGGATACCTCACTGCTTCAAAAATATTGAAGCATATAATCTCACCATTAAACTCCATGGTTAGGGTTCCATTATAAACATCTATTTTGGTTCTGGAAGTTTTCATGAATGGTCTCCCTAAGAGTAATGGTGTTGGCATAAATGATGAGTCACCCTTCATCTCAAGAACATAAAAATCAGCGAGGAAAACTAACTCTTTCACTTGTACTAAAACATCCTCTAAAACACCCTTTGGATAACCATTAGATCTATTGACAAGTTGAATAACAACATTGGTTTCTTTAAGTCGACCAAAATTTTAAAAAGCATAACTAGAGTAAGGCATAATATTAATGGATGGATGCTCCTAAATCTAGCATTGATTTTTCAAACTTGGTGTTTTCGATCTTGCATGGTATGGTGAAACTTTCCAGATCTTTACATTTTAGGGAAAGCTTTCTTTGCAAAATAGCTGATACATTCTCCCCCACACTTATTATCTCATCAGCCATTAATTTGTGTTTGGTGGTGCATATCAATTTGAGGAATTTTGCATAGCGTGGTACTTGTTTAATGGCATCCAAAAGAGGTATGTTTACTTGTACTTTGCGAAAGGTTTTTAGAATTTCTTTTTCATGTTCCTCCTTCTTAGACTTTGCAAATCTGGTAGGAGAAAGCAGAAAAAAAAACATTACTAGAAATAGGAACCTTAGAAGTCACCTTAGGTACCGAAGTACTCTCAATAGGAATTGTGGCTTCATTATCCTCAAGAGTTGAATCCCTCTTTTGTTTTGTTTCATCCCCATTTTTTTTTCTTTTTTTGGTGCATCCTCAAGTTGTTTCCCATTTCTCAACGTCACTACACTAGCATTCTCTTTTGGGTTAATCATAGTTTAGGAGGGGAGTTTTTTAGATCCTTGGGCTTCCAATCTGCTCATGCAACTAGCCAATTGGCTGATTTGCATTTCCATGTTCTTAATGATTGTTCTTGTTTCCCATTGAAATTGCAAAGAGTTATTAGCCATCAAAAGATGCACCGTGGTTGCGAGTCACGGGTTGTGACTGAAATTGATGTGGTTGTTATGGCCTTGGTTGGTTGAAGTCAGATGGACCATTGTAATTGGCATTAGAAGTAGATTGTTTATAATTTCTTGAATAGCTAAGATTAGGATGGTCCCTCCATCCAAGATTGTAAGTGTCCGAGAAATGATCATAATTTTGTCTTTGTAACCCTTGCTGCCTTTGAAACCCTCCTAGAACATTGGCTTGTTATAAATTATCTTCTTGCAAAGGTGAGCACATATTGGTTAAATGATCTACCATAAAGCATACTCCACACTTCTTTGATTGTTGAAAAGTATCCATGGCCATTTGCTGAACTAGGGAGATGAGGTTGGCTAGTTGTTTCTAAATGTTGGATGTAACATCAACCTTATTTACCTTTCTTGGTAACAAAACTGATCGATTGCTAAACTGTTGTGAATTAGTCGCCATATTAATTATTAAGGACTTTGCTTCCGTAGGTGTCTTGCCCACTAAAGCTCCTCCACTTGCGGCATCAATCATGCTCCTATCCATTGGCATAAGTCCTTCATAAAATATTGGTTTAAAAGCTGCTCACTGACTTGGTGATGAGGGCAAGATGCGTATAGCTTCTCAAAGTCGCTCCCAATACTCATATAAACTCTCCCCATTTTGCTGTTGAAAGGAACATATTTCTTTTCTAATTGTTGTGGCCTTAGATGTAGGGAAATACTTCTAAAATCTAATTCCATGTAGTAATGGTGTTAGATGGTAGATAATAAAGCCACTCATTTTCGTTGTCCCCTAAGGAGAATGGAAAATCTCTTAGCTTAATTTGCTCTTCAGAGATGCCGATTGGTTTCCATGCTTGAGCACAATACATGAAACTCCTTGAGATGCTTGTTTGGATCTTCACCCGTAAAACCATGGAAGGTTGGTAAAAGATGTATCATTCTCGATTTGAGCTCAAAAGCAACCTCAAGTTGAGGAAATTCAATGCAAAGAGGCTATTGGTCCAAAATTGGTGCCGCCAACTTCTTAAGTGTTTGATTGTTCCATGCCATCTCTCCTCGCTCGGGTTGAACTGTATGTGCTAACTCATTTAAATTACGATAAGACAATTTGAATTCCAAGATCTTTTTAAGCTTCTGATGATCTACCTTTTGTTTGGTAGGCTTGGACATTCATTCAACGAAATCCTAATAAACTAAAAACAAAACAAATTAGAACTAAAACTAAAAATAGAAAACAAAATCAAGTAACAAATAAATTAGAGAGAACAATCCCCAACAACAACGCGAAAAATTGATCCACTAAATAATGTATCACTTAAATCCTTGCACTTAATATGGTCGTTATTGTGTATAACAGTGAGAAAGGGTCATATCCACAAAGATTGTTCTTAATTTATCAATTAATGATGCAAAACTTTAATCTAATATGACCATACACACTAAACTTTGGTGGGGGATTGAATTGTATTGAGATGTAAATAAAATAAAACAAAATGTAAAAATAAAACTAAGATTTAAGGAAACAAAAATTTAAATATAACAAGTAACAATAATGATGAAAAGTATGGTTAAGGAATCATTCGCCACCTCTAAACATGAAATATAGCAAATAATCAGAATTATCTTTCACTCTCTCTTTTAAAACTAATAATCCTAAAAAATTCACAAGCTTGATTATCTCGATCTTTCCGTACTTTATCATTCAAAAAAAGAACTAGCGCTTTTACACAATCCCTTACCACTTAACAACCTAGAACAAGCTCTCTAAATTCAATTCAATGAAAGCATTCGATCGAGAAAGATAGACTATATCAAGCAATAAACATACAAGCTCCGCTTATTTAACTTGAGCCATACTATACTTTGTATCAAATGAAAATATACCATAATCATTGATGACAATTTGCTACTTAGGTTTAGAAATCTTGAAAATTATGGGATTAAAACACTAAACTAGAAATAAAATCGCTATAAAATTCATCTAGTTATGCACCTAAATAAACAAGATAGCAATTCTCGACATGCAATCAGTAGAATATAATAATTTTAAAAGAGAGTTGAAAGCCATTATGAAATTTATTAACTAATAATCATGTCTAGGGCTTTGAAATAACCCATAACCATAAAATAATTTAGTTACACATTCTTGATGTGTTCAATAACAGATTCATAAAAAAAACATTAAGCAATAACGAAATTAAAAGAAAATAAAGAAAGAAAAAACTATGTTATGGTGGCTGATTGCAATCTCCTTTTCTCTCCCTTATTCTCATTCTTTTAGTCTTATCCTTGTTCTCCTCCTTGTTACCCTTGAATGCTGAGGTTTAGGATCTATCTATAGTAGCTGAAGAAGAACCTAGGTCTTTTTAAAGATAACTCCAAATAGTATTAGTAAAGACTATAAAAGAATCCTAGTCAAAGTTGGATATCTGGCAATCCAATTTCTCAGCAGATTTGGATGACCAAATCTTATTCTTTTTGGTCAAGTAATATACGGTTGGAAAGGTCTAAGAGTCAGCTTCAAAAGTTAAAAGTAAGTTTCCTTGAATAAGGACTCTAAAATCAAGTTTTCCTAACAACAAACTCTATAGGTCAAATTTGTCCGTTTCTTCAACTGCAAGAATCAATCTTTGTACCTAAAAATTTGATCTTTTTTGACTCCAATATCTTCTTCAATCTTATTTATAAGCTCTTTAACATCCTCATTGACATGTTTTTTGCTTCATTCTCTTAAATAAATCTAAAAATTAAAAAAAAAGTAACCAAAATAAAGATAGAAAACATAATGAAAACTAAGAATAAAAAGGGCATAAAATGTGTAGTTGATGAACCTATCAATAGGATGACTCTATCGCCTCGAAGACACTATAATGCCCTACAAATGATTAAAATTTAATTTTGAGAATTTTTTATTTTTAAAATTAACAAATAACTTATTTTTGGCCAAACTCAATTTTTATAGGGCGAACTTCGATCTTGATGGAATAATACTCTTATGATTGATCCTTGGATTTTTTTATTTTTTTATTTTATGATATTATACTCGTGTACTAACTTCTGTTCCTTTCTTTCCTTTTTCTTTGCATGCATCGTGTTCATTTTGGAAGTGTTTACTTTAAGACAAGTACCAACGAGACGAACTTTTGTTATAACCATGGAATATTAGGATACTTATAGTGTTAGTCATATATAAGACATACCATGGGGTTAAGATTCAGTCAAAACAGAATCAGAAAGATAAATGAGACTGTTTAGCCATTGATTTTTTTTTCTTGCCTTGCTCGAATAGGTTTATTTTGAATTGGTTTAGAATGCTATGTTCGAATTAGAGGAGATATGGGAACAATAGGGAGCCAAGAGAAAGAAAAAACTTACCAAAAAGTACGAGGACATGGAGTTGCTTCTTTCGATTAAGATAGATGAATAATTAATTATAGCAATGGTGCAGTTTTAGGACCCATCATATGATGTTTCACGTTCAATGAGGAGGGCATGGTCCTACCATCAAAGAATACTCAACAATCAAGGAAGTGTGGAGTGTGCTTTATGATGGATCATCCAACCAATTTGTGCCCATACTTCCAAGAAGATAATTGTGAACCAACCTATGATTTAAGAGCATTTCAAGGCCAACAATGGTTCCAAGAACAAAAGTATGATCTTTTCTCAAACACATACAATGAGGAATGGTGGGATCATACTGATTATGGCTACTTGGGAAATTATCAAGAACTAGATCTCTTTCAGCCACCATATGTGACTCAAAACTGATGTACGTTAGGATCTTGTCAATTCTCTTGTTACGGACACTTTGCAATTTAAACAGGAAACAAGGACTCAATCTGTATTCAATCAACCATGGGCTCAACAACAAGATCTTTTTGAGCCACCACCTATGACTCACAACTCAGGTAATTCTTTAGAAGATATGATCAATTCCTTTGCTACTAATACTTTGCAATTTCAACAAGGATTTCAGGCAAGTATTTAGAGTTTGGAACGTAAATAAGCCAATTGGCTAGTAGAATGGACAGATTTTTAGAACAAAGATCTGAAGAACTACACGAACATCTATTTTTCCAAACTATGATTGATCCAATGCAGAATGCTAGTCCAAACAACTTGAAGATGAATCAGAAAGTCCAAGGGAACCCGAGGATGAGACAAAACCAAAGATGGATTCAACTCTTGAGGATAATGAAGCCACAATTCCAATTGAGAGTACTTCGCCACTTGAGGTAACTTTTAAGGTTCCTATTTCTACTAATGTTTCTTCTCCTCCTTTTCCTATCAGATTTGCAAAGTCCAAGAGGGAGGAACATGAACAACAAATTATGGAAACCTTAAACAGCTTGCTTGTGGATGCCATTAACCAAGTACCAAAAGATGCACCATTCCTCGATGAGCTATGCACCACTGAGAGCAAATTAAAGTATGATGAAAATAATAATTGTGGTTAAGAATGCATATGCAGTTGTGCAAAGAAACTTCCTACAAAACACAAAGATCTTGGAAGTTTCTTGCCTAAAACAGAAAATCCCAAAAAGCCAAGAAAGAGTATTGGCTAGGTTGACGACAGTGAATCAAGTGCTAATTGAGAGGCAGCCCATTTGGTGCAAGCATTGCTAACCTGCCTTATTAGATTTGCTTTCTCTTTCTTTCTCTCTTTGCTTTTTATTAATTTTCTTTAGGTTTATTTAATTTTCACTAGTTTGTTTTGAGTTTTTAATATTTTGTCTGTTTGTTTGTGTGTTTTAATAAGTCAGACTAAGGACACTAAACCAAGTGCTTATTGGGAGGCAACCCAATGGATGGAGAGCACACATTATAACTAGCTTTGCTACTTCTTACTCTCCATCCTTCTATCTTTTATTGTTTCCTTTAGTTATTTTTCTTATTTTGTTTATTAGTTCTTTTTTCTTCCACATGATTCTTTCATTTGTGTTAATAGTATTACATTGAGGACAATGTAAGAATTAAGTATGGGGGGAAGAATTTAGGATTTCTCTTATTTTAGGTTGTTATTTTATTTGTTTTGAGTCATTTAATTTTCTTTTAGTGTGTTCTAGTTAGTTATAATACAATGATGAGATATGAATTGTGTAGGTCTAAAACTGGTGTATTAGTGAAAAGAATTTTTATGAGAATTGAGCTTAATATCAGTTTTTTATAAGCCAATGTTAATATGATATGTTGATTGAGAAAGAAGCATATTTAGACTTGATATTGACTTGTATAAACATCCTTGTGAGTTTTGAGCCTATTTGATTGATGCATCATACATATCAATCCAATTTCTTTCTTGTGTAATCTTATGATAACATGTTTCTCTAGAACTTGCTTTAAACCATTTAAGACTATATTGATACATATGACAACTTGGATTTGATAGAGGCGTTAGGATTTTTACCAAGGCCAAATCAGCCATCCTCTATTGATGTTCCAAGAGAACATCCCCCTAGTGAGCCAATTTGAGCCTACATTGAATAAGCTATTTCATTGGTAACCATATCTCACACTTGGCCTAAATATACTTATATCCTTACCCTGGTTCTAAAGATGGATTACATGTTTGGAGACATATTGCATAAGCAAGGGATATTTATTGAAAATTTGGGTTAGAAACAAGAAAAAAATGTAGGGGAGGAGAAAGGCAAAAGTCATGAGAAAAGAAAGGGAACATTGTCAAAATACTTTCCCATATTGAAAAAAAAAAAAAAGAAAAAAATGAATCATCTCTTGAACTTTTGGTTAAAGAAAATATGTTACAAAGTTTATTAGAATGAAGCAAAGGCTCAACATGAATATTTAGCCTATGTTATTATGTTCTTCATAAAAGTTTTGAGAAGTTTTCTTTATATAATCGTATTATGTCTCTAAATTTTATGAAATCTTTGGAACATTTGTGATATCTTTTCCTTTTTATTCTTTAACCACATTACAACCTCTTGGCCCGATTACAACCTTGAATAAAGACCTCTCGATTCATGAAGTTGTATCATCTAAATAGTGGAGAATAGATGGACAAGCAAGCATATGGTAGAACAGTTTTCATGAGATTGATTGAGTGTAAACACTTTACCACTACCTTAGAGAGTGAAAATCATGAGAGTATCCCATGTGAGAAGTTGAGATTAAGTTTGAATATGCATTATTTTGATTGAGATATATTATGTTAATATTGTCTTAACTCAAATCATTTACAATAAAGCATGATTCTTTGTGAACCTCTTTAAGCTATTGATTAGTTTATAAGACTTGTTCAATGATTGTCTCCAATTTGTATTGAAAGAGGATTAGGTTAGGTTTTCTTATCTTGTTTCTATTTTGTTTGCTCGAGGACTAGCAAAAGATTAAGTATGGGGGAGTAAGTGCTTAATTTCATACATTTTCCTATTTAATTTCCTTAAACTTTGTGCTTTGATTCTTATGTTCCTTGACATTTCACTAGATTTTTATGCTTTGTAGGTATTTTGGAAGAGATGAAGTCAAAACATGTCAATTAGGACGTTAAAGAGCTTACAAAATCACAATCACAAGATGGAAGAAGACTTCGGAGTCAATAAGATCAAATTCTTGTTGCAAAGCAAGAAAGTAGATTTGACCTCCGGAGCTTGTTGCAAGGAAAACATGATTTTAAGTTCTTTATTCAAAGAAACTTTCTTCTTGACTTTTGAGTCTAACTTTAAATATCTTTCCAACGGTATATCATGGGCCCAAACCGGATAAGAAATGGTCATCCAAATTGGCATTGGAATATCTCTCTAAACACCGTAGCGGCAGAAAAAC
Organism: Fremontodendron californicum; assembly: GCA_030761205.1. NCBI lineage: Eukaryota > Viridiplantae > Streptophyta > Magnoliopsida > Malvales > Malvaceae > Fremontodendron > Fremontodendron californicum. The sequence continues at coordinate 13,055,117 of JAULJL010000013.1, read as the reverse complement.
CCTAACCGCAAAACCCTCTTTGAAACCCTGAGAGCCCTAGCCGCAAATCACTTTTGAAGCCCTAGTTGCTTCCTTTATATAGGGGAACAAGAGGGAGAGCCACAATACACATTGTACATAATATAGTAGTCAAATTTTCTTGCTTTCTTAGAGAGTTTGATAGAGCAAGAGGCTGAAAAATTCAATATTCTTCTTCTTCTCCATTCTCTTAGTTTTCTTCTTATTTTCTTTTTAGTTTCATGTTTATGTTATCCATGCCTATGCTAGGCTAAATTTATTTTTGCTTAAGGGTGATTTCAAAGCCCTAGACATGTTTTGTAATATTCAGATTATAACTATCATCGATTTTCTATCAAAATTGCTTATGTTCTTCCATTAAAATTGTTCATGATGTTGTCTTGATTTGTTTAGGTTGCAAAGTAGATATATCTTGACAATTATCTAATGGTAGTTTAGGAGTTTTGATCCGTAATTGTTTTAATTTCCTATTCATAAGTGGCAATTTGTGATTAATGATTATGGTCAAGTTTTCAAAAATTGCAAAGTGAAACATAACCTAAGTCAAACAATCCATGTTTATGTGTTTGTTGCTTAGATCAACTTATCTTTCTCATCAGAAGGCTGCTATCAAATTTAATTTAGAAACGTTTATCCTAGGTTATTTGATAGTAAGAGATTAGGTAGTGGTGTTTATCCTATTTAACGACAAACTAAGAAAGGATTGGGGTAACACGGGTTGTTGTTATCTACAGTTGATTGTTTTGATAGTTAATTGATATTGATAAGTCTGATATTGATTTCCCATAATGTTTACTGGTGGCGAATGATAGCTTAACCATACTTCCCATATCTGATTTCATCTGATTTATTTACTTCTTATTTTTCTTGTTTGCTTACTTTTAAAACATCTTAAAACCCCCTTTTCTTTTCTTGTCTTTGACCTTAAGTGATAAACTAATAACTTATAAATTAAAACCCAATCCCTGTGGAATTGACCCTTGCTTATTGCTATACTTAACAATTGGCTGTCCTAAGTGTAAGGTTAAATAAGATACATTATTTTGAGTACATCAAGTTTTTGGCACCGTTGTCGGGGATTGCTTTCTTTAGTTTATTTGTTACATGGTTTATTCTTATTTTTAGTTCTAATTAGTTTTATTTTTCATGTATATGTAGGTTTTCTTTTCAAATTTTGAGCAAAGAATTATGGAATTGAACAATCTAACACTTGAGGAGTTGGTGTCACAACAAGCTAATCTCACCTCCCTAGTTCAACAATTGGCCATGGGTAATGTTCAACAATCAAGGAAGTGTGGAGTGTGCTTTACGATGGATCATCCAATCAATTTGTGCCCCTATTTCCAAGAAGATAATTGTGAACCAACCTAGGATTTAAGAGGATTTCAAGGCTAACAAGGGTTCCAAGAACAACAGTATGATCCTTTCTCAAACACATACAATGAGGAATGGTGGGATTATACTGATTATGACTACTCGAGAAATTATCAAGAACCAGATCTCTTTCAACCACCACATGTGACTCAAAACTGAGGTACATCTTTAGAGGATCTTGTCAATTCTCTTGTTATTGACACTTTGCAATTTAAACTGGAAAAAAGGGCTCAATCTGTCTTCAATCAACCATGGGCTTAACAACAAAATCTTTTTGAGCCACCACCTGTGACTCACAACTCAGGTAATTCTTTAGAAGATATGATCAATTCCTTCGCTACTAATAAGTATCCAGAGTTTGGAAACCCAAATAAGCCAAATGGCTAGTTGAATAGACAGATTGGAAGAAAAGAGATCTGAAGAACTACATGAACATCTCTTTTTCCAAACTATGATTGATCCATAGGAGAATGCTAGTCCCAAACCACTTGAGGATGAATCAGAAAGTCCAAGGAAACCCGAGGATGAGACAAAACCAAAGATGGATTCAACTCTTGAGGATAATGAAGCCACAATTCCAATTGAGAGTACTTCGACACCTGAGGTAACTTTTAAGGTTCCTATTTCTACTAATATTTCTTCTCCACATTCTCTTAGCTGATTTTCGAAGTCCAAGAGGGAGTAACATGAACAACAAATTCTGAAAACCTTAAACAGCTTGCTTGTGGATGCCATTAACAAAGTACCAAAAGATACACCATTCCTCGATGAGCTATGCACCACCAAGAATAAATTAAAGTATGATGAAATAATAATTGTGGTGGAGAATGCATTTGCTGTTTTACAAAGAAAGCTTTCTACAAAATGCAAAGATCCTGGGGTATTGGTTAGGTTGACGATAGTAAATCAAGTGCTAATTGGGAGGTAGCCCAATTGGTGCAAGCATTGCCAACCTGCCATACTAGATTTGCTTTCTCTTTCTTTTTTCTCTCTTTGTTTTGTTATTAATTTTCCCTAGGTTCATTTAATTTTCACTAGTTTGTTTTGAGTTTTTAATATTTTTGTTTGTTTGTGTGTTTTAATAAGTCAGGCTAAGGACACTAAACCAAGTGCTTATTGGGAGGCAACCCAATGGATGGAGAGCACACATTATAACCAGCTTTGCTACTTCTTACTCTCCATCCTTCTATCTTTTATTGTTTTCTTTAGTTATTTTTCTTATTTTGTTTATTAGTTCTTTTTTCTTACACATGATTCTTTCATTTTTGTTAATAATATTACATTGAGGACAATGTAAGAATTAAGTGTGGGGGGGAAGAATTTAGGATTTCTCTTATTTTAGGTTGTTATTTTATTTATTTTGTTTTGTTTTGAGTCATTTAATTTTCTTTTAGTGTGTTCTAGTTACTTCCAATACAATGATGAGATATGAATTGTATAGGTCTAAAACTGCTTTATTAGTGAAAAGAATTTTCTTGAGAATTGAGCGTGATATCATATATTTTTAAGCCAATGTTAATATGATATGTTTATTGAGAAAGAAGCATATTTAGACTTGATATCGACTTGTATAAACATCCTTGTGAGTTTTGAGCCTATATGATTGATGCATTATACATATCAATCCAATTTCTTTCTTGTGTGCTCTTATGATAACATGTTTCTCTAGAACTTGCTTAAAACCTTTTAAGACTATATTGATACATATGACAACCTGGATATGATAGAGGCATTATGATTTTTACCAAGGCCAAATCAACCATTCCCTATTGATGTTCCAAGAGAACATCCCCCTAGTGAGACAATTTGAGCCTACATCGAATAAGTTATTTCATTAGTAACCACATCTTACACCTAACCTAAATATACTTATATCCTTACTTTTATTCTAAATATGGATTACATGTTTTAAGACATATTGCATAAGTAAGGGATATCTATTGAAAATTTGGGTTAGAAACAAGAAATAAATGTGGGGGAGGAGAAAGGCAAAAGTCAAGAGAAAAAAAAGGGATAATTGTCAAAATACTTTCCCACATTGAAAAAAAGAAGAAAAAGAAAAAAATGAATCATCTCTTGAACTTTTGGTTAAAGAAAAGATGTTACAAAGTTCATTAGAATGAAGCAAAGGCTCAACATGAATATTTAGCCTATGTTATTATGTGCCTTATAAGAATTTTGAGAAGTTTTCTTTATATAATCTTATTATGTCCCAAATTTATAGTTTCCAACGACTCTTTATGAGGCAGTACTTGCTTTTCCTCTTGTTCTATTATTCTTAATAGATCCGGGGACAAATCCCAATCCTCGACATCTTTGTCAGCGTCAAAATCACCTGTACAAATAGGTCTTTCAAAATCAATTTCAAAATTATTGATCAAAAGGATAGTCCTCATATTTCATTTTCGGACACCTAGCAATAGGTGAGAAGGAAACAATATAGAGGCATATATAGGCAAAAAATAATGAAAGACTAAAAGAATATGTACAAAATCAAATGAAAAAAATGCATAATGATTGTTTTTTTATTGAATGAAAAGTTATAAACATAAGCCCATACAAAAAGATTCTTAAAGCCTATAGGTAGAGGCAATTAAGATTGTTTCTGTGCATTACTCTGGAGTAGATTTAAAGATTACAGGAAGTTTAGTAGCACTCCAATTGGTTAACACAAAGCCCGGGGCACTGGCACACCAACATGCTTGTGTTTGTATTCTCCATCTCTTCTTCTTTCGGCATGCCGGTCACCATCTCTTCTGGCACCTTTTCTTCATCCACTTCAACATAAAACTTCTGGAATACTTGTTTCAACATTACTAGCACATCATCAGAGTTCTTTTCACCATATTCAAAATCTTTAGAGCGAAAAGTATGAAAGATTGAAGGGAAAGTCATGGGTTCCCACTCCACATCCATACCAGAAAGTCGGGCTAACCTCCTTTGCTTGTTCCTCTCTATTTGCTTCCTCTTCTCATGTTCTTTAGGGAGGTAACCAAGACCAAATCGATCTTTTTTTCTGACCACTTGCATCACTCTGGAAATTCCTTGCAGATATTTCCCGAGTCCTTTTCCAGTAGGACTTTTTTTGTCGACGGTTATTTTAACGCCTATCTTGGTACTTTTTGATAACCAAGGCTTCGTGATCTTATATCCTTCCGTAACGAATGTGGCATTCACGAATTTCAAAGACCTGAAAGAACACTCCACCATTTCTTCATTCACTTTGACATAAGGAATGTCTGTAGATGCTGAGGCGATGATCTCTTCTTCCCCCACCATGCTGACAAGGCACCCTTCCAATACAAACATCAACTTCTGCTCGAAGAAAAAGGGTATCGCTCTAGCAGAATGAATCCAGGGTCTTCATAGAAGGCAATTATAAGATGGTGTGATATCTATCACCTGAAATTCAACCTCATATGTGCATGGGTCAATCTGAAGTGGAATCTTGATGTTTCCCATAACCTCTCGACGAGTCCCATCAAAAGCCCGGACTATAGTATGACTAGACTTCGTGTAAGACTTATCGGCTAGCAACTTGGACAGGGTTGTCAAAGGCATGATGTTTAATGATGAACCGTTGTCAAGAAGAACCCGTGGTGCGATATGTCACTTGCAGGTGGTAGTTATGTGCAAAGCTTTCGTAGACCCTATACCATTTGGCGGTATTTCATCATTGCTAAAGGAGATGAAATTGTCAGCAGTAATATTCCCCACCAGTCGGTCTAACATTTCTACTGATATATTGTTGTCCATATAAGCCTGGTTCAAGATTCTTAAAAGAGCATTTCGGTGCAGTTCTGAATTCAACAATAGTGAAAGGACTAAGATCCTTGTCGATTGGCGATACAACTGTTCCACAACATTGTATTCACTGTGTTTAATAAACTTTAGAAACTCAAAGGCTTGTTTTTCGCTCATTGGCTCCATTAGCTTATTAGTTGGAGGCGAATCCATCTCTACCTATCTTGATTGTGCTGGTTCTACAGGGATAGGTTCCACCGTCTCTTTCCCCTTATTAGATCCTGTTGTTTTCCTCATTTGATTGGGTCTCACTTCTTCAGGGGCATAGCATCTCCCACGCCGGGTCAGATGGCCCACTCCAGATATGTCAACAGCTGTCGACTGATGACCTGAGGATCCCGGCATCACTAAATTGCACTCATAGCTCTATGGTATTGCCTTGTCCTCTTTGTAAGAAAAAAGGGACGGTACCTCTATAATCATTTTTAGAGTAGGTTCCTCAATAATCAGAATGGCCTTTATCTCTAGCTCATCGTAGTAAATGATCAGGGGTCTATCTACCCCGTAGCCAGTTTCTCTTTCTGTTACCTCTATTTTTTCTTCCTCTGATTTCTCATAAAATTTTGTCTCGCCCATATCCATCATTTTCTGGCCTTCGCCAAGAAGCCTTCACATTTTTGTATGGTATGGCCCTCACATCCATGAAATAGACAAAAATTCCCTCACTTGCTCACGATTTCTTTCAAATTTGTTTGAGCCTGAATCAATCTAGCCTTAACCATTTCAACCTAGATCTTTATCATCGGTGTCTTCACCTCACTGATATTCTTTCTGACCCTGCCAACCTCCTTTGATAGGACCGCATTAACCTTAGCCTCAGAATAATTGGGCACGAGTTGCCCACAACATTATCCCCATTTCTTGGTCTGAACTTCACAATTCCAGCATCAATAAGGCTCTAGACCTTGTATTTCAATACAATCAATTGTCGATAGAATGCCTCTAGATTCTTGCATGGTACGCATAGTGGGCGTTGGAGTCATACAACTTGGAGTATGGCGGTTTCAGAGGTTGAAGATAGACGGGTGCGACTAGCTACCCCTGTAACAGTATGGGATACAACTCCCTGTAAGTTGTCAGGATAGGGTCAAACTGAGGCCTTTGATTGTCCTCGGGGGCCTCTGCTCGAATCTTTGGGTGGTGGTTTGATTGTTTGGCATTGTGTTTGGGGTAATGGCTATTTACGGTAAAATGTCGATCAGGTATACTTGTTGGGGTATGGCTCTACATGGAAAAGGATTTTGGGTGAGGTTATTTACGGCTGAGTAGTATGGGTTGTATATTGGATAAGGTGAATATGGGGCTGGGTTTGCGAAAGGGCGATTGCCGAAGCTGACTACGTGTGTTTCCCCATCCTCCTTCTTAGTAGGGACCGTTTTCTTGGGGGCAGCAGATTTCCCGTTTTCCAACTTTCCTCTCTTAATGGCGGTCTCAATCATTTCCCCTGAAATCACCATATCGACGAAGTTCTTGGTAGCATTACCCACCAGTTTGTCATAATATGGCACCTTCAGAGTATTGACAAAAAAGACTGTGTGGTCTACTTATCAGTCAGGGGAGGCTGCACTTGAGTAGCCATATCTCTCCATCTCTATGCATACTGTCGCAACCTAAAAAGTAAAAAATAACATAACAATAACAACAAGTCTCATCGCAAGACTTTAATTATTCGTTAGGCGTGACATTAAAAAAACGAGGAAAACTCGACTTAATTCCTCTAAAAAACCAAAAGTGTCGATACGTGATCCCGATACAGGGTACCCGTTCGAGTGAGGGGGAAAATAGAAGCAGAGGAACAGATGACTTAATTCCTCTCGAAATTGAAATAACATAAATGATGGAGGATATGAAAACGGCCTCATAAAAAGATCAGGAGTCGCCACCAATCTTTTTTAGCTAGGTGTGATCAGCCACCTATTAAAACCGATTTTATAAAATATTTTAAAATTAATTAAAACATTTTTTAAAACCAATTTCAAGTCTGCGTTATAAACCAGAGAAATCAAAGAAGCGGGTTCGGGAGTCAGTTATGTGTGGGGAAGGATTAGCACCCCCGCAACGCCCGTATAAAACTGTACCTTATTAATCGTGTGTTATCTCAAGTCTCGAAAAAAAGTTGGTTTTTAATTTAGTATTTCAAGTTAATTCCCAATTTTAAGAAAAATAATTCCATTTTTATTTGAAAATGACCCGAAATTTATTAATTCAAAATTTTCCTATATTCCCCGACAAAATCGACAAAATATAGAAATTTTTATTCATTTGGAAAACTTTTCGAATCATTCTCGTTTTTTTTGAAAAAAAAAGATATTTCTTTATTAATGATAATTGATGATATTCCCTCTAGCAAACTCGGTAGAGAACTCATGAATTATTTTAACTCGGGAATATCTTTATTTTTATTGAAAATCATTATCTTTTTTAAAACATTTAAAAATATGAACATGAACATGTATGACATAAATAAAATGACTTGCCAAAGTCTAGATAATATAATGCAACCTAGAAGATATGACATAATTTAAATGACATGGTGTCGCAACCTAAAAAAATAACGAGTCTCATCGCAAGACTTTATTATTCGTTAAGCGTGACATTAATAAAAAACCGAGGAAAAGTCGACTTAATTCCTCTAGAAAAATGAAGGTTTTGAAAATGGCCTTGAAAAATACATAGAGTCGCCACTAATCTTTTTTAGCAAGGTGTGATCGGCCACCTATTAAAACCGGTTTTACAATATATTTTAAAAATTAATTAAAAAATTTTTAAAACCAATTTCAAGTCTGCGTTTAAAACCAGAGAAATCAAAGAAACGGGTTCGGGACTCGATTACGTATGGAGAAGGATTAGCACCCCCAAAACGCCCGTATAAAACGGTACCTTATTAATCGTGTGTTATCTCAAATCTCGGTGTAAAGTTGGTTTTAAATTTAGTATTTGAAGTTAATTCCCAATTTTAAGAAAAATAATTTCATTTTTAATTAAAAATGATCTGGAATTTATAAATTCAAAATTTTTCTATATTCCCCAACAAACGTGGCAAAATATATAAATTTTTATTAGTTTTGGAAAACTGTCCGAATCATTATTTTTTTAAAGAAGATATTCCATTATTAATGATAATTGATGATATCCTCCCCAGCAAACCCGACAGAGAACTCATGAATTATTTTAACTCGGGAATATCTTTATTTTATTGAAAATCATTACCTTTTTGAAAATATTTTAAAAGATATGAACATGTATATGCATGACATAAATAAAATGACATAGCAAAATCTAAATAATATAATGCACCATAAATGATATGATATGATTTAAATGTCTTAGCATATTATAAATGAAATGAAATATCCTAAGTTATATGACATATTCTAAATGAAATGAAATGACCTAGGTAACATAATAAATTCTATATGAGATGCAATATCCTAAGTCATATGATATATTCTAAATGAAATAAAATATCTTAAATGACATAATATATATATCCTAAATGAAATGACCTAGGTAACATAATATATTCTATATGAGATGAAATAATTTAAATGACATGGAAAATATGAATGATATGACATATAATTTAAATGACATATAAAATAATACTATCATATAATATGCATGAAAATAAAAATGAAAATAATAATGCATGAACATAGTATATGCTAAATAATATGACAAAAATAACTAAATAAAAAGTATAGGATATCATGAAATATTCCAAATCATATAATAAACAATATAACATAACTCAAAATCATAACAATATCATAAAATTATCATAGCAAAAATCACATATTATATAAAATGCATGAATATGGAAAATGCAATGCATGAAAATGTATTTTTTTCCTTTAATTGAGGAAATTCGTATATCTAAAAAGATATCCGGCTACCTTAGGAAAATATTCAAATTAAATATTCTAAAACCAAAATACTTTGTGATTGTTTGGAAACAATTTTGAAAAGCTTAGATTAAAAATAAAAACTGGTCTAAATCTTTTTTAAAATGGCTCTAATTTGCTAAATTTAAAATCCTGGACTTGACCACCCTTAACCCGAGACTTAAAAAATCATTTTTAGAGTTTAAAAAGGCTTAGAAACTACCCAAAGTCAGTAGCTAAACTTCCTAATTAGCCCTCTCTAAGTAACTTAACCAAAACAGAAAAATGATTTTCCTTCAAATTCAATTCTGACTCCAACGTCCAGTTTTAAGACACGATTTTTTATCCTATTTTTAAAAATTCAAGAAAATCTAAAAAAAATACTGGAGATGCAGGACATGTAAAACTACACGGGGAAAAATCAGCTTAATTTTTTGATTAAAGATGAATGCCCAGAAAAATCGGAAAAGTACAAGTACTGGGTAAAAAAAAACTGCTTCGTCAAAATACATTTTTGCCTTTGATAAAGTCATTTAAAAATCAAAGTAAAAATATTTAAGACTCACAAAATGACTCACAAATAATATCTAATACTTTTTAAAAGTTAGATAAAAATCGGCTAAGTAAAAAAAATCACAAAGGTAGACTAATCAATTTGACAAACCTTAATTTTCCACAAGTGTGCTCAAGAGAGCATGACTTTGAACCATTAATTGGCCTAAGTCATTAGTCAAGTGGCATGAACATGAAATGCATGAAAAATTACAGCAAATATGATGCATGAAATGCATGAGTTTAAACCTAAATGTCATGAAAAAATGCATGACATCCATATAGTGAACTAGACCTAAATGAACTTGCATGGCATTTAATGTAACCTAGGTCTAAAATTCATGAACATGCATGGCAAGATAAACCTAACCTAACATCTAAAATATGCATGGCAATATCACAAACACAAGGCATGCTTAAACCAAAATCTCAACCAAATATCATGCGAATGCTAACCTATCAACTAACATAGCAAAAATGCACACATGATGCAAAACTCATGGAGTAGCCGAATGGCCTCAAGCTCCAACAAGCATGTCATTTTCACAAACACTTGGTATACCTAAACTAAAAACTCAATCAAATGTCATGCAAATGAAAAACCTACCAACTAACATGGCAAAAATGCACATACAATGTAAAACACATGGAGTAGCCGAATGGCCTCAAGCTCCAACAAGCATGGCATTTTCACAAACACTTGATATACTAACATGCTCAACTAAAATATAACACTCAAATCATGCAAACACAAAGTAGAAATACTAAAACCAAACAAACATTTTCACAAACACTTGATATACTAACATGCTCAACTAAAATATAACACTCAAATCATGCAAATACAAAGTAGAAATGCTAAAACCAAACAAGCATTTTTACAAACACTTGATATACTAAATATAAAACATCAACAAATTTAAACATTATGAAAACAGAAAATTAAAAATGCAAGAACATGATATTTAAATCATAAATGGCAACAAACAAAGCAACCAAATTAAAACATGATTCAAATATATGAAGTAGAAGAGCACTTAAAGGATCAAGATTAAAGAAAATAACATAAATAACATCATAAATTAAAGCAAAAACAGCAACCATAATAAAAAAAATATAGGCCATTCGGCCATTAAAGAAAAATAAGAAAAAAAATTGTAAAAATTATTTAAGAAAGAGATGAAGAAAGAACTTAAGAAGAACATAAAAAAAAAACACTTGTTTAAAAAGAAAAAATCACCAAATAATAATCAAAATAGCAAAAACAAGAATGGAAAATCAAGAAAGTGCAAGAGTTGGTGCTAAAAGCAACCTCAAGAAGCTATATTTCAAGCTTTATCTCTTCAAACTTTCCTTTCTTTTCTAAACTTTTTCTTTTTGCTTTCAACCAAGGAGAGAAAAAAACTAAGAAAAACCAAGAAGAAACATGAAAATGAAGTGAAGAAAAAATGAAAATTCTCCCTCCCTTAAGCCAACCGGATGGACCCTCTCTCCTCAAAGGAATATTGTCATTTTTTTCCCAACCAATTTTCATCCAATGGCTAGTAATTCAAGGTGAAAAATCATGAAATTATCACCCTTAAATTAGCATATCAGCTGTCCATAATTATAGCTGTTCAAGAATAATGTTGACACTCTCCCTCCTCATGCATTGGCCTATGTGGCTTAATCACAATGGCTTGATCAAAAAAATCTCTAACTAACTCTTGATTCTTGGCCATTTGATTGAAAAATCAGAAGCTTCCTCCTTCCTTTGGGCCTTGGCAGGCCAGCACTCTCTTTTCAGCCCAAGTCTGATTTTTTGAAAGGCCAAAAGAAGCCCTTTTCGGTTGCTTGGGTGAAATTACCCTTTTGCCCCCTAGATGCAAATAAATGGAAAACGGAATCCGAATTCAAATTTTCTTTTTTTTAATACCTTAAGAATAATAAAATATTAAATTCTGGAGGTTTTCAAAATTTTTCGAGTCCGTTTGCTATTTATTTGGATTTTTTTCCAAAAATGCCCTTTCATGCCCCCACATTTTACCATTTTTTAAACGAGCTCCAAATCAAGATTTTTCTTCACCAATCTCTTCCAAATTATTTAAAAGTGTGCTCTATAAGTTTTCATAATTTTTGGAACTCATTTGCTATTTTTTCGGGATTTATCTTCTTGAATTACTACATAGGGGCTCGGGATTTGGCTATTTTGCAAATGAACTCCGAATCAAGATTTTCTTTCGCCAATCTCTTCAAAATAATTTAAAAATGATATTTGCAAAATTTTTGGAGTCCATTGCTATTTTTTCGGGATTTGTCTTCTTGAATTATTGCATAGGAGGCCCGGGATTTGGCCATTTTGCAAACGAACTCCGAATCAAGATTTTATTTTTCCAATCTCTTCCAAATAATTTAAAAAAGAGATTTTCAAATTTTCAAAAGATTTAGAGCTCATTCGCTATTTTTTCAGGATTTTCCTTCTTGAATTTCTTCATAAGAGACCCGAGATTTGGCCATTTTGCAAACAAACTCCGAATCAAGATTTCCTTTCGCCAATCTCTTCCAAATGATTTAAGAATGAGATTTCAAATTTTCAGAATTTTTGGAGTCTATTTTATATTTTTCCCAAATTTTCCAATTTTGCCCTTTTGCCTCCGAAACCCGGTTTTGCTCAAAACAAGTCTAGTTTTCAGATTTTCTTCAAGGTGAGCCCTGGGCTATCCCTTTTAAATCATTACTCATCCATTAGGGGGCTTTAGTTTTAACAAGTCGAACCATTTCTATAATTTTGTTCGATTTCACCAAAATCCACCAAAAACCCTAATTCTCGATTTTCTCCCGGATTGACTTTTCTTTAAATCTTTCTTTCAAGTGGCTTCTCTATTACCAGTAGTCAATGCTTATCTTTCGTTTGGAACATTCAATTTCGACCAATTCGATCGTTTAAGCACTTTTCCCCAAATTTCCTGGATTAGGGTTTCCTTTCTATTGAATCTCTATAACCCAACTTCCGAACTCCATATTTTTCAATGTAGACCTCGGATTATCAAAATTCTTTTGCCATTTTTCAATTGAACTTCAAATCTTGATTTTGAAAGTGGGTTGATTTTTTCAGTAGTTGACTTTCTAGGGTTGACTTTTTAGGGGTTGACTTTTTTCAAGTTTGACTTTTTATGCTCGTCCTCTTAAACTAAGTCTCGGAGTACCACCTACAGGATGAAATTTTTTTTTTAGATTCTGAAATATCAATTTAGGAAGAAAACATACATGTTTTAGTGGTCCAGACAAAATTAGGTGTCTACAGTTGCCCCTCTTTGGCTATTGCTGAGAATCACGAATCAGGCAAAGATAAACAAACATTAATTTTGTACGGTCAGTGAAATCACATATGAAGGAAAGGGAGATGAGTTTCTTTTTCATTCTTCTATCATTTTTCATTTTACATCATTTTTTTTTTGAAAAAGCTGTAAATTGAAGATTTGTCCTTAAATTGAATTCCCTGACTAATCAAGGCTCGACCTGTCTTAAGGAAATGGGGTTTGATTTTCAAAAGAAAAAATTGTACCCGAAGGTCTTAAGAATAATGCCCGAAGGTCTTAAAAACTGGTGCCCGAAGGTCTTTAAAACTGGTGCCCGAAGGTCTTTAAAATTGGTGCCCAAAGGTCTTTAAAACTGTTGCCCAAAGGTCTTTAAAATTAGTGCCCGAAGGTCTTTAAAGCTGGTGCCCTAAGGTCTTTAAAATTGGTGCCCGAATGTCTTTAAAACTGGTGCCCGAAGGTCTTTAAAAGTAGTGCCCGAAGGTTTTTAAAATTGGTGCCCGAAGGTCTTTAAAAATGGTGTCCGAAAGTCTTTAAAACTGGTGCCCGAAGGTCTTTAAAATTGGTGCCCGAAGGTCTTTAAAACTGGTGCCCAAAGGTCTTTAAAAATGGTGCCCGAAGGGTTTTAAAACTGGTGCCCGAAGGTCTTTCAAATTGGTGCTCGAAGGTCTTTAAAACTGGTGCCCGAAGGTCTTTAAAACTTGTGCTCGAAGGTCTTTAAAATTGGTGCTCGAAGGTCTTTAAAACTGTGACTAAAATACCTTGACGACGGTCTTCAAGGCTCAACTTTTTTTTTTGGGAATGCAAAATGAGTTTGATTTGGAAAGGAAACGTACCTCGATGGTGATCTCGGGATTCGACTATTTTGAAAAACTGAACGAGTTCACTTTAGGGAAGTCCAAGTTTTCCTGATTTCTACACTGTTAGCTAAATGCAATGATGATAATGACATGCTTTGCAAATGCTTGTATGTTTCCTAAGAATAAATACAATCAAATGATTGTGCCATGATTTCTAATCCATGGTTTCTTTGAGGTTCACAGATTATCCGACTTCATAACGGAGTCTTCAAATTGTTCATTGATGCCCCACTCAAGATAACTTGTCAAACAGTCTCAATTTCTATCTTTCGCTGAAATTCACAGATTTTCTGTCTTCGTGACGGAGTTCCCACCACTTCACTGTTTTCTTTTCTTGGTGAACTTTCCAAACCTTTCCCAAGATTTAAATCTATTCCTTAGTAATACTTTGAAATCCCTTTATTTAAAGATTTTTATTACTAATCATCATTCAATTTAATAACAACCATAATGCATCACAAATGTATATGAAAGAGAATATGAATCAAGCAAAAATTGTCATGAAAAGGATAACAAGAATTTATTGCAAGAAATGTTTTAAAATAGTAAAAATAAATATCAAGGATATAAGAAACAAATGTAAGGTTATAGGCTGTAGATGCCCCGAATGCGAAATATCTTGGACCCTTCTTTTTTCAAACCATCTGAAATTTCTCTTGAACGAGCAATTCACTTGGGTAACCTCTTAGCTTCTGTAGTTACATCAGACTGAGTTGTTCCCCTTCCTCTGATTGTCATATACTTTCTCCCTCTTTACACGGAGCATTGATTGAAACTGTGATTAGTACTTGAGCCGCCCTTTGCGGGTTTTCAACTCAAGTGTCCTCCATTCGGTATTAAGTCGCCTTTTGCGGGTTTTCGGCTTAAACCTCTCCTTTTACATTCTTTTTTCATTTCCATTTTTTTTATTCTACCATGCATCTGAGAATTCTAAATTCTTCCAAGGTAAAAATATCAATTCAAAACATGGGATGAATTCTGAGAATAACCTTTCAAATTAAGGATCCATGCTTGATCAAAATGGGCTTCTAGAGCACGTAATGTAGGCCAAGGTTTTGGTATAGAAAGAAAGGATAAAATAGGCCCAAAGTGTGTTTAGGGATGATTGGATCAAGGATCATTTCCTGAGGAGAACTCATTCTTGAAACATTTGTCCCTTTATGGACTTTTTTTTTTTTTTTGCTTTGTTGGCTTTCATTTGCCACATTTTTCGATGGCTTTCTTTTTGCCATGATTTTTTTATTTTATTATTTCCTCGCATTTGCCCTCCAGTGTAGAGGGTGATCCTCGATCAAGGTTTATAGAAAGAAATAATTCCTAAGGTTCAAAGGGGTGACTAAGGATAATGTCTTCTTAGTGAAAGGAATATGAAAGATGGCCATATATCAAGCATGATATTCTCTTTCAAAAGCAATTCTCAGGGGAAATAGATATATAGAATTTCTATTTTTACACTTGGAATCATTCGAATTTCCATGTGCACAGCATCATACATTTTTTTTAAGCATAATACTTCTTCAGTTCATCCGCATTCACGGGATGTCTAAAATCATCTCCGTCCATCCGAGTTAGAATCAATGCTCCTCCAGAAAAAGCTCTTTTTACCATATGGGGTCCTTCCCAATTCGGAGCCCATTTTCCTCTCGGGTCCTTTATTATGGGAGAATTTTTCTCAGTACCAATTCCCCTTCTCGGAACTGCCTAGGGCGAACTTTCTTATTGTGGGCTCGAATCATCCTTTTCTGATATGACTGCCCGTGAAAATTTGCTTTCAATCTTTTCTCGTCGATGAGATTCAACTGTTCATAACGAGCTCTAACCCATTCTGCTTCCTCTAGGCCAACTTCCATCAAAACCCGAAGTGAAGGGATCTCAACTTCAATAGGTAGCACTACTTCCATCCCATATACCAAAGAAAACGGTGTTGCCTCTATAGATGTGCGGAACGAAGTACGATATGCACTAAGAGCAAAAGGCAATATCTCATGCCAATCTTTATACACATTGGTCATTTTCTCAACAATCCTCTTGATGTTCTTCTTACCTGCTTCTACTGCGCCATTCATCTTCGGACGGTAAGTAGTCGAATTATGATGTGTGATCTTGAATTGAGTACACACTTCTCTCATCATTTTATTTTCAAATTGAGAGCATTATCCGAAATAATTCTTGTTGGCAGCCCGTAAAGGCATATGATTTCTTTCTTAACGAATCTGCATACCACCGACTTTGTTACATTCGCATAGGACGCAGCTTCTACCCACTTTGTAAAATAATCTATGGCCACCAAGATGAAATAATGTCCATTTGAAGCTTTCGGGGCAATAGGCCCTATCATATCCATTCCCCACATTGAAAAGGCCATGGTGCAGTCATGACATGTAATGGCGATGGCGACACATGAATCTTATCTGCATAGATCTGGAATTTATGGCACTTCCGGGAATAACTAATACAATCTCCTTCCGTCATCAGTTAACAGTACCCTGCCCTCATAATCTGTTTAACAAGCAAGTGACCATTAGCATGAGTGCCACATATCCCTTCATGGACTTCTTCTATAATAATCCGAGCTTCAACAGATCCGACACATCTCAATAAGGCTTGGTCTTTCCCTTTTTTGTAGAGAATCTCACTGTCTATAATGAAACCGATTGCTAGCCTTCTCAGAGTCCTCTTGTCATTCTCTATTGCCCATTCTGGATACTGTTGACTCTTGATGTACTATAAGATGTCGTTATACCAAGGGAGACCATCTGCTTTTTTTTTTGATACTCAAACAGTGGGCAGGAGACTCATATATGCTCATCTTGATTGGCACAACTTCAACCCCTTCATTCACTTTAAACATTGATGACAAAATAGCCAGAGCATCTGCCATTCGGTTTTCTTCTCGAGGAAAGTAATTGAAATTCACTTCTTCAAACTCCTCCAATAAACTCAGTATGAGTTCTCGGTATCGGATTAGTTTTGTGTCTCGAGTTTCTCATTCTCCTCGTAGCTAGTAAATCACTAAGGCTGAGTCTCCAAAAACTTCCAATACTTTGATCTTTCTGTCCACTGCAGCACGAAGGCCCATAGTACATGCTTCATACTCGGCAGTATTGTTTGTACAATCAAAACCCAATCTGGCAGTGAAAGGATAATAATTCTCTTCTGGGGATATAAGCACTGCACCGATTCCATGCCCCATGGCGTTAGATGCGCCATCAAAGTACATTTTCCATGCTTTTTTCTTCAGGGGAATCTCGTCTGCTTGCGACACATACATCAAATCTTCATCCGGGAAGTCAAAGTTCAACGGCTCATAATTTTCCACTGCCCGACTTGCTAAGAATTCAGCCACTGCACTACCCTTGATAGCTTTTTGACTTACATATACAATGTCGTACTCTGACAATAAAACCTGCCATCTTGTTGTCCTCCCTGACAAAGAAGGTGCTTCCAACATGTATTTGACTGGATCCAGCTTAGCAATCAACCACGTTGTATGGTACAACATGTACTGTCTGAGTCTTCGAGTAGTCCAAGCTAGGGCACAACACAACTTTTCTATCGATGAATATTTCAACTCATAATCTATGAAATTCTTGCTGAGGTAGTAAACTGCTTGTTCTTTCTTTCCAGTTTCATCAAGCTGCCCCAAAACACAACCCATGGATCTCTCAAATACTGATAAATACAGTATCATTGGTTTATCTGGAATAGGTGGCATTAGTACTGGTGGGTTGGATAGATAATGTTTAACCTTTTCAAATGCAATCTGACAACCTTCATCCCATTCTCCTGGATCACGTTTTCGGAGTAACTTAAATATTGGATCACATTTGTCGGTTAATTGAGAAATAAACCGAGCAATGTAATTCAATCTCCCTAGAAAGCCTCTTACTTCCTTCTGAGTACGAGGTGGTGGCAGATTCTGAATAGCTTCACTTTATCCGGGTCAATCTCAATTCCTCTTTTGCTGACGACAAAACCCAACAATTTCCCCGAGGTGACTCCAAAAGTGCATTTTGTCGGATTTAGCTTGAGTCTAAATTTCCTTAATCGTTCAAAGAGCTTCTTAAGATTCGCAATATGCTCCTCTTCTCCTTGTGACTTTGCGATCATATCATCAACGTAGACCTCAATTCCCTTATGCATCATATCATGAAACAAGGTCACCATGGCTCTTTGGTATGTTGCCCCAGCATTCTTCAACCCAAATGACATTACTTTGTAGCAGAAGGTTCCCCACATTGTAACAAATGTGGTTTTTTCCATGTCTTCCAGTGCCATCTTGATCTGATTGTATCCTGAGAATCCGTCCATGAAAGAAAATAAAGAACTCTTTGCTGTATTATCCACCAGAGTATCAATATGGGGCAAAGGGAAATTATCTTTAGGGCTGGCCTTGTTCAAATCTCGATAATCAACGCACATCCGTACCTTGCCATCCTTCTTTGGTACTGGAACAATATTTGCCACCCATTCTGGATATTTTGCCACCTCTAAGAATCCAGCATCAAATTGCTTCTTCATTTCCTCTATTATCTTCAACAGCATGTCGGGCCTCATTCTTCTCAACTTTTGCTGAATTGGCTTGCATTCTGGCCTTAAAGGGAGCTTATGAACCACAATAACTGGATCTAACCCTGGCATGTCTTGGTAAGACCATGCAAATACATCCGCATATTCCTGGAGCAAAGCTATCAATTCACCTTTTATTGATGATGACAATGAAGTTTCGATTTTGACTTCCTTTATCTCTTCACCGTTTCCCAAATTTATCGTTTCCAATAATTCCTTATGAGGAAGTACTTGTTTCTCTCTTGTTCTATTTTCCTTAATAGATCCGGAGGTAGACCATAATCCTCAGTATCTTCGTTAGCCTCAAAATTCCCCGTGTAAATGGGTCTTTCAAAATCAATTTCAGAATTATTGATAGGAAGGTCCTCATATTCCGCATCCGCACACCTGTAAATAGGTGGAGAAGAAACAATATAGGAAAATATATAATGAAAGAAAAATAAAAAACTAAAATAAAAGAATATAGACACATCAAATATGGGTAAAATGCATTGTGCTTGTTATTTATTGAATGAAAATGTTTAAAAAACCCATTATAGAAAAAACTATTAATATCTCTGGGTAAAGATAATTAAGATTGCTTTTTTTTTTTAAAAGTATTACGTTAAATTAGACTTAAAAACTATGGGCACCTCAGTCGCACTCTAGTTGGTTAGTCTATATCCTGGTGGACAAGGTCACACCATCCAGTTAGCATTCTCTCTTTCAATTCTCTCTTCCTCAGTCGTGCAGATCTCCACATCATACATCTGCTCATCCCTATTCACCTGGAATATCTCGAAGGCTTGCTCTATCATTATGAGCACATCATCATAATTTTTTTCTCTGAATAGAGAATCGGCTGAGCGAAAGCTGTGAAGGATAGGTGGGAATGTCATATGCTCCCATTCAATATCCTTACCCGCAAGACGGGCCATCCTCCTTTGCCGGTTCCTTTCAACTTGTTTCATTTTCTCATGGGCTTTCGGAAGATACCCTAGGCCAAACCGATCTTTCTTTCCTATTACCTGCATCGCTCGAGCCATTCCTTGAAGATATTTCCCCAAACCTTTTCCAGCCCTACAGCCTTTTCCTACTATGGTTCTTACTCTCAGCCTGGTGTTCTTGGACAATCTTGGTTTTGGAATTTTCCGTCCTTTAGTGACGAAAACTGCATTTACGAATTCCAAAGACCGAAAAGAACACTCCACGACATCTTCATTGGGCTCAACATATGGAGATTCAGTAGATGCGGAGGCTATTATGTCTTCTTCTCCTGATACTGTGATCAAATGGCCCTCCATCAAAAATTTCAGCTTTTGGTGAAGAGATGAGGGTACAGCCCCAGCTAAATGTATCCACGGCCTTCCCAACAAGCAATTATAAGATGGATTAATATCCATGACCTAGAAGTTCACCATATAAATGCACGGGCCTATCTCCAGAGGAACTTCAATAGTTCCCATAACCTCTCTCCTTGTTCCATCAAAAGCCCTGACCACTGTGCAACTTGGTATCATATAAGATATATCCACTGGCAATTTAGATAGGGTTGATAAAGGCATCACATTTAGTGAAGAACCATTATCCAAAAGGATCCTTGATAATATGTGCCCCTTACAAGTGGTAGTTATATGGAGAGCTTTCGTTGATCCAATACCATTAGGTGGTATCTCCTCATAGCTGAAAAATATGTAGTCATCTGCTGCAATGTTTCCCACCAGCCTGTCCAATTTTCCTACTGATATATTATTAGCCACGTATGTCTGATTCAATACTCTTAACAAGGCATTTCTGTGTGGCTCTGAACTCAAAAGCAAGGATAAGATTGAAATTCTAGCTGGTTGACGTTGCAGTTGTTCAACCACGCTATACTCACTATGCTTTTTGAATTTTAAGAACTCACAGGCTTCCTTCTCACACATTGGTTCTTTCATTCTGTTAACCGTGGCTGATCCCCTCTCTGTTTCTTTTGGCAAATCCATCTCAATATGTATTGGCTCGACTACCTTCTTTCTTTTATCTACTCCTCTGTCTTTCCCTGCTAACCCCTGTTCAGCAGTTTTTGAAGCATAACATCTTCCGCTTCGGGTTAGATGCCCCACCCGTGTGATCTCCTACTGGTTTGAAGACCGAGGCATAACCATGCTGCAGCGTTGTTTTCTTTGTATGAAAAGGAAACAAGTAAATCAATGATTAACTTGGGAGCATTTTCCTCAATGACTGGCATAACTTTTTCCTCCGGTTCATCATAATAGATGATCAGGGGTCTTCCTATCCCATAGCCACCTGTATTTTCAATGACTTCTATTTCCTCTTCTATCTCCTCGTAGAATTGGGCTTCCCCATTATCCATCATCCTTTGGACTTTAACCCGAAAGTCCCCGCAGTCCTGTATGTCATAGCCTCCACACTTATGGAACGGGCACCAATTATGCATCCTTTTTGCAACCATTTTCAGACTATCTGTATCTTCCACCAATCCTGCCTTGACCATTTCAACCCATACTGTCAGCATCAGAGTCTTGACTTCCCTAATATCTTTTTTTAATCTTCTGCCTTCTATGGTCAATATTGCATTTACCTAATTCCCAGCATGATCGGGTAATGGGTTTCCAACTACGTTGGGCCCATATTTTGACCCAAACTTCACAACCCTAGCATTGATCAGACTTTAGACTTTCTTTTTGAAGGCCAGACAATCTTCAATCGAATGTCCTTGGATTCCCACGTGGTATGCGCAGTTGGTGTTTGCATTGTACCATTTTGGATATGGAGGTGTCAGAGGTTTGAGGTACACGGGTGCAACAAGTTGACCCTGCAATAGTTTTGGATATAGCTCACAGAAGGTGGTAGGAATCGGATCAAACTGGGTTTTTTTATCGTTCCTTGGTGAACGTTGATCATTGCGTGCGGGACCTTGAGTGTTTGGGACAGTATTTCTAGGAAGGATTATTTGAGGGGATATACCAGTTGGGAATGGCTGTTGTGGTATATTGGTGTAGGGGAATGGGTTTTGGGTAAGGTGGTTGACATTGGGGTAATAAGTATTATACCCCGGGTATAGTGTGTAAGGTGTCGGAGGTGCATAAGGTGTGGTAGAAGTATAGGGTCTTGGTGGTGTGTATGGTGTACGAGGTGTATAGGGGTATTGGCTGAAGCAAACTGCATGTGTTTCCTTCTTCTTCTTTGCAGGAAAACTCTCTTTGGGGTAGTAGACTCACCCCCTTCCATCTTCCCATTCTTAATAGCTGACACAATCATTTCCCCTGATATTACCATATCCGCAAAGTCCTTGGTAGCGCTTCCCACCAATTTGTCATAATAAAGTGCTTTCAAGGTGTTGATGAAAAGCACTGTGGTTTCTTTGCTAGTTAAAGGAGGTTGCACTTGTGTGGCCAGATCCCTCCACGTCTGCGAATATTCTTTGAAGCTCTCATTGGACCTCTTTTCCATATTCTGTAATGACAGCCTATCCGGTACCATGTCAGAAACATGTTTATAATATTCCATGAAAGCCCTGGCCAAATCCGTCCATGAACGAATTTTGGTGCGACTCAGTTGGTTGTACCATCGGGTTGCTGACCCTGTCAAGCTATCTTGGAAGCAATAAATAAGCAATTTCTCATTATCATCATGCCTCGTTATCCTTGTGCAGTACATGGTCAGATGAGTTGATGGGTTGGTGGTCCCATTATACTTTTCAAAGTCTGGTACTTTGAACTTTGGGGGAATTACTAGATCATGTACCAAGCTCATCTCTTTGGCATCTAGACTGCCAAATAACTCTGACCCTTCAACTGCCCTTAGCCTTTCTTCCAGCAGCTGATATTTCTTCTGAGATTCAGCGGTTTCGACCCTCTTCAGTTCAGTCATTTTGGCCGTTTCCTTTTCCGTCATTTCTTCAAAATCTGGAACTTCGACCTCAATTGGATTCACTCTGATATTACCCCTTTTAGGACCGAAATTTTGTGCTTCTTCCGCTGGTTGGATATAAATGTAGGATGTAGCCCCAGTTGGGAGTTCATTTCCCACAGGTTGGGATGTCTGGCCATTTCTCTGTACCACTTATGGTCGATCTTCCTGGTTCACTACCCCCATTCCAGTAGCTGAATTTTCTCCAAGCCACTTCTGCCTCATCATAGTACTCATCATCTCCATGAGTTTTGTCATCTGTTCTCGTGTCTCCTCTTGAGACTTAGTTAACTGTTCCTGTAGTTCTTTCTGAATTCTTTCCATTCTTTCAATTCTGGCAAGCTGATCATTTTCCATGGCTCTTGTTCGAGATCGAGTATTGTAAGGGTGTTGGAAGTCCGGTTCTTTCTGAGTGTGACCAGTTGTACCTTTAGTTTTAAAAACCATGGATTAGAAATTATTGTCACATTTCTTATTTTATTTTATAAAAAATGAATGAATGAATGAACCAGTGTTAATGAATGAACAACTAAGTAATTGACTAAGTGTATGAACCTATAATGAATAAATGAATGGACTAATAAATAAATGACTTAAGTGTATGACCAATTTATAAAGAATAAATGAATAAATGATTACGAATATAAATGAATGAACAAATAAGATGAAATATATAAAATAAAGAACAAATGAATAATGAATGCATTTAAAAGTATTGGCCCCAGGATAATTCCAACCAAACGGTCTTTCATTGATTTCCTGGAACTAAATACATCAAAGAAAAGATCCCTGCTTAAGACAACATGATAATCTGTCTCTTCAAAAAACTATTACAAAATACTGGTCCTATAATAACTCTCTCGGATCCTGGACCTTCTTCACTGCCCTCTTTTGATTGCCTTGCTCTTCCATCTGATCCCTACTTGTTCACGACCCTTTGATGTGTCAGCAGAAGCATCGCCGTGTAAGCTTTCCCTAGCTTGTTTCTCAAGTTGATTTGCTCGGGCTTCCTCATGTTTTGCTTTTTCTTCCTAATAGTTCTTCTCCTTCTTGAGGTTTCTGACTTCTTGTTCCCATTCCCCGGAAGTCTTGAGAGTCCCCTCGAATTTGAGCTCGAAACGGTACCTCTTGTTCTCCAAGTGTAATTCCTGAAAATCACTTTGAACAGTGTCCCACTCTCTCTTGATCTTTTCCTTTTCTTTTTCTCGGGCTACCTCCTTATCTTTCATATCCTCAAGCTCTTCTTGCAATCGGGCAATTTCCTTGCTCATTTGGGCCTTTTTTTTTTCAAATTCTGCCCTCGCGATATCTAACTCCGATAGCTCTTCCTTGGGCGGCGAACTCAAATGCCGAACTTTTCCCCATTCGATGTCAACAACCTATCATTAACCCTCGATTCCCTTCATGTCAGGTAGTCAGGTGTGACGATATCGGCATATCTAGCTACCTCCGCTGATGAGTTTCCTTCCATGCCACCACAATCTCATGTACCTTTCTTGAATATGCATCTTCTCCGTAAGCAAATTCCAAATTACTAAGGTCATCGGTCATTGGAGTAAACTGATGAGATTCTGATTGCCTCAGTACTAGCAATGGTGCATAGCTCACTCCTCCTCATACTCCCAATAATGGAACAGAAGCTTTATCTCCGCATTTATACAATGTCGATATAGGAGCTATCCATGGAGCTCTCCAAACTATCATCTTAGCCCTGATATTTCGGAATATGTTGATCCATTGCTCCTCAGTCATATTCTCAAGCCAATCCCTCTTAAAAAATTCACCATTGGTGCCAAAGATTTCCAGTATGATCGAAGAGGGAAATTATCCTGTTTACAAAAATGGCTCTGAACCCATATGTAGAGGAGCTGTATACAACCTAGAAAACGACCTTTGCCTTCCCGTCTACAAAAATTCAGGGATCAGATTGTTTCTGCTATTATTGCCGGGGCTAGGTTTACCCTTTGCTCAAGCCTCTCGAAAACATCAAATATTGCCACATCCACATACGCTAATGTTTTCGGGAAGATAACTAAACCATAGATAGCCAAAGCAAAAATAATCCTAACTATCTCCTTGCTTAAATGGCTATGGATTAAAGCCCGTAAAATGTCCATTGATATACAATAGCTTACCTTTTTTCGGACTACATGGCTTTCTACCCAATTTCTTTCCACTCCCAAAATCTTAGACACCTTTTTCTTGAAACCCGGCATCTTTGTATCCTTCAAATAAATATGATCGGGAATAACATTCTCAATATGCAGCAAAGTCGAATACTCCTCTATGGTTGGAGTCATATCTTCTCGGTTGAAGGTAAAACACCGATAAGCGGGATTCCAGAATTGTACCATAGCCCGGATCACCTCGCCACTGACCTTAACCTGAGCTAACAGTGCTATGTCCCCATATGTCTGAGTGAAAGCTTCTTTTTCCGATATGTTCCACTGATTCCATATATCAATCAATTCCTGAAGATCATTTTCCTTGATAATAAGATCAACCTCGGCTGGCAATGCTAACACATATCCCATCTTCAAACAATCCCCATTATCCTGCTGACCTTTCTCGGACTGTTTCCTAACCTCTAAATGTTTCTCGACCACTGAGACACTCTAACCCTCCATGAAAGCCCTTTTGGTTGAATAATATCCCGAGACCAATAACCTTCAAATGTACAAAAATGATGGCAAGAAAGCAAAAAAAAAAAAACAAAAAACAACAACAAAAAGAAAATGAAAATGAATTAGTAACGGGAATAAATACGAATAATACAAAAAAACATATAATTCAAAGCAATAATTATCCCTGAGGATGCCAACAAA
Organism: Fremontodendron californicum; assembly: GCA_030761205.1. NCBI lineage: Eukaryota > Viridiplantae > Streptophyta > Magnoliopsida > Malvales > Malvaceae > Fremontodendron > Fremontodendron californicum. The sequence goes on along the minus strand of JAULJL010000013.1, from coordinate 13,030,041 downwards.
ATTTTAGCATTATAACACCCCGGGGATGAAATATCAACATTTATTACGGGTATTGTGATGTACGTTCATCATTGTCCGAAAAAAAATAAACTTATTCGGAAAGTAGAATAGAAGGTAAAGGATTGGAAATATTCCTCCATGTGTTCTTAACTTCGGGATATCTAATTGGAAATACAGCATGGCTTCGCCTAGGTTTACTATATGAAGGTAAATGAGTTCTAAAAGCCCCGAATTGTTCCTCACTGTCGCCGGTGAAGGCTAGTAAGGAACCTCGATAAAAGCGGGTCCAATTCGTTAGAGTCTACTTCCCGAGCCCATGCGGATTGTTAATCGCGAAGGCTTAGTTACTTTGCTCCCACCTAAAAGGACGAAACCCAGGTATAGGATTCATGATATGCGAATGCACGTGTAGTGTGTGAGGAGAAATAACAAACCTTTCACCACCTATTCTATATCTTTTATTCTAAATGCCCGAACAAGATTAAACAACATAAATCATCAATTAGTCAATAAATGAATATATACACCAAAATAACCAGAGAACAATTATAATATGTATGCACATGAATATGGACATATTTAAAAACGTTTTATTATTTTTTGAAATTATCCTTATTTTTTTTAAATGTGGGAATTAAAATTAAATACTAATTAAACCAACAAAACCGAGGCTTTGATAACACACCACTAATGTTAGGCCTGACTCTCTAATTGTCCCCAGTGGAGTCGCCAAGCTATCGCAACCTAAAAAAAGAACGAGTCTCATCGCAAGACTTTATTATTCGTTAAGCGTGACATTAAAAAAAACTGAGGAAAAGTCGACTTAATTCCTCTAGAAAAATGAAGGTTTTGAAAATGACCTTGAAAAAGACATGGAGTCGCCACCAATCTTTTTTAGCTAGGTTTGATCGGCCACCTATTAAAACCGGTTTTATAAAATATTTTAAAAATTAATTAAAACATTTTTAAAACCAATTTCAAGTCTGCGTTTAAAACTAGAGAAATCAAAGAAACGGGTTCGGGACTCGATTACGTATAAAACGGTACCTTATTAATCGTGTGTTATCTCAAATCTCGGTGTAAAGTTGGTTTTAAATTTAGTATTTTAAGTTAATTCCCAATTTAAAGAAAAATAATTCCATTTTTAATTAAAAATGATCCGGAATTTATAAATTCAAAATTTTCCTATATTCCCCAACAAACGTGGCAAAATATAGAAATTTTTATTAGTTTTGGAAAACTTTCCGAATCATTCTTTTTTTTTTTAAAAGAATATATTCCGTTATTAATGATAATTGATGATATCCTCCCCAGCAAACCCGACAGAGAACTCATGAATTATTTTAACTCGGGAATATCTTTATTTTATTGAAAATGATTACCTTTTTGAAAACATTTTAAAAGATATGAACATCTATATGCATGACATAAATAAAATGACATAGCAAAATCTAAATAATATAATGCACCCTAAATGATATAATATGATTTAAATGTCTTAGCATATTATAAATCAAATGAAATATCCTAAGTTATATGACATATTCTAAATGAAATGAAATGACCTAGGTAACATAATACATTCTATATGAGATGCAATATCCTAATTCATATGACATATTCTAAATGAAATAAAATATCTTAAATAACATAATATATATCCTAAATGAAATGACCTAGGTAACATAATATATTCTACATGAAATGACCTAGGTAACATAATATATTCTATATGAGATGAAATAATTTAAATGACATGGCAAATATGAATGATATGGCATATAATTTAAATGACATATAAAATAATACTATCATATAATATGCATGAAAATAATAATGCATGAACATAGTATATGCTAAATAATATGACAAAAATAACTAAATAAAAAGTATAGGATATCATGAAATAATCCAAATAATATAATAAACAATATAACATAACTCAAAATAATAACAATATCATAGAAATTATCATAGCAAAAAGCACATATTATATAAAATGCATGAATATGGAAAATGCAATGCATGAAAATGTATTTTTCCTGTAATTGAGGAAATCCGTATATCTAAAAAGATATCCGACTACCTTAGGAAAATATGTCAAATTAAATATTCTAAAACCAAAATACTTTGTGATTGTTTGAAAGTAATTTTGAAAAGCTTAGATTAAAAATAAAAACTGGGCTAAATCTTTTTTAAAATGGCTCTAATTTCCTAAATTTAAAATCCCGGACTTGACCACCCTTAACCCGAGACTTAAAAAATCATTTTTAGAGTTTAAAAAGGCTTAGAAACTACCCAAAGTCAGTAGCTAAACTTCCTAATCAGCCCCCTCTAAGTAACTTAACCAAAACAGAAAAATGATTTTCCTTCAAATTCAATTCTGACTCCAACATCCAGTTTTAAGCCACGATTTTTTATCCTATTTTTAAAAATTCAAGAAAATCTAAAACAAATACTGGAGACTTAGGACATGTAAAACTACACGGGAACAAATCAACTTAATTTTCTGATTAAAGATGAATGCCCAGAAAAATTAGAAAATTACGAGTACTGGGTGAAAAAAACTGCTTTGTCAAAATACATTTTTGCCTTTGATGAAATCATTTAAAAATCAAAGTAAAAATATTTAATACTAAAAAAATGACTCACAAACAGTATCTAGGACTTTTTAAAAGTTAGATAAAAATTGGCTAAAGTAAAAAAAATCACAAAGGTAGAATAATCAATTTGACAAACCTTAATTTTGCACAAGTGTGCTCAAGAGAGCATGACTTTGAACCATTAATTGGCCTAAATCATTAGTCAAGTGGCATGAACATGAAATGCATGAAAAATTACAGCAAATATGATGCATGAAATGCATGAGTTTAAACCTAAATATCATGAAAAAATGCATGACATCCATATAGTGACCTAGACCTAAATGAACTTGCATGGCATTTAATGTAACCTAGGTCTAAAATGCATGAACATCCATGGCAAGATAAACCTAACCTAACATCTAAAATATGCATGGGAATATCACAAACACAAGGCATGCTTAAACCAAAAACTCAACCAAATATCATGCAAATGCTAACCTATCAACTAACATAGCAAAAATGCACACATGATGCAAAACACATGGAGTAGCCGAATGGCCTCAAGCTCCAACAAGCATGGCATTTTCACAAACACTTGGTATACCTAAACTAAAAACTCAATCAAATGTCATGCAAATGCAAAACCTACCAACTAACATGGAAAAAATACACATACAATGTAAAACACATGGAGTAGCCGAATGGCCTCAAGCTCCAACAAGCATGGCATTTTCACAAACACTTGATATACTAACATGCTCAACTAAAATATAACACTCAAATCATGCAAACACAAAGTAGAAATACTAAAACCAAACAAATATTTTCACAAACACTTGATATACTAACATGCTCAACTAAAATATAACACTCAAATCATGCAAATACAAAATAGAAATACTAAAACCAAACAAGCATTTTTACAAACACTTGATATACTAAATATAAAACATCAACTAATTTAAACATTATGAAAACAGAAAATTAAAAATGCAAGAACATGATATTTAAATCATAAATGGCAACAAACAAAGCAACCAAATTAAAATATGATTCAAATATTTGAAGTAGAAGAGCACTTAAAGCATCAAGATTAAAGAAAATAACATAAATAACATGATAAATTAAAGCAAAAATAGCAACCATAATAAAAAAAAATATATATAGGCCATTAAAGAAAAATAAGAAAAAAAAATTGTAAAAATTATTTAAGAAAGAGATGAAGAAAGAACTTAAGAAGAACAGAAAAAAAAAACACTTATTTAACATGAAAACTCACCAAATAATAATCAAAATAGCAAAAACAAGAATGGAAAATCAAGAAAGTGCAAGAGTTGGTGCTAAAAGCAACCTCAATAAGCTATATTTCAAGCATTATCTCTTCAAACTTTCCTTTCTTTTCTAAACTTTTTCTTTTTGCTTTCAACCAAGGAGAGAAAAAAACTAAGAAAAACCAAGAGGAAATCTGAAAATGAAGTGAAGAAAAAATGAAAATTCTCCCTCCCTTAAGCCAACCGAATGGACCCTCTCTCCTCCAAGGAATGTTGTCATTTTTTTCCCAACCAATGGCTAGTAATTCAAGGTGAAAAATCATGAAATTATCACCCTTAGATTAGCATATCATCTATCCATAATTACAGCTGTTCAAGAATAATGTTGACACTTTCCCTCCTCATGCATTGGCCTATGTGGCTTAATCACAATGGTTTGATGAAAAAAATCTCTAACTAACTCTTAATTCTTGGCTATTTGATTGAAAAATCAGAAGCTTCCTCCTTCCTTTGGGCCTTGGCAGGCCAGCACTCTCTTTTCTAGCCAAAGTCTGATTTTTTGAAAGGCTAAAAGAAGCCCTTTTCGGTTGCTTGGGTGAAATGACCCTTTTGCCCCCCGGATGCAAATAAATGGAAAACGGACTCCGAATTCAAATTTTGTTTTTTTTAATACTTTCAAAATAATAAAATATTGGATTCTGGAGGTTTTCAAAATTTTACGAGTCTGTTTGCTATTTATTTGGATTTTTTCTTCCAAAAATGCCCTTTCATGCCCCCACGTTTTACCATTTTTTAAACGAGCTCCAAATCAAGATTTTTCTTCACCAATATCTTAAAAATAATTTAAAAGTGTGATCTGGAAGTTTTCATAATTTTTGGAACTCATTTGGTATTTTTTCGGGATTTATCTTCTTGAATTACTACATAGGGGCTTGGGATTTGGCCATTTTGCAAATGAACTCCGAATCAAGATTTTCTTTTGCCAATATCTTCCAAATAATTTAAAAATGAGATTTGCAAAATTTCATAAATTTTGGAGTCCATTTGCTATTTTTTCGGGATTTATCGTCTTGAATTATTGCATAGGAGGCCCGGGATTTGGCAATTTTGCAAACGAACTCCGAATCAAGATTTTCTTTCACCAATCTCTTCCAAATAATTTAAAAATGAGATGTGCAAATTTTCATAAGATTTAGAGTTCATTTTCTATTTTTTCGGGATTTTCTTTCTTGAATTTCTTCATAAGAGACCCGGGATTTGGCCATTTTGCAAACGAACTCCGAATCAAGATTTTCTTTCGCCAATCTCTTCCAAATGATTTAAGAATGATATTTGCAAATTTTCTGAATTTTTGGAGTCCATTTGCTATTTTTCCCAAATTTTCCTATTTTGCCTTTTTGTCTCCGAAACCCGGTTTTGCTCAAAACAAGTCTGATTTTCAGATTTTCTTCAAGCTGAGCCTTGGGATATCCCTTTTAAATCATTCCTCATCCATTGGGGGGATTTATTTTTACCAAGTCGGACCATTTCTGTAATTTTACCCGATTTTACCAAAATCCACCAAAAACCCTAATTATCGGTTTTCACCCGGATTGACTTTTCTTTCAATTTTTCTTTCAAGTGGCTTCTCCATTACCCGTAGTCAATGCTTATCTTTCATTTGGAACATTCAATTTCAACCAATTCGATCGTTTAAGAATTTTTCCCCAAATTTCCCAAATTAGGATTTTCTTTCTACTAAATCTCTACAACCCAACTTCCGAACTCCATATCTTTCAATGTAGACCTCGGATTATCAAAATTCATTCACCATTTTTCAATTGAACTTCAAATCTTGATTTTGAAAGTGGGTTGATTTTTTGAATAGTTGACTTTTTGGGGTTGACTTTTTCGAGGTTGACTTTTTCCGAGGTTGACTTTTTTAAAGTTTGAATTTTTATGCTCGCCCTCTTAAACTAAGTCTCAGAGTACCACCTGCAAGATGAAAAAAATCTTTTTACATTCTGAAACATCAATTTAGGAAGAAAACATACTTGTTTTAATGGTCCGGACAAAATTAGGTGTCTACACATAGTATTCTAGGTAAAATGAAAAATCCTAAGTATCATGGTATATTCCAAATGATATAAAATGATTTAAATGACATGGTAATTTTAAATGATATGGCATATTATAAATGACATGGCATGTTATAAATAAAATAACCTAAATGACATGAAATATTATCTAAATGACAAGAAATGACATGGAATTAAAATAATGCTAACATATAATATGCATGAAAATGAAAATAAAAATAATAATGCATGAACATAGTATATGCTAAACAATATGACAAAAAATAACTAAATAAAAAACATAGGATATCATGAAACATTCAAAATCATATGGCAAACAAATGTACGATCATAAAATGTGAATTAAAATAATAATAATATCATGAAAAATATCATAGCAAAAATCATACATTTAAATAAAATGCATGGACATGGAAAATGCAATACATGAAAATGTATTTTTTCCTCTAAATAAAGAAATCCGTATAACTAAAAAGATATCCGGCTACCTTAGAAAAATATGTCAAATTAGATTTTCTAAAAATAAAAAAAAACTTTTTGATTGTTTGAAAACAATTTTGAGGAAAACTTGAATAAAAATTAAAACCCTTTCCAAACCCTTTTAAAATGGCTCTAATTTCCTAAGTTTAAAATCCCGAACTTAACTACCCTTAACCCGAGATTTATAAAATCATTTTTAAAGTTTAAAAAGGCTTAGAAACTACCCTAAGATAGTAGCTAAATCTTCTAACGAACCCCTCTAAATGCCTTAGCCAAATTCAACCATTATTCCTCTTTTGATTTCAAATCGGCCTTTACTGTCCGATTTTGCCACACGATTTTTTAGCCTATTTTTAAAAATTAAAAAAAAAATCTAAAACAAATAATGGAGACTCAGAACATGTAAATATACACGAGAAAAAATTGGCTTAATTTTTTGATTAAAGATGATTGCCCAGAAAAATTGGAGATGTTCAAGTACTGGGTAAAAAAACTGTTTGTAAAAACACATTTTTTGCCTTTGATAAATTCATTCAAAAACCAATGTAGAAACTGTTGGAAATCATCCTAAAGACCTAAAGACAGTAGCTAAACATTTTAAAAACCTTGGACAAAATTGGCTAAGTAAAAAAAAATACCAAGGTAGAATAATCAATTTGACAATTCCTTAATTTTCCACAAGTATGCTCAAGGGAGCATGACTTTGAGCCATTAATTGGCCTAAGTCACAAATCAGGTGGCAATGACATGGAATGCATGAACATACAACAAATGAAATGTATGAAATGCATGGCCTAAAGGTCTAAATGGTAAAGGAAATGCGTGACAATTCAAGAGAACCTAAATGCCTAGCATGAATTTGCATGGCAATAAATGCTATCCTAACTCAATATGCGTGCAATGCTTGATAATGTAAATGTTACTAGGACCTAATGTGTTATGAATATGCATGAAAATTCTAATGTGACCTAAGACCTAAATAGCATAGTAATGCATGAAAATACCAATGTGATTTAAGACTCAATATGCATGGCAATACCAATATGGCCTAGACCTAAAATGTAATGAACATGCATAGCAATACTATGAACATACAATGACTCATGAAACTAATGTCAATGCTGAAACAAACAACAACTAATACACAATTTCAAGATATGACAATGCAAATCATATGACCTAAACAAAATGCAAATGCATGACAAGGTAAGGGATGCATGAATAGGCCAAATGGTCACATGGTACTCTATTGCAATCCTATCTAATAAATGACACAAGTACATGACAAATCATATTAAGATGTATAATGTCATGACATTTTCATAAGCATATAGCATACTAAAATCAAAATGCACAAGCTCATGGCATCGAAATGCAAACAAGTTAAGAAACAAAAGGAAACTGCACATGCAGGGAAAACAAAAATGGGATTCCCGAATGGTCATGGAACAATATGATGGCATTTTTATCATAGCATTTTCACAAGCACATGACATAATAAAATCAAAATCTACAAGCTCATGGCATAGAGATGCAAACAAGTAAGAAGCAAAAGGAAAATGCACATGCATGGCATACAAAATGGAGTTGTCGAATAGTCATGAAACAAAACCAAGAAAATGCAAACATGTAAGACATTATACATGAAAAAAATGCACAACATGAGCATATGAACAACAATGGCCGATATGCAAGGATGCAATATCAAGCATGGAAATGAAATATATAAGTAAATATAGCATAGAAAATAATGTAAAGAACATATATATAAAAGATTTAACATAGACATGCAAAACAAATAACAAGCAAAACTAGTAAGTAGAACAAGGAAAGTTAAGCTCCATGGTTTGTATCAAATGGGCATAGCCTCTCACCTAACCATAATCACTTGGTCTTGCCAAGATCATGAAGCCTTTCCATCTCAATAAAACAGAAAATAAACCATGTAAAACAGAAAATAAGGTGAGCTTCATGGTAGGGCATAGCCTCTCTCCTAACCATGGTCTCTTGGTCTAGCCAAGATCATGTAGTCATTTCAACCTTTTTTGCTTCATATTTTGTAAAAAATCAGAACCTTAGAATACTCTAAAAACCTTGTAAAAATCATTTTTTCACAACAACATGCAAGGAAGAAAAAAAGGAAAAAAAAAAGACAATAATTAAGCCCTATTCGGCCATAGCATGAAACCATAAGAAAAAAATTATTTTTCACCATTTTAATGAAGAATAAGAGATGAAGACATAAATAAACATTTAAAAAATTTATTTCTATGAAAAATATAGTCGGAAAACATGATAGAAAATCAAGAAAAACACCATGGAAATCAAGAAGAAAGCTATGCTAGATCTTGGTAGAGATGACTACCTTCAAGCTCTCTATTGAAAACCTTTTTTTTCTTTCTTTAAAAACCCTTTTATTTGCCAAATTAGATACTGTTTTCAGCCAAAAAACCTCTGAAAAAATGAAATCCTCCCCCTCCCTTTAGCCTTGGCCGAATGGCCCCCTAGCCCTTTGGATGGGAATTGCACTTTTTCTCCTCCAATCTTGGCCTTTAGATTTAGATAGTTTGATGACAACATAAAAATGTCATCTTGCCAATTGATAGCAGCCCTAAATATGTGTACTCATCCCTTGTAGTAACCTTAGCCATTATATGCAAAAGAGGACCAATCCCATGCACTCCCTTGCTTGCCCCTCTTGAGTGCCTACCTATGGATGAGTTGTGCTCTTCCATTCTTGGTCATTGGATGAGGCCAACATAAAAATGACATCTTGTAGATTAAATCAGCCCTCAACATGTGTACTCAGCCCTTGTAGATGGCCTAAGCCATTGGATGAAAAGAGATAATCCCATGCACTCATTTGCTCAACCGAATGGATGCTCACCCTTGGATGAATTGTGCTCATATTTTTTCTTCTATTCTTGGCCATTAGATGAGGGTTCTTTTATGACAAATAAAAACGTCATTTTGGCATTTAAACTTGGCCATTGGATGGTGCATTAAACTTTCCTACAAGGCACTTAAGCCATTGGATGAAGGGGGGACCATTTGCAAGGTGTTAGTGGTAGCATATGGCTTGATAGTGACTAGGGAATTAAATTGTTTAAGATTCCTTTTTCTCATCTATGTTGGCTGACCAAGGGAAGAAAAAATCCCAGCATTTCCTTCTTCTTTCATATTTTCCTCAATTACAAATTTGCCCCTTTTGGTTTCCTTGGTGAAATAACCTTTTTGCCCCCCCCGAACTTAAATAAATAGCAAACGAACTCCAAATTCGAATTTTATTTTTTCAATACTTGCAAAATAATAGAAAACTGAATTCTGGAAGTTTTCAAAATTTTTCGAGTCCGCTTGCTATTTGTTTCGGATTTATTTTCGAAATTACCCCTTTTATGCACCCGAACTTTACCATTTTTTTAACGAGCTCCGAATCCAGATTTTTCTTCACCAATCTTTTCCAAATAATTTAAAAATGTAATCTGAAAGTTTTCATAATTTTTGGAGCTCTTTACTATTTTTTCGGGATTTATCTACTTGAATTACTGCATAAGGGATCCGGGATTTGGCCATTTTGTAAACGAACTCCGAATCAATATTTTCTTTCGCCAATCTCTTCTGAATAATTTAAAAATGAGATTTACAAATTTTCAGAATTTTTGGACTTCATTTGCTATTTTTTCAAGATTTATCCTATTGAATTACTGCATAGGAGACCAGGTATTTGGCCATTTTGCAAACGAACTCCGAATCAAGATTTTCTTTCACCAATCTCTTCGAAATAATTTAAGAATGAGATTTGCAAATTTTCAAAATTTTTGGAGTTTATTTGCTATTTTTCCCATATTTTTCAATTTTGCCTTTTTCCCTCCAAAAACCCGATTTTGCTCAAAACAAGTCCGATTTTTAGATTTTCTTCAAACTGAGCCTTGGGCTATCCTTGTTTAATCCTTTCTCATCAATTAAGGGTTTTAGATCTTTCGCCAATCTCTTCTGAATAATTTAAAAATGAGATTTACAAATTTTCAGAATTTTTGGACTTCATTTGCTATTTTTTCAAGATTTATCCTATTGAATTACTGCATAGGAGACCAGGTATTTGGCCATTTTGCAAACGAACTCCGAATCAAGATTTTCTTTCACCAATCTCTTCGAAATAATTTAAGAATGAGATTTGCAAATTTTCAAAATTTTTGGAGTTTATTTGCTATTTTTCCCATATTTTTCAATTTTGCCTTTTTCCCTCCGAAACCCGATTTTGCTCAAAACAAGTCCGATTTTTAGATTTTCTTCAAACTGAGCCTTGGGCTATCCTTGTTTAATCCTTTCTCATCAATTAAGGGTTTTAGATCTTCCGAATCGGGCCATTTCTGTAATTTTTCTGAATTTCACCGAAATCCACCAAAAAAACCCTAATTCTCGGTTTCTTCCGAATTGACTTTTCTATCAGTTTTTCTTCCAAATGGCTTCTCTATTACCCGTAGTCAGTGCTTATCTTTCATTTGAGACCTTCAATTCTGACTAATTTGATCGTTTAAGAACTTTTCCCCAAATTTCTCGAATTAGGATTTTCTTTCTACTAAATCTCGTAACCCAACTTTCGAACTCCATATCTTTCAATGTAGACCTCGGATTATCAAAATTCTTTCACCATTTTTCAATTGAACCTCAAAACCTTATTTTAAAAGTGGGTTGGATTTTTCAGTAGTTGACTTTTTTGGGGTTGACTTTTTTGGAGTTTGACTTTTTCTGTCTGCTTTCTTGGACTAAGCCTCGGAGTACCATCTGCAGGATGAGAAAAGCCTTTTAGCATTCTGAAACATCAATTTAGGAAGAAAATGTACCTGATTTAGGGGTTCGAACAAAATTAGGTGTCTACAGCTGCCCCTCTTTGGCTATTGCTGAGAATTAGGAATCAGGCAAAGATAAACAAACACTAATTTTGTACGGTTAGTGAAATCACATGTGAAGGAAGGGAAAGGGGTTTTCTTTTTTCATTTCTTCTTTTTTATTTATTTTTTTTTTGAGAAAGCTGTAAATTGAAGATTTTGTCCTTAAATTGAATTCCCGGACTAATCAAGGCTCGACCCGTCTTAAGAAAGCGGGTTCGATTTCAAAAGAAAAAATTATGCCCGAAGGTATTAAGAATAGTGCCCGAAGGTCTTAAAAATGGTGCTCGAAGGTCTGAAAAATAGTGCCCGAAAGTCTTAAAAATGGTACCCGAAGGTCTTTAAAAAGGTGCCCGAAGGTCTTTAAAATGGTGCCTAAAGGTCTTTAAAATGGTGCCCGAAGGTCTTTAAAATGGTGCTCGAAGGTCTTTAAAAATGGTGTCCAAAGGTTTTTAAAAATGATGCTCGAAGGTCTTTAAAAATGGTGCCCGAATGTCCTTAAATAGTGCCCAAAGGTCTTTAAAAATGGTGCTTGAAGGTCCTTAAAATGGTGCCCGAAGGTCTTTAAAAATGGTGCCTGAAATCGTGCCCGAAGGTCATTAAAAATGGTGCCCGAAGGTCTTACCCGTGATTAAAATACCTTGACGACGGTCTCAAGGCTCGACTCATTTGATAAAATAGAATGAATTTGATTGAAAACAAAAGGAAATACCTCGACGGTGGTCTCAAGGCTCGACTCATTTGAAAAGCAAAACGAGTTCGATTTTGGAAGCCAAAGTTTTCTTGATTCCTGCAATGTTAGCTAAATGCAATGATGTGAATGACATGCTTTGCAAATGCTTATATGTTTCTTGAGGATGAATGCAGCCAAATGATTGTGTCATGATTTCTAATCCATGGTTTCTTTGAGGTTTACAGATTATCCGACTTCATGATGAAGTCTTCAATTGTTCACTGATGCCCCACTTAAAGAACCCTTTACTCAAGATAATTTGTCAAACAGTCCTAGTTTCTAACTTCACTGAAATTCACAAATTTCTGATTTCATGACGGAATCTCCAACACTTTCACTGTATTCCTTTACTTGGTGAATTTTCCATCGGGATTAGTGGTTTCCAAACCTTTTCTAAGATTTAGATATATTCCTTAGTAATACCTTTAAACTCTTTTTTATTAAAAAATTTAGGTTTACTAATCATCATTCCATTTAATAACAAACAAAATGCAATTTAAAAAATGTATGAAAGAAAGTATGAAACAAGCACTTGTCATAAAAAGGGGTAACAAAAATTTATTACAACAAAATGTTTTAAAATGATAAAAGTAGATATCAAGGATGTAAGAAACAAATGTAAAGTTATAGGTTGTTGATTCCCTGGATACGGAATATCTTGGACCCCTCCTTATTCAAATCATCTGAAATTTCTCTTGAACGGTCAATTTACTTGGGTAATCCCACGACTTCCGTAGTTACGTCAGACTGAGTCGTTCCCCTTTTCTCTGATTTTCAAACACTTTCTCCCCCTTTACACGAAGCATTGATTCAAACCTTAATCCGTACTTGAGCCGCCCTTTGCGGGTTTTCAACTCAAGTGTCCCCCATTCGGTATTAAGTCGGCCTTTGTGGGTTTTCAGCTTAAACCTCTCCTCTTATTATTATTATTTTTTTACCATGCATCTGAGAATTCTAAATGCTTCCAAGGTAAAAATGTCAATTCAAAAATGGGATGAATTTTGAGAAAGAAAAAAAACCTTTCAAATTAAATACCCATGCTTGATCAAAATGGACTTTTAAAGTACGTAATGTAGGCCAAGGTTCGGGTTTAGAAGGAAAGGATAAAGCAGGCCCAAAATGTGTTTAAGGGTAATTGGATCAAGGATCATTTCGTGAGAAGAATTCATTCTTGGGGCATTTGTCCCCTTTTTGGACTTTTTTTTTTTTGCTGGCTTTCATTTGCCATTCTTTGATTTCACATTTTCCAATGGCTCTCTTTTTTTGCCATGATTTTGATTATTTTTCCTCATATTTGCCCTCCAGTGTAGAGGTTGATCCTTGATCAGGGTTCAGCGAAAGAAATAATTTCTAAGGTTCAAAGGGGTGACTAGAGATAATTTCTTCTTAGTGAAGGGAATATGAAATATGGCCATTTATCACACCAAGCATGAATATTCTCTTTGAAAAACAATTCTCAGGGGAGATAGATATATAGAATTTCCATCTTTTCATTTGGAATCATTCGAACTCCCATGTGCATAGCATCACATTTTTTAAGCATAATACTTTTTAGTTCATCAGTATTCATGGGATGTCTAAAATCATCCTCGTCCATCCGAGTTAGAATCAATGCTCCTCCAGAAAAAGCTCTTTTTACCACATAGGGTCCTTCCCAATTTGGAGCCCATTTTCCTCGCGGATCCTTCACTATGGGGAGAATTTTTCTCAGTACCAACTCTCCTTCTCGAAACTGTCTGGGTCGAACCTTCTTGTTATGGGCTCGAATCATCCTTTTCTGATACAACTGCCCGTGACAAATTGCCTTCAATCTTTTCTCTTCGATGAGATTCAGCTGTTCATAACGAGCTTTAACCCGTTCTGCCTCTTCTAGGCCAACCTCCATCAAGACCCGAAGTGAAGGAATCTCAACTTCAATAGTTAACACTGCTTCCGTACCGTATACCAAAGAAAATGGCGTTCCCCTGTAATATGCGAACCGAAGTGCGATATGCGTGAAGAGCAAAAGGGAAAATCTCATGCCAATCCTTGTACATATCAGTCATATTCTCGACGATCTTCTTGATGTTTTTGTTGGCTGCTTCTACTGCCCCATTCATCTTCGGACGATAAGGTGCCGAACTTTGATGCATGATCTTGAACTGAGTACATACCTCTCTCATCATTTTATTATTCAGATTGAAGGCATTATCTGAAATAATTCTTGCTGGCAATCCTTATCGGCATATGATTTCCTTCTTAAAAAATCTGCACACCACTGACTTCGTTACATTCGTATAAGAAACAGCTTCCACCCACTTGTGAAATAGTCTATGGCCACCAAGATGAAATGATGTCCATTTGAAGCTTTCGGGGTAATAGGCCCAATCATATCCATTCCCCAAATTGAAAACGGCCATGGTGCGGTCATGACATGCATTGGTGATGGCGGCACATGAATCTTATCTGCATAGATCTGGCATTTATGACACTTCCGGGAATAACTGATACATCTCCTTCCATCGTCAACCAATAATACCCTGCCATCATAATCTGCTTAGCAAGGATGTAACCATTAGCATGGGTGCCACATATCCCTTCATGGATTTCTTCTATGATTCTTCGATCTTCGGAAGACCCGACACATCTCAAAAAGACTTGATCTTTCCCTTTCCTGTAGAGAATCTCCCCATATAGAACAAAACCCATTGCTAGCCTTCTCAGAGTTCTCTTCTCATTTTCTGTTGCCTGTTCTGGATACTATTGACTCTTGATGTACTGCAAGATATCGTTATACCAAGGGAGACCATCTGCTTCTTCTTCAGTACTCAAGTAGTGGACAGGAAACTCATATATGCTCATCTTGATGGCACAACTTCCGCCCCTTCATTCACTTTAAGCATTGATGACAAAGTAGCCAGAGCATCCGCTATCCGGTTTTCTTCTCGGGGGAAGTAATTGAAACTTACTTCTTCAAACTCCTCCAATAAACTTAGTATGAGTGCTCTATATCTGATTAACTTTGTATCCTGGGTTTTCCATTCTCCCTGTAATTGGTATATCACTAAGACTGAGTCTCCAAAAACTTCCAAAACTCTGATTTTCTATCCGCTACTGCACGAAGGCCCATAATACATGCCTCATATTCACCCGTATTGTTTGTACAATCAAAATCCAATCTGGCGGTGAAGGGATAATAATCTTCTTCTCTGGATATAAGCACTGCACCGATTTCGTGCCCCATGGCATTAGATGCCCCATCAAAGTACATCTTCCATACTTTCTTCTTCAAGTGAACCTCATCCGCTTGCGAAACATACACCAAATTTTCATCTGGGAAATCAAAGTTCAACGGCTCATAATTTTCCACTGCCCGACTTGCTAAAAATTCAGCCACTGTAATGCCCTTGATAGCTTTCTGACTCACATATACAATGTCATATTCTGACAACAAAACCTACCATCTTGCTGTCCTCTCTGACAAAGAAGGTGCTTCCAACATGTACTTGATTGGATCTAGCTTGGCGATCAACCACGTCGTGTGGTCCAGCATGTACTGTCTGAGCCTCCGAGCGGTCCAAGCTAAGGCACAGCACAACTTTTCTACTGACAAATATTTCAACTTATAATCTGTGAACTTCTTGCTGAGGTAGTAAACTGCCTGTTCATTCTTTCCAGTCTCATCAAGCTACCCCAAAACACAACCCATAGATCTCTCAAATACTGATAGATACAATATCATCGGTTTATCCGAAGTTGGTGCCATTAATACTGGTGGGTTTGATAGATAATGCTTAACCTTTTCAAAAGCAATCGGACACCCTTCATCCCACTCTCTTAGATCACGTTTTCGAAGTAATTTGAATATTGGATCACATTTGTCGGTAAACTGAGAAACAAATCGAGCAATGTAATTCAATCTCCCCATAAAACCTCTTACTTCTTTTTGAGTACGTGGAGGTGGCAAATTCAGGATGGCCTTCACTTTATTAGGATCAATTTCAATTCCTCTTTTGCTAACAACAAAACCCAACAATTTTCCCGAAGTGACTCCAAAAGTGCATTTTGCCGGGTTTAGCTTGAGTTGAAACTTTCTTAGTCTTTCAAAGAGTTTCCTAAGATTCGCAATATGCTCCTCTTCTCCTTGTGACTTTGCAATCATATCATCAACATAAACCTCAATTCCCTTATGCATCATGTCATGAAACAAGGTCACCATGGCTCTCTGATACGTTGCCCCAGCATTCTTCAACCCAAACGGCATTACCTTGTAGCAAAATATTCCCCACATTGTAACAAATGTGGTTTTCTCCATATCTTCCAGTGCCATCTTAATCTGATTATATCCCGAGAACCCATCCATGAAAGAAAACAAGAAACTCTTTCTCGTATTATCCACCAAAGTATCAATGTGAAGCAAAAAGAAATTATCTTTGGGACTGGCCTTGCTCAAATCTCGATAATCGACACATATAAGCACCTTGCCATCCTTCTTTGGCACTGGAACAATGTTTGCCACCCATTCTGGATATTTTGCCACCTCTAAGAATCCAGCATCAAACTGCCTCTTCACCTTCTCTTTTACCTTTAACAGCATGTCCGACCTTATTCTTCTCAACTTTTGCTGAATTGGCTTGCATTCTGGCCTTAAAGAAAGCTTATGAACCACAATGTCTGGATCCAAACCCGGCATGTCTTGGTATGACCATGAAAATACATCTACATATTCCCGGAGCAAGGCTATGAGTTCACCCTTTATCAATGACGACAATGTAGTCTTGATTTTAACCTCTTTTATCTCCTCACTACCTCCCAAATTCAACAATTCCAATAGCTCCTCATGAGGAAGTACTTACTTCTCTTCTTGTTCTATTTTTCTTAATAAGTCCGAGGTAGACCATAATCCTCAATATCTTCGTCGGCCTCAAAATCACCATTGCAAATGGGCCTCTCAAAATCAATTTCAGAATTACTGACAGGAAGGTCCTCATATTCCGCATCCGTACACCTGTAAATAGGTGGGGAAGAAACAATATAGGAAAACATGTATACAATGGAAGCACAATAAATAGCATAAATAAGAGAATATGGACACATCAATATGAAGGAAATGCATCATGTTTGTTATTTATTGGATGAAAAGTTTTAGAAAAAAGCCCATTACAAAAGAAGTTCTTAATATCTTTGGGCAAAGATATCTAAGATTTGTTTAAAAGCATTACGTTGGAATACACCTAAAAACTATGGGTAGCTCGTTTACACTCCAATTGGTCAGTCTATATCCTGGTGGACAAGGTCGCACCATCCAATTAACATTCTCACTTTCAACTTTTTCTTCCCCAATCGTGCAGATCTCCATATCATACATCTACTCGTCCCCATTCATATGGAATCTCTCGAAGGCTTACTCTAGCATTACGAGCACATCATCAGAATTCTTTTCTCCGAATAGAGAACCGACAAAGCGAAAGCTATGAAGGATATATGGGAATGCCATAGGCTCCCATTCAATATCCAAACCCGCAAGACGGGCCATCCTCCTTTGTCGATTCCTTTCAACTTGTTTCCTTTTCTCATGGGCCTTCGGAAGATATCCTAGGCCAAACCGGTCTTTCTTTCCTATTACTTCCATTGCTTGGGCCATCCCCTGAAGATATTTTTCGAGATCTTTTCCAGTCCTGCAGCCTTTTCCCACGGTAGTTCTTACCCCTAGCCTTGTGTTCTTGGACAGCCTTGGTTTTGGAATTCTTCATCCTTCAGCGACGAAAACTGCATTTACGAATTCCAAAGACTGAAAGAAACATTCTACAGCATCTTCACTGGGTTCAACATAAGGAGATTCAGTAGATGCAGAGGCTATCACATCCTCTTCTCCTGATACAGTGACCAAACGCCCCTCTATCACAAAATTTGAGCTTTTGGTGGAGAGATAAAGGTACAGCCCTTGCTGAATATATCCACGGCCTTCCCAACAAACAATTATAGGATGAATTAATATCCATGACCTGAAAGTTCACTGTATACGTACATGGGCCTATCTCCAAAGGAACCTCAATAGTTCCCATTACATCTCTCCTGGTACCATCAAAGGCTCTAACCACCGACAGCCTGGCAGCATATAAGAAATATCCACTAGCAATTTGGACAGGGTTGCCAAGGGCATCACATTTAATGAAGAACCATTATCCAAAAGGACCCTTGGTAATATGTGCCACTTACAAGTGGTAGTTATGTGAAGAGCCTTCGTTGACCCAATACCATTGAGTGGTATCTCCTCGTAGCTGAAATATATATGGTTATTTGTCGCGATGTTTCCCATCAACCTGTCCAATTTTTCTACCGATATCTTGTTAGCCACATATGCCTGATTCAACACTCTCAACAGGGCATTTTTGTATGGCTTTGAATTCAAAAGCAAAGATAAGATTGAAATTCTAGCTGGTTGATGTTGCAGTTGCTCAACCACGCTATACTCATTGTGCTTTATGAATTTTAAGAACTCGCAGGCTTCCTTCTCACTCACCGTCTCTTTTTTTTTGTTAACCGAGGCTAATCCCCTTTCTATTTCTTTTGACAAATCCATCTCAATATGGATTGGTTCAGCTACTTTCTTCCCTTTATCTGCTCCTCTATCTTTCCCTGTTAACCCTTGTTCAACAGCCTCAGGAGCATAACACCTTCCACTTCATGTTGAGTGCCCCACACCCATGATATCTTGCTAACTCGAATACCAAGGCATAACCATGCTGCAGTCGTATTTCCATGGTGCAGCTTTGTTTTCCTTGTATGAAAGGAAATAGGCAAATCAACGATTAACTTAGGCACACTTTCCTCAATGACTGACATGACTTTCTCCTCGGGTTCATCATAATAAATAATCAAGGGTCTTCCTATCCCGTAGCCAGCAGCATTTTCAACAACCTCTATTTCCTGCTTTGTCTCTTCGTAAAACTGGGCCTCCCCATTATCCATCATCTTTTGGATTTTAGCTAGAAAGTCTCCGCAGTCCTGTATGACATGACCTCCACACTTATGGAACGGGCACCAATTCTCCACCCTCTTTGCGACCATTTTTAAACTGTTCGCATCTCCTACCATTCCTGCCTTGACTATCTCGACCCATACTGTCAACATTGGAGTCTTGACTTCCCTGGCATCCCTTTTTACCCTTATGACTTCCCATGTCCATATTGCATTTACCTGATACCCCGCATGATCTGGCAATGGGTTCCCCGCTACATTCGGCCCTTTCTTTGCCCCAAACTTCATAACTCCGGCATTGATGAGGCTTTGGACTTTTTTTTTGAAGGCCAGGTAATCTTCAATCGAATATCCTTGAATTCCTGCATGGTATGTGCAGTTAGTACTTGCATTATACCACCATGGATATGGCGGTGTTAGAGGTTTGAGGTACACGGGTGCAACAAGTTGACCCTACAACAGTTTGGGATATAGCTCACCATAGGTGGTAGGAATCAGATCAAATTGGGGTTTTTGATCATTCCTTGGTGAACGTTGGTCATTGCGCCCTTCTCCCTGAGTGCTTGGGACAGTGTTTCATGGAAGGTTTATCTGTGGGGATATGCCAATCGGAAACGGCTGTTGTGGTATATTGGTATAAGAGAAGGGATTTTGGGTAAGGTGGTTCACATTAGGGTAATAAGGATTATACCCCAGGTAAGGTGTGTAGGCTGTAAGAGGTGCATAAGATGTGGTAGGAGTATAGGGCCTTGGTGGTGTGTGTGGTGTGGGAGGTATGGGTATTGGTTGATACTAACTGCGTGGGTCTCCTCTTTCTTCCTGGCAGGGAATACCTTTTTCAGAATAGAAGGCTCACCCCCTTCCATTTTCCTATTCTTAATGGCCGACTCTATCATCTCCCCAGATATTACCATGTCTGCAAAGTCCTTGGTGGCACTCCCCACCAATTTATCATAATATGGTGCTTTCAAAGTGTTGATGAAAAGCACTGTAGTTTTTTTTGCTAGTTAAAGAGGGTTGCACTTGTGTGGCCAGATCCCTCCACCTTTGCGAGTATTCTTTGAAACTATCACTGGACCTCTTTTCCATGTGCTGTAGCGACAGCCTATCAGGTACCATGTCAGACACATGCTTACAATATTCCATAAAAGCCTTGGCTAAATCCGTCCATGAACGAATCTTGGTACGACTCAGTTGATTGTGCCATCAGGTTGTTGACCCTGTCAAGCTATCTTGGAAACAATGGATAAGCAGTTTCTCATTATCATCATGCCCCGTCATCCTTCTGCAGTACATGGTCAGATGTGCTAATGGGTTGGTATTCCCATTATATTTTTCAAAGTCTGGTACTTTGAACTTTGGGGGAATTACTAGATCGTGTACTAAGCTCATCTCTTTGGCATCCAGACTGCCAAATAACTCTGCCCCTTCGACGGCCCTGAGCGTCTCTTCCAGCAGTTGATATTTTTTCTTCGATTCTGTCATTTTGACCCTTTTCAGCTCAGTCATCTTTACTTTTTCCTTTTTAGCTAGTTCCTCAAAGTCTGGAACGTTAACATCATTTGGGTCAGCTCCCATATTACCCTTTCCGGGAACATAGTTCTGTGTCTTTACAGCTGGCTGAATATAAACATAGGAGGCTACCCCAATTGGCACCTCTTAGCCCTTTTGCTGTATGTTTTCAGGCTGATCCTCTTCAACTACCACCTTTTTCCCAGTGACCGAGTTCTCTCCCATCCCTTCTTGTTTCATCATGGCACTCATCATTTCCATGAGTTTAGTCAATTGTTCTCGAGACTCCTCTTGAGATTTAGCTAACTGTTCCTGCAGTTCCCTTTGAGTTCTTTCCATTCTTTCAATTCTAGCAAGCTGATTGTTTTCCATAGCTCTGGCTTGAGATCGTGTATTGTAAGGGTGTCGAAAATCCGTTTCTTTTTAGTGCGACCAATTGTACCTTTAGTTTTGAAAACCATGAATTAGAAATTATTGCCACATCTTTTTTTTTTTATAAAAATGAATGAATGAATGTATGACTAAATGTGAATGAATGAATCAAATAAAACGGATATGTACATGACTACGTATATGAATACGAAAGAATGAATGAACAAGTGAAATGAACAAATAAGTGTTTAAGTGTATGAATATGAATGAATGAATGAACAAGTAAAAGGAGTAAATAAGTGGTTAAGTGTATGAATATAAATGAATGAATAAGTAAAAGGAATAAATAAGTGGTTAAGTGTATGAATATAAATGAATGAATAAGTAAAAGGAATAAATAAGTGGTTAAGTGTATGAATATAAATGAATGAATAAGTAAAAGGAATAAATAAGTGGTTAAGTGTATGAATATGAATGAATGAACAAGTAAAAGGAATAAATAAGTGGTTAAGTGTATGAATATAAACGAATTTCAAAAATGAATGATTATAAGTATGAGTAAATGTTCAAATTGAACAAACAAAATATATAAAACATGAATGCATTTAAATGTATTGGTGCCGGGATAATTTCAACCGAACGGTCTTTCATTGATTTCCTGGAACTAAATACATCACAGATAGAATAAAAGGATCACTGCCTAAGATAAGTCTGTAATTCGCCTTTCAAAGTGTTATTACAAAATTAGTCCTATAGTAACTTCCTCGGATCTTGGACTTTCTTTCACAGTCTTCTTTTGATTGCCCTGCTCTTCAATCTGACCCCTACTTGTTCAGGGCCCCTTGACGCATCAGTAGAAGTATCATCGTGTAAGCTTTTCTTACCTTGCTTCCCTAGTTGATTGGCTCGGGCTTCCTCATGCTTCGCTCTCTCTTTCCAGTAGTTATTCTCCTTCTTGAGGTTTTTGACCTCATGTTCCCACTCCCAGGAAGTCTTGAGAGTCCCCTCAAATTTGAGCTCAAAGCGGTACCTCTTGTTCTCCAAATGTAATTCCCGAATATCGTCTTCAGCAGTGTCCTTTTCTCTCTTGATCTTTTCCTTTTCTCTTTCTCAAGCTGATTCCTTGTTTTTCATGTCCTCAAGCTCTTTTTGTAGTCTGGCAATCTCCTTGCTCATCTGGGCCTTTTTTTTTTTAAATTCCGCCCTTGCGATTTCTATCTCTGATGGCATTTCCCTCGGTGGTGGATTCATGAACTGGACCTCTTCCCCATCTAATGTCAACAACCTATCATTAACCTTTAATTCCCTCCATACCAGGTAATCAGGTGTGACGATGTTGGCACATCTGGCCACTTTTATCCGGTGAGTTTTCTTCCATGCTTCAATCACTGCCCACACCTTTCCAGAATATCCGTCTTCTCCATAAGTGAACTCTGATGATCCTAGATTATGAGTCACGGGTATGAATTGCCGAGACTCAACCTGTCTTTGCACCAACAGAGGCGCATAACTCACAGACCCCCAAATTCCGAGTAGTGGAACTCCCGAGTTGTCCCCACATTTATACATAATCGGCATAGGAACTATCCATGGAGCTCTCCAAGTCACCATCTCCCCTTTTAGATTCCGGAACATGTTAACCCATTTCTCTTCATCCCCGTCTTCAAGCCAGTCATTTTGAAGGAATTCCCTAATCGGAACTAAAGACTTCATGTACGGTTTGAAGGAACCCTTTTCTATCTTCCAAAAGTGACTTTGAATCCAAATATAAAGGAGTTGTACACACCCCCTCATTCTCCCTTGTCCTACCCTTTTACAAAAATTCAAAGATCGGATAGTTTCTGCTATGATGGCTGGAGATGGGTTGATCTTCTGTTCCAACTTTTCAAAGAAATCAAACACGGCTATATCCACATGACCTAATATCTTTGGGAATATGATTAATCCGTAGATGGCTAGAGCGAAGATATCCCTGGCTTTTTCTTTGTTGGAACAACCCAATATCAACTGTCGGAGAGTTTCCCACGGAATGCATCCATTTTTCTGCTTTGTACCCACATGACTCTCAACCCATGTTGTATCCATTCCTGTAATCCTAGCCACTTTCTTCTTAAAACCTGAAGGCTTCACTTCCTTCAAATATACCCGATCAGGATTAGGACATTTAATACGTAACAGTGCTGAATATTCTTCAATCAGTGGGGTCATATCCTCCTTGTTAAAAGTGAAACATCTATAAGAAGGATTCCAAAACTGTACCATAGCCTGAGTCAACCCACTATTGACCCGAATCGGAATTAAAAGTGCTATATCTCCATATTTCTGAGTGAAGGCTTCTTTCTCTGTTACATTCCACTGATTCCAAATATCGGCTAACCCTTGGAGATTATTCTTCCTAGAATCCACTTTGACCCTTTCCGACAATACTGACATATAATCTTTCTTCAGGCAATAACCATCCTCCCTCTGATCTTTTTCCAACCGTGCCCTAACTACTGCATGATCTTCTATCATTGAAATAACCTGACACTCCATGAAAGTCCTTTGGGTTGATGACTATCCCAAGGCCAATAAACTCCAAGTGTATGATGATGTCTATGATGCATGCCAAAGAAAACAAAACAAAAAGAAATAGATTACTAAAAAAATGAATTCACAAATATAACATAAATAACAACATGCTTTAAAAAATGTCCCGAAAATTTAAACAGAGTTTCGGCATTACGACGCCTTGGGACAAAATAATAAATTTATTACGAGCGATATGATGTTCATTCATCATCACCCAATTTGTAAAATCTAACATATAGAAAGATGATAAAAGGTTGGAAATGTTCCTCCATGTGTTATTAAATTTCGGGTATCTAACAGAAATCCGGCATGGCTTCGCCTAGGTTCACTATATGAAGGTGAATCGGTTCTAAGGCCTCAAATTGTTCCTCACTGTCGCCTATCAAGGCTAGTAAGGCACCCCGATAAAAGCGGGTTCAATTTGTTAGAGTATATTTTCCTATGCCCATACGGAGGATTATCACGAAGGCATTAGGTACTTTATACTTCGAAAGTGTTTCACTAGCCCATACAGAGGATCATCACGAAGGCGTAGTTACTTTACTCCCATTTAAAAGGACGGAACCCGGGTAGAGAGTTCATGTTATGCAAATGCAAATATAGTGTGTGCGGATGAACAAAACAAATCTGTCACCACCTATTCTACACCCCTTATTCTAAATACCCCACTAAAATCAAACAAATGTAAAGCATCAGTTAAGTAGACATATAAATATACGCAACAAAATAACCAGAGAACAAATAATAATATGAATGCACATAAAGATGGACATATTTAAAACATTTTATTCTTTTCTAAATTCTCTTTTATTTGAAAAATGTGGGAATTAAAATTAAATACCAATTAAACCAACAAAACCGAGACTTAGATAACACACGATTAATTCTAGGCCTGACTCTCTAAAAAAAAGTCCCCACTGGAGTCGCCAAGCTGTCGCAACCTAAACAATAAAAAATAACATAACAATAACAACAAGTTTCATCGCAAGACTTTAATTATTCGTTAGGCGTGACATTAAAAAAACGAGGAAAAGTCGACTTAATTCCTCTAAAAAAACAAAGGTGTCGATATGTGATCCCGATCGCGAGGAACCCATTCGAGTGAGGGGGAAAACAGAAGCAGAAGAAAAGAGGACTTAATTCCTCTCGAAATTGAAATAAAATAAACGATTGAGGGTATGAAAACGGCCTCGTAAAAAGACATGGAGTCGCCACCAATCTTTTTTAGCTAGGTATGATTGGCCACCTATTAAAACCGGTTTTATAAAACATTTTAAAATTAATTAAAACATTTTTTAAAACCAATTTCAAGTCTGCGTTATAAAGCAGATAAATCAAAGAAGCGGGTTCGGGAGTCGGTTACGTGCGGGGAAGGATAAGCACCCCCACAATGCCCGTATCAAATGGTACCTTATTAATCGTGCGTTATCTCAAGTCTCGGTAAAAAGTTGGTTTTTAATTTAGTATTTCAAGTTAATTCCCAATTTTAAGAAAACTAATTCCATTTTTAATTGAAAATGTTCCAGAATTTATTAATTCAAAATTTTCCTATATTCCCCGACAAAATCGGCAAAATATAGAAATTTGTATTCATTTGGAAAACTTTTCCAATCATTCTCGTTTTTTTTTTTTTTTTAAAAAAAGATATTCCTTTATTAATGATAATTGATGATATTCCCTCCAGCAAACCAGGTAGAGAACTCATGAATTATTTTAACTCGGGAATATCTTAATTTTTATTGAAAATCATTATCTTTTTCAAAACATTTAAAAAATTGAACATGAACATGTATGACATAAATAAAATGACATGCCAAAGTCTAGATAATATAATGCAACCTAAATGATATGACATAATTTAAATGACATAGTATTCTAGGTAAAATGAAAAATCCTAAGTATCATGGTATATTCTAAATGAGATAAAATGATTTAAATGACATGGCAATTTTAAATGATATGGCATATTTTAAATGACATGGCATGTTATAAATAAAATAACCTAAATGACATGGAATATGATCTAAATGACAAGAAATGACATGGAATTAAAATAATGCTAACATATAATATGCATGAAAATAAAAATAAAAATAATAATGCATGAACATAGTATATGCTAAACAATATGACAAAAAATAACTAAATAAAAAACATACGATATCATGAAACATTCAAAATCATATGGCAAACAAATGTAAGATCATAAAATGTGAATTAAAATAATAATAATATCATGAAAAATATCATAGCAAAAATCATACATTTAAATAAAATGCATGAACATGGAAAATGCAATGCATATGTATTTTTTCCTCTAAATAAAGAAATCCGTATATCTAAAAAGATATCCGGCTACCTTAGGAAAATATGTCAAATTAGATTTTCTAAAAAAAAACAAAACTTTGTGATTGTTTGAAAATAATTTTGAGGAAAACTTGAATAACAATTAAAACCCTTACCAAACCCTTTTAAAATAGCTCTAATTTCCTAAGTTTAAAATCCCGGACTTAACTACCCTTAACTCGAGATTTATAAAATCATTTTTAAAGTTTAAAAGGGCTTAGAAACTACCGTAAGACAGTAGCTAAATCTTCTAACCAACCCCCTCTAAATGCCTTAGCCAAATTCAACCATTATTCCTCTTTTGATTTCAAATCTGCCTCTACTGTCCGGTTTTGCCACACGAGTTTTTAGCCTATTTTTAAAAATACAAAAAAAATTTAAAACAAATAATGGAGACTCAGAACATTTAAATATACATGAGAAAAAATTGGCTTAATTTTCTAATTAAAGATGACTACCCAAAAAAATTAGAGATGTTCAAGTACTGGGTAAAAAAAACTGTTTGTCAAAACACATTTTTTGCCTTTGATAAATTCATTCAAAAACCAAAGTTGAAATTGTTGAAAATCATCCTAAAGACCTAAGGATAGTAGCTAAAATTTTAAAAACCTTGGACAAAATTGGCTAAGTAAAAAAAATCACAAAGGTAGAATAATCAATTTGACAATTCCTTAATTTTCCACAAGTATGCTCAAGGGAGCATGACTTTGAGCCATTAATTGGCCTAAGTCACAAATCAGGTGGCAATGACATGGAATGCATGAACATACATCAAATCAAATGTATGAAATGCATGGCCTAAAGGTCTAAATGGTACAGGAAATGCATGACAATTGAAGAGAACCTAAATGCCTAGCATGAATTTGCATGGCAATAAATGTTATCCTAACTCAATATGCATGCAATGCTTGATAATGTACATGTGACTAGGACCTAATGTGTTATGAATATGCATGAAAATGCTAATGTGACCTAAGACCTAAATAGCATAGTAATTCATGACAATACCAATGTGATTTAAGACTCAATATGCATGGCAATACCAATATGGCCTAGACCTAAAATGTAATGAACATGCATAGCAATACTATGAACATTCAATGACTCATGAAACTAATGTCAATGCTGGAAAAAAAGAAACTAACACACAATTTCAAGATATGACAATGCAAAGCATGTTACATAAACAAAATGCAAATGCATGACAAGGTAAGGGATGCATGAAGAGGCCAAATGATCACATGAGACTCTAATGCAATCCTAATTAGTAAATGACACAAGTACATGGCAAATCATATTAAGATGCATAATGTCATGACATTTTCATAAGCATATAACATACTAAAATCAAAATGCACAAGCTCATGGCATAGAAATGCAAACAAGTTAAGAAACAAAAGGAAAATGCACATGCAAGGCAAACAAAAATGGGATTGCCGAATGGTCATGGAACAATATGATGTCATTTTTATCATAGCATTTTCATAAGCACATGGCATACTATAATCAAAATGTACAATTTCATGGCATAGAGATGCAAACAAGTTAAGAAGCAAAGGAAAATGCACATGCAAGGCATACAAAATGGAGTTGTCGAATAGTCATGAAACAAAACCAAGAAAAGGCAAACGTGTAAGACATGATACATGAAAAAAATGCACAACATGAGCATATGAACAACAATGGCCGAATATGCAAGGATGCAATATCAAGCATGGAAATGAAATATATAAGTAAATATAGCATAGAAAATAATGTAAAGAACATATATATAAAAGATTTAACATAGACATGCAAAACAAATAACAAGCAAAACTATTAAGTAGAACAAGGAAAGTTAAGCTCCATGGTTGGTATCAAATGGGCATAGCCTCTCACCTAACCATAATCACTTGGTCTTGCCAAGATCATGAAGCCTTTCCATCTCAATAAAACAGAAAATAAACCATGTAAAACTGAAAATAAGGTGCGCTTCATGGTAGGTAAAAATGGGCATAGCCTCTCTCCTAACCATGGTCACTTGGTCTAGCCAAGATCATGTAGCCATTTCAACCTTTTTTGCTTCATATTTTGTAAAAAATAAGAACCTTAGAATACTCTAAAAACCATGTAAAAATCATTTTTCACAACAACATGCAAGAAAGAAAAAAAAAAGAAAAAAACAAGACAATAAATAAGCCCTATTCGGCCATAGCATGAAACCATAAGAAAAAAATTATTTTCCACCATTTTAATGAAGAAGAAGAGATGAAGACATAAATAAACATTTAAAAACTTTATTTCTATGAAAAATGTAGTAGGAAAACATTATAGAAAATCAAGAAAAACACCATGGAAATAAAGAAGAAAGCTATGCTAGAGCTTGGTAAAGATGACTACCTTCAAGCTCTTTATTGAAAATCTTTTTTTTTTCTTTCTTTCAAAACCTTTATCTTTGCCAAAATTAGCTACTATTTCCAGCCAAAAAACCTCTGAAAAAATGAAATCCTCCCCCTCCCTTTAGCCTTGGTCTAATGGCCCCTAGCCCTTGGATGGGAATTGCACTTTTTCTCCTCCAATCTTGGCCTTTAGATTTAGATATTTTGATGACAACATAAAAATGTCATCTTGCAAATTGATAGCAGCCCTTAAGATTTGTACTCAGCCTTTGTAGTAACCTTAGCCATTAGATGCAAAAGAGGACCAATCCCATGCACTCCCTTGCTTGCCCCTCTTGAATGTCTACCCTTAGATGAGTTGTGCTCTTCCATTCTTGGTCATTGGATGAGGCCAACATAAAAATGACATCTTGTAGATTAAATACAGCCCTCAAAATGTGTACTCAGCCCTTGTAGATGGCCTAATCCATTGGATGAAAAGATATAATCCCATGCACTCCCTACCTCAACCGAATGGATGCTCACCCTTGGATGAATTGTGCTCATCTTTTTTCTTCCATTCATGGCCATTAGATGAGGGTTATTTTATAACAAATAAAAATGTCATTTTGGGATTTAAACTTGGCCATTGGATGGTGCATTCAACTTTCCTACAAGGCACCTAAGCCATTGGATGAAGGGGGGACCATTTGCAAGGTGTTAGTGGTAGCATGTGGCTTGATAGTGACTAGGGAATTAAATTGTTCAAGCTTCCTTCTTCTCCTCTACATTGGCTGACCAAGGGAAGAAAAAATCCCAAAAATTCCTTCTTCTTTCATATTTTCCTCAATTACAAATTTGCCCTTTTTGGTTTCCTTGGTGAAATGACCTTTTTGCCCCCCGAACTTAAATAAATAGCAAACTGACTCCAAATTTGAATTTTCTTTTTTCAGTACTTCCAAAATAAATAAAAAAATTGAATTCTGGAAGTTTTCAAAATTTTTGAGTACTTTTGCTATTTATTTCGGATTTATTTTCGAAATTACCCCTTTTATGCACTCGAACTTTACCATTTTTTAAACGAGCTCCGAATACATATTTTTCTTCACCAATATTTTCCAAATAATTTAAAATTTTGATCTGAAAGTTTTCATAATTTTTGGAGCTCATTTACTATTTTTTCGGGATTTATCTGCTTGAATTACTACATAGGGGACTCGGGATTTGGCCATTTTGCAAACGAACTCCGAATCAAGATTTTCTTTCGCCAATCTCTTCCAAGTAAGTTAAAAATGAGATTTGCAAATTTTCAGAATTTTTGGAGTTCATTTGCTATTTTTTTGGGATTTATGCTGTTGAATTACTGCATAGGAGACCCGGTATTTGGCCATTTTGCAAACGAACTCCGAATCAAGATTTTATTTTGCCAATCTCTTCAAAATTATTTAAGAATGAGATTTTCAAATTTTCAAAATTTTTGGAGTTCATTTGCTATTTTTCCCATATTTTCCAATTTTACCTTTTTGACTCCGAAACCCGATTTTGCTCAAAACAAGTCCAATTTTTAGATTTTCTTCAAACTGAGGCTTGGGCTATCCTTGTTTACTAATTTCTCATCTATTAAGGGCTTTAGATCTTCCGAATCGGGCCATTTCTGCAATTTTTCCAAATTTCACCGAAGTCCACCAAAAAAACCCTAATTCTCGGTTTTCTTTCGAATTGACTTTTCTGTCAGTTTTTCTTCCAAATGGCTTTTCTGTTACCCGTAGTCAGTGCTTATCTTTCATTTGAGACCTTCAATTCTGAGCAATTTGATCGTTTAAGCACTTTTCCCCAAATTTCCCGAATTAGGGTTTCCTTTCCACTGAATCTCGTAACCCAACTTTCGAACTCCATATCTTTCAATGTAGACCTCGGATTATCAAAATTCTTTCACCGTTTTTCAATTGAACCTCAAATCCTGATTTGAAAGTGGGTTGACTTTTTCAATAGTTGACTTTTTTAGGGTTGGCTTTTTTGGGGTTGACTTTTTTCGGTTGATTTTTTTTTGAGTTTGACATTTTCTGTCTGCTTTCTTAGACTAAGCCTCAGAGTACCACCTGCAGGATGGGAAAGCCTTTTAGCATTCTGAAACATCAATTTAGGAAGAAAATGTACCTGATTTAGGGGTCCGGAGAAAATTAGATATCTACACATACTGTTTAAAGATCTCAGTAGCTTTCTTTTTCATGTTTTATAGGGATAGTCTATCAGGTACCATGTCAGATACGTGCTTGTACTATTCCAAAAATGCCCTAGCTAAATCCATCTAAGAACAAACCTTGCTTTAGGTGAGCTAATTGTACCAACGGGTTGCTAAGCCTGTCAGACTATCTTGGAAATAGTGGATGAGGAGTTTTTCGTCTTCAGCATGTCCTGTCAACTTTCGACAATACATGGTCAAGTGTGCCGAAGGGTTGGTGGTCCCGTCATAATTTTTGATGTCTGGTACTTTGAATTTGGGGGGAATTACCAAACCATGGACCAAACTCAGCTCTTTGGCATCAAGACTGTCAAATAGTTTCGCCCCTTCTACTACCTAACGTTCCTCCAATAGGCGGTATTTGTTCTGTGCATTTGTCGACTCAGCCTTCTTCTGTTCTACCATTTACATCTTCTCTTATTCAACCAGATTATCTAAATTCGGAATCTCAATGGGATTAGCAGGGGCCGCCAAGATTTGTACCAATTGGCACCTGATTTTGTGCTTCCACATTGGGTTGAACATATATGAAGGGCATTGCAGCTGCCGGTGGTTGGTTTTTTGTACTCTGAGATGATTGATCGTTTAACTGTACGGTCTCATGCTGAACTCCTTGATTCCCTATCTCTCTTCCCGTAGTTGAATTCTCAGCATGCCTCTTTTCTCGAAGTATGGCGGACATCATCTCCATGAGTTTTGACATATGTTCCCTAGATTCATGCTTGGACCTCGTCAACTATTCTTGCGATCTTGCTATTTGTTCTTGTAATTCTCTTTACGCCCTTTCCATCCTTCTATACGGGCTGTTTGCTCATTATCCATGATTCTAACTTGCAGTCTGGTATTATATTGGCACTGAATATCCGGACCTTTTAGAGGGATGCCCAATCTTTAGACCTTATTTTAAACATCACGGATTAGAACCTCATGACATGTTATTCTTTTATACTCTATTGAATGTATGAAAGAATGAATGAATAAGATATATGAATCAATGAACAAATAATTAAATGAACGAATGGATAAATGAATGGCTAAGTAAATGAAGGAATGCTTCTATGATTATGTGGTATGCAAATGAGAAAATATGAAACTAAAAGTATTTGCCTTAAGATCAAATTCCAAACTCAAAGGCTTTTCATTAACTCATAGAATCCACGTTGACCATTATCTATCATTCTCCGATTACAACCATAAAAACATTTAATCTGTTCGTATTGCTCTTGAGCTTCATCTAGGAACTTCAGTAGGCACTGCCCATGTTCCCCGACTGGGTTGACGTTCTGCTTCACCTCCTTCACTATCTCTTTTGCCTTAATCATAGCCTTGTTGATCTACCCTGTCAGATGGTCTATATATCGCTGTCTTTCTACACTTTTTGCCTTCCTTCTCCTACTAGCATCCATTGCTAAGTCAATGGCCTGGCCCCATTGACTTCTCTTTCCCAGTATTCCCGAATGATGGCGACAATATCGGCTTTCTGGTTTTGCAGCTACTACTCTAGGGTCTGAATGATCGCATGGAGTGACTCATTTTCCTTGTGCATCATGGATGTTCTTTCGCTCTTGTTTTCCAACCTGGCCTTTAGCTTCTCGTTCTCTTGTAGGCACCTTTCCAACTTGGCCGAAATCAATGACTGCACTTCTTCCAATTTTTGGCGCTCGTAGGAGAATCTAGACTCTTTATCTTTGCCTTTCTTAGCCTTGCCATTCCAGAAGTCCAATTCCATACAGAGCTTTTCCATCTCTTTCTCATGTGCACCAAAAGAGTTGCTAGTTCCAGTAAATTTTCCTTTAGCTCTCAACTTCTTGTTCTCTTATTGCAAATTCTTCAGATCATAATGTGTGTCTCGCTCTCTAGCCACTTTCTATATCTTGACCCCTTGGATCTCAGGTCAGATCTTCAAATCCCTACTTCCTCTTGAAGCTTATGACATTCTTTCCTCGATTTCCTTTTCTCTTTTTCCAATTCTTGCCTAAAAATCTCAGCTTCTGATGCCACTATGGGTTCGGGCTGAAGAACTACTAGCGGAACAGATGCCTCTTCGGCAAGAAGTATAATGGCATGGACCCTCTAGGCTCTCCACCCCTGACATGTCGGGGTGGCGTTGTCAGTGTACCTACCCAACTGTGACCGATATATCTTCCTTCATGCCCCGACAACCTCACGTATCTTCTTCACATATTGGGGTTCACCATATGCAAACTCCACCAAGGTAAGCCCATGACTCATCGGGATGAATTGCTTGCACCCATATTGCCTCCGTACTAGGAGTGGCGCATAGCTAATAGCTCCCAGATTCCCAACAACATAACCCACAATTTCTCCCAACAACGATATAAGATCGACCCAAGTGGCATCCGTAGAGCCTCCAAGTTACATCATCTCTGACTAAGTGACGGAGAGTCATGATCCATTGCTTCGTATCCCCTTTCTTTAGCCATTTTTTCATACAGAATTCTTTAACTGGGATACAAGTCTTCATGTAAGGGCGAAGAAGCACATCTTCACTTCCTTAGAAGTGACTCTGAATCCAGACATATAAAAGTTGTGCACATCCCACAAAACGTCCCTTGCCTTTTCTTCGACAAAGATTGAGTGACCTAATCGTCTCGGCCAGGATAGTAGGGGAAGGATCAATCTGCTTGTCTAAACACTCAAAGAAGTCTACTATGGCCATTTCGACGTGCCCTGGTACCTTCGAGAACAAAACTAAACCATAGACTGCCAAGGCGAATACATCCATCACATGATTACTCTCTGAGTTGCTCATGATGTAGTCTCGCAAGAACATCCATGGAATTCAATCACTTGAGCCCTTCTTCTTTATATTCGGGGAATCTATCAGAATCTTTACACCCGTTATATTGGAAAGCTTTCTCCGATAACTAATTGTTTTCTGCTCTTTCCAACAAATCTTATCTGAACTCGCTGACTCGACACGAAGTAGAATAGAGTACTTCTCAATAGTGGGTGTCATATCTTCCCGATTGAACGTAAAGCACCTATATGATGGATCCCAAAACTGAACTATCGCTTGGATCAACTGCTCATCCACCTTGATTGGAAGAAGTAGTGCTATATCACCATATTTCTCAATAAAGTCATTCTTCCTTACATCTTTCCACCATCACCAAATCTCCTCCAACTTTGATAAATCACACTGACCCAGATCTAAATGAATTGACTCGGGAAACACGGAGATGAAGTTACCAGCAAAGCAGTCTCCACTATCGTCCTGACTCTTCTCTGACTCCATAATGACCTCTTAGTATGTCTTGGAAATAACCGACACGGGTGAAAGATCCTGACTCCATAACTATAATGAAAACTCCTCTGATTCGAACCCGGCTTAAGGCAAACACTCATAAATGATCATGATGCATGCAATCAAAACAAAACAAAACAAAAAGCACAAGTCAGTACATGGGTATAATAAAGTTAAAACATTACAGTATTGGCATAAAATAAATAGCAAAAGGTAAGAAATGTCTCTCCAAGTGTCCCTAATTTCGGGATATCTAATCAAAAATCCGGCATGGCTCTATCTAGGTTGGTTCCATAAGGCTCACTATATGAGGTTAAATTAGGTTCTAAAGGCCCCGAATTGCTCCTCACTATTGCCTGTGAAGGCTAGTAAGGCACCCCAATTTAAACGGGTTCAATTTGTTAGAGTATATTTTCCAGGCTTATGCGGAGGTTATCACCTCACGAGAGTGTAGTTACTTTACTTCCACCTAAAGGGAAGGGAACCCGGGTATAAGGGCTCCATGTTATGAAAATGCACGTGTAGTGTGTGAGGAGGAACAACCAAACCTTTCACCACCGTACTACAACCCCAATATAAATACCCTGATAATTTAATAAAAACAATCAGGTAAAGCAATAATTAACCAAATAGCAATAATAATATACAACATTAAATAACCAGAGAACAATAATAATATGCATGTACATGAACATGAACATATTAAAAACATTTTATTATTTTTTAAGGAAAATCCTCTTTATTAAAAAAATGAGGGAATTATAATAAAATACCGATTAAACCCGACAAACCGAGACTTCGATAACACATGACTAATTTTAGGCCTGACTCTCTAAATGTCCCCAGTGGAGTGACCAATCTGTCTCAATGAAAAAGAACTCCCATCGCGGGACCCCCTATTAAGTGACGTTAAAAGGGGAGGAGAAAAATTAATGGGTTTCCTCGGAATTAAAACAAGAGGGTTTGAAAACAACCTCGAAAAAGAAAATGGAGTCGCCACCGATCTTTTTTGGCTACGTATGATCGTTCACCTATTAAAACCTGTTTTTTCTAAAATATTTTAAAACTAATTAAAACATTTAAAAAAATCAATTTTCAAGTCTGTGCTTTGAAACAGAGAGAAAACAAAAGCGGGTTCAGAAGTCGGTTACATCT
Source organism: Fremontodendron californicum (assembly GCA_030761205.1). Taxonomy (NCBI): domain Eukaryota; kingdom Viridiplantae; phylum Streptophyta; class Magnoliopsida; order Malvales; family Malvaceae; genus Fremontodendron; species Fremontodendron californicum. The sequence goes on along the minus strand of JAULJL010000013.1, from coordinate 12,995,222 downwards.
CGGGGAAGGATTACACCGCCATAACGCTCGTATAAAACGGTACCTTATTAATCGTATGTTATCGTGAAGTCTCAATGAACGTCGATTTTATATTTGGTATTTAAAAATAATTCCCTAAAAAATGGTAAGTTATTTCGAGGACGATTCGGAACTATTATTTTAAAAAATTTCTATATTCCCCGGCAAAACATAGAATTTTTATTGTTTTGAAATTATCCGTATCGTCTTTCTTTTTAGAAGGGTATTCCTTTGTTAATAATAATTGATGAAGGCTCCTCGGTAACCCCGCGAAGGATTCATGAATTACATTAACTCGGGGATATTGCCTTATTTATTTAAAAAAAACATCAATTTTCAAATATTTGAATGATCATGAATATGTAAATTATCACGAAGGCATAAATATAAAACATGTGTAATTATCATAGCATGGCAAACATTTTATTATGACATGGCAAAAAAATAATCATGACATGGCATATAATTTAACACATGGCAAAATTCACTATGACATGACATATAATTTAATACATGGCAAAATTGATTAAATGACATCATCATAGAATATGCATATCAATCAAAATAACATGATCATGATAGCAACATGGACATCAATTCAAAAATGACATCATCATGGAATATGCATGAACATGGAATATTATGATTAAGATAGCAATGTCGACATTGATCACAGAATGATCTCATCATAGAATATGCATGAACATAGAATATGCACACATCATTATTTAAAATTCTTTTTCGTGGATTTCTTTTGTGAAGCTACATCAATGTCATATGTCGGAAAAATATTACCGCACTCCCCGACAAACCCGGCAAAGCTTGGAAACTAATTTTTTCATATGATATTTATGTAATTTTGAGTAAAACAAAAACCATACTTTATGATTTCATAAACATGAGCATTGAATAATTTCCTAACCTCCCCAGCAAGTAGGCGGAGATTAAGAAATAATTCTCAGCAAATGCTTACGAACCTGGAAAAGCACGTTTTATGCTAAATAAATAAAAACATTTTTAAAATATGAAATGCATGAAAACAGAATGTGTTTCTCTCTTGAAGAGAGGATATCCGAACACCTAGAAAGATGTCTGACTACCTTTGAAAGAAATTTAAGTTGGATTTTAAAAATGAAAGATTTTGAGCACAAATTTTGCTCGGATTAAAGAGGCATCAAAATGCCATTTCTTGACATCCGAATATCTCTAAACAGGCCATGAATGCAACATCTTGAAAGCTAAAACGAGTTGGAAAATGATGCAATTTTTGAAAGAAAAGGCCAAAGTGGCCGAACGGTGTCCAAGTAAAAGACCTAGTTTGCTTGGTTTTGAAAGCTCGGATTAACTACCCATGACCCAATTTTTTAAAACCAAATTTTACCTTTAAAATACCATGGAAATAACCTCAAAACTGTAGCCACAATTTTTGGCCAGCCTCTCCCTCTTGGTAAAAATTGAGACTTTTGCTAGCTTTAAAGCTTGTTCTAGGCACCCAAAACCCATTTTTAGTTAACTATTTTTTAACCCCTCATAAAAATATTCAAAAAAAACTGAAAAATCAGTTTAGGTTCAACTAGTGATGAACTACAAGGGGTAGAAGCAGTTTTTAGTTGGACCAAAAATGCATAGGAAAAATATTGCCCGAAATAAGCAAATCCAACTTGCAAAACATTGTTTTTTCCAACTAGTTTGTAAAATAGGTTTTGGCTATGGATCATTGGTTGATCCTAACCAAAACCATGCTGGAAATGAGTTGAAAACATGATTTTACAGAAAACAAAAATGATTGGCTCAAGGCTAGCCCCTTGGATGTAAATCCGGCTATAGCCATCACTTGGTAAGAACCAAGATCATCAAGCTCAATTTTTTTTTTCAAGAGAAATAAGCAATATAAATCATACAATCAACAAGGTATATGTATCAAAATGACAACATATGAGCAAGGTAATATAAACAAACAAGAAAACTAAGGTTTGCTCAAGGCTAGCCCCATGGATACTAGATCCGACTATAGCCATCACTTGGTGAAAACCAAGATCATCAAGCTCAAAAACCTTTTCATTTATTTTTTTAAAAGGAAACCCAAAGTAAAATATCTATCCTGCCACAATAGAACATCCCACATCAAAATAACAAGAAGTAAACAAGAGGCAACGAAAGCACAATGAGGACTACATGTTTCGGCCATGAAGGAAAATAAAGAAGAAGAAAAGCTTTTAATAACACTCTTAAAAACCTTAAGAATTTAAGAAAAATACAAGAAATAAAGCTTGAAAGAATAAGAAAATGGTAATGAAAAAGATGAAGAAAAGCAAACTACCTTAGCAAGCTTCCAAGCACAAGAACCTTAAACCTTCCTTTTTCCTCATTTCCTCTCTTCCTTTCATTTTCTCCTTGTGATTTTTTGAACTTTTTTCCACTTCCAAATGGTATAGCCGAATGTTGTTTTTTAAATGAGGGCTACTTCCCTTGCTTTTAAGGTTGGCTAAATGTCATGAGGAGAGCATGCTTTCCATGCTCATTCTTTCCTTTATATCCCTCACGGTCCCCCCTCCAAGATCTCATCTTGCAAGTGGTTCCACATGGTCCTATCCTCTTACAATTAGGGACCAAGTAACAATTCCATTAACCAAAACTTGCCATGTCATGCACCTCATTGCCATGTCATTCCTTGTCATCCATTAATTACAAACAACCCACTTTGAGTTTTCTCTAAAATGTCCTCACTTCTTCGTTTTACTTCACTATTGCCTTGGGTTAATTCCATATACTCCCTCCAACTTTCGTTTATTTATTTTTCACCTCTCCATTATTCTCAAATTAATTTCTCTTCTATTGGACCATTCTTTACAACTCCAAAATTTTAAATTGTACACTTTAGTCCTTTAATTTTTTCAATTTCTTCTTAAAAATGATTCATCTCTTATTTTCCTTGAAATTGATCTCTTCAAATCTATTCTCTCATTGATTTCCTTTTAAATTGAGCGTTCAATTTTTTTCAATTTCAAATTTTACTCAAAGATTGAACTTTCAATTTTTTGACTTTAGTCTTTGGATTTTCATTTATTCTTCAAATTGACTTCTCCTCGTATTCTTTTCCGGATTGAGCTTTTCAAATCCATTTCTTTATTGATTACTCTACAAATGAAACTTTCAATTTGATCATTTCCACACTTTTTCCCAAAATTGGAACTTTCTAATTTAGTCAATTTAGTCCTTGTTTTTCCAATGTTTCTTCCAATTGACTTCTCCTCATATTCTTTCTTGAATTAGACCTTTGAATACCTCCATTTATTGAATATTTCTCAAACTGAAAGTTCAATTTCATCCAATTTGGTTATTTCCATACTTTTCCCCAAAATTGAAATTTCCAATTTATTCAATTTATCATCCAATTGACTTATCCTTCCATTCCTCTTGAAATTGGACCTTGAGGTACCTCAATTTATTGATTATTTCTCAGATTGAAACTTCAATTTTATCCAATTTGATCATTTACATAAATTTCCCCAAAATTGAAATTTCCAATTTGTCAAATTCATCTTCCAATTGACTTCTCTTTTTATTCCTCTTGAAATTGGACCTTTGAATACCTCTATTTATTGATTAATTCTCAAATTGAAGCTTCAATTTTATCCAATTTGATCATTTACTTAATTTTCCCCAAAATTGGAATTTCCCTACTTTTCCCCAAAATTGAAAATTTCAAGTTGTCTTTCCACCTTCAATTTTTCTTTTCATTTTCAATTGTGGCTCACCAATTATCAAGATTGCTTCATCACTCTTCAATTCTCCTTCAAATCACAAAAGTTGACTTTTTCGATTGTTGACTTTATTTTGGGGTTGACTTTTCCATGTTGACCTCCTAATCAAAGTGTTACAACCAAATGATGGAATTAGGGGTGGTTCTTGGAATTCTAGGGACTTGAAAGAAAAACGTACCTTGTTTAGGGGGCCAGGACAAAATTAGGTGTCTATACTTAATAACTATTATTATCGTACTAACATGAAGGAAAACCTTGTATCACTAAGGAATAGTGATAGGTTTGCATTATTAACTACATATCCCTTGTCCAATATGATTGACTCTTGGGCATATACTAATAGTCTCAATAGAAGCTCATCTTGATTGAGGAAAGGCTTAAGGCAATTGAGGGGATGGATGAGTATGGGAGAATTGATAACAATGAGCTTAGTTTGGTCTCTGATCTTGTGGTACCATACAAGTTTAAAGTCCCATATTTTTAGAAGTACATGGGACCAAGGATCCATAAGCTCATTTAACTATGTTTTGTATAAAGATGATCGGCCATACACACAATCGAAAATTGCTTATACATTGCTTCCATGATAGTCTGACTAGACCGGTAGCAAAGTGGTACAATCAACTGGCCAGAATTGCATCCGATCTTGGAAGGATTTAGCGAGAGCATTCATGGCTGAGTATAAGCACATGATGTTAATGTAAGCCCTGCAAACAATCACATTTGAGTTTGTTGAAACACTACTAGTTTTATTTCATGTATTGCACATTATTATTTGTAATTTATAATAGAGGTATTCTTTTATTAATAAGATGTTTTTGATAATGTGTTAAGCAACTTATTAGGATAAAGCCTGAGAAATACATTAGGCCTTGCAAAGGAGTTGTAAGGAGTTACAAATATGAGATCCTTATGCATCAAAGTCATGTTTCCAAAATAGTTCCAGGTCATTGTATTGTCGAGACAAGGCATTGACAATGCAGAAAGACTAGTATATGCTAAACCATCATTCTTTGGAAGCATGCAACTGATCTCATTGATTAAAGTATAAAGATACTTATGGATAGCATATAGGTGCTTGTTTAGATGAACAAGTTCGCTAAACATGACCTGCTATGAGAGTTCCATTTGGTATTTCACCCAAGTGTCTATGAAAATACTCTCATGTGTTAGTAGTTTAAGTAATCTCGTGACTTGAGACACCAGGTCATCTTATGTGTGAATTGTCATGCTTTGATTTCATTTGAACAGGTCCCAAGAAGGGATGCCTAGGGTAGGGTGATTTTGGGTATGACATGAAGCACATGAAGATGGATAAGTGGTGAAGAGAGGATTCATCACCCTAGTGATATAGAAGGGATATATCTCACTTGTTCCTGGCATATGATTAACTCATGAAATCATTGGCCAAGGCAATTATGGGAGTTATTAAAAAAGCTGCAGGACTAATTTGGGAGGAGTTAGAAAGTAGACATTGCATGATGCTTTCTATCCTTCAAGGTATTTGATAAAAGGATCAAATTACACTAACATATTGTACACTGAAAGGTTAGTCCAAAACAATTTGACATTACAAACATTTGGATGGCATGTATTGCTAGATGCCACTCATGGTTTATAGACATGAATTATAAATAATTTGTGATTATTGCCAACATGTTAGAAGCCTAATTGGTCACAAACAATAAGGTGAAATTAAGAAATTAAAATGGTTGGACCTAATTGATTAAATTTATAATTTATCAATAAGGGCTTAATTAAATGGTATAATTAAGTGGAAGGACTTATGTGAAATTACACAAGAGTTGTGTTATAGCTCTAAGTTTATAAATATCCAAGTGCTAGCTATCCCCTATAATGAGAAGAGGAATTGCAGCAAAAACCCAGAGAACCCATACCATGTGTGCCGTAATTTTCAAGAAACAAAAGAAAATTGTTTTCTTTCTTCATTCTTCTTGAGTGTTATTTGGCCTAAACTTCTCAAATTAAGGGTGGAGTTTATGAAATCTAGTCTACTAGCATAGAACTCGGTTGGCACTCGAATCCTACCTTAAAGAATGATTTTTAAAATCAAATGTGTGGGTTACTGTTAGAGGTTGGACATTTGAACGGCTTTGGTTTGTGATAACCGGGCCTTTGTTGTGCAAGTATCAAGAGGTGGTGGTAGTGATTGAGAATTTCAGAAATCCTAATTCTTGGTGTCGATACGTGATCCTTCCTTCGCGGGGGGGGGGGGTAGAACCCGCTCGAGTGATGGGGAAAAACAGGCAGAGGAAAAGACGACTTAATTCCTCTTGAAATAAAGGTCGAGGGTATGAAAACGACCTCGAAAAAAGAAATGGAGTTGCCACCAATCTTTTTTGGCTAGGTGTGATCGGTCATCTATTAAAATTGGTTTTTATAAAATATTTTAAAATTAATTAAAATATTTTTAAAACCAATTTTTGTAGTCTGTGCTTTGAACCAGAGAAAAACAAGTGTGGGTTCGGGAATCGGTTACGCGCTGGGAAGGATTAGCTCCCCCCACAACGCCTGTATAAAACGGTACCTTATTAGTCGTGTGTTATCTCGAGTCTCGGTGAAAAGTCGATTTTAAAATTGGTGCTTGTGAATAATTCCCTTAAATTTTCATTTTTTTTATTTGAAAATAATCTAAAATTCACTAGCATAAAATTTTCCATATTTTTCGACAGACTCAACAAAAAATGGGATTTTTTCTTGATTTTAAAATTCTCCAAATCATCTTCATTTTAAAAAGAATATTTTGTTATTAATGATAATTGATGATATCCTCCTCGACAGACCCATTTGTCTTTCAATGTATTTTAAAATTATAGAAAATGACCATGAATATGCAAAAATGCTACTAAGATAAAAATTAAATAAGCATGCTCATTTATCATGATTGTAGGCACCTAATTTTGTCCGAGCCCCCTAAACCAGGTAAGTTCCTCCTTGTACTTCTCATAATGCAAATAAACTCCCCTCATCCCATAGATGGTCCTCCAAGACTTGTGATTCAGAGTTCAACATGAAAAAAGTCAGCTCCAAAAAAGTCAACCCCAAAAAGTTAACTACTAAAAAAGTCAACTCTTAGTCAAAATCAAGATTGAAGGTTTAATTGAACAATGGTGAAAAAATTTTGATGATCCAAGGTCTAACGAAAGATGTAGATTTCGAAAGATGGGTTACAAAAATTCAGTATAGGGGAATACCTAATTCGGTAAATTTGGGGAAAACTATAGAGATGGCCCGACTCGGTAAAATTAAAGCCCTAGTTAATGAAGAATGAATAAACAAGAATATCCCAAGTCCCAGTTTGAAGTGGATCCCAGGGAAGAGCCGGTTAGAAGAAAAACGAAAAAACGAAAAACAATTCTCGGTATGGAAAAGGGGAAAGCTAAATCGGAGGGGAATTTGATCGTAAAAATTGGGTGTTTTCATACCAACTCCAATTTAATATATAACAAAGGCAGTGGAAAAAGAAAATCAGGAAATCGAACCCGTTTTGAGTAAAATCGAGGTTTCTGGGGTTAAAGGGCAGTCTTAAAAAATTCGAGAAAAATAGAATCCGAGATCGGAAAAATATGAAAACTTCCAGATCTGAGTTTTATATTGTATGGAAGGTATCAGTGAAGAAAAATCTGGAATTGGAGCTCGAATGAAAAAAGACAAAGTTTGGGTGCACTAACCCGAAATTCCAAGAGAAAATTTCGGGAAAAATAGGAAACGAGTTCTAAAAAATATGAAAACTTCCAGATCTGAGTTTTATATTTTTTGAAAGGTATTGGTGAAAGAAAATCCAGAATCGAAGCTCAAATGAAAAATGACAAAGTTTGGGTGCAGTAGTCCGAAATTCCAAGAGAAAATTCAGGGAAAAATAGGAAACGAGCTTAGAAAATTATGAAAACTTCCAGATCTCAATTTTATAATATTTGGAAGTTAGTGGTGAAGAAAAATCTGGAACTAGAGCTCAAATGAAACAGGCTAAATTTGGGAGGCACTAAACCGAAACTTTTATAAAAAACAAATCTGAGAAAAATAGAAAACGAGCTCCAAAAATTATGAAAACTTCTAGATCACAATTTTATATTTATTTGGAGGGATTGGAGATGGAAAATACAGAATTGGGATCCGTTTGCAATTAAATTAAGTTTGGGGGCTAAAATATAATTTTATCGAAGAAACTAAAAAAGTGTAACAACCGAGGTTACGTACAATAATGTAAAGTTAAATCCCAAAAATTTTAAGGACAAAATTGGAAATTGGTAAGAAGTTATAAGTGAAGGAAATAAAAGAAGAAAGGATCAAATTGAACAAATTAAAAAGTTTAGGGGCTTAATGGTTATTTATAAAATTTGAAGGACCAATGTGCAATTATACCAAAAATTTAAAAATATCTCTTAAGTTTATTTTATCTCTTGAAAACTCTAGAAATTTTCTTCCTCTCCCAAGTAGCAGTCGGCCTCGCCTATCCTCCCTCTCTCTCAAAATTCTCTTTAAACAATTCCACAAAAATCTCATCAACAATCACATTCAAGGTTAGTTTCTTGATTTATTCTTCCTTTTTTTAGATATTCTACGTGAATATGTTAAGATCTTAGCACCATAAACATGTTAAGGTCTGAAATGCATCTATTAAGTATGAGTTTTACTCACCTTTGGTAAGAATTAAAAGGATTTGAAAGCATGAACAAGAAAATGGGAAGAAAAAGCAAAACAGGGGAAGTTGAGCATGCTTGCTGTTCGGATTTTCTGGGTTCTGCACAGCTGGGTTTGTATTTTTTTGATATTTTTCCTAGAAACTAGACTTCATTACTAGAATTTTGGTTTTTTAATCACCAAAAACCAATAAGCGATTAAAAAGATAAAATTTGGTGAAGTTGGCTGTTCTGTGATGACCCCTGTTTCGGCATAGTTTCAGGATTTATCAAATTTGATCAAGATTTTTTTCTAATTGTCTAAGTTAGTTATTTTATTCATAAACTAGACTTATTTATTGAGATAAACCAATTGGAATCACTTTAAAATTCCTTACCAAACTCAAGTTATGATTTTCTAATCTAGCTTGATAGTAAGGAATCTATTGCTTAAGAGAAATATAGTACTAAATGATGGTTATGGATTATGAAAATCTCTAAGGCATGGACTACTAGAAAGCAATTTGATAAGGACATGAATATGGATTTGAATTATGGAGAAAATGATTATGGAAAAAATGATATTAAAAATTAAGGATATGTTGTTTTGAGTATGAGAAATTAGTATTGACTATAGGGTAGATTAATGGGCCTTAAGTTGCATTCATGATTGTGTAATGCTTTATCATGATATCGTTAATCTCTAGGCCACGTGGATCCAACGTCACCTGTGGATCCCGAAGTTTCAGATTGAGGTGTACAGTGAGATCATCTCAAGGATTGTGAGTAGACGACAACTATAGTTATTTGAAATTTCTTTAATTATAATTATAATTTTTTTAGCATGATATTTATTTTATGTATTAAAGGTATATACGATATATAATCATATGAATTGATTTTTTATTAAAGTACATTTATTTCAAGAAATATTATATCGAGTAAGTTGGTTGATTTATGAAATATGATTATATATAGAATTTGACGTACATGGTTTTGGCTCCACCTGACTTAATGTATGAGATTATACCCTTGATCGGAATAGGGGAGCTGCGTGCTACGCCATTGTGGCGGGAGCCATCTCCAGAGTCCCAATTCCGTGATATTATACTAGGGTATGGGAGCTGCGTGCTACGCCTTTGTGGTGGGAGCCACCTCCAGTGTCTCTATCCCTTTATATTAGCCTTTTGGGGGCACATCATAGCGACACATATGCCTTTGGGGCGTCCTATGGTGGTATTGGCCTTTGGGGCCGGCTACTAGTATGCCTACATGGACATTGCCTGATTATTTCATGGATGTATTCTTATGCATGATAGTAAGTTGGAGCCCAACTATATGTAACTTGATTTTCTTTACGGATTTTATACATTGATTTAATATTATAATATTGTTATACATTTGAAAACTTTGCTACATCTTTGAATTACTCATTATGGTTTTACTATTATTTATTTTGAAAATGTCAATTATGCTTTACAGGTTACCATTATAGTTTTCACACGCTTTAAATGTTGTCTACTTATTGAGATATTCATATATCTCACCTCTTCTTATTTCTCATTTTCAGGACAGAGTTAGGTGTCGGGATTGCTGCCTTCCTCTACTCTTCGCTTCAAGAGTATATTGACGTGGTGGGCATCATATCTAAATTTCTAGAAGATTTGATCTCTTGATGTTTTTATCTAGTAAACCTTGCTGAGATAGGTTTACTTCTAGATATATTATATATATTTAAAGATATGAGTCAATAGATCAATATGTTTTGACTTGAGCATAAATTGATCATGGAAATTTTTTGAATATGCTCGGATATATGTGATAATAGTATTGAAAAATATTGCTGGTTGATGATATGAATTGAGTGTTATTTGCAGGAGGGTTATAGTTGAGATAGAAAGGAATCTCTGTCGAATTTTAGGTAGATTATCCGGACATGGTTTTTCAAAAAGGGCCATTTTGCAAATCAAAAAATGAGGAAATTGCGGGAACATTCTAGACCATTTGGTCAACTCATGAGGGAATAATGGCTAAGATTTGATTAATTTTATTCAATGGCCAAGATTGAGTTGCAAGAAGACATTTTTAATCTTTGGCTAATTTCCTTGTGATCATGCCAAGTGGCCAAGATATTTTGTAAAAGGATGAGCACATTCTTAGCTAGCATTTTCAGCCAACTCATGAGGGGATGGCTGATCATTTTGATCAATGGCCAAGATGAGGTTGCAAGATGACATTTTTATAATCTTTGGCTAGTATACCATGTGATGGTGCCATATGTCTTGGAGATGAAAAAAGATAAGCACATCCTCTCTAATATGGGGAGAGAGGAAGATTCATTTTTTTTTGGGAGAAGGCATTTCACTCTAGAGAGAAAAGAATGAGGAAAAAGAAAAGAGAGAAAAAAATTTGGCAACTTTAATTTGGAAAGCAAAAGCTAGGTGACTATCTCTTCCTTTCTTCTTATTTAATGTTTTTCTTTGATATTACTTGCTTGCTTGGTTGTGTTCATCTTTTCACTCATGGTTGATCTATTATCATATGATTGTGGGCCGTCATACCATGCCTTTCATGACATTTCAACTAGGTTTTGGGCCAAGATCAACCAATGATCTTAAGCCAAAAACCTTTTGTCCATGATAGTTGAGAGAGTAATAGTCTAGATTGGGTATTCTGACTTTGTGATTTTATTTCACTACTCATCCATGGTCAAAATAATATGATTTTTTTTACCACATGCAGTAGTTATTTAGGGGATACCATGGTATTTTTTTTCACGATTTTTAGATATTTTTATCATCGTTGAACAAATGTCTTTTGACAAATCAGTTTTAACTCACAATCTTGATTTTTGGTAAATTTCGGTCATAATATCCATGCTCCAAAAATTAATCTAATTTTTTCCCATGTATATCAACATGTAGGTCTCCTCTAACTTTTACAGATTTTTCTGAAGTTTTTTAGAAAGGCAAAAAAATAGGTTTTCAAGACTGCCTGTGAGAGTCAGAGTCGTTTTTTTAGAAATAATAATTTTCTATTTTGGTTAAATCAGTCATAGTATTCATGCTCCAAAAATTAAGATGATTTTCCCCCATGTATATCAACATGTCATAGGTCTCCCCTAATTTTTTTAGATTTTTTGAAATTTTCTAAAAGGGTAAAAAAATCGGATTTCAAAACTGGTTGTGAGAGTCAGATTTATTTTCAAGAAATAATAATTTTCTATTTTTGGTTAAGATAATTAGAAGAGGTTGATTTCGGACTTTGGCTACTGCCTTTAGTTGATTTCTATGTCATTTCAATCATAAAATTTGATTTTATAAAAGTCGGGTCAAGGATAGTCAACCCGAATTTCAAAACTAGTTAAATAGAGCCTTTTAAAAGGATGGAGTTTCGGCCATGAGGCCATTTTCATCCAAAAATTCCATTTTTTTTTTAAATCCGAGCCCAAAGTATTTCGATTTTGAAAATCCAATTTAAGTCTCTTCCAAAGGTAGTCGGATACCTTTTTAGGTATACGGATGTCCTTACCTCAAGGATGAAATACATCTTCATGCATTGCATTTTTCAAAATGTTTTAAATCTTAATTTAACATAAAACGTGTGTTTCAATTTCCTAAACATTTGGCGAGTATTAGTTCTTAATCTTTGCCGGGTTGCCAGGGAGGTTACAAAATTCTTCAACGCACGTGTTTATGAAATTGAAAGATATTGGATTTTGTTTTATTCAGAATCATATAAATATCATAAGAAAGAAATATTTTTCGAGCTTTACCGGGTTTGCGGGGGAGTGTGATAATATTTTTCGATTTATGCTATTTGTATGATTCCTCACATGAAAATTCTATGTCCATGAATATTCCATGTTGATGTCATTTTATATTCATGTTGCCATAATTAGATTTTGCCATGTCATTTGTTCATATTTCATGTCATTCATCCATATGTCGTGTCATTTAATTTATGTCATGTCATTTTTCATTATGCCATGTCATTTTCTATGTCATTTAGGCATTAGGTTATTTTTCACATGCCATGTCATTTTTTATTATGCCATGACATTTTTCATGTCATTTAGATATTAGGTCATTTTTCATATGACATGTCATTTTTCATGACATTTAAACTTTAGGTTATTTTCATTATGCCCTGACATTTTCCATGTCATTTAGATATTATGTCATTTTTCATATGACATGTCATTTTCCATGACATTTAAATTGTAGGTTATTTTCAATATGTCATGACATTTTCTATGTCATTTTTATATTATGTCATTTTTCATATGACATGTGATTTTCCATGATATTTAGATATTAGGTTATTTTCATATGCCATGACATTTTCTGTGTCATTTAAATATTATGTCATTTTTCATATGACATGTCATTTTCTATGACATTCAGATATTAGGTTATTTTCATATGCCATGACATTTTCTATATCATTTAAATATTATGTCATTTTTCATATGACATATCATTTTCCATGACATTTAGATATTAGGTTATTTTTATTATGCCATTACGTTTTCTATGTCATTTAAATATTAGGTCATTTTTCATATGACATGTCACTTTACATGACATTTAAACTTTAGGTTATTTTCATTGCTGGTTGTTCATGAATTTCTACATTCCCCACATGATTTTTGACTTAAGCCAATCAATGGCTCAAAGCCAAGCTCTTTTGAGCATGCTTCTGGAAAATTAAAAGTTGCACTACTTGAATTTTCTGACTTTAGGGTTTAGGTCTCTTCCAAAGGTAGTCGGATACCTTTTAGGTATACGGATGTCCTTGCTTCATGGGAGAAATACATTTTCATGCATTGCATTTTTCATGTTCATGCATGTTCCATGATATCTAATTTTTGCTATCTTAGTCATGTTAATTCCATATGTATGAATATTTCATAGTGATGTCATTGCTTTGATTTAAATTTCATGTTGTTATCTTGGTTATGATATAAACATGGATATTCTATATAATGTCATTTTATGCTTTTTGCCTTTTCATAATTTCCTTTGCCATATCATTTAGATTTTGCCATGTCTAGCATGCCATGTCATTAATTCTTTTGCCATGTCATTTAGATTATGCCATGTCAAGCATGCCATGTTATTAATTCTTTTACCATGTCATTTAGATTATGCCATGTCATCTAGATTTTGCCATGTCAAGCATGCCATGTCATTAATCCATATGCCATGTCATTCACTCTTTTTCCATGTTATTAGTAATGATTTGCATATTCATAATCATCTTTTCTTAAAAATGATTTCTAATGCAATAAAGATAATCATGCTTTTCAAAACAAGGTTATTCCCGAGTTAAAATAATTCACGAGTTCTCTGTTGGGTTTGTCGGGGAGGATATTATCAATTATCATTAACAACGGATTATCTTTCTTTCAAAAAGAGAGTGATTCAAAGATTTTCCAAATAAATAAAAATTCCTATTTTTTACCGGGTCTGCCGAGGAATATAGAAAATTTTTATAGTAATGAATTACGGATCATTTTCAAATTAAAAATGGGATTATTTTTCTTTACAATGGGAATTGCTTTAAATGTCAATTTCAAAACCGACTTTTATCGAGACTCGAAATAACACATGATTAATAAGGTACCGTTTTATACGGGCGTTGTGGGGTGCTAATCGTTCCCCGCACGTAACCGATTCCCAAACTTGCTTCTTTGATTTCTCTGATTTAAAAGCGCAAACTTCGAAATTGATTTTTAAAATTGTTTTAATTAATTTTAAAATGTTCTATAAAACTAGTTTTAATAGGTGGCTGATCACACCTAGCCAAAAAAGATTGGTGGCGACTCCATTTCTTTTTCGATGTTGTTTTCAAACCCTCATTTTATTTTAAGAGAAATTAAGTCGTCTTTTCCTCTGTTTCTCTAATGTCACACTTAACGAGTAATGTCTCGCGATGAGACTTGTTATTTTTTAGGTTACGACAATGATATGAAAAATATTTTATTATGACCTAGTAAAAGAAATAATGACATGTGAATGAAATTGACATGGCATATGGATGGCAAGGTATATAGATGACATGGCATAAGAATGAATGTCATGTGAATGAAATAGACATGGCATACAAAATGACATGGCATATGGATGACATGGCATAAGAATGAATGCTATGTGAATGAAATCGACATGGTATAAAATGATGACACATCATAAGAATGAATATCATGTGAATAAAATCGACATGGCATAAATAATGACGTGGCATAGGTATCATGGCATATGAATGAATATCATGTGAATGAAATTGACATGGCATACAATATGACATGGCATACAGATGACATGGCATAAGAATGAATGCTATGTGAATGAAATCGACATGGCATAAAATGATGACATGGCATATAGATTACACAACATAAGAATGAATGTCATGTGAATGAAATCGAGATGGCATACAAAATAACATGGCATATGGATGACATGGCATAAGAATGACATGGCATAGGAATAAATACTATGTGAATGAAATCGACATGGCATACAAAATGACATGGCATATGGATGATATGGCATAAGAATGAATGCTATCTGAATGAAATCGACATGGCATACAAAATGACATGGCATATGGATGACATGGCATAAGAATGAATGTCATGTGAATGAAATAAACATGGCATAGATGACATGGCATAAAATGATGACATGGCATAGGTGACATAGCATGAAATGATGACATGGCATAAAATGATGACATGACATAAAAATGATAACATGGCATAGGTGACATGGCATAAAATGATGACATGGCATACATGATGACATGGTATAAGAATGAATGTCATGTGAATGAAATCAACATGGCATACAAAATGACGTATTAATGACATGGACAAGTGTCAAAGCATGAGGATGAATTTCTTTAAGAATAACTCGAAATTTATTAATACCAAAATCTTTTCATGTTCCCCAACAAACCCGGCAAAACATAGAAAGTTTTATTTATTTCAAAAAATTTCGAATCATTTTTGTTTTAGAAAATGGTATTCCTTGGTTAATAATTAATGATATCCTCTCCGGCAGACCTAGCAGAAAAAATCATGAATTATTTAAATTCGGGAATATTGCCATATTTATTAAAATGTTGTGAATGTGCAAATTGACATTAAGGCATGCATGAACGAAGACATGATATTGTAATGTGGAAGATGAGATGATGACATGGCATAAGATTGACATGGTGTCGCAACCTAAAAAATAACAAGTCTCATCGCAAGACTTTATTATTTGTTAAGCGTGACATTAAAAAAAATCGAGGAAAACTCGACTTAATTCCTCTAGAAAAATGAAGGTTTTGAAAATAACCTTGGAAAAGACATGGAGTCGCCACTAATCTTTTTTTGGCTAGATGTGATTGGCCACCTATTAAAATTGGTTTTATAAAACATTTTAAAATTAATTAAAATATTTTTTTAAAAGCAATTTCAAGTCTGCGTTTTAAACCAGAGAAATCAAAGAAGCGGGTTCGGGACTCGGTTACGTGTGGGGAAGGATTAGCACCCCCACAATGCCCGTATACAACGGTACCTTATTAATCATGTGTTATCTCAAGTCTTGGTAAAAAGTCGATTTTTAATTTAGTATTTCAAGTTAATTCCCAATTTAAAGAAAAATAATTCCATTTTTAATTGAAAATGATCCGGAATTTATAAATTCAAAATTTTCCTATATTCCCCAACAAAAGTGGCAAAATATAGAAATTTTTATTAGTTTTGAAAAAATTTCGAATCATTCTCGTTTTAAAAGAAGATATTCCGTTATTAAAGATAATTGATAATATCCTCCCCAGCAAACCCTACAGAGAACTCATGAATTATTTTAACTCGAGAATATCTTTATTTTATTGGAAATCATTAACTTTTTCAAAACATTTTTAAAAATATGAATATGTGTGACATAAATAAAATGACATAGCAAAGTCTAGATAATATAATGCAACCTAAATGGTATGATATAATTTAAATGTCATAGCATATTCTAAATGAAATGAAATATCCTAAGTCATATGATATATTCTAAATGAAATGAAATAACCTAGGTAACATGATATATTCTATATGAAATGAAATATCCTAAGTGACATAATATATTCTATATGAAAAAATGACCTAGGTAACATGATATATTCTATATGAAATGTAATAACCTAAGTAACATGATATATTCTAGAATAAAATGATTTAAATGACATGGAAAATATAAATGATATGAAATATAATCTAAATGACATGAAACATAAAATAATTCTATCATATAATATGTATGGAAATAAAAATAAAAATAATAATAATGTATGATCATAGTATATGCTAAACAATGTGACAAAAATAAATAACTAAATAAAAAGCATAGGATATCATGAAATATTCAAAACCATATATTAAACAACATAACATAAAAAATATAAAAAAAAAATTAACAAAACCATGTAAATTATCATAGAAAAATCAAATATTATATAGTATGCATGAATATGGAAAATGCAATGCATGAGAACGTATTTTTTTCCTTTAATTAAGGAAATTCGTATATCTAAGAAGATATCTTTCTACCTTAGGAAAATATATCAAATAAAATTTTCTAAAAATCAAAATACTTTGTGATTGTTTGAAGACAATTTTGGAAAACTTAGATTAAAAAATAAAAACCTAGCTAAAACCTTTTTAAATGGCTCTAATTTCCTAAGTTTAAAATCCCGGACTTGACCACCCTTAACTCGGGGTTTATAAAATCCTTTTTAGAGTTTAAAAAAAAAGCTTGGAAACTACCCTAAGACAGTAGCTAAACTTCCTAATTAGCCTCCTCTAAATAACTTAGCCAAAATAGAAAAATGATTTTCCTTCAAATTCAAATCTGCCTCCACTATCTAGTTTTAGAACACGAATTTTTAACCTATTTTTAAAAATTCAAAAAAATATAAAAATACTGGAGACTCAGAACATGTAAAACTACACGCGAAAAAATTGGCTTAATTTTTTGATTAAAGATGTCTGCCTAGAAAAATCGTGAAAATACGAGTACTAGGTGAAAAAACTGTTTTGCCAAAACACATCTTTTTTCCTTTGATAAAATCATTTAAAAATCAAATTAAAAATGTTAGAGACTCTCCTAAAGACTCACAAACAATAGCTAACACTTTTGAAAAGTTAGGCAAAAATTGGCTAAGTAAAAAAAAAAATCACAACGGTAGAATAATCAATTTGACAACTCTTTAATTTTCCACAAGTATGCTCAAAATGAGCATGACTTTGAACCATTGATTGGTAAAAGTCATAAATCATGTGGCCATGACATTAAATGCATGAAAATACAGCAAATATGATGTATGAAATGCATGATTCAAAACCAAAATGACATGAAAAATGCATGGCATCAATAAAATGACCTAGACCTAACATGAACTTGCATGGCATTTAATGTAACCTAAGTCTAAAATGCATGACATGCATGATAATGCAAGCACAACCTAAAGCTAAAAAATGCATGGCAAATACAGAAACATATATAGCATACTTAAACAAAATACACAATGATATATCATGGAAATGAAAACATATCAACTAGCATAATAAAAATGCACACATAAAGCATAAGAAAGGGGGTAGCCGAATGGTCCATATAGACATGGCATTTTGACAAACACTTAACGCATTAACATGTGTAGCTAAAGAATAATACTTAAATCATGTAAATATCAAATAAAGGCATGAAAACCAATAGGCATTTTTCACAAACACATGGATTAACAAAATCTAAATCATAAACAAACTTAAACACTTTGAAAACAGAAAATAAAAGATGCAAGACAAGTAAAATAAACATGATAACAAGATAATAAACTCAACAATGGAAACAAGCAAGCTACCAAATCAAAACAAGCTTCATATTTATGTATTTGAAGAAGATTTAAAGCATCAAACTTGTTAAATATCACTAAGAACATGAAATAAAAAACAAAAAAAAAGCAACTATACAAAAACAATGGACCATTCGGCTACCCCTCTAAATCATGAAAAAAAAAATTCTCAAAGCTTTTTCCAAGAAAGTATAAAGAAGAACTTAAAGGAGAAACTTAAAAACACTTATTTTAAAAAGGAAAATAAAAAGAAACCCACCAAAATAGCAATCAAAACGGCAAATCAAGATTAGAAAATCAAGGAGAGTGCAAGAGTATGGTGCTTAAAGCAACCTCTAGAAGCTATATTGCAGGCTTTTTCTCTTCTAACTTTCTTTTCTTTTATCAACTTTTCTTTTTGCCTTTAAAAAATGGAGAGTATTCAGCAAAAATCAAAATATGAATAGAGTCCAAATGAAAGAAAGAACCCCTCCCCCCTTGTAGTGGTCGGCTAGCCCCTTGGAAGAACCTAAGAGGTTCTAGAATTTTTTTTCAACAAATTTGATCCTATGGCCTTCAATCCAAGATGCCTTCTACGTAAGATTCTCACCCTTAGATTAGAATCATCAGCCCTTGAATTATGATGTCATAAAGACGTCATAAATATATTCTTTCTCCAACTATTGGTCCATGCATTGCAAATTCAAAGGCTTGATCAAAAAAATAACTACCTTCCTCTTCATTGTTGGCCTTTTGATTAAAAATCAGAAAATATCTGCCCACCATTAGGCCCTGGCTGGCTGACCCCTCATCTTCCAGCCCATGCTTCATTTTTTTAAAAGCAAGAAAAGTCCTTTTCGATTTCTTGGGTAAAATTACATTTTTGCACCCTGAACATAAATCAATAGCAAACAGACTCCAAACTAAAAAATACTTTTTTAATACTTCTAAAATAGTAAAAAATTGAATTCTGGAGGTTTGCAAAAAATTTCGAGCCCATTTGCTATTTATTTGGATTTTTTCTTCCAAAATTGCCCTTTTCTGCTCCCAAACTTTACCATTTTTTAAACAAGCTCCAAATCCAGATTTTTCTTCACCAATATCTTCTAAAGAATTTAAAATATGATCTGGAAGTTTTCACAATTTTTGGAGCTCATTTGGTTTTTTTTTCGGGATTTATCTACTCGAATTACTACATAGTGAGCCAGGGAATTGGCAATTTTGCAAACGAATTCTGAATCAAGATTTTTCTTTCCCAATCTTTTCAAAATAATTTAATAATGAGATCTGCAAATTTTCAAAATTTTTGGAGCTTCTTTGGTATTTTTCTGAGATTTTTCCTTTTGAATTTTTGCATAAGGGACCCGGGATTTGGCCATTTTGCAAACGAACTCCAAATCTGGATTTTCTTTTGTCAATCTCTTCGAAATTATTTAAGTATGAGATCTGCAAATTTTCAAAATTTTTGGAGTTCATTTGCTATTTTTCCCAAAATTTCCAATTTTGCCCTTTTGCTTCCGAAACTCGGTTTTGCTCAAAACAAGTCCGATTTTCAAATTTTTTTCAAACTGAGCCTTGGGCTATCCTTGTTTGATCACTCCTCATCAATTAGGGGCTTTAGTCTTACCGAATAGTTGCCATTTTTGTAATTCTTCCAAATTTCATCAAAATTCACTAGAAACCCTAATTCTCGATTTGCTTTCCAATTGACTTTTCTTTCAATTTTTATTTCAAGTAGCTTCTCCATTACCCATAGTCAGTGCTTATCTTTCATTTGGAACCTTCAATTTCAACCAATTTTATCGTTTAAGCATTTTTCCCTAAATTCCCCGAATTAGGGTTTCCTTTCTACTAAATCTTCGTAACCCAACTTACGAACTCCATATCTTTCAAAGTAGACCTCGGATTATCAAAATTCTTTCATCATTTTTCAGTTGAACTTCAAATCTTTATTTTGAAAGTGGTTTGACTTTTTTAGTAGTTGACTTTTTGAGGTTGACTTTTTCAAGTTTGACTTTTTATGCTCGACTTTTTAGACATAGTCCCGGAGTACCACCTGCAGGATGAAAAAAGTCTTTTTACATTCTGAAACACCAATTTAGGAAGAAAACATACCTGTTTTAGTGGTTAGGACAAAATTAGGTGTCTACAACTGCCCCTCTTTGGCTATTGCTGAGAATCAGGAATCAGGCAAAGATAAACAAACACTAATTTTGTCCGGTTAGTAAAATCACATGTGAAGGAAAGGGGAAAGGGGTTTTCATTTTTTCATTCATTTTTTTGTTGTTGAAAAAGCTGTAAATTGAAGATTTTGTCCTTAAATTGAGTTCCCTGACTAAGCAAGGCTCGACCCATCTTAAGGAAACGAGTTCGATTTGCAAGAGAAGATAAGACCTCGACGATTGTCTCGGGGGCTTAACTTGTCTTGTGCTAAGCTGTGTTTAAAATTCTAAGTATCTCCTCCAGAAGCTTCGGCTATCACCACCAAAGACTTGGTCAAGCAAATGTAAAACTCTAGATATCTCCACCACAGGCTTTGGCTATCACCACCAAAGACTTGTTCACTTTTAAAGCTGAATTTTTTTGGATATCTCCATCAAAGGCTTTGGTTATCACCACCAAAGACTTGTTCGTTGTTTAAAACTGTAAAAACTCAGGAAACTTGTGCCTGGAGGTCTTAAGAATGGTGCCCGGAGGCCTTACCCGTGATTTAAAAAATTATGCCCGGATGTCTTAAAAATGGTGCCCGAAGGCCTTACCCATGATGAAAATACCTTGACGATGGTCTCAAGGCTCGACTCATTTGATAAACAGAATGAATTTGATTTAAAACAAAAGGAAATACCTCGACGGTGGTCTCAAGGCTCGACTCATTTGATAAAACATAATGAATTCGATTTGAAACAAAAGGAAATACATCGACAGTGATCTCAAGGCTTGACTCATTTGATAAAACAGAATGAATTCGATTTAAAACAAAAGGAATTATCTCGACGATGGTCTCAAGGCTCGACTCATTTTATAAAACAGAATGAAATCGATTTAAATCAAAAGGAAATACCTCGACGGTGGTCTCGAGGCTCGACTCATTTGATAAAACAGAATGAATTCGATTTAAAACAAAAGGAAAAACCTCGACGATGGTCTCGAGGCTTGACTCATTTGATAAAACATAATGAATTCGATTTAAAACAAAAGGAAATACCTCGACAATGGTCTCGAGGCTCGACTCATTTGATAAAATAGAATGAATTCGATTTAAAACAAAAGGAAATACCTCGATGATGGTCTCGGGCTCGACTCATTTTGAAGTAGAACGAGTTCACTTTGGGGAAGTCAAAGTTTTCCTGATTTTTGCAATGTTAGCTAAATGCAATGATGAGAATGACATGCTTTGCAAATGCTTGTATGTTTCCTAAGAATGAATGCAATCAAATGATTCTTTAAGGTTCTTGGATTATCCGACTTCATGACGGAGTCTTCAATTGTTCACTGATGCCCCACTTAAGGAATCCTAAACTCAAGATAACTTGTCAAACAGTCTTAGTTTCTGACTTTCGCTGAAATTCATAAATTTTTTGACTTTGTGATGGAGTCTCCAACACGTTCACTGTTTTCTTTTACTTGGTGAATTTTCCATCAAGATTAGTGGTTTCCAAACTTTTTCTAAGATTTAAATCTATTCCTTAGTAATACTCTAAATTTCTTTATTTAAAGACTTTTATGCCTACTAATCATCATTCAATCTTATAACAAATAAGTTGCAATTTCAAAAATATATGAAAGAAAATATGAAACAAGCAAGATGTCATGAAAAGGATAACAAGAATTTATTGCAACAAATGATTTTTAAAATTATAAAAGTGAATATCAAGGATATAAGAAAAAAATGTAATGTTATAGGTTATAGATGCCCCAGATGCGGAATATCTTGGACCCCTCTTTTTAAAACCATTTGAAATTTCTCTTGAACGAGAAATTTACTTGGGTAACCCCTCGGCTTCCGTAGTTACGTCAGACTGAGTTGTTCTCTTTTCCTGTGATTTTCAGATATTTTCTTCCCCTTTACACGGAGCATTAATTCAAACTTTAATCAGTACCTGAGCCGTCCTTTGCGGGTTTTCAACTCAAGTGTCCTCCATTCAGTATTAAGTCACCCTTTGAAGGTTTTCGGCTTAAAACTCTCCTTTTACATTCTTTTTTCATTTTCATTTTTTTGTTTTCTATTTTTTCTTGTATTCTACCATGCATCTGAGAATTCTAAATGCTTCCAAGGTAAAAATATCAATTCAAAAGATGGGATGAATTCTGAGAATAATCTTTCAAATTAAATATCCATGCTTGATCAAAATGGGCTTTTAAAGCACGTAATGTAGGCCAAGGCTCAGGTTTAGAAAGAAAGGATAAATAGGCCCAAAATGTGTTTAAGGGTGATTGGATCAAGGATTATTTCTTGAGGAGAGTTCATTCTTGAAACATTTGTCCCTTTTTTGGACTTTCTTTTCTTTTTTTGCTTTGTTGGATTTTATTTGCCATTCTTTGATTTTCACATTTTTTTATGGCTTTCTTTTTGCCATGATTTTTTATTATTTTTCCTTGCATTTAACTTCCAGTGTAGAGGGTGATCCTTGATCAAGGTTTAAAGAAAGAAATAATTCCTAAGGCTCAAAGGGGTGACTAAGGATAATTTATTCTTAGTGAAAGGAATATGAAAGATGGCCATTCATCATATCAAGCATGAATATTCTCATTAAAAAGCAATCCATAAGGGAGATAGATATATAGAATGTTCATTTTTACGCTTGGAATCATTCAAATTTCCATGTGCACAACATCACTTTTTTTTTCAAGCATAATACTTTTTCAGTTCATCAGCACTCACGGGATTTTCGAAATCCTCCCCGTCCATCCGGGTTGGAATCAATGCTCCTCCAGAAAAAGCTCTTTTTACAACATAGGGCCCTTCCCAATTTGGAGCCCATTTTCCTCACGGGTCCTTCACTATAGGGAGAATTTCCTCAGTACCAACTCCCTATCTCGGAACTGTCTGGGACGGACCTTCTTGTTGTGGGCTCGAATCATCCTTTTCTGATACAACTGCTCGTGACAAATTGCTTTCAATCTTTTCTCCTCGATGAGATTTAGCTGTTCATAACGAACTCTAACCCATTATGCCTCTTCTAGGCCAACCTCCATCAAAACCCGAAGTGAAGGGATCTCAACTTCAATAGGTAGCACTACTTCCATCCCGTATACCAAAGAAAACGGTGTTGCCCCTATCGATATGCTAATCGAAGTACGATATACATGAAGAGTATAAGGCAAGATCTCATGCCAATCCTTATACACATCAGTCATCTTCTCAACAATCTTCTTGATGTTCTTGTTAGCTGCTTCTACTGCCCCATTCATCTTCGTACGGTAAGGTGCCGAATTATGATATGTGATCTTGAACTGAGTACACACTTCTCTCATCACCTTATTGTTTAGATTGAGAGCATTATCTTAAATAATTCTTGCTGGCAATCCATAACGGCATATGATTTCTTTCTTAACAAATCTGCATACCATCGACTTTCTTACATTTGCATAGGAAGCAGCTTCTACCCACTTTGTGAAATAATCGATGGCCACCAAGATGAAACGATGTCCATTTGAGGTTTTTGGGGTAATAGGCCCGATCATATCCATTCCCCACATTGAAAATGGCCATGGTGAAGTCATGACATGCAATGGTGATGGCGACACATGGATCTTGTCCGCATATATCTGGCATTTATGGCACTTCTGGGAATAACTGAAACAATCTCCTTCCATTGTCAACCAATAATACCCTGCTCTCATAATCTGCTTAGCAAGCATGTGACCATTAGCATGAGTGCCATATATCCCTTCATGGACCACTTCTATAATTCTTTGAGCTTCGGCAGATCTGACACATCTCAATAAGACTTGGTCTTTTCCTTTCTTGTAGAGAATCTAACTGTCTAGAACAAAACCCATTGCTAGCCTTCTCAGAGTCCTTTTGTCATTTCCTGTTGCTTGTTCTAGATTCTGTTGACTGTTGATGTACTGCAAGATGTCGTTGTACCAAGGGAGGCCATCTACTTCTTCTTCAATACTCAGACAGTGGGCAGGAGACTCATATATACTCATCTTTATTGGCACAACTTCAGCCCCTTCATTCACTTTAAACATTGATGACAAAGTGGCCAGAGCATCTGCCATTCAGTTTTCTTCTCGAGGGAAGTAATTGAAATTCACTTCTCCAAATTCCTCCAATAAACTCAGTATGAGTTCTTGGTATCGGATTAGCTTCGTATCTCGGGTTTCCTATTCTCCCCGTAGCTAGTATATCACTAGGGCTGAGTCTCCGAAAACTTCCAATACTTTGATATTTCTATCCACTGCAGCACGAAGGCCCATAGTACATGCTTCATACTCAGCAGTATTGTTTGTACAATCAAAATCCAATCTAGTAGTGAAAGGATAATAATCTTCTTCTGGGGCTATGAGGACTGCACCGATTCCATGCGCCATGGCATTGGATGCACAATCAAAGTATATTTTCCATACTTTCTTCTTCAGGGGAGCCTCATCTGCTTGCGAAACATACATCAAATCTTCATTTGGGAAGTCAAAGTTCAAAGGCTCATAATCTTCCACTACTCGACTTGCTAAAAATTCAGCCACTACACTGCCCTTGATAGCTTTCTAAGTTACATATACAATATCGTATTCTGACAATAAAACCTGCCATCTTGCTGTTCTCCCTGATAAAGAAGGTGCTTCCAACATGTACTTGATTGGATCGAGCTTGGCAATCAACCACGTTGTGTGGTATAACATGTATTGTCTGAGTCTTCGAGCAGTCCAAGCTAAGGCACAACACAACTTTTCTATCGGCGAATATTTCAACTCATAATCTGTGAATTTCTTGCTGAGGTAGTAAACTGCCTATTCTTTCTTTCCAGTCTCATCAAGATGCCCCAAAACATAACCCATGGATCTCTCAAATACTAGTAAATACAGTATCATTGGTTTATTCGAAACAGGTGGCATTAATACTGGTGGGTTTGATAGATAATGCTTAACCTTTTCAAAAGCGATCTAGCATTCTTCATCCAATTCTCCTGGATCACGTTTTCGAAGTAACTTAAATATTGGATCACATTTGTCGGTTAACTGAGAAATAAACCGGGCAATGTAATTCAATCTCCCCAGAAAGCCTCTTACTTTCTTTTGAGTACGAGGTGGTGGCAAATTCTGAATGGCCTTCACTTTATCCGGGTCAATCTCAATTCCCTTTTTGCTGACGACAAAACCCAGCAATTTTCTCGAGGTGACTCCAAAAGTGCATTTTGTCGGATTTAGCTTGAGTCAAAACTTTCTTATTCATTCGAAGAGTTTTTTAAGATTCACAATATGCTTCTCTTCTCCTTGTGACTTTTCAATCATATCATCAACATAGAATTCAATTCCCTTATGCATCATATCATGAAACAAGGTCACCATTGCTCTCTGATATGTTGCCCCAATATTCTTCAACCCAAACAACATTACCTTGTAGCAGAATATTCCCCACATTGTGACAAATATGGTTTTCTCCATATCTTTCGGTGCCATCTTAATCTGATTATATACCGAGAATCCATCCATGAAAGAAAATAAAGAACTCTTGTCGTATTATCCACCAGAATATCGATATGGGGCAAAGGGAAATTATCTTTAGGGCTGGTCTTGTTCAAATATCTGTAATCAACACACATCCGCACCTTGCCATCCTTCTTTGGTACTGGAACAATGTTTGCCACCCATTCTGGATACTTTGCCACCTCTAAAAATCCAGCATCAAATTACTTCTTCACTTCCTCTTTTATCTTTAACAGCATGTCCGCCCTCATTCTTCTCAATTTTTGCTGAATTGGCTTGCATTCTTGCCTTAAAGGGAGCTTATGAACCACAATATCCGGATCCAACCCTGGCATATCTTGGTAAGATCATGCAAATACATCCACATATTCTTGGAGCAAAGCTATCAATTCACCCTTTGTTGATGATGACAATGAAGTCCCAATTTTGACCTCCTTTATCTCCTCATCATTTCTCAGATTTATCAGTTCCAATAGTTCCTTATGAGGAAGTACTTGTTTCTCCTCTTGTTCTATTTTCCTTAATAGATCCAAAGGTAGACCATAATCCTCAGTATCTTCGTTAGCCTCAAAATCACTCGTGCAAATGGGTCTTTCAAAATCAATTTCAGAATTACTGACAGAAAGGTCCTCATATTCCACATCCGTACACCTGTAAATAGATGGGGAAGAAACAATATAGAAAAATATATATAATGAAAACAAAATAAATAGCAAAAATGAAAGAATATGGGCACATCAATATGAATAAAATGTATTGTTCCTGTTATTTATTGAATGAAAATGTTTAAACAAAAAGCCCATTACAGAAAAAAAAAACTCGTAATATCTCTGGGTAAAGATAATTAAGAATTTTTTTTAAATCATTACTTTGGAATAGACTTAAAAACTATGGGCAACTCAGTCGCACTCCAATTGGTCAGTCTATATCCTAGTGGAAAAGGTCGCACCATCCAGTTTGCATTGTCACTATCCATCATTTCTTTCCCAGTCATGCAAATCACCATATCCTGAATCTGCCTACCCTTATTCACATGGAACTTTTCAAATGCTTGCTCGATCATTATGAGTACATCCTTTGAATTTTTTTCTCCAAATAGAAAACCAGCAGAGTAGAAGTTGTAAAGGATTGGTGGGAAAGTCATGGGTTCCCATTCAATATCAATACCCGCGAGACGGGCTATCCTCCTTTGTCGGTTCCTTTCAACTTGTTTTCTCTTCTCATGGGCATTCGGAAGATACCCTAAGACAAACCGTTCTTTCTTTTCTACTACTTCCATTGCTCGGGTCATCCCTTGAAGATATTTTCCAAGACCTTTTCTATCCCTGCAACCCTTTTCCACTGTAGTTCTTACTCCCAGCCTTGTGTTCTTGGACAACCTTGGTTTTGGAATTTTTCTTCCTTCAGTGACGAAAACCGTATTTACGAATTCCAAAGACCGAAAGGAATATTATACGGCATCTTCATTGGGTTCAAAATTAAGAGATTCAGTAGATGCAGAGGCTATTATGTCTTATTCTCCTTATACAATGACCAAACGGCCCTTCATCACAAATTTTAGCTTTTGGTGGAGAGATGAGGGTACAGCCCCTGTTGAATGTATCCATGGCCTTCCTAACAAGCAATTATAGGACGGATTAATATCCATGACCTGAAAGTTCACTGTATAGGTGCATGGGCCTATCTCTAAAGGAACCTCAATAGTTCCCATTACCTCTCTCCTGGTACCATCGAAAGCTCTGAGTACTGTGCAACTCGACAGCATATAAGAAATATCAATTGGCAACTTGGACAGGGTTGCCAGGGCATTACATTTAATGAAGAACCATTATCCAGAAGCACCCTTGGTAGTATATGCCCCTTGCAAGTGGTTGTTATGTGAAGAGCCTTTGTGGACCCAATACTATTGGATGGTATTTCATCATAACTGAAATATATATGATCGTCTGCCGCAATGTTTCCCACTAGCCTGTTTAATTTTTCTACCGATATGTTGTTAGCCACAAATGCCTGATTCAACACTCTCAATAGGGCATTTCTATGTGGCTCGGAGTTTAATAGCAAAGATAAGATAGAGATTCTTGCTGGCTGAAGCTGCAATTCCTCAACCACACTATACTCACTATGCTTTATGAATTTTAAGAACCCACAGGCCTTTTTCTCATTCACCGGCTTTTTTATCCTGTTTACCGGGGCTGATCCCCTTTCTACTTTTTTTGACAAATCCATCTCAATATAGATTGGTCCAGCTACTTTCTTCCCTTTGTCTATTCCTCCATTATTTCTTGTTGATCCCTATCAACAACCTCAGGGGCATAACACCTTTCACTTCATGTTAAGTGCCCCACACCTGTAATTTCTTGCTGGCTTGAAGACCCGAGCAAAACCATGCTACAATCATATTTCTATGGTGCAGTTTTGTTTCCTTGTATGAAAAAGGAAGAAGGTAAATCTATGATTAGCTTAGGCGCAATTTCCTCAACAATTGGAGTAGTCTTCTCTGGTTCATCGTAATAGATGATCAAAGGTCTTCCTATTCCATAGCCAGCCGCATTCTCAATAACCTCTACTTCATCCTCTATTTCTTCAAAAAACTGGGCTTCCCCTTCATCCATCATCTTTTAGACTTTAGCTAGAAAGTCTGCGCATCCCTACATGATATGACCTTTACATCCATGGAACGAGCACCAATCCTCCACCCTATTTGCAACCATTTTTAAACTGCCACCATCCTCCACCATTCCCACTTTTACCATTTTGACCCACACTTTTATCATTGGGGTCTTTACTTTGTTGACATGTCGTTTCAACCTTCTTTCTTTCCCTATCAATACTGCATTTACCAGGTTCTCAGCATGATTGGGTAATGGATTTCCTGCTACATTCGGCCCATTCCTTGTCCCAAACTTCACAACCCCAGTATTAATCAAACTTTGGACTTTCTTCTTAAAGGCAATACAATCCTCAGTCGAATGCCCCTGGATCCCGCGTGATATGCGCAGCTAACATTTGCATTGTACCACCTTGGATATGGTGGTGCTAGAGGTTTGAGGTATACAGGTGCAATAAGTTGACTCTGCAACAATTTAGGATATAGCTCACCATAGGTGGTAGGAATCGGATTAAATTGGGGTTTCTGATCATTCCTTGGTGAACGTTGATCATTGCGTCCAGCACCTTGGGTGTTTGGGATAGTGTTTCAGGGAAGATTTATCTGTGGGGATAGGCCAGTTGGAAAAGGCTGTTGTGGTATATTGGTATAAAAAATGGATATTGGGTAAGATGGTTCACATTGGGATAGTAAGGACCATACCCCGGATAAGACGTGTAAGGTGTAGGAGGTGTATAAGATGTATGAGGAGTATAGGGCCTGGGAGATGTGTATGGTGTAGGAGGTGCATAAGGGTATTGATTGAAGATAATTGCATGTGTCTCCTCCTTCTTTGCAGGGAAAACCCCAGACTCACCCCTTTTCATTTTCCCATTCTTAATGGCCGACTCTATCATCTCCCCGGATATTACCATATCCGTAAAGTTCTTGGTGGTATTCCCCACCAGTTTATCATAATACGGTGCCTTCAAGGTATTGATGAAAAGCACTGTGGTTTCTTTGCTAGTTAAACGAGGTTGCACTTGTGTAGCCAGATCCCTCCACCTTTGCGAGTATTCTTTGAAACTTTCAGTGGTCTTCTTTTCCATGTTCTGTAGGGACAGCCTATTAGGTACCATATTAGATACATGCTTATAATGTTCCATGAAAGCCCTGGCTAAATTCGTCCATGAACGAATCTTAGTACGAGTCAATTGATTATACCATCAGGTTGCAGACCTGTCAAGCTATCTTGGAAACAATGGATAAGCAGTTTATCATCATCATCGTGCCCTGTCATTCTTCTGCAATACATGGTCAGATATGCCGATGGGTTGGTAGTTTCGTTATACTTCTCAAAGTCTGGTACTTTGAACTTTGGAGGAATCACCAAACTGTCGCAACCTAAAAAAATAACAAATCTCATCGCAAGACTTTATTATTCGTTATGCGTGACATTAAAAAAACCAAGGAAAAGTCGACTTAATTCCTCTAGAAAAATGAAGGTTTTGAAAATGACCTTAAAAAAGACATGGAGTCGCCACCAATCTTTTTTAGCTAGGTGTGACCGGCCACCTATTAAAATCGATTTTATAAAATATTTTAAAATTAATTAAAACATTTTTAAAACCAATTTCAAGTCTGCGTTTTAAACTAGAGAAATCAAAGAAACGAGTTCGGGACTCGGTTACGTGTGGGGAAGGATTAGCACCCCCACAACTCCCGTATAAAACGGTACCTTATTAATTGTGTGTTATCTCAAGTCTCGTAAAAAAATCGGTTTTAAATTTAGTATTTCAAGTTAATTCCCAATTTAAAAAATAAAAAATAAAAATTCCATTTTTTAATTGAAAATAATTCGAAATTTATAAATTCAAAATTTTCCTATATTTCCCAACAAACATGGCAAAATATAGAAATTTTTATTAGTTTTGGAAAATTTTCCGAATCATTCTCTTTTTAAAGAAGATATTCCGTTATTAATGATAATTGATGATATCCTCCCCAGCAAACCCGGTAGAGAACTCATAAATTATTTTAACTCGGGAATATCTTTATTTTATTAAAAATCATTACCTTTTGAAAACATTTTAAAAGATATGAATATGTATATGCATGACATAAATAAAATGTCATAGCAAAATCTAAATAATATAAAGCACCCTAAAATGTCTTAGCATATTATAAATGAAATGAAATATCCTAAGTTATATGACATATTCTAAATGAAATGAAATGACCTAGGTAATATAATACATTCTATATGAGATGCAATATCCTAAGTCATATGATATATTCTAAATGAAATAAAATATCCTAAATGACATAATATATATCCTAAACGAAATGACCTAGGTAACATAATATATTCTACATGAAATGACCTAGGTAAGATAATATATTATATATGAAATGAAATAATTTGAATAACATGGAAAATATGAATGATATGACATATAATTTAAATGACATGGAATATAAAATAATGCTATCATATAATATGCATGGAAATAAAAATGAAAATAATAACGCATGAACATAGTATATGCTAAATAATATAACAAAAATAATTAAATAAAAAGCATAGGATATCATGAAATATTCCAAATCATATAATAAACAATATAACATAACTCAAAATCATAAAAATATCATAGAAATTATCATAACAAAAATCACATATTATATAAAATGCATGAATATGGAAAATGCAATGCATGAAAATGTATTTTTTCCTTTAATTAAGGAAATTCGTATATCTAAAAAGATATCCGGCTACCTGAGGAAAATATATCAAATTAAATATTCTAAAATCAAATTACTTTGTGATTGTTTGAAAACAATTTTGAAAAGGTTAGATTAAAAATAAAAACTGGGCTAAACCCTTTTTAAAATGGCTCTAATTTCCTAAGTTTAAAATCCCGGACTTGACCACCCTTAACCCGAGACTTAAAAAATCATTTTTAGAGTTTAAAAAGGCTTAGAAACTATCCCAAGTCAGTAGCTAAACTTCCTAATCAGCCCCCTATAGGTAACTTAACCAAAACAGAAAAATGATTTTCCTTCAAATTCAATTCTGACTCCACTGTCCAGTTTTAAGCCAAGATTTTGTATCCTATTTTTAAAAATTCTAAAAAGTCTAAAAAAATAATGGAGACTATGGACATGTAAAACTACACGGAAAAAAATCAGTTTAATTTTCTGATTAAAGATGAATGCCAAGAAAAATCAGGAAAGTATGAGTACTGGGTGAAAAAACTGTTTTGCCAAAAATACATTTTTTGCCTTTGATAAAATCATTTAAAAATCAAAGTAAAAATATTTAAGACTCACAAAATGACTCAAAAACAGTAACTAGGACTTTTTAAAAGTTATACAAAAATTGGCTAAGTAAAAAAAAAATCACAAAGGTAGGATAATCAATTTGACAAACCTTAATTTTCCACAAGTGTACTGAAGAGAGCATGACTTTGAACCATTAATTGGCCTAAGTCATTAGTCAAGTTGCATGGACATGAAATGTATGAAAAAAATACAACAAATATGATGCATCAAATGCATGAATTTAAACCTAAATGTCATAAGAAAAAATGCATGGCATCAATATAGTGACCTAGACCTAAATGAACTTGCATGGCATTTAATGCAACCTAGGTCTAAAATGCATGAACATGCATGGCAAGATAAACCTAACCTAACATCTAAAATATGCATGGCAATAACACAATCACAAGGCATGCTTAAACCAAAAACTCAACCAAATATCATGCAAATGCCAACCTATCAACTAACATAGAAAAAATGAAACACACAATGCAAAATATCATGGTAGCCGAATGGCCTAAGGTTCCAAACAAGCATGGCATTTTCACAAACACTTGGTATACTTAAACTAAATACTCAATCAAATGTCATGCAAATGCAAACCTATCAACTAACATGGCAAAAATGCACACACAATGCAAGATACATGAAGTGACCGAATGGCCTAAGATTTCCAACAAGCATGGCATTTTCACAAACACTTGATATACTAACATGCTCAACTAAAATATAATAATCAAATCATGCAAACACAAAGTAGATATATTAAAACTAACAAACATTTTCACAAACACTTGATATACTAACATGCTCAACTAAAATATAACACTCAAATCATGCAAACACAAATTAGAAATATTAAAACTAACAAGAATTTTCACAAACACTTGATATACTAAATATAAAACATCAACAAATTTAAACATTATGAAGACAGAAAATTAAAAAATGCAAGAACATGATATTTAACTCATAAATGGCAACAAACAAAGCAACCAAATTAAAACATGATTCAAGTATATGAAGTAGAAGAACACTTAAAGCATCAAGATTAAAGAAAATAACATGACAAATTAAAGCAAAACAGTAAATACTAAAAAAATATAGGCCATTCGGCCATGGTGAGGAAGTAAGAAAAAAATGTAAAAAAAAAAAAAAAAACTTTAAGAAAAAGATGAAGAAAGAAATTAAAAGGAATAAAAAAAACACTTATTTAAAAAGAAAACTCACAATCAAAATAGCAAAAATAATAATGGAAAATCAAGAAAGTGCAAGAGTTGGTGATAAATGCAACCTCAATAAGCTATATTTCAAGCTTTATCTCTTCAAACTTTCCTTTCTTTTCTAAACTTTTTCTTTTTGCTTTTAACCAAGAAGAGAAAAACTAAGGAAAACAAGAAGAAATATGAAAAAATGAAGTCTAGAAAAATGAAAATCCTCCCTCCCCCTATAGCTGGCCGAATTCCCCCTCTCTCCTCACCTAGGATGTTGTCATTTTGATTCCAACCAATTTCCATCCAAGGGCTAGTGATTCAAGGTGAAAAATCATGAAATTATCACCCTTAGATTAGTGTATCAGCTGTCCATAATTACAGCTATTCAAGAATAATGTTGACACTCTCCCTCTTCATGCATTGGCCTATATGGCTTAATCACAATGGCTTGATCAAAAAAAATCTCTAACTCACTCATAATTCTTGGCCTTTTGATTGAAAAATCAGAAGCTTCCTCCTTCCTTTGGGCCTTGGCAGGCCAGCACTCTCTTTTCTAGCCTAAGTCTGATTTTTTTAAAGGCCAAAAGAAGCACTTTTCGGTTGCTTGGGTAAAATGACCATTTTGCCCCCCGAATGCAAATAAATGGCAAACATACTCCAAATTCAAAATTTCTTTTTTTAATACTTTCAAAATAAAAAATATTAAATTCTAGAGGTTATCAAAATTTTTCGAGTCCGTTTACTATTTATTTGGATTTTTTCTTCCAAAAATGCCATTTTATGCCCCTACATTTTACCATTTTTAAACGAGTTGAAAATCAAGATTTTTCTTCACCAATCTCTTCTAAATAATTTAAAAGTGTGATCTGGAAGTTTTCATAATTTTTGGAACTCATTTGGTATTTTTTTCGGGATTTATCTGCTTTAATTACTACATAGGGGCCCGGGATTTAGCCATTTTGCAAACGAACTCCGAATCAAGATTTTATTTCGCCAATCTCTTCCAAGTAATTTAAAAATGAGATTTAAAAATTTTCAAAATTTTTGGAGTTCATTTGCTATTTTCCGGGATTTATCTTCTTGAATTATTGCATAGGAGGCCCGGGATTTTGCTATTTTGCAAACGAAATCCGAATCAAGATTTTCTTTCGCCAATATCTTCCAAATAATTTAAAAATTAGATTTGCAATTTTTTAGAATTTTCGGAGTCCATTTGCTGTTTTTCCCAAATTTTCCAATTTTGCCCTTTTGCCTCTAAAACCCGGTTTTGCTCAAAACAAGTTCGATTTTCAGATTTTCTTCAAGCTGAGCCTTGGGCTATCCCTTTTTAATCATTCCTCATCCATTGGGGCTTTATTATTACCAAGTCGAACCAAATCTATAATTCTGCCCGATTTCACCGAAATCCATAAAAAACCCTAATTCTCGGTTTTCTCTCGGATTGACTTTTCTTTCAATTTTTCTTTCAAGTGGCTTCTCCATTACCCGTAGTTAGTGCTTATCTTTCATTTGGAACCTTCAATTTCGACCAATTCGATCGTTTAAGCACTTTCCCCAAATTTCTCGGATTAGGGTTTTTTTTCTACTAAATCTCCAAATCCCAACTTTTGAACTCCATATCTTTCGATGTAGACCTCGGATTATCAAAATTCTTTCGCCATTTTTCAATTGAACTTAAAATCTTGACTTTAAAAGTGGGTTGACTTTTTTAGTAGTTGACTTTTTGGGGTTGACTTTTTGGGGGTTGACTCTTTTCGGGGTTGACTTTTTTTTGAGTTTGACTTTTTATGCTCGCCCTATTAAACTAAGTCTCGGAGTACCACCTGCAGGATGAAAAAAAGTCTTTTTACATTCTGAAACATCAATTTAGGAAGAAAACATACATGTTTTACTGGTCCGGACAAAATTATGTGTCTACAACTGCCCCTCTTTGGCTATTGCTGAGAATCAGGAATAAGCAAAGATAAACCAACACTAATTTTGTACGGTTAGTGAAATCGCATGTGAAGGAAAGGGAAAAGGGGGTTTCTTTTCTCTTTTCCTTTTTTTTTTCATTTCTTCATTTTTTTCATTTTTTTCAATTTTTTTTTTGTTTTTGTGAAAGCAGTAAATTGAAGATTTTGTCCTCAAATTGAATTCCCTGACTAATCAAGGCTCGACCCGTCTTAAGGAAATAGGTTCGATTTGCAAGAGAATTGACAAAGACCTGGATGAAACCAGGGAATTGAAGGCATGGGTGAAACCATAAAATTGAAAAAGATCTGGATGAAACCAAGGAAATTGACGGCATGGGTGAAACCATGAAATTGAAAGAGATCTGGATGAAACCAAGGAAATTGAAAGCATGGGTGAAACCATGAAATTGAAAAGGAACTGGATAAAACCAAGGAAATTGAAGGCATGGATGAAACCATGAAATTGAAAGAGATTTGGATGAAACCAAGGAAATTGAAAGCATGGGTGAAACCATGAAATTAAAAAGGATCTGGATGAAACCAAGGAAATTGAAGGCATGGATGAAACCGTGATATTGAAAAAGGATCTGGATGAAACCAAGAAAATTGAAGGTATGGATGAAACCATGAAATTGAAAAGGATCTGGATGAAACCAAGGAAATTGAAGGCATGGATGAAACTATGAAATTGAAAAGGATGTGGATGAAACCAAGAAAATTGAAGGTATGGATGAAACCATGAAATAGAAAAAGGATCTGGATGAAACCAAGGAAATTGAAGTCATGGATGAAACCATGAAATTGAAAAGGATCTGGATGAAACCAAGGAAATTGAAGGCATGGATGAAACCATGAAATTGAAAAGGATTTGGATGAAACCAAGGAAATTGAAGGCATGGATGAACCCATGAAATTGAAAGAGACCTGGATGAAACCAAGGAAATTGAAAGCATGGGTGAAACCATGAAATTCAAAAGGATCTGGATGAAACCAAGGAAATTGAAGGCATGGATGAAACCATGAAATTGAAAGAGATCTGGATGAAACCAAGGAAATTGAAGGCATTGATGAAACCATGAAATTCAAAGAGATCTGGATGAAACCATGAAATTCAAAGAGATCTGGATGAAACCAAGGAAATTGAAAGCATGGATGAAACCATGAAATTAAAAGAGATCTGGATGAAACCTAGGAAATTGAAAGCATGGGTGAATCATGAAATTGAAAAAGACCTGGATGAAACCAGGGAATGGAAGGCATGCAAATGCTTCATGGTGTAACTGCAAATATCTTGGATTGATGCAAATGCTTCTAAATGCAGATACAAATGTCCCTACGAATCCTATTCATGTGAGTGGTTCATGAATGGTGTAATTGCAGCTAAAATGAAGATGCAATGATCCTAGAAATGATGCACTTGCTTGAGATGATGCGAATGCAAATGCTCATGGAATAATGCAAATACGAATATTCATGAATTATGCAAATGCTTGCTGACACGGTGCAGATGTGAAGTTTAATAAATAGATGAATGCTCATGAGTGATGCAAATGCCCCTGATCACTTTTCTAGATTTGGACTCAACCTTTCCAATTCACTTTTCCTCTTCAAATCAGAGTATATCTTCAATTCATTTTTCAATCTTTGGCTATTCTCTTTGCCCCAACAGTTTTCAAACTCTTACTGACAGGAGTCTGCTTTCTAAGTTTTATTTCTTTCTTCTCATATTTGGAAATCAAGGTTAACCCTAATAGTTCTACACCTTTGAGTTAGAAAAAAAACCTTATCTCATGTTAACATAAAAATTGGGTATGTCAAAAATATATTTATTTTCCTTTTTTGAAAAACAGTTTTGCTTTTTTAATGAAAACTTCTGAGTAAAAAATTTTAACCCCACAGTATGTAATGTACAAATCTTTTGAAGACTGATG
This sequence comes from Fremontodendron californicum, assembly GCA_030761205.1. NCBI lineage: Eukaryota > Viridiplantae > Streptophyta > Magnoliopsida > Malvales > Malvaceae > Fremontodendron > Fremontodendron californicum. Next base: position 12,958,251 of record JAULJL010000013.1, on the reverse strand, counting down.
ATCATGGTTAGAAATTTTCCTAAGTGTCAATTTGGGTTTTTCAAATTGAATTTACAAGGCTTGGTACAACATGACTTTGGTTTTTTTTTTTTTTTTTTTTTTTTCAGGAAAGCTTTACAACACAAAATGTATGTCCTTTCTAGGCTCACAAATGGAATAAATTTTATAAATGAATTCAATGAGAACCAAACAAATTCAACTTTCTTTTAGTTTCCATACCAAGGTATTTTGACAAGCGTCAAGATGGGCCGGGATGTCTAAACCAAAAAGTTTTGGAGGAAAAAAGATTCAGTTTTTGAAGACAATCCTCTGAATGAGAGCTGACATTTTGGGAGGTTCAGGAATTCCTAGATGTTCCTCAATGACCACTTCTTCCATTTTACTCTAGACCGCCCATTTTTGGGTTTTCCCCCTAGAGTCTCATTCTTTCCATTCTTTTCGTTCTTTTTTTTGTTTTTCTACCATTCATTTGAGAATTCTAAATTCTTCCTTAGTGAAATGATAATTCGATGAGATGGGATAAAATCTGAGGAAAAACCTTTCAAGTTAGATATTCATGCTTGATCAAAATGGACTTTTAAAGCACGCAACGTAGGCCATGGTTTGGGGTTCAGAAAGAAAGAATAAATAGGCCCAAAATCTGTGTTTGAGGGTAATCAGATCAAGGATCATTTCTTGAGGAGAATTATTTTTGAAACATTTATCCCTTTTGGACTTTTCATTCCTTTTGACTTTGCTCTTTTTCTTCCTTGCTTTTGGCTTTCATTTGCCATCGTTTTTTCACACACATTTTTTTTGTGTGTTTTTTTTTTCTTGCTTTCATTTCGCCATCTTTTCCTTTTCTTTTTCTTTGACAGAGTAAGCCCGTATTTATTCGGGGCTCCATCTGTCTTTGAGCTAGGACTCATTTCTCAATGATCTTTAAAAAGATCTTTCCTCGCATTTGCCCCCTAGTGTAGAGGGTGATCCTTGATCAGGGTTCAAAGAAGAAAGAATTCTTTTTGCACAAAAAGGGGTGACTATGGATAATTTCTTCTTGTGAAAAGGATATGAAAGATGGCCATTCATCATATCAAGCCCGAATATTCTCATTGAAAAGCAATCCCCAGGGGAAATAGATATTTAGAATTTCATTTTGCACTTTGGAATCATCCAAATTCTCATATGCATGATATCACAAATTTTTTTATTTTTCATTTTTCATCGCATGCCCCAATGATTCATGCGTTAGTCCATCCTTATTCACCATGTATCCATCATTTCCACATATGATGCCCCAATTTGATTAACCATGAGAATTTGTATCAACGAGGAACATAGCAAGTCTAGGTCTATACTGAAAAGACTGAATTTCAAATCTGAGTTCTTTGAAGAGACAAGGAAAATATGACCCAAAAACGGGTTTTCTCTGGGATAAGGGATAATCTAGTTTAATAATTGTGCCCCATGGTGTCAATCATGAAGTGATGTTTGGGCAATTAGTGTTTTGTGGTTTGTTGAAAATTATATGAATGGTTTTGGCACAACCTTGACACAGACCAAATTACTATGATCTAAATTCTTGAAAGAAAGTCTCATTTGCTTGAATTTGAAGGAGTTCGAAAAAATTTCAAAAAGTTCGTTCCTTTGTTCATAACCTAGACTAGGATCTACATCTTTGCTTATTCTATGATGACAATGGTTTTATGAAGTTCAATCATTCATATTCCTTGAAGCATTAGGTCTTTCAAGTGTCCTCGATTCAAGGGGTTTAGTCCTGGGAAAGCTTAAAAGAGAGGGGAGAAGGTATTGGGTCATTTGTAACAATGATCATCAATATTCTTGAGACTATCCATTACTAAAACTTCCTTAATGCCTTTTTTTTTTTTGTTGCAAATTCCAGTTGTTGTTAAAACACACACAAACACAAAGCATTTAAACATCAAAATTCATTTAATTCTTATGAATGTCGACATGAGACAAGTGTTTTCATCATAAGGTCTAAAACTAAATGCATAAAAACTTTCCCTTGACATGTTCTCCCTAATTCAAACTGGCTATTGCTCAGTACTCTTTTTGACCTTTCCATCTTCTTCCCCTATTATGACATCATAATGGTCTCATCATTCATATTCAGTAGATTCTCCACGCTGTCTGTCCTTTGTTTCTTTCCCACACCTAACTGTCCTTTATTGATGAACGCTTGAACCTTCCGCTTCAGACATAAGCAATTTTCTGTGGAATGTCCCCGAATCCCAGAATGATAATCACAATATGCATTCTTGTCATACCAGCTTGGATATGGGGGTTGGATAGGCTCCACTGGAACTTTAGTGAGGAGCTGCTCTTCGACCAGTTGGGACAATAGTTCAGAGTAAGACATGGGGAGTGACTCAAACTGATCTCTTTTTCGGATATTCTTTAATTTCCTTTGACTGACAAAAGGTTGAAAATTTACTGGATTCTGAGAGGCCATTGGGTATAAGTATGAACCCTGGGGTACATAATTCATAGAAGGACAGGGTGGAGGGTATGAAGTAGCCAGAATATACGGGGCACAGTCTCCCATGGCTTGGACATCTTTCTCTTTCTTTTTGGGCGACCTGTTTCTCTCTGCATTAAATATTTTACCTCCTTCAAGTTTCCCGGCCTTGATTGCATTTTCAATCATTTCCACGGAGATTACCATATCTGAAAAATTCATCGTGGTGTTGCCAACAAGTCTATCGTAGTATGGGGCCTGTAGTGTATTCACAAAAAGGACAGTGGTTTCCTTCTGAGTTAAAGGTGGTTGTACTTGGGTAGCCATGTTCCTCCACCTCTGAGCATACTCTTTGAAGCTCTCAGAAACCTTTTTCTCCATATTCTTCAAGGTGAGATGGTCATGTGTCATGTCGGTCACATGCTTGTACTGGTTTAGAAAAGCCCTAGCCAAATCATTCCAAGAGCGAATCCGATCCTTGTTCAACTGACTATACCACCTAATTGCGGACCTGCTGAGGCTATCTTGAATGTAGTGGATCAGAAGCTTATCATTATCTATATAACTTGTCATCTTTCGGCAGAACATAGTGATATGGGCTGACGGATTAGTCGTCCCGTCATATTTCACAAAGTCAAGGACCTTGAATTTAGGAGGGATGACTAAATCGAAGACCAAGCATCGTTCTTTCGCCTCCACACTCCCGAATACATCTGTATTTTCTACTGCCCAGAGCCTTTCATCTAGCAACTGATATTTCCCTTGGGAATCTGCCAACTCTACCTCATTAACTATTTTCAACTTTGCCTGTTCAACTGGATCATCTGAATTTAAGACATTGACGGGGTTAACTGTGTTCTGGGCATCCATCATTACGACTTCATTCTGACCCTTTCGTGCCTCTAACCCTTTCTCTGGCGGCCAAGTTTTCAGTGTGTCCCTTGATTACGATGGATATTAGCTCCATCAATTTAATCATCTGATCTTTAGATTCTGCTTGAGACTTTGCCAGCTGTTCTCGCAATTCTTCCTGTACCTTTTCCATTCTTTCCATTCGGGTAACTTGTTCATTCTCCATAGCACTAGCCTGTATTAAAAGGGTACTCAGTACTTCTTACACCTCTGATTTGAAATAGAAATTCTTTCAAAGACTCTTAAAGCCAAGCCAACTTCTATTTATTCCCCCAAAGTGCGTGTCATAATGAAGGAGCCATGAATGCAATTTGATGCACATGAAGCCTAAACAATATGATGTATGGACATGTACAGTGGAAACATGCTGACCATGTATATAATAAATGCAATCACAATGCCAACATGTTGCAAGGAAAGAATAAACAAATCAACACATGGATATATGCAATGAATAATCATGTACATTTTAGCGTATTTCCCAATGAATAATCATATACCTTATGAATGCAACACGATGTCAATTATGATACATGCAAACAATGAGTGATTGATACAGAGTATATACAAAGAAAATCATGCTGACCATGTGTGTCATGAATGCATCCTGATGTTAATATGACAGATTAATACATAAGCATATACAGAGAAATCATGCTGACCATGTTTGTCATGAATACAACCCAAAGTCAATATGATGCATGTAAAGAATAAGCAAATTAATGCAGGGATATATACAAAAAAATCATGCTGATTATGAATGCATGAATGCAACCTGATGCTAACATGATACATGTATGAATGTATGGTATGACAAATAATTGATCGGATGCAAAATGCAAAGTGGAAGATATCACGGAGGAAATAAGAATCGGAGGAACTTAATCATCAACATCTCCTAAATTTGAAACATAATCAATTAATTCCCACATCAACGTTCATAATGGTATAAACCATGTTTACAAAATTTGAGCAATAGTTAAAATTGTCTTTTACAAGCACTTTATTCTTCCTAGCATCCTAAGGCTATAAGAGCCGGCTATTGAAAAAGTGAAATCCTATTACATCATATAAGACTGAAGTCTTTCCACCTCAATGCTGTAAATCTCCCAATCCTAATGACGCTTTCCCAACCCTCTATTAATCAGTGTCGTTGGATCCAACCACTTGGCATTTATAAGAGATTGCACTTTCTTTTTGAAGGCCATACAGTCTTCAATGCTATGGCCAACAATTCCACAGTGATAATCACATCTTGCATTTGGATTATACCACTTTGGATATGGTGGTAACAGGGGTTTCAATGGTACACATGCAACCATGTGATTTTGGATCAGTACAGGGAGAAGTTCTCGGTAGCTGATTAGAAAAGGATCAAAATGCATTTGGGTCTTATCCTGGGGTTATTTCTTAGTCACACATGGCCTAGGCGTTAGGGCACTTGGTGGTGGCACTAAGGTCTGACCCAGAGTGTTTACATGGAGATGTGGCGGAACAGCATGGTAAGGGTATGGATTTGGACACAGGGCCTTTGGAGGTTGTACATAGCTCGAGGTTCCTATCCCAGATGCTGGATAAGGTGATTGATGAGGGAAATAGTATGAACTGGCAGTTGTTGGTGATGGAGTGGGATTCAGGAATCCCGTAGTGGTTATCCCAATGGACGATTGGACCATAGTAGGGTGGGAATATTGGCTTGGATCTAGAACAGTTTGCATGTATGGTACAGGATCCGAGGTTTCTATCTTTGGTATCAGGCTCTTAGGTTTAATCATTTTCACGATTTTGTCCACAATTTCATCAGGATTGCAACCTTTGTGGCATTGACAAGTGCAGGATCCAGCAAGGATTGTATGTTCGGGACTTAATGGTTTTGATTGATCTGAAGACGATACAGAGCCCTGAGAAAGTTCCTTTTTACTTTTACCCATATCCTCAACCATTTTTAGCAATTTGGCAAGCTGTTCCTTCACCTCCCGGATTTCATGTCCACATTCCTCTTGATTTTGTTCCAAAGCACTCAATCGTTCCTCCGATTCATTCCTCATATCTCGAACCCCTTTCATGCAAATGAAAATGTCATGAGATTAAGAATACAATTATGAATGTACATGCTCTATTCCTATGTGCATGAATATACTGATGAACATATACGGAGAAATTATGATGACTATGTATGCTATGGATGCAATCTAATGCCAATATGATGCATTGAATAAATTGATGCACAGGTATATACAAATAATAACTATGCATATCATAAACGTATTCTACAATGAATGACCATGCATGCTAAGACTAAATGAATTAATACAAAGGTAGATACATGCTAAGATTACACGAAATGATACATGCTAAGACTAAATGAATTAATACAAAGGTAGGTACAAAGAATGACCATGTATATCATAAATGTATTCTACAATGAATAACAATGCATGTTAGGACTGTGACATGATGTCAAAATGATACAAATAAATTAACCAATGATTACACGAAATTGTGGGACCTAAATCTTGATTATTCAAAAATCACATTATGCAAGATTTGCCTCCAAATTTATGATTTTCTGAAACATGTTTTTTTTTCCTGTGAAAAACCAATCATATTATTTTCAAAAGAATTTTGGGGTAGTGGATCCTATTATGGTACAATATCCAAATGTTCATGTGACACTACCGTTTTTATGAAATCATCAAATGAAATTATTATCACCATCCATTTATTGCAAAAACGAGATCAATAATAGAATAAAAAATGTACATACTCTATTCACACATGTATGAAATGTGCAAAAATGCAACAAAAAAAAATGCTTGAAAAGGATTTTTATTTTTTATTTCAAACAGTTAATGAATATTTGCCCCGACAAATATCTACTTATTTAGGCATCACGATGCCTTTGACGCGAAGTATCACATTTATTAAGGGCGATATACGTACATCGTTGCCCGATCTACAAAACTTATTCAGAGTGTAAAATAGGTAACAAAAGGTGTAGAAATGTCCCTCCATGTGTTCTTGTCATCGGTATATCTAACGGAAATCCGGCATGGCTTCGCCTAGGTTCACTATATGAGGATGAATCAGTTCTAAGTCCCCGAATTGTTCCTCACTGTCGTCGGTGACGGCTAGTAAGGCACCCCGATAAAAGCGGGTTCAATACGTTTGAGTATATTTTCCTATGCCCGTACGGAGGATTATCACGAAGGCATTAGGTACTTTATACTCCGAAAGTGTTTCACTAGCCCATACGGAGGATCATCACGAAGGTGTAGTTACTTTACTCCCACTTAAAAGGATGAAAACCGGGTAGAGGATTCATGTAATGCAAATGCAAATACAGTGAGTGCGGAGGAACAAAAAAAACCTATCACCACCTATTCTACACCCCTTATTTTAAATACCCCACTAAAATCAAACAATGTAAAGCATCAATCAAGCAAACATATAAATATACGCAACAAAATAACTAGAGAGCAAATAATAATATGAATGCACATAACGATGGACATATTTAAAACATTTTTTATTTTCGAAATTCTCTTTTATTTTAAAAATATGGGAATTAAAATTAAATACCAATTAAACCAACAAAACCGAGACTTTGATAACACACGACTAATTCTAGGCCTGACTCTATAATAGTCCCCAGTGGAGTCGCCAAGCTTTCGCAACCTAAAAAAATAACAAGTCTCATCGAAGACTTTATTATTCTTTAAGCGTGACATTAAAAAAACCGAGGAAAAGTCGACTTAATTCCTCTAGAAAAAGGAACGTTTTGAAAATGACCTTAAAAAAGACATGGAGTCGCCACCAATCTTTTTTAGCTAGTGTGATCGGCCACCTATTAAAACTGGTTTTATAAAATATTTTAAAATTAATTAAAACATTTTTAAAACCAATTTCAAGTCTGCGTTTTAAACCAGAGAAATCAAAGAAACGGGTTCGGGACTCGGTTACGTGTGGGGAAGGTTTAGCACCCCCACAGTTCCCGTATAAAACGGTACCTTATTAATCGTGTGTTATCTCAAGTCTCGATAAAAAAATCGATTTTAAATTTAGTATTTCAAGTTGATTCCTAATTAAAAAATAATAATTCCATTTTTTAATTGAAAATGATCCGAAATTTATAAATTCAAAATTTTCCTATATTCCCCAACAAACACGGAAAAATATAGAAATTTTTATTAGTTTTGGAAAATTTTCCGAATCATTCACTTTTTAAAGAAGATATTCCGTTATTAATTATAATTGATGATATCCTCCCAGCAAACCTGGTAGAGAACTCATGAATTATTTTAACTCGGGAATATATTTATTTTATTAAAAATCATTACCTTTTTGAAAACAAATTTTAAAAGATATGAATATGTATATGCATGACATAAATAAAATGACATAGCAAAATCTAAATAATATATTGCACCCTAAATGATATGATATGATTTAAATGTCTTAGCATATTATAAATGAAATGAAATATCCTAAGTTATATGACATATTCTAAATGAAATGAAATGACCTAGGTAACATAATACATTCTATATGAGATGCAATATCCTAAGTCATATGATATATTCTAAATGAAACAAAATATCCTAAATGACATAATATATATCCTAAATGAAATGACCTAGGTAACATAATATATTCTACATGAAATGACCTAGGTAACATAATATATTATATATGAAATGAAATAATTTGAATGACATGGCAAATATGAATGATATGGCATATAATTTAAATGACATGGAATATAAAATAATGCTATCATATAATATGCATGGAAATAAAAATAAATTTAATAACGCATGAACATAGTATATGCTAAATAATATAACAAAAAATAATTAAATAAAAAGCATAGGATATCATGAAATATTCCAAATCATATAATAAACAATATAACATAACTCAAAATCATAACAATATCATAGAAATTATCATAACAAAAATCACATATTATATAAAATGCATGAATATGGAAAATGCAATGCATAAAATGTATTTTTTCCTTTAATTAAGGAAATCCGTATATCTAAAAAGATATCCGGCTACCTTAGGAAAATATATCAAATTAAATATTCTAAAATCAAAGTACTTTGCGATTTTTTGATAAACAATTTTGAAAAGCTTAGGTTAAAAATAAAAATTGGGCTAATCCCTTTTTAAAATGGCTCTAATTTCCTAAGTTTAAAATCCGGACTTGACCACCCATAATCCGAGACTTAAAAAATCATTTTTAGAGTTTAAAAAGGCTTAGAAACTATCCCAAGTTAGTAGCTAAACTTCCTAATCAGCCCCCTCTAGGTAACTTAACCAAAACAGAAAAATGATTTTCCTTCAAATTCAATTCTGACTCCACTGTCCAGTTTTAAGCCACAATTTTTTTTCTTATTTTTAGAAATTCTAAAAAATCTAAAACAAATACTGGAGACTCAGGACATGTACAACTACACAGAAAAAAATAGCTTAATTTTCTAATTAAAGATGAATGCCCAGAAAAATCAGAAAAGTACGAGTACTGGGCGAAAAAACTGTTTTGCCAAAAATACATTTTTTGCCTTTGATAAAATCATTTAAAAATCAAAGTAAAAATATTTAAGACTCACAAAATGACTCACAAACAGTAACTAGGACTTTTTAAAAGTTAGACAAAAATTGGCTAAGTAAAAAATCACAAAGGTAGGATAATCAATTTGACAAACCTTAATTTTCCACAAGTGTGCTCAAGAGAGCATAACTTTGAACCATTAATTGGCCTAAGTCATTAGTCAAGTGGCATGGACATGAAATGTATGAAACAAATACAGCAAATATGATGCATGAAATGCATGAATTTAAACCTAAATGTCATAAAAAAAATGCATGGCATCAATATAGTGACCTAGACCTAAATAAACTTGCATGGCATTTAATGCAACCTAGGTCTAAAATGCATGAACATGAATGGCAAGATAAACCTAACCTAACATCTAAAATATGCATGGCAATAACACAAACACAAGGCATTCTTAAACCAAAAACTCAACCAAATGTCATGCAAATGCCAACCTATCAACTAACATAGCAAAAATGCAACACATAATGCAAAATATCATGGTAGCCGAATGGCCTAAGGTTCCAAACAAGCATGGCATTTTCACAAACACTTGGTATACTTAAACTAAATACTCAATCAAATGTCATGCAAATGCAAACCTATCAACTAACATGGCAAAAATGCACACACAATGCAAGATACATGAAGTGACCGAATGGCCTAAGGTTTCCAACAAGCATGGCATTTTCACAAACACTTGATATACTAACATGCTCAACTAAAATATAATATTCAAATCATGCAAACACAAAGTAGAGATATTAAAACTAACAAACATTTTCACAAACACTTGATATGCTAACATGCTCAACTAAAATATAACACTCAAATCATGCAAACACAAAGTAGAAATATTAAAACTAACAAGCATTTTCACAAACACTTGATATACTAATTATAAAACATCAATAAATTTAAACATTATGAAAACAGGTAAAAAAATGCAAGAACATGATATTTAACTCATAAATGGAAACAAACAAAGCAACCAAATTAAAACATGATTCAAGTATATGAAGTAGAAGAACACTTAAAGCATCAAGATTAAAAATAACATGACAAATTAAAGCAAAACAACAAATAGTAAAAAAAATATAGGCCATTCGGCCATGGTGAGGAAGTAAGAAAAAAACGTCAAAAAAAAAAAAACTTGCTTAAGAAAAAGATGAAGAAAGAACTTAAAAGGAATAAAAAACACTTATTTAAAAAGAAAACTCACCAAATGATAATCAAAATAGCAAAAATAAAAATGGAAAATCAAGAAAGTGCAAGAGTTGGTGCTAAATGCAACCTCAAGAAGCTATATTTCAAGCTTTATCTTTTCAAACTTTCCTTTCTTTTCTAAACTTTTTATTTTTGCTTTCAACCAAGGAGAGAAAAACTAAGCAAAACAAGAATAAATCTGAAAAAAATGAAGTCTAGAAAAATGAAAATCCTCCCTCCCCTATAGCTGGCCGAATTCCCCCTCTCTCCTCACCTAGGATGTTGTCATTTTGGTTCCAACCAATTTCCATCCAAGGGCTAGTGATTCAAGGTGAAAAATCATGAAATTATCACCCTTAGATTAGTGTATCAGCTGTCCATAATTACAGCTGTTCAAGAATAATGTTGACACTCTCCCTCTTCATGCATTGGCCTATGTGGCTTAATCACAATGGATTGATCAAAAAAATCTCTAACTAACTCTTAATTCTTGGCCTTTTGATTGAAAAATCAGAAGCTTCCTCATTCCTTTGGGCCTTGGTAGGTCAGCAATCTCTTTTCCAGCCCAAGTCTGATTTTTTGAAAGGCCAAAAGAAGCCCTTTTCGGTTGCTTGGGTAAAATGACCATTTTGCCCCCCGGATGCAAATAAATGGCAAACGAACTTCAAATTAAAATTTTCTTTTTTTTTTTAATACTTTAAAAATAATAAAATATTGAATTCAAAAGGTTTTCAAAATTTTTCGAGTCCGTTTGCTATTTGTTTGGATTTTTTTCTTCCAAAAATGCCCTTTTATGCCCCTACATTTTACCATTTTTTAAACGAGCTCCAAATCAAGATTTTTATTCACCAATCTCTTCTAAATAATTTAAAAGTGTGATCTGGAAGTTTTCACAATTTTTGGAACTCATTTGGTATTTTTTCAGGATTTATCTGCTTGAATTACTACATAGGGGCTCGGGATTTAACCATTTTGCAAACGAACTCCGAATCAAGATTTTCTTTCTCCAATATATTCCAAATAATTTGAAAATGATATTTTAAAATTTTCAGAATTTTTGGAGTCCATTTGCTATTTTTCGGGATTTATCTTCTTGAATTATTGCATAAGAGGCCTGAGATTTAGCCATTTTGCAAACGAAATGCGAATCAAGATTTTATTTTTCCAATATCTTCCAAATAATTTAAACATGAGATTTGCAAATTTTCAAAATTTTCGGAGTCCATTTGCTATTTTTCCCAAATTTACCAATTTTGCCATTTTGCCTCCGAAACCCGGTTTTGCTCAAAACAAGTCCGATTTTTAGATTTTCTTCAGGCTGAGCCTTGGGCTATCCCTTTTTAATCATTCCTCATCAATTGGGGCTTTATTCTTACCAAGTCAGACTAGTTCTGTAATTCTGCCCGATTTCACCGAAATCCACAAAAAACCCTAATTCTCGGTTTTCTCCCGGATTGACTTTTCTTTCAATTTATCTTTCAAGTGGCTTCTCCATTACACGTAGTCAGTGCTTATCTTTCATTTGGAACCTTCAATTTTGACCAATTCGATCGTTTAAGCACTTTTCCCCAAATTTCCAGAAATTAGGGTTTCCTTTCTACTAAATCTCCAAATCCCAACTTTCGAACTCTATATCTTTTGATGTAGACCTCGGATTATCAAAATTCTTTCGCCATTTTTCAATTGAACTTCAAATCTTGATTTTGAAAGTGGGTTGACTTTTTTAGTAGTTGACTTTCGAGGTTGACTTTTTCGGGGTTGACTTTTTTCGAGTTTGACTTTTTATGCTCGCCCTCTTAAACTAAGTCTCGGAGTTCCACCTGCAGGATGAAAAAAAGTCTTTTTACATTTTGAAACATCAATTTAGGAAGAAAACATACCTGTTTTAGTGGTCCAGATAAAATTAGGTGTCTACACCAAACCATGTACTAAACTCATTTCTTTGGCATCCAGACTGATATTTTTTCTGGGATTCTATGGTTTCAACCCTTTTCAACTCAGTCATCTTTGCCCTTTCCTTTTCAGCTAATTCTTCAAAGTCTGGAACGTCCACATCAATTGGATCCACCCTAATATTACCCTTTTTAGGACCAAAATTATGTGCTTCAGCCGCTGGTTGGATGTAAACATAGGATGCTGCCCCAGTTGGAAGTTCATTTCCCATATGCTAGGATGTCTCGGCATTCTGTTGTACCACATCTGGTCGGCCATCCTGGTTTACTGCCCTCATTCCTGTAACTTAATTTTCCCCTGGCCATTTATGCCTCATCATGGTATTCATCATCTCCATGAGTTTGGTCGTTTGTTCCCGTGACTCCTCCTGAGACTTAGCCAACTGTTCCTGCAGTTCCCTTTGAGTTCTTTCCATCCTTTCAATTCTAGCAAGCTGGTCGTTCTCCATAGCTATGGCTTGAGATCGAGTATTGTAAGGGTGTCGAAAGTCTGATTCTTTCTGAGTGCGACCAATTGTACCTTTAGTTTTAAAAACCATGAATTAGAAATTATTGACACTTTTTTATTTTATTTTATAAAAATGAATGAATGAATAAATGACTAAATGTTAATGAATGAACAAATAAGTAAATGACTAAGCGTATGAACATGAATGAATAATTATAAAGAATAAATGAATGGACAAATATTACTAAGTGTATGAATAACTTATAAAGAATAAAAGAATGAATGATTATAAATATAAATAAATGAATGAACAAACAAAATATATAAAGGAAATAACAAATGAATGATGAACGCATTTAAAAGTATTGGCCCGGGGATAATTCCAACCAAACGGTCTTTCATTGATTTCCTGGAACTAAATACATCAAAGATAAAAGATCACTGCTTAAAACAATCTGATAATCTGTCTATCCAAGTTCAAAAATACTATTACAAAACACCGGTCCTATAGTAACTCCCTCGGATCTTGAACCTTTTTTACTGTCCTCTTTTGATTGCCTTGCTCTTTAATTTGACCCCTACTTGTTCACGGTCCTTTAACATGTCAGCAGAAGCATCACTGTGTAAGCTTTCCTTAGCTTGTTTCTCCAGTTGATTGGCTCGGGTTTCCTCATGCTTTGCTCTCTCTTTCCAATAGTTCTTCTCCTTCTTGAGGTTTTTGACCTTTTGCTCTCATTCCCCGGAAGTCTTGAGGGTCCCCTTAAATCTGAACCTCTTGTTGTAATTCCTAAAGATTGCTCTTAGAAGTGTCCCTTTCTCTCTTGATCTTTTCCTTTTCTCTTTCTCGAGCTAATTTCCTATTTTTCATGTCCTCAAGCTCTTCTTGCAGTCGGGCAATCTCTTTGCTCATTTGGGCCTTTCCTTTTTCGAATTCTGCCCTTGCAATTTCTAACTCTGATGGCGCTTCCTTAGGTGGTGGACTCATGAACTGGACCTATTTTCCATCTGATGTCAACAACCTATCATTAACCCTCAATTCCCTCCATACCAGGTAATCAGGTGTGACGATGTCGGCATATCTAGCTACCTCCACCCGATGAGTTTCCTTCCATGCTACTACAATCTCATGTACCTTTCCCGAGTATCCATATTCTCCATAAGCAAATTCCAAATCACTAAGGTCATGGGTCGTAGGAGTAAACTGACGGGATTTCGATTGTCTTAGTACCAGCAGTGGTGCATAGCTCATTCCTCTCCATACTCCTAATAATGGAACAGAAGCTTTATCTTCGCACTTGTACAATGTCGGCATAGGAGCTATCCATGGAGCTCTCTAAATTATCATCTCAGCCCTGATATTCCGAAATATGTTGATCCATTGTTCCTCAGTCCTATTTTGAAGCCAATCCCTCTTAAGAAATTCACCAACTGGTGCAAAAAACTTCCAATACAAGCGAATAGGGAAATTCTCCTGTTTTAAAAAAATGGCTTTGAACCCATATATAAAGAAGCTGTATACTACCTATAAAATGCCCTTTTCCTTCCCGTCTACAGAAATTTAGAGATTGGATTGTTTCGCTATAATTGTCGCGACTGGATTTATCCTCTGCTCAAGCCTCTCAAAAACATCAAATACCACCACATCAATATACCCTAATGTCTTTGGGAAGATAACTAAACCATAGATTGCCAGAGCAAAAATATTTCTAATTGTCTACTTACTTGAATTGCTGCGGATTAAGGTCCGTAAAACATCCCATGAGATACAGTGACTTACCCCTTTCCGGACAACATGGCTTTCGACCCAATTTCTTTCCACTCCAGAATCTTAGACACCTTTTTCTTGAAACCGGCGTCTTTGTATCCTTCATATAAATGCGGTTGGGAATAACGTTCTCAATACGCAGCAAGGTGGAATATTCCTCTATGATTGGAATCATATCCTCTTGGTTGAAAGAAAAACACCGATAAACGGGATTCCAGAATTGCACCACAGCCTGGATCACCTCTCCACTGACCTTAACCTGAACTAACAGTGCTATGTCCCCATAAGTCTGAGTGAAGGCTTCTTTTCTGATATGTTCTATTGATTCCATATATCCATCAATTCCCGGAGATAATGTTTCGTGGTAGTAAGATCAACTTCGGCTGGCAATACTGACATATATCCCACTTTCAAACAATCCCCATTATCCTGCTGACATTTCTCGGACTGTTTCCTACCCTCTAAATGCTTCTCGACCATTGAGACATTCTGACCTTCCATGGAAGCCCTTTTGGTTGAATATTATCCCGAGACCAATAACCTTCCATGTGCAAAAATGATGACAAGAATGCAAAAAAAAAATAAAATAAAAATAAAAAAAAAAAACAATGAAAAGAAAATGAATAAGTAATGGGAATAAATTCGAATAATACAAAAAAAAACATATAATCCAAAACAATAATTATCCCTGAGGATGCCAACAAAATTTCGGCATTATAACACCCCTAGGACGAAACACCAACACTTATTACGGGCATGGTGATGTACTTTCATCATTGCCCGATTTTCAAAAATAAAATAGAAGGTAAAAGGATTGGAAATATTCCTCCAAGTGTTCCTAACTTCGGGATATCTAATTCGAAATCTGGCACGGCTTCGCCTAGGTTTACTATATGAAAGTGAATTAGTTCAAAAGCCCCGAATTGTTCCTCACTATCGCCGGTGAAGGCTAGTAAGGCACCCCGATAAAAGCGGGTTCAATTCGTTAGAGTCTATTTCCCTAGCCAATGCAGATTATTAATCAAAAAGGCTTAGGTAATTTAGTACTCCGGAAGTGTTTCACTAGCCCATACGGATTGTTAATCACGAAAGCTTAGTTACTTTGCTCCCACCTAAAAGGACGGAACCCGGGTATAGGGCTCATGATATGCAATTGCACGTATAGTGTGTGAGGAGTGTCGCAACCTAAAAAATAACGAGTCTCATCGCAAGACTTTATTATTCGTTAAGTGTGACTTTAAAAACAAAATTGAGGAAAAGTCGACTTAATTCCTCTAGAAAAATGATGGTTTTAAAAATGACCTTAAAAAGGACATGGAGTCGCCACCAATATTTTTTAGTTAGGTGTGATCGGCCACCTATTAAAACCGATTTTATAAAAATATTTTAAATATTAATTAAAACATTTTTAAAACCAATTTCAAGTCTGCGTTTTAAACCAGAGAAATCAAAGAAACGGGTTCGGGACTCGGTTACGTGCGGGGAAGGATTAGCACAACCACAGCGCCCGTATAAAACGGTACCTTATTAATCGTGTGTTATCTCAAATCTCGATAAAAAGTTGGTTTTAAATTTAGTATTTCAAGTTAATTTCCAATTTAACGAAAAATAATTCCATTTTTAATTGAAAATGATTCGGAATTTATAAATTCAAAATTTTACTATATTCCCCAACAAACATGGAAAAATATAGAAATTTTTATTAGTTTTAGAAAAATTTTCGAATCATTCTCTTTTTTGAAAGAAAGATATTCCTTTATTAATGATAATTGATGATATTCCCTCCAGCAAACCCGGTAGAGAACTAATGAATTATTTTAACTCGGGAATATCGTTATGTTTTTATTGAAAAATAATTATCCTTTTGAAAACATTTTAAAAGATATGAATATGTATATGCATGACATAAATAAAATGACATAGCAAAATCTAAATAATATAATGCTTCCTAAATGATATGATATAATGTAAATGCCTTAGCATATTTTAAAATGAAATGAAATATCCTTAGCATATTCTAAATGAAAAAAATTATCCTAAGTTATATGACATATTATAAATAAAATGAAATGACCTAGATAACATAGTATATTCTATATGAGATGCAATATCCTAAGTCATATGATATATTCTAAATGAAATAAAATAACCTAAGTAACATAACATATTCTATATGAAATGAAATAACCTAAGTAACATGATATTTTTTTAATGTAATAAAATAACCTAAGTAACATAACATATTCTATATGAAATGAAATAATTTAAATGACATGGCAAACATGAATGATATGGCACATAAATTAAATGAGATGGAATATGAAATAATGCTATCA
This sequence comes from Fremontodendron californicum, assembly GCA_030761205.1. Classification (NCBI taxonomy): domain Eukaryota; kingdom Viridiplantae; phylum Streptophyta; class Magnoliopsida; order Malvales; family Malvaceae; genus Fremontodendron; species Fremontodendron californicum. Next base: position 12,941,566 of record JAULJL010000013.1, on the reverse strand, counting down.
TATAATATGCATGAAAATAAAAATGAAAATAATAATGCATGAACATAGTATATGCTAAATAATATGACAAAAAAATAATTAAATAAAAAGCATAGGATATCATGAAATATTCCAAATCATATAATAAACAATATAACATAACTCAAAATCATAACAATATCATAGTAATTATCATAGCAAGAATCACATATTATATAAAATGCATGAATATGGAAAATGCAATGCATGAAATGTATTTTTACCTTTAATTAAGGAAATCTGTATATCTAAAAAGATATCCGGCAACCTTAGGAAAATTTGTCAAATTAAATATTCTAAAACCAAAATACTTTGTGATTGTTTGAAAATAATTTTGAAAAGCTTGAATTAAAAATAAAAACTGGGCTAATTTCTTTAAAATGGCTCTAATTTTCCAAATTTAAAAATCCGGACTTGAGTACCCTTAACTCGAGACTTGAAAAACCATTTTTAGAGTTTAAAAAGGTTTAGAAACTACCCTAAGTCAGTAGCTAACCCTCCTAATCAGCCCTCTCTAAGTAACTTAACCAAAACAGAAAAATGATTTTTCTTTAAATTCAATTCTGACTCCACTGTCCAGTTTTAAGCCACGATTTTTTATCCTATTTTTAAAAATTCCAAAAATTCTAAAAAAAAAATACTGGAGACTTAGGACATGTAAAACTACACGGGAAAAAATCAGTTTAATTTTCTGATTAAAAAAGAATGCTCAGAAAAATCAGAACAATACGAAAACTGGGTGAAAAAAACTGTTTTGCCAAAATACATTTTTGCCTTTGATAAAATCATTTAAAAATCAAAGTAAAAATATTTGAAACTCATAAAATAGCTCACAAACAGTAGCTAGGACTTTTTGAAAGTTAGATAAAAATTGTCTAAGTAAAAAAAAATCACAAAGGTAGAATAATCAACTTGAGAAACTTAATTTTCCACAAGTGTGCTGAAGAGAGCATGACTTTGAACCATTAATTGGCTCAAGTCATTATTATAGTGGCATGAACATGAAATGTATGAAACAATACAGCAAACATAGTGCATGAAATGCATGAGTTTAAACCTAAATGACATGGAAAAATGCATGGCATTCATATAGTGACCTAGACCTAAATGAGCTTGCATGGCATTTAATGCAACCTAGACCTAAAATGCATGAACATGCATGGCAAATAAACCGAACTTAATAACTAAAATATGCATGGAATTTTCACAAACAAAAAGCATGCTTAAACGAAAAAGTCAACCAAATATCATGCAAATGCTAACCTATCAACTAACATGGCAAGAATGCACATAAAATGCAAAAATTCAAGGGTGGCCGAATAGACTAATGTAACTAGCAAACATGGCATTTTCACAAACACTTGGTATACTAGCATGCAAAACTAAATCAAATATCATGCAAATGCAAAAACCTACCAACTAACATGGCAAAAATGCAACACAAAATGCAAAACATATGGAGTAGCCAAATGGCCTCAAGCTCCAACAAGCATGGCATTTTCACAAACACTTGGTATACTAACATGCTCAACTAAAATATAACACTCAAATCATGCAAAAATCACACAAGCATTTTCACAAACACTTAATATACTAAATCTAAAACATGCTCAACTAAGATATAAAACTCAAATCATTTAAAAACCACACAAGCATTTTCAAAAACACTTGGTATACTAAATCTAAAACATGCTTAAATTTAAACATTATGAAAACAGAAAATTAAAAATGAAAAAACGTGATATTTAAAACATAAATGGCAACAAATAAAACAACCAAATTAAAATATAACTCAAGAATATGAAGTAAAATAACATTTAAAACACCAAGATCAAAGAAAATAACATAAACAATATGGTAAAATAAACCCAAAACAACAACTTAAATAAATAATGTAGGCCATTTGGCCATGGTGAGTATAATATATAAAAGAAATTGTAAAAAATATATTCAAGAAAGAGATGAAGGAAGAACTTAAAAAGAACAATAAAAACATTTATTTAAAATGGAAACTCACCAAATATAAATGAAAATAGCAAAAACAAGAATGGAAAATCAAGAAACTGCAAGAGTTGATGCTCAAGAGCAACCTCAAAAAGCTATATTTCAAGCTTTATCTCTTCAAACTTTCCTTTCCTTTCTTTTCTAAACTTTTCTTTTTTGATTTCAACCAAAGAGAGAAAAAACTAAGTAAATACAAAAGGAACTCAGCAAAATGAAATGTAAAAATGATTTTCTGCCTCTCCCACAAGTGCTGGCCGAATGGCCCCTAATATTCCCTCAAGGATGTTGTCATTTTTTGTAACTAATTTTTCATCAAATGGCTAATAATTCAAGGTGAAAAAATCATGAAATTACCACCTTTAGATTAGCATCTCAGCTCTCTTAAATTACATCTGTTCAAGAATAATGTTGACATCTCTCTTGGCCTATGTGACTTAATCACCATGGCTTGATCAAAGAGAATCTCTAACTAACTCTTGATTTTTAGGCATTTGATTGAAAAATGAGAAGCTTCCTCCTTCCTTTGGGCCTGGGCAGGCCAGCACTTCTCTTTTCCAGCCCAACTCTGATTTTTTGAAAGGCCCAAAGAAGCCCTTTTCAGTTGCTTGGGTGAAATGACCGTTTTGCCCCCCGGATGCAAACAAATATCAAACGGACTCCAAATTCAAAATTTCTTTTTTTAATACTTCCAAAATAATAAAATATTGAGTTCTGGAAGTTTTCAAAATTATCCAAGTCCGTTTGCTATTTATTTGGATTTTTTCTTCCAAAAATGCCCTTTTATGCCCCTAATTTTACCATTTTTTAAACGAGCTCCAAATAAAGATTTTTCTTCACCAATATCTTCTAAATAATTTAAAAGTGTGATCTGGAAGTTTTCATAATTTTTGGAGCTCATTTGGTATTTTTTCGGAATTTCTCGGCTTGAATTATTACATAGGAGGCCCGGGATTTGGCCATTTTGCAAACGAACTCTGAATCAAGATTTTCTTTCGCCAATATCTTTCAAATAATTTAAAAATAAGATTTCCAAAATTTCAAAATTTTTGGAATCCATTTGCTATATTTTCGGGATTTATCTTCTTGAATTATTGAATAGGAGGCCCGGGATTTGGCCATTTTGCAAACGAACTCCGAATCAAGATTTTATTTTGCCAATATTTTTCAAATAATTTAAAAATGATATTTGCAAAATTTCAGAAGATTTGGAGCTCATTTGCTATTTTTTCGGGATTTTCCTTTTTGAATTACTACATAAGAAGCTCGAGATTTGGCCATTTTGCAAACGAACTCCGAGTCAAGATTTTATTTTTCCAATCTCTTTCAAATGATTTAACAATGAGATTGAAAAAATTTCAGATTTTTTGGAGTCCATTTGCTATTTTTCCCAAATATTCCAATTTTGCCTTTTTGCCTCCGAAACCCGGTTTTGCTCAAAACAAGTCCGATTTTCAGATTTTCTTCAAGTTGAGCCTTAGGCTATCCTTTTTTAATCAAGCCTCATCCATTGGGGGCTTTGGTCTTACCAAGTCGGGCCATTTCTGTGATTCTTCCTGATTTCACCGAAATCCACTAAAAACCCTAATTCTCGATTTTCTCCCGGATTGACTTTTCTTTCGATTTTTCTTGCAAGTGACTTCTTTATTACGCATAGTCAGTGCTTATCTTTCATTTGGAACCTTCAATTTCGACCAATTTGATCGTTTAAGCACTTTTCCCCAAATTTCTCGGATTAGGGTTTCCTTTCTACTGAATTTCCAAATCCCAACTTCCGAACCCAATATCTTTCAATGTAGACCTCGGATTATCAACATTCTTTCACCATTTTTCAATTAAACTTAAAATATTGATTTGAAAATGGGTTGACTTTTTCAGTAGTTGACTTTTTGGGGTTGACTTTTTTAGGGTTGACTTTTTTCGAGGTTGACTTTTTCAAGTTTGACTTTTTATGCTCGCCCCTTTAAACTATGTCTCGGAGTACCACCTACGGGATGAAAAAAGTCTTTTTACACTCGGAAACATCAATTTATGAAGAAAACATACCTATTTTAGTGGTCCGGACAAAATTAGATGTCTACAGCTGCCTCTCTTTGGCTATTGCTGAGAATCAGGAATCAGGCAAAGATAAACCGACACTAATTTTGTACGGTCAGTGAAATCACATGTGAAGGAAAGGGAAAGGGGTTTTCTTTTTCATTCTTCTATCATTTTTTTCATTTTCTATTTTTTCTATATTTTCATTTTTTTTTTCTTTTTTTTTTCTCTTTTTTCATTTTTTTCAATTTTTTTCTTTTTTTAACAGTGAATTGAAGATTTTGTCCTTAAATTGAATTCCCTGACTAATCAAGGCTCAACCCGTCTTAAGGAAACGAATTCGATTTGCAAGAAAGGAAATGACCTCGACGATGGTCTCGGGGCCTTAACCTGTCTTGTTCTCAGCTGTGTTTAAAATTCTGGGTATCTCCTCCAGAAGCTTCGGCTATCACCACCAAAGTCTTGCTCATTTTAAAACTGTAAAAATTCTGGGTATCACCTCCAAAAGCTTCAGCTATCACCACCGAAGACTTTCTACCTTTTCAAAAGATTTTAAAACTTTGGATATCTCCACCAGAGGCTTCAGCTATCACCACCGAAGACTTGTTCATAATAAAATAAAATAAAAAGTACCTCGACGATGATCTCGGGGCTCAACTCGTCTTAAGGAAATGAATTCGATTTGTAAGAAAAGAAATGACCTCGACGATAGTCTCGGGGCCTTAACCTGTCTTGTTCTCAGCTGTGTTTAAAATTTCGGGTATCTCCTCTAGAAGCTTCGGCTATCACCACCAAAGTCTTGCTCATTTTAAAACTGTAAAAATTCTGGTATCCCCTCCAAAAGCTTCAGCTATCACCACCGAAGACTTTCTACCATTTCAAAGGATTTTAAAACTCTGGATATCTCCACCAGAGGCTTCAGCTATCACCACCGAAGACTTGTTCATATTAAAGAAAGAACCTCGACGATGATCTCGGGGCTCGACTCATTTGAGAAGCAAAACAAGTTCGATTATACCTGAAAGCTTTAAGAGATGATGCAAATGCTTCATGATGCAAATGTAAATGTCTTTAGTTGATGCAAACGCTTCTTGATGTAGATGCAAATGACTTAGATTGGTGCAAATGTCTTTGATGCAAATGTAAATGACTTGATTTGATGCAAACTTTCTTGATGCAGATTCAACTAACTTAGATTGATGCAAATGCTTCTTGATGTAGATGCACATGTTGAATAAAATTCTAGGTAACTCCTCCAAAAGAAGATTTCTCATTTTTCAAAATTATAAAACCCTGGATATCTCCACCAGAGGCTTCAACTATCACCACCGAAGACTTGTTCACTTTTAAAACTATAAAATTCTGGATATCCCCACTAGAAGCTTTGGCTATCACCACCAAAGACTTGCTCATTGTAAAATTCTAGGTAACTCCTCCAGAAGAAGATTTCTCATTTTTCAAAATTAAGAACCCTGGATATCTCCACCAGAGGCGTCAGCTATCACCACCGAAGACTTGTTCACTTTTAAAACTGTAAAATTCTGGATATCCCCACCAGAAGCTTTGGTTATCACCACCAAAGACTTGTTCATTGTAAAATTATGGGTAACTCCTCCAGAAGCTTTGAGAAATGATGCAGATGCACATGTCTTTTAACAAGGTGCTCATGCTTCATGGTGCAAATGTAAAATATTTCTTAGTGCAAATGCAAATGGCCTGGATTGATGCCCATGTTTTATGATGCAGATGCCCCTCCTAATTGTATTCATGTAACTGGTTTATAAATGGTGTAACTACAATTACCACACAATAATGCAATGATTCTAGAAATGATGCAATTGTTTGAGATGACACAAATGCGAATTTCATGAAGAATGTAAATGTAAAGGTAAAATGCAGATGCTTATGGAATAATGCCAATGCAAATACCCATGAATGATGCAATGCTTGCCGACACTGTGCGGATGTAAAATCTTGATAAAGAGATGAGTGCTCATGAGTTATGCAAATGCCCCCGATTGTTTTTCTAGACTTTGGCTTAGCCTTTCAAATTCTTTTTTTCTCTTCAAATCAGAGTATATCTTCAATTCATTTTGGCTATTCTCTTTGCCCCAACAGTTTTCAAATTTTCATCAACAGAGATTTGAGCCGGGTTTTATTTCTTCTTCTCATATCTGGAAGTCAGGACCTATCTTGGCAGCTCTATACCTTTGGGTCAGAAAAATCCTTGTCTTATGTCAACATCAGAATGGGTATTTCAAAAAATATCTTTATTTGTTTTCTCATTTTGAAAAATTTTAAACAAAAAATATTAACCCCACAATGTGTGATGTACAAATCTTTTGAAGACTGATGATCATTGTTAGAAATTTCTCTAAGTATCAATCTGGGTTTTTTCAACTGGGATTGGCAAGGCTTGGTATAACAAGATTCTGGTTTTTCTAGGAAAACTTCATGAAAAAAATGTATATCCCTTCTAGGCTCACAAATGGAACAGGTTTATAAATCATGAATTTATTGAGAACCAAACAAATTTAACATTCTTTTAGTTTCCATATCAAGGCATTTTTACAAGCATCAAGATTGGCTGGGATGTTTAAACCGGAAAGTTTAATCTTGGGAACAAAAGTTTCAGTTTTTGAAGATAATCCTCTGAATGAGAATTGACAATTTGGGAGGTTCAGGAATTCTTAAATGTTCCTCGATGACCACGTTTTTAAGATGACCTTCTCTTTTTGTGGTATTGGCACTTTCATAGATGGCATCAAAAATTTTCATTTTACTCTAGACCGCCCATTTTTGGGTTTTCGCCCTAGAGTCCCATTCTTTCCAATTTTTTTTTTTGTTCTACCATACACTTGAGAATTCTAAATTCTTCCTTAGTGAAATGATAATTCGATAAAATGGGATAAAATCTGAGGAAAAACCTTTCAAATTAAATATTCATGCTTGATCAAAATGGACTTTTAAAGCACGTAATGTAGGCCATGGCTCAGGGTTCAGAAAGAAAGGATAAATAGGCCTAAAATATGTGTTTGAGGGTAATCAGATCAAGGATCATTTCTTGAGGAGCATTCTCTTTGAAGCATTTGTCCCTTCTTGGACATTTCTTTCCTTTTGACTTTGCCCTTTTTCTTCCTTGCTTTTGTCTTTCAATTTGCCATGTCTTTCACACACATTTTTTCTTTTTCATTGTGTTTTTCTTTTGTTTTTCTTGGCTTTCATTTCGCCATCTTTTTCTCTTCTTTTTTTTTTGACAGAGTGAGCCCGTATTTTTTCGGGGCTCCATTTGCTTTCTGTCTGTCCTTGAGCTGTCACTCATTTCTCAATGATCTTTGAAAAGATCTTTCCTCGCATTTGCCCCCCAGTGTAGAGGGTAATCCTTGACCAGGGTTTAAAGAAAAAAGAATTCTTTCGGCTCAAAAGGGGTGACTTTGGATAATTTCTTTTTGTGCGAAAGGGATATGAAAGATGGCCATTTCTCATGTCAAGCACAAATATTCAAATTGAAAAGCAATCCCTAGGGGAAATAAATATTCAGAATTTCATTTTGCACTTTGGAATCATCCGAATTCTCATATGCATGATACCACAATTTTTTCATTTTTCATTTTCATCGCATGCCCCAATAATTCATGCTTAGTCCATCTTTATTCACCATGTATCCATCATTTCCACATATGATTCCCCAATTTGATTAACCATGAGAATTTGTATCAACGAGGAACATAGCAAGTCTAGGTCTATACCGAAAAGACTGAATTTCAAATCTGAGTTCTTTGAAGAGACAAGGAAAATATGACCTAAAAACAGGTTTTCTCTGGGACAAGGGATAATCTAGTTTAATCATTGTGCCCCAAGGTGTCAATCATGAAGTGATGTTTGGGCAATTAGTGTTTTGTGGTCATTGGGAAAGGTCATGAATGGTTTTAGCACAATCTTGATACACACCAAATTATCACAATCTAGATTCTTGAAAGAATGTGTCATTTGTTTGAATTTCAAGGAATTTGGAAATTTTCAAAAATTTCGTTCCTTTGTTCATAGCCTAGACTAAGATCTACGTCTTTGCTTATTCTGTGATGACAATGGTTTTATGAAGTCAAATCATTCATATTCCTTGAAGCATTAGGTCTTTCAAGTGTTCTTGTTTTAAGAGATTTAGGCTTAGAAAAACCTAAAGAGAGGGGAGAAGGTATTGTGTCTTTTGTAACACTGATCATCAATCTTCTTGAGACTATCCATTATTAAAAATTCCTTAATGTTTGTTTTTGCAAATTCAAGTTATTGTTAAAACACAACAAACACAAGGCATTTAAAAATCAAAATTCATTTAATTCATGTAGATGTTAACATGAGACAAGTGCTTTCATCATCATAGTGTATAGAACTACATGCGTCAAAAACCTAATATGATCATGCACAATGTTTCTTATGACACTTGGCTTCCCCATCTTCAAAACTTATCGAACCAGCCTTGATGAGATCTCTGACCTTTTACTTCAAAGCGGGGCAATTCTCTGTTGAGTGACCTTGATTGCAAGAATGATAACCACAACACTCATTAGCATCATACCAGCTCGGATAAGGGGGCTTCAGAGGCTCTATTTGCATGGGTGTCACAAGGTGATTCTGGATGAGTTGAGGTAATAGCTCACTGTATGTCACAGGAATCGAGTTATCCTGATTTCTTTTTTGCTTTTTATGCCCCTTTCGATTGTTCCCAAGGGTGTTCGATTGATAGACAGATGTAAATTCTGGTGTAGTTGCAGTCATTGGTTGGTAGGGATAAAAACCTTGAGAGATATTATTCAGGGTAGAGTAAAATGGCTGATACGAGAAGAATTGGGGAGGTGGGGCAAAGTCTTCCACGACTTGGGTATCTTCCTTTTTCTTTTCAGATGCCCCTTTTTCCTTGGTATTGGATGTTCTTTCTCCTTCAATTTTCCCATCCTTGATAGCATTCTCAATCATCTCCCTTGAAATTACCATGTTCGAAAAATTCTTCGCGGTGTTGCCGACAAGTCTATCGTAGTATGGGGCCTGTAGTGTATTCACAAAAAGGACAGTGGTTTCCTTCTGAGTTAAAGGCGGTTGTACTTGGGCGGCTAGGCTCATCCACGGTTGCGCATATTCTTTGAAGCTCTCCGTAGCTCTTTTCTTCATATTTTGCAAGGTGAGATGGTCAGGCACCATGTTGGTCATATGCTTGTACTGGTTTAGAAAAACCCTAGCCAGGTCATTCCAAGAGCGAATCTGATCCTTGCTCAACTGACTATACCACCTAATTGCGGATCCGCTGAGGCTATCTTGAAAGCAGTGAATCAAAATCTTATCATTATCTATATGACTTGTCATCTTCCGGCAGAACATAGTGATGTGGGCTGATGGATCAGTCGTCCCGTCATATTTTGCAAAGTCAGGGATATTGAACTTAGGAGGAATGACTAAATTGAAGACTAAACATCATTCTTTCGCATCTAAACTCCCAAATACATCTGTATTTTCTACTACCCGAAGCCTTTCATCTAGCAACTGATATTTCCCTTCGAAATCTGCCAACTCAACCTCATTTATTGCAACCCTTTTCAACTTTTCCTGTTCAGCTGGATCATCTGAGTTTTGGACATTGACTGTGTTTTGGGCATCAATCATTACGACCTCGTTCTGACCTTTTTGTGCCTCTAACCCTTTCCTGGCGACAACGTTTTCAGTGTATCCTTTTCCCTTGATTACGGCGGACATCAGCTCCATCAGTTTAGTCATCTGATCCTTAGATTCTACTTGAGACTTTGCTAGTTGTTCTTGCAATTCTTTCTGTTCCCTTTCCATTCTTTCCATTCGGGCAACTTGTTCATTCTCCATAGCAGTAGCCTGTATTAATAGGGTACTCAGTACTTCTTATACCTCTGATTTGAAATGGAAATTCTTTCAAAGACTCTTAAAGCCAAGCCAATTTCTGTTTTATTCCCCCCAAATGTATGTCATGATGAATGAGCCTTGATTGTCATTTGATTCATGTGAAGAATAAAAAATGATGTACGGACATATATAGTGGAAACATGCTGACCATGTATGTAATAAATGCAATCACGATGCCAACATGTTAGAAGTAAAGAATCAACCCATGGATATATGCAATGAATGATCATCTATATTTTAGCTTATTTCCCAATGAATGATCATATATCCTATGAATGCAACACGGTGTTAGTTATGATACATGCAAACAATGAATGATTGATACAGAGTATATACAAAGAAAATCATGCTAACCATGTGTGTCATGAATGCGACCTAATGCTAATCATGATGTATGTAATAAGCAAATTAATACATGGATATATACAAAAAAATCGTGCTGATTATGAATGCATAAATGCAACCTGATGCTAACATGATACATGTATGAATGTATGGTATGACCACTAATTGATCGGATGTAAAATGCAAAAGGGGAAGATATCACGGAGGAAATAAGAATCGGAGGAACTTAATCATCAACCTCTCATAAATTTGAAACATAATTAATTCATTCCCATATCAACGTTCACAATGGTATAAACTATGTTTTACAAAATTTGAACAGTGGTTAAAACTATCTTTACAAGCACTTTATTCTTCCTAGCATCCTAAGGCTATAAGAGCCGGCTACTGAAAAAGTGAAATCCTATTACATCATATAAAACCGAAGTCTTTCCACCTCAATGCTGTAAATCTCCCAATCCTAATGGCGCTTTCCCAGTCCTTTATCAATTAGTGTCGTTGGATCCAACCACTTGGCATTTATAAGAGTTTGCACTTTCTTTTTGAATGCTATACAGTCTTCAATGCTATGGCCAATAATTCCACCGTGATAATCACATCTTGCATTTGGATTATACCATCTTGGATATGGTGGTAACAGGGATTTCAATGGGATACAGGCAACCATGTGATTTTGGATCAGTATAGGGAGAAGCTCTCCGTAGCTGATTGGAAGGGGATCAAAAGGCATTTGGGTCTTATCCTGGGGTCGTTTCTTAGTCACACATGGCCTAGGAGTTGGGGCACTTAGTGGTGGCACTAAGGTCCGAACCAGAGTGTTTACACGGAGATGTGGCGGAAGAGCATGGTAAGGGTATGGATTTGGACACGGGGCCTTTGGAGGTTCTACATAGCTTGAGGTTCCCATCCCAGATACTGGATAAGGTGATTGATGAGGGAAGCAATATGAACTGGCAGTTGTTGGTGATGGAATGGGATTCATGAATCCCGTAGTGGTCATCCCAATAGACGATTGGACCATGGTAGGGTGGGGATACAGGCTTGGACCTCGAATAGTTTGCAGGTATGGTACAGGATCCAAGGTTTCTATCTTTGGTATCAGGCTCTCAAGTTTAATCATTTTCACGATTTTGTCCACAATTTCATCAGGATTGCAAACTTTGTGACATTGACAAGTGCATGATCCAGCAAGGATTTTATGTTCTGGACCTAATGGTTTTGGATGATCCGAAGGCGATGCAGATCCCTGAGAATGTTCCCCTTTACTCTTTCCCATATTCTCAAACATTTTCAGCAATTTGGCGAGTTGTTCTTTCATTTCTTGGATTTCACGTCCACATTCCTCTTGATTGAGTTCCAAAGCACCCAATCGTTCCTCTGATTCCTTCCTTCTATCTTGAACCCCTTTCATGCAAATCAAAATGTCATGAGATTAAGAATACAATTGTGAATGTACATGCTCTATTCCTGTGTGCATGAATATACTGATGATTAATGCATGAACATATACACAGAAATAATGATGACTATGTATGCTATGGATGCAATCTAATGTCAACACGATGCATTTAAAAAAATGAATAAATTGACGCACAAGTATATGCAAATAATGACCATGCATGCCATAAACGTATTCTACAATGAATGACCATGCATGCTATGATGTCAAAATGATATATGCGAAGAATAAATGAATTAATACAAAGGTAAGTACAAAGAATGACCTTGTATATCACAAATGTATTCTACAATGAAGAACCATGCATGCTATGATGTCAAAATGATACATGCTAAGAATAAATGAATTAATACAAAGGTACAAAGAATGACCATGTAATCACAAATGTATTCTACAATGAATAACCATGCATGTTAGGACTGTAACACGATGTCAAAATGATACAAATAGAGAATAAATGAATTAACACCAAGGTATATACAAAGAAATCAATGATTACACAAAATTTGTAGGACCTAAATCTTGATTATTCAAAAATCTCATTATGCAAGATTTGCCTCCAAATTCACGATTTTTTTGAAACATGTTTTTTTCTATTAAAAAAAAACATATTATTTTCAAAAGAATTTCGGGGTAGTGGATCCTACTATGGTACAATATGCAAATGTTCATGCAACACTATCGGTTTTATGAAATTATCAAATGAGATTATCATCACCAACTGTTTATTGCAAAGAATGAGATCAATAACACAACCAAAAATGTACATGCTCTATTCACACATGTATGAAATGTGCAAAATGCAAAAATGCTTGGAAAAAGTTTTTTATTTTTTCAAACAGTTAATGAATATTATCCCCAACAATATCTGCTTATTTAGGCATCATGATGCCTTTGGGACGGATTATCACATTTATTACGGGCGATGTACGTACATCGTTGCCCGATCTACAAAACTTCTTCAGAATGTAAAATAGGTAACAAAAGGTTTAGAAATGTCCCTCCATGTGTTCCTATTTTAGGTATATCTAACGGAAATCCGGCATGGCTTCGCCTAGGTTTATTATATGAAGGTGAATCGGTTCTAAGGCCCCGAATTGTTCCTCACTGTCGCCGGTGAGGGCTAGTAAGGCACCCCGATAAAAGCGGGTTCAATTCGTTAGAGTATATTTTCCTATGCCCATGCGGAGGATTATCACGAAGGCATTAGGTACTTTATACTCCAAAAGTGTTTCACTAGCCCATACGGAGGATCAATCACGAAGGCTTAGTTACTTTACTCCCACTTAAAAGGACGGAACCCGGGTAGAGGATTCATGTTATGCAAATGCAAATACAGTGTGTGCGGAGGAACAACACAAACCTATCACCACCTATTCTACAAACCTTATTCTTAATGCCCTAGCAATTAAAAAAAATTCAAAAATAGTGTAACGCATTAACCAACAAGCAATTATAATATACAACCTTAAATAACTAGAGAACAATAATAAAATGCATGCACATGAGTATGAACATATTAAACGTTTTTTATTTTCAAAATTCTCCTTATAAAAAAAAATGTGGGAATTAAAATTAAATACCAATTAAACCAACAAAATCGAGACTTTGATAACACACGACTAATTCTAGGCCTGACTCTCTAATAGTCCCCAGTGGAGTCGCCAAGCTGTCGCAACCTAAAAAATAACGAGTCTCATCGCAAGACTTTATTATTCGTTAAGCATGACTTTAAAAACAAAATCAAGGAAAAGTCGACTTAATTCCTCTAGAAAAATGAAGGTTTTGAAAATGACCTTAAAAAAGACATGGAGTCGCCACCAATCTTTTTTAGCTAGGTGTGATCGGCCACCTATTAAAATCGGTTTTATAAAAATATTTTAAAAATTAATTAAAACATTTTTAAAACCAATTTCAAGTCTGAGTTTTAAACTAGAGAAATAAAAAAAAAACGGGTTTGGGACTCGGTTACGTGCGGGGAAGGATTAGCACCCCCTTAATGCCCGTATAAAATGGTACCTTATTAATCGTATGTTATCTCAAATCTCGGTAAAAAGTTGGTTTTAAATTTAGTATTTCAAGTTAATTCCCAATTTAAAGAAAAATAATTCCATTTTTAATTGAAAATGATTCAGAATTTATAAATTCAAAATTTTCCTATATTCCCCAACAAACGTGGCAAAATATAGAAATTTTTATTAGTTTTGGAAAACTTTCCGAATCATTCTCTTTTTTGAAAGAAAGATATTCCTTTATTAATGATAATTGATGATATTCCCTCCAGCAAACCCGGTAGAGAACTCATGAATTATTTTAACTCGGGAATATCTTTATGTTTTTTATTGAAAAATAATTATCCTTTTGAAAACATTTTAAAAGATATGAATATGTATATGCATGAAATAAATAAAATGACATAGAAAAATCTAAATAATATAATGCTTCCTAAATGATATGATATAATGTAAATGCCTTAGCATATTTTAAAATGAAATGAAATATCCTTAGCATATTCTAAATGAAATAAAATATCCTAAGTTATATGACATATTATAAATAAAATGAAATAACCTAGATAACATAGTATATTCTATATGAGATGCAAAATCGTAAGTCATATGATATATTCTAAATGAAATAAAATAACCTAAGTAACATAACATATTCTATATGAAATGAAATAACCTAAGTAACATGATATTTTTTTAATGTAATAAAATAACCTAAGTAACATAACATATTCTATATGAAATGAAATAATTTAAATGACATGGAAAACATGAATGATATGGCATATAAATTAAATGAGATGGAATATGAAATAATGCTATCATATAATATGCATGAAAATAAAAATGAAAATAATAATGCATGAACATAGTATATGCTAAATAATATGACCAAAAAAATAATTAAATAAAAAGCATAGGATATCATGAAATATTCCAAATCATATAATAAACAATATAACATAACTCAAAATCATAACAATATCATAGAAATTATCATAGCAAGAATCACATATTATATAAAATGCATGAATATGGAAAATGCAATGCATGAAATGTATTTTTCCCTTTAATTAAGGAAATCCATATATCTAAAAAGATATCCGGCTACCTTAGGAAAATATGTCAAATTAAATATTCTAAAACTAAAATACTTTGTGATTGTTTGAAAACAATTTTGAAAAGCTTGAATTAAAAATAAAAACTCGGCTAATTTCGTTAAAATGGCTCTAATTTTCCAAATTTAAAAATCCGGACTTGACTACCCTTAACCCGAGACTTAAAAAACATTTTTAGAGTTTAAAAAGGCTTAGAAACTACCCTAAGTTAGTAGCTAACCCTCCTAATCAGCCCTCTATAAGTAACTTAACCAAAACAGAAAAATGATTTTTCTTTAAATTCAATTCTGACTCCACTGTCCAGTTTTAAGCCACGATTTTTATCCTATTTTTAAAAATTCAAAAAATTCTGAAAAAAAAAAATAATGGAGACTTAAGACATGTAAAACTACACGAGAAAAAATCAACTTAATTTTCTGATTAAAGACGAATGCTCAGAAAAATCGAAAAAGTACGAAAACTGGGTGAAAAAACTGTTTTGCCAAAATACATTTTTGCCTTTGATAAAATCATTTAAAAATCAAAGTAAAAATATTTGAAACTCATAAAATAGCTCAAAAATAGTAGCTAGGACTTTTTGAAAGTTAGATAAAAATTGGCAAAGTAAAAAAAAAAATCACAAAGGTAGAATAATCAACTTGATAAACTTAATTTTCCACAAGTGTGCTCAAGAGAGCATGACTTTGAACCATTAATTGGATCAAGTCATTATTCAAGTGGCATGAACATGAAATGTATGAAACAATAAAGCAAACATAGTGCATGAAATGCATGAGTGTAAACCTAAATGTCATGGAAAAATGCATGGCATTCATATAGTGACCTAGACCTAAATGAGCTTGCATGACATTTAATGCAACCTAGACCTAAAATGCATGAACATGCATGGCAAATAAACCTAACTTAATAAGTAAAATATGCATGGCATTCTCACAAACAGAAAGCATGCTTAAACCAAAAAGTCAACCAAATAACATGCAAATGCTAACCTATCAACTAACATGGCAAGAATGCACATAAAATGCAAAAATTCAAGGGGGGCCGAATAGACTAATGTAACTAGCAAACATGGCATTTTCACAAACACTTGGTATACTAGCATGCAAAACTAAATCAAATGTCATGCAAATGCAAAAACCTACCAACTAACATGGCAAAAATGCAACACACAGTGCAAAACACATGGAGTAGCCAAATGGCCTCAAGCTCCAACAAGCATGGCATTTTCACAAACACTTGGAATACTAACATGCTCAACTAAAATATAACACTCAAATCATGCAAAAATCACACAAGCATTTTCACAAACACTTAATAGACTAAATCTAAAACATGCTCAACTAAGATATAAAACTCAAATCATGCAAAAATCACACAAGCATTTTCACAAACACTTAATAGACTAAATCTAAAACATGCTCAACTAAGATATAAAACTGAAATCATGCAAAAACCACACAAGCATTTTCACAAACACTTGATATACTAAATCTAAAACATGCTTAAATTTAAACATTATGAAAACAGAAAATTAAAAATGCAAAAACATGATATTTAAAACATAAATGGCAACAAATAAAGAAACCAAATTAAAATATAACTCAAGAATATGAAGTAAAGTAACATTTAAAACACCAATATCAAAGAAAATAACATAAACAATATGGTAAAATAAATCCGAAACAGCAACTTAAATAAATAATGTAGGCCATTTGGCCATGGTGAGTATAATATATAAAAAAAATTGTAAAAAATATATTCAAGAAGGAGATGAAGGAAGAACCTTAAAAGAACAATAAAAACATTTATTTAAAATGGAAACTCACCAAATAGAAATCAAAATAGCAAAAACAAGAATGGAAAATCAAGAAAGTGCAAGAGTTGGTGCTCAAGAGCAACCTCAAGAAGCTATATTTCAAGCTTTATCTCTTCAAACTTTCCTTTCTTTTCTAAACTTTTCTTTTTTGCTTTCAACCAAGGAGAGAAAAAACTAAGTAAACACAAAAAGAACTCAGCAAAATGAAATGTAAAAATGAATTTTCTGCCTCTCCCACAAGTGCTGGCCGAATGGCCCCTAATATTCCCTCAAGGATGTTGTCATTTTTTGTAACCAATTTTCCATCAAATGGCTAATAATTCAAGGTGAAAAAATCATGAAATTACCACCTTTAGATTATCATCTCAGCTCTCTCAAATTACAGCTGCTCAAGAATAATGTTGACATCTCTCTTGGCCTATGTGGCTTAATCGCCATGGCTTGATCAAAGAGAATCTCTAACTAACTCTTGATTTTTAGCCATTTGATTGAAAAATCAGAAGCTTCCTCCTTCCTTTGGGCCTGGGTAGGCCGGCACTTCTCTTTTCCAGCCCAACTCTGATTTTTTGAAAAGCCCAAAGAAGCCCTTTTCGGTTGCTTGGGTGAAATGATCGTTTTACCCCCCGGATGCAAATAAATATCAAACGGACTCCAAATTCAAATTTTATTTTTTTAATACTTCCAAAATAATAAAATATTGAGTTCTGGAAGTTTTTAAAATTATCCGAGTCCGTTTGCTATTTATTTGGATTTTTTCATCCAAAAATGCCCTTTTATGCCCCTACATTTTACCATTTTTTAAATGAGCTCCAAATCAAGATTTTTCTTCACCAATATCTTCCAAATAATTTATAAGTGTGACCTAGAAGTTTTCATAATTTTTGGAGCTCATTTGTTATTTTTTCGGGATTTATCGGCTTGAATTACTTCATAGGAGGCCCGAGATTTGGCCATTTTGCAAACGAACTCCGAATCAAGATTTTTTTTCGCCAATATTTTTCAAATAATTTAAAAATGAGATTTGCAAAATTTCAGAATTTTTGGAGTCCATTTGCTATTTTTTCGGGATTTATCTTCTTGAATTATTGCATGTGAGGCCTAGGATTTGGCCGTTTTCCAAACGAACTCCGAATCAAGACTTTCTTTCGCCAATCTCTTCCAAATAATTTAAATTGAGATTTGCAAAATTTCAGAAGATTTGGAGCTCATTTGCTATTTTTTCGGGATTTTCCTTTTTGAATTACGGCATAAGAAGCTCGGGATTTGGCCATTTTGCAAACGAACTCCGAATCAAGATTTTATTTTTCCAATCTCTTTGAAATGATTTAAGAATGAGATTGAAAAATTTTCAGATTTTTCGGAGTCCATTTTCTATTTTTCCCAAATTTTCCAATTTTGCCTTTTTGCCTCCGAAACCCGGTTTTGCTCAAAACAAGTCCGATTTTCAGATTTTCTTCAACCTGAGCCTTAGGCTATCCTTTTTTAATCATTCCTCATCCATTGGGGGTTTTGGTCTTTCCAAGTCGGGCCATTTCTGTGATTCTTCCCGATTTCACCGAAATCCACTAAAAACCCTAATTCTCGGTTTTCTCCCGGATTGACTTTTCTTTCGATTTTTCTTGCAAGTGACTTCTCCATTACCCGTAGTCAGTGCTTATCTTTCAATTGGAACCTTCAATTTCGACCAATTTGATCGTTTAAGCACTTTTCCCCAAATTTCTCGAATTAGGGTTTCTTTCTTACTGAATTTCCAAATCCCAACTTCCGAACTCCATATCTTTCAATGTAGACCTCGGATTATCAAAATTCTTTCGCCATTTTTCAATTAAACTTAAAATCTTGATTTTGAAAGTGGGTTGACTTTTTTAGTAGTTTACTTTTTGGGTTGACTTTTTTCGGGGTTGACTTTTTTCGGGGTTGACTTTTTCAAGTTTGACTTTTTATGCTCGCCCCTTTAAACTAAGTCTCAGAGTACCACCTGCAGAATGAAAAAAGTCTTTTTACACTCGAAAACATCAATTTAGGAAGAAAACATACCTGTTTTAGTGGTCCGAACAAAATTAGGTGTCTACAAGGAGAAATAACAAACATTTCACCACCTATTCTACATCTCTTTTTCTAAATGCCCCAACAATATTAAACAACATAAGTCATCAATTAATCAATAAATGAATATATGCACCAAAATAACCAGAGAACAATTATAATTTGTATGCACATGAATATGGACATTTTTTAAAAACTTTTAATTATTTTTGAAATTACCATAATTTTTAAAAAAATATGGGAATTAAAATTAAATACTAATTAAACCAACAAAACTGAGATTTTGATAACACAAGACTAATTCTAGGCCTTACTCTCTATATTTCCCTAGTGGAGTCGCCAAGCTGTCGTAACCTAAAAAATAACAAGTCTCGTCGCAAGATTTTATTATTTGTTAAGCGTGACATTAAAAAAAGGAGGAAAAATTGACTTAATGCCTCTAGAAAAATGAAGGTTTTGAAAATAACCTTGAAAAAGACATGGAGTTGCCATCAATCTTTTTTTTGCTAGGTGTGATCGGCCACCTATTAAAGCCGATTTTATAAGACATTTTAAAATTAATTAAAACTTTTTTTAAAAAAACCAATTTTAAGTCTGCGTTTTAAACCAAAGAAATCAAAGAAGCGGGTTTGGGACTCGGTTACGTGTGGGGAAGAATTAGCACACCCACAATGCTCGTATAAAACGGTACCTTATTAATCATGTGTTGTCTCAAGTCTCGGTAAAAGTCAATTATTAATTTAGTATTCCAAGTTAATTCCCAATTTAAAGAAAAATAATTCCATTTTTAATTGAAAATGATCCGGAATTTATAAATTCAAAATTTTCCTATATTCCCCAACAAACGTGGGAAAATATAGAAATTTTTATTAGTTTGGAAAATTTTCCGAATCATTCTCGTTTTAAAAGAAGATATTCCGTTATTAATGATAATTGATGATATCCTCCCCAGCAAACCCGGCAGAGAACTCATGAATTATTTTAACTCGGGAATATCTTTATTTTAATGGAAATCATTATCTTTTTCAAAACATTTTAAAAAATATGAATATGAATATGTGTGACATAAACAAAATGACATAGCAAAGTCTAGATAATATAATGCAACCTAAATGGTATGATATAATTTAAATGTCATAGCATATTCTAAATGAAATGAAATATCCTAAGTCATATGATATATTATAAATGAAATGAAATAACCTAGGTTACATGATATATTGTATATGAAATGAAATATCCTAAGTGACATAATATATTCTATATGAAATGAAATGACCTAGGTAACATGATATATTCTATATGAAATGAAATAACCTAAGTAACATGATATATTCTAAATGGAATAAAATGATTTAAATGACATGGCAAATATAAATGATATGGCATATAATCTAAATGACATGAAATGACATGAAACATAAAATAATGCTATCATATAATATGCATGAAAAAATAAAAATAATAATGCATGAACATAGTATATGCTAAACAATGTGACAAAAATAAAAAACTAAATAAAAAGCATAGGATATCATGAAATATTCAAAATCATATAATAAAAAACATAACATCAAAAATATAAATAAAAAATAATAACAACACCATGGAAATTATCATAGTAAAAATCACATATTATATAGTATGCATGAATATGGAAATTGCAATGCATGAGAATTTATTTTTTTCCTTTAATTAAGGAAATTCGTATATCTAAAACGATAGCCAGCTACCTTAGGAAAATATATCAAATTAAATTTTCTAAAAATCAAAATACTTTGTGATTGTTTGAAGACAATTTTGGGAAACTTAGATTAAAAAATAAAAACCTAGCTAAACCCTTTTTAAATGGCTCTAATTTCCTAAGTTTAAAATCCCGGACTTTACCACCCTTAACCTGAGGTTTATAAAATCAATTTTTAGAGTTAAAAAAAACTTGCAAACTACCCTAAGACAGTAGCTAAATTTCCTAATCAGCCCCCTCTAAATAACTTAGCCAAAACAGAAAAATGATTTTCCTTCAAATTTAAATCTACCTCCACTGTTTAGTTTTAGAACACAATTTTTTAACCCATTTTTAAAACTTTAGAAAAATCTAAAAAAAATACTAGAGACTCATAACATGTAAAACTACACGGAAATAAAATTGGCTTAATTTTTTGGTTAAAGATGACTACCCAGAAAAATTGGGAAAGTACAAGTACTGGGTGAAAAAACTGTTTTGCCAAAACAAATTTTTTTTGCCTTTGATAAAATCATTTAAAAATCAAAGTAAAAATGTTAGAGACTCTCCTAAAGACTCACAAACAATAGCTAACACTTTTAAAAAAGTTAGGCAAAAATTGGCTAAGTAAAAAAAAAAAAATCACAAAGGTAGAATAATCAATTTGACAACTCTTTAATTTTCCACAAGTATGCTCAAAATGAGCATGACTTTGAACCATTGATTGGTCTAAGTCATAAATCATGTGGACATGACATGAAATGCATGAAAATACAACAAATATGATGTATGAAATGCATGATTCAAAACCTAAATGACATGAAAAATGCATGGTATCAATAAAAAGACCTAGACATAACATGAACTTGCATGGTATTTAATGTAACCTAGGTCTAAAATGCCTGACAAACATGATAATGCAAGCACAACCTAAAGCTAAAAAATGCATGGCAAATACACAAACATATAGCATACTTAAACAAAATACACAACAATATATCATGGAAATGAAAACCTATCAACTAGCATAATAAAAATGCACACATAAAGCATAAGAGAGGGGGTAGCCGAATGGTCTATATGGACATGGCATTTTCACAAACACTTAACATGTATAGCTAAAGAATAATACTTAAATCATGTAAATATAAAATAAAGGCATGAAAACCAATAGGCATTTTCACAAACATGTGGATTAACAAAATGTAAATCATAAACAAACTTAAACACTTTGAAAATAGAAAATCAAAAATGTAAGTCAAGTAAAATAAACTTGATAACAAGATAATAAACTCAACAATGGAAACAAGCAAGCTACCAAATAAAAAACAAGCTTCATATTTAAGTATTTGAAGAAGATTTAAAGCATCAAACTTGTTAAATATCACTAAGAACATGAAATAAAAACAAAAACAACAACTACACAAAAACAATGGGCTATTCGGCTACCCCTCTAAATCATGAAAAAAAAATTCTCAAAGCTTTTTCCAAGAAAGTATAAAGAAGAACTTAAAGGAGAAACTTAAAAACACTTATTTTAAAAAGGAAAATAAAAAGAAACACACCAAAATAGCAATCAAAACAACAAATGAAGAATAGAAAATCAAGGAAAATGTAAGAGTATGGTGCTTAAAGCAACCCTAGAAGCTATATTGCAAGCTTTTTCTCTTCTAACTTTTTTTTCTTTTTGCCTTTCAAAAATGGAGAGCTTTCAGTAAAAATTAGAATTTGAATAGAGTCCAAATGAAAGAAAGAACCCCTCCCCCCTTGTAGTGGCCGGCTAGCCCCTTGGAAGACCTAGGAGGTTCTATAATTTTTTTCAACAAATTTGATCCTATGGCCTTCAATCCAAGATGCCTTCTATAGAGGATTCTCACCCTTAGATTAGAATCATTAGCCCTTGAATTATGATGTCATAAAGATGTCATAAATATATTCTCTCTCCAACCATTGGTTCATGTGTTGCAAATTCAAAGGCTTGATCACAAAAATAACTACATTCCTTTTCATTGTTGGCCTTTTGATTAAAAATCAGAAAATATCTGCCCACCATTGGGCCTTGGCCGGCTGACCCCTCATCTTCCAGCCCATGCTTCATTTTTTTAAAAGCAAGAAAAGCCCTTTTCGTTTTCTTGGGTAAAATAACCTTTTTGCACCCCGAACATAAATAAATAGCAAACGGACTCCAAATTCAAAAATTCATTTTTTAATATTTCTGAAATAATAAAAAATTGAATTCAAGAGGTTTTCAAAACTTTTCGAGCCCATTTGCTATTTATTTGGATTTTTTCTTCCAAAATTGCCCTTTTGTGCTCACAAACTTTACCATTTTTAAACGAGCCCCAAATCCAGATTTTTCTTCACCAATCTCTTCCAAATAATTTAAAAGTATGATCTGGAAGTTTTCATAATTTTTGGAACTCATTTGGTATTTTTTCAGGATTTATCTACTTGAACTACTACATAGTGGGCACGGGATTTGGCCATTTTGGAAACGAACTCTGAATCAAGTTTTTTCTTTGCCAATCGCTTCGAAATAATTTAAGAATAAGATCTAAAATTTTTTAGAATTTTTGGAGCTCATTTGGTATTTTTCCGGGGTTTTTCCTTTTGAGTTTCTACATAGGGGACCCGTGATTTGGTCATTTTGCAAACGAATTTTGAATCTGTTCTTTTGCCAATCTCTTAGAAATGATTTAAGAATGAGATCTGCAAATTTTCAGAATTTTTGGAGTTCATTTGCTATTTTTCCAAATTTTCCAATTTTGCCATTTTGCTTTCAAAACCCGGTTTTGCTCAAAACAAGTCCGATTTTTAGATTTTCTTCAAACTGAGCCTTGGGCTATCCTTGTTTGATCACTCCTCATCAATTAGGGGCTTTAGTCTTACCGAATCGGGCCATTTCTGTAATTCTTCCAAATTTCACTGAAATTCACCAAAAACCCTAATTCTCAGTTTTCTTCCGAATTGACTTTTCTTTCAATTTTTCTTTCAAGTAGCTTCTCCATTACCCGTAGTCAGTGCTTATCTTTCATTTGGAACCTTCAATTTCGAACAATTTGATCGTTTAAGCACTTTTCCCCAAATTTCTCGAATTAAGGTTTCCTTTCTACTGAATCTCCGTAACCCAACTTTCGAACTCCATATCTTTTAAAGTAGACCTCGGATTATCAAAATTCTTCCTTTCTACTGAATCTCCGTAACCCAACTTTCGAACTCCATATCTTTCAAAGTAGACCTCGGATTATCAAACTTCTTTCACCATTTTTCAATTGAACTTCAAATCTTGATTTTGAAAGTGGGTTGACTTTTTCAAAAGTTGACTTTTTGGGGTTCACTTTCTGAGGTTGACATTTTCAAGTTTGACTTTTTATGCTCGACTTCTTAGACTAAGTCTCGGAGTACCACTTGCAGGATTAGAAAAGTCTTTTTACATTCTGAAACACCAATTTAGGAAGAAAACATACCGGTTTAGTGGTCCGGACAAAATTAGGTGTCTACACATGGCATAAAGTGATATAGCCTGGTAATGAATGTCATGTGAATGAAATCGACATGGAAAACCAAAATGAGACAATCACAATGACATAGCAAACCAAATGGCGTGGCATGAGAATATTGTGTCATGGAAATAGAATGACATGGATGAAAAGTCATGGTGATCGAATGGTCATGGCATGCTTAATCATGACATGAAATGGGCTCAAACACTAAATAACATGGCAAATGAAATGCTATATGAATGATATGGCATAAAAATACAATTACATGTATGAAGTATCATCGTGGCCGAATGGTCATGGTGATGGCATGTGAATGGCCGAATGCATGGTGATGGCATGGCATGAAAAGCACCTAAACTATAAATGACATGGAAAATGACATGGAATAACATGTTATATGGATGACATGGCATAGGTGACATGACATAAAATGATGACATGGCATAGGTGACATGACATAGAATGATGACATGGCAATAAAATGACATAGCATAGATGATATGGCATAGGTGACATGGCATAGAATGATGACATGGCATAAAATGACATAGCATAAATGACATGGCATGAAATGAAATGACATAGCATAGATGACATGGCATGACCTAGCATGAAAATGACATGACTACTAGAATACATGGAAAATGACCTAATATGTATGACTTGACAATATGACCTAATATGTATGACATAACCAAATCTTATGCAAGGCATGACATGAATAAAAAGCAACAAAAAAAAAAGAACATGGGATGGCCGAATAGGACATATTGCATGTCATGAGCACAAAATGCAAGGTAGCACAACTACATGGCCTAAAATGCACGACATAGACATATGACCTAAGATGCATGACATGACCAAATATAATGCAAGGCATGACCTAGACCTAAAATGCATGGGAAGGACGAATGGCATGCAAGACATATTATGAACACAAAAATGCAAGAGAAGACAACTACATGGCCTAAAATGCATGACACAAACAAGGATGATGCAAGGCATGGCATAAACCCAAAACACATGGGAAAACCGAAAGGTTCAAGGAACTTATCATTGTCGCAACCTAAAAAATAACAAGTCTCATCGCAAGACTTTATTATTCGTTAAGCGCGACATTAAAAAACCAACGAAAAGTCGACTTAATTCCTTTAGAAAAATGAAGGTTTTGAAAATAACCTTGAAAAAGACATGGATTCGCCACCAATCTTTTTTGGCTAGGTGTGATCTGCCACCTATTAAATCCGGTTTTATAAAACATTTTAAAATTAATTATAACATTTTTTTAAAACGAATTTCAAGTCTGATTTTAAACCAGAGAAATCAAAGAAGCGGGTTCAGGACTCGGTTACGTGTGAGGAAGGATTAGCACCCCCACAATGCCCGTATAAAACGGTACCTTATTAATCATGTGATATCTCAAATCTCGGTAAAAAGTCGATTTTTAATTTAGTATTTTAAGTTAATTCCCAATTTAAAGAAAAATAATTTAATTTTTTAATTGAAAATGATCTGAAATTTATTAATTCAAAATTTTCCTATATTTCCCAACAAGCGTGGCAAAATATAGAAATTTTTATTATTTTGGAAAATTTTCCGAACCATTCTCGTTTTAAAGAAGATATTTCGTTACTAATGATAATTGATGATATCCTCCCCAACAAACCCGGCAGAGAACTCACGAATTATTTTAACTCGGGAATAAAGACTATCTTTATTTTATTGAAAATCATTACCTTTCCAAAACATTTAAAAAATATATAAATATGAATATGTGTGACATATATAAAATGACATAGCAAAGTCTAGATAATATTATGCAACCTGAACGGTATGATATAATTTAAACGTCTTAGCATATTCTAAATGAAATGAAATATCTTAAGTTATATGATATATTCTAAATGAAATAAAATGATTTAAATGACATGACAAATATAAGTGATATGGCATATAATCTAAATGATATGAAATATAAAATAATGCTATCATATAATATGCATGAAATTAAAAATGAAAATAATAATGCATGAACATAGTATATGCTAAATAATGTGACAAACATAAATAACTAAATAAAAAGCATAGGATATCATGAAATATTCAAAACCATATAACAATTAATATAATATCAAAATTTTAAATCAAATATAATAACAACATCATGAAAATTAACATAGCAAAAATCACATATTATATAGTATGCATGAATATGAAAAATGCAATGCATGAGAATGTATTTTTTCCTTTAATTAAGAAAATTAGTATATCTAAAAAGATATCCGACTACCTTAGGAAAATATATCAAATTAAATATTCTAAAACCAAAATACTTTGTGATTGTTTGAAAACAATTTTGAAAAGCTTAGATTGAAAATTAAAACTTAACTAAACCCTTTTTAAAATGGCTCTAAATTCCTAAGTTTAAAATCTCGGACTTGACCACCCTTAACCCGAGATTTAAAAAATCATTTTTAGAGTTTAAAAAAGCTTAGAAACTATCCTAAGTCAGTAGCTAAACTTCCTAATCAGCCCTCTCTAAGTAACTTAACCAAAACAGAAAAATGATTTTCCTTCAAATTCAATTCTGCCTCTACTGTCCAGTTTTAAAGAAAGATTTTTTATCCTATTTTTAAAAATTCAAAAAAATATAAAAAAACATATTGGAGACTCAAGACATGTAAAAATACATGGGAAAAATTGGCTTAATTTTTTGATTAAAGATGACTGCCCAGAAAAATCGGGAAAGTATGAGTACTAGGTGAAAAACTGTTTTACCAAAACATATTTTTTTGCCTGTGATAAAATCATTTAAAAATCAAAGTAAAAATTTTAGAGACTCTCCTAAACACTCACAAATAGTAGCTAACACTTTTGAAAAGTTAGGCAAAAATTGGCTAAGTGAAAAAAAATCACAAAGGTAGAATAATCAATTTGACAACTCTTTAATTTTCCACAAGTATGCTCAAAATGAGCATGACTTTAAATCATTGATTGGTCTAAGTCATAAATCATGTGGCAATGACATGAAATGCATGAAAATACAGAAAATATGATGCATGAAATGAATGATTTAAAACGTAAATGACATGAAAAATGCATGGCTTAATAAAATGACCTAGACCTAAATGAACTTGCATGGCATTTAATGCAACCTAGGTCTAAAACGCATGAATATGCATGGCAAAGCAAACCAATCCTAAACCTAAAGAATGCATGGCAATAACACAAACATATAGCATGCTTAAACAAAATACACATCCAAATATCATGAAAATCCAAACCTATCAACTAGCATAACAAAAATGCACACACAAAGCTTAAAAGAGAGAGATGGCCGAATGGTCTCATACTTTGAAATGAGCATGACATTTTCACAAACACATGATATACTAACATGCATAACTAAAGAATAATACTCAAATCATGCAAATATAAAAGTAAAGGCATGAAAACCAATAGGCATTTTCACAAACACATGGATTAACAAAATGTAAAACATAAACAAACTTAAACATTTTGAAAACGAAAAATAAAAAATGCAGGACAAGTAAAATAAACATGATAATAAGATAATAGACTCAAAAATGGAAGCAAGCAAGCAACTAAATCCAAACAAGTTTCATGTTTATGTATTTGAAGAGGATTTAAAGTATCAAAACTTGTTAAATATCACTAATAACATGAAATAAAAAACAAAACAGCAACAACACTAAAAATACAAACCATTCGGCCACCGCTCGAAGTCATGAAAAAAAATTTCTCAAAGCTTTTTCCTAGAAAGTATAAAGAAGAACTTGAAGAAGAATTTTAAAAACACTTATTTTCAAAAGAAAAATCAAAAGAAACTCACAAAAATAGCAATCATAACAGCAAATCAAGAATAGAAAATCAAAGAAAGTGCAAGAGTATGGTGTTTAAAGCAACCTCTAGAAGCTATATTGCAAGTTTTTTCTCTTCTAACTTTCTTTTCTTTTCTAAACTTCTCTTTTTGCCTTTCACCAATGGAGAGAAAATAAGCCAAACAAGAGTGAATAGAGAGTGAATGAAAGAGAGAGAGCTCCCCCACCTTAGTGGCCGAATGGCCTTCTAAATAGCTAGCATGTTGTCATTTTTTCTCCAACCAATTTTGATCCAAAGGCTATTAATCCAAGATGTTTAAAATGTAAAATTATCACCCTTAGATTAGGTAATCAGCTATCCACAATTACAGCTGTTCAAGAATCTTAAGCCGTTATGTTGACATTCTCACTTTTCATGCATTGGTCCATGTGGCTTAATAACAAAGACTTGATCAAAAAATAACTACCTTCCTCTTTATTGTTGGCCTTTTGATTAAAAATCAAAAAGAATTTGCCCACCATTGGGCCTTGGTCGGCTGGCCCCTCATCTTCTAGCCCAATCTCCTTTTTTTAAAAGGCAAGAAAATACCTTTTTGGTTTCTTGGTAAAATAACCTTTTTACCCCTCGAACGTAAATAAATAGCAAATGCACTCCAAATTCAAATTTTATTTTTTCAATACTTGCAAAATAATAAAAAATTAATTATGGAGATTTTCAAAATTTTCTGAGCCCATTTGCTATTTATTTGGATTTTTTCTTTCAAAATTGCCCTTTTGTGCTCCCAAACTTTACCATTTTTTAAACGAGCTCCAAATCCATATTTTTCTTCACTAATCTCTTCCAAATAATTTAAAAGTATGATCTGGAAGTTTTCATAATTTTTGGAACTCATTTGGTATTTTTCGGGATTTATCTGTTTGAATTACTACATAGTGGGCCCGAGATTTGGCCATTTTGCAAATGAACTTTTAATCTGGATTTTATTTTGTAAATCTCTTCCAAATAATGTAAGAATGATATCTGCAAATTTTTAGAATTTTTGGAGTTCATTTGCTATTTTTTCGGGATTTATCTTTTTGAATTTTTGCATAGGGGACCCGGGGTTTGGCCATTTTGCAAACGAACTCCGAATCCGGATTTTATTTCGCCAATCTCTTTGAAATGATTTAAGAATGAGATCTGCAATTTTTCAAAATTTTTGGAATTCATTTGCTATTTTTTCCAAATTTTCCAATTTTGCCCTTTTGCCTTCGAAACCCGGTTTTGCTCAAAGCAAGTCCGATTTTTAGATTTTCTTCAAACTGTGACTTGGGCTATCCTTGTTTAATCACTCCTCATCAATTAGGTGCTTTTGTCTTACCGAATCGGGCCATTTCTGTAATTCTTCCGAATTTCACCAAAATCCACTAAAAACCCTAATTCTCGGTTCTTTTCCGAATTGACTTTTATTTCAGATTTTCCTTCAAGTAGCTTCTCCATTACCCATACTCAGTGCTTATATTTCAATTGGAACCTTCAATTTCGACCAATTTGATCGTTTAAGCACTTTTCCTTAAATTTCTCGAACTAGGATTTCCTTTCTACTAAATCTCTGTAACTCAACTTCTGAACTCCATATCTTTCGATGTAGACCTCGGATTATCAAAATTCTTTCACCATTTTTCAATTGAACTTCAAATCTTAATTTTGAAAGTGGGTTGACTTTTTCCATAGTTGACTTTTTGGAGTTGCCTTTCCATGGTTGACTTTTTCAAGTTTGACTTTTTATGCTTGCCTTCTTAGACTAAGTCTCGGAGTACCACCTGTAGGATGAAAAAAGTCTTTTTACATTCTGAAACATCAATTTAGGAAGAAAACATACTTGTTTTAGTGGTCCGAACAAAATTAGGTGTCTACAGCTACCCCTCTTTGGCTATTGCTGAGAATCAGGAATCAAGCAAAGATAAACAAACACTAATTTTGTCCGGTTAGTGAAATCACATGTTAAGAAAAGGGAAAGAGGGTTTCTTTTTTCATTTTTTTGTTGTTGAAAAAAATCTGTAAATAGAAGATATTGTCCTTAAATTGAATTCCCTGATTAATCAAGGCTCGACCAGTCTTAAGAAAACGAGATCAATTTGCAAGAGAAGAAAAGACCTCGACGATGGTCTCGAGGTCTTATCCT
Source organism: Fremontodendron californicum (assembly GCA_030761205.1). Lineage (NCBI taxonomy): Eukaryota > Viridiplantae > Streptophyta > Magnoliopsida > Malvales > Malvaceae > Fremontodendron > Fremontodendron californicum. The sequence goes on along the minus strand of JAULJL010000013.1, from coordinate 12,911,562 downwards.
GTATTGTGCTAACCTTACTGGCATGGGTGAAACCGAAAATTGAAAAAGATCTAGATGAAACCAGGGATTGAAATGACATGGGTAAAACAAGAAATTTGAAATAGATCTGGATGAAACCAGAAATTGAAAAGCATGGATGAAACCAGAAATTTGAAAAAGATCTCGATGAAACCAGAAATTGAAAAGCATAGGTGAAACCAGAAATTTGAAAAAAATCTAGATGAAACCAAAAATTGAAAAACATGGGTTAAACCAGAAAAAGATCTGGATGAAACCAGAAATTGAAAAATATAGGTGAAACCAGAAAAGATCTGGATGAAACCAAAAATTTAAAAAACATGGGTGAAACCATAAAAGGATCTGGATGAAACCAGAAATTGAAAAACATAGGTGAAACCAGAAATTTGAAAAAGATTTGGATGAAACCAAAAATTGAAAAACATGTGTGAAACCAGAAAAAGATCTGGATGAAACCAAAAATTGAAGAGCATGGGTGAAACCAGAAATTGAAAGAGATCTGGATGAAACTAGAGATTAAAAAAAGGCATGGATGAAACCAGAAATTTGAAAGTGATCTGGATGGAATCAGAAATTGAAAAGCATGGATGAAACCATAAATTGAAAAACATCTGGATGAAACCAGAGATTAAAAAAGGCATCAATGAAACTAGAAATTTGAAAGTGATCTGGATGGAACCAGAAATTGAAAAGCATGGGTGCAACCAAAAATTTGAAAAAGATCTGGATGAAACCAGAAAGTTGAAAGTGATCTGGATGGAACCAGAAATTGAAAAGCATGGGTGAAACCAGAAGTTTGAAAAAGATCTGGATGAAACCAGAAATTGAAAAACATGGGTGAAACCAGAAAAAAAATCTAGATGAAACCAAAAATTGAAAAATATGGGTGAAACCAGAAAAAGATCTGGATGAAACCAGAAATTGAAAAACATGGGTGAAACCAGAAAAAGATCTGGATGAAACCAGAAATTGAAAAACATGGGTGAAACTAGAAATTTGAAAAAGATCTGGATGGAACCAAAAATTGAAAAACATGGGTGAAACCAGAAAAAGATCTTGATGAAACCAAAAATTGAAATGGCCTGGAAATTAACCTGAAGGATTTGAGAGAGTATGCAAATGCTTGATGGTGTAAATGCAAATGTCTTGGATTGATACAGATGCAGATGTCCCTACAAATCATGTTCATGTAAGTGGTTCATGAATGCTGTAATTGTAGCTACAATGAAGATGCGACGATCCTAGAAATGATGCACTTGCTTGAGATGATGCAAATGCAAATATTTATGAAGTATATACTTGTAAAGGTAGAATGCAGATGCTCATGGAATAGTGCAAATGCAAATATCAATGAATGATGCAAATGCTTGCTGACACAGTGCAGATGCAAAGCTTAATAGAGAGATGAGTGTTCACGAACATTTTTCTAGAATTTGGCTTAGCCTTTCCCATTCATTTTTCCTCTTCAAATCAGAGTATATTTTCAACTCCTTTTTCAATCTTTGGCTATTCTTTTTGCCCCAACAATTTTCAAACTCTTATCAACGAAAATCTGCTTGCTGAGTTTTATTTCTTTTTCTCATATTAGGAAGTCAAGGTTATCCCTATTAATTTCACAACTTTGGATTAGAAAAACTCTTCTCTCATGACAACATCAAAAATGGGTATTTCAAAAACAATTTTGCTTATTTAATGAAAACTTCTGTGTCAAAAATTTTAACCCCATAGTGTGTAATGTACAGGTCTTTTGAAGACTGGTGATCACTGTTAGAAATTTTCCTCTGTGTCAATTTGGGTTTTTCAACTTGAATTGACAAGGCTTGGTACAACATGATTTTGGTTTTTCCAGGAAAACTTTACAACAAAAAATGTATGTCCCTTCTAAGCTCACGAATGGAACCGGTTTTATAAATCATGAATTCATTGAGAACCAAACAAATTCTACATTCTTTTAGTTTCCATATCAAGGTATTTTGACAAGCGTCAAGATTGGCTGGGATGTTTAAACTGGAAAGGTGATTTTGGAGAAAAAGAGTTTCAATTTTTGAGATCAATCATCCAAATGAGAGTTGACACTTTAGGAGGTTCAGGAATTCCTAGATGTTCCTCGATGACCACTTCTTTTAGATGATCTTCTTTTTTGTGGTATCGGCACTATCATAGATGTCATCGAAAATTCCTATTTTACTCTAGATCACCCGTTTTTGGGTTTTCGCCCTAGAGTCCCATTCTCTTCAATTTTTTTCTTTTTTCATTTTTTTGTTTTACCATGCACTTGAGAATTCTAAATTCTTCCTTAGTGAAATGAGAATTCGATGAGATGGGATAAAATCTGAGGAAAAAACCCATCAAGTTAAATATTCATGCTTGATCAAAATGGACTTTTAAAGCACGTAATGTAGGTCATGGCTAAGGGTTCAGAAAGAAAGGATAAATAGGCCTAAAATCTGTGTTTAAGGGTAGTCAGATCAAGAATCAATTTTGGAGGAGGATTTCCTTTTCGAAGCATTTATCTCTTTTGGACTTTTCATTCCTTTTTTACTTTTGCTCTTTTTCTTCATTGCTCTTTTTGCTTCCATTTCGCCATCGCTTTTTCACACACTTTTTTTGTGTGTTTTTCTTTTGTTTTGTTATTGGCTTCAATTTTGCCATCTTTTCTTTTTTCTTTTGACAGAGTGAGCCCATATTCATTCGGGGTTCCATTTTCTTTGTATCTGTCTTTGAGCTAAGACTCATTTTTCCATGATCTTTGAGAAGATCATTCCTCGCAGTCGCCCCGCAATGTAGAGGGTGATCCTTGATCAAGGTTCCAAGAAGAAAGAAATCTTTTGGCTCAAAAGGGGTGACTATGGATAATTTCTTCTTGTGAAAGGGATATGAAGGATGGCCATTCATCATATCAAGCACAAATATTCTCATTGAAAAGCAATCCTCAAGGGAAATAGATAATCGAAATTTCATTTTACACTTTGGAATCATCCAAATTCTCATATGCATGATATCCCAATTTGTTCTTTTTCTTAATCGCATGCCCCCAATGATTCATGCGTTAGTCCCATCCTTTGTCACCACATAACCATCATTTCCATATATGATGCCCCAATTTGATTAACCATGAGAATTTGTATCAACGAGGTACATAGCAAGTATAGGTCTATTTTGAAAAAGCTGAGTTTTAACTCTGAGTTCTTTGAAGAGACAAGGTAAATATGACCCAAAAACGGGTTTTCTCTGGGACATGGGATAATCTAGTTTAATCATTATGCCCCTGAGTGTCAATCATGAAGTGATGTTTGGGCAATTAGTGTTTTGTGGTTATTGGTAAAGGTCATGAATGGTTTTAGCACAATCTTGACACCCACCAAATTACCATGATCTAAATTCTTGAAAGAATGTCTCATTTGTTTGAATTTCAAGGAATTCGAAAAAAATTTTAAAAGTTCGTTCCTTTGTTCATGGCCTAGACTAGGATTTACAACTTTGCTTATTCTGTGATGACAATGTTTTTTTTTTTATGAAGTTCCATCATTCATAATCCTTGAAGCATTAGGTCTTTCAAGTGTCCTCGATTCAAAGAGTTTAGGCATGGAGAAGCCCAAAAGAGAGGGGGGAGAGTATTGGGTCATTTCTAACAATGATCATCAATATTCTCGAGATCGTCCATTATTAAAATTTCCTTAATGCTTGTTTTGTTTTTTTTTTTTTTTTTTTGCAAATTCAAATTATTGTTAAAACACAACAAACACAAAGCATTTAAAATTTAAAATTCATTTAATTCATATGAATGTCACCATAAGACAAGTGTTTTCATCATGAGGTATGAAACTACATGCATAAAAAACTCCCCCTTAACATATTCTCCCTAATTCAAACTGGCTATTCCTTGGTACTCTTTTCGACCTTTCCATATACTTCTCCCATTAGGACATCCACAATGGTCTCATCAATCCCATTCAGTAGATTCTCCATGTTGTCTGACCTTTGTTTCTTCCCCACATCTAACTGCCCTTATTGAAGAGTGCTTGAACCTTCCGTTTTAGACATAGGCAATTTTTTATGGAATGTCCCCGAATCCCAGAATGATAATCACAATATGCATTCTCAACATACCAGCTCGGATATGGGGGTTGGATAGGCTCCACTCGAACTTTAGTGAGGAGTTTCTCTTTGACCAACTGGGGCAATAGTTCAAAGTAAGACATGAGGAGTGGCTCAAACTGATCTCTTTTCCAAATATTCTTCGATTTCCTCTGACTGACAAAAGGTTGAAAATTTATTGGATTCTGAGAGGCCATTGGGTATAAGTATGAACCCTGGGGTACATAGTTCATAGAAGGACAAAGTGGTTAGTATAAAGTAGCTGAAATATACGGGGCAAAGTCTCCCATGGCTTGGACATCTTCCTCTTTCCTTTTGGGCGTCCTATTCCTCTCTGCATTAAATGTTTTACCTCCTTCAAGTTTCCCAGCCTTGATAGCATTTTCAATCATTTCCTCTGAGATTACCATATCCTAAAAATTCTTCATGGTGTTGCCAACAAGTCTATCGTAATATGGGGCCTGTAGTGTATTCACAAAAAGGACAGTGGTTTTCTTCTGAGTTAAGGTGGTTGTACTTGGGTGGCCATGTTCCTCCACCTCTGAGCATACTCTTTGAAGCTCTCAGTAACCTTTTTCTCCATATTTTGCAAGGTGAGACGGTGAGGTGTTATGTCGCTCACATGCTTGTACTGGTTCAGAAAAGCCTTGGCCAAATCATTCCAAGAGCGAATCTGATCCTTGCTCAACTGACTATACCACCTAATTGCGGACCCACTGAGGCTATCCTGGAAGCAGTGAATCAAAAGCTTATCATTATCTATATGACTTGCCATCTTTCGGCAGAACATGGTGATGTGGGTTGATGGATCAGTTGTCCCATCATATTTAACAAAGTCAGGGACCTTGAATTTAGGAGGAATGACTAAATTGAAGACCAAGCATCGTTCTTTCGCATCCATACTTCCGAACACGTCTGAATTTTCTACTGTCTGGAGCCTTTCATCTAGCAACTGATATTTCCCTTTGGAATCTGCCAACTCAGTCTCGTTCGACTCAACCATCTTCAGTTTTGCTTGTTTAGCTAGATCATCTAAATTCAGAATATTGCTAGGATTAACTGTATTCTGAACATTTAACATCATGTCCTGACTCTGACCCTCTTGTGTCTCTAACCTTTCTCTGGCAGCCAAGTTTTCAGTGTATCCCTTTCCCTTGATTATAGCGAACATCAGCTCTATCAATTTAGTCATCTGATCCTTAGATTCTGCTTGAGACTTTACCAACTGTTCTTGCAATTCTTCATGTGCCTTTTCCATTCTTTCCATTCGGGTAGCTTGTGCATTCTCCTTAGCTCTAGCATGTATTAAAAGGGTACTCAGTATTTCTTATACCTCTGATTTGAAATGGAAATTCTTTCAGAGACTCTTAAAGCCAAGCCAACTTTTGTTTTATTCCCACCCCCCAAATGTATATCATGATGAAGGAGCCATGAATGCAATTTGATGCACGTGAAGACTAAACAATATGATATATGGACATATACAGTGGAAACATGCTGACTATATATGTAATAAATGCAATCACGATGCTAACATGCTGCAAGCAAAGAATAAACAAATCAACGCATGGATATATGTAATGAATGATCATGTATATTTTAGCGTATTTCCCAATGAATGATCGTATACACTATGAATGCAACACGATGTCAATTATGATGCATGTAAACAATGAATGATTGACACATAGTATATACAAAGAAAATCATGCTGACCATGTGTGTCATGAATGCTACCTAATGCTAACATGATGTATGTATGAATGTATAGTATGACAAATAATTGATCGGATGCAAAATGCAAAGGGGAAGATATCAAGGAGGAAATAAGAATCGGAGGAACTTGATCATCAACATCTCAGAAATTTGAAGCATAATCAATTCATTGACATATCAGCGTTCACAATGGTATAAACCATGTTTTACAAAATTTGAGCAGTGGTTAAAACTATCTTTACAAGTACTCTATTCTTCCTAGCATCCTAAGGCTATACGAGCCGGCTACTAAAAAAGTGAAATCCTACTACATCATATCAGACCAAAGACTTTCTACATCATTTTCGTAAATCTCCCAATCCTAATTACGTTTTCCCGGCCCTCTATCAATCAGTGTTGTTGGATCGATCCACTTGATCTCTATAAGAGATTGCACTTTCTTTTTGAAGGCTATACAGTCTTCAATGCTATGGCCAGCAATTCTATAGCGATAATCACATCTTGCATTTGGATTATACCACCTGGGATATGGTGGTAACAAGGGTTTTAGCAGGACACAAGCAACCATGTGATTTTGGATCAGTATAAGGAGAAGCTCATGGTAGCTAATTGGAATGGGATCATACTGCTCTCAAGTCTTGTTTTTGGGTTGTTTCTTAGTCGCACATGGCCTAGGATTTAGGCCACTTGGTGGTGGCACTAAGCTTCGAACCGAAGTGTTTACATGGAGAGACGGCGGAATAGCATGGTAAGGGTATGGATTTGGACACAGGACCCTTGGAGGTTGTACATAGTTCGAGGTTTCTATCTCGGATGCTTGATAAGGTGATTGATGAGGGAAGAAATATGAACTGCCAGTTGGTGGGGATGGAACGGGACCCAGAGATCCCGTATTGGTCATCCAGTGGATAATTGAGCCATAATAGGGTAGGGATACAGGTTTGGACTTAGAGCGGTTTGCAGGTATGGTACAAGATCAGTGATTTCTGTCTTTGGTATCAGGCTCTCTGGTTTAATCAATTTCATGATTTTGTCCATAATTTCATCAGGGTTGCAACCTTTGTAATATTGACAAGCGCAGGATCTTGCAAGGATTGTATGTTCTAGACCTGAAGGTTTTGGTTGATCCAAAAGTGATGAAGAACCCTGAGAAAACTCCCCTTTACTCTTACTCATATCCTCAAACATTTTCATAAATTTGACAAGCTGTTCCTTCAACTCCCGAAGTTCATGTCCAAACCCCTCTTGATTGCGTTCCAAAGCACCCAATCGTTCCTCTGATTCATTCCTCATATCTCGATCCCCTTTCATGCAAATGAAATTGTAATGAGATTAAAAATACAATTATGAAGGTATATGCTCTATTCTTATGTGCATGGATATACTGATGATTAATGCATGAACATATACAGAAAAATTATGATGACTATGTATGCCATGGATATAATCTAATGCCAACATGATGCATTTTTTTAAAAAAATGAATAAATTGATGCACAGGTATATACAAATAATGACCATGCATGTCATAAACATATTCTACAATGAATGACCATGCATGCTATGACTGTAACATGATGTCAAAATGATACATGCAAAGAATAAATGAATTAACACAAAGGTAGGTACAAAGAATGACCATGTATATCACAAATGTATTCTATAATGAATAACCATGCATGTTAGGACAGTAATATGATGTCAAAATGATACATGTAAAGAAAAATGAATTAACACAAAGGTATGTGCAAAGAATGACCAATGATTACACGAAATTGATGGGACCTAAATCTTGATTATTTAAAAATCTCATTATGCAAGATTTGCCTCCAAATTTATGATTTATGATTTTTTTGAAACATGTTTTCTCTATGAAAAACCAAACATATTATTTTCGAAAGAATTTTGGGGTAATGGATCCTACTATGGTACAATATGCAAATGTTCATGTAACACTACCGGTTTATAGAAACGATAAAATAAAATTATTATTACCATCCATTTATTGAAAAAATGAGATCAACAATACAACCATAAATGTACATGCTTTATTCACATATGCATAAAATGTGCAAAAATGCAAAAATGTTTGAAAGAGAATGTTTTGGTATTTTCAATTTTAAAAAGTTTATGAACACTTGCCCCAACAGTATCGACTCACTTAGGCATCACGATGTCTTTGGGACGGGGTATTAAACTTATTACGAGCGATGTACGTACATCGTTGCCCGATCTGCCATGCTTATTCAGAATGTAGAGATACATGGTAAAAGATCAGAAGCAATCCTCCAAGTGTTCCTAACTTCGATGCATCTAACGAAAATTCGGCATGGCTTCGCCTAGGTTCACTATATGAGGGTGAATCGGTTCTAAAGGCCTCGAATTGCTCCTCACTGTCACCGGTGAAGGCTAGTAAGGCACCCCGATAAAAGCGGGTTCAATTCGTTATAGTATATTTCCCTAGCCCATGCGGATTGTTAATCACGAAGGCTAAGGTAATTTAGTACTCCGGAAGTGTTTCACTAGCCCATGCGGATTGTTAATCACGAAGGCTTAGTTACTTTGCTCCCACCTAAAAGGACAAAACTCGAGTATAGGGCTCATGATATGCAAATGCACATGTGTTGTGTGTGGAGGAACAACAAACCTTTCACCACCTATTCTACAAACCTTATTCTAAATGCTCTAGCAATTTACTAAAAGAATATTCAAGAATAGTGTAACGCATTAACCAACAAGTAATTATAATTTACAACCTTAAACAACTAGAGAACAATAATAAAATGCATGCACATGAGTATGGACATATTTAAAAACATTTTATTATTTTTCAAATTCTCCATATTAAAAAATGTGGGAATTAAAATTAAATACCAATTAAATCAACAAAATCGAGACTTTGATAACACACGACTAATTCTAGGCCTGACTCTCTAATATCCCCAGCGGAGTCGTCAAACTATCGCAACCTAAACAAAAACAAGTTTCATCGCAACACTTTATTATTCGTTAAGCGTGACATTAAAAAAATGGAGGAAAAGTCGACTTAATTCCTCTAGAAAAATGAAGGTTTTGAAAATAACCTTGAAAAAGACATGGAGTCGCCACCAAGCTATTTTGGCTAGGTGTGATTGGCCACCTATTAAAACCGGTTTTATAAAACATTTTAAAATTAATTAAAACAATTTTTTAAAACCAATTTCAAGTCTGCGTTTTAAATCAGAGAAATGAAAAAAGCAGGTTCGGGACTCGATTACGTGTGAGGAAGGATTAGCACCCCCACAACACCCGTATAAAATGGTACCTTATTAATCCTGTGATATCTCAAATCTCGATAAAAATTCGATTTTTAATTTAGTATTTTAAGTTAATTCCCAATTTAAGAAAAATAATTCCATTTTTTAATTGAAAATGATACGGAATGTATTAATTCAATATTTTCCTATATTTCCCAACAAGAGTGGCAAAAAATAGAAATTTTTATTATTTTGGAAAATTTTCCAAACCATTCTTGTTTTAAAGAAGATATTCTGTTATTAATGATAGTTGATGATATCCTCCCCAGCAAACCAGGTAGAGAACTCACGAATTATTTTAACTCGGGAATATCTTTATTTTATTGAAAATCATTACCTTTTCCAAAACATTTAAAAATATATATGAATATGAATATGTGCGACATAAATAAAATGACATAGCAAAGTCTAGATAATATAATGCAACCTGAACGGTATGATATAATTTAAATGTCTTAGCATATTCTAAATGAAATGAAATATCTTAAGTTATATGATATATTCTAAACGATTTAAATGACATGACAAATATAAGTGATATGGCATATAATCTAAATGATATGAAATATAAAATAATGCTATCATATAATATGCATGAAAATAAAAATAAAAATAATAATGCATGAACATAGTATATGCTAAATAATGTGACAAAAATAAATAACTAAATAAAAAGCATAGGATATCATGAAATATTCAAAATCATATAACAATTAATATAATATCAAAAATTTAAATCAAAGATAATAATACCATCATGAAAATTAACATAGCAAAAATCATATATTATATAGTATGCATGAATATGAAAAATGCAATGCATGAGAATGTATTTTTTCCTTTAATAAAGAAAATCCATATATCTAAAAAGATATCCAGCTACCTTAGAAAAATATATCAAATTAAATATTCTAAAACCAAAATACTTTGTGATTATTTGAAAACAATTTTGAAAAGCTTAGATTAAAAATAAAAACTTAACTAAACCCTTTTTTAAATGGCTCTAAATTCCTAAGTTTAAAATCCTGGACTTGACCACCCTTAACCCGAGATTCAAAAAATCATTTTTAGAGTTTAAAAAAGCTCAGAAACTACCCTAAGTCAATAGCTAAACTTCCTAATCAACCCCCTCTAAATAACTTAACCAAACAGGAAAAATAATTTTCCTTCAAATTCAATTCTGCCTCTACTGTCCACTTTTAAAGAACGATTTTTTATCCTATTTTTAAAAATTCAAAAAAATAAAAAAAAAATATTGGAGACTCAGGACATGCAAAACTACACGGGAAAAAATCAACTTAATTTTCTGATTAAAGATGACTGCCAGAAAAATCGAGAAAGTATGAGTACTGGGTGAAAAAACTATTTTGCCAAAACACATTTTTTTGCCTTTGATAAAATCATTTAAAAATCAAAGTAAAAATGTTAGAGACACTCCTAAAGACTCACAAACAGTAGCTAGTACTTTTGAAAAGTTAGGCAAAAATTGTCTAAGTAAAAAAAATCACAAAGGTAGAATAATCAATTTGACAACTCTTTAATTTTCCACAAGTATGCTCAAAATGAGCATGACTTTAAACCATTGATTGGTCTAAGTCAGAAATCATGTGGCAATGACATGAAATGCATGAAAATACAGCAAATATGATGCATGAAATGCATGATTTAAAACCTAAATAACACGAAAAATGCATGGCATTAATAAAATGACCTAGACCTAAATGAACTTGCATGGCATTTAATGCAACCTAGGTCTAAAATGCATGAATATGCATGGCAAAGAAAACCAACCCTAAACCTAAAGAATGCATGGCAATAACACAGACATATAGCATGCTTAAACAAAATACAAAACCAAATATCATGAAAATACAAACCTATCAACTAGAATAACAAAAATGCACACACAAAGCTTAAAAGAGAGGAGTGGCCGAATGGTCTCATACTTTGAAATGAGCATGGCATTTTTACAAACACATGATAAACTAACATGCATAACTAAAGAATAATACTCAAATCATTCAAATATAAAGTAAAGGCATGAAAACCAATAGGCATTTTCGCAAACACATGGACATAAACAAACTTAAACATTTTGAAAACAGAAAATCAAAAATGCAAGACAAGTAAAATAAACATGATAATAAGATAATAGACTCAAAAATGGAAGCAAGCAAGCAACTAAATCCAAACAAGCTTCATGTTTATGTATTTGAAGAAGATTTAAAGAATCAAAACTTGTTAAATATCACTAATAACATGAAATAAAAAACAAAACAGCAACTACACTAAAAATGCAAACCATTAGGGCACCCTTCTAAGTCATGAAAAAAAAAATTTTCTCAAAGCTTTTTCCAAGAAAGTATAAAGAAGAACTTGAAGAAGAATATTAAAAACACTTATTTTCAAAAGAAAAATCAAAAGAAACTCAACAAAATAGCAATCAAAACAGCAAATCAAGAATAGAAAATCAAAGAAAGTGCAAGAGTATGGTGCATAAAGCAACCTCTAGAAGCTATATTGCAAGCTTTTTCTCTTCTAACTTTATTTTCTTTTCTAAACTTTTCTTTTTGCCTTTCAACAATAGGGAGAAAATTAGCCAAACAAGAGTGAATAGAGAGTGAATGAAAAAGAGAGAGCTCCCCCCCTTAGTGGCCGAAGGGCTTTCTAAATGGCTAGCATATTGTCATTTTTTCTCCAACCAATTTTGATCCAAAGGCAATTAATCCAAGATGTTTAAAATGTGAAATTATCACCTTTAGATTAGGTAATCAGCTATCCATAATTACAGCTGTTCAAGAATCTTAAACAATTATGTTGACATTCTCACTCTTCATGCATTGATGCATGTGGCTTAATTACAAAGACTTGATAAAAAAAAAAAAACTACCTTCCTCTTCATTGTTGGCCTTTTGATTAAAAATCAGAAAATATTTTCCCACCATTGGGCCTTGGCCCGTTGACTCCTCATCTTCCAGCCCAATCTCCATTATTTTAAAAGACAAGAAAAGCCATTTTCGGTTTCTTGGGTAAAATGACCTTTTTCCCCCCCGAACGTAAATAAATAGCAAACGGACTCCAAATTCAAATTTTCTTTTTTCAATACTTCCAAAATAATAAACAAAATTGAATTTTGGAGATTTTCAAAAATTTTCGAGCCCATTTGCTATTTATTTGGATTTTTTCTTCCAAAATTGCCATTTTGTGCTCCCAAACTTTACCAGTTTTTAAACGAGCTCCAAATAGTTTAAAAGTATGACCTGGAAGTTTTCATAATTTTTGGAACTCATTTGGTATTTTTTCGGGATTTATCCGCTTGAATTACTACATAGTGGGCTCGGGATTTGGCCATTTTGCAAACGAAATCCACATCTGGATTTTCTTTCGCCAATCTCTTCCAAATAATTTTAGAATTAGAGTTGCAAATGTTCAAAATTTTTGGAGTTCATTTGCTATTTTTTTCGGGGTTTATCTTCTTGAATTTCTGCATAGGGGACCCGGGGTTTGACCATTTTCCAAAGAACTCCGAATTTGGATTTTCTTTTCCAATCTCTTCAAAATGATTTAAGAATGAGATCTGCCATTTTTCAGGATTTTTGGAGTTCATTTGCTGTTTTTCCCAAATTTTCTAATTTTGCCCTTTTGCCTCCAAAACCCGGTTTTGCTCAAAACAAGTTCGATTTTCAGATTTTCTTCAAACTGAGCCTTGGGCTATCCTTGTTTAATCACTCCTCATCAATTAGGGGATTTAGTCTTATCGAATCGGGCCATTTCTGTAATTCTTCCAAATTTCACCGAAATCCACTAAAAATCCTAATTCTCGGTTTTCTTCCAAATTGACTTTTCTTTTAGTTTTTCTTTCAAGTAGCTTCTCCATTACCCGTAGTTAGTGCTTATCTTTCACCTTCAATTTCAACCAATTTGATCATTTAAGCACTTTTCCCTAAATTTCCCGAACTAGGGTTTCTTTTCTACTAAATCTTCGTAACCCAACTTCCGAACTCCATATCTTTCGATGTAGACCTCGGATTATCAAAATTCTTTCACTATTTTTCAATTGAACTTCAAATCTTGATTTTGAAAGTGGGTTGACTTTTTCAAAAGTTGACTTTTCAAGGTTGACTTTTTTAAGTTTGACTTTTTATGCTCGCCTTCTTAGTCTAAGTCTTGGAGTTCCACCTGCAGAATAAAAAAAAATCTTTTTACATTCTGAAACATCAATTTAGGAAGAAAACATACTTGTTTTAGTAGTCCGGACAAAATTGGGTGTCTACAATCATAACATGAAAATGATGCCAAAATTAATATAGCATGGAGATGGTGCAAAGAAGATGACCAAAGATGCATAGACATGCATGAAAGTAATAAAAACAAGTAAACAAAGAACAAAGAAAGTGAGCTCCATGGTTGGTACAAATGGGCATAGCCCTCCTCTAAACATCATCACTTGATTTTATCAAGATCATGAAGCCTTCCCAACTCACAAATCAAAAAATAAACCAAGCTAACTTAAAAAAATTGGAGGCGAGCTCCATGGTTGGTACAATAGGCATAGCCCTCCTCTAACCATGGTCACTTGATTTTATCAAGATCATGAAGTCTTTCAACCTTTTTTGTTCATTTATTTGTTAAAAAAATAGAATATAAAAGAAATATATCTTCCACAATCATGTTTCCTACATCAAATATGCAAAACAAAATCAAGGCAAGCACAAACAAAGCATTCGGCCATGGTAAAAGAATTTGTGAAAATTTGTTTTCTTCCATTTTTGATGAAAAGGAATAGATAAAAGCTAAAAAAGCATTTCAAAACTTTTATTTTCATAAGAAAAGAGGTAGAAATCACATAGAAAACAAAGAAAAACACAAGAGAATGAAAAAGAAAATGATGCTAGAGCAAGGTAGGAATGGCTACCTTCCAAGCTTTCTTCGTAAACTCTCTCTTTCTTTCTTTCAAAAAACTTTTTATTTCCAAATTAGTTACTGACTTCTCTCTTCAAATGACCAGACAACATAAGGAAAAAAAATTCCCCCCCTCTCATTCCTTCTTAGCCGTATGCCCCTTCCACCATAGGATGAAAAGTGCTTATTTTTCTCCAAGCCCTTGGATTACGATATTTTCATTACAAAAAAAAAATGTCATCTTGCTAATTGATCTTGCCCCTTGAAAGGTATACTCATCCTTTACAAAGCACCTAGGCCATTGGATGAAACAAGGACCACTTGCATATTCTCCCTTGCTTGGCCGAAAGCCTCTCCTTCCTTGGATGGATTGTGCTAATCTTTTTTCCAATTATCTTGGCCATTGGATGAGGATATTTTCATGACAATAAAAATGTCATCTTGCAATTTGATCTTGGCCATTGAAGGGTGTACTCATCTTTTCTACAAAGCACTTAGGCCATTGGATGAGGGAGGACCACTTGCAAGGCAATAAAAATGGCATCTTGTAGCTTGATAGTGACCATTGAATTAAATTGATCAAACCTTCCTCCTTCTCCTATGCATGGCCGACCAAGGGCCTGAATATTCCAGAATCTCTTCATTTTTTCATCTTTTTAATATTGCAAAATTGGCCCTTTTCGATTTCTTCGATGAAATTACCTTTTAGCCCCCAAACTTAATCTAATTGCAAATGGACCCCAATTTCGGATTTGTCTTTTCCAACTCATCCCATCCAATATAAAACTTGGTTTTGAAGGTTTTCATATTTTTCCGAGCTCATTTGTTATTTTTCCTTGATTGTTTCTCTAAAATTTTGGTTTAGTGCCTCCCAAATTTAGCCTTTTTCAAATGAGCTCCAATTCTGGATTTTTCTTCACCAATCTCTTCCAAAAATTATAAAACTAAGAACTAGAAGTTTTCATAATTTTTCAAGCTCGTTTGCTATTTTTCCTAGAATTATCTTTTGAAATTTTGGCTTAGTGCACCCGAACTTTGTCAAATTTCAAATGAGCTCCGATTCTGGATTTTTTTCACCGATCTCTTCCAAAAATTATAAAACTCAGATCTGGAAGTTTTCATAATTTTTTGAGCTCATTTGCTATTTCCCCGGAATTATCTTCTGGAATTTCGGGTTAGTGCAGCCGAACTTTGCCACTTTCAAATGAGCTCCGAGCCCGAATTTTTCTTCATCGATCTCTTCCAAAAAATATAAAACTCAAATTTGGAAGTTTTCATAATTTTCCAAGCTCATTTGCTATTTTCCCCGGATTTTTCTTTGGGATTTTCAAATATTGCCCTTCAACCTCCGAAACCTCAGTTTTACTCAAAACGAGTCCGATTTCTGGATTTTCTTTTTCCACTTCCTTTTTCCCATATTGAATTTGAATTGGTCCGAAAATGCCCAATTTTTACAACCAAATTCCCCTCTGATTTAGTTTTCCCCAAGTTTTCCAAATTAGGTCTTCCTTTGCACTGAATTTTCGCAACCCATCTCTCGAATTCTATATCTTTTGTTGTAGACCTCGGATTATCAAAATTCTTTCGCCATTGTTCAATTCAACTTCGAATCTTGATTTTGATTGAGAGTTGTCTTTTTCAGTGGTTGACTTTATCTGGATCAAGCTCTGAATACGAGGGGGAGGCAAGCTTTGATTAGCTTTGAATAGCTTTCACTTATCTGAATACTTTTTTCTGAGTACGAGGGGGAGGCAAGCTCTGAATAGCTTTCACTTTATCTGGATCAATCTCAATTCCTTTCTGGCTAACAACGAAGCACAGTAGCATTCCCGAAGTGACTCCGAAACTACACTTTGCCGAGTTGAGTTTAAGTTGAAATTTTCTCAACCTTTCAAAGAGCTTTTTAAGATTCGCAATGTGTTCGCCCTCTCCTTCGACTTAGAGATCATATCATCAACATAAACTTTGATTCCCTTGTGCATCATGTCATGGAACAAAGTTAGCATGGGTCTTTGATATGTTGCTCCAGCGTTTTTCAACACGAATGACATCACCTTATAGCAAAAGTTGCCCTACATCGTCATGAATGTGGTTTTCTCTATATCTTCTGGTGCCATCTTAATCTAATTATACCCTGATATCCCATCCATGATGGAGAACACATAGTTCTTGGCTATGTTATCGACTAGGGTATCAATGTGAGGTAACAGGAAGTTATCCTTAGGGCTCGCCTTGTTCAGATCTCGGTAATCAACACACATCTGTACTTTGCCATTTTTCTTTAGAATCGGGACAATGTTTGCTACCCACTTCGGGTATTTTTCCACTTCCAAGAATCTGGCATCGAATTGATTTTTCACTTCCTCTTTCACTTTTAATAACATTTCGGGCCTCATTCTTCTCAATTCCTGCTGAATCGGCTTGCAATCTGGTTTCAATGGAAGTTTGTGAACCACAATGTCAGGGTCCAACCCAGGCATGTCATGGTACGACCATGCAAACACATCCACGTATTCCCTGAGTAGACTTATCAAATCTTGCTTTATCGATGGTGGAATAGCAGTCCCAATTTTTAACTTCTCTTATTTCTTCCCCATCCCCCAAATTTATCACTTCCAACTACTCCTTGTGAGGAAATACTTGTTTCTCCTCTTGTTCTATTATTCTCAACAAATTCGGAGGCAAATTACAGTCCTCGACATCTTTGTTAGCGTCGAAATCACCCATACAGATGGGTTTTTCAAAATCAATTTCAAAATTATTGACAGGACAATCCTTATATTTTGTATCCTGGCACCTGTAAATAGGTGGGGAAAAAATCATATAGGAAGGCATATAGGCAATAAT
Organism: Fremontodendron californicum; assembly: GCA_030761205.1. NCBI lineage: Eukaryota > Viridiplantae > Streptophyta > Magnoliopsida > Malvales > Malvaceae > Fremontodendron > Fremontodendron californicum. The sequence goes on along the minus strand of JAULJL010000013.1, from coordinate 12,894,685 downwards.
AATGAAAAAATGAAAGAATGTGGATGCGTTAATATGAAGAAAGTGCATCATGGTTGTTATTTATTAAATGATAAGTTTGAAACATAAGCATGTATAAAGGATTCTTAATGCCATCGGACAGAAGCAATTAAGGTTGATTCGAGCATTACACTGGAGTAGACCTAAAAACTATGGGAAGTTCAGTCATGCTCCAATTTGTTAGCTCATAACCTGAAGGGCACGGGCGCACAACCCAACTAGTGCTTTCACCCCCTCTGTTCATCTGTTTCGGCCATGCTGACCATCATTTCAATTGGTTGTTTATCTTCAACCCCGTAGAGCTTCTCAAAAGCCTGCTCCAACAGGACCATCACATCCTCAAAATTCTTACTCCCAAACTCGAAACCTGTCGAATGGAAGATGTGAAGGATTAGCGAGAAAGTCATGGGCTCCACTCCATATCCACACCCGACAGACGGGCCATCCTACTCTTTTAGTTTTTCTCAATTTATTTCCTTTTCTCGTGAACATTAGGGAGATATCTAAGACCGAATAGCTTTTTCTTCCCGGCCACTTCTATTGCTCTGGCTATCCCCTGGAGATACTTTCCTCGTCTTTTTCCTACTCTGCAGCCCTTTGCAACTGTTGTTTTCACCCCCAACTTGGTATTCTTGGATAGCCTTGGCTTTGGAATTTTATGTCCCGATGATAAACAAAGTATTGACGAATTCCAGTGACCTGAAAGAGCACTCTACGACATCCTCATTCACCTCTATATAAGGGGTATCTATGGATGCAGAAACTATGATATCTTCTTCTCCTGGCACACTGATCAAACGCCCTTCCGTTATAAATTTCAGCTTTTGGTGGAGAGATGACGGCACAGCCCCGGCAGAATAATTCCACGGCCTTCCCAGCAAGCAATTGTAATATGGGGTGATGTCCATCACTTGAAAATCCACCTTATAAGTACAAGGACCTATCTAAAGTGGGATCTCAATATTTTCCATCACTTCCCAATGAGTGCCATTAAAGGCTCTGACAATGGTATGACTCGGCAGCATGTAGGACATATCAATTGGTAGTTTTGATAAGGTAGCCAATGGCATCACATTCAAAGAAGATTCATTGTCAAGGAGTATTTGGGATAGAATGTGACCTTTGCAGGTAATGGTGATATGGAGAGCCTTGGTGGATCCTATTCCATTCGATGGTATCTCATCATAACTGAAGGAGATGTAATCATCTGCTGCGATGTTTCCCACCAACCGATCTAACTTCTCCATTGATATGTTGTTGGCTACATAAGCCTGGTTCAAAATTCTCAGCAAAGTGTTTCGATGCAGCTCTGAGTTTAACAGTAGTGAAAGGACTGAAATCCTCTTCGGTGTACTCGCTGTACTCGCTGTGCTTAACGAATTTTAAGAACTCACTCCATAGGGTCTGGTCCTACTGCCCTTTTTCCTTTATCAGGTCCTCCTGTCTTTCCAGGTTCAACTGTCCTCGGGACATAACATCTAATGCTTCAGGTTAGGTGCCCCACTCCGGTTACATCCACGGCCGCTGCCTGATAGTTTGAAGATCCTGGCATCGCCATACTGCATGCATACTTCCATGGAGTCATCTTGTCTCTTTCGTAAGAAAAGGGTGACGAAAATTCTATGATCATCTTTGGAGCGGGTCCCTCGACTACTGGAATAGCCTTTACCTCAGGCTCATCATAGTATATGATCAGGGGTCTATCCATCCTATAACCGATCTTATTCATACTGATTTCAGGCTTCTCTATCTTTTCAAAAAACTGGGCCTCGCCCATATCCATCATTTTTTGAACCTTTGCTAAGAACTATTCACAGTACTGAATGCGTGCCCTTTGCACTCATGATATTGGCAAAACTTCCCCGCCTGACTGAATATTTCCCTCATATCTGTTCTCGGCTTAACCAACCCCGCTTTGACCATCCCAAACCAAACTATGATCATAGGCATTTTTACTTTCCTGACATCTTTTTTTACCCTTCCAACCTCCCCTGACATGATTGCGTTGACCTTGGCCTCCGTATGATTAGGCAATGGGTTTCCCGTAATATTAGGTCCACTTTTTGACCTGAATTTCAAGATTCCTACATCAATAAGGCTCTGAACCTTGCGCTTGAAAGCAGTGCAAGTCAAGATTGAGTGTGCTTGGATGCCCGCATGGTACGCGTAGTGAGCGTTGGAATCATACCACTTGGGATAAGGAGGTTTCAAAGGTTGAAGATAGACAGGTGCAATGAGTTGACCCTGTACAAGCTTCGGGTATAACTCGCTGTAAGTAGTGGGGATAGAGTGATATTGAGGCTTTTGGATATTCCGCACAGGCCTTTGATCATTTTGGGGAATGTTTTGCATGTTTGGGGTGGTGTTTGGTGGAATGGCTATCTTAGGAGAAATGCCAGTCGGATATGGTTGCTGTGGTATGGCTGTGTAGGGAAAAAGATTCTGAGTAAGGCTGTTTATAGCTAGATAGTAAAGGTCGTAGGTCGGGCAAGGTGTATAGGGTGATGGAGGTGAAAAAGGTCGGTTATTGAAACTAACTGCGTGAGCCTCCCCTTCTTTTTTCTTAACAGGAGTTGTTTTCTTATGGGCGGCTGGTTCTCCACTATCCATATTCCCGCTTTTGATGGTAGTTTCAATCATCTCTCCAGATATGACCATATATGCGAAATTCATAGTAGCATTCCCCACTAACTTCTCATAGTATGGTGCCTTCAAAGTATTAAAGAAGAGAACCGGAGTTTCTTTATCAATCAACGGTGGCTGCACCTGGGTAAAGATGTCTCTCTATTTCTGGGCATACAGTTTGAAGTTTTTAGTAGCTTGCTTCTCCATGTTTTGCAGGTATAGTCTGTCTGGTACCATGTCAGAGACATGCTTGTAGTGTTCCACGAAGGCCCTAGCCAAATCCGTCCATGATCGAATCTTGTTGCGGGTGAGTTGATTGTACTATCGAGTGGCAGACCTGGTGAGGCTATCTTGGAAACAGTGGATGAGCAACTTCTCATCACTATCATGTCCGGTCATTTTTCGGCAATACATCATCAAATATGCTGAAGGATTGGTGTTCCCATTATACTTCTCAAAATCCAGCGTCTTGAACTTGGGTGGGATCACTAAACCGGAGACCAAACTCATCTCTTTGACATCGAGGCTTTTGAACAATACTGCCCCTTCCATGGCCCTCAGCCTTTCTTCCAATAGCTGATACTTCATTTGTGATTCAGCTATTTCAACCATTTTCAATTCTACCGCTTTCCTCTTTTCTTATTCGGCAAGCTCATCCAGGTCTGGGATATCGATAGGATCTGTCGGGATTGCCCCAAGGTTTACCACAACTGGAATCTGTTTCTGTGCCCCTGTGTTGGGTTAAATATACATGAAAGGCGTTTTAGTTGCCGGTGGTGGAGTATCTATATTTTGCGCAGGTTGGCCGTTTGTCAGTACGGCTTCTTGCTGACCCTATTTGCCCCTCTAACTTCTTGGTTCTAATCCTAAGGCTGAGTTTTGCATGTGTCCCTTTCTCTTAACTGCGGTGGACACCAGTTCCATCAGCTTAATCATCTGATCTCTCGATTCGGCCTGAGATTTGACCAATTGCTCCCTCAACTCATCTTGTGCCCTTTTTATTCTCTCCAATCGGGCAAGCTTCTCATTTTCCATGATCCTGACTTGTGATCGAGTATTATACTGATGCAGAGTGCTTCTCTCTGGGAGTTTAGGTGGATGTCCAATTTTAAACCTTAGAATGGCACATTATTACTATTAGCTTATTAAATGTGTGTAGGGATGAATGAATAAATCAATGCATGACTGATCAAACAAATAGATGAATGAATGTATGGTTCTATAATTTTATGAAATGAGATGATGCAAATAATAGTATTTGCCTGAAGATCAATTCTAGTGCAAAGGTTTTTCATTAATTCATAGAAACTTTTTAATCTTCTCTCACTCTTGGATTACATAAAAAGATCGGATATGCTCATATTGGTCTTGAGCCTCCTCTAAGAAGTTCAGCAGACGCTGCCCATGTTCTCCGTTCGGGTTGACATCACACCTCAGAATCTTCACTCTCTCTGACCTTGACCACAGCCTTGCGGATCTGCCTAGTCAGGTGGTCTATATACTGCTGCCTTCCCAGGGTCTCAGTTTTCTACCTGGTGCTGGCATCCAAAGCTAAGTCATATGCTCGGCTCCATTCGACCTTCCTCTCTCTGTATTCCCGGATGATGTCATCGATGTCAGTCTTCTAAACTTGCAACTGATGCTCTAAGGTCTAAATGGTTGCATGGAGTGTCTCATTCTCTTTGCATAACATGGATGTCTTTTCCCTCTCACTTCCCAATTTGGCTTTCAACAGCTCATTCTCTTGCAGGCATCATTCTAACTTGGTCGAAATCAGTGATCATGCATCTCCCTACTTTTGTCGCTCATGAGAAAATCGGGACTCCTTTTCTTTGCTTTCCTTAGCCTTACCCTTCCAGAAGTCTAGTTCTTTCTGAAGCTTTTCTATCTCTTTCTCATGGGCACTTAGAGACCTGCTAGTTCCAGCGAACTTTCCCTTGGTTTTAGCCTCTTATTTTCCTGATGCAAGTCCTGTATATTGGATTGTGCCGTGTCTCGTTCCCTGGCCACTTTCCATATCTTGACCTCTTAGATCTCAAGCCTAGTCTTCAAATCCTCGACATCTTCTTGGAGCTTATCACATTATCGCTTCAATTTCCCCTTGTCTTTTTCTAATTCCTGCCTGACAAGCTCAATCTTTGTTGGTACTATAGGCAAAGGCTGAAGAATTATCGGATAGATAGAGGCATCTTCGGTAGGGAGCATTATGTCGTGGGTCCTCTTAGCCCTCCAAACCAAGTATCCGGGAGTAGCGTTATCAGTATATCTACCCAATTTTGATTGATGAAACTTCCTCCATGCTTTGATGAGCTCCCGTGTGTCCTTTATGTACCCGGGCCCATTATATGCGAAATCTACCGAAGTGAGCCCATAAGTCATCGGGATGAACTGTTCAGACCCATACTGTCTTCGTACCAAGAGTGACGCATAGCTGATAGCTCCCCAAATTCCCATTAACCGAACCCATGGTTTGTCTCCACAACTATAAATAATGGATCCCATCGGCATCCACGGAACTCTCCAAGTGACGTCCTCTTGGGCTAAGCGAGGAAGAGTCATTATCAATTGTTTCTTATCTCCCTACCTCAGCCACTCTTTCTTGCAGAATTCCTTATGAGGAATGAAAGTCCTTATATAGGGACAAAGCTTTTCCTTAACATTTCCCCATAAATGAATTTGGATCCAAACATACAAAAGCGATGCACATCCCTCGAAACGTCCCTCGCCTTTTCTTAGACAGAAATTGAGTCACCTAAATGTCTCAGCAAGGATAGCAGGGGCGGGATCAATTTGTTTGCCCAGGTGATAACTCGTATAATTATATAGTTTTTAGTTATGTTTTATTATTGTTTTGTGTCAAATACGAGTTATTATTGTTTAGTCTAATTGTGTTTATGATCTTTTATATTTTTATGTAATTTGGTGTTTTTCACAAGTTTCTTTGAGTGATTTCAGATTACTAGAATTAAGGGCAAATCCAGTTCAGTTCCAGTTCCGACACCTTTTGCCATATCAGCTATATCTCGAGTTTCACTGAAGCAATAAGGCTGAACTTTGTATCCCTGCAAAGCTAAGAGGCATATCTATCTTTTTCATGTTTTACACTTCTTGAAACGGAGTCGTTTTCCCTAGCGAAATCGACCATCAAGTTGGCTGATGTGCAATGACGTCTGTTCTGCACCGTTTTGGTATTTTGACCATATCTCCCGATCCACGTGCGCAAATGATCTGATTCCAACGGCTATGGATCCGTAACTGATAGGGGTATATTTTTCTAGAAGACCATTTTATCAGATCGAGCCTCCAACATTGACAAAATCGACCATCAAGCTGGCTGATCAGAATTGTCATACAATATGACGAAAATTGTTAGAAAAATGCACCCACCTATTATACCTACCTTTGAAATTTGTAAAGCTTGTCTCTTGTCATTTAGCCCTCCAAAATGTGTATAAATAGAGGGCCTTGGATGAGTATTGGGAGACATTGATACATTGGTAGGATATTTGCCATTGTAATAAAATTCTCTAAGTTTTCTTCTTCTTTCCTTTCTCTAGTTTTCTTTTTCTTTACTTATGTTTCTTACATTTCTTTTCATTTTATTCATATCTAGTATGTGTTGCTAATCATATTGTTGAGGTGATGAGGTGAAGCTCTTGGTAAATGCTAAGGTTAGTCTCTTCAACATGAGCTAAAATGAATCATCATTTATAAACACTAGTGTAGATAATATTTTCTTTTGGTTTAAAATCATACTTGCAAAGTAGAGATCTTGATTCATTATTGACAATGAAAATGGCACAGTAAATGCTTGGTTTCATAACCTTGATTTGTTGTAGACATATACCTTGGCATAAGGAATGCTTGGACTCTTTTTGTGAGTTTTGAGGACACCAAATGAACATAATATCATATGCTATGGACGTTGGACAATTTGGACTGAATTGCTAAACCTTCCGGTTGGAACCTCCCTTATGTGTGGATTTCAATTGTGTAATAAAACAAGATTAATCTTAGCATAACACCAAGAGTGGATTCTCTAACCTCAACATCTTTTCTTATTGTTTTTTTTATATCTTGTTTAATTGCTTTTATGTTATTTTGTTTATTTTGTTCTCTAATATCTTGTTTACTTTCTTTGTTATTGATTCCCTAATATCTTGTTTATTTTCTTTTTCTTATATATTTATAAACTTATACTTACTAATACGCTTCCCTGTGGTTCGACCTCGGACACCCGAGAATTTATTACTTGAACATAACCTGCACTTGGGTTTACAACTCTTAATTGAGTTTCCATCAAGTTTTTGGCGCCGTTGCCGGGGAAGCAATACTAAGTATATAAGTTTATAAGTATATTTATTTTTATTGGCTGGTTATACCGCCTAATTTTGTATATATTTGTTTTTATTGGCTGGTTATACCGCCTAATTTAGTATATTTATTTTGTTTGGCTGGTTATACCGCCTAATTTGTATATTAACTTTGTTTTATGCTTGTTTGGCGACGTGATTTTAGATCTCGTCGTTTAGTTAGATTTTATTGTGAAACTTTTTCAGGTAATCTTTCTAATACAACTCCATCACCATGGCTGACAATGAAAGTGTTCATGCTGAAGATGAGAACAGACAAGTACGCACCATGCGTGACTACTTGCAACCAACTCGAAGCTCATCACCCTCTTGTTTTATTTTTCCTCTCAATGCAAACAACTTTCGTTTTAAACCAGGTATGATAGCTTTGCTTCCAAATTTCCATGGGTTAGAATCGGAAAGTGCTTACTCGTTTCTAAAAGATTTCGAAGATGTATGTGTCACCTTTAATGACCAACAATGTACAAATGAAATTGTCAAGCTAAAATTATTTCCTTTTTCTTTAAAAGATAAAGCAAAAATTTGGCTTCATAATTTAAAACCAAGGTCAATTGGCACATGGCAAGAATTACAAACTGAGTTTCTAAAGAAATTTTTCCCAGCACATAAAACTACTGCTTTGAAAAGACAGATTCAAAATTTCAATCAAAATCAAAATGAAGCATTTTTTCAGTGCTGGGAGCGTTTTAAAGATTTGTTAAGTTCTTGTCCACATAATGGTTTTGAAAAATGGCGTCTTATTAGTTTCTTTTATGAAAGTTTAACTCCCGAAACTAAACAATTTGTTGAAACAATGTGTAACGGTGAGTTTCTAGAAAAAGAACCTGAAGAAGCCTTTGACTACCTAGACCATTTGGCAGATAACTCTCAAGCCTGGCACACAGATAATTCCTCTGAAAGTTCCAATAGATCTAATCTTGTTTCTAACAGAGGTAAATATCATTTTAGTCAAGAAGATGAGATAAAAGCTAAAGTAGCTAATTTGGCTAGAAAGATTGAAGCCATGGAACTTAGAGAAGTAAAAACGGTTAAAAATGAAGAAAGTTGTGAAATTTGTGAAATCATGGGACACCCCACTTCTGAATGTCCAAACATTCCCATTCTTAAAGAAGTGTTGCATGATCAAGTAAATTCCATAAACACATTTAAAAAGCCTTTTCCTTCTCCTTACTCTGAAACGTATAACCCTGAATGGAGAAGTCATCCCAACTTCAGTTGGCGGAATAATAATCATGTTCAGGTACCACAATCTCAAAAGCCGGGCAACACTTTTTCCTATCAACCTTCACGTGTACAAACCTTGGAAGAGACATTGCAAGCATTCATGCAAACACAAGCAAATGTGAATAGCCGGACTTCACAGGACATCAATGAGATCAAAAACACCTTGTCCACATTGACAGCTTCATTACGCACTCAAGAAAAAGGTAAGTTTCCTGCTCAACCTCAGCCTAACCCTTCTACTCAATGTCTTGTTTCTTGCTCCAATGAAACTCAACAGGAAAATGCCAGTTCTATCACAACTCTTCGAAGTGGAAAGGCAATTGACAAAAAGATTCCATCAAAAGACCAAGATCCTCTTTCCCCTCCGAAAAGTAATGGTAAGGATGATGGTAAGTCTGAACTTCTTGAAAATTTGGACAAAGAAAAAGGTATGCATCCTGCTCCTTTTCCTCAAAGGTTGCAAACAATAAAGAATTTGAATCAAAATGCAGAAATTTATGAACTTTTCAAACAAGTTAAGATTAACATTCCTTTATTGGATGCAATCAAACAAGTTCCATCTTATGCTAAATTTTTGAAGGACATGTGCACATTTAAAAGGAAACATAATGTACAAAAGAAAGCATTTCTGACGGAAAGTGTGAGCTCAATCATTCAGCACCTTACTCCACCAAAATTCAAAGATCCTGGATGTCCAACAATCTCATGCATCATTGGAAACACTAGAATAGAACGTGCATTGCTTGATCTTGGTGCTAGTGTTAATCTTTTGCCTTTTTCTGTTTATCAACAGTTAGGTTTAGGTGAACTCAAGGAAACACCTGTTACACTTCAACTAGCTGATCGTTCTGTAAAAATTCCTCGAGGGATAGTTGAAGATGTTTTGGTTCAAATTGATAATTTTTACTTCCCTGTTGATTTTATTGTTTTGGACACACATCCTGTTTCAAATCCAAATGTTCAAATTCCTGTTATATTAGGCCGTCCATTTCTTGCAACTTCTAATGCTCTGATAAATTGCAGGAATGGTATGTTGAACATTTCTTTTGGAAATATGACTTTAGAATTAAATGTGTTCAACACTTGCAAGCAACCTGGTGATGATTCAGAAGTACATGAAGTGGATTTCATTGAAGAACTTGTTCATGAACATCTCACCACTACCACATTCCATGATCCTTTAGAAGCTTATTTAATTGAATGTGAGTTTGATAATGCTTCAGAAATTTCACACACTGATTCTTTGTTAAATTCTTTTCAGGTTAAGCATTGTTGGAAACAAAAACTTGAGGAACTCAGAAAAGATGCATATGAGAATTCTAAAATTCATAAAGAAAGAACTAAAGCCTTTCATGACAAGTTAATTTCAAGAAAAACATTTGATGTTGGGCAAAAAGTTCTACTTTATAATTCTAGACTTCACATATTTCCTGGTAAGTTGAGATCAAGATGGACTGACCCATTTGTGGTTAAGCATGTGTATCATTATGGAGCAGTTGACATTGAGAATCCTCAAAATGGTAACGTATTCAAGGTAAATGGACAAAGACTCAAACTCTTTTTGGAAAATCATGTTACTCAAGAAGAGGTTGTTTTTCTTTCTGATCCTTGTTTTGAAAATAACTAGATGTAAATATAATTTTTACTAATCTTCAAAAAAAAAAAAAAAAAAAAAAAAAAAAAACACATTTTTTTTTAACCCCGGTTAAATGGCGGATAACGGTACTCCGTGATTATTTAAGTCGGTTCCATCAGCTACCCACAAAACTGATATTGTATATAAATTTCTCTTTCAATTTCTTTTTCATTTTTTTTCAAGATGGATGATATTCTCACAAGATTGCAGAAACGATTTCCTCCTTTTCCTCGGAATATTTTACTGAAGCTTTACCAAGTTCGATTAGAAAGATTAAGAATGCTTATGAATAAAAGGATTCCTGAAGACATACGTTGGATAATTGAAGCCAAGGTACGTGAAGATGAATATCTTCCTGTTTTGCATTTACCAGGTACAGGTAGAAGCACTTATGCAAAGAAGCGACGAGCAAAGCGCATGAGTTCAAATTGCCACAAGTGTGCACGATGGACGTGTAACGGTAAATGTCGTTCTATTGGGATTCCATCCTCTAATCGAGATGATAAAATTGAATTCATTAAGGATGGACTGAGTAAGGAGAATTTGGGTAATATCCAACTTTCTCTTGAGACGCATCCTAGTGGAGACGTACAAAGAGAAATTCTTGATTTATGGCCGCAATTCCAAAGGGAATGGCAACATCTTGGGAATCTGATGTTAAAAGACCCTGTTTGCCAGCTTGTAAGAAAACTGGATGGGAAGCATATCCTCGACTCATAGAAGGCGTTTAAGCCGTTTCTGGACGTAAAACCAGAGGAAGATGTGAGCCACAATCACAACTACAATAAATGACTTCTCAGCTTTTGGTTTGATTTGCAATAACTTTATTTCAGTTTAATTTACGTGTTGTTCGATTTGTGTAATTATTCTCGTTTTTTTTTTTTTTTTGCATTGGTCTTTTACGATTGATTTTTCTTCTCTTTTTGATTTTCTTCCTGAAATCACGCAAAAATCTTTTGTTAGGTTAACATTTTCTTCTGACAGGTCAAATACACTTTCGGCGACATTATTACTCTTGTCTGATTCACTACTCAGTCCTCTATATATTACACCATGTACTCATTCTCTTTCAGGCACTCGAAAAAGAAAAAAAAATGGAAAGCACTTCGTCCCAGCGCATTAAAAAAATTTGTGTCTTTGGAGGTGCTTATCCAGGGAAAAATAACATATTCGCTGATGAAGCCATAAGAGTTGGAGTAATACTTGCCCAACAAAAGATCCACTTGATTTATGGAGGCGGTAGTACGGGTTTAATGGGAGCAGTCGCTACAGCAGCACACGCCGGAGGAAGTCCAGTTCTAGGAATCGTGCCAAAACTATTCACAGATTTTTGTGGACCTACCGTGGGTAAGGAAATACAAGTCTGGAGTATCCCTGAACGGATAACAATCATGTACCATTCTGCCGATGCATTCATTGCTTTACCAGGAGGTCTGGGTACATTGGAAGAAATAGCTTGCGTGGCTTCTTGGTCATCTTTGGTCACAAATAAGAAACCCATTGGTTTGCTTAATATTAATGGTTATTTTAGTAATTTACTTTCATATTTAGATAATGCTGTGGATAACGGATTCATGTTTTCAGAGGCAAGGAGAACCATAATTTCTGCTACAACCATTGAAGATTTACTCAAAAAGCTACAAGCTTATGAGTGTTTATCTGCTACGGTTGTTTCGCAAACGCTCGGAAAAAGAAAAAGAGATATGGACGAGCAAGGAGTGGATTGCACTTTGTCTTTGTGACATTATCTAACATTTTGCTTGTTGTGTCTCAGTTATAATAAGTGGTTAGCAACCTCTGCAGGTAATATCTCCTAAATTCTACCTTTAAAATTTGACATTGGGGACAATGTCATATTTTAGTAGGGGGTAAGGGACATATTTTGCTAAAAAAAAAAAAAAATTGTTGTGTTTTAAGACATTTAGAAGTATTCATTCTGAACAAGGTCTGAGTAAGGGAGACTTGAGACATACCTTGTCAGTTTGATTTAATCTTCTTCTTCAAAAAAACAAAAACAAAAAAAAAAAAAAAAAAAAACAAAAAAAAAAACAAAAAAAAAAAAAAAAAAAAAAAAGCATGTTTAGACTTAGTGTGTTTTTTTTTAGTTACTTTCAATACAATGATGAGATATGAATTGCATAAGTCTAAAACAGATTTATTAGTGAGAAGATTTTCATGAGAATTGAGCTTGATGTCAACCTTTTTATGAGCCAATGTTAATATGATATGTTGATTGAGAAAGAAGCATGTTTAGACTTAATCTGACTTGTATAATCATCTTTGTGAGTTTTTGAGCCTATAATGATTGATGCATTATACAAATCAATCTAATTTCTTTCTTGAGTGCTCTTATGATTACATGATTCTCTAGAACTTGCTTTAAACCGTTTGAGACTATATTGATACATGTGACAACATGAATATGATAGAGGCATTAGGATTATAACCAGAGCCAAACAGCCATCCATTATTAATGTTCTACGAGAACATCCCCACTAGTGAGCCAATTTGAGCCTACATTAAATATGATGTTTTATTGGTAACCACAACTTACACCTAGCCTAAATATGCTTATATCCTTACCCTTGTTCTAAAGATGAATTTTATATTTTGAGACATATTGCAAAAAAACAAGGGATATTTTTATTTGAAAATTTGGGTTAGAAACAAAAGATAAGTGTGGGGGAAAGAAAAGAAAAGAAAAAGTCAAGAGAAAAAGAAAGGGATCATTGTCAAATACATTCCCATATTAAAAAAAAAAAAAAAAAAAATCTTCTCTTGAACTTCTAGAAAAAGATATTACAAAGTTGGTTAGAATGATGCAAAGGCTCAACATGAATATTTAGCCTATGTTATTATGTGCTTTATAAGAGTTTTGAGAAGTTTTATTTGTATGATCTTATTATGTCTCTAAAATCTATGAACTCTTTGGAACCTTTGTGATATCTTTATCCTTTTGTTCTTTAACTACATTATAACCCTTTGGCCCCATTACAACCTTGAATAAAGACCTCTTGATTTATGAAGTTGTATGATCTAAATAGTGGAGAATAGGTGGACAAGCAAGCATATGGTAGAAGTGTTTTCATGAGATTGATTGAGTGTAAACACTTTACCACTACTTTAAAGAGTGAAAATCAAGAGAGTATCCCATGTGAGAAGTTGAGATTAAGTTTGAATATACACTATTTTGATTGAAATATGTTATGTTATTATTGGCTTAACTCAAACTATTTATATTCAAGCAAGATTTTTTGTGAATTTCTTTAAGCTATTGATTAGTTTTTAAGACTTGTCCAATGATTATCTCTAATTTATATTGGAAGGATTAGTTATAATTATTATTTTTAGTTTTTCTTATGTCTTCAATGTTTGTGGGTATCGTCCTAGTAAACCCTCACGAGACTAAACTCGTCCACTAGGGACACCTAGGGGTTTAAAGGCTTGTGTCACATGCTAAGTGCCACCGTGATTTCCTACGAAAATGGATTAGATTAGATTTTCTTATTTTATTTTTATTGAGTCGTTGCTAGGGACTAGCAACAATCTAAGTATGGGGGTGTGATAACTCGTATAATTATATAGTTTTTAGTTATGTTTTATTATTGTTTTGTGTCAAATACGAGTTATTATTGTTTAGTCTAATTGTGTTTATGATCTTTTATATTTTTATGTAATTTGGTGTTTTTCACAAGTTTCTTTGAGTGATTTCAGATTACTAGAATTAAGGGCAAATCCAGTTCAGTTCCAGTTCCGACACCTTTTGCCATATCAGCTATATCTCGAGTTTCACTGAAGCAATAAGGCTGAACTTTGTATCCCTGCAAAGCTAAGAGGCATATCTATCTTTTTCATGTTTTACACTTCTTGAAACGGAGTCGTTTTCCCTAGCGAAATCGACCATCAAGTTGGCTGATGTGCAATGACGTCTGTTCTGCACCGTTTTGGTATTTTGACCATATCTCCCGATCCACGTGCGCAAATGATCTGATTCCAACGGCTATGGATCCGTAACTGATAGGGGTATATTTTTCTAGAAGACCATTTTATCAGATCGAGCCTCCAACATTGACAAAATCGACCATCAAGCTGGCTGATCAGAATTGTCATACAATATGACGAAAATTGTTAGAAAAATGCACCCACCTATTATACCTACCTTTGAAATTTGTAAAGCTTGTCTCTTGTCATTTAGCCCTCCAAAATGTGTATAAATAGAGGGCCTTGGATGAGTATTGGGAGACATTGATACATTGGTAGGATATTTGCCATTGTAATAAAATTCTCTAAGTTTTCTTCTTCTTTCCTTTCTCTAGTTTTCTTTTTCTTTACTTATGTTTCTTACATTTCTTTTCATTTTATTCATATCTAGTATGTGTTGCTAATCATATTGTTGAGGTGATGAGGTGAAGCTCTTGGTAAATGCTAAGGTTAGTCTCTTCAACATGAGCTAAAATGAATCATCATTTATAAACACTAGTGTAGATAATATTTTCTTTTGGTTTAAAATCATACTTGCAAAGTAGAGATCTTGATTCATTATTGACAATGAAAATGGCACAGTAAATGCTTGGTTTCATAACCTTGATTTGTTGTAGACATATACCTTGGCATAAGGAATGCTTGGACTCTTTTTGTGAGTTTTGAGGACACCAAATGAACATAATATCATATGCTATGGACGTTGGACAATTTGGACTGAATTGCTAAACCTTCCGGTTGGAACCTCCCTTATGTGTGGATTTCAATTGTGTAATAAAACAAGATTAATCTTAGCATAACACCAAGAGTGGATTCTCTAACCTCAACATCTTTTCTTATTGTTTTTTTTATATCTTGTTTAATTGCTTTTATGTTATTTTGTTTATTTTGTTCTCTAATATCTTGTTTACTTTCTTTGTTATTGATTCCCTAATATCTTGTTTATTTTCTTTTTCTTATATATTTATAAACTTATACTTACTAATACGCTTCCCTGTGGTTCGACCTCGGACACCCGAGAATTTATTACTTGAACATAACCTGCACTTGGGTTTACAACTCTTAATTGAGTTTCCATCACCAGGCACTCAAAGAAGTCCACTACGGCCATCTCAATATGCCCTAAGATCTTTGGAAATATCACTAGACCATAGATTCCAAAGGCAAAAAATCCACCACACGATTATTCTCCAGATTGTTCATGATATAGTCTCGCAAGAATACCCATGGGATACACGCACTCGAACCCTTCTTCTTAATATTTGCGGAGTCGATCGAAATCTTCATACCCATTATGTCAGATAGCTTCCTCTGAAAGCTAACTGTCTTTTGCTGCTTGCAATATATCTTATCAGGGGTGGATGAATCGATACGAAGCAAGCTTGAGTACTCCTCGATGGTGGGTGTCATATCTTCCCGATTGAATGTGAAGCACGGTGAGAGGGATCCCAAAACTTTGCTGCTGCTATGATCAACTGCTCATCTATCTGGATCGGGAGAAGTAATGCTATGTCGCTATACTTCTTAGTGAACTCGTTTTTCTTTACAGTTCCCCATAATCCCCAAATCTCCTCTAATTCTATCAAATCATTCTGACCCAGATCTAAATGAACCGATTCGGGAAGAACAAATATGAAGTTTCTAGTCAAGCAGTCTCCTTTGTCAACCTGATGCTTCTCTGACTTTGTTCGGACCTCTCGGTATGTTTTGGAAGTAAATGACATTGGTACAAGATCTCGGTGTTCCATGACCATAATGAAAACCCCTCTGACTGGAATTTGGCTTAAGGCAAACACTCCTAAGTGACCATGATGCATGCAACGAAAACAAAGCAAACAAAACAAACAAAACAAAGGGAAACGAGTCAGTACAAGGGTATAATAATCAAATTAATGCGATATTGAAATAAATAGCTGAAGGTTAGAAAGGTTCCTCCGAATGTCCTTAGCTTCGTTATCTATAATGGAAATTCGGCATGGTTTTGCCTAGCTTCACTATATGAGGTGGTATTCGGTTCTAAAAAGGCTCCAAATTACTCCCTACTATCACCGGTGAAGGCTAGTAGGGCACCCCGATAAAAGCGAGTTCAATTTGTTAGAGTGTATTTCCCAGGCCTGAGGTTACCACCCCCACAAAGGCATATGTAGTCTACTACTCCGAAAGTGTTTCGCTAGCCCATGCGGAGGTTAACACCTCACGAGAGCGTAGTTACTTTACTTCCACCTAAAGGGACGGAACCCGGGTAGAGGGCTCATGTTATGCAAATGCAAGTATAGTATGTGAGGAGGAACAAACAAACCTTTCACCACCTATTCTTTACCCTTATTCTAAAACGCAAGGAATTTAATAAGGACAAATTAAACAATGTAAAGCATTAATTAAACAAAGACATATAAAAGTAAATAACCAGAGAACAGTAAAAATATGCATGCACATAAGAATGAACATATTTAAAACATTTGATTATTTTCAAAATTTTTCCTTTATTAGAAAAAGGGAATTAAAAGTAAACACCATCTAAAACCGACAAATCCAGACTTTCGGTAACACACGACTAATTTTAGGCCTGACTCTGTAAAGTCCCTAGTGGAGTCGCCAAGTTGTCGATACGTGATCCTCCCTTCGCGGGGAAGGAGAACCCACTCGAGTAAGGGGGGAAAAACAGGCAGAGGAAAAGATAACTTTTTCTTCTTGAAATACAGGTCGAGGGTATGAAAATGACCTCGGAAAAATAAATCGAGTCGCCACCAATATTTTTGGCTAGGTGGGATTAGCCACTTATTAAAACCGGTTTTTTTAAAACATTTTAAAATTAATTAAAATATTTTTAAAATCAATATTTGTAGTTTGCACTTTGAACCAGAGAAAAACAAGTACGGGTTCGAGAATCGGTTACATGCGGGGAAGGATTAGCACCGCCACAACGCCCATATAAAATTGTATCTTATTAGTCATGTGTTATCTCGATTTTCGGTGAAAAATCGGTTTAAAATTGGTGTTTGTGAATAATTCCCTTAAAAATTCATTTTTTATTTGAAAATAATCTGAAATTCGCTAGCATACAATTTTCAATATTTTCCGACAGACTCAGCAAAATATGAGATTTTTCCTTGATTTTAAAATTCTCTGAATCATCTTAATTTAAAAAGAATATTTCGTTATTAATGATAATTGATGATATCCTCCCCGGCAGACCCAGCAGAGAATTCATGAATTATTTTAACTCGGGAATAGTCTTGATTTATGAAAAATACAATTTGTTTTTCAATGTGTTTTAAAAATCATAGAAAATGACCATGAATATGCAAAAATGCTACTAAGATAAAAATTAAATAAGCATGCTCATTTACCATGATATGACAAACATATTATTATGACCTAGTAAAAGAATAATGACATGACAAATGATTGACATAGTATACAAAATGACATGTGAATGAAATCGACATGGCATATGGATGGCATGGCATATAGATGACATGGAATAAGAATGAATGTCATGTGAATGAAATCGACATGGCATACAAAATGACATGGCATATGGATGACATGGCATAATAATGAATGCTATCTGAATGAAATCGATATGGCATAAGAAAGAATGTCATGTGAATGAAATCGACATAGCATAAATAATGACGTGGCATAGGTATCATGGCATATGAATGAATATCATGTGAATGAAAAGGAAATGGCATACAATATGACATGGCATAAGAATGAATCCTATGTGAATGAAATCGACATGGCATAAAATGATGACATGGCATATGGATGACACGACATAAGAATGAATGTCATGTGAATGAAATCGAGATGGCATATGGATGACATGGCGTAAGAATAAATGCTATGTGAATGAAATCAACATGGAATAAAATAATGACATGGCATATGGATGATACGGCATAAGAATGAATGTCATGTGAATGAAATAGAGATGGCATACAAAATGACATGGCATATTGATGACATGGCATAAGAATGAATGCTATGTGAATGAAATCGATATGGCATAATAATGAATGCTATGTGCATACAAAATGGCATGGCATACGAATAAACATGGCATAAGATTAAATGTCATGTGAATGAAATCAACATGGCACGCCAGATGACATGGCATACATGATGAGATGGCATAGGTGACATGGCATAAAATGATGACATGGCATAGGTGACATGGCATACATGATGACATGGCATAAGAATGAATGTCATGTGAATGAAATCGACATTGCATACAAAATGACGTATTAATGACATGGACAAGTGTCACAGCATGAGGATGAGTTTATTTGAGAATGACTCGGAATTTATTAATACCAAAATCTTTTCATGTTCCCCTGCAAAACATAGAAAGTTTTATTTATTTCAAAATTTTTTGAATCATTTTTGTTTTAGAAAAGGGTATTTCTTTGTTAATAATTAATGATATCCTCTCCAACAGACCCAGCAGAGAAAACCATGAATTATTTAAATTCGAGAATATTGCCATATTTATTAAAATGTTGTGAATGTGCAAATTGACATTAAGGCATGCATGATTACTAAAACATGATAAGCATTCTCATTGTAATATGGAAAATGAGATGATGACATGACATAAGAATGACATAGCATAAAGTGATATAGCATGGTAATGAATGTCATGTGAATGAAATCAACATGGCAAACCAAAATGAGACAATCACAATGACATGGCAAACCAAATGGCGTGGCATGAGAATATTGTGTCATTGAAATAGAATGACATGGATGAAAAGTCATGGTGACCGAATGGTCATGGCATGCTTAATCATGACATGAAATGGGCTCAAACACTAAATAACATGGTACATGACATGCTATATGAATGATATGGCATAAAAATACAATGACATGTATGAAGTATCATGGTGGCCGAATGGTCATGGTGATGGCATGTGAATGACCGAATGTATGGTGATGGCAAGTGGATGCCCGAATGGCATGAAATGGTAACACGGCATGAATGGCATGGCATAAAAATGCACCTAAACTATAACTGACATGGCATAACGTGTGATATGGATGACATGGCATAGGTGACATGGCATAGGTGAGATGACATAAAATGATGACATGGCAATAAAATGACATAGCATAGATGATATGGCATAGGTGACATCGCATATAATGATGTCATGGCATAAAATGACATAGCATAGATGACATGGCATAGAACGATGACATGGCATGAAATGACATAGCATAGATGACATGGCATGACCTAGTATGAAAATGACATGACTAGTAGAATACATGGAAAATGACCTAAGATGCATCACTTGAGTATATGACATAATATGTACGACACAACCAAATCTTATGCAAGGCATGACTTGAATAAAATGCAACAACAAGAAAAAATATGGGATGGCCGAATAGGACATATTGCATGTCATGAGCACAAAATGCAAGGTAGCACAACTACATGGCCTAAAATGCATGACATAGACATATGACCTAAGATGCATGACATGACCAAATATAATGCAAGGCATGACCTAGACCTAAAATGCATGGAAAGGCCGAATGGCATGCAAGACATATTATGAACACAAAATGCAAGAGAAAACAACTACTTGCTAAAAAATGCATGACAAAAACAAGGATGATGCAAGGCATGGCATGAACCCCAAACATATGGGAAAACCAAATAGTTAAAGAAACTTATCATAACATGAAAATGATGCCAAAATTAGTATAGCATGGAGATGGTGCAAAGAACATGACCAAAGATGCATAGACATGCATGAAAGTAATAAAAACAAGTAAACAAAGAACAAGGAAAGTGAGCTCCATGGTTGGTACAAATGGGCATACCCTCCCCTAACCATAATCACTTGATATTATCAAGATCATGAAGCCTTCCCAACTCACAAATCAAAAAATAAACCAAGCTAACTTAAAAAAATGGAGGTGAGCTCCATGGTTGGTACAATGGGCATAGCCCTGCCCTAACCATGGTCACTTGATTTTATCAAGATCATGAACCCTTTCAACCTCTTTTATTCCTTTATTTGTTAAAAAAATAGAATATAAAAGAAATATATCTTCCACAATCATGTTTCCACATCAAACATGCAAAACAAAAATCAAGGCAAGCAAAAATAAGGCATTCGGCCATGGTAAAAAAATTGTGAAAATTTGTTTTCTTCCATTTTTGATGAAAAGGAATAGATAAAAGCTAAAAAAGCATTTTTATTTTTCATAAGAAAAGAGGTAGAAATCACATAGAAAAAAAAAAGAAAAAACACATGAGAATGAAGAAGAAAATGATGCTAGAGCAAGGTAGGAATGGCTACCTTCCAAGATTTCTTAGTAAACTTTCTCTTTCTTTCTTCCAAAGAACTTTTTCTTGCCAAATTAGCTACTGAATTCTCTCTTCAAATGACCAGCCAACTTAAGGAAAGAAAAAAATTCCCCCATCTCATTCCTTCTTAGCCGTATGCTCCCTCCACCATAGGATGAAAAGTGCTCATTTTCTCCACCAACCTTAGCCCTTGGATTAGGATATTTTCATGAAAAATAAAAATATCGTCTTCCTAATTGATCTTGGCCCTTGAAAGGTGTACTCTTAATTTACAAAGAACCTAGGCCATTGGATGAACCAGGGACCACTTGCATGCTCCCTTGCTTGGCCGAATGCCTCTCCTCTCTTGGATGGATTGTGCTCATCTTTTCTCCAATTATCTTGGCCATTGGATGAGGATATTTTCATGAAAATAAAAATGTCATCTTGCAATTTGATCTTGGCTATTCAAGGGTGTACTCATCTTTTCTACAAATCACCTAGGCCATTGGATGAGGGAGAACCACTTGCAAGGCAATAAAAATGGCATCTTGTAGCTTGATAGTGACCATTGAATTAAATTGATCAAACCTTCCTCCTTATCCTATGCAAAGCCAACCAATGGCCTGAATATTCCAGAATCTCTTCATTTTTTCACCTTTTTAATTTTGCAAAATTGGCCTTTTACGAATTGCAAATGGACCCCAATTTTGGCCTGAATAAAATTACCTTTTAGCCCCCCGAAATTAATCTAATTGCAAATGGACCCCAATTTTGGATTTGTCTTTTCCAACTCATCCCATCCAACATAAAACTTGGATCTGGAGGTTTCCATATTTTTTTGAGCTCATTTGCTATTTTTCACGAATTTTTTCTCTAAAATTTCGATTTAGTGCCTCCCAAATTTAGCCTTTTTCAAATGAGTTCCAATTCTGAATTTTTCTTCAGCAATCTCTTCCAAAAATTATAAAACTCAAAACTGGAAGTTTTCATAATTTTTTGAGCTCGTTTGCTATTTTTTCCATAATTAGTTTCTGGAATTTCGGCTTAGTGCACCCGAACTTTGTCAAATTTCAAATGAGCTCCGATTTTAGATTTTTCCTCATCTATCTCTTCCAAAAATTATAAAAAACAGATTTGGAAGTTTTCATAATTTTTCGAGCTCATTTGCTATTTTTCCTGAAATTATCTTCTGGAATTTCAGGTTAGTACACCCGAACTTTGCCATTTTTCAAATGAGCTCCGATTCCGGATTTTTCTTCACCGATCTCTTCCAAAAATTATAAAACTCATATCTAGAAGTTTTCATAATTTTTCGAGCTCATTTGCTATTTTGCCCAGAATTTTCTTTGGGATTTTCCAATATTGCTCTTCAACCTCCGAAACCTCGGTTTTACTCAAAACGTGTCCGATTTCTGGATTTTAATTTTCCACTTCCTTTGTCCTATATCGAATTTGAGTTTTTCCAAAAATGCCCAATTTTTACGACCAAATTCTCTTTCGATTTAGTTTTTCGTAAATTTGCCGGATTAGGTATTCCTTTGCACTAAATTTCCGCATCCTATCTTTCGTTGTAGACCTCGGATTATCAAAATTCTTTCCTTTGAACTCAACTTCGAATTTTGATTTTGACTGAGAGTTGACTTTTTGAGGTTGACTTTTTTGGGGTTGACTTTTTTTGAGCTGACTTTTTGTGCTGACCTCCGAAACAAAGTCTTGGGGACCCATCTATTAAACGGGGGAAGTCTATTTGCATTTCGGGAAGTTGAAAAGGAGAATCTGGCTAGTTTTGGGGGCCCGAACAATATTAGGTGTCTACACTTGGCATGATATTCCATCCCCTGTATGCTTTATGATCAATATTAATAGATTCCTTGGTGGATTCAGTATTTATTATTTATACTTCTGCTGCACTTGGATCAGCTCTTGTTTATTATGCTTTTGTTTATTGAAACTAGCATGTCCGAATCCTTCAATTGGTATCAGAGCCTCCTTGTTCTGTATATCCATTGATATATATTTTAATTGTTTCGATATAAACAAAAGAGTTTTGTTTTACAACTTGTTGAAATCCTAGCCTCTTGTTAAATCTTAATCAAAATTGTTTTGATTAACTTTCTTGATTATGGAAAGAAGCCATTATTGGTTTTGAATCTTGATTTCATGTGTTTAAATAATTATTTAAATATGATATGTGATTGTCTAATACTTGACCATCAATTGTGAATTGTTTGGAACAAGATTGGAAGAGTGATCATGGAGATAGATGGCTAAAAGGTTTAGTTGTTCAAACATGTCTTCATTTATTCTTTGACAAATTTTGGACCTTCAAACTATGTTGAATTGTTCTTCATATGGTTAGAGATCAGCGAGAGAGACCAAACATGAAAAGATTTCAGGATTGGAACAATCTTGGGAGACTTCCTTGTAACCATGCGGCATGGAAAGTTTTACAGTCATGGAATTGCCGAAAACTTCAAGCCTCTTACATAGTAATTTGATTGCTATTTGCACTCTTGAAAAGGCTTTAAAGTTGCCTAAAGAGGCAAGCAAAAGGGGTTGGTCTTGAACCAAGCATAAGGTGCCGATTCCTAGGGTTTGGAGAGTGAAGTTGCCGAAATTCAATCATCATTTGGTTGACTCTCTATTATTCCAAACCTTCTATATATTTAATTTGATTAAAGATGGTAATTAAATCATCAAAGTATTGGATTACTTAAATTGTTTAAGATACTTAAATATGGAAAGTCCATATATGGTAAGTTTTAAATAAGTTAATCCTTACCTTATGAAATCAATTTGTCCTAATAGAGTTAGGATAATTAGTCAAATTGTTTGATTAATTAAATTTCATTGTGACATGTCCTAATAGGGTTAGGATTTTACTCTATAAATCTCTATCAGTATAGTATCAATGGTTAAATTTCAAAACAATTATAGATCCAAAGAGGGAGAAATAATTCTAATAGTGACGCTATTGCAGCAATTGCATGCTTCAGAACAAATTAAAAATCGATTATGTTTTATGTAAGAAAACCATGCCCAAAATTCATAAAATTTAATCCCAATCATCCAAAGATACAATATTTTGATATTCTAAAAAATCAATAAAAAAAAATGGAAAAATTGATTTTTCAACCATACAACACAATATACAAATTGTAATCAAACCAATTTTAAAATAAAAAACAATTAAACAAGTTTTAATTGTGTAAAACTTAATCAACAAAGGTTCTGGTACCGTTCTTGAGAATTGATCATGTAACTATCAAGTTAAACATGATGGAACTTTTAAAATTTTTACAACTCCTAAACCCTAGAATCGCATTGACAAGTAACTAACTACACAATCATGCTAGCAATTGGACAGGATAGATTTTGCATACCATTGGTAGTTGTGTGTGGCAATCGCTGAGAACACCAAGCTTGGTTGTTGTAAACCTATAGCTATCCACTACAAGAGAACGAACTCTTATAGACGGAATTTTTTGCCCGTAAAAATCCAAATTTTGTCAATAAAGGGTATTACTGACTAAATATTTCGTCGAAAAATTCTGTCTGTGATATTTAAGTCGATGATACTAATTCCGTCGGTGAAATATTTTTCTTCGGTAATGAATAATTACCGATGAATTACTGATAGAATATTCCATCGATAATTATTTACTACCGACAGACTATTTATGTCGGTGAAACAATTAGCGACAAAAATTTCAGTTTGAATATTCCGTCGGTAATGTTTCACTGACGGATAATTCAGTCAGTGAAAGACATTTACCAACGGAAATATCCCTCGATAATTGTTTATTTTCCAAAAAAGAAATTATATAATAAATATTTTAAAAAACAAATTATATAATAAAATTATATTTTAATAAAGATAATTTAATAAAATATAAACTAAAATATGTAATTAAAAAAAAATTATTTTAATAAATTACAATATTATTAATAAAAATAATGATCAAATGTAGCTCTCGAATATAAAACAAATGTTGTCATCACTCGGTATTGCTATCATCAGCTTCACTATCAACCTCAGCATTGCCTCTGGCATCACTTCCTCCGACACCACCTCCGACAGCAGTCAATATTCCAGCACCACTGCCTCTGACAACATCGACTTCGACAGCAGTTAGTCCAGCACCGACTCCGACAGCACTTGTTTCGATCCCGCCAAATCCAGCTCCAGCTGCTAGCTGTGACTACAGTATACTGGTGACGAGAGACTCAAGTCTAACGATTGATGATTGGATTTGTGAAACATCGGACCTCAAAGCATTATACTGGTCCTCAGATGGCACTGCTGGCTGCTACTGTGTAGTACTAGGACCACATGGAGTGTAACTGGCTGCATCAAACTTTGCTGACTGTCGGGAATTCCAAAAATTTATTGATTCTTCGGTCTTGTTCCAAACCCATAAACGTGCGCCCGCGTAGTCTCAATGCCCCAATAGCATTAGACCACGACTGAGGGTCAAAATCGGGATATGAAGACGTATCATCCCCATATTTTTGCTGCAACGAAGCAGTATAGTTTTCCTACAACCATAAATATTGAAATATATAAACAATTAATATATGAAATTGTAATGAACACATACATAAACAATTCAGTAATATAATAAATTAATGTAATAAATAAAGTATTGATATAGTTAAATACTTACAGAAACAGCTTTAGACTTGTTGTCTACGTAATCACCTTGGCCCTTTGCACGTTTATGGGTTTTGTTAAACAGCTCCAGGAAACTCACGTTGCGCTGCAACTCTTGTGATTATAGATTAAAAGAATTTTTGAAAATTATATTAATTAAAAAAAATATTCACATAGTTTAAAGTATAAAACTTGTAAACAATAAATTACAAAACAAAAAAAGAAATCTTACCATCCTTTCCCCTATAACTAGGAAAGGAACTGATCCGCCAGCGTTCTTCGTAATGCTTCCATCATTCTCCATGTTCCTATTACCCTTGGCCTTTTGGGACCTATTTTTCCAAGCATTAGTACTCCAGAAGTTGTCAATAAGTTGATCCAAAATATCGACTGCTATCCAATCACACTTGTAACCCTTGCAGTCTTCTATTCGATTTTTCTTAAAGAAGGCCATGGCATTATACCTCTCAAAATTCATCATGTCCTTGAATCTATCCTTGCATGTGGCCTCCCATATATGGTACGATTTCTCTCCATGGTGGTAAATTATATGGTTGCTTCATACACATCTATGGTGGTAAATTATATACATAAAGCATTACTGGCCAACAAGAGTACGGTTTCGCTCCATGAGTAAACAGACAAAACCCATCTGCACACAAACCCAATCTGACATTTCGAGATTCCACTGCAAAAGACAGATGCCTACGATTGAAGTCTTGCCATGCTTCACCATCAACAGGATGACTCAACACTCCATCATCCCTTCGGTTATGCGCATGCCATGCCATTTTCTCAGCTATTATTGTTGACATATATAATCTTTGAAGTCTCGGAATCAATGGCAAATAACGGATAAACTTATAAGGAATTCTCTTCGACTTTCTAACACTTGATTTTCTTGGTTTATAACGAGGATGGCCACATACGGAACAAAATTCTAAGTGAACCGAGTCGTGATAAAACAACATGCAATTATTGTTGCATGCATGTATCTTCTGATAGTGAAGTCCAAATTTGGCCATCTTTTTCTTCATTCAGTAAAAATTATCAGGTAAATTATCACTTTCTAGCAACATCCCTTTTATAATAATCATCAAACGATTGAAACACGATTCACTCATGTTAAATTCAGACTTCACATTTAACAGTTGTGACACAGCAGATTAAATTGTGTGTTTTGTACATCCTGATCACAACGGTTCATCTGCTTCGTTCAACAAAGAATAAAAGTTTGTTTCACTTAAATTCGGTTGATCATGTTGAACCATTGTCTCATCAACATTGTAATTACCACCAACAACATGATTCGGGTTAGAGCATCCATAACCATTCTAGCATAAGGATTATCTCTCTCAACGTCACTTCTCATCTCAACTTCATCATTATGCATCCTTGATGATTGACCTTGATGACTTTCACCATGTGCATCCCAAATATAGTAATTCTCCTTAAACCCTCTATAATAAAAGTTTTTACGCACATCATCAATTTCTGCAAACCGATTATTCTGACACTTCACACAAGGGCATCTAATTATATTGTCCTTTACGTACTCGCTGTGAGCATATGTAAAACCTAAGAATCCTTCAACTCCATTCAAATACTCATTACTAATATATTGAGACTCGTCCAACCTCTTATACATCCAAGATTTATCGTGCTCCATTGTCTAAGCCTAAGTAAGCTATTGATAATACAACAATAAACACAATAACACAAGAATCAAAATATTAACAAATAACTTGACAAGCGCAAATAATTTAACAAATATATATTATATTTAAGATTTTTATAAACACAATACTATAGCTAATCATATTTAAGATTTCTATTGATCATATATTTATATATATATATTATATATATATATATATATAAAGCAATTCATGTTAGAAATATATATAGTCTATATAATATATATATTATATATGCTCTATTGATCATAATTCATTTAATCAAAAAAATAATAACAATAACTATAACAAATATACTAAAAAACAAATTAACAAATAATAACTCATAATTCATTTAATCACAAAAATAATAACAATAAAAAATATATTAACAAATAATAACTCAAAATTCATTTAATCACAAAAAACAATACAAACAACATTCCACAATAAACTTTAATTTATTTTCGAAAATTAACAAAAAATAAATAGTAAAATACTTACAAATAAATAGTGTTGATGGATGTCGATACGTGATCCCGTCACGGAGACCCGTTCGAGTGAGGGGGAAACAGAAGCAGAGGAAAAGACGACTTAATTTCACTAGATTGAAATAAAAGGTCGAGGGTATGAAAATAGCATCGTAAAAAGACATGGAGTCGCCACCAATCTTTTTTAGCTAGGTGTGATAAGCCACCTATTAAAATCAGTTTTGTAAAACATTTTAAAATTAATTCAAACATTTTTAAAACCAATTTCAAGTCTGCATTTTAAACAAGAGAAAATCGAAGAATTGGGTTCAGGACTCGGTTACGTGCGGGGAAGGATTAGCACCCCTACAACGCCCATATAAAATGGTACCTTATTAATCATGTGTTATCTCAAGTCTCGGTAAAAAAATCAGTTTTAAATTTAGTATTTAAAGAAAAATAATTCCATTTTTAATTGAAAATAATCCAGAATTTATTAATTCAAAATTTTTCTATATTCCCTGACAAAATCGGCAAAATATAGAAATTTTTATTTATTTGGAAAATTTTCCGAATCATTCTTGTTTTCTGAAAGAAAGATATTCCTTTATTAATGATAATTTATGATATTCCCTCCAGCAAACACGGTAGAGAACTCATGAATTATTTTAACTAGGGAATATCTTTATTTTTTTTATTGAAAATCATTATCCTTTTTATAAAATTAAAAAAAAATTAAAAAAAAATTAAAAATGAATATGAACATGTATGACATAAATAAAATGACATAGCAAAGTCTAGATAATATAATGCAACCTAAATGATATGACATAATTTAAATGGCATAGTATATTCTAGGTGAAATGAAAAATCCTAAGTATCATGGTGTATTCTAAATGAAATAAAATGATTTAAATGACATGGCAATTTTAAATGATATGGAATATTATAAATAATATAACCTAAATGACATGGAATATGATCCATGTGGCATGAAATGACATGAAACATAAAATAATGCTATCATAAAATATGCATAAAAATAAAATAAAAATGCATGAATATAGTATATGCTAAATAATGTGACAAAAATAAATGACTAAATAAAAATATAGGATAGCATGAAATATTCAAAAACATATGGCAAACAATATAAGATCATAAAATGTAAATCAAAGTAATAATAATACCATGGAAAATATTATAGCAAAAATCACATATTAAATAAAATGCATGAACATAAAAAATGCAATGCATGAAAATGTATTTTTTCCTCTAAATAAAGAAATCCGTTTATCTAAAAAGATATCTGACTACAATAGAAAAATATGTCAAATTATATTTTCTAAAAACAAAACTTTGCGATTGTTTGAAAACAATTTTGAAGAAAAACTTGAATGAAGATTAAAACCCTTACCAAACCCTTTTAAGATGGCTCTAACTTCCTAAGTTTAAAATCCCGGACTTGACCACCCTTAACCCGAGATTTATAAAATCATTTTTAAAGTTTAAAAAGGCTTAGAAACTATCCTAAGACAGTAGCTAAAGCTTCTAACCAACCCCCTCTAAATGCCTTAGCCAATTTCAACCATTGTTTTTCTTTTGAATTCAAATTTGCCTCTACTGTCCGAATTTGGCACACGATTTTTTAACCTATTTTTAAAATTCAAAAAAATCTAAAAAAAGTACTGGAGACTCAGAACATGTCAAAGTACACGAGAAAAAAGTTTCTTAATTTTATGATTAAAGATGACTATCCAGAAAAATCCGAGAATTTCGAGTACTGTGTGAAAAAAACTGTTTTGTCAAAACACATTTTTTGCCTTTGATAAAGTCATTTAAAAATCAAAGTAAAAATTGTTGGAGATCATCCTAAAGACCTAAAAACAGTAGCTAAAACATTTAAAAACCTTGGACAAAAATTGGCTAAGTAAAAAAATCACAAAGGTAGAATAATCAATTTGACAACTCTTTAATTTTCCACAAGTATGCTCAATAGAGCATGACTTTGAGTTATTAATTGGCCTAAGTCACAAATCAAGTGGCAATGACATTGAATGCATGAACATACAGCAAATGAAATGTATGAAATGCAAGGTCTAAAGCATAAATGGTAAAGGAAATGCATGACAATTCAAAATAACCTAAATGCCTAGCATGAGTTTGCATGGCAATAAATGCTATCCTAACTTAATATGCATGCAATGCTTGATAATGAAAATATGACTTGGACCTAATATGTTATGAATATGCATGAAAATGATAATGTAACCTAATACCTAAGTAGCATAGCAATGTATGGCAATACCAATATGATTTAAGACCTAATATGCATGCAATACCAATATGGCCTAGACCTAAAATGTAATGAGAATGCATAGCAATACTATAAACATACAATGACCAATGAACCTAATACTAATTCTTGGACAAACAGCAACTAATACACAATTTCAAGATATGATAATGCAAAGCATGTTACCTAAAGAAAATGCAAATGCATGACAAGGCAAGGAATGCATGAAGAGGCCGAATGGTCACATGGTACTCTAGTGCAATCCTATCTAATAAATGACACAAGCACATGACAAATCATATCAGGATACATAATTTCATGACATTTTCACAAGCATATGACATATTAAAATCAAAATACACAAGCTCATCGTATGGGAATGCAAACAAGTCAAGAAGCAAGATGAAAAAGCAGATGTAAGGCAAGCAAAAATGGAGTAGCCGAATGGTCATATACTCCAAATAATGGCATTTTATCATGGCATTTTCACAAGCATATGGCATACTAAAAATCAAGATGCTAACTCATGGCATGGAAATGCAAACAAGTCAAGAAGCAAGATGAAAAAGCACATGCAAGGCAAACAAAATGAAGGCATTCGAATGGTAATGTGACAAAATAATAAAAGGCAAACATGGCAACATGCAAGGTATGATACATGAACAAAAATGCAAAATATAATCAAGAAGAACAATAAGGGAATATTATTTCATAAAAAGGAAATATAAAAGCAAATATATCATAAAAATAATGTAAAGAACATGTAAAAAATTAAGCATAGACATGGAAAGAAAATAACAAGCAAAACTAGTAAATAAAACAAAGAAAGTTAAGCTCCATGGTTGGTATAAAATGGGCATAGCCTCTCACCTAACCATAATCACTTGGTCTTCCCAAGATCATGAAGCCTTTCCATTTCAAAAAACAGAAAACAAACCTTGCTAAACAACAAAATTAAGGTGAGCTTCATGGTAGGTAAAAATAGGCATAGCCTCTCCCCTAACCATGGTCACTTGATCTTGCCAAGATGATGTAGCCATTTCAAACTCTTTTGCTTCATTTTTTTGAAAAATATTAGAACATAAAATACTTAAACAAACCTTCTAAAAATAATTTTCCCACAACAACATGCAAAGAAGAAAAAAAAGAAAAAAAAAGAGGCAAACAAACATACCACATTCGGCTAAAGCAAGAATATAAAAAAAATATTGTTTTCAACCATTTTTTTGAAGAAGAAGAGATGAAAACTTAAGTAAAAATTTAAAAACTTTGATTTCTATGAAAAATGTAGTAGGAAAACAAAGTGGAAAATCAAGAAATCAACATAGAAAATAAGAAGAAAACCATGCTAGAGCTTCCAGCATAAGACTACCTTCAAGCTCTTCTATTAAAAACCTTTCTTTTTTTTCTTTCTAAATTAGCTACTGTTTCCAGCCAAAAAACTTATCAATAAATGAAATCCGCCCCCCTAATGGCTTGGCCGAATCGCCCTCCAACCCTTGGATGGAATTTGCACTTTTCTCCTCCAATTTTGGCCTTTAGATTAAGATAGTTTCATGACAACATAAAAATGTCATCTTTCCAATTGATAGCAGCCCTTATGATGGGTACTCAGCCCTTGTAGATGGCCTAAGCCATTGGATGAAAAGAGATAATCCAATGCACTCCCTTGCTTGGCCGAATGGATGCCCACCTTTGGATGAATTGTGATCATCTTTTTTCTTCCATTCTTGGCCATTAGATGAGGGTTCTTTCATGACAAATAAAAATGTCATCTTGGCATTTAAACTTGGCCATTGGATGGTGCATTCAACTTTCCTACAAGGCACCTAAGCCATTGGATGAAGGGGGGACCATTTGCAAGGTGCTAGTGGTAGCATGTGAGCTTGATAGTGACTAAGGAATTAAATTGATCAAGCTTCATTTTTCTCCTCTATGCTGGCTGACCAAGGGAGGAATTATCTCAGCAAATCCTACATCTTTCATAATTTTCTTATTTACAAATTTGCCCTTTTTGGTTTCTTCGGTAAAATAACCTTTTTGACCCCCGAACCTAAATAAATATAAAACGGACTCCAAATTCAAATTTTATTTTTTCAATACTTCTGAAATAATAAAAAAAATTGAATTCTAGAAGTTTTAAAAAAAAATTCGAGTCTATTTGCTATTTATTTCGGATTTATTGCCCCTTTTATGCACCCGAACTTTACTATTTTTTAAACGAGCTTTGAATCTATATTTTTCTTCACCAATATCTTCCAAATAATTTAAAATTTTGATCTGGAAGTTTTCATAATTTTTGGAGCTCATTTGCTATTTTTTCGGGATTTATCTGTTTGAATTACTGCATAATGGACCCGAATTTTGGCCATTTTGCAAACGAACTCCGAATAAGGATTTTCTTTCTCCAATCTCTTCCAATTAATTTAAAAATGAGATATGAAATGTTTTAGAATTTTTGGAACTCATATGCTATTTTTCGGGATTTATCCTGTTGAATTTCTACATAGTGGGCTCGAGATTTGGCCATTTTACAAACGAACTCCAAATCAAGATTTTATTTAACCAATATCTTTTAAATGATTTAAGAATGAGATTTGCAAATTTTCAGAATTTTTGGAGTTCATTTGCTATTTTCCCCAATTTTCCAATTTTGCCCTTTTGCCTCCGAAACCCGGTTTTGCTCAAAACAAGTCTGATTTTGAAATTTTCTTTCAACTAAGCCTTGGGCTATCCTTTTTTAATCACTCCTCATCAATTAGGGGTTTAGTCCTATCGAATCAGGCCATTTTTATAATTCTTCCAAATTTTACCGAAATTCACCAAAAACCCGCATTCTCAGTTTTCTTCCGAATTGACTTTTCTATCAGTTTTTCTTCCAAGTAGCTTCTCCATTACCCATTGTCAGTACTTATCTTTCATTTGGAACCTTCAATTCCAATTTGATCGTTTAAGCACTTTTCCCCAAAATTTTCGAACTAGGGTTTCCTTTCTACTGAATCTCCATAACCCAACTTCCGAACTCCATATCTTTCAATGTAGACCTCGGATTATCAAAAAACATTTCACCATTTTCCAATTGAACCTCAAATCTTGATTTTGAAAGTGGGTTGACTTTTTTAGTAGTTGACTTTTTTAGGGTTGACTTTTTCAAGTTTGACTTTTTCTATTTGCTTTCTTAGATTAAGTCTCGGAGTACCACCTGGAGGATGAGAAAAGCCTTTTAGCATTCTGAAACATCAATTTAGGAAGAAAACATAACTCTTTTAGTGGTCCAAACAAAATTAGGTGTCAACAGCTATCCCTCTTTGGCTATTGCTGAGAATCAGGAATTAGGCAAAGATAAAGAAACAGTAATTTAGTCCGGTTAGTGAAATCACATGTGAAGAGAAGAGAAAGGGAGTTTTCTTTTTTCCATTTTTTTTTTTGTTTTGAAAAAGCTGTAAATAGAAGATTTTATCCTTAAATTGAGTTCCCTGACTAATCAAGGCTCGAGCCGTCTTAAGGAAACGGGTTCGATTTTCGAAGTGAAAGTTGTGCTCGAAAGTCTTAAAAATAGTGCTCGGAGGTCTTAAAAATGGTGCTCGGAGGCCTTATGCGTGATTTGGAAAAATACGCTGTATGCGACTTCAAAAATGATGCCCGAAGGTCTTAAGAGTGGTGCCCGGAGGCCTTACCCGTGATTTCCAAAAATGCGCTGTATGCGACTTTAAGAATAATGCCCAGAGGTCTTAAGAATGGTGCTCGGAGGCCTTACCCATGATTTGGAAAAATTATGCCCGAGGGTCTTAAAAATGGTGCCCAGAGGCCTCATCCGTGATTTGGAAAATACGTTGTATGCGACTTTAAAAATGATGCCCGACGGTCTTAAGAATGGTACCCGGAGGCCTTACCGGTGATTTGGAAAAATACGCTGTATGCGACTTTAAAAATGATGCCCGAAGGTCTTAAGAATGGTGCCCGAAGGTCTTATCCATGATTAAAAAGCAAATACCTTGAAGATGGTCCCAAGGCTCGACTCATTTGAGAAGCAGAATGTATTCGATTTAAAACAGAAGAAATACCTCGATGATGGTCTCGGGGCTCGACTCTTTTGATAAAATAGAATGAATTCGATTTAAACAAAAGGAAATACCTCGACGATGGTCTCGGGGCTCGACTCATTTGACAAAACAGAATGAATTCGATTTAAACAAAAGGAAATACCTTGACGATGGTCTCGGGCTCGACTCATTTGATAAACCATAATGAATTCGATTTAAAACAAAGGAAATACTAAGAATGATCCTGGGTTTGATTCATTTGGGAAAATAAAAATGAAAGGAACATACCTCAACGGCGATCTCGGGGCTCGACTCATTTGAGAAGCAGAACGAGTTCGATTTAAAAGAAACATACCTCGACTGTGATCTCTGGACTCGACTCATTTGAGAAACAGAATGATGAGAATGACATTCTTTGCAATGATGAGAATGACATGCTTGTATGCTTTGCAAATGCTTGCATGCTTCCTGAGGATGAATGCAATCAAATGATTGTGTCATGATTTCTAATCCATGGTTTCTTTGAGGTTCACAGATTATCTGACTTCATGACGGAGTCTTCAATTGTTCACTAATGCCCCACTTAAGGAACCCTTCACTCAAGATAAATTGTCAAACAATCCTAGTTTATGACTTCGCTGAAATTCACAAATTTCTGACTTCATGACGGAGTCTCCAACACATTCACTGTTTTCCTTTACTAGGTGAATTTTCCATCAGGATTAGTGGTTTCCAAACCTTTTCTAAGATTTAGATCTATTCCGTTGTAATACTTTTAAACTCCCTTTTATTTAAAAAAAATTATGTTTACTAATCATCATTCAATTTAATAACAAACAAAATGCAATCTCAAAAATGTATGAAAGAAAGTATGAAACAAGCAACTGGCATAAAATGGGTAACAAAAATTTATTGCAACAAAATGTTTTAAAATGATAAAAGTGGATATCAAGGATATAAGAAACAAATGTAAAGTTAGAGGTTGTTGATGCCCCGGATGCGAAATATCTTGGACCCCTCTTTTTTCAAATCATCTGAAATTTCTCTTGAACGATCAATTTACTTGGGTACTCCTCGGCTTCCGTAGTTATGTCAGATTGAGTTGTTCCATTTTTCTCTAATTTTTGAATACTTTCTCCCCCTTTACATAGAGCATTGATTCAAACCTTAATCAGTACTTGAGCTGCCTTTGCCGATTTTCAACTCAGGTGTCCCTCATCCGGTATCAAGTCACCCTTTGCGGGTTTTCGACTTAAACCTCTCCTTTTTCCTTTTTTTTTTTTGTATTCTACCACGCATCTGAGAATTCTAAATGCTTCCAAGGTAGAAATGTCAACTCAAAAAAGGGATAAATTATGAGAACAACCTTTCAAATGAAATATCCATGCTTGATCAAAATGGACTTTTAAAGTAGGTAATGTAGGCCAAGGTTCGGTTTAGAAGGAAAGGATAAAATAGGCCCAAAATGTGTTTAAGGGTGATTGGATCAAGGATCATTTCCTGAGGAGAATTCATTCTTCAAACATTTGTCCCCCCCTTTTTTTGGACTTTTTTTTTTCATTGCTGGCTTTCATTTGCCATTCTTTGATTTCACATTTTCTAATGGCTCTCTTTTTTTTTTTTCCCATGATTTTGATTATTTTTCCTCATATTTGCCCTCCAGTGTAAAGGGTGATCCTTGATCAGGGTTCAACGAAAGAAATAATTCCCAATGCTCAAAGGGGTGACTAAGGATAATTTCTTCTTAGTGAAATGAATATGAAAGATGGCCATTTATCACACCAAGCATGAATATTCCTTTTGAAAAGCAATTCTCAGGGGTGATAGATATATAGAATTTCCATTTCTACACTTGGAATCATTCGATTTCCCATGCGCTTAGCATCACACCTTTTTTTATTTTTTTATTTTAAGCATAATACTTCTTCAGTTCATCAGCATTCACGGGATGTCTTATCCCTATCCATCCGAGTTAGAATCAATGCTCCTCCAGAAAAAGCTCTTTTTACCACATAGGGTCCTTCCCAATTTGGAGCATATTTTCTTCGCGGATTCTTCACTATGGGGAGAATTTTCCTTAGTACCAACTTTCTTTCTCGGAACTGTCTGGGTCAAACCTTCTTGTTATGGGCTCGAATTATCCTTTTCTGATACAACTGCCCGTGACAAATTGCCTTCAATCTTTTTTCCTCGATGAGATTCAACGGTTCATAACGAGCTCTAACCCATTCTGCCTCTTCTAGGCCAACCTCCATCAAAACCCGAAGTGAAGGAATCTCAACTTCAATAGGTAGCACTGCTTCCATACCATATACCAAAGAAAATGGCGTTGCCCCTATAGATGTGCGAACCGAAGTGCGATATGCGTGAAGAGCAAAAGGTAAAATCTCATGCCAATCCTTGTACACATCAGTCATCTTCTCGATAATCTTCTTGATGTTTTTGTTGGCTGCTTCTACTGCCTCATTCATCTTCGGACGATAAGGTGCCGAATTATGATACGTGATCTTGAACTGAGTACATACCTCTCTCATCATCTTATTATTCAGATTGAGAGCATTATCTGAAATAATTCTTGCTGGCAATCCATATCGGCATATGATTTCCTTCTTAACAAATCTACATACCACCGACTTCGTTACATTCGTATAAGAAGCAGTTTCCACCCACCTTGTGAAATAATCTATGGCCACCAGGATGAAACGATGTCCATTTGAAGTTTTTAGGGTGATAGGGCCAATCATATCCATTCCCCACATCGAGAATGGCCATGGTGTGGTCATGACATGCAATGGCGATGGTGGCACATGGATCTTATCTTCATATATCTGGCATTTATGGAACTTCTGGGAAAAACTGATACAATCTTCTTCCATTGTCAGCCAATAATACCCTGCCCTCATAATCTGCTTAGCAAGCATGTAACCATTGGCATGGGTAACATAGATCCCTTCATGGACTTCCTCTATGATTCTTCGAGCTTGGGCAGACCCGGCACATCTCAATAGGACTTGATCTTTCCTTTTCTTGTAGAGAATCTCGCTGTCTAGAACAAAACCCATTGCTAGCCTTCTCAGAGTCCTCTTATCATTTTCTATTGCCTGTTCTGGATACTGTTGACTCTTGATGTACTGCAAGATGTCGTTATACCAAGGGAGACCATCTTCTTCTTCTTCGATACTCAAGCAGTGGGCAAGAGATTCATATATGCTCATCTTGATCGGTACAACTGCAGTCCCTTCATTCATTTTAAACATTGATGACAAAATAGCCAGAGCATCTGCCATTCAGTTTTCTTCTCTGGGGAAGTAATTGAAACTTACTTCTTTAAACTCCTCTAATAACCTCAGTATGAGTTCTCGGTATCAGATTAATTTTGTATCTCGAGTTTCCCATTCTTCGCATAACTGGTATTTCACTAGGGCTGAATCTTCGAAAACCTCCAGATTTTTTATCTTTCTATTTATGGCAGCACGAAGGCCCATAGTACACGCCTCATATTCTGCAGTACTGTTTGTACAATCAAAATCCAATCTAGCAGTGAAAAGATAATAATCTTCTTCTGGGGATATAAGGACTGCACCATTTCCGTGCCCCATGGCATTGGATGCCCTGTCAAAGTACATCTTCCATATTTTCTTCTTCGGGGGAACCGCATCTGCTTGCGAAACATACATCAAATCTACATCTGGGAAGTCGAAGTTCAACGGTTTGTAATCTTCCACTACCTGACTTGCTAAAAATTCAGCCACTGCACTGCCCTTGATAGCTTTCTGACTCACATATACAATGTCGTATTCTGACAACAAAACCTGCCATCTTGCCGTCCTCCCTGACAAAGAAGGTGCTTCCAACTTATACTTGATTGGATCTAACTTGGCGATCAACCATATCGTGTGGTACAGCATGTACTGTCTCAGCCTCCGAGCAATCTAAGCTAAGGCACAACACAGCTTTTCTACCGACGAATATTTCAACTCATAATCTGTGAACTTCAAGCTGAGGTAGTAAACCACCTGTTCTTTCTTTCCATCTCATCATGCTGCCCCAAAACACAACCCATTGATCTCTCAAATACTGATAGATACAATATCATCGATTTATCCGGAACCGATGGCATTAATACTGGTGGGTTTGATAGATAATGCTTAACCTTTTCAAAAGCAATCTAACACCTTTCATCCCACTCTCCTAGATCACATTTTTGAAGTAGCTTAAATATTGGATCACATCTACCGGTTAACTGAGAAATAAATCGAGCAATGTAATTCAATCTCCTCAAAAAACCTCTTACTTCTTTTTCAGTATGTGGAGGTGGCAAATTCTAGATGGCCTTCACTTTATCCAGATGAATCTTAATTCCCCTTTTACTAACAACAAAACCCAATAATTTCCTCGAAGTGACTACAAAAGTGCATTTTGTCGGGTTTGGCTTGAGTTGAAACTTTTTTAGTCTTTCAAAGAGTTTCCTAAGATTCGCAATATGCTCATCTGCTCCTTGTGACTTTGCAATCATATCATCAACATAAACCTCAATTCCCTTATGCATCATGTCATGAAACAAGGTCACCATGGCTCTCTAATATGTTGCCCCTGTATTCTTCAACCCAAACGGCATTACCTTGTAGAAGAAGATTCCTCACATTGTAACAAATGTGGTTTTCTCCATATCTTTCGGTGCCATCTTAATCTGATTATATCCCGAGAATCTGTCCATGAAAGAAAACAAAGAACTCTTCGCCATATTATCCACCAAAGTATCAATGTGAGGCAAAGGGAAATTATCTTTGGAACTGGCTTTGTTCAAATCTCAATAATCGACGCACATCCGCACCTTGCCATCCTTCTTTGGTACTGGAACAATATTTGCCACCCATTCCGGATATTTTGCCACCTCTAAGAATCCAGTGTCAGACTGCCTCTTCACCTCTTCTTTTACCTTTAACAGCATATCTAGCCTCATTCTTCTCAACTTTTGTTGAATTGGCTTGCACTCTGGCCTTAAAGAGAGCTTATGTACCACAATATTTGGATCCAGACCCGGCATGTCTTGGTATGACCATGCAAATAGATCTACATATTCCCGAAGCAAGGCTATGAGTTCACCCTTTATTGATGACGACAATGTAGTCCCAATTTTAACCTCTTTTATCTCCTCACTACTTCCCAAATTCAACAATTCCAATAGCTCCTCGTGAGGAAATACTTGTTTCTCTTCTTGTTTTATTTTTCTTAATAAGTCCGGAGGTAGACCATAATCCTCAATATCTTCGTCGGCCTCAAAATTACCCGTGCAAATGGGCCTCTAAAAATCAATTTCAGAAATACTGAAAGGAAGGTCCTCATATTCCGTATCCGTACACCTGTAAATAGGTGGGGAAGAAACAATATAGGAAAACATATGTACAATGGAAGCAAAATAAATAGCATAAATGAAAGAATATGGACACATCAATATGAAGGAAATGCATTGTGTTTGTTATTTATTGAATGAAAATTTTTAGACAAAAGCCCATTACAAAAGAAATTCTTAATATCTTCGAGCAAAGATATTTAAGATTTCTTTAAAAACATTACGTTGGAATAGACCTAAAAACAATGGGCAGCTCGGTTGCACTCCAATTGGTCAGTCTATATCCTGGTGGACAAGGTCGCACCATTTAGTTGTCATTCTCACTTTCAATTCTTTCTTCCCCAGTCATGCAGATCATCATGTCCTATATCTGCTCACCCTTATTCACATGGAACTTTTCAAAAACTTGCTCGATCATTACGAGTACATCATCAGAATTCTTTTCTCCGAACAGAGAACCGGCTGAGCAAAAGCTATGAAGGATAGGTGGGAAAGTCATAGGCTCCCACTCAATATCCATACCCGCGAAACGGGCCATCCTCCTTTGTCGGTTCTT
This sequence comes from Fremontodendron californicum, assembly GCA_030761205.1. NCBI lineage: Eukaryota > Viridiplantae > Streptophyta > Magnoliopsida > Malvales > Malvaceae > Fremontodendron > Fremontodendron californicum. Next base: position 12,855,461 of record JAULJL010000013.1, on the reverse strand, counting down.
TTCAACTTGTTTCCTTTTCTCATGGGCCTTCGGAAGATACCCTAGGCTAAATCGATCTTTCTTTCCCACTACCTCCATTGCTCGGGCCATCCCCTAAAGATATTTTTCGAGACTTTTTCTAGACCTGCAGCCTTTTCCCACACTAGTTCTTACCCCAGCCTTGTGTTCTTGGACAACCTTGGTTTTGGAATTTTTCATCCTTCAGCGATGAAAATTGCATTTACGAACTCCAAAGACCGAAAGGAACATTCTACGACATGTTCATTAGGTTCAACATAAGGAGATTCAGTAGATGCAGAGGCTATTATGTCCTCTTCTCCTGATACAGTGACCAAACACCCCTCCATAACAAATTTCAGCTTTTGATGGAGAGTTGAAGGTGCAGCCCCTGTTGAATGTATCCACGACCTTCGCAACAAGCAATTATAGGACGGATTAAAATCCATGACCTGAAAGTTCACCGTATTGGTGCATGGGCCTATCTCCAGAGGAACCTCAATAATTCCCATTACCTCCCGCCTAGTTCCATCAAAGGCTCTAACCACCGTTCAACTCGGCAACATATAAGAAATATCAACTGGCAGCCTAGACAGAGTTGCCAAGGGCATCACATTTAATGAAGAACCGTTATCCAAAAGGACCATCGACAATATGTGCCCCTTGCAAGTGGTTGTTATATGCAGAGCCTTGGTTGACCCAATACCATTGGGTGGTATTTCGTCATAGCTAAAATATATGTGGTCGTCTGTTGCAATGTTTCCCATCAACCTATCTAATTTTTCTACCGATATGTTGTTAGCCACATATGCCTGATGCAACACTCTCAACAGGGCATTTCTGTGTGGCTCCGAGTTCAATAGCAAAGATAAGATGGAGATTCTTGCTGGTTGGCGTTGCAATTGCTCAACCACACTATACTCACTATGCTTTATGAATTTTAAGAACTCACAGGCTTCCTTCTCATTCACTTGCTCTTTTACCTGTTTACTGGGGCTGACCCCCTTTCTACTTCTTTTGACAAATCCATCTCAATATGGATTGGTTCAGTTGCTTTCTTCCCTTTGTCCATTCTTCTATATTTTCCTGTTAATCCCTGTTCAACAGCCTCAGGAGCATAACACCTTCCACTTCGTGTTAAGTGCCCCATACCTGTGATATCTTGCTGACTCGAACACCCTGGCATAACCATGTTGCAGTCATACTTCCACGGTGCAGCTGTGTTTTCCTTGTATGAGGAAGAAGAAGGCAAATCTATGATTAACTTAGGCGCACTTTCCTCAATAATTGGCATAACTTTCTCTTCTGGTTTATCATAATAGATGATCAAGGGCCTTCCTATCCCGTAGCCAACTACATTCTCATTAAACTCTAGTTCCTCCTCTGTCTCCTCGTAAAACTGGGCCTTCCCATCATCTATCATTTTTAGGACTTTAGCTAGAAAGTCCCCACAGTCCTATATGACATGGCCTCTACATTTATGGAAAGGGCACCAATTATGCACCCTCTTTGCAACCATTTTTAAACTGTCTACATCCCCCACCATTCTTGTCTTAACCATCTCGACCCATACTGTTAACATTGGAGTCTTGACTTCCCTGGCATCCCTTTTTACCCTTTTGACTTCCCCTGTCCATACTGCATTTACCCGATTCTCAGTCGGGCAATGGGTTTCTCGCTACATTCGGCCCATTCTTTGACCCAAACTTCACAACTCCGGCATTGATCAAGCTTTGGACTTTCTTTTTAAAGGCCAGGCAATCTTCAGTCGAATTCCCTTGAATTCTTGCATGGTACACGCAGTTAGTATTTGCATTGTACCACCTTGGATATGGCGGTGTCAGAGGTTTGAGGTATACGAGTGCAACAAGTTGACCCTGCAATAGTTTGGGATATAGCTCACCATAGGTGGTAGGAATCGAATCAAATTGGGGTTTTTGATCGTTCCTTGGTGAATGTTGATCATTGCGCCCGGCTCCCTGAGTGTTTGGGACAGTGTTTCGAGGAAGGTTTATCTGTGGGGATATGCCAGTTGGAAACGGCTGTTATGGTATATTGGTATAAGGGAAAGGATTTTGCGTAAGGTGGTTCACATTGGGGTAGTAAGGTTTATACCCCGGGTAAGGTGTGTAGGGTGTAGGAGGTGCATAAGATGTAGTAGGAGTATAGGGCCTTGGTGATGTGTATGGTGTGGGAGGTGTATCTAGGTATTGGTTGATACTAACTACGTGGGTCTCCTCTTTTTTCCTAGCAAGGAATACCTTTTTCGGAATAGCAGACTCACCCCCTTCCATTTTCCCATTCTTAATGGCTGACTCTATCATCTCCCCGGATATCACCATGTCTGCAAAGTCCTTGGTAGCACTCCCCACCAATTTATATAATAGGATGCTTTCAAGGTATTGAAGAAAAGCACTATAGTTTCTCTGCTTGTTAAAGGGGGTTGCACCTGTGTGGCCAGATCCCTCCACTTTTGCGAGTATTCCTTGAAACTCTCAGTAGTCCTCTTTTCCATGTTCTGTAGTGACAGCCTATCAGGTACCATATCAGATACATGCTTATAATACTCCATGAAAGCCCTGGCTAAATCTATCCATGAACGAATCTTGGTACGACTCAGTTGATTGTACCATCGGATTATAGACCCTGTCAAGCGATCTTGGAATCTATGGATAAGCAGTTTTTCATTATCATTGTGCCCCATCATTCTTCTGCAGTACATGGTCAGATGTGCTGATGGGTTGGTAGTCCCATTATATTACTCAAAGTCTGGTACTTTGAACTTTGGGTGAATTACTAGATCGTGTACTAAACTCATCTCTTTGGCATCCAGACTGCCAAATAACTCGGCCCCCTCAATGGCCCTCAGCCTCTCCTCCAGCAGTTGATATTTTTTTCTATGACTCTGCCATTTCAACCCTCTTCAGCTCAGTCATCTTTGCTTTTTCCTTTTCAGCTAGTTCCTCAAAGTCTAGAATGTTAACATCATTTGGGTCGACTCCTATATTACCTTTTCAGGGAACATAGTTATGTGCCTCAGCAGTTGGCTGGATATAAACATAGGAGGCTGCCCCAATTGGCAGCTCTTGGCCTTTTTGCTGTATTTTTTCTGGTTGATCGTCTTCAGTTACCACCCTTTTCCCGGTAATAGAATTCTCTCCCGGCCCTTTTTTTCATCATGGCACTCATCATTTCCATGAGTTTAGTCATCTATTCTCGTGACTCCTCCTGAGACTTAGCCAACTGTTCCTGCAGTTCCCTTTGAGTTCTTTCCATTCTTTCAATTCTAGCAAGCTGATCGTTCTCTATAGCTCTGGCTTGAGATTGAGTATTGTAAGGGTGTCGAAAATCCGATTCTTTCTGAGTGCGACCAATTATACCTTTAGTTTTGAAAACCATGAATTAGAATTTATTTACACATCTTTATTTAATTTTTATAAAAAATGAATGAATGACTAAATGTGAATGATGAATCAAATAAAATGAATAAGTACATGACTACGTATATGAATATGAAAGAATAAATGAATATGAAAGAATAAATGAATAAACAAGCAAAATGAATAAATAAGTGGTTAAGTGTATGAATATGAATGAATGAACAAGTAAAAGGAATAAATAAGTGGTTAAGTGTATGAATATGAATGAATTTCAAAAATGAATGATTATAAATATGAGTAAATGTACGAATTAACAAACAAAATATATAAAATATGAATGCATTTGAAAGTACTGGCCCCGGGATAATTTCAATCGAACGATCTTTCATTGATTTCTTGGAACTAAATACATCACAGATAGAATAAAAAGATCACTGTCTAAGATAAGTCCGTAATTCGCATTTCAAAGTGCTATTACAAAATTAGTCTTATAGTGACTTAAAAAAACAACACGAAGGCATAGTTACTTTACTCCCACTTAAAAGGACGAAACCCGGGTAGAGGGTTCATGTTATGCAAATGCAAATATAGTGTGTGCGGAGGAACAAAACAAAACTGTCACCACCTATTCTACACCCCTTATTCTAAATACCCCACTAAAATCAAACAATGTAAAGCATCAATCAAGAAAACATATAAATATACGTAACAAAATAACCAGAGAACAAATTATAATATGCAGGCATATGACAATGACAATATTCAAAAACATTTTATTATTTTCAAAATTCTCTTTATTCTTTTGAAAAAAATGTGGGAATTAAAATTAAATACCAATTAAACCAACAAAACTGAAACTTTAATAACACACGACTAATTCTAGGCTGGACTCTCTAATATCCCCAGCGGAGTCGCCAGGCTGTCGATACATGATCCCGTCACAGGGACCCGTTCGTGTGAGGGGGAAACAGAAGCAAAGGAAAAGATGACTTAATTCCTCTAGATTGAAATAAAAGGTCGGGGTATGAAAACGGCCTCGTAAAAAGACATGGAGTCGCCACCAATCTTTTTTAGCTAGGTGTGATCGGCCACCTATTAAAACCGGTTTTGTAAAACATTTTAAAATTAATTAAAACATTTTTAAAACCAATTTCAAGTCTGCGTTTTAAACCAGAGAAAATCGAAGAATTGGGTTTAGGACTCGGTTACGTGCGGGGAAGGATTAGCACACTCAAAATGCCCGTATAAAACGGTACCTTATTAATCATGTGCTATCTCAAGTCTCTGTAAAAAATTGGTTTTTAATTTAGTATTTCGAGTTAATTCTCAATTTAAAGAAAAATAATTCCATTTTTAATTGAAAATTATCCGAAATTTATTAATTCAAAATTTTCCTATATTCCCCGACAAAATCGAGAAAATAAAGAAATTTTTATTTATTTGGAAAACTTTTCGAATCATTCTCGTTTTTTGAAAGAAAGATATTCCTTTACTAATGATAATTGATGATATTCCCTCCAGCAAACATGGTAGAGAACTCATGAATTATTTCAACTCGGGAATATCTTTATTTTTTATTGAAAATCATTATCCTTTTTAAAAAAAAAAATCATTTAAAAAATGAATATTAACATGTAGGACATAAATAAAATGACATAGCAAAGTTTAGATAATATAATGCAACCTAAATGATATAACATAATTTAAATGGCATGCTATATTCTAATGAAAAATCCTAAGTATCATGGTATATTCTAAATGAAATAAAATGATTTAAATGACATGGCAATTTTAAATGATATGGCATATTTTAAATGACAAGGCATATTATAAATAATATAACCTAAATGACATGGAATATGATCTAAGTGGTAAGAAATGACATGAAACATAAATTAATGCTATCATAAAATATGCATAAAAATAAAATAAAAATGCATGAACATAGTATATGCTAAATAATGTGACAAAAATAAATGACTAAATAAAAGTATAGGATAGCATGAAATATTCAAAATCATATGGCAAACAATATAACATCATAAAATGTAAATCAAAGTAATAAAAACACCATGGAAAATATCATAGCAAAAATCACATATTAAATAAAATGCATGAACATGGAAAATGCAATGCATGAAAATGTATTTTTTCCTCTAAATAAAGAAATCCGTATATCTAAAAAGATATCCGGCTACCTTAGGAAAATATGTCAAATTAAATTTTCTAAAAACAAAACTTTGTGATTGTTTAAAAAACAATTTTGAAGAAAAACTTGAATGAAGATTAAAACCCTTACCAAACCCTTTTAAAACGATTCTAATTTCCTAAGTTTAAAATCCCAGACTTGACCACCCATAACCCGAGATTTATAAAATCATTTTAAAGTTTAAAAAGGCTTAGAAACTATCCTAAGACAGTAGCTAAAGCTTCTAACCAACCCCCTCTAAATGCCTTAGCCAATTTCAACCATTGTTCTTCTTTTGAATTCAAATCTGCCTCTACTATCCAAATTTGGTACACGATTTTTTAGCCTATTTTAAAAAAATGCAAAAAAATCTAAAACAAATATGGGAGAATCAGAACATGTAAAAATACACGAGAAAAATTGGCTTAATTTTTTTATTAAAGATGACTACCCAGAAAAATCAGAGAAGTTTGAGTACTGGGTGAAAAACATTGTTTTGTCAAAACACATTTTTTGCCTTTGATAAAGTCATTTAAAAATCAAAGTAAAAATTGTTGGAGATCATCCTAAAGACCTAAAAACAGTAACTAAAACATTTAAAAACCTTTGAAAAAAATTGGCTAAGTAAAAAAATCACAAAGGTAGAATAATCAATTTAACAACATTTTAATTTTCCACAAGTATGCTCAAGAGAGCATGACTTTGAGCCATTAATTGGCCTAAGTCACAAATCAAGTGGCAATGACATGGAATGCATGAACATACAGCAAATGAAATGTGTGAAATGCATGGTCTAAAGCATAAATGGTAAAAGAAATGCATGACAAATGAGTTTGCATGGCAATAAATGCTATCCTAACTTAATATGCATGCAATGCTTGATAATGCAAATATGACTTTGACGTAATATGTTATGAGTATGCATAAAAAATGCTAATGTAACCTAAGACCTAAGTAGCATAGTAATGAATGGTCATATACTCAAAATGATGGCATTTTATCATGGCATTTTCACAAGCATATGGCATACTAAAAATCAAGATATGCTAACTCATGGCATGGAAATGCAAACAAGTCAAGAAGCAAGATGAAAAACCACATGCAAGGAAAACAAAATGAAGGCATTTGAGTGGTCTTGTGACAAAATAATAAAATGCAAACATGGCAACATGCAAGGTATGATACATGAACAAAAATGCAAAATATAATCAAGAAGAACAACAAGGGAATATTATTTCATAAAAAGGAAATATTAATGTAAAGAACATGTAAAAAATTAAGCATAGACATGCAAAGCAAATAACAAGCAAAACTAGTAAATAAAACAAAGAAAGTTAAGCTCCATGGTTGGTATAAATGGGCATAGCCTCTCACCTAACCATAATCACTTGGTCTTGCCAAGATCATGAAGCGTTTTCATTTCAAAAATCAGAAAATAAACCATGCTAAACAACAAAATTAAGGTGAGCTTCATGGTAAGTAAAAATGGGCATAGCCTCTCCCCTAACCATGGTCACTTGGTCTTGCCAAGATCATGTAGCCATTTCAACCTCTTTTGCTTCATTTTTTTGTAAAAAATCAGAACATAAAATACTTAAACAAAACCTTCTAAAAATCATTTTCCCACAACAACATGCAAAGAAAAAAAAAAAAAAACAAGGCAAACAAACATACCACATTCGACCAAAGCAAGAATATAAAAAATAAAAAATAAAAATTGTATTCAACCATTTTTTTGAAGAAGAAGAGATGAAAACTTAAGTAACATTTAAAACTTTAATTTCTATTAGAAATATAGTAGGAAAACAAAGTGGAAAATCTAGAAATCAACATAGAAAACAAGAAGAAAACCATGCTAGAGCTTGGTAGAGATGACTACCTTCAAGCTCTTCTATTGAAAACCTTTCTTCTTTTTTTCTTTCAAAACCTTTTTATTTCTAAATTAGCTACTGTTTCAAGCCAAAAAACTTATCAAAAAATGAAATCAGCCCCCCTCTAATGGCTTGGCCGAATGGCCCTCCAACCCTTGGATGGAATTTGCACTTTTTCTCCTCCAATTTTGGCCTTTAGATTAAGATATTTTGATGACAACATAAAAATGTCATCTTGCCAATTGATAGCAGCCCTTAAGATGTGTACTCAGCCCTTATAGAAGGCCTAAGCCATTGCATGAAAAGAGATAATCCCATTCACTCCCTTGCTTGGCCGAATGGATGCCCACCTTTGGATGAATTGCGCTCATCTTTTTTCTTCCATTCTTGGCCATTAGATGAGGGTTATATCATGACAAATAAAAATATCATCTTGGCATTTAAATTTGTCCATTGGATGGTGCATTCAACTTTTCTACAAGGCACCTAAGCCATTGGATGAAAGGGGGACCATTTGCAAGGTGCTAGTAGTAGCATGTGAGCTTGATAGTGGCTAAGGAATTAAATTGATCAATCTTCCTTATTCTCCTATATGCTGGCCGACCAAGGGAGGAATTATCTCAGTAAATGCTACATCTTTCATATTTTTCTTAATTACAAATTTCCACTTTTTAGTTTTTTTGGTAAAATGACCTTTTTTACCCCCGAACCTAAATAAATAGAAAACGGACTCCAAATTCAAATTTTCCATTTTTAATACTTCCAAAATAATAAAAAATTGAATTCTGAAAGTTTTCAAAATTTTTCGAGTCCATTTACTATTTATTTCGAATTTATTTTCAAAATTGCCCCTTTTATGCACCCGAACTTTATCATTTTTTAAATGAGCTCCGAATACAGATTTTTCTTCACCAATCTCTTCCAAATAATTTAAAAATGTGATCTGGAAGTTTTCATAATTTTTGGAGCTCATTTGCTATTTTTTCGGGATTTATTTGCTTGAATTACTTCAAAGGGAACCCGAATTTTGGCCATTTTGCAAACGAACTCCGAATCAAGATTTTCTTTCACCAATATCTTCTAAATAATTTAAAAAATGTTATCTAAAATTTTTTAGAATTTTTGGAACTCGTTTGCTATTTTCTAGGATTTATCCTGTTGAATTTTTGCATAGTGGGCTCGAGATTTGGCCATTCTGTAAATGAACTCTGAATCAAGATTTTCTTTCGCCAATCTCTTCAAAATGATTTAAGAATGAGATTTTCAAATTTTCAAAATTTTTGGAGTTCATTTGCTATTTTTCCCAAATTTTCTAATTTTGCCCTTTTGCCTTCAAAACCCGATTTTGCTCAAAACAAGTCCAATATTCAGATTTTCTTTAAAATGAACCTTGGGCTATCCTTGTTTAATCACTCCTCATCAATTAGGGGTTTTAGTCCTACCAAATCGGGCCATTTCTGTAATTCTTCCAAATTTTACCGAAATCCACCAAAAACCCTAATTCTCGATTTTCTTCCAAATTGACTTTTCTACCAGTTTTTCTTCCAAGTAGCTTCTCCATTACCTGTAGTTAGTACTTATCTTTCATTTGGAACCTTCAATTCTGACCAATTTGATCGTTTAAGCATTTTTTCCCAAATTTCCCGAACTAGGGTTTTCTTTCTACTGAATCTCCGTAACCCAACTTCCAAACTTCATATCTTTCAATGTAGACCTCGGATTATCAAAACTCTTTCACCATTTTTCAATTGAACCTCAAATATTGATTTTGAAAGTGGGTTGACTTTTTTAGTAGTTTACTTTTTTTAGGTTGACTTTTTTGGGGTTGACTTTTTTAAGTTTGACTTTTTCTGTCTGCTTTTTTAGACTAAGTCTCAGAGTCCCACCTGCAGGATGAGAAAAGCCTTTTAGCATTCTGAAACATCAATTTAGGAAGAAAACATACCTGTTTTAATGGTCCGGACAAAATTAGGTGTCTACAATAGAGAATGAGATATTTAGAAGCTAAATTTGCACCCAAAAAAATTATGTTAATTTCGGGATTAAGAGAGAAAGAAGAGATAAAGAGAAAATAGGGACGAACAACGGCAACGGCGAAGGTCGGTGGTGGCGCGTCGAACGGGGACGGCGGAGCTAGGTCGGACGGCGACGGCAGGAGGACTGAGCAAGGTGACCGAATTCGAAATCGGAGAAGAGAGAAAAGGGAAGGAGAGAAAAAGAAAAAGGATGAAAAAAGAAAGAGTCTCGGGCATTTATATGTCCGAGATTTTTACCGACGGAAGTCCATTATTACCGACGGAATTTCCTTCGGTAATTATTTTGGCGGATGATTCAAATTTCTTCCGTTGGTAAAAGTTTTTATCGACAGAAGGTCCGTCGCTATTATCCAATTTCGTCGGTGATGTTTTGCAGACGAAATTGTGTTTTACCGATGGATTACACCTATTACCGATGGATAATCTGTCGGTAAAGTTTGTGATCGTTTAGTTTTAAATTTTCATTTATTGTTTGTAAGAACCCGTGAAGAGTTTTTACCGACGGATAATCCGTCGATAATAGTTTCTGACCATTTAGTTTCATATTTTCATTTATTGTGTGTGAGAATCCGTGAAGAGGTTTTACCGATGGAATTCTCCGTCGGTAATACTTTGGCGGGAAGCTAAGTCGTTCTCGCTAAAGTATTACCGACCGAAATTACCGATGGAATTATTCAGTCGTTCAAAATCCATCGGTAATAAACGTTTTCCGTCAGTAATGCTCAAAAAATCCGTCGGTAATTCCCAAAAAATTACCAACGAAATTTCGTCGGTAATTATCAACATTCTGTCGATAATATTCTATTTTACCCATAGAAATTTTCCGTCGGTAAAGAATCCGTCGGTAAATCGACGTCCTCTTGTAGTGATCAAAGTGTCCATCCTCTAATGTTAAGTTCACATGAACAAAAAGGAAAAACCTTCACAAGGTAGGAAAGAGTTTTAGCCGAGTTCTTATGCTAGTAAAACCTTTGATTGCTCTCTCTAATTTTCTTCTCTCTAGAGTTCTCAACACATGAGATTGTCAATTGGATGTTGAAAGAGGGCAGCCTAGGCTACTTTAAATAGAAGGCGTGGTGCCTATGGCTAGACTTGTCAATTTTGATCCGAATTCTAAAAATTCACTCAACATGCAAGAATCAAAACCTGACCGAATCCAATTTAACCATAAGAAGTCAACAACATGAACCCACCCAACCTGACCCCAAAAACAAGATGAACCTAAAAATGACCTGAACTCAAAACAATTGAACATGAATGAACCAAACTCGAATTGACCCAAACCCGAATTGAACCGACCCTAAAATTATCCAAACTCAAATGGCCCAAACATTAATTCGAAATGAGCCGAACTTAAATTAAAAATAATTTTATTTTAAAAATATTCATTTAACATAAATAAATAAATATAACATAAATTATTACTTTATTTTAATTTTACAACTTCAAATTATCTTTTAAAATATTTTTTTCTTTACTATTACGATTTTATATAATTTTTAATATTATCTTTCTTAATTATAACTTAAAAAGAATAAAAGATATAATATTTATATTATTATAATTGAATTTTAATTTTTATTAGTATATATTATAAATAAAGTTTTTTTCTTACTTTGATAAAATAATTAAAAAAAAAATCTATAATAATCATTTTTTTAAAAATAATTAACAATAACTCAATAAAACTATATGTTATATTACTTATAATAATCTTATAATATAATTTAACTTTAAATAAATTAATATATGTTATATTCCTTATGATAATCTTTTAATATGATTTAATATAAATTATATATTTTAATTCTCATGGATGTACATATGACTTATAACAAATTATATAATCTTTGATTGTTATACATATTAATTAAAATAAATGTGTTATTTTTAGTTTTAAAAGTATAATCTCTTCTCATGCAATTTAGAATAAAATACATAAAATAGGTCATTCATAATGATATGCATATTTTATTTTAATGATCGGTATATTATGTTATAATAATCTCTTATCGTGTGATTTAAATTAAATTATATAATTTTTTATCGTTATACATGTTTTTTAGAATAAATTTTTTGTTTTTAACTTCAAATGTATAATTTTTTAGGTCTAATCATATTATTTTCAAGAGTATATAAAATACATCATTGATATGTGTATCTTATTATAATGATTTGTACCTTACGGTATAATTATACCTTCTCATGTGATATTAATAAATTAATCTTTTTATCATTATATATGTTATTTAGAATAAATGTGTTGTTTTTAATTTTAATTTTATAATCACTTGTTATATGATTTAGCTTAGCTTGGTCAATGCTCATTGATCCGTAAGACAATACTTGCTATTAAGTTCATAAAAAATAGATAATTTTTTATTTTATTGTAAAGAGTTACATAGAAAAATATATATATACTCATACATTCATATAGTATATATACGTATATATTAATATGAGAAGATTTATTATATAAAAATATCATGTATGTCAGTACGTCAATGTGTTAAGAAAAGCATCTTTACTTATTATGATATTTTTATTTATTCAAATTCATACATTATATTTAGAATTTATAAATATTACGTATAATTAACTAATTTAATTTCATAATTAATTTATTATTATATTTTTATTTTGGATAAGTATTTATTATTATATTTCATTACACTTAATAATTAAACTTTTAAGTCAAGTTTTTAAATATAATTTGTTTTAGTAGCAAATAATTTCGAGTTCTAAGATTAGTTCACTTGGTAAAACTCTTAGTATTAAGGATTGCTTATCAAAGTTTGAACCTTTCAAGCCTCGTTTAGCATTGCTCCTGACACAGCTTTTGAGGTCAAAAGCTACTTTTCACCGCAAACGCAAAGCTAAACAGATAAAAAAAATTAGCTTCTGCTTTTGAAACCATGGTTTGAAAAGCCAAACCAAAAAGCCAAAAAATATAGCTTTTGGGCTTTAAAAGCTGGCTTTTGGATAAAATGACTTTATTATCCTTACATCTCTACACTTTTATTATTTTAAACATATCTTTTTTTGACATTTCAATTTCCTACAACACTTTTTCACAGCAATACTAAACACTTAAAAGTTTTTAAACCACACTTTTTTACCACACTTTATAAACACACTTTTTCAACTCAAGCTTTTTCCAACCCAAACTTTTTCCAACAGCAATGCTAAACTAGGCCTCAACATAAAATTTTACATATTTTACAAATATGTAAATGAATTTAGATAACAGTTTTAGGTACACAATATACCCGTTTATTTTTTAAAATTATTTATTATTTATTTTTATCTTTCAATAAAATCTGACTCGATCAAACAATCTATTTAAATTTAATCTGATTCGATTCTAAAAAATTAATAAATTTAATCCAAAATAACCCGAACTTGATAACACGAGTGTCAAACCTGAATTACTCGAACTCGAAATGACCCAAACCTGAGATGACCCAAACTCGAAATTACCTAAACCAAAAGCGACCCTGATCCAAAATAATCCGAACAAGAAATGACCTGAATCCGAAATTGACTCAAATTTTCTAAGATCTGAATTGACCCGACTCAAACTCAACCTCACTCATCCAGTTGACAGGTCTACCTATGACCCATTCTTAATAGGTTTAGGCCTCAATTTCCTTTGTATGGGCTTCTAATTTATTCAGTCCAACTTATTAAATCCAATTTAATCTTTCATAAGTCACGTTTTGTTTGTGTGCGAACTAATAGATTTTTTAATATGTTGGTAATAAATATAAGTATTTTAATCTTTAATTAATTTTGTATTAGATTAATCAAACCCTTTGAGTTCATAATTAATTTTTTAATTAATCAATTTTATATTTATAGATTATGATTGTCATCTAACAACTCATGACCCCAATTATTAAGAAAGATCAATGAGGTTTTATCAACATATTTGTTTTTAGTCTCTCAATATAATTATTATCCCTTCATCACTTAATATCTCGATTTAACATAAAGTATTAATAAGTGTCTACAAAGTTTTGTCTAACCAAATTAAGTCCCAAATTAAGACATTAACTCTTTAAATAAGTCTTAGAACCATTCCAAAACCATATTCTACTTTGACTGAAGATTTCTTGAATTAACTCTTATTAAAATTAATGAGATATTCTCTTAGCCACTCAAGGTGATAATTCTATATTGATTAGTTATGCATTCATGTTATACCCAACAATACCCAACTGAGCCTCCATGGTTAGGACCATAAGGTAAAATCAAAATATAGTAATTTCAAGTCAAAGGATCATTTATACAACTATCACAAGAGAATATTGCAATAAACACTAAGTGATTTACTAAATAGCATTCTCATATCGGGTAATGTTCAGTGAACTTGTTCTTATATAACAAGATCCATCACATATTAGCTCAAATTTATCCAAAATTTAATCTATGAGATCAGTTGCTCGCTACATAAGTAAAAGTATAATCATGTGCCGATCTCAACAATTTCCATCAATATACATTTCTTGATAAAACGTTGACTAAGAACAATTTAAGAATAATATTTGATGCAATGATGATCTTATAATTAGAACTTACTGTAATTCTCTTGCAAAACATATTTATTTCATGAATTTTATTTAAGAAAACAAACTTGTAGATAAAGAATGACTTAATTAATAATAGTAATGTTTAATATCTCATAGCTAATCCGATTGATCTTAAGGTATACACCAAACATGATCTTAGGTTCAAATAGATTAACAAATTTGGTCATATTTTATCACCTCTAAGCTTTTTAATGAACCTTGCCATCAATCGAGGATTTATTCTCCTTAGTGCCATGCTTTTTCAAGATGCCCCACCAAGCATATCAATTCTGTTGCGATGAAATTTTGGGAACTATACTCATGTTGTCGCAACACAAAAAATAACAAGTCCCATCGCGAGACATTACTCATTAAGTGTGACATTGGGCAAACAAAGGAAAAGATGACTTAATTCCTCTTGAAATAAAATGAGGATTTGAAAACAACCTTGAAAAAGAAATGGAGTCGCCTCCAGTATTTCTTGGCTAGGTGTGATCAACCACCTATTAAAATTGGCTTTGTAAAACATTTTAAAACTAATTAAAAACATTGTTTAAAAACCAATTTCGAAGTCTGTGCTTTTAAACCAGAGAAATCAAAGAAGCGGGTTCGAAGGCGGTTACGTGCGGGGAAGGATTAGCACCCCCACAACGCCCGTATAGTACGGTACCTTATTAATCGTGTGTAATCTCGAGTCTCGATAAAAGTCGGTTTTGAAATTGGCATTTTAAAATAATTCCCAATTTAAAGAAAAATAATCCCATTTCTAGTTGAAAATGATCCGAAATTTATTAACTCAAAATTTTCCTATATTCCCTGACAGACTCGGCAAAACATAGAAATTTTAATTTACTTAGAAAATCTCCGAATCACTCTCATTTTTGAAAGAAAGATATTTTGTTGTTAATGATAATTGAAGATATCCTCCCCGATAACCCGACAGAGAACTCATGAATTATTTTAACTCGGGAATAACCTTATTTTATTGAAAATCATTATCTTTATTGCATTAGAAATCATTTTAAAAAGATGGTTATGAATATGCAAATCATTACTAATGATATGGCAAAAGAGTGAATGACATTGCATATGGATTAATGACATGGCATGTTTGACATGGCAAAATCTAGATGACATGGCATAATCTAAATGACATGGCAAAAGAATTAATGACATGGCATAATCTAAATGACATGGCAAAAGAAATGACGACAAGGCAAAAAGCACAAAATGACATTATCATAGAATATCCATGTTTACATCATAACCAAGATAACAACATGAAATTTAAATCAAAACAATGACATCACTATGGAATATTCATACATATAGAATTTACATGACTAAGATAGCAAAAATTAGATATCATGGAATAGGCATGAACATGGAAAATGCAATGCATGGAAATGTATTTCTCCCGTGAAGCAAGGACATTCGTATACCTATAAAGGTATCCGACTACCTTTGGAAGAGACCTAAGTTGGATTTTCTAATTTGGACTCAGGTATAAAAAATGCAACTTTTCAGTTTTGGAAACAACATGGCCGAACCACCCTAGAAAAATCTAGCTTTTTCTATTTTTGAAATCCGGGTTAGCAACCTAGAACCGATCTTGGTAAAAATCATTTTTTCTTTCGACATCATGTAAAAATAACATTAAAATAGTGGCCTAGCTTGTTCGGCAAGCCCCTCTATTTCTTGTAAAAATTGAAAATTTCACTAACTTTGAAAAGGCTTGTTTGGACTTTAAAAACTGTTTTTACAAAACTATTTTTTTGACCTTTGTACAAAACTCAGAAAAATCTAAAAAAATTAAATCTAACTCTAGAAATGCTGTATTACATGTGACAAAATCAGCTTAAAATTTGGGCTAAAAAAGATCTGCCCGAAAATTCATTGAAGACAAAATAATGGGCTAAAAACTACTTAACCGAAAAACATTTTTAAACCTTTAATCAAAAAATCTAAAAATCGGAAAAAAAATACTATAGGATCCTCTAAGGGTCTACAACCAGTGGTAAAAAAAGCTTTAAAATTGGAAAAGGGGTGCATAGTAAAAAAATTCCTAAAGTCAGAAAATCCAACTAGTGCAACCTTTAATTTTCCACAAGCATGCTCAAAAGAGCTTGGCTTTGAGCCATTGGTGGACTTAAGTCAAAAAACAAGTGGGGAATGGAGAAATGCATGAACAACCAGCAAGATAAATGCATGAAATAAGTGGCATGGCATATGCATGACCTAGGTTCTAAGTGACGTAGCAAAATAACCTAGAATGCTAAATGACATGGAAAAATGACATGTCATATGAAAATAACCTAATATCTAAATGACATGGAAAATGACATGTCATATGAAAGATGACCTAATATCTAAATGGAAAATGATATGGCATAATAAAAATGACCTAAATGCCTAAATGACATGGCATATGAAAAAAGACCTAATGCCCAAATGACATAGAAAATGACATGGCATGATGAAAATGTCCTAAATGCCTAAATGACATAGAAAATGACATGGCATAATAAAAATGACCTAATGCCTAAATAACATAGAAAATGACATGGCATATGAAAATGACCTAATGCCTAAATGACATAACAAATGACATGGCATATGAAAAATGACATGGCATGTGAAAAATGACCTAATGCTAATGACATGGAAAATGACATGGCATATAAAAATGACCTAATGCCTGAATGAAGTAGAAAATGACAAGGCAAGGATGAAAAGCATGGTATAATATATAATGCTAGGCATGTCTGAATGGTCTAAGCCATGGCAAGTATGCAAAAACTATATCATGGCCGAATGACTAGCATGGAGACATGGCATGGATGATTTGGTTTGAGCAAAATGGTATAGCAAAGACAAGCATAACAAATAATAAATAAATAAATAAAAACAGCAAGCTAAAATAGGCAAATAAAGAAAAGAGGTGAGCTCCATGGTTGGTACCTTGGACATAGTCTCCCTAACCATAATCTCTTGATTTTCATCAAGGTCATGAAGCCTTTCCACCTCTTTATTTTTGTTTATTTTTTTAAAACTAAACCAGCAAAGAAAACTATCCTACCACAACCATGCAAAAATAAAAACAAACAAAAGGTGAGCACAATACTACCTAGTTCGGCCAAGGTGAAAAAAAAAAAGTGATAAAACGTTTTTTTTTTTATTTTTGATGAAAAGAAGAGATGAAAACCCCAAAGAAAACTTTCAAAACCTTTATTTATATTATAAAAAGATTGGAAATAACTTGGAAAAGAAAAACAAACATGGAAATGATGGAAAATTGCAAGAGAGGGGTGCCAATGGCTACCTTCAAAGCTTTCTCAAGCTAGCTTTCTCTTCAAAAGTTTTCTTTCTTTTCTCTAAGTTTAGCTACTGCCTTCCCTTTTACAAAATGACTAACCCCATGAAAAATAAAGACCCCCATCTCTTTCAAAGTGTTGGCCAAATACCCCCTAAGGTTAGTAGATGTGCTCATCTTTTTTTATCTAAGACATGTGGCATCATTACAAGGTATACTAGCCAAAGAAAATAAAAATGTCATCTTGCAACTTCATCTTGGCCATTGATCATAATTTTCTCTCCAAGTTTATAAGCTAGCCAGCCAAGAGGAGATAAGGATGTGCTCATTTCTCTTCAAAATATCAAGGCCACTTGGCATGATCACAAAGGAACTAACCAAAGAATAAAAATGTCTTCTTGCAACTCAATCTTAGCCATTGAATAAAATTGATCAAATCTCACCCTTCATTCCATCATGAGCTGGCCGAATGGCCTGGAATGTTCCAGCAACTTCCTCATTTTTCGATTTTCTTTTTCTATTGCCTTTGTCATATATTAAATTTAAGTTGGTCCGAAAATGCCAATTTTTACAATCAAATTCCCTTCCGATTTAGTTTTCCCTTTTTCCATACCGGGAATTTTCTCTTTTTTCATTTTTCTTCTAACCGACTCTTCCTTGGGATCCACTTCAAACTGAGCCTTGGCCTATTTTTGTTTATTCATTCTTCATCAACTGGGGGCTTCAATTTTACCAAATCGGGCCATCTCTGCAGTTTTTCCCAAATTTGTGAAACCATCAACGAAACCTTAATCTTTCATTTTCCTTCCAAGTTGACTCTCCCTTCAATTTGCTTCAAATTGGACTCTCCAATATCCTTACTTATTGATTATATTCCATTCTGGATCTTTAATTTCATCCAATTTGATCGTTTACGCACTTTTCCCCAAATTTGTAGAATTTCCTACTTTCCTACACTGAATTTTGCAAGCTATCATTTAAACTCTCTATCTTCAATTGTAGATCTTCGATTATCAAAATTCCTTCATCATTGTTCAATTAAACCTTGAACCTTGATTTTGACTAAGAGTTAACTTTTTCAGTGGTTGACTTTTGTAGGTTGACTTTTTGGGAGTTGACTTTTTTGGGTTGACTTTTCATGTTGAACTCCGAATCACAAGTCTTGGAGAAACATCTGTGGGATGAGGGGAGTTTCTTTGCATTATGAGAAGTACAAGGAGGAACTTACCTAGTTTAAGGGGCCTGGACATAATTAGGTGTCTACAGCTGCCCCTCTTTGACTATTGCTGAGAATCAGGAATCAAGCAAAGACTATTAGACTACCATTTTGTCCGGGTGTGGAGGTCATCTACGTAAAGAAAATACTTTTTGATTTTGATTTTTTTTTATTGTTTTTTTTTTGGCGTTGATGCAAATGCTTATAAATGATGCAAATGCAAAGATTAGCGATGTGCAATTACTTCTAAATGATGCAAATGTAAAGACCAATATTGACGCAATTACTTCATGGAATGATGCAAATGTAAAGATCAACAATGTGCAAATGCAAGGTCTTATCTTATATTTTACCAACTTTACTGGGCTTATATCATCTAATATGCCAATTTCACTGGGCTTAAATCACTTTTATGCTAGCCTACATTGGGCTTAATCTCATCTAAAATGCCAACTTCACTAGCTTATCTCCTTTTTATGCCAGCTACATCGGGCTTAACCAAATTTAAAATTCCAACTTCACTGGGCTTGCTTCTTTTTGTGCCAACTACATCGGGCTTAAGCAAATTTAAAATGCCAACTTCACTAGGCTCACTTCCTTTTGTGCCAGCTTCATCGGGCTTAATCACATCTAACGTGCCAACTTCACTAGGTTTACTTCTTTTTGTGCCAGCTACATCGAGCTTAACCAAATTTAAAATGTCAACTTCACTGGGCTTACTTTCTTTTGCGCAAGCTTCATCGGGCTTAATCACATCTAACGTGTCAACTTCACTGGGCTTACTTCTTTTTATGCCAGCTTCATCGGGCTTAATCACATTTAATGTGCCAACTTCACTGGGCTTACTTCTTTTTGTGCCAGCTACATCGGACTTAACCAAATTTAAAATGCCAACTTCACTAGGATTACTTCCTTTTGTGCCAGCTTCATCGGGCTTAATCACATCTAACGTGACAACTTTACTAGGCTTAACCATAACTGCCAGCTTACATTGGGCTTAAACAAATTTAACGTGCCAACTTTATTGGACTTAAACCGTAACTGCCAGCATACATTGGGCTTAACCAACTAAGATGCCAACTTCGATTGGGCTTACTTCATAATTGTCAGCTTTCATTAGGCTTAACTAACTAAGATGCCAACTTTACTAGGCTTACTTCACTATCGCCAGCTTACATTGAGCTTAACCAACTAAGATGCCAACTTCACTGGGCTTACCCAAATTTAAAATGCCAACTTCGACTGGGCTTACTCATCCTTTCTTTTGAAAAACTCCTTCTTCGAAGCTCCACAACTTTAAAAATTAAATGCTTCTTTCAACAGAGGATCCACAACTTTGAAAAATAAATTGCTCCTCTCAACAGAGGCTCCACAACTTTGAAAATTAAATTGTTCCTCTCAACAGAGGCTCCAAAACTTTGAAAATTAAATTGCTCCTCTCAACAGAGGCTCCATAACTTTGAAAAATAAATCATCTAAAAATTATTTTCATATTTTCTCTTCAGACAAACTTTTTCTCTTCAGACAAACTTTTTTTTCTTTTTTTCTTCAACAGATTTTTTTTCTCTAAATCTAAAGAAGACCCTTCCCTTTTTAGGAAACCTATCTTCTTTTCCTTTTGTTCTTTTTAATGCTTGGCGAATGCAATGATCAACTCTAAGGATGCAAAAGGCAATGTAACCTACGAAGATGCTGATGCACATGATCATTACATGATGCATGAATGCTTATGACACTATTTCACATTAAGAGAACGTTAAGAGGGTTGATCATCTCCCTTTTTCCTGGTTTCCTGGCGAGGTTTCCTCATTCCTTGGTATTTTGTCTTGTTGGAGGGAATGATTCTTCCCCTTTGTCTATATTTTCCAATTCATCTTGTTGGAAGAAATCGCTTGGTTTCGTATTCCCAATTTGTCCTTGCCCCAACAGATTTTTTCTTTTCAGCTATCTGGTCAAAACCAAAACGCAGAGTCAAACTTTATTCAAGTGTAAACTCAAAATTTCGTGTCCCTGCACAATATGAATTTTGACTTTTTGCTAAGGCATATCCACATCTCAATTTTAGTTAGTTCTTCCTAAGTCATGTCAATTTCATTTTTTCCAAAACATGTGAAATTGAAGTCTTTCAGAAATTGGTGATCACCATTAGAGACATTTCTTAAGCGATATGGGAAATCAGCCTCACTTTTTCAAGTGATTTGAACGGTTTAAAGCAACAAGGTCAATGGGCTGATGCAATAAGGTCCGGATTTGTCTAAGAAAGCTTTTCATCTTGACAAAGAGGAGAAGATAAATGTCCTTTTCTCTCGGCTCATAAGTAAGTTTTCTCAAAACATGCATTCCTTAAAACCAAACATTTTTTTGGAAAAAGTTTTAATTAAATCTCATCAATCCTCCAATCTCTAAATATGGCATTTTGATAAGTGTTAACCTTAGCCATGTTGGTTCAATGTTGAAAGGTCAATTTAGAAGGAAAAAGGGTTTTGCTTTCAAAATCAATTCCAAAGAAAAAGCTGTCCTTTTGGTATGTCTAGGAGATCTTTGAGGCTCCTTGTATGGCTTCGGAAATACCAATGTGTGGCATTAGAATTTCTTCTTGTTCTACTCTAGACTGCCCGTTTTTGGGTTTTCACCCTAGAGCTTCATTGTTTCTCTTTTTGCTCTTTTATATTGTTCCACCATCCATCTGAGAATTCTAAATTCTTCCACAATGAAATGATAATTCGATGAGATGGGATAAAATCTGAGGAAAACTCTTCAAGTCAAATATCCACGCTTGATCAAAATGGACTTTTAAAGCACGTAACATAGGCCATGGTTCGAGAATTAGAAAGAAAGGATAAGTAGGCTTAAAATATGTGTTTGAGGGTAATCATATCAAAGATCATTTCTTGAGGAGGATTCCCTTCGAAACATTTGTCCCTTCTGGACTTCTCTTTCCTTCTTTTGACTTTTGGTTCTTTTCTTCTTTGTTCTTGGCTTTTCTTTTGCCAATGTTTCACATTTGTTTCTTCCTGTTTTTTGTTTTGTTCTTGCCTTTCAACTGGCCATCTTTTCTACATTCTTCTTTTCTTTCTTTTTGTTTTGTTCTTGGCTTTCAACTCGCCATCTTTTCTACATTCTTCTTTTCTTTTGTATCTCCATTTTGACAAAGTGAGCCTGTACTTATTTGGGAGCTCAATTTGCATTGCTTCTATCTTCGAGCTGGGACATATTTCGCCATGCTCTTTGAAAAAGATCTTTCCTCGCATTTGCCCCCCAGTGTGGAGGGTGATCCTTGATCAGGGTTCGAAGAAAAAACTTCCTTAGGCTCAAAAAGGGTTACTATGGATAATTTCTTTTCTTTTTTTTTTTTTTTTGAAAGAGAAATATGGCCATTTCTGATATCAAGTACGAATATTCTCATTAAAAAGCAATCCTCAGGGGAAATAGATAATCAGAATTTCATTTTGCATTTGGAATCATTCGAATTCTCAAACGCATGATATCAAAAATATATATATATTTTTGTTGCATGCCCAAAAAATTCATGCATGATTCATCTTTCGCCACAAATGATGCCTCATTTTGATTTTCCATTCAAGTGAAGGTCTTTTGGTTTGTTGGAATCTTGCTGTGAGGGAACATCTCATGTTTTATTTTTGAGCTTCTCGCTAAGTAAGCTCATTTGGGTTTTAATTTCTTCAAAGTGTTTCCAACACATGGGGAGAGAAAAGAAAGGTGTTTTGGTTCATTCTTTGGTTCAAGTACTCATAAATCAAGGGTCTTGGAAAAGGCTTAGGGAATTGGCATTCGAAATCTTTTAGAAGGATTCAGGAGGTTTTGAATCATTGAGTTTTTGCTATGATTGGCAGTATGGCATAACTTTAACATGTATCAAACTACCAAATAGAGATATTTTGGAAGATTGTCATGTTTGCTTGACTTTTAAGGAATCCACGAAAGAATTTTCCAAAATTTTCATTACTTACGGCCTCGATAAAGGTTATTCTTTAGGGCTTTTGAGTGGTCTTTATCTATGATCTAGGTACATGTAGAGATAAGGTGTTTCCTAGGATTTAGTCCATCCCTCATGATGATCACCAATTCTTTCAAGACTCATTTCACTGTTCAAATGAGTATCTTTTTATTTTCAAAATGAAAAATTATCCATATGGACTTTTATCTTCAACCCTTTGTATTGTTTTTTTTTCTTTCGAAAATCATAAAAACAAAGCTCAAGAAGAATCCAAAACCTCAAATGAGATATGATGTATGATGCTTGCAATTTAAAGTTCATTCATTTCAAACAAATTGAAAATATGTAAAAAAAATAAAACAAGGTTAAGGATTGCCCCTGATTGGCATGTTATCCTGTGAACAAATGACCTTTAGCCCCGTCGTCCTTGATAACCATCCATGAGCTCTTTGAACTTTGTTGGGTACATCCATTACGGCTTAAACTTTGTCCTTGAATATAGTGTAGCTCTTCATGGAATGACCTTTAACCCCGCTATGATACTCGCATGTGGCATTAGGATCATACCATTTCGGGTAAGGAGACTTCCTGGGCTTTGCAAGTACAATGGAGATCATTTGGCTTTGGACAAGCAATGGAAGAAGTTCTGTGTAGGTCATCAAAATTGAATGGTACACCTTTGCCTTCTTTCTCTTACTGCTCTGAGAACAAACTGAGTCAACCTCCAAATCAATTGGCATGACGAACCCTTGGGGTGGTGTGAAAGACATTGGAGCATGATGATGACCGTGCTGAGGCTAATGGTCAACATAGGGTCAGAGATGTAAATAACCACTAAAAGGATCGTCTTGCATTGTGCTGAACCCTCTTTTGTTTTTGCCTTCGACATTTACGACTTGAACGTGCCCCTTAGCTACATCATCTTTATTCCCGAGAGGAATTCTGGTAGTATCCATAATTTTTCCTTTTTTTATCCCATCCTCAATCCTACCCACTGCAAACAATATGTCCGCAAAGTCTGAAAAAACGTCGCCGATCAACTTGTCATAGTATGGATGTGGGAGGGTATCCACAAACAAAGCATTCATTTCTCTATCAGTAAGAGGTGGTTGGACTTGCGAGGATACATCTTTCCATCTATAAGCATATTCTTTGTAGTTCTCATTGGGCCTCTTTTTCATGTTCTGGAGTGTCAATCGATCTAGAGCCATTTCCAACATGTGCCTGTATTGTTTCAGGAATGTCCGTGCTAAGTCTCTCCATGTACGCACTTGGCCTTTTTTCAGATGATGATACCATTTAGATGTTCCCTCTGTCAGACTGTCTTGAAAAACATGGATAAGCAATTTCTCATCATGCGCATGAGCCGCCATCTTTTTACAATATGCAGACAAGTGTGTTTTATGGCATTTAAGTCCATCATACTTTTCGAATTTCGAAAACTTGAATTTTGGCGGGATGACCACATCAGGGATCAAAAGAAACTCCCTTACACTTACTTCCTCTCCACCTTCAACAGCTCGAATCCTTTCCTCCAATAGGTCATATTCTTGTTGTATCTCTGCCTTTTGGCTCATAACTTGTTGTGAATGAACCTGATCAGAAATCTGGCCTTGAATATTCTTACCCAGATTGCCATGCTCTTGAAGTTGATTACTTTTCTGTGTAAAGTGTTCTCCCATAGTTTCTATCCGTTGTCCTCTATTACCTGAGTGATCTGAATCCATTGTGCAACCTGTTCAGATGTCTCATTCTGCACTTGTTCTATTTTTTCCTATTGGGTAATATGATCCTTTCCCATTTTACTTTTCTGCAAAAAGAAAACCAAGGCTATTTTTAGGCATGAACTCTGTCATGGCTCTTTAATTTAGGGGTTTGAGGGAAACCCCTTTTATTTACCTCTAGAGATCATAAATTATAGATGATAATATTGACTTTTCTATCATTGGCATTGATAGATCCATTGCTATGCATAAATAGACTCAATTCCAATGCATGGATGGATGAAATGTATGGTATGGAAAATAATTGATTGAATGCCAATGCAGGGGAATGAAGATACCACAAAGGAAATAAGAATTGGAGGAACTTAATCATCAATATCGCATAAATTCAAAGCATAATTAATTCATTCCCGTGCCAATGTTCAAAAGACATAAACCATATTTACACATCTGATAAGTGGTTAAAACTGTCGTTACAAGTATTTTATTTTTCCTACCATCCTAAGGCTATAAGAGCCGGCTACTGAAAAGACCAAAGTCAACATCAATTTCCCAACCCTATTTGGCTTCTCCAAGTCTACCATCAATTAGGGTCTTTGGATCCAACCACTTGGCATCTATAAGCGATTGCACTTTGTTCTTGAGGGCCTCACAGTCTTCAATGCTATGCCCAACAATTCCACAGTGATAGTCACATCTTGCATTCGGGTTATACCACTTGGGATACGATGGTGACAGGGGTTTCAACGGCACATAGGCAACGAGGTGATTTCGGATCAATATAGGGAAAAGCTCTTGGTACCTGATTGGAATGGGATCAAAATGCCTTTGGGTCTTGTTCTTAGGTTGTTTCTTAATCACACAGGGCCTAAGAGTTGGGGCACTTAATGGTGGCGCTATGGCTCGAACTGAGTACTTGTCTGGAAAGGTGGTGGAATAATAGTAAGGTGAGGGTATGGATTTGGACACAGAACCTTTAGAGGTTGCACACAGTTCGAAGTTTTTATCCCGAATGTTTGATGAGGTGGTTGATGAGGGAAAAAGTATGAATTGCCATTTGGTGGTAATGGAGTCGGACCCAAGGATCCCGTATTGGTCATCCCAATGGACAATTGGACCTTAGTAGGGTGGGGAAACTGGTTTGGACCTGGAACAATTTGCAGGGACGGTACAGGATCCGAGGTTTCTGTCTTTGGCATCTGGCCTCCTAATTTGACCGTCTCCATCATTTC
Source organism: Fremontodendron californicum (assembly GCA_030761205.1). Lineage (NCBI taxonomy): Eukaryota > Viridiplantae > Streptophyta > Magnoliopsida > Malvales > Malvaceae > Fremontodendron > Fremontodendron californicum. The sequence continues at coordinate 12,829,975 of JAULJL010000013.1, read as the reverse complement.
ATGAGGGTTCAATCTTTTATGGCACTGACACATGCAAGATCCAGCCGGGATTGCATGATCTGGACTTGGTGGTCTATATGGGCTTAGTTGCACTGAAGGCAGTATAGATCCTAGAGAGTATTCGACTTGAACTTTACTGAAGGCCTCAATCATTCTCTTCAATTCGGCAATCTGCCCCTCCAACTCCCGGATCGTATGTCCATATTCCTCTTAATTACGCTCCAAAGCATCCACTCGTTCCTCCAATTCATTCCTCATATCTTAAATCCCTTTCATGCAAATGAATTTGACATTATTGTCACAAGATCGAAAATGCAAATAAATGTGCATGCTCTATTTACATATGCATGAATGTGATGATGATTGATGCATGAAATGTACAAGATGCGAAGACATTTGAGGAAAAGAATTTTCATATTTACAACCGCTTGCATGTTATACAAAAATGCAAATGAAAAGATCAAGGAAAAGAAGATCCTAACATCACTCTTTTTTTTTCTATTTTTCTTGAATTTTCTTGACAATTAGTTTTTGACATTTTTTATTTTCTCATTTTCTCAAAAGTCTAACATTAAAAGAAGTTTTTTTTTTTCACATCACTACTCCACTACAAAAGAACTTTTTTCATCATTTTCTTCTTCTTCTTTTTTCCCCTTTTTCAAAGAGGAAATATTTCTCTATCATATTTTCTCTTTTTTCAAATTCCTACAAAGGTACAAGTTTAAAAGAAAATTTTTAAAACAGCCCAAAGTACTACTTTCCGGTATTATTAGAAATGATACATGGAAAAAGGAATGAAGCAGTAAAGGAGTGGAATAATGAATGCAAAGTAAGAAAATTAATGAATGTGTGCCCCAATAATATCAACTCGTTTAGGCATCACTGGGGCTGAGTATTAACCTTATTACGGGCGATGTACGTTCATCTTTGCCCAGTTTATGAAACTTATTCGGAATGTAGAAGTAAGGGATAAAAGGATTAGAAACATCCCTCCATGTGTTCCTAACTTCGATATATCTAAACGGCAATCCGGCATGGCTTCGCCTAAGCTCACTATATGAGGGTGAATCGGTTCTAAAGACCCCGAATTGTTCCTTACTGTCGCCGGTGAAGGCTAGTAAGGCACCCTGATTAAAGCGGTTTCAATTCGTTAAAGTACATTTCCCCGGCTTATGCGGAGGCTATTGCCACACGAAGCATAGGTACTTTACTTCCACTTAAAAGGCTGGAACCCGGGTATAGGGCTCATGATATGCAAATGCAAGTGTAGTGTGTGAGGAGGAACAACAAACCTTCCACCACCTATTCTACAACCCTTATTCTAAATGCCCCTACAATTTATTAAAAGAACATTCAAGAATAGTGTAACGCATCAACCAACAAGCAATTATAATATACAACATTAAATAACTAGAGAACAATAATAAAATGCTTGTGAACCAATATGAACATATTTAAAACATTTTAATATTTTCAAAATTCTCTTTATTTTAAAAAAATGTGGGAATTAAAATTAAATACCAACTAAAAACCGAAAAATCAAGACTTTTGACAACACATAACTAATTCTAGGCCTGACTCTCTAAGTGTCCCCAGCGAAATCGCCAAGCTGTCGCAACCTAAGAAATAACAAGTCCCATTGCGAGACATTACTCGTTAAGTGTGACATTGGGGAAACAGAGGAAAAGACGACTTAATTCCTCTTGAAATAAAATACGGGTTTGAAAATGACCTCGAAAAAGAAATGGAGTCGCCACAAATTCTTTTTGGCTAGGTGTGATCAGCCACCTATTAAAACCGGCACCATAAAATATTTTAAAATTAATTAAAAACATTTTTTAAAAACCAATTTGGAAGTCTGCGCTTTTAAACCAGAGAAATCAAAGAAACGGGTTCGAAAGTCGGTTAAGTACGGGGAAGGCTTAGCACCCCCACAACGCCCGTATAGAACGGTACCTTATTAATCGTGTGTTATCTTGAGTCTCAATAAAAGTCAGTTTTGAAATTGGCATTTTAAAATAATTCTCATTTTAAAGAAAAATAATCCTATTTCTAGTTGAAAATGATTCGGAATTTATTAACTCAAAATTTTCCTATATTCCCTGGCAGACCCGGCAAAACATAGAAATTTTTATTTACTTAGAAAATCTCCGAATCACTCTCGTTTTTGAAACAAAGATATTCCGTTGTTAATGATAATTGATGATATCCCCCCCCGGCAACCCGACAGAGAACTCATGAATTATTTTAACTCGGGAATAACCTTACTTTATTGAAAATCATTATCTTTATTGCATTAGAAATCATTTTTAAAAGATGGTTATAAATATGCAAATCATTACAAATGATATGGCAAAAGAGTGAATGACATGGCATATGGATTAATGACATGGCAAAATCTAGATTACATGGCATAATCTAAATGACATGGAAAAAGAATTAATGTCATGACATGCTTGACATGGCAAAATATAGATGACATGGCATAATCTAAATGACATGGCAAATGAAATGATGACAAGGCAAAAAGCACAAAATGACATTATCATAGAATATCCATGTTTACATCATAACCAAGGTAACAACATGAAATTTAAATCAAAGCAATAACATCACTATGGAATATTAATACATATAGAATTTACATGATTAAGATGGCAAAAATTAGATATCATGGAATAGGAATGAACATGAAAAATGCAATGCATGGAAATTTATTTCTCCCGTGAAGCAAGGACATCCGTATACCTATAAAGGTATCCAACTACCTTTGGATGAGACCTAAGTTGGATTTTCTAATTTGGACTCGGGTATAAAAAAATGCAATTTTCGGTTTTGAAAACAACATGGCCGAACCACCCTAGAAAAATCTAGTTTTTGCTATTTTTGAGATCTAGGTTAGCTACCTAGAACCCGATCTTGGTAAAAATCTTTTTTTCTTTTGAAATAATGTAAAAATAACTTAAAACAGTGGCCTAGTTGGTTCAGCCAGCCCCTCTATTTCTTGTAAAAATTGAAATTTTCACTAACTTTGAAAAGGCTTATTTGGACTTTAAAAACTGTTTTTACAAAACTATTTTTTTGACCTCTGTACAAAACTCAAAAAAATCTGAAAAAATTAAATCTATCTCCAGACATGTTGTATTACATTCGACAAAATCAGCCTAAAATTTGGGCTAGAAATGATCTGTCCGAAAATTCATTGAAGACAAAATAGTGGGCTAAAAACTGCTTAACCGAAAAACATTTTTAAACCCTTGATAAAAAAAATCTAAAAATCGAAACAAAAATACTAGAGGATCCTCTAAGGGTCTACAACCAGTGGTAAAAAAATCTATAAAATCGGACAAGGGATGCATAGTTAAAAAAAATCCTAAAGTCAGAAAATCCAATTAGCGCAACCATTAATTTTCCACAAGCATGCTCAAAAGAGCTTGGCTTTGAGCCATTGATTGGCTTAAGTCAAAAATCAAGTGGGGAATGTAGAAATGCATGAACAACCAGCAAGATAAATGCATGAAATAAGTGGCATGGCATATGCATGACCTAGGTTCTAAGTGACATAGCATAATAACTTAGAATGCTAAATGACATTGAAAAATGAAATGGCATATAAAAATAACCTGATGTCTAAATGACATGGAAAATGACATGTCATATGAAAGATGACCAAATATCTAAAGGGAAAATAATATGGCATAATAAAAATGACCTAAATGCCTAAACGACATGGCATATGAAAAATGATCTAATGCCCAAATGACATAGAAAATGACATGGCATAATAAAATTGACCTAAATGCCTAAATGACATAGAAAAAGACATGGCATAATAAAAATGACCTAATACCTAAATGACATAGAAAATGACATGGCAATGATGCAAAGCATGGTATGATATATAATGCTAGGCATGGCCGAATGGTCTAAGGCATTGCAAGGATGCAAAAACTATATCATGGTCGAATGACTAGCATGGAGACATGGCACGCATGATTTGGTATGAGCAAAATGGTATACCAAAGACAAGCATAACAAATAATAAATAAATAAATAAAAACAGCAAGCTAAAATAGGCAAATAAAGAAAAACGGTGAGCTCCATGGTTGGTACCTTGGACATAGTCCCCCTAACCATAATCTCTTGATTTTCATCAAGGTCATGAAGCCTTTCCACCTCTTTATTTTTGTTTATTTTTTAAAAACTAAACCAGCAAAGAAAACTATCCTACCACAACCATGCAAAAATAAAAACAAACACAAGGTGAGCACAATACTACCTAGTTCGGCCAAGGTAAAAAAAAAAGTGATAAAATATTTTTTTGATTTTTGATGAAAAGAAGAGATGAAAACTTTCAAAGAAAACTTTCAAAACCTTTATTTACATAAGAAAAAGATTGGAAATCACATCGAAAAGAAAAAGAAACATGGAAAGGAAATAAAAATTCAAGAGAGGGGTGCCAATAGCTACCTTCAAAGCTTTCTCAAGCTAGCTTTCTCTTCAAAAAATTTCTTTCTTTTCTCTAAGTTTAGCTACTGCCTTCCCATTTACAAAATGACTAACCCCACGAAAAATAAAGATCCCCCTCTCTTTCATAGCGTTGGCTGGATGCCCCCTAAGGTGAGTAGATGTGCTCATCTTTTTTTTATCTAAGACATGAGGCATCATCACAAGGTATACTAGCCAAAGAAAATAAAAATGTCATCTTGCAACTTCATCTTGGTCATTGTTCAGAATTTTCTCTCCAAGTTTATGAGCTGGCCAGCCTAGAGGAGATAAGGATGTGCTCATTTTCTTCAAAATATCTAGGCCACTTGGCATAATCACAAAAGAACTAACCAAAGATTAAAAATATCTTCTTGCAACTCAATCTTAGCCATTGAATAAAATTGATCAAATATCACCATTCGTTCCATCATGAGCTAACTGAATGGCCTGGAATGTTCCAGCAACTTCCTCATTTTTTAATTTGCAAAATGGCCCTTTTCGGTTTCTTCGGTAAAATTGCATTTCAGCCTTTAAACTTAATTTTAATTGCAAACGGACCCCAATTCTGGATTTTATTTCTCCAATCCCTCCAAATAAATGTAAAACTCATTTCTGGATATTTTCATAATTTTTGGAGCTCGTTTTCCATTTTTCTCGGATTTTTCATTAAAATTGCGGATTAGACCTCCCCAAACTTTGTTTTTTTTCAAATCAGCTCCAATTTGACATTTTTCTTTTTCAATACCTCCAAATCAATATAAAATTGAGATCTGGATGCTTTCATAATTTTCCGAGCTCGTTTCCTATTTTTTCCAAAATTTTCTTTAAAAGTTTCGGTTTAGTGCCTCCCAATTTTTGCCTTTTTCATTTGAGTTCTAGTTCCAGATTTTTCTTCACCAATACCTTCCAAAAATTATAAAATTGAGATCTAGAAGTTTTCATAATTTTCCAAGCTCGTATCCTATTTTTTCCGGAATTTTCTTTTGGAATTTCGGGTTAGTGCACCCGAACTTTGTCATTTTTCATTTGAGCTCCGATTCCGGATTTTTCTTCACCGATCCCTTCCATACAATATAAATTTCAAATCTGGAACTTTTCATAATTTTCTAAGCTTGAGACCTATTTTTCCCAGATTTTCCAATATTGCCCTTTTACCTCCAAAACTTCGGTTTTACTCAAAACAAGTCCGATTTTTGGATTTTCTTTTTCTATTGCCTTTTTCATATATTAACTTTGAGTTTGTCTGAAAATACCCAATTTTTACGATCAAATTCCCCTCCGATTTAGTTTTTCCCTTTTCCATATCAGGAATTTTCTCGTTTTTTCATTTTTCTTCTAACTGGCTCTTCCTTGGGATCCATTTCAAATTGAACCTTGGGCTATTTTTTTTATTCATTCTTCATCAACTGGGGGCTTTAATTTTTTCGAATCGGGGCATCTCTGTAGTTTTTCCCAAATTTACGAAACCATTTATGCACCGAAACCCTAATCTTCTGTTTTCCTTCCAAGTTGACTCTCCCTTCAATTCTGCTTCAAATTGGACTCTCCAATATCCTTACTTATTGATTATATTCCATTCTAGATCTTCAATTTCATCCAATTTGATCATTTACGCACTTTTCCCCAAATTTGCAGAATTTCTCACTTTCCTACACTAAATTTTGCAAGCTGTTTTTCAAACTCTCTATCTTCAATTATAAATCTCCGATTATCAAAATTCCTTCACCATTGTTCAATTAAACCTTGAATCTTGATTTTGACTGAGAGTTGACTTTTTTAGTGGTTGACTTTTTGGGATTGACTTTTTTAGAGTTGATTTTTTTCGGGTTGACTTTTCATGTTGAACTCCGAATCACAAGTTCTGGAGAAACATCTATGGGATGAGGGAAGTTTCTTTGCATTCTGAGAAGTACAAAGAGGAACTTACTTGGTTTAGGGGGTCCGGATAAAATTAAGTGTCTACACATGTCATATGACTCTCTCAAACAATTAAAGGACTCATCCGTGAGACCTTTATATAGCAGGGATAGAGACTATCACTTGATTTGGATGGAAAATGTAGCTTAAAATTAAAATAAAGATTAAAGGTGCTGAAAAGTGCTAGAAATGTAAATAACTGCTGAAAGTTAAGATAAATGCTAGAAAATAAAGGCTTAAATGTGAAACAAGAGCTAAAAGGTATATATAATGCTGGAAAGATAAGGAAAAACATAAGGCTGGTTCTGGTTTGGTTTTTGGATCCTTGTTTACATCATCTAAGCTCTTTATTTATATTAACAAAGATGTAGAAAGCAATTTCTAGTTGGTTTCTCATGGTCCACCTGCAGCAGTAATCGGCTTTACCTTCATGGTTGTAGATCATGCATGAAACCGCCTTCTTCAACATCTGCCATTCTTTCCCATGCAGCCAGCTAACACTTTACCTGGGCCAATCTTCTGAATTGTTATGCTTCTCAAGCTACCTTTCGGGTTGGACTTGTCTCCAAAGTCCGTGCATGTGATTTAATTAACATATCAAGCCCAAATGGGTTTATAGTTATTAGTTATAGATACTTTGTTGGATTTATTCTCTCACATCCTCATGTGGAGTTACATGCCCAAATCTTTTTAGCCATTATTAGGATATTTTAATTGGATTTGTATTTGATTCACTGATCGTATATAAATTTGTGCACTATTAGTGAATCAAATGATATCACCTTATTAAAAATAAAATTATATATTTATTTTTAAAAACTTTTAATGAAATTATATCATTTTGTTCACTGCAATATATATTTTATCAGTGCATCAAATATAAACCTATTTTAATTTATCAAAGTGTCGAATTAGATCTGATTATATGCTTAACAGACCTAAAATTAGACCTGGCAATTCGTGTATCCATGTCGTGTTCGTGTATTTTATCGTGTCATAATTGTTTTTAAGTTATTTTATATTTATATAAACTTTGATAAGTTAATAATTCGTATTATATAGATTTTGAGACATTCGTGTCGTGTTCGTGTTATTTTTTCGTGTCGTGTCGTGTTTTTAGTTATTTTTTTGTGTTATATTCGTGTCGTGTAATCGTGTCGTATCCAATATTGTCAGATCTACCTAAAATGGGCTTGGAGAGATATAAACTTGGAACCAATTGAAATCCAAAATTCCAAACCAGGGCCACAGAGAATCCCTGACTGATTGAACACCTGTGCTACTATCGAGAGGAACAGAAAATGAATCCTTCTGCAAAAGGTTTCAGAAAAATAAAATGATAGCAGCAGTCAAACATCTTGCTTAGTGATTCCCTTGCTGAAAAGGACAAGTCTCACTGCCATCCATTCCTTTCTTAGAAATCACCAAGCTTTGCAGGCCAAAACATTTTTCTTTTTCTTTTGTCTTTTTATGAGCCAATGATTAAGATGGAAACTGGAAAGGGGATTACTATAGGCAAGCTGGCCAATTGAGCAAAATGGAAACCTGATATTTACACCAAGTGCCAATTATTCATATGACAAATTGTTAAGCAATAGAAAAAGAACATAAGTGTAAAAGAGAAAGAAAAAAAAAACACCGGAGTTATGTCTTTTATCTTTAATTCATCTCAAAGCAAATACATGATAGGTGTAAGCGATGCATTCCCAGCAGCATTTATATTTAAAACTATCTAAACCCCAAACTCAAAATCCTACATTCTAAGTACCAACCTTAAACAAGCTAGATAGCTACCTCGTATGCATCTCTTACATCCCATATTCATCTCATAATTAAGACTAATTAATCCTAAATAAACAAAAAAAAAAAAAAAAAGTCAAATAAGTGAAAATACAGAAAATAAAATGAACATGACACAAGATTAAACAAGGAACTAGAGTTAAGTAAAATCGGACCGCTACCCTCAATTCCCCGGCTGCAATGCAACGATGCCGCTCTCCCAATTCTGCCTCTTTACTAGGCTAGAAACTCAGGAGAGCGCAATTGCAAAGCCTTGTTTGTTTCCTTTGCCATTCTCTTTCACCCGTATTTACAAAAGAACCATTGGTCGCCATGCCACCAGCAGCACCAACCACCACTTCCTTTGTGTTCCCGGCCGATATCAACACATCCTCGCAGGTTGCCGGCAATCATCTTTGATATAATTAATGTGTGAACCAAGTAAAAATATATATGTAGCTAAAGTTTGTGCTCAAAAGCAAAGAGGGTAAAGAGGTTAGTGAAGAAAAGAGTGGATATAGGTATGAGAGGACATGATGGGTCGTATATAAAGGCCAGATCATATCTTTTTGCTTTTTTTTTTTTCCTTGCAATTTTTGTTAATTTAATTAAAATATGTTAAGTTATAATTTTTAATTTTGTTAAAGTGAATGTTGAAATTCTCAGTCCGAGCTGGGGTTAAGGGCATGTTTGTGGGGAATGCAAATAACTCCACTAACTCGATTTCCAAGGCTCTTGGAGTTTTCATATTGTTCTCAGTGGGCAGTGATGGGGTTTGTTTGTGTGTGTATGTGAACGTGGCTTGTTGGCTTGCAATTTATAAATGAATATAAGTCTCACTCCGCTCAAGATAATTTAAAAGTCTTCATGGCTAACTTTTTAGTTTTATTACCCTATTATTTGATAGTAGGTTAAATGTAGTCTACTTGGTCAGTCATCGCCTGGATTGCTGTGCATGGATATGTATTGGAAGAGCACTAGCCACCATTGGAAAAAAAAAAAAAAAAAAAACTTTGAATATCTTAATTTTGTGTGAAGCTTGCTGGAATGAACTGTTGAGGAAACCCTAGACGGTTCTCTTAGCCACGGCTACAGATACTGATCTTGTATTTGGGTTTAAGTTAAAGGTAATTAGTTTTTGAGTAGATAGCTTTATAGACGAAATATATGTTAAATTTTTTAATTCTTTTATCAATGAACATTTTATTGGTTCCAAAATCTATCATTCATTCAACACGAAATTACCATGTGCTATATAATTTAGATAGAGTACAGGTGTCAAAGGATGGAAGCATCAGTCTATACTTGTCAACTTAGAACAACTCAAGCTTGGTTTGATATGATTTTAAGCTCGAGCCAAATCTGATATGATAGGAAAGTTAGAAAAGTGAAAAAAAAAATGTTCACCCATTGTTTGGTATGATTGAAATATGAGAAGAAAATGAAAATTATATTATTTTACCATTATACCTATTGTAAGTTAAGATGAAAAAATAAAATTTAAAAAAATGATGAATAATCTTGTAAATATATATACTTGACTCACACTATTCTCATTTTCTTTCATCTTTTCTTTCTAATTTGGAATGATTTGTTTTTGTTAGTAGGTGTGAAAATGGATAATCTTTCTTATTTTCTTTCCTCTCACATTTCTTTCCTACCAAGCACACTCAAATTTTATTTTATTTTCACTTTTTCACTCTCATCTATCCATAGTGTGCTTGGTAAAGTGGGAAAATAGAAGAATGGATAGAGAAGTGTGAAAAAGTGAAAAATAAAATGAATTTTGAGTGTGTTTGGTGGGAGAAAAGTGAAAGAAAAGAAAATAAGAAAGATGATCATTTTTCATCATAATGCATAAAAACAAATTATTTCAAATTGAAATGATAAAAGAAAAAAAAATGAGAAAGATGTGAGTTAGTGTACATATTTATAAGATTATCTAACATTTTTAAAATTTTACTAGTAAAAAGAAAATTACTTTTTTTCACTTTTTTTTATCTTTGTTATCAAACATATTAATAAAAAATATATATTTTTTATCTTTCTATTTTTTTTCCTCTTCTAATTTTTTATGTTTCCACAATTTTCTTTTCAAACAATGAAGCAAAGCATTAGCCTTAAAATTAACCAGGCATAGATGCCTATCCTAGACGAAAAAATATTAAATCAAATAACTTTTGCTTTTTGGTTTCATTTTTTTTTTTTTCAGAATGGACCGACTTTAGATCAAATTAGTGTGTCAACTTTAAAACAAAATCATTAGTGTTGGGTAGGTTAGATTCTTTTCTGGCAAGAAAAAAGTGGTGGTAAGGTTGTTGACTTTCAATTCTGATACCATTAGTCAAGCCAGCTTTGAGGCAAGATTCTCTCTTTAATTTGGATCACGCCAAAATTAGATGGTAAATAGCTGGTGCTCACCTTGTTGGAGTTGAAATTGTAATTTTGACATCAGTGTGCGCATGCGCATCGGAAGAGAATCACGATGCCGATGTACCTCTACCAAACAATGTCGGCCTCGTCAAGCTGCCTGATTTGAAACCATTCCTTCATAAATAGAATTATTCATGAATCAAGTCGGATTAGATCCGGACAGTAAAAATTTATTTTTTTAAAATCTGGTTTGGAATGAAGTTTTAAGGTTTATTTTCTTTTTTTAATATTAAATTTTTTATAAATATTTTACAATTAAAATTTAAATAATTTTTTTAATTAAAAAATAAATCCAGACCTGATGAACCAAGCAAATAGCCTGACTTTTAAATAAATCTACTCATGAGTGCATGGACAATTCTAGAACAAGTAGTAAAACTCATATTACTTGGTAATAGCAAACACTTCAGTATAAATTTAGGAGTTTTTTTATTTTATTTTATTTTATGAAATTACATATATAATTAAAGGATTTTACTAATAAGTGTCTTAAAGGTACTCTTTATCTTCATCCAATGCATTGAAAATAATGAATAAAGTTGGCAGCTACTGTATTTAATATAATGTTATTACTATAAATAGCATATTAACTAACTTTAAAGAGTACATTAAGAGCACTCGTTAACAAAACTTATAATTAAATAATATTTAATATAAAGTAAAAAATTAATAAACAAGTCAAACCAACATCACCAACAATTAATATATAATTGGATCAAATCTACACACTTATGAGATTTGAATCAAAAACTTAAAAATTTCAGGACCTCAACTCAATTGATAAAAGTGGAGTGGGATTGGATTGGAATAGACATCTTATAGATTCGAATGACAATATCCTTTCATATACCAGCATAAGAAGAATTTATAAATTGATTGATTAAGACAAAATAAACATTTGGATTTCCTATATAAACCTATAATTTCTTCGGGGCTTGTTAGTAAATTACATTAAAACAGCAATAAAATTTGCCTTTGCCCATCAAATACACTTTCTACTTTTGGTATAAATGCCTTGGGCTAATGCCCCATTTTAGGATTTAAAGTTTATCAAATTTCTTCATTTTAAAATTCAATCTTCTATTTTTTTTTTCTCATACAACAGTTCGATTTTATCTGTTTAAGATAAAAAAGTTAGTTATATGATTGAAAATGCTTTGTTTCAATTTTAATGCGAGAATTTTGATCCGTTTGTACATATATGTCAGCATCTTAATAAGAGCTTTGTTCCACATATATATGATTGTATGTCTTTTGCTTGATAAAATTAATGTTTGAGATGCCTATTTAAACAATATTTTTAAAAAACTAAGGGGAGTTATTGTTGTTAGATGCATGATTATAGTATTAAGTATTTAAGTATTGAATATAATAAATATTTCACGAAAATGTGCATTTGATTCAATGGTTTAATCATTAATGAAAAAAAAATTCAATTTTCATCATCATTTAAAAAATTTCTTTGAAATTAAGATTAAATAATAAAATAAACACTTAGATTGAATTAAATATTTATCGGTTGCGTTTGAGAATTTAGATTTCAAAAGATGAAAAATAGTGTAAATTGTGTAATAAAACACATGTAAATGTAACATTAATTATTATTTTTCAAATTCATGGATTTGTTAGATGCCTATTTAGTGATTAACTTGAAATACCTATATTTATTTGTGAATTTGAAATTCATGTTTTTAGACACTTTAAATATATAATCATATTGAATTTTAACTAATTTATACATAATGTATGTATTTCATTCTCGCAATTTATATAGCAAATAAAATTTAAATTTAAATTTTTAAATTCATATTTTCAAACATAACAATCATGTATTTGATAGGTTTTATATATGTTCAGCAATTACTCGCATCAAACTGATAGATTATTGGTTCTCAATTCAACCAATCCATTGAGAATAAGTGAGTTTTGATTATGTAACTCAATTAATGAATCAAATAAATACAATCAAGATATTTTGCAAAAATGAAAATAAAGGCGAGAAAAGGAGAAATCATACCACACTTTTGTCAAATTTTAGTGGGGTACAGAGAGACTTGGATTTCAAGAAATAATTGCAAAAGTGATTGTCGATTCTTGTTGGTGGGATAGAGATATTGTATATTTTTGGCGACACAAAAACACCCTTTTAAGTTTGATGGAGGAAGAAGCTAAAGAATAAAGGTGTAAAATATAGTAATTGAGTAAAACTAAAAGGAAGGATTTGCATCACATGAAAATGAAAAATAAAAGCATGTAGAGATATGAAAGCCTCAGCCATAAAGTCAGCAGTGAGATTCTCCTTTCGCTTTCTCATTGCTTGCCATTCACTGACTCTCCGTTCGAAAAAATTTCTTTTTGAGATTAGTGAAACTGTAAAACACTTGTCGTAATTTGAACTGTCTCAATCATCTAGTGATCATGTTTTTTGCCAGTCTTTAATTTCATCGGAACCTCGTATAGTCGTCCGATCTTCATCCAACGGCCAGTGTGCTGGCATTGATGATGATAAATCTCATGTAGATCAATATTTCTCTTTCTTTTTCCAATTGAATGTTAAGGTTTGAATAAGTAAATTGTACGGCACATTCATGATTAATAAAATATTTTATTTTCATTCGTAATTTATATTCATGGTTAATAAAATATTTTATTTTTATTCATAATTTTTAAATTATGATTTAAAATATGACTAAATTTGCTTCTATCTCCATATTCACATAGCATTAATGAATTTTTAAGGATGAATGAATTTAAAATATTTTAAAAATTAATGATTACAAAAATTAAACTTTAAAAATAATGAATGAAAAAATATTATGCAAATTAATGCTTTCAATTTCTATCACTTAACACTCTCTCACTAAATGATAGGGCAATAATAAAAAGGGCCCATCATACGAAACCCGAAAGATTTCGAGGCTTTCATGGAAGTAGTTTTCAATCTCATTGACCCAGAAAATAAGACCATTTAAAGAAAAGCTTTCAGTCACAATGGGAGCTCCACTTCTAAAGTGCTTGTTAATTTTTTTAATCTTTTTGTTGTTACAAATGTTAATTTCATTACCAAGTATTGTCTTCTACAATAATCTTACGTCACCAAAACGCCATGTTTGCCTTCATGAATTTTTTGAAATTGGTGGATGAATTTAAATTGATAATTTTTATATTTTTTTTTAATTTTGAAAGGCAGGAGAAATTTCATTAAGAATAGAAGTTAAGGAGACAGAGACAATAGTCACCAGAAAAATGTAGCAAAAAGACTCAAAGCCACTACAACCAAGCCACCATATCACACAACCTATAGACACCAGATTTAGCTAACATGTCAGTAAAAGAGTTAGCCTTACGCAAAATGTGAAAAAATGGAACACCATTTAATCTCGATATGAAGTTTTCAATTTGGTTCAAAATTAGGTTCATACACCAAGGGACAACAAGTGGTTGCTGCCCCTAGAGAACTACATTCTTAGAATCACTTTCTATTATAATAGGATGAGAGCCAGCCAAAGCAGAAGAAGAAAAGAAAAAGTCCCTCCTTGATTGGCAGGAATTAAGCATAATTAGAGTCCACATCACTACAAAAGAGACAACTCATTGACTGAGGCAGCCAAAGAGGGCCATTTACCTTGACACCAATAAGCAAGATGCACTTTATAATATCGACAAGATGTAGAAGATCGTGGTGCTTTCCGTTGAAAATAATATCATTTATGTGAAGCCAAAGAGACCAAAGAACGGTAAAAAAAGTATTCTCTAGATCCATCACTACATATTGAAGGTGGCCTGCCAAGAAACAAAGAAGGAAGCAACATCTCTAGGAGTAATCTAATTGACACTCTAAAAGTTACAACATAACATCCATATTTTACAAGAGACTAGTTGAAAAAAAAATATATATCAGAGGTCTCTAATTCTTTTTCGCAAAAGTACAAAGAGCAGAATTGTTAACCAAGATTCCCCTTTTCATAAACTCTGCCTTGACTGCAACCTTACCATTAATAACTTGTGAACAAAAAGTTTCCACTTTAGAAGGTGCTAATCCAGACCATAATACCTTCCAAATATGAGAGGAGGAAAGGGGGGAAGAGAATAAAGCCTTACAAAAAAATTTAGTAGAATATGATCCACTTGTAAAACCCTTCCAAATAATCTTGCCAAGATCAATTGGGTGAGGGCTAAAGGAATTGATCAAACTCCAGAAATTATCCCATTGTTGAAGCTCCCAATCAAACAACCTCCTACGAAGATTGATTTACCAAGACTAAGCAAGGGTCGAGTCCACAGGGATTGGGTTTTAGTTTAAAAATTATTAGTCTAAAACTTAATTTCAAAGAAAATAAAATAAAATAAAAGGAGAGATTTTTTAAAATCAGTTTAAATTAAAGACTTATAATCAAAGAATAAACAAGTAAATAAGAAATAATCAAATATGAGAAAAATATGGTTAAGGTTTCATTCTCCACCACTAGACATCATTGAGAATCAATAATCAGATCTATCAACATCAATTAACTATCAAAACTATCAACCGTAGATAACAACAAGCTCTATTACCCCAATCTTTCCTTAGTTCGTTGTTAAATAGAACAAGCTCTCTATTTAATCTATAACCACTAGACAACCTAGAATAAGCTCTCTAAATTTAATGTAATGGCAGCTTTATGATGAGAAAGATAGGTTGATCTAGACAACAAACACATAAGCTCGGATTGCTTAACCTATGTTATGTTCCACTTTGCAATTAGGAAAACTTGACCATAATCATTAATCACAAATTTCCACTTATGAATAGGAAACCAAGACAATTACACGGATCAAGACTCCTAAACTAGCAATAGATAATTATCAAGATCTATCTAGTTCGTGACCTAAACAAATCAAGACAATATCATGAACAATTTTTATGGAAGAACATAATCAACTTTGATAGAAAACTAATGATAGATAAATCTAAAAATCAATTACAAAACATGTCTAGGGCTTTGAAATCACCCTTAACCAAATAAAAGTTTAGCCTTGCATAGGCATAGTTAACATAAACATGAATATTCAAAAGAAACTAAGAAGAAAAATAAAATAAAACTAAGAGAAGAAGAATAAGAAGAAGAAGAAGATTGATAAATAATCAATAGCATGTCCTAGTTGGTGGCTCAAAAGATGGTATTTATAGAGCTTTCAAGTCTTGGAAACCCTTTCTTGCTGGTCAAGGAAGCTAGGAGTCAAAAGAGTGTAAAATAGGCAAGATTTTCGAGTTTTGCTATTTTTCCCAGTTTTGAGGACAGTAGGGTCACCGCGCGGTGCCACTTTCTGGCGTCGCGGCGCCAAGCACACTGATTTGCATGTTTTTACTTGCTGACATCGGTATCGCGACTGCTGCACTATCTCGCACTTCATCGGCTGATTTGGATGACCATCCCTTGTCTGATTTAGGTGTGTAAACTATCGTTGGAAAGGTATTCAAGTCAGCTTCAAAACTCAAGAAGGAAATTTCTTAAAATAATGAGTTTAACATAATGATTTTCTTGTAACAAACTCCGGATGTCAGATTTGCCTGATCATATAACACTAAGAATTTGATCTTTTTGACTCCCAAGTCTTTCTCCATCTTCTGATTGTGAATTTATAAGCTATTTATCATCATAATTGAAATGTTTTGACTTCATCTCTTCCAAAATACCTATAATTCATAAAAATATAATAATTTGTCAAGGAACTTAAGAATTAAAGCACAAAGTATAAGGAAATAATACATGAAAATGTATGCAATTACGTACTTATCAAACAAAGTCCTTCAACCAATTAAGACCAAGAGCAAAAATTCTTTTCACCCAACTAATCAATTACAATGTCCAATGTAGACCCAACAATTCTCATTAATAATGTTGCTAATCTTTAACAAGCACTATCAATGTCTACCAACTAATATCCTAGACTTCAATAATATTCAATAACAATGCAACCCAACAATAACCACAATCTACCACAAGAACAAGATCCAATCACTATAAATTCACACCAATCTCTTATACTTCAAGAATAACCCAATCCACAAAATCAAAGTTTATGCATTCAAGTCTAATCTTCAACAACAAATTCTCTCCAAATCAACTAATTAATCAAGATTAAGAACATTCTTTAAGAAGAAATTGAAGACTTACTTGAAATTATTGAAAGTTTATAGAGAGAGAAGTGATTATCCTAACTTTGTGAAAGAATACTTGAAGTGAAAATGATGGTGTTGTGAAATTGTGAGAGATAGGTTATAGTGAGTGAAGAGAGAGGTGAAATTTGGAGAGGTTTTAGTGAGAAAGTTGTGGAGATGTGCTAGATTTGGGTTGGAGGGGAAGATAGTAGGGAGAGATGATAGTTGAGAGAAGAAGAGAGTTGAGAGGATTTGTGTTTGTTAGAGAGAAGAGTGGCTGAAAGTTAAAAGAAATTAGGGTTATGAGGGGTAGGGTTTCAAAAACCTAAAAAAAATTTAAAAATATTTTTTTCGACCTGGCACCACTCTACCAGGGTTTTTGCCCAGGGTTTTTTAAAAAAAAAAATTTGTATTTGGGCACCGCGGTGCTAGGGTTCGACGCCACGACGCCCATCTCTCTACCTTATGCCTATTTAAAAAAAAAAATTCTTTTCGGCATCGCAGCGCCAACCTTTTTATCTTACTTTATTAATCTTGGCGTTGTTGCGCCGAAGCTAATTTTTTTTTTAATTTATAAAACCTGTAAAATAAAAAATTATTAGAACACAATAAAAATCAAAATCAAAGCAAAGCAAATAGAAAATTAAAAATAAAATAAAAATAAACATTAAAGAGTAAAGAGTAAAGAGCTTGGGTTGCCTCCCAAGAAACATTTGATTTATAGTCATCGTCTTGACTTTCTCAATCTCATTCCGGATCGGCTAAGATGATTGAGAATTTTTGGCGTCCAAAATCGCTTCCCCTGTAATGCTTGAGCCGTTGGCCATTCACTTTGAATATTCGATTGGAACTCTCTTCAACTACCTCAACTGCTCCATAAGAAAAAAACTTTAGTAACTTTGAAAGGTCCCGACCATCGAGACTTTAGTTTTCCCGAAAATAGCTTTAGGCGAGAGTTGTAGAGTAAAACATATTGGCCTGGTTCAAAGTGTCTCTTAATGATCTTCTTATCATGCCATCTCTTGATCTTTTCTTTGTAAAGCTTGGCATTTTCATAGGCTTGAAGACGAAATTCATCCATCTCATTAAGTTGCAATAAACGCCTCTCTCCTGTTGCATGAAGATCGAAATTCAATTTCTTGATGGCCTAATATGCATTATGTTCCAACTCTAACGGAAGATGACATGTGTTCCCGAAAACCAATTTGTATGGAGACATCCCAATTGGAGTTTTATAAGCAAATCGGTATGCCCACAATGCATCATCCAATCTCTTGGACCAATCTTTTCTAGTTGGTCTAACAGTCTTTTCCAAGATCCTCTTGATTTCTCTATTAGAGACTTTGGCTTGACCACTTGTTTGTGGATGGTAGGATGTTGCAATTTTGTGTTTGACCCCGTATTTAGCAGGGACAGCTTCAAAGTGTTTGTTGCAAAAGTGAGACCCCTCATCACTAATAATTGCTCTTGGAGTGCCAAAACGGGTGAAGATATTCTTTTTCAAGAAGTTTAGTACCATCTTGGAATCATTGGTTGGCAAGGTTGTTGCTTCCACCCACTTAGATACATAATCAATCGCAACTAGAATATAAAGATTCTTGTAGGAGGAAATAAATGGACTAATGAAATCAATTCCCCATACATCAAAAATCTCTACTTCTAGAATGTTGTTGAGAGGCATCTCGTTTCTCCTTGAGATGTTGCCCACTCTTTAACATCTATCACATCTTATAACAAACTGATGAGCATCTTTAAAGAGAGTTGGCCAATAAAAACTTGATTGTAGCACTTTTGCTGCAGTTCATTCTCCTCTAAAATGCCCTCCATAATCTGAAGAGTGACAATGTTGCAAAATGTTTTCAACCTCTTCCTTGGGCACACATTTTCTAAGAATCTGATCCATGCATTGCTTAAATAAGAAAGGTTCATCCCAGTAATAGTACTTCACATCATGCAAAAACTTCTTCTTTTGTTGAGAATTTAAATCAGGTGGAAAGATTCTACTCACAATATAGTTCACATAGTCGGCATACCATGGTGATTCCTAGTGATGAACTTGAAAGAGTTGCTCATCAGGAAAAGTCTCATTTATTTGAATTGTATCGCCAACTTTTGCCTCATTATCCAATCTTGATAGATGATCTGCCACTTGGTTTTCTGTCTCCTTTCTATCTCGGATCTCTAAATCAAATTCTTGCAAAAAAAGTATCCAACAGATCAAGCGAGGTTTTGCATCCTTCTTTTCAATCAAGTACTTGATAGCCGAATGATCGATGTAGACAATGACATTGGTGCCCACAAGATAAGATCGAAATTTATCAAAAGCAAATACCACTACAAAAAACTCCTTTTCGGTGGTGGTATAATTCAACTGAGCATCGATCAAAGTCTTGCTTGCATAGTACATGGAATGAAATATCTTCTCTTTTCGTTGGCCTAAGATTGCTCCAACTGCAAAGTCACTAGCATCGCACATAAGCTCGAATGGCAGATTCCAATCCGGAACAATAATGATAGGTGCAGAAACCAATCGCTCTTTCAATTTCATGAAAACTGTTAGACATGCATCATCAAACTTGAAAGGGACATCCTTTTCAAGGAGATTGCAAAGTGGCTTAGAGATCTTGGAAAAATCCTTAATAAATATCCTATAGAACCCGGCATGATCAAGAAAACTTTGAATGCTCTTGATGGAGATTGGAGGTGGGAGCTTCTCAATAGTTTCAATCTTTTCTTTATCTACTTCTATCCCCCTACTAGAAACTTGATGTCCTAAAACAATGGCTTCTTGAACCATGAAGTGACATTTTTCCCAATTTATAACCAAAATTGTTTCTTCACATCTTTTAAGCACTCTAGCTAGGTGATGTAGACATTCATCAAAAGAATCTCCAAAACCTGAAAAGTCATCCATAAATACCTCTAAACATTGCTCCACCATGTTGAAAAATATTACCATCATGCATCTGTGAAAGGTCGCAGAAGCGTTACTGTTGTCGATTTTCACCACGCAAGTGCACGTATCGTAACAAGTAATATAATGAAAAGTAAAGAGTCAATCCCACGAGGAATTGCTATTAAATTTGCTAAGTACTATAATTAACACACTCAATCTTATCTAAACAATTAATTAAATATGGTAATTAAAAACTAAATTAAAAGAAACTAATACTGAAAGCAAGTAAATTAAAAAGGATGAATTCAATTAATTATAAAAGCCTAGGATTACAACTTCCCTCAACACTTTGCTTGAATCTCTCTCAACCTCTTCACTTGATTAGTGACCTTGAGTTGTTAACCTAGAGTTCTATATTATTTATAAGGATCTTCTGATGGTCTCATAAAAATATCCTTCTTAACCAATTAATTAAACAACTATGAAAATTGATTTAAAGAAGAACTCATTAAGCTTAGGCTCTAATAATGGTTACACATGACAAGTAAGTATATTTCTACCCTACCTGCAGATAAACTCATCCTAATAAATGAATATGAAACATGTATCATTTTAATACATGTCTAACAATAAACTCTCTTTCCCAAGTTGTATTTAGGTTACCAAATCAATCTAATTGGTGGCCAATCAACTAGAAGCATTAAGAACAAGGATGAACAAACAACTCAAAAACCATTAAATCAAGCTAGAGAGAAAGTAAATTCAAACTACATGTTGAGTTCCATTGCAATCCTAGTAAAAGAAATTTAGTTCATGATAATTAATGAAAACAAATATTCAAAGAGTTTCACCATTATCAACAACACAAGAACAATAAAGAAGAGAAAAGAGAATAGAGAAAAATAAGAGATGTCAATTCTTGAGTCTTCAATCTTCACAAATTTTCCTATCTTCTTGAGAGCTTTTGGTGGCAACTATCCTTTAGAGAGAATTAGGTTTTTAGAACTCAAATCCCTCTTGTTTCAGCCTAAAAGAGTCTTATTTAAAGTGTCCAAGCCCCCTGGAGTTAGAAACTTCGGGTACAAGCAATCAGGTAAGTGCAAGCTTTTTTTACGTTTTTTTTCCCGCTACGACGCTACAGCACTGACTCTCGAATTGAGCGCCAGTCGTCTCGGTTTGCTGCACTTCACCTCTGTCGTCTTCTCGAACTTCATTAGATTTGGATGGACAAATCTTGTTCGATTTTCACGAGTAAACTACAGTTGGAAAGGTATGAAAGTCGCTTCAAAAGTCAAGAAGGACATTTTCTGAAATAAAGAATTTAAGATCATGTTTTTCTAGAAACAAGCTTCGGAGGTCGAATCTGCCTGCATTTTACTTTTCACCATTTTTCATCGTTTTACCCGAAGCTCTGAATCACTTTGGACCTATAAAAACACATAAATAATAACTAAGTAACTATTTTAAGCAAGAAATGGATAAAGAAAATAAATCTAAAAACATCTAAAACTAATCAAATCCTAATAAAAGCCTGAAGGACTTAGCCGATTTAAATGCAGAAAAGGTGGTAAAATAACTATATTTCCTAGAGTTATCAGTTACAAAGTCCGAATGGCATTCTCCGAAAAGCAAAAGTCCCATAAGGACATGTGAAGGTAGTCTTTTCTTGATCTTCAGATCTCGAATATCCATCCAAGAAACAATAAAACTTCTTACTAGCTAATCTGTTTAGCATTTGATCAATGAATGGCAAAGGAAAGTGGTCCATCCTAGTGGCTTTATTAAGCTTTCGATAGTCCATGCATATCCGCCAACCAGTCACTGTTCTAGTTGGAATGAGCTCGTTATTAGCATTGGCAACCACCATCATTCCTCTTTTTTTGGGCATACATTGAACTGGACTTACCCATGAACTATCGGAGATATGATATATGATGCCTTCTTCCAACCACTTGATAATTTCCTTGTTCACCACTTCTTTTCATGATGGGATTAAGTCTCCGTTGATGCTCTATGGTGGCCTTTTGATTGTCTTCAAGAAGGATTTTATGCATGCAAATTGAAGGACTATTTCCCTTGATGTCGGCAATCGACCAACCCAATGCCTTCTTGTGTTCTCTAAGTACCCTAAGGAGTTTGTCTTCCTGGTCAACATTAAGAAAAGATGAGATAATAATAGGTAATTCAATCATACCTCAAATGTGAGGGTAACTGCTTAAGTTCCAGGGATAGTGGCTCTTCAATGAAAGGCTTGGTGGATGATGTTTCACTTGTCATAAGTCCCAATGGTTCAAACTGAGGAATGGATCTTCCAATACGTGGAGGAGCAATAAAAAAATTTAAACATTCAATAAAATCATCATCATCCCTTTCTGAAGTAATCATCAAAGATGCCTCAAGTAGATCAACATGATAACTATTTTTGAAAACCTTAGTTGTAGCACTATCCACCACATTAAATGCAAAAAACTTATCAGATTCATTAGGAAATTTTATAGCCTTAAAAACATTAAAAGTTACCTCTTGGTATTGAACTCTCATGGTAAGTTCGCTTTTTTACACATCATTGAGAGTTCTATCGGTAGCTAAGAAAGGTCTCCCAAGAATAATTGGTATTTCACGATCCTCCTTCATATCCAATACAATGAAATCAACTGGGAAGATAAACTTCTCTACCTTCACTAATACATCCTCAACTATGCCTCTTAGATATGTGTAAGATCTATCCGCCAATTGTAGTGTGACTGTTGTAGGCTTAACTTCCCCCAAACCCAATCACCGATATATTGATAGAGGCATAAGATTGATGCTTGCTCCCAAATCACATAAGGCTCTACCAATGAACTGATTTCCAATTGTGCATGGAATGTTGAAGTTTCCCGGATCTTTGAACTTTGGTGGAAGTTTTTTTTGGAGGATAGCACTGTACTCTTCAGTAAGTGCAACAATCTCAAGTTCACCCAATTTCCTTTTCTTGGACAATATGTCTTTCATAAACTTGACATAGCTTGGCATTTGTTCCAAAGCTTCAACAAAAGGTATATTAATATGAAGCTTTTTAAATACCTCAAAAAATTTCTGGAACTGCTTGTCAAGCTTGTTCTTTTGAAGGCTCTTAGGAAAGGGTGGTGGTGGATAACATTGCTTC
Organism: Fremontodendron californicum; assembly: GCA_030761205.1. Taxonomy (NCBI): domain Eukaryota; kingdom Viridiplantae; phylum Streptophyta; class Magnoliopsida; order Malvales; family Malvaceae; genus Fremontodendron; species Fremontodendron californicum. The sequence goes on along the minus strand of JAULJL010000013.1, from coordinate 12,807,172 downwards.
TTCTCTTCTTGAGTCTTTTCAACTTCTTTTTCCACCATATCTTTTTCTCTAAGAGGCTTGGTTGGCAATTCTGGCTTATTGCTTTCCTCTTGTATCTCCCTTCCATTCCTAAGTGTGATGGCTTTGCAATGTTCTTTTCCATCTCCCCTAGGATTGGTTTCAGTATCACTTGGAAAAGATCCCCTAGGGTGATTGTTAATTGCATTAGCAAGCTGGCCCACTTGTGTCTCAAGATTTTTAAATGTTGCCGCATGATTCTGATTTGTCACAGCTTGACTAGCCATGAACTGTGTAAACATCTCTTCCAATGATGTCTTCTTTTCTGAAATAGGAGCCTGGGCTTGTGATGGAAACCTAGGAGGGATTGCTGGTTTAGCAAAGGATGAAGGCCCTTGATTGTTATTCCACGAAAAAGTTTGGGTGATTTCTCCAACCTGATTGTAATTGTTGGAATAAGGATTGTTTTGCTGTCTATTATAATTTCCAACATATTGCATTGATTCAGAGTTGGTTGGGCATCTGTCACTGGTATGTCCTTCTCCATATAATTCACAAGCTACAAATGGGCTCTGGACGGCATGAACACTTACAATATCGAATTTCTTAGCTAATGCAGCTATCTGGGCACTTATGGTACTCATTGCATCCAAGTCATGAATCCCTACAGCTTTTCTTGGTACAAGTCTTTTTGATGGCCACTGATAATTATTAGATCTCATATCTTCAAGCAAATCATAGGCCTCATCAGGCAATTTTCCCATTAATGCTCCACATGCAACGACATCAATAGTGGTTCTAATTGGTCCTAACAACCCACTGTAAAATGTTTGCACCTGAAGCCATTTAGGTAACCCATGGTAAGGACATCTTCAAAGTAAATCCTTGAATCTTTCCCAAGCTTCATATAGCGGTTCAGTATCAAATTGCATAAATGATGTGATATCATTACGCATCTTTGCAGTCTTGGCCGGAGGAAAGTATTTAGCTAGAAACTTTTGAGCCAAGTCATCCCATGTAGTAATAGAGCCAGCTAGGAGTGAATTTAACCAACTCTTGGCCTTATCTCGAAGTGAGAAAGGAAAAAGTCTCAATCTGATGGCGTCATTCGAAACTCCATTATGCTTGAAAGTATCGCAAATTTCTAGGAAATTCACTATGTGAGTATTAGAATCATCATTAGGCAACCCCCCAAACTATACTGAATGTTGAATCACCTATATGATGGATGGCTTAATCTCAAAGTTATTGGCTTGAATAGTAGGTCTTTGAATGCTTGAATGTAGTCCTTGCACGAGAGGGACAGCAAAATCGCGTAAGGTTTTTGTATCTTCGTCTTCAGCCATTGTATGATTGTTAGTTGAGACTTGTAAATTCTCCCTTCGATGTCGATGAAAAGTTCTTTTCGGTTCTGGATCAAAAGGCACAAGTTCCAGACTTCTAGATCTCCGCATTCAACAACTAAGAGTACCTGAAAATAAGAAAAAGAAATTTTGGATTAAGACTAAGAATGCTTGGTATTAATATTAACAAAAATAATAAAATAATTCCCTGGCAACTGAGCCAAAAACTTGTTGTCAGATTTAACTACGCAAGTGCATATTATCGCAAACAAGTAATAAAGTGAAAGTAGAGTGTCGAACCCATGAGGAATTGTTATTAAATTCATTAAATACTAAAATTAAAACAGCTTAATCTTATCCAAACAATTAATTAAAAGTTGTTAATTAAAATCTAATAAAAGAAACTACTAATAAAAGAAAGCAAATTAAAATTGAGATTTAATTCAATGGAGAAAAAACCTAGGATTACAATTTCCCTCAACACTTCGTTTGAATGTTTCCTACCCTCTTAACTTGATTAATGATCTTGAGTTGTTAACCTAGAGTTCTAATCTATTTATAAGGATCTTCCGATGGTCTTAATAAAATATCTCTTTTAACCAATGAACTTCTGGAACCCAATCAACTATATTCCTATGATAATTAAATTAAAGAAGAACTCATTAAACTTAGACTCTAAAATTGATTACACATGATACGTAAGTGTATTCCTACCCTACATGCAGATCAATTCATCCTAATAAATGAATAAGAAACATGTGTTATGCAATCCATGTCTAACACTAAACTCCCTTTTCCAAGTTGTGTTTAGGTTAACAAATCAGTTTAATTGGTGATCAAGCAATTAAAAGCTTTAAGCACAAGATTGAATAAACAACTCAAATATCGTTAAATCAAACTAGAGAGTAAAATTGTTCAAACTACATGTTGAGTTCCATTGCAATCCTAGAAAGAGGAATTTAGTTCATACTCAATATTGAAAACAATAAACAAAGGAGTTTCACCATCATAAAATTACAAAAGAATAAAAGAAGGTTAAGAAAGAAGAAAAAACTAAAGGTTGTCAGATCTTCAGTCTTCTAGTCTCCAAAACCACTCTTTGCTCTTTGCAAAATTGTGGTGGCTGCTCTCATCTTCAGAAAATTAAAACTAAGAACTAAGAATGTCTAAAAAAAAAAAAAAAAGTCCTAATGGTTCCTATTTTATAGAGAACTTAAAAGCCTAAAGAATGAAAACTTTCTGGCCAAGTAATTGCTTTCAGCTTGGACTTTCCATATATGATCTGATTCTCTCCTTCTTGCTTTAGGACTCTACAAAACTTCAAAAGACATTAAATTAATAACTAAATTAAACATAAAATAAATAAATAAAAATAACTAAAAATAATTAATTAATAGTTTAAAGTACAAGGACTTAGATATTTTAAAAGCATAAAATATGATAAAATAACATTATTTCATAGAGTTATCACCCTCCCCTTTGTGTAAAAATCCCAACTTTTGCTAGTTTTAAAGCTCATTTTAGCTACACAAAACCCGGTTTTAGCTAATTATTTTTTTAACCCTTGAGGAAAACTCAAAAAAACCTAAAATTTTAACCCTAGGTTCGGCTAAGGGTGTATTAAATGAGGTTAAAATAGTTTTTTATTTGGACAAAAAATGCATTGAATTTATGTTGCCCAAAATCACCATGTTCAACCTTTAAAACATTGTTTTTCCAACACTTCGGTAAACAAGATTTTGGCTATGGACCATTGATTGATCCTAACCAAAATCATGCAGGAAATCATTTTAAAAACATGTTTTAATGCACACAAAATGATTGGCTCAAGGTTTGCTTCATGGATGTTAATCCGGCCTAACTATCTCTTGGAAGAATCTAAGGTCATCAAGCTCATAACCATTTTTTCAAAGAAAGAAACAATATGTAACATGAGGGATGCTCCACAATAAACTCATATCCAGCAAGGTATGCACATGAAAATGGAAAAATATAAGAAAGAAAGCATAGATAAAAAGGAAAACAAAGGTTAGCCCCTTGGATGTTAAATCTGGCCTAACCATCACTTGGAAGAACCAAGATCATCAAGCTCATAACCTTTTGATTTTAAGAAAGAAAACAAAGGTAAAGCTCATCAATCAACCAAAATAGACATCAATATACCAAAAATCAAAAGAAGGCGTGAAGTAAAAACATAGAAAATAAGACACAAGGTGGCGGCAAAAGCTTGAAAATGAAGAAAAAAGTTTGCAAACTAGTAGTTTTTGAAAACCTTGAAATCTTAAAGAAAACACAAGAAAGCAAACTTGAAAATGAATGGAAAATAATGAAAAGAAAAGAGAAGGCAAGCTACCTTAGTAAGCTTTTCAAGAACAAAACCCTTAAGCTTTCCTCTTTTCTCCCTTTTTCTCTCTTCCTTTCCTTTTCTCCCTTAGTGAGTTTTTGAAAACCCTTTTTCTCCCTTTGAAAACACACTAGTTGAATAGGATGAAGGGCTGTAGCCCTTGTATATTTCATCTTGGCCGAATGGCCTAGGAGGGCAAAATGCTCATCTTTTTTCCATTCCAAAGTGGTCCCCCTTTCTCATCCCCCCTTCCTAGTCTTACTCACCAAGTAGCAATCCTATTGGCCCTTTCTTCATCAAGTTTCCTCCTCATTGGATAAAGGTTGGCAAGTCATGTACCTCTTGCTCCCTCTCTCTCCTACTCATCCATTTATTCACCAAAACTCCACCTTGTGTTTTCTCAAAAATGACCTCCCTTCTTCATTTTACTACACTTCTACCTTGGGATATTTCCATATCTTTCATCCAACTTTTATTTATTTCTTATTCATCCCTCCATCATTTCCAAACCAATTTTCTTTTCAATTGCACCCTTCTCTACAAATCCAAACTTTTAATTTGTGCAACTTAGTCCCCACATTTTCAATTTTTTCTCCAAATGTCTTCTCCTCTCATTCTCCTTGTAATAAAATCTCTTCAAATCCATTCCTTTATTGATTTTCCTATAAATTGAACTTTTAATTTCTTCCAATTTAAATTTTCTCATAATTCTCCAAGAAATTGAACTTTCAATTTAGTCCTTGTATTTTCAATTCTTCTTCAAATTAACTCCTCCCTTCATTATCCTTGTAATTGTGCTTTTTTAAATCCATTTCTTTATTGATCCTTATTTAAATTGAACTTTCAATTTCTTCCAATTTAAATTTTCCCATAATTCTCCTAGAAATTGGCAATTACAAGTTATAAAATTAAAATAAATTAATAAATTAATAAATTTTATTATTTTTATTAAATTAGTATTTTTAAAATAAAATTGTACTTAATTTAAGTTCGAGTCATTTCGGGTTCATTGTTCAAGTCAGTTCAAGTTCTGATCAATTTGGATTTGGTCATTTTGGATTCGTGTCATTTTCGGTTTCAGGTTGGATCAGGTTCGAGTTGTTGACTTTTCTGATCAAATCGGATCGAACCGGGTTTGAATTAGGATGGATAAATCAAGTTTTTCGAATTTGAGTCAGAATTGACAAGTCTAGTTAAAACTTAAAAGCATATATGCTTTGAGAGCTACACTGTAGTACTGTACTAGATAGCGTGAGTGCGTGACATAGATATAGACTTGTCAATTCTGATCCGAACCTAAAAACCAACTTGAACCCGAACCCAATGCAACTCGATTTGACCATAAAAAGTCAACAATCGAACCCGAAAATAACCCGAACCTAACATTAACTCGAACTTAAATTAAGTATAATTTTATTTTAAAAAATATTAATTTAATAAAATAAATAAATATGAAAAGATTATTAATTTATTTTAATTTTATAACTTCAATTATATTTTAAAATCTTTTTTCTTTACTATTACAATTTTATATATTTTGATTATTATATTTTTTTAATTATAATTATAAATAAATTATTTTTATTATTATAATTGAATTTTAATTTTTATATTTGTTAGTATATATTATAAATAAAGTTTTTTATTTTTTTAATTTGATAAAATAATTAAATAGATCGATAAAATAAAAAATAACTAACAATAATTCAAAAAAACCATATGTTATATTACTTATGATAATCTTATAATATAATTTAATTTTAAACGAATTAATATATGTTATATTATTTATGATAATCTAATAATATGATTTAATAGAAATTATATATATTTTTAATTCTAATGGATATACATATGATTTATAATAAATTATATAATATTTGTTCCAATGTGCCAAATCTTAAGATTCAACCGTTAGGCACCTCCATCATCTTTCAGCCAAATTAGATTTCCTAAAATCTCCTAGATTTAAGTTTGAAAATAAGATCTGTTGCCACCTTTTTGTTACCAAAACACTGAAATCTCTTCTCTTTTTCCTTGATTTAGAAATAACCGCAAAACACTCTTAAATCCAAAACTCAAAAAGAAATCCCAAAGATTCTCGCAAAATCGAAAACCCCAAAAATCTTTCATTGCCAATCTTTTTTTCTATTCGTGATTGTTTTATGATGATGATTATTGTGTGTTTAAATAGGAATTAGAATAAGAGTTTTAAA